>OX246754.1:42028677-43278677 GCA_945910035.1 Brachypalpus laphriformis | reverse complement strand
AATTCATTGCAGCTTATCGAGCTTCATTATCAGTCTTTTCATGTACTTTCGCATTCCAAGCTACGAACACATAGGTGTTAAATGGGCCTAACCATCATACATTTGCACAGTTAAAAAATATATAAATATTTGGCGCAACAGCTCTTTAAGTGCCAGGGCCTAGCTTCTCGCAACCACTCATGTTGTGTGCGTTATATTTTTCACACGAATGGAAGGGACCTACAATTTAGTGCCGTATCCGAAGGCAATTTGTTTTGAGAAGCTTTTTCGAGACAACAAAACTCTCGGATGTTTGTCAGACGTTCGCGAATGGTGCGACCGTGAAAAATCTTTTTGGTGTTTTCTGGGATTCGAACTTGGAACCTCACACGTAATGATCCGACACACTAACCACTTACGCCACGGCGCCCACCATTTGCACAGTTAGTGAGTTTATTTCTTGATTCTGCTCAAAAAGGCAGAAATCTGAGTGTGGTTCAATGATAGGCTAACCTGGGACGATCACGTTCGTGTAGTTACGGGTAAGATATACGACTGTCTTAGGAAGCTCCACATGGCGCAGCAATATACTCCTCTAAGAACTCGACTAAAGTTGGCAAAATCACTTTTGGTTCCGACTATAACATACGGATGCGAAATTTTTTGCAAAAACAATGCTGAAACTACAAGAAAACTGAATGTGGCTTTCAACAATATGATTCGGTATGTGTACGACCTGAGGCGTTATGATCATGTTTCATCATATGTTCCTAATATTCTCGGTTGTACTATAAATGCTTATTTAGAATTTTGCGCCTTGAAGTACTTACATAAGATAATAACTACCAGGCACCCTCAATACTATATGAAAAACTTAGATTTTCTAATTCATCACGATCTCTCACTTTCATTCCTCCTCGTACTACTTTCATGAATACTGATCGTCAGTTTTTCACTCATGTCATTCGTCTATGGAACGCCCTTCCATTAGGTATAAGAAGACTTTGTTATGCGGATTGTTTCAGTGGCACTCTTTTATCTCACCTGGCTGGCAGAGGGTAAAATTATTTTTCAATTTTTAATTTGAATTTTTTGTTTTTTTTAAATTTGTTATTTTGATTTATATTCTCTTTTTTTTTTTTTTAAATATACTTTTTCTTTTTTCTATTTTAAAATTAATCCATGTAATTATCACATTCATAAAATATGAGATTATCATCATCTTGTGTAAATGCAGTTGAATTGATTAATAAATATGAAAGTCCTACAGCACAGATACAAACTGGCTAACCAGGCTCTAGTAACACGCTCTCAAACTTTATATGAGCATTCCAAATAGAACTGGAACTCCAAAGTGTTTAACCTTACTGTAATAGACTCAATATGTGCATCATAGTAGGTACAGCGGTTAGTGTGTCGGGCCACTGCGCGTGAGGTTCAATGTTCGAATTCCAGAAAACACCAAACGTTTTTCTCACGGTCCCACCTCTCGCCAACGTTTGACAAACATACCAGAGTATTGTTGTCATTGGAATGCTATTTAAAGAAAAACAATTTCCTTTGTATACGACCTTAAACTTAAGGTCCCTTCCACTCATCCGAAAAATATAACGTAAACAACACAAATGGTTGCGAGAAACTGGGCCTAGGCCCTGCATGGGCTGGTTGCACCAAATATTAATTAATTTTTTAATAGGGTTATTTGGTATCTATCCTCAAAGGTCAGACATTGGTTATCATTCTTTTGGTATAAATTATTAGAACAGTCTTATAAGGAATGATGAAGTCATTCTTTTTTATACTACTCTAAAAGAAATTTGTAAAAGACATTGCTTGACATAAAAAACAGCGTGTCGTCGTTCCCTCTAACGATAATTGCCAAGTCATCAGCATAATCTACGGCGAGGTAGCCTAATGTATGAAATTCGACTAGCAGATTGTGTATGTCTAAGGACAGATGCACACAGCCCTTAACAAATGTTACCGACACCACATCTTCGGAAGAAGAAATGATTATTCGACTTTCCACCAACTTATAAAATGTTTTTGAGTCGCAGCCGGTGTTATCAAAAGCGCTTTCTGATTCGAATAAAACCATATCAGAGTTGAAGATTCTTCAGTACAAACTACTAACTCTGATAACTATTTTGGCCTTGTCAGTAGGGCATTACGTCCTATGCCCCCCGAGGGGTTAAAGGATCTAATTAATTAATTAGTAGGGCTCAAGTTTGTGTGTCACACACAGAGAAAACAATTTTTGGGAAATAGTTGAAATGTCTTGACATAAAATAAAAGTCCAATGAAAATAATACTAATTAAAGCTTAATGCTCACAAATCTAAGGGTGGTATGGTAATGATTTCTATGGTAAGTTGTCCGTTTGGGTGAAATTTGTCTAGTAATGAAATTATATGATGCTGTCACACATTATCTCAAGTAACTAAATGCGTTCTCGCAGCAAATACTAGAGTCCAAAGCGGATTTAAAAATTAAAGGAAATTCTCTCCGACTAGTTTAGACACCACCCATTCATGGGTATGCACTGAAACCTAGATAGAAAGATTGTTATATGGGAGAATTGGTAGAACTTAAGCACTGCAGTTTCATAAGAGACCTATGACCCAATTTTCGTTGTCGTATAGTGTAAGTTTTTTTTTATTTTTTAATAAAGACTGTTCGGGATATTTTCTTTGTGGATGTCAGAGCGAGTCTCTCTGACGGTGACGCTGCCGCGTATACGTTTTTTAAACTGTAAGAATGCTGGACAATTCACCAGAATGTAAAGATTATCTTCGCCGCTTTCGGGGCATAGTCTGCGGATTACGCCTTGTGATAGGCCCGAACGGTGTAGGTGTTTTCAGACGAAATCTAGTTTCACCTTAGTTTCAAGCCACTGCACTCTATTTGCAACTTACGACGTGCAATTCGATTAAGAGTTTATCTCACAGACAAGATAAAAAAAAAAAAAAAAACAATTATAATTGCGGGGTGGCGATGGTGTAGTGGCAACGTCATTGACAGCCACGTGAATGGTTCTAGGTTCAAATTCTGATGTCAGCAAGCATTTTTTTATTTCTCATGAAATATATAAACAGTCAGTCCGATCGATTGCGAAAGCGTATGTCAACACTATTGTGAAAGCGTAACACTGGCAGTGAATCCTAATATCTGAGTTTCAAACCACTTCAACAATCGTTCTCTCTTTGTCTATCCTTTCCCACACCCGCACTGTATAAAACACTTTAAGGATATTCATAACTTCTTAAGTGCGCGCAAATTATAAAAATAAAAAAATAAAAAAATCGGGCAAACCTATTGTACATAATTGTACATGTTACACACATTTAAAATTAAATGTAATGTGCTGGCACGAAAATAATTTATTAACCTGTCAACAATGTGTGTTACCGTACAATACTGTTACGCGAGCGCAGAAACACCGAGAAGCCCCGAGAGACATCTCAAAGCTGTCAACCAGAAGCCGAAGGTAGCAAAACTTTCCAGATTTTTGGCGAATAGAGTTCCAGCGGTGAAGTGGAAAAGTCAAATATAAAAGAAGGTTGGCAGGATCCCAGGGATGAGTTCTGTTTTGGTCAGCGATGACAGCGGCTACTAGAGAAGCGCAGTGCTTAAGACAAGACAAATTGTACTAGATTTTTTTTTTTTTATTAAGAAGTCAAGTTAGTTAAAATCAATTTATTAAAATAAAAATACCCTCTCCAGAGCAATTGTGTTTTTCCTCAATCAAAACTCGCAACCTTGGGAAGTATTTGGCGTGATCTGCAATTTTTGTTACAATACTTAAGACATTTGTGGCTAATAATATTATGTAATTGAATTTACTCTTAAAACCGAAACAAATATCTAAGCCAGCAGAACTTGTTTGGCATAAACATATTTTTTGTCTGTAAAAGCATTATTTTTCTAAGTTATAAATTATCCATTAAAATTAATACTTCTTACTAAAACAGGATACGCAAATATGTATATGTAAATAGAGGTCGACGATTTCCTATAAATTCTTTTAATTTACTAATGGAATATACATGAGTAAATGGGACCCCTTTTAAAGCCACATTTCACAATCTCGTAGGTTTAATACCCTTTAAACATCAAACGTTTACATAAGAACACGCAGTACACAGAGATCTCTATTCTCATACTCAAAACCATTGAAATTTTCACAAATTAAAAAAAATAATATTTTTCCGTATACCACCCATAACCTCTACCAAACAAATAAAACAAATAGAACAATAATGCTTGTAAAATCCTAAAAACCCACATACATATCTACTTATCTTACAAGAAAACTTTTTATCTCTCCAAAGAAGGAACTTTCAATCCAATTTGCAATTTAAATTCCTCTCTATCTATGTACCTTCAAGACTTATATTATAGTATACATATCTCACTCAAAAAAGGACACAATCGATAATCATCTAATTTTAAGGAACATTAAATCTTTAATCCCTGGCCCAGGAAAAAGTAAGAAAAATTACCTTTACATTTCCAGCCCTCTACCTCTATGTATGTATCTATTTCATTCCATACACAAGCACCGCGCGCCATTACATAACCCAGTAAAGCAAAATGGAAGCGAAAAGCTTCTTCTCCATTCTAATTTCTTTCAATCATTATCTGACATCTTCTCTTTGCCTCCTCCAGTTCCCTTCTAAGCAGCAGTATTCCACTGGCAACTAAAAGTGAATACTACGCCCTCTCTGCCTATGATGATAATTTGGTCACCGCCCCGCTGCCTACCAACCCCCCTTTTCAACAAAAAAAAAGCCCTACCGACGAAGAAAAACGAGAGAAAATTCTATTTTTGCCGGAATTTTTCCTCGTTTTTTTTCTTTTTCTCCACCAAGCAAATCTTTGAAATGACAATTTAGGCAGGGTGAACGGGTGAGGGCTTTTGGTGGGTGAAGTGGTGAAGGAAACAAATAACACGAAGAGAAATGAGAACCCAACACGACGTGTGCGTGGTAGGTATAGAAACAAACGAGAGCAGAAAAAAAAAAAAAAACATAAAACCTAGCAAAGCCAGCATCACATCAGCAGCAGCGTGTACTGTGTAAAGGCAGGGCGCGCTAGCGAAAAATAAATCGATAAAATCAAGGGCAGACAATGAGTACAAATTATATTCACTCACACATAGACCTGAGCGTTGTATCTAACCAAAATGTCACCCACACCTAACCAAAAAGTTAAAATATATTCACTATAACCTGAAAATGTTCAATAAAACCAAAAAAAAAAGTGAGGTTATGAAGATGAATTTTACTTTTTTTTATAATTTCTTCACTTAATGACTAAATAAACCTGTCAACTGTTGGAGAGCGTGCACCAAATAAACAGAAAATGGCATTGACATTTGCATAAATTGAATTTAAGAGCAAAACAAACAAACGATGCAAATAGCGGTAATGCAGCAGGAACGAGTAGCTAGCTGAAGCGGCCTCCACCACCGCGTGTGCATCTCCAATAAACACAAAATGAAATTCCCATATGCGGGAAAAATGCATTACCAACAGAGAACTCTGAGCCGGAACGAGTTTTGAAATAAATATTTACATATATACGCAGAGCGCATTCAGAGCTCAAGCGAAAAAAAAACAGAAAACATTTTCTGTTGTTATCAGCATAATCATGAGGAGCAAAAGCAACCCCCCATGTGCTCGTTTTTATACTCTGTACATACAAATGTATGCATACATATATGTATTTATATATTTTATCGATTTTTTCTTTCCGTTATGTAGCCGAAGAGGTGTAGTTAAGTGTTGAGAAGAACCATCGACATCTGTGTATATATACCGAACCCAGTGGATATTTACCAAACCTAGCGGGGTGGAGGCGGAGGCGAAACACTGTGCTTAAGGGAGGAGGCCCATTTGATATAATGGGAAAAGTCAGCAACATTACTTTGGGAAAATTCATAAAATGAGAAAATGTTCAAATACAAGAATTTTGTTTTTGTTGTTATTTTGGTTTGATGTTGTTGTTAGAAAGAGTGTATACTAAACTGATGGTAATGGTGTACGGCCTTCCCGTATATCTATATATATGTATATATACACGACACAGGAAGGGTGGTTTTTTGGCAAATGGCAAAGTTTATTTTCGATCCCAAAAGAGGGGTGAATGGAAGATAAGAAAGCGCTAAATGGGATATTGGTATTTCCTTTATTTTGTATAGCTCTCTCCTCGCACGCTTGTGTACAGAGTAGATGAATTGGTTTTTTTTTTTTGCTTTTCTTAACTTTAAATAATTGACAAAAAAAGAAGAGCATACAGCGTGTGTATTATGTGCGTGAGAGTGACATTTTCAAGGATTACTTCTGAGAAATTTATTAACTTTGACCTTTTCGTCCTGTAGAGAGAAGGAAATTAAATTTTGTTTTGGAAAATTAAAGCGAACATTTTATGCTTTAAAAGTTAATTTAGTGTGTACGCTTTGGATTAAATTAGATCTTAATGGGAGTAAGGGTCATAAAGTAAGCTTGTATTTAAATTTATTAATAAAGGTTGGAACACCAAAAATAGTTGAATATAGCTTTGGACTTAAATAGTAATTTGATAACAAATTAATCCCTATTTCTAGGACTTTTATTATTTTCGAGTTTTGTGTTCGGATTTAGTGAACAGCGATAGGAGTAATTGACTTTTTATGATTAAATAGGATAGAATTGTAATATACACCAACAATAATTTTGTCACTCATCCGTATGAAAGAGTTGGCAAACTTATAAATTTATAAATACAATGCAGTGCCATCAGGTGGTTGGATCAAGTTCGACATCTCGAGTAGATAGTGGAGAACCAAGAAGGATGGAGAGTTCACCTGAGCATACCAAACAACCCCACCGTCTTGAAGTATAACCGAGTCTTTGAAAATGATGATGAAAGATTTCATAGAAGAAAGTGGGTGTGATTCTGACTGTTTATAGACAACCAAAATCCGAGATCTCTGTGATTTCGTTCAAAATCTCCTTTAACCCACACGTTTTCCGATACTTTTTGACATGTCAAAATCAATGATTTTGATGAAATCCTTACGGGAACCTTGATAAATCGAATCGAATACATCTTTCATTGAACTTTATGCGCTGATAAATAAATTGCTACTGTCAGTTATTTAAAACTGATTTTTAAATTTTAAAAATTTTAATTGATTTGACAGAAAAATTTCGAAAAAATTCAAAGATACTAAAGAATGCAAAAAAAAAAAATATTTAAAGTTTTTGAAATATTTTTATATAAAGTGGGAGTAAATAAAAACTTTTTTTCACCAAAAAACTGTAGAATATAATATGTATGGTTAACACAGTTTTTTTCGTTTTTTATTTTAAAAATTTTTATTTTTGTTCCGTGGTAAAATAGGCGTGGTAGTAGAGATAAATCCAATATTTGCACAAAACAAAGGCGGTTACCAGGAAATACTGAATATCAAAAATTAGGGACCAAGCGCTAATTAAACTTAAAGTATGTATGCTAATTAAGCTTGGTTAAGAACTTCTTTGAAATTGAATGAAAATATTTCTATAAAAATGTATGGTGTTTTGGTCCATTAATATTTACTAGGACTCAGAAGAAACCACCATGTAGTTAAGGAAATGATCTAAGGAAGTAATAATAACCACAACGAATTCGATTTCAACTATAATAAATTAAAATTAAAACACATTATACCTACGGGTTGTACTACATTCTGTGTCGTTGTAAGTATTTCGTATTGTTATATTTTAGAAATTATAGATACATAGTTATTTGTACTTGTAATGTCTGTTTTGACTACGCGTAGTATATCAATTTTGGGATCGTAATTTTGTTTAGTTTGTATTCTGATTTTTATTTATTTGTGCAGTCTTTTTGTTAAAGGCGTTGGGCTTTATATGTATACTAGTATCACATGTGGTCGTCCATGAACGTGATCACAATGCTTTCATTTAATTGGTTAAATCATTTTGTATCGGGAAATCATGTGTGTTTGTTCACTTTATTCTACCTGCCTTATAACGGCAACATACACACATGATTTTTTTATTTTTTATTTTTGCATATCTATTGCACAGTATCTTTCAAATAATATAAGTTTCATCCTCTCCTTTTATAATAAATACTAAAAAAACGTACGATAAATATGGTGTTCACGTATTAATATATAAGATGTACATATGTACAAAATACTAACAGCTAACACCACGCTAAATGATGGCTCTGACAAATTGGATATTACTTAGTTACTAATTTGGTATATTCTCTCTCGGTGTAAGGTAATGTTCGTCACAAAATACTTGCCTTAAAGCAGTACTGATAGCGTTAAAATTGTGTTTGATGATCTCTATGAGACCACCAATGACCAAAGAAGCTAAAACTTTGTATATCAACAAAGTGGATCGTCGAAAAGACGATATCAGAGCTGAATTCTTGATCTTAAAAACACAGGGTGTAGGAAAGAAAGAATATTTCACATATCGTTTATAATTTCGCGATGTAAATGAGTCTCTTTTCGCATCCATCGAAACACCCTGGATCACCTAGAGAGCTGAAAATTCTTATATGTATAGCACGAACTACAGAAATTACCAAAATAGAATGATGCTGGAATACAGGGTGTTGCAAATATAATTATTCTCTTTTCTCAAACGTAAATTTTTTACGAATTTTCGTCAATAGTACCTGCATATGTATGCATACAGTAGATAATAGAAAATATACCAAAAATGACCAGGCTTTAAACATTCGAACCAAAAGGCGTTGCAAGGCACGAACCTTTTCACTTTTCCCCACGAGCATTCTAATGATGATTGTTATAGTTTAGACTTCTAGCAGACACGGGGAAAGATTTTTGATTTTTTAAATGCATGACATGTAAAAGATAGTTATTTGCCCCGAACGCCCTTACATCGCAAGTTTGCAAAATTCATAAGCCGTAGATTAGTAGTCAGTGAATTGGACTATTAGGCGGCGGAGTTGTAAAAGAATTAAATCATTTTCCAACCTTAGTCCAAATTCTGTGAGACTTCATTCATTTTAAAATTATGACTGGAGAAATCATTTCAGCAATAATTTGATTACTCTGCATTCATTGAAGTCTTTAAAAGCACTGAATGCATGCAATCCATTGTAATCATTTGAAGTACCTAATTGAAGTTTTTGAATTCTTTGAATGTATTCCTTTTGATTACGAAATTTTAATTATATTTTTTAAGACCTTCTTGGACTAAAACATAGCATTATTTAGTACGACTTCAAGAAATATATTCGGCAATGAATGCATGCGTACAGAGAGTGAAGTTCAGAATCGAATTCCACAACAAGTTTTAATACTTTTGGAGTAGATATAACTCTAATGTGAAACTTCTCAAGTGCCGAAAATTTATGATTTGGCGGACAGTAGTATGTCGAATGAATGGAAGCTTAGCACTGCACATTTCATTATAACATTCATTTTATTACGTGAATTTTAACGAATCAATTATTGCAAGTTTTAAGTTAAATAAATATACATAATTATGTACATAGATATATTTTTATTTTAAGTCGTTTAAGTCACTTGAGGAATAGGTTCTGTTTATTTTAATTATCGCACTATGACATAAGTTTTTTTTTTATTAAATTGAATTTGTTAGTTTCTTTTTAAAATGTTCACATGCTGCACGTAGCACGTAATGCAATAAAAATGAATGTGTTTAGTTTACTTATGCCAATTATAGAGAAAAGAAAATTTATTACTATTATTTTATGTTTTCAAATAAAGCCAAAGTAATTAAACAAGTGGTTTAAAAAATTAAAGTAGCAAAAACTAAAAATATATACCCTACGCTAGAAGCTGCGAGTATTTAACATTTATTGAATACAAAATGATGTCAGTATAGCAAATTTCGTACATATTGTGTTACCAGTTTCAAAGCAGCGAATACAGCTTATCCTTAAAACAGTTCAGGAGTCGAATCACACAACTCATTACTAAATTTGTATGTAAGTACATATAATACCATTTGACCATTTATTCGTTCACGGATACAGTGATTCGACTCCAGATTTTTTTGAGATAAGTACACACCAAGGTTTATTTAAAAATGTAGTATTGGTAGACAATTTATCCAATTTTATATATGTAGATTAGATTACAACAAAATAGTGTATAAAGAAAAATCTGTTAACATGGCATTGCCGTCTACCTGGTTGACAAAAACGTATAAATTATTAATTTTAGCCTAATAATAATGAATCAATTCTTTTAAATTTTTTCAGAAGTTTACAAGACTCTCTCTCCATATTGTAAAATAATTTTGCAGTACCTGGTTAGTGTTGGGACGTTAATATCATTAAAGATTTGTAGGACTTGGTTCTCCCATAACACATCATTTCCAAATAGAGATCTCTCCGTTACTCGCAAAATTGGACACTTGCCAAAAAAACCAAAATGTACGAGGCTCGATTAAGCAGTACCCGTGTTTGAAGACAGGTGGCGTTGCTGAGGGAAGTTGACATTAACGTCGTGTACTGCCATCCCTCAAACGACACCATACTACATTTTAGACTGATTTATAGGTTAGTTTTTATTTGGCAGGCAGTTGTATCATACGTGTTTCGTGTTTCTCGATAAAATGGAAAAAGAGCAATATCGCTCTTTTTAATTTGCTTTTTATATTTGGATGGAAAAACATGCGAAGAAATAAAAGCGAAGTTGGATGCTGCTTATGTGGACCCTTCACCATCTGTGATAACCCCGAGATATTGGTTCCACGAACTTAAATGTGGTGGTACATCTGTTTTTGATGAGGAGCGGCCAGGCCGCCCGGCAGATATGATTCTCGCTTATCGCCGAACAAAAGTGCGCGAAGTAGCAGAGGCCGTAGGCGAGTCGTATGGAACAGCAATTAATATTTTACATGATAAGTTAATTGTAAGGAAGGTGTCGGCCCGATGGGTGCAACGATTGCTCACGGTAAACAACAAGCGGATATGACTAAATTGCATAAACTGCGCTACGAATTGCTGCTACGGTGGGTGCACCGTACTCACCCGACCTTTTTGTTCCCTGACATGAAAACATAGCTCGAAAAAAAAAAAAAAATGCCCCTCAACCGAGGAGGTTATCACCGAGACAGTAGCATATTTCGAAGAGATTTTTTGGAGGGGTTAAAAAAATGCAGAAACTTTGAGAAAATTGTATCGACCTAAAAAGAGATTACGTTGAAAAATAAAAAAAAAATTGTGAAAAACGTGTCTTCATTCCTAACACGGGTACTTATTGATCGACTCTCATATATTCTCTCTGACAAATTGCACATGCTGCAGACTAGCGGTAGATCATCCCTGTGGGGTATATAAATCAGTTTCTGGAGCTCTCCACGCAGTTTATTTTATTTATTATTTGGTTTTATTAGTTTTCAAAAACTCTTAATACTTATTACAATAATGATTTCTTATAAACTTATAAATTAGGGTTTTTTAATCGGAAGTTTATTCTTGATTTAAATATATTAAGATTTGTTAAATTTTTTACATTTCTCGGAAGTCGGTTAAATAGCTGAAGTCCCTTATAGCGCAGGTTGTTCTGCGTATGCGCTCTTCTGTATAATTGTAACCGGAAAAGCCAGCATTTCTTCTTCTTCCATACCTCTCGTTTGATGTATACTCTACGTTATTCTGGAAATATTGGGGATATAAGTTCTTTTTTATTTTAAAAATCATTACTAATGCATTGAATTTTAATCGCTGGGTAACACTTAATCAACCCAGTGAACGTAACATGTCAGAAATTCCAGAGTACCTGTCGCGTTTTAGGATAATCCTCATTGCTCTATTTTGAAGAATTTGAAGCTTTCTCTGGTTTTCATCATAACACATGTGCATAATAGACGAGCAATAGTTAAAATGGGGGAAAATAATAGTATTATAAAAAGTTTGTGCACAACTTTTTGAAATACATTTTTGAATACTTCTAAGAAAGCCTATCTTTTTTGATATTTTCGTACATAATTTAGTTATACGGCAATCAAATTTCAGTTTATTGTCAATATATACACCCAAAAATTTAATTTCATTAACACATTCAATTCTTTGGCCATTTATATTTACACTTAAAATGTCACTGTTAATACACATACTTATGCCCGGTTTCACAGTGAGAGCTTAAGCCTCAATTGGAGCTTAAGCTTCGATTTAACTCATCTTTGTGTTTCACAGTGCCGGCTTAAGAGCTTAACTCCACTTAAGTGTTGATATAACTTAAGCCGCCGATTTTGGTGGCTTAAGTATTGGCTTAACTACTGTCAGAGCAAAATTCATCATTCGATGTTACCAGCATTAGCACGGATGGCAAACGACTAACAAAGGCCTCGTTGGGGCAGCATCTCCCGATAGGTGCTGGTCCGCTAAGTAACGAGTAGGAGCCACTGCAGCCGAAAACCTAGCAGCTCTGTTAGTAAGCCCTACTCCCACCTCCTCGTGGTGCCATCTAGGAATTTCTTCGGAAATTGCTAACGGGAGAGGACAAATGGCGAGCTTCCTGCGCCAAAAAACAGGATAAGTGTCGGTTGGTCTGTGGCCCAGCGAGCCGCAACCATAAAAAAAAAATCATTGCTCCGAAACGGAAACATACGCCTCGGATACGGACTGATCATTTGTTGACGACCTTTGGCTATCGGACACGGACAACGATCGGATTCTGGAACGTTAAGACCCTCCTGGACTCACTCAAGGAAGGGCCTTATAACGCCAGATTCCTCCAATTGGAACGCGAATTCGCACGGTATAAAATCGACATCTTAGGGCTGAGCGAGATAAGGTGGTACGATGCTGGGGAATACATCTCCCCAACAAAAAGCACTGTGATGCTCTACTCTGGTAAACCAGCTGGAAGTGCACGGAGCTCTGGCGTAGGACTCATGCTAACTCCAGCAGCACGTAGTAGCCTCATATCCTGGAAACCCCATAGTGACCGGATATTGACGGCTAGGTTCCAGAGTAGAGTCAGAAAAATTACCATCATACAGTGTTATGCTCCGACTCTAGACGCGACTGAGGATGAAAAGGATAATTTTTATAGCCACTTAGGTGCCGCCTACAACCAAACGCCTAATGGGGACATCGTAATGGTAATGGGAGATCTCAATGCCAAGGTGGGTAGCGACAACACCATGCTTAAGCACGTGATGGGAGTTCACGGCGTGGGAGACCGTAATGACAATGGTGAGCGGTTTGTGGACTTCTGGAATACCAATCGCCTAGTCATCGGAGGTACGCTGTTTAAGCATAACACCTGCCATAAGATCAGTTGGGTCTCTACTCATAGGCAACGAACATCCAACCAGATCGACCACATTACGATCAGTCGCCGCTTTAGAAATTGTCTCCTGGACGTCCGAAACAGACGTGGAGCTGACGTCGGACAAGAACGAGACCACCATCTTATGGTAGCTCATTTACGCCTTCGTACTGCATCCGTCAACAGCAACCGCTCAAACCTACTTAATATCACCAGGTTTAATATCGACAGGCTCAAGGTTCCCCAAGTGCCTCAACAGTTCAGGGACCATCTTGCCTTAGAAGCAGAAGCAATCAGCAGCATAGAGAACATGGATGACCACTGGAGTGCTGTGAAAAATGCTTTTGCGACTGGGGCATGCACGTATATCGGTAAAAAGCAGAAACACCACCGCACATGGCTTTCTACAGACACCTGGAGACGGATCGATGAGCGTACAGCAATCAAGGCTCGGATTGCAGCGGCCTCAGCAGTAGAGAGAACCGAGCTTGAAGCCCAATACCGTGCGAAGAAGAAAGAAGTGCAGCGTAGTGTGAGACGTGACAAACGTCAATATGTCAACTCACTGGCCTCAAGGGCTGAAGAAGCAGCGAGTAGGTGCGACAGTAGGACTGTTTACAACATCACTAAGGAGCTCATTGGTGGTCGTAACTCCAAACAACATCCAGTGAAGAGTCTAAACGGTAACCTTCTGATCTCGGATGAGGATCAGCTCACTAGATGGAGAGAACATTTTGCTACAGTGCTAAATCACTTAGGCGACGGCGATATGATCTTGAATTCGAATGAGCAGTTCGAAGCAACAAATTCCCGAATTCGCACCGTACCTCCCAGTAAAACTGAAATATTAACAGCAATCAAGTCCCTCAAGAAAAACAAAGCGGTGGGTATTGATGGCATCCCTGCCGAGCTATTTCAAGCGGCGCCAAATACATCGGCAGATTTGCTGCATCCGATAATACGGAGAGCTTGGGATAGTGAACAATTTCCACAGGAGTGGAAAAGGGGGATGATCATTAAGCTTCCAATGAAGGGTAACTTGATGGAGTGTGGTAACTGGAGAGGTATATGTGTTCTTCCAGCTGTAGCCAAAATAATAGCTAGAATAATTCTAGAACGAATTAAAGAACATTTAGATTCAACTCTCGATGTCGAACAGGCAGGCTTTCGCGCTGGATCCTCCTGCATCGACCACATAAACACCTTACGGATCATAATCAAACAATGCGTTGAGTATAGGTCTCCGCTACATTTACTGTTTATCGACTTCGAGAAGGCTTTCAACAGCTTGAATCGAGATGCTATTTGGTTGGCCTTGCGCAGGAGAGGCATTCCAGAAAAACTTATAGCTATTATCAAGGCTACATATAAGGGCGCAAGTGTCACGTCGTGCACAATGGTAAGGTGTCGGACGATTTTAAAGTCCAAAGTGGAGTACGTCAAGGGTGCATACTGTCACCACTATTGTTCTTGGTGGTTATCAGTGATGTACTCCGTGCAGCATTGATGGAAGCTAATTCTGGAATTCGTTGGACTATGACATCTTACCTTAAACACCTAGATTACGCTGACGATGTTTGTCTACTTTCACATCGGATAATGGATCTTCATTTGATGGCCCAAAATCTAGAAGCTGAGGCAAACAAAGTGGGGCTAAAAATAAACACAGCCAAAACAAAAGCCCTGAATACTTCCAATACCCGCGCTCAACTTAACATTGCCGGAAAGCAAGTCGAGAAAGTTGATAACTTTCTATATCTAGGAAGTGTCGTCTCGGCTAATCGCGGTGGCACCGAACTGGATGTGTGCAGCAGAATCGGGAAGGCTAAAGCTGCGTTCGGAATGCTGTCCAAAATCTGGAGAAGCAATGTTATTAGCTTAAGAACCAAGCTACGACTGTTCCGCTCGAACGTAGAATCAGTGCTGCTTTATGGGTGCAGCACCTGGAAGGTGGACACCATTAACACACGCAAGCTGCAAGTCTTCGTAAACAAATGCTTAAGAATCATCTTGAGGATTTTTTGGCCGAACCGCATCTCCAACGAACAACTTTATCTGAGAACGGGCCAAGAACCTATAAGCATTACTATACGAAGAAGAAAGTGGCAATGGATTGGACACACCCTACGGCGCGAAGACAACTCCATTGCGAAATACGCCATGCAGTGGAATCCGCTCACCCAGGCAGGCAGAACAGCGGGACGCCCTAGGCAAACGTGGCGCAGAACAGTTGAGGAGGAATCGAGCTCTTTAGGAATGAGTTGGAGGCCGCTCAAACGCGTTGCAGAACTCCGAACACGATGGCGCGCAGGCGTGGTTGACGCCCTATGCCCCCCGAGGGGTTAAAGGATATAAGAAGAAGAAGCATTAGCACATTACCTTTGTTTAATGTAACTACTTTACTTATGGACATGAACCTAACCCTGCAAAATAATTTTTTTTTGTTCTATTTGTGGGAATATTGCTTTACTCAATAAATATTTACTCTCTTACAATGGAGGCAAATTAGCAAGGCATACCTGGGTGGAATTCAATTATTAATCTTGTTAAAGACCTGCGCCCCTTGTGTTTTATGATTATACGTATGTATTGTATATAGACACATAGAAATATTCTCTGGCAACACACATTGCTTGAGAGCAGCTAAATGCAGCGATATTTTCTTTTTTTATTCATTATTCGGATGACATTTTTTTCATTTTTGTTTCAGCTAAGCTGAAATCCGCACTTTTTTTTGTCGTCACACATGTTCCACTCTTCTTTTATTGAAAAGAAAAACAAATTATTTACATCACTAACAAGACATTCGTCTATTTGGCATCTCCGCTCCATTCACAGTTGTTAATTACCCACAAACTGTTCACAATCACTTCTTATGCTTGGCTTAGCTAAGCCACACTTTTTAAATGACTGTGAAACCCGAAAAACTTAAGCCAAAACTTAAGCTCTGCGTTTTACTTAACTAAGCTGCAACTTAAATTCCCACTGTGAAACCAGGCATTAGTCTTTGATACATTTAATTTAAGTTTATTTTTGCACAGCCACTCGTAAATTGAAAAAAAGAGAAGACACATTTTGCTACCCGTCAAGACTGCACCACAATCGTTGATATACAGTAAAAAAAAAAATTAAAACTCCCAACACCGAACCTTGGGGGAGACCGATAAATATTACCTGCGGACTTGAGAACGTTTCATGTATTTTAACCCGTTGAGTTCTGTTCGACATGTAGCTTATAAACTAATCAAGCTCTATTCATCGAATACCGTATTTATATAGTTTT
Source organism: Brachypalpus laphriformis (assembly GCA_945910035.1). NCBI lineage: Eukaryota > Metazoa > Arthropoda > Insecta > Diptera > Syrphidae > Brachypalpus > Brachypalpus laphriformis. The sequence continues at coordinate 43,262,131 of OX246754.1, read as the reverse complement.
TGTGCTAAAATATTCCTATCTAAAGTTTCAAAAGCTCGTTGAAGATCCAAAAAAATCGCCAGGATATTTTTGCCGGTTTCCATTTCTTTTTTCCAGTCATTTACGACCCAGCTCAAGGAAGTTTCGCAGGAATGTCCACGCCTGAATCCCGATTGCTCCAAACACAGAAGACGTTTTCCTCCTTACAATCTAATGCTATCTTACAACTGAGAGCTGTCACTTATCTTGTTCATTTCTCTTATGGTTTCTTCCAGCGCGATTAAATCAATTTGTTGAAACTTAACACTATCAATAAAAAAAATTGTTAAATGCGTTAGCAACTTCCAAGTCTGCCTTTAGTACCACACCATTTATTTTAATCTCACTAATTTCAATTTGTTCCTCAGTAAAAAATTGTTTTAGGACCGTTGCTATTTTTTATATGCTATACTCATCCCGGAAGTAGTTATTGTGCTTTAAATTGTGGCATAACCGGGTGTAAACTGCTCTATGGAGAGACCCTGATGCCTCCTCCAGAAATCTTTCTCTGATCTGCTCATCCACACGCGCGATCAATTGGCAACGTTTTGGCTTCCAACTCCTCGCATCATCCACAACTAAGCTCCATCCCACATCCGCTAGCTAGTTCCAGCCACTATTTGTACCATCCAATTTTACTTCGTATATATTATAGTGCTGCTTTCTTCGGTAGTCTATAGCCCGGCATATTTAGTACTTTAAGTACGTAGTCAACTCGTAGTTTCAAGGTTTTTACAAAGTGTGGTGAAAAACCTGTCTCCAACATAGCATGTAATTTAACTTGTTCAGTAGAAGAGGAAATGCTCTCTTTATATAAAACTTGAGTAGTTTTTTTTCCATCGTAGGAGGAGGAAAGTAACTTGAGACTTTCCTCCCCATACTTGCGGTGCGTAGAAGAGAATCGATTTCGAAACTGATTCAAAAACTTTATATGTATTTGCTGCTATAATTTTTTGATGAAACATTTCCTCCAAGCAACGTTGATGTCTACTTTCGACTTCGACAAATTGTCTGTAAGGTGACTTTCCATATTGAGATTTCTCATTTCTTGTAAAATACAATCCGAGATACATATATTCTTTTACCACTTGGATAGTTTCCCCATTGAAATGTAATTTTTATTTGCGCAGTTACTGCGTCCACCTCTACTGAACATAACATTGAGAAATATAGATGGCAGGTAGGTAGGCCTAGTCACTGAATCAAGTCGTTTTTTATATACCGACTTGGATAAGTCCAAAAGTGGGCAAGATGGATGCGCCTCTACTTGAGCGAAAAAAATCTTGCAGACCGAATTTCCATCTAATGGTGTCTTCTGAAAACGGGCCAGTTGAAACATAGTCACGTGATCCCAAGCAAAGTCTGAGGTGCAAAGCAAGGTTATGTCGTGCATTTGATGGGATAAAGCCGTCCCCATTCATTACAAACTCTTTGAGAAGGGTACACTGGTTACATTTGAATCGAACTCTTGCAAAATAAGTCGATAAGATGCAAAAATCCAGCAAAATTGTCCAATAATATACAAAAGAAAGGACACGGACACACCAGTCAAAAACTCTAGACTCTAGAATCCATCATTATCTCTAGAACCTGCTCAGCGGTCTGCCATCTTTCCGATCGATGGAACACTTCAAAAAACATTCAAGAATCTGGAAGACATCCAGTCTGAAGTAGGCGAGTCTTTTAACTCAAAGTTTAGGTTCGAACACTTGTATAGCGCTGGGTTAGGATCTTAAAGAAAGGGTATCATTTTTTTTCTCTTTTCAGGAGAACGTTTCATTAAAGCATTCAGTCGCAACTGACCCGCTGTACTATCAGGAAACAAAAACTCTGGTTTTTTTACTTTAATGTCTTCTAACAAATCTAAGCACACGCTTCAGTGATGAGGAACTTACACCACTCAGCACATCATCACCGAAGATCTGCCACCTGATACTAATACAAACAACCGCATGATAATTACAGAGGAAATGTTCCGCAGTGTCGTTGACTCCTCCACAAGTGTCGCAGACTTCAGTTTCAAACATACTAAAATGTTTAGCAAAAGCCAAGTTCCCTATAAGGACGCCAATAAGTTATTCGCAGTCTTTTCTGCTGAGAGAACAAGAATGTCGCGGATGTATTACAGACGTTTGATCAGCTTGCATCCTGGAGTCATGCCACACACAACTGTCTTCGTTAGAAACCCAATCGTGAACTGAAGCATCAACCGGGGATGCAGAAAGGCCGAATGCTGGTTCAGGCTATAAGGATTCTTCCTCTGAGCCGTGTATAGCAATCTCATGGAAGATTTCATTCCATTATCCTCTTAACCCAGATCAAAATCAGCCTTTCGAACGAATTCGAAAACGATTAGTGGCCCTGATAGTACAAGTGTACTTGGGAAAATTTCCGTGCAGCCGAGGGTTATCACACAATCCGTTCCTTGCAAATTTCCTGTATGATGGTTATTGCATTCGACCCTGTTACGGATCCAGTAGAAGTCGGATGTAAAATAGCCGTTTCTCTAGGTCTATTCTCTAACGGTAGTTGAATCTTTATTTTTTAAAAGATTACTAATAATATGGATTAACCGCTGATCGCAATAATTAACACTAAAATACTTGTTTCCCTGATGCAATCTGACATTTAATAGAACTACTTATCGATTATACTGCACTAACTTTTATAATTTAATGACAGAATTTCCTACAATTACATAATATTGTGTTGTACTATGATCGACATTGACATTTTTGATTATTAGTCGTAATCTTTATGTCATCATAAATCGAATTGAAAACCAAAAGAATTGCCTGCACGTGTACTCAATTTTATCGAAACATGTTGACCCGTTTTCGAGCTCTAATGAGTCAGGCAGACAAACAAAAAATTCAGATCAGTTTATTCCTCACACGTTTCTATGCAGCTATCCAGGAAGCTTGCAGTTGCTCCCATTTTATAACATAATATATTGTATATGTATCTTAAAAAAAAAAAAAATTAAATCCGACAATGGAGTAGGGGAGAGATATTGATTGAAGCACATTGGCTTTGATGTACAATAGTTGTTTTCCAATAATATGGGAAAACTGAAGGAGCCCAACATTCGCTCACAAGATGATATTTTTTGTACTTCGCAGCGGGTCTGTCCAGAGATTCGTTTAAGTGTTAGGATAATTTGATGAGCAGCATTAATGATGACGTGACGAATGCCTCACATAATCTGCTGATGAAGTGAAATGCAACTGATAGACAAAATAGGTAGGGAAGGAAATATTCAACCACAGATGCATAGGAGGGGTGTTTGAAACTCCGAATGTATGTAGTCAAGGACATTCACTTCGCTTTGGACGAGTGACGTAATTTTTCCCATGTGCTCATTAAAGTTAAGTCGTGGTGATTGCGGCGCAATTTTAAAATCAGTTTGGATTTAAAATTGATTTCGTCTGATTATGATAGCAGACAGGATTGAGTATATGGTACCTGATAACAACTCTTGGATTGAATCAAATATATACATTATCATCTTCCCTAATCACCTTTACAGCTCATGCAGAAACCATTGTAAAGAATGCTCAGTTGGCGTTTCAAAAGTACATTAAAACTTCTCTGAGCTAGTACTACCTTCTTCTTTATACAAATTTGTGGTTATTATATCCTGCCACTGAACAATATACGTAGAAATAAGCCTATAGCTTGGACCAGAACCCTTTTATTGAATAGGGGGCACATTATTCGGTACGAAAAAAATGGGAAAGCAAAAGGGCTAGATTTTTTAGGGAACTCTCAGAACTAAGGCAGACAAAGACTTTAATCGAAAAACATCTAAGATATGTATCGGCCAAAGAAGGAATAAACTGCGAATCCTCGTGGGGTTCCTCACTGGACAGGTGCTCCATGAGGACCTCAGGAATTAAAGTTTGGAAAGCAAGCGAATGTGCAGATTCTTCAGCAAAACAGAAGAAATTTCGAAGGAAATTTTTGAAAAATGTGGGCATTAACTCGCAGCAGAATATATTTGGGGAGCATACCAGATAAGGGAGAAAGACCTCAAATCCTTAGATCCAACATGAATTCTTCAGTTTCTGAGAGGAATTAAACTGAACTAGGTGCTCTTGTCTGACAAGAATCTCAACTGGCACAATCTCGCAGTGCATCTAAACCCGGCAACAATTCATAGGACTTAACTCTGCTGGTTTGTTAGCCTTGCAGATCAACCGCATATCCGTTAAAATATACTTCCCATTTTGTTAGAAACCTCGATTGCGAACAACACCTTTGAAAAATGTATTATACTCGTATAGTATCGACTGACTGTAATATAATTAAGTTTACCTAAAGTTAAAGCTAGTCCTGAGCTCTCAGCTCCAATCTTCAATCCAAGCAGATAGAACTAACTCGTCTGAATACCAAACTGTGTAAACGTTAATTTTCTCTACATATGCAATATTTGCGTACATACTTACATACTTTCATGTACATGCTAACAACCCTCAAAAATCAACATTTACGAAATATAAAAAAAAAAAAAAGAATTGGTTGTTATTTTTGCTGACAATGGTTGACTGGTTCAGGAATTTACCTACGAATATAAGGGGTCTTTATTATAACGTGTGCAATTTCTCATTTCATTATTCTATAACTCGTTATACTCGTACTTGTTGAATCGTTATCTTCAAGTTGAATGAACTACGTAAATAAACGAAACAGCTGTTGCAATCAGCTGGAGTTTTGATGACCTACTCTGGAGTTTTGTAGTAAGTTATCGTGTCAGAAAATTTGCAGGAGACAGATGTTTGTATCTTGAAGTTTATGAAAACTTAAAATCTGAGTTTTAGGATTTAGAAATAGCAATTGGTTTACCGAAAGTCATTTCAATTACTGGCATTCAAAACTAAAGGAAATATTTGCAAACTGATCTGAGGCGTGTGAGCTGGGATTCGATCTTAATAACCTTTATTGTAATAGTTATATTTACTAAAATAAAAATATACATACATATATACATAAAAAACTAATTTTAAAAAGACAATGCTGGATGGTTATTGCTCCTTTATTGAGACTTCTACTATAAGTGTTCCATGTCTTAGCCAATATTAAATGTTATGGTGTGTTTTGGTCTTGCATAAGCTTCAATTTTAAGAGTAAGACCTCTTTGGCATAATAGAGCATTGGGGTATTTAATCTCCAAGCGTACATTTTTTCCTTTATATAAAAAATAAGATCAACACCGAACGGAAATTTCTGGTTTAGTTACTTCCGTCGTGTACTTTCAAGTTTTGGAACCTTTTTCAATAGAACGCTAATAGCCTGTTGGTTCAGCCTCAAATATGGAACTTTTTTTTCGAGTTCGGTCCGATTAGGCTTACTTCGTTCAATCTGTTTCTTAATATCGTTTATGATCCGACTATAACCGATACAGACACCATGGTTGCCAGAGGTTGCATGGTGAGGTGGTAAGTTGTTCGATTACTGAGTGGCAGATTGTCATCTCAAGTACCAATCACATCTATTCAAGTTTTTTTAATAATAAAATTAAATGATGCGATTAAAAAAGTACTAGAAATCAGAAACGAATGCAATAAGCGGGGTTCACATTGAACGATTTGCTTGACGATCAAATAATGCTTAGCGTTCAAACTGTAGTATATGCTTGATAGACTTAATTTGTGATATAAATTTCGAACTGTGAACATGGCGGCAAAGGTTTTAGTTGTAGCTCTTGTCATCGATGAGATATTGGAAACTGAGAAAAATAAGAGAAAACAAAAAAGAAAGAATACATTTTCATCCGTAAACCTGTTGAGAATTAGCTGAAAATTCGGCTGACGATTTTCGGAATTACATAAGGATGTACGCGGTGACGTATGAGGAACTAATAACATAAATAACACCTCATATAAAAAGAAAAAAAAAACACTTTTAAGAGTCAAAATATCGCCTCACGAACGTTTGTCTGTGACATTAAGATTTTTGGCCACTGGAAGAAATTTCTCGGATTTAAAATTCAGCACCCGCATAGCAAAGTCTACTCTAAGTGGTGCAGTCTTTCTTTGTCTGCGCTCGACACTCATAAGTTTCGATGTTATCACATCGAAATCAGAAACAAGAATAAGAAATGATCTGTAGTTGTACGTTCACATTAAACGCATGCAAGCAAATCAAAAAGTTGAAAATTTTGAAAAACCGTACTACGAATTGGATGAGTTGCTTGACGAGCATCCAAATTGAACGATTTGGTCGGTCGTCAAACACCGCTATAAATCAGTTCGGACACCATATATGGAGTAAGCGTAAGCTAATATCATCTGAGTTTCAACCCAATACACCAAAAATTATTCTCTCCTATCCGTTCTTCCTATTTCCAACTTGCATTAAAAGAGTTGAACTCTTAAATGGTTAGTTAATACAAAAAAAGTTGGTACGAGATGTCTATTATGAGGTTAAAACGAAAGAAAACGCACGACGGGAATAACTGGGAAATTCAAAGTTAAAGCGCTTTTCAAGCCGTGGATTGTTGAAGAGACGCTTCAATGAAACTAGAACTACCTATCTTCTTTTCTCCGTAACAGCCCTTCAGAATACATACATATACGTTTATGTACATAGTTATCGAAACGAGTCATATCCGCTACTCGTTTTCAATATATGTATAGGGTGTCCTAAAACTGATTATTTCTGTTGAGTGTAATTTCGGAACTAACCAGTTGGATATCATTTTTCAAATTTAAAACACAAAAATATAAGTACTGTTTTTTACAGTTTATATCTTATATATTAATACGTGAACACGAAATTTATCATACGCTTTTTTAGTATTTATTATAAAAGAAGGGGAATCAAACTTATATTATTCGAAAGGTACTGTGCCATAGATTTGTAGAAAAGAAAAATCATGTTTGTATGTTGCCGTTATGTCAGGTAAAATAAAGTGAACATACACACATGATTTCTTTGTACAAAACTATTTAACTAATTAAATGAAAGCATTTTGATCACATTCATGGTCGAATTTCGAACACATGTGATATTATTTCTCATTAATCTTCTCATAGTTTTGGCACACAGTTTTCACAAAATATGTGTTTTGGAACACGTCTTTTCTCATGCATAACATTAATAAAGCATTTTTGCTTTATCACATAAAATCTCGTTCGACTCAACTTCACAAATAAACCTGTTGCGAAATCTTAGCGAATTATTGATTTTGTTTACTCTATATTTTCTGCAAAAAATGGTTTTCATAAAATGTGAATGCTTTTTTAAAAAACAAGATTCATTTTTTTTGTAAAAACCTCACTTTATTTTTTTTTAAATTAATTTATATCTATGTATTAAAAAAAAATATCACAAAAATATCCCATTTTCCGTAATGGAAAGCAGCTCTGAAGATATTTATGAAACCAATAGCTAGGTACTTGCGTAACTTACTTTATTATACTGGTAAGTGCAACCAAAAATGTGTCTAAAATATTCAAACCGACTCCCATTGCAGTCTTCCGGGTTTCAACAACTGTCGATTTATTTACAGTCTGTGACATTTAAAGTCCGGCAAAACAAATTTTTATCATCAAGATTTCCACCACAAATCTGTCGCTCCAAAGAAAATTATGAAACTAGATTTAGAATAGTCTAAATATGGTAATTTGTACGAGAACAGAATAACAACAACGTGAGTCAAAGTGATAGTAGAACGTATGATAACATACCAAAATAATTTGGAAATCCCATATCATATTTGAAAAGGGAACTCCCCGAACACGACATTCTGTATACAATAAAAAAGATATTGGTGGCGTTGCTTTGTTTTTCAATAGTTCCAGTAGGTAAACATTACGAATTGAGTGTTTATATAAAAAGCATATATGTACATACCTACATACATTTTTGATTTTTCACTTAAAACTGCATTTTAGCATTGTATATACTCGTACATAAGTATGTACGGCTTTTTCAAATTTTAACGAGGTTAATACATATACGTATGTTGGCCTATGCTGATGACCGCTACTGTAAAACTTAATTAAATCGGTGAATTTAAAGATACTAGTTCAAAATGCGGATTTTGAGATTTAAAAGTAATTTTATAAGAGAGACTTAATTTTGCTGTCTTACAAAGGACTTGTTTTTTAGTTTACATTTACTTTATATGGTGGGCACCGTGGCGTAAGTGGTTAGTGTGTTTGATCACTGCGCTTGGGGTTCCAAGTTCGAATCCAGGAAAACACCAAAAAGTTTTTTTCACGGTCCCTCCTCTCACGAGCGTCTGACAAACATCCGAGAGTATTGCTGTCTTGAAAAAGCTTCTCAAATCGCCGTTCGGATACGGCACTAAACTGTAGGTCCCTTTCATTCCTGTGAAAAATATAACGCACACAACACAACATGAGTGGTTGAGTGAGAAACTAGGCGCTGGCACTTAAAAGAGCTGTTGCGCCAAATATTTATTTATTTATTTATTTTTATATGGTGGGCGTCGTGCCGTAAGTGGTGTGTCGGACCACTGCGTGAGGTTCCAAGTTCGAATCTCAGAAAACACAACAAACGTTTTTTCACGGTCCCACCTCTCTGACAAACATTCGAGAGTATTGTTGTCTCGAAAAAGCTTCTCAAACCAAATTGCCCTTCGGATACGGAACTAAACAGCATGTCCCTTCCATTAGTGTGAAAAATATAGAGCACACAACTTGAGTGGTTGCGAGAAGCTAGGCCCTGGCACTTAAAGATCTGTTGCGCCAAATATTTTTTTTTTTAACTTTATGTGTAAATTAAATATTTGGATCTTCAAATAAAGTAGTGGATTATTGTAAAAGAAGTGGTCTTTTTGCACGAAACCTACATACATATATTTGCTCACAAAAAAAGTAATTATTTGAAATAAGACGAAAAGTGTTGCCAAACTTGGAAGCACCACCAAAGTGAGCGATGTAACTCATGCCTTGGGATTCTGCTACCAGTTTCAAAAAAGGAACAACGGTACTTGTTCACCGGGCGCCAAGCTGTAGCTGCTACGAAGTAGAAATTTATTTCGTTTTATAATATTTTGTAAACTCATTCATAATCTTACTTAAGGAAAATAAAAGAATTAATGAAAAGTGACTAATACTCCTTATTTTAACGCAACTCAGCTAACGATCGAATCGAATTGACAACACACATACTTCCAATTAGTGCTTCAAACTTTATCCGAATCATCAAACTATCCGGATATCCGAATACATAAGTATGAGACAGTTGATATCCGTAAGGATTCGGATCTTCGGATAGTGTCGGATCCTAGGATCCAGTGCAAATCGTAACGCAACATAATTTTGTATAGAAACTAACTACATATGTATATGTTAAGGTTAGTTCCTGCCTTTCTCTTTGTCGGTGCTTAAGGATGAGATCCTTGTTTAAGGGAGACGTCGATTTCCCATTTTTAAACACAGCATTGTATATCTTGCACGTCGGTCCAGCTTCTGATCAATTTTATTCACTTGTAAAAATATGAATAACATTTGTCACGGCTTACCTAGACCTAGATCCTTAGCTGTTTACACCGATGGATCCAAAATGGAAATAGGTGTAGGCGCAGGCATCTTCTCTGAAACGCTTGGCCTCTCCATGTCAGCTCGGCTTCCGAACTACAGCAGCGTTTTCCAGGCGGAGGTCCTAGCAGTTACAATAGCAGCTCATGACACTGCGATGAGGGCAATACCACGAGAGGATATCACCTTTTTCATCGACAGCCAGGCGGCGATAAAAGCAATATCTGCTATAGAAATAAAATCGAAGCTTGTGAAGTGTTGTAGAGAAGAGCTCAAGGTTCTTGGAACACAGCACGAGGTAAAGCTCTGCTGGGTCCCTGGTCATGAAGGCATACCAGGGAATGAGAAAGCCGATGAACTGACTAGAGGAGGCTCAGCATTAAGCTCGGACCAATCCGACCCCTCGGTGTACATCCCGCCTTGCGCCCTTAAGCTCGAAGCAGGGAACAAAGCCATAACGGAGGCTAACAATAGGTGGACCTCTTTAGATACTTGTGTCACCACGAGGAAGCTGTGGCCCACATTTGACAGAGTAAGAACCAATAGACTCATACAGAGGCATAGAAAATCCCTCTCTACTCTAATAGGAGTAATTACGGGGCATAATACCATGCGGTACCACATGAAAAAACTACGTGTGACTAACGAAGACCTTTGTAGAGGCTTCGGCGACGAGGAGACTCAGGAGGACACCGCCCACTTTCTCTGTCATTGCCCAGGCCTCTATCATTTGAGAAATAAGATCCTTGGACAACACTTCTTTGAGGATCTAGAAGAATTGTCCAACCGACCAATAAATGACATCGCGAACTTCATTAAATCCTCTGGATGGTTTGTATCTAGGGCACAGTGAGTACTAAGTTCTTTCTTTAGGATATTTACAAAGACGGTATTTTTCCACGAAGGAGGGATTCGCTTTTCTATCTTCTTTCCCACCATGGGTATCACAATGGGTCTATACTGACCTGAGTGTGGTGTGGAGGTTTTCTATCCCCCTACACCTGCCCACTTACCTAACCTAACCTAGTTTTCGATATATCGAGCTTTGAATATTGACTTTTAATATCAAATATTTCAGTAGAAACTAAGTACCTTCAGTGTTGCCAACAGTGGGTAAGTGGCGCGCTTCGTGAGATTCATTTATTTAAACTCTGCTTTCCGGAGGGGTTTAGCCGCTCACGCGACTTCGTCTCTCCGCTAAGGGTATGTCAGCAACTGTCAGGCAGGCGCCTGGGGCTAAGTCTAAGTGTGTTATATCCCCTTTTTTTGTAACAGAGATCTATAAGAAAATATCGTCAATAGCTGGCAACACTGAAATTAATTTGTTTTATGCACTTCATACTCGAAATACAACGCGGTTATTGAAATATCGGTTGTCAAAAGTCAATTTTCAAAGTTCAATATCTCGAAAACTAAGCGAGATATCAACAAATTTTACTTATTATTTTTTTCTATTAGAAAACGTCAAAACATCGTGGCGCCACGGATATCGTAATATCCCTGGATACTTTGAAGCACTACTTCCAATTTGACAGATCTCATAAAACTGCCTAAAAGAAATTGGCCACATTCAGGTTTGCAGATAGGTATCAGAATTTTACTCGTCCCATTTTGCTAAAGGTCCATTCACAGTTTAGCAACTTACTTCCGAACTGCGAATAAACCGTTTTTAGCATAACACGCCATTGTCATTTCTACTATTTCAAAAGAACAGAGTTTAATTTATCTATCGATCGATTAATATAAAAAAAAATGTAATTGTAATTAGTTTCTGCGAAAAAATTAACAATTCGCCGATTTTCCCGCGAATACTTTTTGCCATCAGTTAAGTTTTATCCACAAGCATATCGTCACCTCAGTATTGGAGTGATCTAAAAGACAAAAACCTAGTATCGAGATAAAGACATTTGAAGTTTGAATGCGAATAAAACAAAAATCCTATGTAGCATAACCATGTACAAAATTTATTAAAATAGTTCCCACTGTGCTTTACTTACACTCCATTTTTGGTTTGAATCGGGGTATTCGTTTTTTTTTTTTTTTATCTTAATTTGAAAAAAAGGAAATTGCATATAGGGCACCATTTTTTTCTCAAATTGTGCGGATTTGTATCGTATGTGGCACTTTTTGACCAACCTATGTTTCATTTAAATACTGAACGCGATTGTGAATTAACGATGTATATGTCTCATATTTTCAAACAAGAAAACCCGTATTTTCATATAAGAAAACCCGTTTTTTGAAAAAAGTGTTATTTTTTTCAACATTGTTTTTTATTATAAAACTTTATTTTTTATAAAAAAAATAAGGTAAGTTAACATTTTAAAGGAAAATAACTCTTAAAAATAAAGGCGTTTGGTCATAACTGAGATCTAAAAATCGAACTTTTTTTAGCTTTTTCGAAATTTTAGACAATATAATTTTATTACCTACACAACCTTAAAACAGAAAATAAATGAAACAAAATACACATTTTATTAAACTTTCATTTAGTGAAAACTTAAAAAAAAAAAAAAAAAACTAAAATAAAATGGAGCACTATTGAATGACAATTGTATGTATGGATCAGTATCAGTATCAGCTCTGAATTATGTGTTTGGAAATGAAGCATATCTGAGTTCAATTATACGTATGGGTCATTTAAACCATTTAAAAAATTAAAAAAAAAACTCATACAAAAATGTGACTTTCCCATACAAAAGCTTATGTGGCAGATCAATACTGAGCATTTCTTCCCAAAAGTGCGTATACTATATGTCATTTGCAACATTGATATCTTTTGAAATAATAAAGATAGGAGAAATTTTATTGCACCAATCGAAAGATCTTGTTTTTTTTTCCACTAAGAAAATATTCCTAACTCAAAAACGACGAAAATGCATTTAGATCACTCCAATACTGAGGTGACGATATGTACCATATGTATGTACCTCAAATGGTTTTGTATTGCTCTTGCTGGGTAAGATCGTGGATGAATTTATCGAAAGCAAGGTAAGATACTCGTAATATATAAAATAAAAATGAAAGCTCTGCGTTATGTATTTTTACGTTTAGACAATTAGTCACAAAATGAATGACATCTGAAATTCGTGGATTGTGGCGACTAGATGAAAAAGTTGAAATATCAAAATAGGCGAATCGCTCGTTTGCATTAGCAGAGCTGTGAATGAACATTAAGAGGAAAAAAATTATATGGATTTTCAGAGAGACGAATACCTACAAACCAACGCAGAGAGCTGATTACAAAAATTCCGCTTGCTGAAATTTTTTTTAAATTTCGATCGAAATCTTGGTGAATTTATCTATTTCGTAAAAGATTAACAATGGCTTACTGGCGAGACAGATTTTGCTTTCCTTGTAACCTGAAGTGCCTGAGCAGCCAGAATCTGGAAACCTGAATGTGCCCATTATTTGAACTAAAATTCGCAGTATTACTCGTCTGCTCTATCTTCTATGAAATTTTTAAGTACGAAAATAATTTCTTTTTCGTCAAATTTTGTAGAAATTCAGTTTTATTCAGTACGGGAATAGAAATAATACTGAATATAAATGTCAAAAAGAGTGGGCAGAATGACAGTACGGTTTAATAGTTATCCCTATCGTAAATTCTACCAGAAAAAAAACCGTAATTGTTATTTACATAATTTGCATATACATACATGTCATGGCTGCATGTGTACTGAAATTTTAAAAATAAAACTGCCAAGGTATCAAAATGTCGAAACAAAAAGCACCATCAGTCTTACAACACAGACCCAAATATCCAGCTCTGAACGTAAATAAGACAGAGTTCCAGTCAATTAAAAAATGGAATGATTAAGTCAGATACTTACAATGTACTTATGAACATGTCATAAACGGTTGCGTATTTGAAATAACTTTCCTCTTCAGCCTACCCCAACATTCGTTCCACATTATCCTCACCATTGCATTTTTTTTGTATTATTAATACATTAACTCTTTGATACAGATACCTACACATCTACCTACAGATAAAATTATAAGAAAATCAATAATTAAATTTTTCGTCTATTCACAGGCCATAGTCTACTCTTCTATTCTCCATTTTCTAAGCATTGGCAGTTTTATATCACTTTATTTTCCATTTTCTATTTTTATCACGGTACCATATTTTATGCTTTTTTCCAAAAAAAAAAAATGTAATAGATCTCCGGTCAATTATTGAAATCAGAGCACCAGACAACCATTTTCTCGTGACTTAAATGAATCACATTAACAATCCCAAGAGAAAAAAAAAATAAAAAAGTGAAACACTACAAATAAAAACAAATTTCTCCCAACAAGATGACGACCAAAATGAAAAAAAAACCCACACGCTTTGCTAATTATTTATTTTTTTGACAGTTGAATGAACTCTTGAAAAAAAAAATCATCGTTTCTTCTTCGTCTTTTCTTTGATTTTGTCTCCTTGGTTCGTATTCTTCGATTTTATTATTATTATTATTCACAAACTTTTCACCCCCGGTGCCCTCCAACTCACCATCCACCTAACAACACACATGAGAACCTCCTTTTTTTGTAACAAAAATAGCATCCACTATGTGAGAATGCAAACGTGATGGCGATGCGCCTCATCATCATCATCCACCTCCTCTTCCACCCCCTTTCCAAACCAACCAAGGCAATGCCATGCCAACCCAATGTAACACATGCACACACAAAAAATTAGATAAACCGCAACACAGTACACGAACGAAAGAGAGACACAGCGCAGAGAGAACATACAACTTTTTATTTTATTGAATTCCTTCGTTTTCGATAGTACGAATGAAAACAAAGGGAATATCTAAAAGATTATGATCTTCAATCTTTAACTTTGGCTCCAAAAACTAAACTGTACATACTTAATTGTTCTATTGAACTTGTATGAGACGAGTTAATCGTGTGTATAATTGAGGGATTTGTGTGCGTTTATAACCTAAAACACCACACATGACTTTAAATCGACTCTAAATACATTTCTACCTCCTTCACTAGTTTAAAAAAAAAATTGCTAAATTCTTCTTCTTCTGTTTTGTTTTTATTCATTCTCCTCTTTCATTTGCACAAAACGAAAGAATAATCAAAATAGTTTGAGAGCCACTGATGTAGAAATCATTATATACACCATTCACACACACACACACTCATACATTGGAATAGATTCAGCAATCGCGCGCGCACGTACACTCTCTCAAGCCACACCGCATGTGTGTATACATAATAGGTACCCAAAATGTCTGCTGCCTTTGCCACCATTCCCCCCTAAACGAAAAAAAAAATAAAAGAACTCACTCAACTCAACGAATTAACTTCTGATTCCCTTTTCATCACCTAAACTCTATTTTACTCGATAAAAAAAACAACTCAGGACAAACTAAAGCAAAACATGATATATTTTTGTTTAAAAATACTTTACACTGACTTAGTCGGGGGAAGACTTCCATGAAACCGAACGTACGATGAATAACACACACACGCGTACGTAGAATAAGCGAAAAGACAGAAAAATTGTAGAAATTAAGCAGCGATTGACGATGATTCCTCCTTCTTTTTTTGCCTTCTATTGTGGTGGGCTCTCTCTTCCTTCTCCCTTCAACTCACACTTTAAATTTCTTTTTAGATACTTTTTATATTTTTTTCCAAGAGCACACACTATTCTTCTTTTTTGCCACTTCCACTTTCAAAAAATAAAACCAAGAATTTTAATTATATTTAATTAAGAAAAACAAAAATATTCCCGCGCGCGCTTCTCACACGACTCACTGTACTATGCCCACCATTCACTCATAATTCACGGTAAATCTGCTTTGGATTTCGCTGAATATTTTCATATTTCATTTCAACTTCACTGATTCTCCTCACCTTGGGTATATTTTGCTTCATTTTCTTTCAAAAAAACGAAAAAAAACTTTTTCTCACTTCTTTTTACATATTTTTCGTCGTCGTGAGGTGTAGTGGGTATTACAAAGATTAGAAACGGAAAGAGATGGAGGAACGACGATAAACTATACATATACTGTGTATGTAGTCGTGTGTCGGGATGAAAATTCACTGTGCACTGATTTTCCTATTTCTTTTCTTTTTTTTGCTTTTCAGTTTCAGGTTTTCTTCTTTTTTGCTTTACGTGAACACCACTCAAACTGATAAATTACGGAGAGACAAGATAAGGAGGCGAGTGTTTTTTTCTATTCGTCGATATTAGGTGATTTTGCTGGTTTTTCTTTTTCTTTTTTGCCATTCACTATTGGAGTTTTCTTCTTGTCAGCGATGCACGCGTTTTCAAATCCATTTCCCCCCCATAATAGATCAGAAGCACACGAAAAACGAACTGAAACTGAACTGAACTGAAACAACTAAATAGAAAATCTATGTTTTTTGTTGGTTTCTCGGTGCGGTGCGGTGCAGATTGGTGTGGTGGATTGCTGAATTGCTGAGCTCGCTGGATGGATGTGTTCACAAGAGATGGTTTTCTGTTTTAGCCGGACCGGGACTGACATGGGAATGGGGTGCTTGACAGGGATGATTAAGTGTCTTGCTCAATTTATTAATTAACCAGCCACTCGACCGGACTTTGCACGGCTACAACTTAATTTTTTACAGCAATACACTAATAAATAAATTCGGAAAAGACAATAATATAGTAGATACTGATTCACTAATACCGTTAATACTCAGCTCCTAAAAAGAGAACACACACTGAAATTCAAAATATGATCATGTTAGACGGCTTTTAAACGTTGCAATTCATGCACTACGACTATTGATTCTCGCAGATTCTTCACATGCACACACCATGGTGTCCACCGATTTGAATACGACAGCTCACTATTGCACGTAATATCCAGGTGAAGAAGAAGATATGGAGCTCGCAGTATTTTATTGCACACGCTTCACGGCATGGAAAATTACTTTGCCAGCCCGTCGTTACTCCTCCCCATATTTTACTGCCGAAAGAGAATTGGATGGTAATATATAATATCGTAACAACTCTTCAAAAAGAGCTGCGGAGAGTAGAAACGCTAAGACGAGCAACAGATGCAGTGGAAACATCAGACACAGCTGAAACAAAAAAGCATAGCATGAACTACCAATCAGGTCCGCGAAGTAATACCTAACGACAGTCTTACCGGGAGAGTGGCAGAAGTGTGCAGGATGCGAATTAGTGCACATAGGTGCATTCGGGCTTGCGAATTGTGCATGCTGGACAAGAAAAAAACCATGGCAATGCTAGCCACGAATTTAATAAAAACAGATCCTTTTGTTTTCAAATCCAATAAGATGTTATGGGCTCTGTGGCGCAGTGGTTAGTGTGCCGGAGTGAGGTTCTATGTTCGAATCTCAGAAAGCACCAACAAGTTTTTTTACTGCCCCACATCCCGCGAACGTTTGACAAACATCCGAGAGTACTGTTGTCATGAGAAAGCTTCTCAAAAACAAAATAAAAATTGCCCTTTGGATACGGCATTGAACTATAGGTTCCTTCCACTCGATAGAAAAATATAACGCATACAACACGAGTGTGTGCGAGAAGCTAGACCTAAGCACTTAATGAGCTGTTGCGCCAAATTTATATTATATAAGTCGTTATTGAGTCAGGACTGTGCCTGTCTGCCACTAAGACCTTGAATGCTCAGCTCCCATAAGTGTTAGAGCATAAACGTTCCCCGAGAAATACAGATCATAAAAGTGAAAACCGCATCCAAATCTGTTTAGTGGTTCTCGAGATTAGCAGAGTTATACAGACAGACGCATTCTATGGATTTCCTTTTATGCTATGGAGTGAAGTGATGGTCAAAAGAGAACAGTTGAACGCTGCGTTATGAGCGCCTTAGTCAGCTTTCTAAAATAGTTGTATTGAAAGTGGTCAGAACTGCATGAAATGAAATATCAGGCAGTTCAGATGAAGGATTACTATCTATTTTTTTTTTGTGCTACGGAATTCAAGAAAGAAAAAAAGGATTTGAGTCCAAGACATCAAGAAAAAGGGAATCAAATAGGAAAATACAATCGCTTGTACTGAGAGCTTGAGTGGAATGCAGTTGAATGAAGTATTAGCAAGTGTTTCGGAATTCCTTTGAATGACTATGAGCAATGTAGAGACCTTGAGTTCAGGGGAGACACTTAAGGCACACAGAATTTTACCTAACGTAATTTCGTATTTCTTGTCTTAGCACTAAACCCTCGTACTAGCACTAAACTCCTTTGAGTTTTTCATTGGGCCAGAACCCTTTTACGGAATATCTGATACTGCTTTTAAATATACCCTAAGGCAATATGTTCATTTACCACTGGAATGACACCCAAGATGTCCGACCTTTCCAAAAAAGGCAGTTGATATCCTTAAATTCAACAGGAACGATACAAGTAGGCTCGTGAGCTTCCTTTACGGTCACTGTCAATTGCTATATGACATCAACAAAATGAGAATCTCGGAGGATATCACCTGTCGTGTCTATCTAAAGGAGGGCGAAATCGCAGAATAAGTACTATTCGAATGTGGAGCTCTGTGTATAAATATTATAGATCTATCTTTATTTAAAGAGATCATATCTCCAACAGACTTAGCTCGCTCCTCTGCGGCTGACATTATTGCTTTCATGATGAGAGTGGAATTACGACTGCCCTATAAGGCGGCCCCTGGCACAATTAATCTATCCGGTTCCAGTGCCTGTCCTTGCAGATCTATGCGTACAAACTGTAAAATCTTCAATAATCTCGGTATTGCGATCAACGCAATATTGAGAAATGAAATCGGCGTCGTTCAGACTTTGTAGTGTATCGTTTATTTATTCTTCTTCTGCTTCCTTTTATCAGCGAGGCTATGATCCGAAAACAAGGGATCACAACCCTCCCACTTCACCGCATTTCTACTGATCCGCCTGTGGGGTTCGCCTATTTGACCTCAGAAAATATCGGCAGGCCTGCCGATTTTGGATCACTCGGTTACTGAGGCCAATGAAATGCCGATGTCGTCGCATTTGTCTGATCCAGGCGTTTATAGGCCTGCCTTTCCTACATCGCGATGTCTTTGGAACGCGTATTGATATTGCCTTTTTAACAGGGTTCAAATGATCTCTTCTTTGAACGTGGCAATACCAGCTGAGCCGGTCGCGCTTTATTTTTTCTACGATGGTTTCCTTGATGTGAAAGCTTCCACGGATCTTCGAACTTCTTATTCGATCAAGCTTTGTCACTCCTGCTGTCATGCGAAGCATCTTCATCTCAGCTGCCGTTAATTTACTCTCATACTTTTTGTACATCGTCCAACATTGTGAACAGTATGTGAGCATTGGACGTACAACTGCGGCGTAGAGCCTTCCTTTCAACTTAGGGGACATTTTTCTGTCACAGAAGATAGCGGAATTTTCTCGCCACTTCATCCACCCTACGCTTACACGATGATTGATGTCGCCATGACAAGTTGCTTTGCTATTGATCATAGATCCCAGATATTTGAACTTTTCGCACTTGGGAAGCACTGTTCCATTCAAATAAATGTCTGGAATAGGCCTGAGTGGATCAGAGAACGGGCAGCACAAGTACTCTGTCTTTTTTGAACTTATGCGATACCCATTTCCCTCCAGAGCGTCCACCCACACATCAAGTGCTCGTTGCAGGGATGCAGGATCCTCACTTATGATGGGTCCATCGTCAGCAAAGAATAATTGATGTACCTTGGGGTCCATCACTTTACCTTCAAGCAGATAATCAAGGACTGTAATAAAGAGCAAAGGACTTGAAACGCTTCCCTGGTGCACCCCGACTTTGATTGGGAACTCTTCGGTTACTCCAGCGGGGCATCTTACTCTTGTCTTTGCTCCTTCGTACATGTCCATGATCATCTGTACATAGGTTTCTGGAACCCCTCGATGTCCTAGCGCCACCCATATCAGATCTCGTGGTTGTCTGTCGAATGCCTTTTCAAAGCCAACCAATACAATATGCAAATCCCTTAAGGAATCACGACGTTTTTCCATTATGATCCTTATACTTTGGATTGCATCTGTGGTTGATTTACCCGACACAAACCCGCACTGATCATCAGATAGCCGTATTATTTTTCGCAGTCGGCCACCTAATACCCGCTCAACGATCTTCATGGTGTGTGACATCAGCTTGATCGAATGGTAGTTATCACAGTTTTGCGTATCACCCTTCCCTTTGTATACAGGGAGAAGGTAACTTTCCCTCCATTGATTCGGCATTGGGTCACCTCTTACAAATTTGGAGATGAGAATTCTGAGCCATCTGAACCCGATGTCTCCCATCTTTTCCAGAACTCAGAGGGTATCTCGTCTGGCACAACCGCTTTTCGTTTTTTGGAGTATTTGACTCACTAACTTCTTCGACTGTAATGTCGGGTATTTCTTCACAGTTAGGGGTGGCTCTTGAAAAGTATAGCCGGGGAAACTGTTCATTTAAAAGCTCTTCACAATACTGCCGCCACCTCTGCAGAATTTTGTCGTCATCCATAAGAAGCTGGCCATGAGCATTGCTAATGAACTTTGGCGAACGAATCTCCTGAGCATTCCTCCTTCTTTGGGTGGCTATTTTGAAGATAGTGGCGCTCTTGTTCATATTGTGTCTTCGCAGCTCCTGAATAGCCTGGTTTGCATCAGCAACCGGGGAAAATATTTTCTCCAGCTCCCGATACAGGCCCTCCGTACTCTCTGCTTGAAGCTGGGCGCACTTCTTCTTCGCTTTTTTCTTGCAACATCTGTATTCCATTCCGAGGGGAACTTTTTCGTCACTATTATTAGAGGGGCACTTTGACCAAGCTTTGGAAGCCGCTTTCTTCTCATTTATCACCTTCTTAGCTTCATCACCCCACCACCATGTTTCTTTGGCGTGTTGATGGTGGCCTTTTGAAGCGCCTAGCAGTGATTTGGCCTTCTTTAAGCAAGTTCGCTGTAGGGAATCCTACATATTTTGTGCTCTGCACTCTTCATTCTCAGCTCCGTTGATGGTGTGAGAGAGGCCATTTTTCATTAAGAAAACAAAAGCCTCGCCTTTTTCTTTGTTCAGATTGTACCACTTGATTTTCTCAGAGACCCTTGTTTGTTTGCTTTTCTTCGGTAATTTCATAAAAATTTCTGTTAGCAGGAGACGGTGTTGCCGAGCGATTGCCTCCCCCAGGATCACTTTGCAATCTCTTACCCGAGGCTTCATGAAACTGGCTACCAAATGGTAGTCAATCTGAGTTTCATCTCCACCACTGCTGTAAGTGATCAGGTGTCGGCTTTGTTTGATGAACATGGTATTTAACACGATAAGACCGTGTGATTTGCACATGCTTAGGATGTCCTCACCAGGAAGGTTCCTGGTGCCATAACCTAGTCCTCCATGGCAGTCTTCATAGTCTTCGTTTGATTTCCCGACATGTCCATTCAAATCTCCTCCAACAAACAGAAATTCTTCCTTTGGGATGTTCTTAAGGAGATTGTGGAAATCTAGCCAAAATGCATCTTTATCTCTCTGATTGCACCCATTGTGGGGAGCATATGCACTGACAATATTCCACACCTCTCCTTGTATTACTAGTTCGAGAGACATCAAACGGTCGCTGGACTTCGAAATGCTCAAGACGTTACCAAGTAGCTCTGCCGCACGGATGATACCGATTCCGTTCTTAGCCTTTTCCGTTCCGTAGTAGAACATCTTGTAATCTTTTGTCCTAACGTCCAAGAAACGCGTCCGATTCCCGGTGTTTTTCCATTTCGTCTCTTGGACACACAAGATGTCCACCCGCCTTCATTTATTTTATTTGTTCTGGACTCCTGTATCTGCAGCTGGTCGTTGATTTCACAATTGTTTGTTAGCTTTAAAACAAAATATCGTTTTTACCTTTAGTCGACGACTGGATGACAGGCTGCTGTTACACATAGCTGTCAAATCAATGTGTGGCAGCATTGCCAACACTCGGTTTTATACGCTAAGATATTAACCACAGCTGCAATGACAGGTATACTTAGTTTGGATTTGATTGGTCGAAAATTCAAATCTTTTTAATGTATGTGCAAATACTGAATGGTGTTTGTGTGAAAACTTGAGCTTAGAAAATAGACTGTTTACATCTTAGATTAACTTACATTACAATTTGCTGCAAACGATTATGTCAATAGGCCATTTGTAAAATCCAGCGATGTATGGATTGTATGACGAGAAGAAGAGAGAAGAAGAAGACGGATTTAATGTCCACTTTAGAATAAGTCGGACTATTTTCAAGTTAGTTTCTTTTTTTATAAATAATTTATTTACAATTAACATTTTATAGAACCCAATGCTAATATAAAAATAAATTCCAATTAGTTTTTGTTGATATATATTTATGCTATCATGGTGTCTTCGCATTCGTCAAGATCAAAAGACATTCCGTCATAATTGACTTGAAATTTATTTATTGATTAATTTTTTCATTTTTACTACATTACAAATAAAATTACAACCGTGCAGTACACGAAAGCCGTGCTCGCTGATATTGACATTTCACCAGCTAACTAACAATGTTGGCTGAATTTATTTACCAAAAATCTAGCCCACTACCTCACAAAAAGTTATCAATTCGTAGTTCTGAACGTACCTCAACCAACAAACCTCTCCAGCCAGCACGGTTATGAGCCAGCTGCCTCCAGTTGCGCGCGCCAAGTTGGTTGAGGTCCCCCTCCACTTATTTGCACCACCTAACGCGAGGTTGTCCTCTACTGCGTCTTCCATCCGGGGTGGATTCGAAGACTTTCTTGGCGGGAACGTTGGGCTTCCTCCGCTCTAAGTGACCCATCCATCTTAGTCGCTCTATGTGAACTCTTCTGGTTAAGTCGATGTCCTTATATAGGCCGTATAGTTCGGCATTGTACCTTCTCCTCCAACCACCATCTACGCAGACGGGACCAAAGATCGCTTGAAGAAATTTTGTTTCAAAATAACCAAGGGCATCTTCATCCGGTTTTGACAAAGCCCATGCCTCTGCGCCACTGTCTGGAATGATTAGTGTCTTATAAAGAGTTACCTTAGTAGTTCGAGATAGGGCTTTGTTACTCAATTGCCGTCTTAGCCCATAGAAACAACGATTGGCAACAGTAATTCTTTGTGTGATCTCCCTTTACTACCTCAAAATTATATCTGTCTATTGTGGCATTCTGTCCAAGGCGCCGATGTTGCGTGTCCTTTTTTGTAGACAGCATATATTTTGTTTTGCTTTCATTTACGCTGGATATGCTACTGAGTACTCACTTTCCTGGATGTACATCAATCTCTGGAGATGATCTAACCATTCCAGAGACGACATCGGGAATAAGTGCGGAAGAGGTGGGTTATATAATAGATGATGACAAGATAGCGTATGCAATTAAATCATTTGCTCCATATAAGGCACCAGGAATGGATAACATTCGACCTGTGATGCTGCAAGAGTCAGTGGATATTGCTATTCCATGGCTCAAACGTATCTTCACAGGATGCCTTAAGCTAGGTTATGTTCCTAAAGCATGGCGGGAGGTGCGCGTTGTTTTCATTCCCAAAGTGGGAAAAGCGAGCCATACAAACGCAAAAGACCTGAGACCTATCAGTCTATCGTCCTTTTTGCTGAAAACTTTGGAACGTTTGATAGATGTATATATAAGAGGTGTTATCGGCGATGATTACCTATCTAAATCACAACACGCATACATCTGCGGCAGATCGGTAGACACGGCCCTCCACCGGGTCGTATCGAGCATAGAAAGATCCCTCCACTTCAAGGAGTTCACTCTTGGGGCGTTCCTGGACATTGAAGGAGCGTTCAACAACGTAAGCTCTAACGCAATCCTGAGCAGTCTGTACAGAGCACATGTCAGCACCGGCCTCTGCAACTGGATTGCGCAGATGCTTCAATCAAGGATAATATCTTCAACGCAAGGAGATGTAACCACCCGGAGAAGGGTCTGCAGAGGAACACCCCAAGGTGGAGTCTTGTCCCCGCTAATATGGCTCCTTGTGGTGGATAAGATCTTGGTAACACTGAAAGAAAACGGCTTCAACGTGACGGCCTATGCGGACGATGTCGTTATCTTGGTTTCGGGAAAATTTCCTCCAGTCCTAAGTGAAAGGTTCAATTTCGCGCTACAACTAGTGGACAACTGGGTCAACAGCAAAGGGCTGGGAGTGAATCCTTCAAAGACGGAGGTAGTTCTTTTCACTAAGAGGAGATCAATCCCTACCTTCAGACCCGCAAATATTGGTGGCACTGAACTAAGTATCTCAAGTTCAGCTCGGTATCTGGGCGTAGTTTTAGATCCCAACCTAACTGGAAGGAAAATATTGCCGAACGCGTTAAAAAAGCAAGCGTAGCTTTCTACTCCTGCAAAAAGGCTTTCAGCAATACGTGGGGCTTCAAACCGGCTGTGGTGGAATGGATATACACGGCGGTTGTAAGACCCATTCTCACATATGGCTCACTAGTATGGTGGACGGCACTTGAGAGGCAATACCTGCTTTCAAACCTCACCAAAATCCAGAGGGCGGCGTGCATCGGTGTCATGGGATCAATAAGAACAAAACCAACGGCGGCAATGGAAACCATGCTTAGTTTCATTCCACTTGACATATACTGCAGCAGTTTGGCGGCTAAAATCGCTGTAAGACTGAGAGAAGGCCGGTTGTGGTCATCAAGCCTTTACGGCCATACCTCCATACTGTCCCGATGGGGGATAACCAGCGGATTGACGGGAACTGATCACATGAATCCGATGCTAGCATTCGAAAGGAGATTCTCTACAAGAATTCCCGATAGAATATACTGGAAGAATCGTAGAACCATGAAGAAAAAGGAGTTGGCTCTCTATACCGACGGTTCTAAGATGGTTCCAGGCCGAGGTCGCAGCCATTATACAGGCTGCGGAAATTATACGCGAGAGTAATATCGTTGGCAAAACGATCACTGTCTATATAGACAGCCAGGCAGCCGTTAAGGCTCTGGACTCTGTCGTAGTTAGGTCGAGGCTCGTGAGAAGCTGTAAATCACTCTTAAACGAGATATCCAGAGCCAATGAGGCGAACCCCACAGGCGGATCAGTAGAAATGCGGTGAAGTGGGAGGGCTGTGATCCCTTGTTTTCGGATCATAGCCTCGCTGATAAAAGGAAGAAGAAGATCCAGAGCCAATGAGGTGACCCTCTGCTGGGTACCAGGGCATATGGATATCGAAGGTAACGAAAGGGCTGACGAGCTTGCTAGGAAAGGGTCGGCGCTGCACTTATCGCGGGCCCTCCCCTCTGTAGCAATCCCGATCAGCTCCTTGCGGAAAAAAATAGAGGATGAAGCCACCGGTCGAGCAAACAGACGTTGGGTTCATCTGGAAACATGCGCTACGGCCAGGGCGCTATGGCCGGCCTACAGCAAGAAGAGATCAACCTCTCTGGTAAAACTTAGTCGTTATAACGCACGGGTCATTTCTGGCATAATTACCGGACATTGTGCCATTGGCGTTCACGCGGAACGACTCGGTGTGCTGCATAATGACTATTGCAGAAGCTGCAGGGACGAAGAAGAAATTGAATCTGTTCGTCACCTGTTGTGTGACTGTCCTGCCCTATCCGTCAGAAGAATGAGGACTCTTGGTAGTTACTTCTTCTCGGAGCTGGAGGACTTGGGTAGTGTTGAGCTAGCGGACCTTCTGAGATTCATATCACTTTCTGGGTGGTTCTAACGGCGGATTTTCTTTACAGCGTTTCCAGGGTTAAGTGATTGGGCACAATGGACCCGTACTGTAGGTCTGAGTGAGCAGTGACTGCTTGTCACAAGGCACCCATCTACCTAACCCTACTGCTAAACCCATCTTTGCTGCCCCGATCTCAATGCTCGCAAATGGACCATTGACGGCCCGCTGAGTTCTTCCGATTGTCAATGTCACCGGCATAACCGAGTAGTTGTACAGACTTGTAAACGATTGTACCTCCGGTGTTGGCCTGTGAGTTTCATACAATTCTCTGAAGTACTATGTTAAGGAGATCGCATGATAGCGCGTGACCTTGTCTAAGACCTTTCCTGACATCCAACGGTTCGGTGATGTTCTTAACGACTTTAATGAAGCAGCAAGCGTTCTCCATCGTCATTTTGCACAAACGGACGAGCTTGGCAGGGATCTCAAGAATAGACATGGCTTTGTATAACTCGTCTCTATACACGCTATCATACGCAACTTTGAAATCGATGAAGAGGTGGTGTGCATCGATTTTATGTTCATGGGTTTTCTCCAAGATCTGCAAAAATACAAATACAAATATTTGCGCAACAGCCTAGCTTCTCGCAACCACTCATGTTGTGTGCGTTATATGTTTCACACGAATGGAAGGGACCTACAATGCCGAATCCGAACGGCGATTTGAGAAGCTTTTTCGTGGCAACAATACTCTCGGATGTTTGTCAGACGCTCGCGAGAGGTGGGACCCTGAAAAAACTTTTTGGTGTTTTCTGGGATTCGAACTTGGAACCTCATGCGTAGTGATCCGACACACTAACCACTTACGCCACGGCGCCCACTCTCCAAGATCTGCCGTAGTGTGAATATTTGGTCTATGGTAGGTAGGTCCCACTGATAAGGACCTATCAAGTTATTTTAGGCGTTCGCATAATACGGCAGACAGGATCTATATCTCTGTAGTTGGCGCGGTTCAGAGGGTCTCCTTTCTTCAGGATCGGGCAAAGGATGCTGAGGTTCCATTCATCGGGCATACTTTCGCCCGACCAGATTTTATAGATGAGCTGGTGCATGCTCCCTACCAGTTTATCTCCTCTTACCTTGAAAAGTTCAACGGCAAGGCCGTCGGTTCCACCAGCATTGTTGGATTTAAGTTTAGATATCGCTATCCTCACTTCATTCTGATCGGGTTGAGCGGAAGCTTGACAGTCATCGTCACTGTTGAATGGCTCAATCTGCCTAACAGCGGAATATTGGTCATCATCGCCGTTTAACAGTCTGCAGAAGTGTTCCTTCCATATCCTCAGCACCGACTACGATTCTACTACTATACTGCCATTTTCGTCCCTGCAGGCTTTTGTTCTGGCTTCAAACCCTTTTATGTTCTTTTTACCTTTTGGTTACATTTTGGAACATCATTCCTGCAATAAAGTCTCTGAATCTCCTCGATCGAGCGCTTTTCATGCTCCTTTTTCTTCTTTCTCTGAGAAGTCGATGTTCCTCTTTTCTCCTGCGCACGTAGAGCTCGCGAGCAGCTCTAGTCCTTCTATGCAGCGCCACTTTGTACGCCTCTGTTTTGCTGCATGTGTTTGCCGGCATTCCTCATCGAATCAGAGGTTTCGTTGTGGTGGCCGAGAGAAACCTAGCACATCAGAGGCGACATGCTTGTTGGCAACGCTGCCACTGGTCTTCCGCATTTCCTGCTGGCGGCATAGGACTTAGATTAAGATTAAAAGAAACTTGATCAGCGAAGGCTCTGGCGGTCTCTTGTGATTGTAGCCGCACGACGTAAAATTTCCTCACAGTATTTCGTTGATTTCGCTCCGTTCTGGATATCCGCATCCGTACCATGGCTACAACTAGGTAATGATTCGAGTCGACGTTGGCTCCCTGGAAAGTCCGGACACCTAGAATACAGGAAGATTGCCTTACGTCGAGCGCAATGTGACCGATTAGTTGAGAGTTTTTCGATGAAAGGAGAGAGATAACGAGACGTGGGAACCATGCACTAGCTACGACAAAGTTTCGTCCCACCGCAAAGTCGATTAGCCTGAGTCCGTTGTCGGATGTGATATCGTGCAGGCTGTGCTTTCCGACCACGCTACTAAAGACGTCCACTCTTCCTAGCTTTGCTTTAAAATCACCTAGGACAATTTTAACGTCGTGGCTAGGGCATTGCTCATACGTCTTGTCCAAGAGCTGGTAGAAGTCATCCTTTGTCGCGTCGTCCATCTTCTCGTGAGGGGCGTGAGCGCATATTGGGCTGATGTTGGTGAATTTAGCCTTGATACGGATACTCATGAGGCGCTCATTCACATTTAAAGTCTGGCTCCAATGACAAATCCGCGCCCGAATAGACGCTGTCCTTGTTGCCTGTAGCAATCGCTGCAGTAGATGTCGCAGTTTTTCATCCTCCTTTTGCCCGCCCCATCCCATCGCACTTCTTGGATGGCGGTAATGTCTGCTTTGAAACACACTAGGGCCTAAGCAAGTTGTTTGGCTGCACGTGGTTTGTATAGGGACCTGAAATTCCACGTGCAGACACGAAGATCGTTGTCCTTTTTACGTTTAGTTGGGTCGCTAACAGTAAAATCATCCGTATCCGAGGCTGTTGGTTGATTGGTAACCGAACGGTAGGGTCACTGGTCACAGAAAACCCTCACTGAAGCCAATTATTGAGCAGAAGGTCTATTTTTTCAACTCATTAATTTAGCCTGAAATCATTTTTTTTTAGATGGGAAGGAGAAATTGCTCACATAGTTCCGCGGTGTGCATCAAAAATTTTCAAATTTATTTTTGCTATGGAGGTTCACTTGGAAGAAATATCATTAAGGGACATTGCAGAGGGGTATACGCAAGGGAGCCTACTGCAATAGTGAGGGACTTTAATCCTCTAAAAAATATCGCGATGACTGGCTAACGCATATCTTCACCGAATCGCACCTAGTCGTTGTTGGACTAATCAACAATTTTTTATTTTTAATCATATTAATTATTATTAATTATTATCTACGAGTAGTTAAAAGGAAAAGCCGCGCGGTTTGTCGGATTTCTGATTTGTTTTGCTTGAGAGTATTAATTTCTTTGAGATACTTTTCAGTTTTGTTATATATCCTTAGCTAGAATCATGCCTAGATATTTGGCCATATTTGAATTATCTACTAAATTGTTATTTGTATATACTAGAATGTGTGGTACATTTTTATGCGTAAAATTTATATGAACTGATTTTAGGTCATTTAATCTAAACTGCCATTTTTTAGTCCATTCTGAAATATAATTTACATTTCTGTTGCTACTCCGATAGTTTCACCCACAGTAAGTACAGCTGTATCATTTGCAAAAGTTGATGTAGTGACTACTGACTAGTGTTTTAAAATTAACAACCACAATACCCGCGCCATCTACTCACCAAATTCTGCAACCATCCGATATTTCATCGAGTCTCGTTTCAAAGAAGACTCCATCATCAATACTCTAGCCGCTAGCCATCCCACATCGCATTCTCTCGCTCTTTACCACAGCACTTCTGTCAAAATACATTCTTATTTGCTGAACTTAGATTTTCGTTCTCCGACGAGTTGATTACGACGAGCCGCAGTTCAGTTGTGTGAACAAAAATTCCGCATTCGCTTTGTTTTGCCTTTCGCCGTTCGCTCCAAAGGTGTTAGTCACATCAATAAGATAAAAAAAACAGAAAACCTCAAAAAACAATTCCAATTGGAAGATTCAATATCCGTGGTCCCACTTTCGCTTCCCACAATTAATGCAATCAAACATCCTTTTGATCGCGTGAGCGACAACGAATACGGAAAAAAAGGGAAAAGAAAAAAAATCATTCTCTGTACCCCCAAAGGGACTGTTCTTCTTTTCACACAAAAAAAGCAGAAAGGAGATAATTTTGATTTATTTTGCTCTCACGCGTGTGTCAGTGTGTGTCTGTTGTGTTCTGTGGTGAATATGTTCAGCGAGTGAAGTGAAAAAGAATAATTCATAAAAAAAAAAAAAATGCTGGAAAAATTTCTTCATTTCGGTAAAATTTAAAAAAACACCAGAGGATTTTTCCAAAGGAATCAGGTGAGTTGGATATATGTATGTATATCTGGTAGCAGATGTCAGTGCGGGGGTTTCCCCTCACTTGGGTGGTGCAACAGAATGGACATGTTCAGAATGCAAAAGTGCATCTCACTGGGAATACTGTTTCGACTTGATTAAATATATACACTTGGGAGGGGTAAACTCTTCCACCCAATAAATTAGAAGAAGAAAAAGTTGATTGATGTAGTCCAGCGGAGGAGAATGCATCACACTTCTCACAGAATATCCCGCAGCGGCGAGACTATACATATACGGAGAAGAAGAAGAATTCAGTTTATTGACTCCACCCAATCGGTGAGAAGGAAAAACTGGCAAAGAATTCCATTCCACACGATTACATACACATAATTTTGTTAATTTATTTAAATTGAATTAAATCACGGTGCTGTGTGTGCAGCACAGTTTTGTACTTTTTTTTTATGAGATGATAATCTGCCTCCTCATGCAGCAGCTACATATGTACTACGTATAGCTAGTCTATATGGCAGCCTATTGTTGGTGTATGATTTTTCTTATTATTTTGTCATATTGTTGGGAGTAAAAGTGGCCTATTGTTGAGTTGATGGCTATTGTATGCTACGACTACTTGTCCGGTAGGCCGGGTTCAGAGAAGGACCAGGAGAAGGAAGCACAATTAAGTACTTTTGCCGACATTCAGCAGCAACAATCAGCTGCTGTGTATATGGCTGACCGGTTTCTTTCAGCTGTGCATTGCAGTGTGGGATTTAAGAGACTGGTCATGATGCTGTTTTGCTTTGTTGTTCCATATGCTGGTAGGAGATCGTAGATAAATAATCGATTGAGCAAAGTTGACATTTCCTGAAAATACAGGTCGCCAATTGTACTCTTTTATTCATTACGTATTTACATGCATACTACATTTGTAAGTACATATGTATGTACAAGGTGGGCTAATGTTGTTTGCTAATAACTTGTTGTTAAATAAAAAAATTTAGCAAATGGCCGCCATTTGTTGAGGGATTTCTGCATAATCCTTCTTTTTTTTTTAGCATTTCGGGTGTTATGATGGTGGATATTCTCCGAAAGTCTTGAGGTGGCCATGTAACCCAACAAAAATAAGTCTGTTGCCATCAATTCGGGTGATCTCGTAGTCCATACTGCATCTGCCAACTGTGAGACTAGACGACTCGGGAACATACCCTTCAAAAGTTCACTTATTTCACGGGCTGTGTTTGCTGTAGCATTTCAAGAACTTGAAATCAAGTGACGATATGTTCTCCAGATGGTCTTCTGCGTCGAACTCCGAAAATTCATTTGACATGTATCCTTAGCTCTGGTCATTGCCAGTGACTGTGTCATCGTTCTCGAAAAAGTAGGACTCAATCAGCCTTCCTGCAAATTCTGCGTCACTCTTTGAAAATGTAAAGGGCTTTTCTGTATCATGCGTGGGTTCTCAGTTCCTCAAAACCGGAGACTTACTTAGGTGGGCCATGGGTGGACCTGAGCCTCAACCAACAAACCTCTCCAGCCAGCCCGGTTACGAGCTAGCTGCCTCCTGTTGTGCACACCAAGTTGGTTGAGGTCCCCCTCCATTTATTTACGCCACCTACCCCGAGGTAGTCTGCGCAGTCCACCCAGAATGAATTCGAAGATTTTCCGGACTGGAATGCTTGGTTTCATCTGCTATACATGACCCAGCCATCTTAGTCGCTGTATGTGAACTCTTCTGGTTAAGTCGATGTCGTATAGGTCATATAGTTCGGGAATGTACCTTCTACTCCACTCGTCGTCTATGCAGACGGGACCAAATATCACTCAAATAACTTTTCTCTCAAAGTAACCAAGGGCATCCTATCCGATTTTGACAAAGTCCATGCCTCTGCGCCATACAGTAGGACTGCGATGATTAGTGTCTTATAAAGAGTTACCTTAATAGTTCGAGATAGGGCTTTGCTACTCAATTGCCAGCTTAGCCCATAGAAACAGCAATTGGCAAGAGTAATTCTTCTTTTGATCTACCCACTGGTGTCATTTGCGGAGTTCGCCATAGAGCCTAGGTAGACAAAATTCTATACATATGTACATACATACATCATTTTCAATGGCCCGCTAATCCTTCATGGGGGTCGCGGGGTAGGATGCTCAGGTGGACCCTCCATCTTTCTCGGTCCTCCGCCATTGACTCCAACTCATCAGGAGGAATCCCTAGACGGCTCCAGGAGAGATTTCGGACTTGGCCCAACCATCTATTTCTAGGCCTACCGCGGAGTCGCCTACCTGATTGCACTGCAATCATGGCACGTCTTGGAAGCCGGTCTGTGGGCATATGTACTACGTGACCAAACCATCGAAGCATAGATCGTTCCGTTCGGAGAAGTAGCTGCTCAACATTGAGCGCCTCGCGTGCTCTGGTGCTGCGCACTCGATCCCTACGAGTTATTCCAGCAACACCGCGAAGGAACCTCATTTCGGCAGCTTGTACCCGCGATCTTATTCTTTCGGTCACTACCCAAATATCATGACCATAATTGAGAGTTGGAACATACACAGAGTTAAAAACCGATAGTTTAGCTTGAACACTAAGTTCGGCCTTCCTTATAACAGATTGACCAAGCTCTCTCAAAATTGATCCAGCCTGACCAATTCTACAGGATAACTCGGCATTGCTCTTCCCATCACTCGTAAATAAGATCCCGAGGTACTTAAACGTATCCACGTGCTTCAGTGGGACTCCACTCCCATGCAGAGTGCACTGAATGGACTTTCTGAAAACGACCATTACTTCCGATTTGTTCACGTTGATCCTCATTCCAGCATCATCACAAACGGCTACACACCTTTCGAGTGCGCTCTGAAGTTCAGTTTGAGAGGATCTAAGGATGACCAAATCATCCGCAAAGAGTAGATGATTAAACCTTACGTCTCCCACTTTGAAACATTCCCCGCCACGGCTGCGCTGTAACAATCCATATATACAATAATGAGGAGAGGTGACAAAACGCACCCTTGGCGGAGTCCAACGTCCACAGTGAAAGGTATTGATTTAACACCGTTCACCAGAACACAGCTTCTACAGTTTGTATATAAAGACTGAATCGCTCTTAACAGGGCACCATCAATCCCATACTCCTGCAGAACACTCCAGAGTTTGCCTCGAAGAACTCTATCATATGCTTTTTCCAAATCCACAAAACAAGTGTAGACAGGTTTAGCATACTCCCAAGCCTTCTCAAGAACCATTCTGAGAGTGAATAACTGGTCGGTTGTGCTTCTACTGGGACAAAAACCGCACTGCTCATTCCCCAAACTGTCCTCAACCACAGCTCTGGGACGCGTTTCTAGCACCTTGGCGAAGACTTTTCCAGGGAGACTTAGAAGAGATGTACTCCTGTAGTTGGCGCAATCTCTTTTCTTCTTCTTCTTCCTTTTATCAGCGAGGTTATGATCCGAAAATAAGGGATCACAACCCTCCCACTTCACCGCATTTCTACTGATCCGCCTGTGGGGTTCGCCTATTTGACCTCAAAAATATCGGCAGGCCCGCCGATTTTGGATCACTCGGTTACTGAGGCCAATGAAATGCCGATGTCGTCGCATTTGTCTGATCCAGGCGTTTATAGGCCTGCCTTTCCTATATCGCGATGTCTTTGGAACGCGCATTGATATTGCCTTTTTAACAGGGTTCAAATGATCTCTTCTTTGACCGTGGCAATACTAGCTGAGCCGGTCGCGCTCTATTTTTTGTACGATGGTTTCCTTGATGTGAAAGCTTCCACGGATCTTCGAACTTCTTATTCTTATCAAGCTTTGTCACTGCTGCTGTCATGCGAAGCATCTTCATCTCAGCTGCCGTTAATTTACTCTCATACTTTTTGTACATCGTCCAACATTGTGAACCGTATGTGAGCATTGGACGTACAACTGCGGTGTAGAGTCTTCAACTTAGGGGGCATTTTTCTGTCACAGAAGATAGCGCCACTTCATCCACCGTACGCTTACGCGATGATTGATGTCGTCATCACAAGTTGCTATTGATCATAGATCCCAGATATTTGAACTTTTCGCACTTGGGAAGCACTGTTCCATTCAAATAAATGTCTGGAATAGGCCTGAGTGGATCAGAGAACGGGCAGCATAAGTACTCTGTCTTTTTTTTAACTAATGCGATACCCATTTCCCTCAAAAACGTCCACCCACACATCAAGTGCTCTCTGCAGGGATGTAGGATCCTCACTTATGATGGCTCCATCGTCAGCAAAGAATAACTGATGTACATTGGGGTCCATCACTTTACCTTCAAGCAGATAATCAAGGACTGTAATAAAGAGCAAAGGACTTGGCGCAATCTCTTTTGTCCCCTTTTTTAAAAAGAGGAACTATCACCCCCATTTGGCAATCACCAGGTGATCCACCGCATTCCCAGGCCACTTTAATGACACGCGAGATCTTTATCTAAAGCCTTGAGCATTTCTGGCCCGATTTCATCCACACCAACAGATTTGCCAACTTTTAGCGCTTTGATGGCCAAAGTTACTTCCTCTACCGTAGGACTACTTTCCGCCCAACTCTCGACAATAGGTCTGTCATCTTCGGTGCCCTCTTTGGGATTGAGCAATTCTGAAAAGTGCTCGCTCCATCTGCGTAAGATGTCCTCCTCATTGAAAAGAAGTGTACCGTCTTTGGATTTGACTCCTTCAACGATATTCAACTTGTTTTCCTCTGAGTCGGCGGATCATCTTATTTGCAGATCTGTGATCACGTCCAATTTCTCGCCAAACTCCTTCCAAGACTGTTCTTTCGCTGTTTTCACAGCTAATTTGCAAGTTCTTCACCTTAAAAAGTTCTCTTCTTCTCTCTGATGGCTTCTTGAACTCCGGGCGTTTTAAACCAAGCAGTTCTTTTCTCACCACCAGCCACCACACCAAGCCGCTTCACTCCACAAACACCTCCCGCACAGGCAATAATCGCTATTGAAAACAGTTGCCATTCTTCCTCTACATTTAATGGAACAGTGGGAATTCGTTCAACCCTTTCAGATATTTGCCGCGCAAATATCTCCCGTATCTCATAGTCCTGTAGCCTCTCCCATCGTATGCGTGTAACCGTCCTTGGTTTGCGCTTTGATAGGGGAGGCACTCTCTTGTTAAGATACAATTTGCACAGCACCAAGTGATGATCAGTTGAGAGTTCGGCCCCTCTTAATACGCGAACATCACAAACCATTCTCTTCAGACACGATGGCACCACAAAGAAATCTATCAGCGACTTCTGCTGAAGACTTTGACGGTACCACGTGTGTTTGTGAATGCCTTTGTGTGTAAAGAAAGTGTTCATGATGGATAAGCCATTTTCACAACAAAAATCCAACAACTTCTCTCCGATCGCTTTTTGATCAGGATCACCGTTCCTGTCATCACACTCCCCCATGTCATAACATCCACACCTATGTGAGCATTGAAGTCCCCCATCAGGACAAAAGAGGGCAGCATCAACTTCATCTAAGAAAGCTGCATACTCTGACTGAAGGTTCGGTGCATACACCTGCACCAAGAGTTGATCTTTCAAGCTTTAAGATCGCAACTCTCCCTCCTAATGGTATCCACTCAAATACTCTGTCATAATTCTATACTACCTCAAAATTATATCTGTCTATTGTGGCGTTCTGTCCAAGACGCTGATGTTGTTTGTCCTTTTTTGTAGATAGCATATATTTTGTTTTGCTTTCATTGACCATTTGTGAGTTCTTCCGACTATGTCAATGTCATCGGCGTAAGCGAGTAGTTGTACAGATTTGTAAAAGACTGTACCTCCGGTGTTGGCTTGTGTGTTTCGTACAATTTTGTCAAGTATAATGTTAAAGACATCGCATTATAGCGCGTCACCTTGTCTAAGACCTTTCCAGATATCGAACTGTTCGGTTTCCGATTTTGATGGAGCAGGCAGCAAGAGTTCTCCATCGTCATCGTGCACAAGGGGACAAGCTTGGCTTCGCTCTGTATAACTCATCTCTATACACGCTATCATAGTAGGCAACTTTGAAATCGATGAAAAGATGATGCGTATCGATTTTATATTCATGTTTTTTTTTTCCAAGATCTGCCGTAGTATGAATATTTGATCAATGGTGGACTTTCTCGGCCTGAAACCGCACTGATAAGGACCTACCAGGTTGTTGTCGACCGGTTTTAGGCATCCATTGAGGTCAAAATGGGCTTTGCGGCCCATGATGAGTTTCTGTCAAAAGCCAACAATTTCTTGGTTTTGGATGGCTTGGATATATTGTTGTTGCTGTTGGAGTTTAAATGTATAGTTATGCAGATCTTGATGGAAAATTGTCCACGGAGACCACCGATAAATTCCAAATTGCGTAATGGATTGTCTTACTGATGCTCATGGTTTTTGTTCCATATCTTCGAACTCAACATTCACATTCTCTACCGAACACCTTGTTCGCAGTCTTATATGATGCCTCACATCTGTCAGAGTCCCATGATGTTCTCACCTCAGGCTCAGGGCTAAATTGTCTTCGTATCTGGAGCGACACGACGAGGATATACGAAATTCTTGCTTCTTGCTACGTTCTTAAGATATGTACTACATACATACATACATTTTCAATCGCCCGCTAATCCTTCATGAGGGTCGCGGGGGTAGGATGCTCAGGTGGACCCTCCATCCTTCTCGATCCTCCGCCATCGACTCCAACTCATCAGGAGGAATCCCTAGACGGCTCCAGGAGAGATGCCGGACTTGGTCCAACCATCTATTTCTAGGCCTACCGCGGGGTCGCCTACCTGATGCCACGGCCACCATGGCACGCCTTGGAAGCCGGTCTGGGGGCATACGCACTACGTGACCAAACCATCGAAGCATAGATCGTTCCGTTCGGAGAAGTAGCTGCTCAACATTGAACGCCTCGCGTACCCTGGTATTGCGCACTCGATCCCTACGAGTTATTCCAGCAACACCGCGAAGGAATCTTATTTCGGCAGCTTGTACCCGCGATCTTATTCTTTCGGTCACTACCCAAATTTCATGACCATAAGTGAGAGTTGGAACATACACCGAGTTAAAAACCGATAGCTTAGCTTGAACACTAAGCTCAGCCTTCCTTACAACAGATTGGCCAAGCTCTCTCAAAATTGATCCAGCCTGACCAATTCTACAGGATAACTCGGCATTGCTCTTCCCATCACTCGTAATACGAGTGATGATATGTACTACTCCATGGTTAATTTTCAACTACTCTAGTCCACATCACTATCAGAAAGCTTTCGATAGATAAGGCCATATGAAAAAATTAAGGTCGGTTCACATTAGGTACTTTATTTAATCCAACATTTACACAAGCAGACCAGAGTCTAGTGTCAACATTAACTCAACAATTAGGTTATTTAGGCTTCTGAATACAAATTATAATATTGCTTCAAAGAAAAATGTCATTATAGCTTAAAGGGTTTTACTATAATCTGCGCAAACACGAATCAGAGATTTGTGGTGTTGTTGCTGTGCATTTTCGCGTTGGAAA
Organism: Brachypalpus laphriformis; assembly: GCA_945910035.1. Lineage (NCBI taxonomy): Eukaryota > Metazoa > Arthropoda > Insecta > Diptera > Syrphidae > Brachypalpus > Brachypalpus laphriformis. Next base: position 43,225,339 of record OX246754.1, on the reverse strand, counting down.
CACGTTTTATCGAAAAACGTTCTTTCACACCTCATGTTGATTTATCTTTAAAGGCTTAGCAAGGGTAAGCAATAAAAACCTTCCGAATGGCGTTTTTTTTTTTCTCTGACTTGCCTCACTTTTATCATTTTAGTTTAGACCTGTAATGATAAGATCTAGTGATAGATATTCGATGTTATTTCGGAAGCAAAGATTGATATAGCAGTAAACGTTTTATCGCAATCGGATAACTAGTTTTTGAGTGAAAAAGCAACAAACATACAAATGTTCCTCTAACATATTTGTGCATATGTACCTATAAGTATATTAGTATATATGTACATACCTAGTCCTGCAATAAGTGCAAAGCGTTATAAAAATTAAGCATAAAAAATGTTGGATTCATATTTATAAAATTTATTTACTAGAACATACTCTTCGTATAGATTTGGCCCAGTTTTGAGTAACACAAAAAAGGAGAACAGTAACTCCTTGACGGGATATCCCCACCAAACCATTACCAAAGTAGGATGAAGGGAACTTTATATTTCCTTCTTTAGACAAATAAATTTTATCGTTTTGCTTTTTAAAAACTTCCTCAGCGGTGAAAATCTCTTCGTCCGTAAAAAGGATATTTTCGTGGCCGTTGTCCACGTGCCAGTTCAAGAGTCAGTTGCATCTTTCAAGCCTAATTTGCTTTAAATTAGATGTCAATATATGTCTACTTGACCATCGAAGGGCTTTGGGGTTTGAGATCAACCCGAATAAGCATTGACATGGATATGGTGGATACATTCAGCTTACGCGACGTATTCTTCTGTTTTCGAAGCGGATTTCTTCCTGCTTTAATAACTTTACTTATTGCTTTTGCAACCACGCTTGTACGGGAAACGCGCAGATAACCACTTTTTGGTCTGTATTCTAATTGAGACGATTCAACAAACCGATTTGTAGCACGGTACATAAACATTTTTGATTTGTAATTTTGGTTTCAGTAATTCAAATATTTGATACAGGATCCACTTTTTCACTCGTTTCGTTTCGAGCATGCAGAGAACTTACAATCAGCGCGTCTTGTTCCGGTCTGTCAATTCGTGTGGATCCCATTTATCCAGCTTGTTCACTCTACCAAGTAACAATTGGAGGCAAGATCTGGTCGTGATGTTTGGAAGTGAGTTAGTACCATCGAATTTGACAGCTCAGGCACAAATGTATAGAAATCACTCAAGGGCAGAGTAAACAATAAAAGAAAAGGGTTTCTATAATTGTTTAATAGATAAAAAACAATGAAACAATATACAAATAAATTTTAAACATTATACACTTTTTTTTCGCGAACGTCCTCGTACATAGAACTCTTAACGGATAAAGTGAGTGATTATTATTATTAAAGTGATTTTGTAACTAATTGCCTAAACGTGCAAAATGCATAAATACGTAGGGTGAGTTTCATAGAGAAGGTAATATCTCACCTTTCGATAAATTCAACCACGATCTTACCCACCAAGAACAAAACAAAAGAATTGTGAGGTTAAACTCTCGCGAATGTTTTGGTCGCGGGAATGTGGATTGCGTCCTACATGTGTGGAATGTGAATAAAAGTTGACAGTTCGCAAAAAGCATTCGCTTATTCGCGGAAAAATCGGCGAATTCTTAATTTCTTTACAGAAACTAATTACAATTAAACTTTTTTTTATATTAAGCGATAGATAAATTAAGCTCCGTTCTTTTGGAATAGCAAATTGGCAATGGCGTGCTTATAAATGTGCTAAAAACGGTTTGTTTGCAGTTCGGGCATTCGCAGGTCGCTGAGTTGTGAATGGATCTTAAAGGTTCATCCACAGCTCAGCGACCTGCGAATGCGAATAAGCGAATATTCGCAAATTTTGAAATTTTTTCACAGCTACTTTTTTATCTGGTCGCGGCGATCCGCGAATTTCAGTTGTCATTCATTGTGTAACTAATTGCCTAAACGTAAAAAAATGCATAGATACATAGGGTTACTTTCATTGAGAAGGTAATATCTCACCTTCTTTCGATAAATTCAGCCACGAACTTACCCACCAAGAACGAAACAAAAGAGTTGTGAGGTTAAACTCTCGCAAATGTGGATTGCGTCCTACATGTGTGGAATGTGAATAAAAGTTGACGGTTCGCTAAAAGTATTCGCTTATTCGCGGAAAAATCGGCGAATTGTTAATTTCATCGCAGAAACTAATTACAATTCAACTTTTTTTTTATATGAATCGATAGATAAATTAAGCTCCGTTCTTTTGGAATAGTAAAATTGTCAATGGCGTGCTAATAAATGTGCTAAAAACGGTTTGTTCGCAATTCAGGTATTCGCAGGCCGCTGAGCTGTGAATGGACCTTAAGACTTTAATCAAAAAATGGTCGATTGTCCCTCAGATGGGAAAACCTTTTCCAAAATCATTTTGACTCTGCAGTCGTCACTGTACCAAAGACAATATTTTAACACCTGCTAGACTTGGGGACATAATGCCGAACAATGTTGGTTAAGAGCGCATTTCTTACCCAGAACCCTCTCAAGTCGTCAATTTAAACTAATAAGGTAACCATAGACTGAGCAAAACAGCTGTTTGTTTACAATCAGAATCAAATTTTGAAGTCACAGTCTTCATGTGTTTTCCACTTCAAATCTTGTAAATAAGATATGTTGTTATTAAGTGAACATTTTAATTTCTCTATCCAACTATATCTTCAAGCATTTAATAACTTTTTCGTTTATAAAATGCTCAGTATACCTTGCAATTATTTCATTGAAATCCATACAGATTTGGTAACTGTCAAATTCCGATGGTATTATCTCTCTTCTTTTTATCTTCACCAGGTATCGCAGGACAACTTTTACAATCTTCAATTACTTTCAAATACCGAGTAACTGTTGCATAATGGATGCCTGAACGAGCTAGTTATGCTTTCTCCAATTGCCGTTGCTTCTGCTGCATTGTGCCCCAGTTTAAACTTGTTAAAAAAAATTAACCGTATTGCCTCTTATCCATTATTTCAAGATGCCTGGTCACAAAAACTTTGACAGTGATCAATAAAAACAAGATACATACCATATATGGGTTTTGAAGGGTTGTCACTTTAATTTCACATATGACAACTATCTTGTTCTGTTAGTTTTGACGCATTAAAACCTCACCAATATAATCGATCTGCGAAAACTACCATTTCATGTGCAACAACCTTATATATCGTCAATGCCAGCAGTTTTACCATGCTTGAGCAGTTTTATTTTTTTTAGCTTGTAGAACTTCTTCTTTTCGAGATGGGTCAGAGCCGATAGACCTCATGGGGTGAAAACGCTGCGACTATATTAGACATTAAGTTTAAGGTTTCCTGGATATATTCTTTTCATCTGGCTGCTTGCTCATCTGTAGATGTTAATAACCTGCGATAATACTCTCGGATTATTCTCAAGACATGTTTGGATTCATGACTTCATGCTCGGGACTTCAGCTTCAAAAAAAAAGCAAGCCACAATTCATGTTGAAACCACAAAAAAGGAATTTTTTTGATTGTTCTAAATTTTTGAAGTGTATGCAGTGATGGAAATCTTTGACGTCATTGAAGTCTTTAAATTCAATTCGCCTGGCTTCTTCGCCGATAAAAAAAAAATGTCAATCAGATTTTGTTTTAATACGAAATATTACTTTTAACCCGATCTTCTTCTTCCTTTTTCAGCGAGGTTATGATCCGAAAACAAGGGATCATAACCCTCCCTTTTCACCGCATTTCTACTGATCCGCCTGTAGGGTTCGCCTTTTTAACCCGATAATCAATATAATTTTAGAATTACCTTAAAAGAGAAACGCAATAAAAGTCTATTTCCAAAAACTAACAAAATTAAGTAAATACAAATTACCAGTGACTTGACTTCAAAGCCTTCAATGATTTCAAGACTTAAATTACTTCAAAAACTTTCAATGATTTCTAAGGCTTCAATGAATGCTAATAAATGCAAAGTAACATCAATGGAAATGATTCCTCAAATATAATAATAATAATGTCATGCAACATAGCCATGATATTATTAAGTATGACTTAAATTAATGAATTTGTCAATGATTGCATTTTTTAGCCCTGATTTTCAAAGCGGAGACCTCTGCAGCTGATGTTCTCTAGTATTAGGATATTTATTTGTAATTATGTCTCTAATAAATTATAATAATACCCCTGATTTAAATCTCTTTAAAAGTCTTACTGGTAGTGCTTTTCAGTCTGACAGCAGTTATGACTTGGAGTAGTGTCCAAATAAAAGTACACGCCCAAATATATTAGCACCTGTCCGTTTAACATGTGTTCAGTTGGTTCAAAAAACGACTACAACATCTATCATTCCCCATCCTGTGTTGGATCGCTGACTTTGGTATGTCTGACGAAGCAGAGTATTCCATAATTTAAACCGTTCGATTCCACATGTATTGACATCAAGCCAATTCATTTCGCTTAATTTTTTTAACCATTTTCCACTCATCAATCTCCCAATCTCTTGGTGTAATATTCTCATGAAGTCCACGTTCATTCAGTTACATTAATCGATTTAAGTTTTGGCTGAGCATACGATTGTTCAAACCTGAGTGAGCTAATCCTCTACTTAGTTGAAATAAATATGGATTAATGTAGGTACATACATATGTGATAGTGAACATGACTTTGTTGTGTGATGGATCTTGACTTTGCTTACTGAGACACTGTATACATAGGTATCTTTATAATTTCATACCCTTGAGTGATTTTCAAAAGTATTCCTTATTTAATTCAAAATTTTACAGCTTTCTTTCTAAGTGCATGTGTACCTACTTAACAATCTAGAACAGAAAACCAAACAAGCAAATCGTTCTTCTCGCTAACAATGTTAAATGATTGTCGATAATGAAATAAAGGAACAAAACGAAAAAAAAAAAACCCTGACTGACTTCGATTGAGAGCACACAGTATTTACATAACTAGTCACAACTCGTAGAAAAGAAAAACTGATAACACACAAATTGAACTTTGAGTTAGTCGGCAATTAAAGATCTCGCGCACAGAAAATAAGGTTAAAAGTGTTATCGCCCCCTCAGTGCAACAATATGCTTACCCCCCGATTACAATATTCTACATAGTTTGTGTAGAAATATTATTCGAGAATTGAGCACACGCTCCGCAATTATATATAGTTATTTGTTAAATAAAAAAAAAAAAACTTCTAATGAATTAAATTAATGATAAGTGGGTGTGAGACGTGTATCACTATCCGGAAATTCATTTAACAAAAAAAGAAAAAAAAAAATCAACGGAAGATACGAAGAAAATGTTTGATACTTCATTGGAAATTCTGAGTGACTAAAGCGAAACAAAAACACTTCGAGTGAATTTGTAATATATGTATATATACGGCTTTTAACACCGGATGTTCTTGTTTTACATCGACACGATCATCTAAAACAGCGAGTAATGTGATCGGACTTTTGAAAAATGTCTGACAATTCGTTTGGTAATGACTGTGAAATATTCGTAATAGTGTGTTGACTTAATCATGACTAAAATGGTACGACGATGATTAAAGTGATAATGAATCGTTAACACTTTAATAAAAGCAGATACGAGTACATTTGCAGAAATTCGTAGTCCATCTGAGATGGGCTTTTAGACAGAAAATTGAGGAGGTTTTTGCCTTGTTTGCTCTAAGCAGAATGTGTACTGCTTCTGCAAGTGAACAGCAGAGAACTAAGCCTTGCCTGGCCAGTTCGTGAGCGTGTTTGTTTTCGTCAATATCACTCTGCCCTGATGCCCAGATCAGTGCTACCAAGAATTAATTATCTAGAGAGACTAGCTGATTTCGGCATTCTTGTACTAGGTAGTTTGGAGGGTGTGGTGACCAAGCCGCTTTGGCTTTCAATGAAGATCGCGATGTTTTGCCTTGGCGTTGTATTCGTGTGTAGTGTGATCTGACGGCAGATTTCTCGGATTGCCAATAACTTCGCCTGGAATACAGTAGTATCCGGAAGTCTGTAGGATTTTGAGATTTTTAAAGAAACCGAAAACAGAGTTCGTCTTTGAACCGTCAGTGTAGATTTTTAGGTCAACATTTTTAATCACCTATTCATATTTCCATTTTGCTCTTCTGGGAAATTAAACGTCAAGACGTTTTGTGAAGTTCATTTTGGGGGTAATGTAATGTATTGAAGTCGATACCAATTCTCTCAGTAGCTAATCCAGAGTATTGTTTTGACCATAGGGTCACCCAGGTCTTCTGAGCCTGACCACGCGTTAAGTTGTGATGTTTTCGATATGTAGATCTAGAGGTAGGAGATACAGGAACGCTGTTAGGCCATGTGACGGAGTTGACCATATAGCGGCTGTGGTGTCTATACATGTTCTTTGTACCCTGTTAAGTTTGGTAATATTATAGCCTTTGCTCAACCACCGTACTAGTGACACGTACGTGAGAATTGAGAGTGCCCATGCAATGTACATCCATACGGTCAGTTTGGGGATTTTTTCGAAGGTTTTGCTACATGCATAGAAAGATATACATGCTTTCTTTAACCGCTGATCTATGTTTAGTTTCCAGATAAGTTAAGGATCAAGGAAGACTCCTAAGTACCTGGGGCGATAAGAAGAGTGGTTGACCATTTTGTCGAGATTTAAAATCAAGCCTTTTGGTTTTGGTGGTAAAAAGCATCGGTTCAGTCTTGCTCAAATGCTTACCACGTAAGGGAACATTCCCAGACACTCTCAGCGAAATCCTTCAATATGCTCTCCTTCGGGTCACCAGGCGGGCCTCCAAATGTGGACTGGAAGTTAACCCTCAAAATAGAACTCGCTGTCTTCACAAAGATATATAAAACTCTCTCATAGACCCTCCTACGATAAATGGCACCAGTCTCACCTTCAATGAAAATGCAAAATACTTGAGTCTTATTTTGGTCAGAAAACTGAAATGAACTACTCTATGGCGTGATCGTATGGTGGCCTACTCTTGATAGGGCTGACCACCTCACTCAACTAGCTAAGGTGCAAAGATATCCATGCATATGTATCAGTAGCGCACTGAGAACTATTTTCACTGCAGCACTGGACATTCCGTTTCATCTGGTGCCCTTATATATTTTTGACAAATAGATTGCTGCCAGTGAGGCCATCCGTCTAGAAGTCTCCTCGCAGTGGTCCAGATATCACATTAACTACTCCTCGATCCTCGATCCTTTCAACTTCATCCACGAAAATGCGGACTACATCCCTGAACGGGATGAATGGGATAACTCTCTCTCTGTTGATGGCAGTTCGGTTCACTTCTTTACAGATGGCTCTAAGACCGAAAGTGGGGTGGGTTGCGGTGTTTTCTCCGAAAAGCTCAACCTGAACATCTCTCCGTCTCCCAGATCAATGTAGCGTTTCTCAGGCGGAAATCATGACGATTAAGGAAGCCCTGTCCTAGCTAAAATGTAATGTACTACCTGTCAGGGATATTAGCATTTTTTCTGACAGTCGACCGGCAATCAAGTCCCTGAATTCGTGTTCCTTCAGTTCAAAGGCCTCTTTAAATTGCCGTTTGTCTCTTACGGAGATTATAGAGCAGTTCAACATTCACCTAACAGACTTACCACAGATGGGAAAACTGTTCAACATGTCATATTTTGAGACAGATCTAGCCTAAGCTGGACCAAAAGTGTAGCGCCGAGTTGGTTAAGCTAAAGCGATCACAGAACAGCTGTGTTATCGGTGTTCTCACTGGGCACTGTCTTATAGGCCAACAAGCTAAAAGACTTGGTCTCTTTTCTACCGACTTCTGCAGGAGCTGTAGGGACGAGGAGAAGGAGGAAACATTAATCTCATATGCACATGTCCAGCCATATCGCGTAAAAGAATGCTCCGTCTAGGCGCTCCCTTCTTTGATGACCTCGGCGATTTGACGTCATTAGGCGTCATGACCATCCATCGCTTTATCAATAGCTCCGGTTTGTTTTAATTAGTCCCTGAGTGGCCTAATGGTAGATCCATCACAATGAACCTTTACTGGTCTAACCTAACCTAACCTAAGGGAACATTCCTGATACTAAGATCACCATGTTATCTGCATACCCGACTACCTTGATTCTTTCTCTATCTAAACTTACAAGGATTTTATTCATGACCGTAAGCCATAGTAGAGGTGAAATAACATTGCCCTGAGGTGTTCTTCTATCAGCAGATTTGGTTATATGACTGTTTCCTAGTGTTGCCTGAATAATGCTAGTGCTAAGCATAGAGACAATCATTGATTTAGATACGAGTAACTTTCTATTCCTAGCACCGTGAGGGATTCCAAAATTGTTTCAGTGTGTACATATTATTAAAAGCGCCTTCTATGTCTAAGAAAGTGGCCAAGGTGTATTCTATATAGTGTATGCATTTTTGTATTGCGCTTTCGTAAACGGTCGTTTCTGTGGATATTTGAGGTATACATACACGCTGAGTCGAATCTAACCCCGAGGGATGACGCAGTAGTGGACCTCCTCGCCGTAGGTGGCGCGCACAAGTTCAAGGGGACCTCGACCAGCTTTGAGTGCGCAACTGGAGGCAATTAGCTAAAGACCGAGCTAAATGGTAAGGCTTGTTGGTTGAGGCCCAGGTTCACCCCGAACTGTAGCGCCACCTAAGTAAGTAAGAATACACGCTGCGATTTGGATAGTGATGTTTCTTCTATTATACCTCGCAGATGGTTATCTAGGAGCCAAGTGCGAAAAGTTCAAATATCTGGGATCTATGATCAATAGCAAAGCAACCTGTGATGACGACATCAATCATCGCGTAAGCGTAGGGTGGATGAAGTGGCGAGAAAATTCTGCTAACTTCTGTGACAGAAAAATGCCACCTAAGTTGAAAGGAAGGCTCTACACCGCAGTTCTGCGTCCAGCGTTCACATACGGTTGACAATGTTGGACGATGTACAAAACGTATGAGAGTAAATTAACGGCAGCTGAGATGAAGATGCTTCGCATGACAGCAGGAGTGATAAAGCTTGATCGAATAAGAAGTTCGAAGATCCGTGGAAGCTTCCACATCAAGGAAACCGTCGTGAAAAAAATAGAGCGCGACTGGCTCAGTTAGTATTGCCACGTTCAAAGAAGAGATCATTTGAACCCTGTTAAAAAGGCAATATTAATGCACGTTCCAAAGATATCGCGATATAGGAAAGGCAGGCCTGGATCACACAATTGCGACGACATCGGCATTTCATTGGGCTCAGTAACCGAGTGATCCAAAATCGGCGGGCCTACCGATATTTTCTGAGGTCAAATAGGCGGATCGGTAGAAATGCGGTGAAGTGGAAGGGTTGTGATCCCTTATTTTCGGATCATAACCTCGCTGATAAAAAGGAAGAAGAAGAAGATGGTTATCTAGAACGCGTTCACTATCAAGGAGGCTAAACTGATTGGTCTGAAATATTTCGTATATTCATGACCGCCTTTGGAATGGAAGCCACTCGCACGCGTTTCCATAAGTGAAGTATGTGGTTATTAACAGCTTTTGAAAATCGGCGTTAGCAATGGAATTGTTTCGTACTCTTTGCATCGTAGTGATGGTGGGTTAAATGCCACCCAGGCCTGGAGACTGAACCCCGCCATCTCCTAAGCCTTTATTGTACAGAATTGTCTTATTTGTTCACGAATGAAAAATAATTCATTTACAATACCAACTTAAATTAACTATATTAGGTCCATTCATACACAATCTAAAGCGCTTTAAGGTCCTCTAAAGTGCTCGAAGTGTATTCTCGTACTGAGCGAATATAACAGATAAAACGAGTAGCGAGTATTTCCCCTCTGTGCTTGAATGTGCTCGTTTCTGCCCGCACAAACGTAAAAACTACCAAGTAGAATCAGTTGATAGTCAAATGAGTCAAAGAGTTTTTCATTCCGTTTCAAAAAGTCAATAGACATAAAAAATAGCTGCAAAATATATTGAAGAAAATGCTGTGATGTGTGAATGTTCTTCCAAAACACAGTTTAATTTGTTCATTACTCGTATAATTTTTTTTAATGACAGTTGGCTCGAAATGGCACGCTTTTCATTCGCTAACTTTTGCTTAGATTTCCCGCTCTCTGAGAGTTTTTACTCACATCATGTCATATTTGACAATTGATTAGTTTATGACTCGAAAAGTACGCGAACGGACATACAATATCAGTTAATGCAAGAAAATGTACCGAGCTACACTTTTTCGCTCACAGTTGACGTCTACTTAAAAAACAGCAATGTTTACGAAATACAATAGATTGCAGGTGAATTACCTTTAAAGCTTTCAATAACTTGAATTTATTCGGTAACTTTAATGACTTCAGTGGCTTCAACGATTTAAATGACTTTAATGACTTCAAAGGCTTCAATGAATGCTTATGAGTACAAAGTAACAGCAATGAAAATAATTACCTTACCTTTGTAAGGTCCTTCAATTTCGGAAACAAAGCAAGTGTAAACATTTTATGTACAATTTCGTCCACTTTTCGAAAAACTGTTTAAATATATTTTACAATAATTTTTTTTGGCATAATATATAGGCTCTAGTTTTCTTTATAATTTACCCATAAAACATATAGGGCCACGCCCACTTGTTGAAGCATTTTCATCGAAAAACATAATTTCATATTTAAGGAGCATCTTTTAACTATACAGGGTGTCCCAGTTAATCCCAGTTTAATCCTTTAGGAGGAGATACCTGAAGCTCCGCCGAACAAAAAATTGTATGGCGGAGGGGCCACAGTTAATGATGTGCTTCAAGTTATAGCCCATCAAAGTGGGTGACCTCTTATTTGGAGGTGTAACCACTTCAAATGCTATAACTTCTAAACTATTATAGATACAAAATTGTTTTATACATTTTGGAAAGACAATTTAGTAGCGCATACAAGTTTTAAACACATTGGATACAGCTGTGCAGCTACAAAAAAGTTACGGCTCCTTAAACTCAAAATAATGCAAATTTGTTGTTCAGTTAACAGTTAATTGTCGAATAGGAAAAAAAACCGTAACAAAGAATTATCACAGATTTGAAAATGTACCGTAATTTTGTTTCAACTGATTTACAATCGCCATTTTGCTATGTAAGTTAACAGCCGATCCCCACAAAATGTATTCAAAACGTGAATACGCAGAAATAGTGTTTGTATACAGGTTCTGCAATGGAAACGCTTCATTGGCAAGATTAGAGTACCAACGACGATACCCAAATCGTAGAACACCATGTAGTCGGATGTTCGCTGATGCGTATCAGCGCCTTGTTGACGCAGCGGCGGCAGAAGTTGAGAGTGGGATTTTGCGTGCTGTGGAAGTTCAGCCTTCAGTCAGCGTCCGCAGACTAGCTGTGCAGTTGGAACTTCCCAGAACCAGGATTTACAGAACTCTACAGAGTAATAGATGACACCCTTTCAGTTTAACACCAGTACAGGATTTACTACCAGGATATGCGCAAAGAGTGAAATTTTGCCAATGGCTACTGTGCAAACAAGCAGACAGTAACATTCTGTGGACTGACGAAGCGCAATTCACAAGAGATGGGGTAACAAACCACTATAATTTGCACCATTGGTCAGACTCCAATCCCTATTTAATACGCACAACATCCTTTCAAAGGTGAGAATTTAATTATTGTGAACAATTTCTTCAAAATGTGTTGCTTCTTTTAAAGGAGGTTTAGCGTAAATATTTGGGCTGGATTAATAGGAAACACTTTAGTAGGCCCGCACGTTCTTCCACGAAGAGTTAATTCCCATTACTATCTGGAATTCCTTGGAGAACGATTGCCGGAGCTCCTTGAAGATGTTCCTCTTGTTCAGAGAAGGGCGATGTTCTTTCAACAAGATGGAGCACCTTGTCACCGTAGCAGCGGAGTAACTTCGTTCCTCAACCATACTTTTAACGAACAGTGGATTGGTCGATTTGGCCCCAACCCTTGGCCACTCAGATGTCCTGATCTAAAATACATGGATTTCTTCTTCTGAGGTGCTATGAAAGAAAAAGTTTATTTTAGAGAAATGTCGAGTCTGGAAGAGCTCCAAGAAAAATTGAGTGCCGTTTCAGAAGAGATGAGAAGAAGTTTGCTGCTCGTTAATCTGCCATCCGAAATAAAGGAAGGCACTTCGACCAATTGCTATAAACATTCCATAAACTGTTCTGTTTTAAGATTAATTCAGTAGGTACCTACACTTCTTTTTGAACATTTTTGTCTGACAAAAAATGGCTTTTACTACAACTTCTGTTGATCGTACGTAAAAAAGTTGCTTAACATAATTTTAAGAAAATTTTTTAGGGATACAAATTTCATTAAAAAAAAATAAATAAATATTAAGTAAAAATTTTGAGAAAAATGAGTTTTAAGTGAAAAAATGGAACAACAAATTTTCATTATTTTGAGTTTAAGGAGCCATAACTTTTTTGTAGCTGCACAGCTGTACCCAATGGGTTTGAAACTTGTATGCGCTACTAAATTGTCTTTCCAAAATGTATAAAACTAGTTTTGTACCTATAATAGTTTAGAAGTTATAGCGTTTAAAGTGGTTACACCTCCCAATAAGAGGTCACCCACTTTGATGGGCTATAACTTGAAATGTGGTGAGAATAGACCCCCCCTGTCATACAATTTTTTGTTCGGCGGAACTTCAGGTATTTCCTCTTAAAGGATTATACTGCTTAACTTGGACACCCTGTATACCGCTGCACACACTTTAATGGGACTGGATTAAAAGATAAGAGATAGGGTATCATACGATCCGTTGTAGACTATTCCAGCTTTTCTCAAAACTTTATATTTGTTTGTATGGAATGTAGTCGTGGCCGTCACCCGATTTTCGTCATTTCAATCAAGTGCAGCAACTTCTGTTTTCGCCACATTTTGTTCCAGCTCTTCTCACTGTGTGCCATGTCTCAATCCTTTTTTGACATTGAACAACCCGGTAAAGTTATTACCGACCTTTATGGGTCGATCAGCGATCATTCTCCATCGTCATTCTGCAGAATCGGATGAGCTGAGCGGGGATGTTAAAACTAGACATGGCTCAAGCTCGTCTCTATTTACGTTGTTCTTAAAATTAATCAATTACATACTGCTTCACTTCTCTTCTTACACTCTGGGGGTTTAAATTGCTTAGTTACAATAGTTGAAGCTTACTGAATGCTTCGCTAAGTCAAAATAGAGGAACAAAGCGGGAAGACAGATAGTCCATTGCATTAATGAATATTCCAATTAATTTATTAATTTATATAAAGGTTCCATAAAAAGAGGTGAAATCTGTTTTTTTTTTTCACTTTAATTATACTTAACTTTGCTTCGGAGTAGCTTTTTGTTCTCAACTGAGGCGTAAATAATTTAAAATTATTTAAGTGTTTAACCATATGCATCATTTCTCTTTCGTTATTAGATTTATGATTTCTCTAGGTTAGGACGTAGCCTCAAAGGCTCACCTAGGTATATCTTTATAGATTCATTTTGCTGAGAGATTGCGAAAACCGGAAAGAGAAAAAGGAATGAAAAAATCAGTTTCCGGTGGTGTACTAGTCATTTCTGTTAATCTTCTTGAATCATACAGAATTGAGTGTGCATTTTTTACTGTCCAGAACATTGAAGAAGTAGCCGTCGGGATATTCTGAGAATACATATGTCTTATTCTTTTTAAGTGGGTTGTCAGTAAGTTACGATTCATTTTAGAAGTATTAAGCATGGAAGAATGTATTCTGTTTTCACTGTCTGTCTTCTTTCCGTCTTTTGTGGGTTTACATTTAGTCCACATTTTTGTTGCCTGTCCTGTTTAGTAGGACCGTAGCAGTTCAGATATGGTGGGTAGTAATTTACCTGCTGTTAGTATGGTCACGTCATCGGCTTACCGACAAGTTTTATTTTAGTTCAATAGAAGTGGTGATAACACGTCTCCTTTAGGGTTGCATCTGATAATTTTGTCACTCATCCAGAATGAACTTATGAGTCTCGTAACAAGCTCTACGGAGTTGGAAGGGGATTGGCTATTTGTGGGTGTAGTTTGTAGTTTGTTCTTTCGATTTCAGTTCAGCATTATTTAAAGCTCCTCTAGGCATCGACACAAAAGGAGTTCATCTCCATTTTTCTCCATCTTGGCTGCCATTCACAAATGTTTATTTTATTTTTCGCTTTGTTCGGCCTATTTCTTTTGAATTTTTGAGATATTGGCGTTATAGATATCGATTGGTTTATCCGCTAAGATATCGACTACTACCTATCAATCTCCATCCACAGTGTACTGAGATTGTCTTCCTCACATTTACCAGAGCTGTAAGAGAATTAAATCATTTTCGCATGGAATTCTTGAAATAAATAAGAATGGACTTATTTTGATTGCTCTGCATTCATAGAAGTCATAACATTCATTCAATTTTTCGAAGTCACTGACTGGATTGAAGTGATTTGAAGTCATTGAAGTCCGTAAGTCATCAAATCTATTGAGATGATTAAAGTTATTAAATTAGTGAATGCTAATGAATGCAAGGTGACATTAACTTAAACACAAATGCAAGGCTATTAAAAGAACATTTTGATTATCAAAAATGTTTGCTGTAGTCATGACTTTAAAATGAATGGGGATTCCTATTTGTTAAGCTGAAATCTGAAAATTTAGGTGTTGCATTGAAACAAAGTCGTAACATTCACCCTGATTACCGTTGGCGTTTTACGCTTTTCGACGATTGTCGTTTTATTCCTCAGATGTACCACGAATTCACTTTCATAACATTTTCAATGTCAAAGAGTTGTAATAGTATTCCATATGACAAAAACAATGCTAAGTGACGTTTAACGGTCAGCAGGTCGTAGCTATGAATAAAACGACAATTATGGAAAAGCGTAAAACGCCAAAGGTATTCGGTGTGATTATTTAGTACTACGTCAAGGAAAGCCTATTCCCGCTTTGGTATCGCATACATAAAGACCGATTACTCACCCTCAACGTAACAACGTAACAACGCTGCATTTACAATCTCAATGTCTTAGGAAAATCTTGATTTTGGTTCGCTTGAGATACAAAGGATTAGAATGGTTTGTGTTCATTATGTCTAGCGTACATATCTAACGTTAATGCTAATCCTTGCAGGCTGCTCACCTTCATAGCTTTAGCTTGACGATGTTTTTCTCATTCCTCTGGATGATATTTATTGCAGTTCTTCTTAGGAGTTACTACATCTAGTTCGCTGGTGTAACCATCTCCTCTGTACAGCGACTTTAGTTTGTTGGTACTTACGTGGTTTTCTACGTAAAAATCATTTCACTATCATTCTACTATCCGCTATCACTAATTACAAAAAAATGTTTATGACTCAGGTTCATTACATCCTAAGTAGGTTGTTGTAGTTGTTGTAGCAGCTGTGTCGCTGAGGTTGACGAACCTTGGTTGAGGTATTGTCCTCGAGTTGCTCCGGTGCGTAGAACTGATCGTCGTGGGAGCTCGTTGGTGGAGTGGTTGGAAAAATTTCGATGTTATTCGTTTTTCTTTTTATGCTCGGGTGGCTGATGTTCGCTGTTCCCTGCTGGGGTTCGAACTTGCACACCTCGGTTAACGAGCAAACACAATATCCATCGGACAGTTGCCACCTATCCTAAGTAAGTCGAGTCATATGCTTACAAAGGGGTTCACGGTATTTTCGTTTTTTAATAAAACGCACGAAAATAGCATATATTTTAACGAAAACGTAAAGTGCATAAATGGCGGTTAGATATGGAACAGAATATCGGATGAATACCCTCCCTGGCTACATTGACATGACACCATCCTATTTAAAATTTCCACGACATTTTTCCATAAATGAGTCTCTATCTTACTAACTGGGCGCTTAGTTTCGGGCTCTAGATCTTGAATCTTCTGAGGACTATACAAGAAGTCAACTACTGCTAAATCACAAGATCTCGGCGGCTGATTGACGTCACCAAGTCGAGAGATAATAATCCGACCTCTGAACTTTGATTGCAGTAGAATCATTGTGTTGTCTACTGTATAGCATAAAATACCATATACTTATGTATAATACCACGTAATTCACGCCATTAAAACTCGGTTACCATGCTTCAACTAATCATCGTTGACTGCAAATGCATTAATGGTATCATCTTCGAAAAATGACTTGCCTTTCCAAAATTAACAGCAAATATTGTTTCTTGTGTTTTTTTTTTTTTGGCAAAACATTCCCCATTTTGTTAACGGATTTTCACAATAAAACCCAATCATTATTAAATCTCAAGTGTCTACATAATAGCTGTCAGAAATGGTGCGGAAATCTATATCCAATTTCTACTTTAGATGTAGTGCATGCGGTAAAATGAAGATGTCTTAACACATATTCGCCACTATGATACTAACCTAAATATGAGCTATAAACCCTCTTTTGGAGATTATTCGACCAGGAGAACAGTAAAAAGAACTCTAAAGAAACCAGAAAGCATTGTAAAAAGCCATAATGTTGACTTTAAACCTTTGTTTACATCTCACTCCTAAAAACACAATCGACTAAAGCACGACCTAAGAAACATAAAACCCCACAATATCCACTTAAACAAAGTAATAGAAGACAATTCTTTGAAAGAGAAAAAACTCAACCAAAGACATTCCCTGAAACCCAACACCATGACGCACATCGCTCAAGAAACTGAAGCACCCCATAAATTCCTCAACATTAACTAGCAGCTATTATTTTTAAGAAGGTAAAGGTTAATCCCTGAAGCGTGTCACCCTCTTTATTTCCCCTTTTAATCAACACAAACATACCTGTGGGGCAAATATCGATTTCATAAATTTACCATTATCCCACCATTACCGGAAACTCGGTCTGCCGCATATCGTAAATAAACAAATCTGCAGAGATTCTCAAAGAAAAAAAAGGAAAAGTACTTATCGTTTAATGAACACGTTTCGCACAACACCTACAAACACACAAACCTCGAATAATAATTTCATGAAAAAACGAAAAAAAAGCGAAACCGATATCCAAAACGATTTGTTTGTTTTTTCAATCAGTTGTTGCTCTATTAATTTGATAGAGGTCTCTGGCCTCTTCAGTGTTTCCTCCTCCGTCTACTTGTCTACTTGCCATAAATCATGAATAATACATTCTTACGAATCGAGAATAAATAATAAACAGATGGGTATACCGACAAAAGTGAAGCGGTTCTGCCCATAAAAAATAAAATACAGCAGACAAAAAACAATGTCATGTAGTGAAAAACTGAAAGAGAATGAGGTAGAGAGAGAAGGGAAAGGCGAAAACGCATAACACAAAAGTCATGGGAATATAATAATTTTTTTTTTAAAACAATTGTGTCTTAATGACAGTCGAAAACGGCAGTATGCACCGACAAGTGGAAGTGAAAATGAAATCACCCATTTTAAATATTTTGACAGCGCCAACGGAAATGATGTGAAAGCGGAAAAGGCAACGAAGGTAAGTGTCACCATCAGTAACAAAAGAAAAAAGAAAAAAATTGAATGATGATGGGTTGTTTGCTTATAGCCTATTCGTCGGAATGTGTCAGATTTGAAAAAAAGTAAATGTCATGAAACTGAGTAAAATTACTGTTAAACCAGTGATTGTTTGACATTCGAACCACCCCAGCATTTATGGTTGCTGGCGACAGGAGTGACAAGTTTTGGTATTGGAGTTTATTTTCGATTTCAGGGCGGATATGTAGATATTGCGGAAAAGGCTCAATTCTGTCAGTAGAAATTGTAAATATCGATAGATATTTGAAATAGTCTTGAATCTTCTCAGTCATAAGAATGATTCCACAAATGATGACTAGCACTCCAAATGAAATCATACATACCTAACCAAAAAAAAAAAAAAAAAAATTAAAAAGCCAAATACATTGAAGAGCACATAGAGGCTACCCATATGTATGCATGTTAACAAAGGTGAAGGCATTTTATGAAAGACTGTGTGGGCGTTAAAAGGAACCAAGGCCCCACAATAAAACGCGTGAACATAGCAGTAGTATACATAATTGACGTAAGTGACTTCATGCGATTTTGGTGTGGTAAAATCTTTGCTCGGGGAAGTATAGTAAGTTTTAAAACTAAACAAAAGCGTTGAGTGGCATGTTTTCAATAGGGGAAGGTTATTTTATGGCATCAAGCAGGTTAATTAAGTTCGTAGAGGGGATAATTATACCTGGTACATAAAGAGAAAGCAATTTAATATACTTAAACTCTCTCAACCAAGTTGACTGGCAAATCTACTTAACTTGACTTAAATAAATACCATTAGTTTGCGTATGGTTAGGAACGTCTTATGGCTGTGATTTACAGCTTCAGGTTATTTTTCAACAAGCTTCTGCAATTCGTTCACTTATTTACTTGCAATTCCTCCTTTGCTCAGTGGTAAATGCACACGATTCTAGATTGTCATTTTTTAAGTTTGAAAGGTACCTGCATACATATATGTATATCCGCCAATGTTGAATACATTCTTCTATGGCTCGTAACGTTTCGTCCACGTTGTCAAGCATTCCATTTCTCCGTGGGCTTATACTTAAAAATATCATAAATGTGTATTAGATGCTCGACCTTCGCTGGTGTTACCTGGGAAATACACGATATAACTGTTGTACCAATGGTTTGACAGCTTAAGTGATGCATACGATAATTAATTGTGTGTATCCACACAACCGACAGTTGTGCGGATATCGTATGGTCGCATGGTCGCATGGTCTTGACTGTACAACCGCGGTCACATGCACAGATTGTATGGAAATTATATGGTGTGTATGTGTAAAATGATTGAATAAAATGTCTGGCTGTACGTAATTCGAAAGCAGATTGTACCATATAATGCGTGTGCTGCATACAACAGTTGGGCTGATGTCGGTACAATGCAAGCCGGTACGACGGTTGTATCGTGTATTTCCCACTTTAAACTATTGCTGATAACGATTAAAAATAACAGTAATGCTCGTGTTAAGGGTCGTCTTTATCTGGCTGCCAATCGGGTCTCTTCGAATTTGTTCTCTTAAATGTCTTCTTTTAGGATTCTTTATTTAACTGAAAACAAGCAGATGTGTAAAAGGAAACAGAGCTTTTATTTCAAAAGAATAGCTTCAAATTTAAAGTATTCTGGATCATTTTAAAGTTCTCCTTTGCTCGCTGCCCAACAGCGCTATCTTCCACTACACTATGTTACCGCGTTAGATGCTCAAAATTAAATGCCTGCGTTTTATATTGACGGAATACTAGTTGAATTTTTCAAAAATCTTACCCTGTTTTCTGGGAACGCGTCAATTACACCCATCATCGTCCAGTCATTCTCTGCCAAAATGAAATTGGCGTGCCTGAAATTTGAACAGCACAACAACTTTTCGATCGGGGCAAAATCTCTGTGTCAGGTGAGAAATTCTCTTCCTCTCTGCGTACTTTTCAGGGGCATTTCAATAATGTGTTCCCTTAGGGAAAGTATTTACTCAAATATTTTACTATATACGTAGGTTAATACGTTAGGTGCAACTGAATGGAACAAATATTTGCACTGATGAGTATTTCTGGAAGGTTTATAAGCAGAAGAAGAACTTCTGTTCTATTTTCAGATTTCAGGCCTGCTTTTGATGTATTTGCCATGCCAACTATCTTGGTAAGGGCTTCCAATTAAGTTCATTAGCATACAAGTATATAGGCTAATTTTAAACTACTTTATGGAAGAGAGTATCCTATTCCAACAAGAACTGGTGTCCCTCAAGGGTGTGTTCTTAACTTTATTCTGTTTTCCCCCTGTGTTACGTTGATGGTGTACCTAATAGTCTACCTGGTGGTGTGAAGATTGGTCAAGTTGACGTAAAAGTTCTCCTCTACTTGCTATTCTTGTTGATAGACCACATATTCTCCAGTTCCAAATAAATAAATTCAAACGATACTGCGACTTGTAGGGTAAAAGATTATCACCTTAGGCCGATGAGGCCGTCGCATCGTAGTACATATAGGTATATCATTGCAGGAGAAGCTCGCTTGACAACGAACCTATGTAAGTTATCAAGTATCATAAAAGTTTGTGATTTATGATTTAATCAAACTTTAATTTGCAGTTGGCAATAGCAAAAACTGCAATTAATTTTGTTTGGAGTCGGTTCTTCTCAAATGAACAGAGATGCTGTCTCCAGTCTCTTTGCTGGGCTAATCAAGATTTTGGTTACAAGAACTTAGAAGAACTTGAGATGTTTTAAACCTCCCGCGATTCATATCATAGCCATATGACAATCATATCCATATACAAGATACTTCTTCAATTTGAAGCCTTTGTATTTGTAATCGAAGTGAAGCTGAAAATATTTTTCACTTAGCGCTCTGCTCCATTTTGTGCGAATTGCGTAGACTAAATTGGAAAATCACTCTTTCGCTAATGATTGATTAACTACCGCAATACTTATATTCGTATCTAATAGCTAAAATGTGTTACACGATCCACGGCGCAGTAGCTGTTAGTTTTTCAATCGCGAGAAAGAAGTACTACGAGTATGCACTTTACAGTTCCCGCACTCCATCAAACTAACTTTTTTCTATTCTTCTCTATAGAGGAGCTGATCCCCATCTGAGACTAGCAAGGAATTGTCTAGATTCTCTACCGCTTGGAGCTATGAACATCTATCAACTCGTTTGTCATTTTATTCACAATTTTACTGTCACATATACGATTACCTACTGCTTACTCAGCTTGTAAAGCCTTGGCGTTGATGTGATTCGCTTTTTAAGTTTCTCTTTTCTCACGCTTCATTTACGTGTTTCCTCATTACGTCACTCGCACCTGTGATAGATTGTAGACTTCTTACTTGCATCGGTAACTAAAAGGCGTGTATTGGTTCCATGAAAATTTGCTTTCATGCATTTGCGCCATACAGCAGGACTGGGATGATTAGTGTCTTTTACAGATTTACCTTAGTAGTTCGAGATAGGACTTTGTTACTCAACTGCATTCTTAGCCCATAAAGCCAGCGATTGGCAAGAAAATTTTTTCGTTTGATCTCCCCGCTGGTGTCATTTTCGAGTTCTTTCCCACCTCAATATTATATCTGTCTATTGTGGCATTCAGACCAAGACACCGATGTTGTTTGTCCTTTTTTGTAGACAGCATATATGTATTGACCTATAAACCCATCTTTGTTGCCTCTGTCTCAAATCAATACTCGCAAACGTTCCACTGACGGCCCTGTGAGTTCTTCCGACTATGTATATGTCATCGGCGTAAGCGAATAGTTATAGACTTGTAAAAGATTGTACCTCCGGAGCTGGCTTGTGAGTTCTGTCCAATTCTTTCAAGTATTATGTTAAAGAGATCGCGCGTCACCTTGTCTAAGACGTTTCCTGGTGGCGTTCTTCCTGACTTTGATGGCGAAAGTTCTCCATCGTCATCCTGCACAAACGGACAAGCTTGGCAGGAATGCCGAGACTTAGATATGGCTCTGTATAACTCTTCTCTATACACGCTATCATAGGCAACTTTGAAATCGATGAAAAGATAATGCGTATCGATTTTATACTCATGGGTTTTTTCCAAGATCTGAAGTAGAGTGAATATTTGGTCAATAGTGGACTTTCCCGGCCTGAAACCGCACTGATAAGGACCTATCAGGTTGTTGACGATCGGTTTTAGGCGTTCACATAGACAAGATTTCACGTAGACAACATTTTATATGCGATGCTGAGAAGACTTATACATCTGTAGTTGGCGCAGCTCAGAGGGTCTCCTTTCTTCAGGATGAACTATGCATCAACTTATCTGACTGATTACTGAAGAAATAGAGCCAATCAAATTCTTGCTTTTAAAATACCACCAGATTTGTTTTATGCTTAGAACTAGGAGGTCTTGTGTTTGAAAGGAATTACCGAGCGAAAAATATATAAATATTGACAAAATGTCTGAATAACAGATCTAATGCTTTTTTTGGGGGTTGTCCAAAAAACCTGGGTCGACCCTGTGGTGATGGTGTATTATATTAGTAACGTTATGGACTGCCACGCTAATAGTTAACGGTTAAAATACTGATGTGAAGAAAGGTTTGTTTATCTCATAAAATTGTTAAAGTCAGTCCGATCAATTGAGAAAGCTTGTGTAAGCTCTACTATGAAAGGAAGGAATAACACTGGCATTAGGGTGGCCATGTGGCTGAAAATATTGATCGTACTTATTGATGTGGATGACAGCAGGTGAACGGCGAAAAATGCAGTGAATCATGAATATCATCTGAGTTTCAAACCACTACAACAATCTTTCTCTTTTTGTCTGCCCATACCAACTTTCGTCGTGCAATCATGTAATTATATTCAAGGAATTTCTCCCTAGGCGTAAGTTAATATTTAAAGAAATAAGCAAATCTAAATTCGTTCTTTGTTGCCGAGAGCCTATAGTGCACTGAATGTTTATAAACTGCGACATAATACCCGTACCTTGTCTTGTAAATTATACTGTAATCAATATTTTTTTTGTATCTGTTTACAAATATTGCAAAATAAAGTCACGCTCAAGTCATGACTTCCATTCTAGGAGCACCTACTTTGTATACATTCCAAAACACGGTTCTGATTATATCGCAATTTATAAATAAATGCATCTGAATCAGCTTTGCATTGAGTTTCGGCTCCGATTACATTTTCTAGAACAAACGCGTCTGACATTGATTCTAAGAAAAAAATCAATTGAATCACCAAACAGTGATACATAATTGTCTCGCCTTGGCACCGGTATTCTAGGGTACCTAAAACCCATCTTATTCTGCAGCCGAAAGAAATGAATAAAACACCTAGCAGCCCCCGGCATACGAATATGAACGCCCACAAGGCACAAACTAATCGTATTTTGGTTGTCAAAATCTGGAGCATTTCGCTGTCATTTCATTGCGCCCCGTCAAAGCTGATTGATGTCATACTGCTAAATCAAGGTGAAAAAAGAGAAAAATGTTGCACATACCATACAGGATAGACAATTGAACCCGGGGAAAATATATGCCCAGAGTATTAGTAGTGTCTATAGGTACTTTGTCTAGGCAGGGCCTCCGGGCGCATAAAAAGTAGGGCAATCCCAGAGAAGATTGATGAACTGATTTGTGTGCTCTGAAATGAACTACTAAAGGATTGGCATTGAAAATACTCGTATGTATGAAATGGGATACTCCTTGTTTTTTTTTGGGCGGAAGCTAATAACAATGACGTTGATATATTCCAATTGTTGGACGCAATTGAGTTCATAGATTGCTCTTTAGTGTTTGATTTCATTCGATGTGGGTAGTAGAATGTGTTCAGTGGATAAATCTGCAATTCAATCGAGTTGATTGGCATATGCAAAATATTTTTTATAACCTTTTCTCAGGGAAGCCAAACCTGTAATGCTGAGACAGCGCATCGGGCGTAGTATAGAAATAAAGTTGGTGGAGGAAAAGATCTCAGTTACACTCCAGTGTATACAATGCATTGATTTGTTCGAAAGAAAGTTTGCCATCAATCCGTAGAGCGGTTGCGGTAGTTTAAAGGAAGTAAGCTGGCTTAATAAGCCCTGAGGACACCTTACTTTTTCGACCGAAACGATACGATTTTACTGTAGCTACTCTTAAATTCCTGAATCATTCTGCGAAACCTTTTACTTATTTCATGGAAAACTACTATCTCCTTCAAATAGCAACACTAAAAGAAAGGAAATAGCTGCGCCTGCCATCTGAAACTACATATAACGAGTTTTTAGATATCTATCCTATCTTCTTTTGTCGAAGTTAATTACATGAAATTCGATTGATATAGACTTTGTGAGACAGTTTTTTCGGGATGTCTCCTTGTAACGCCTGTTAAGTTGCGCGGTACACTTTTTTTTGTTTTGAATGTCTGCGGTGATGTCAGTGTACTCCACTGTGCTTATTAAACACAGTATAGCAACATTTGGTGCGAATTGAGTGCAGTACATGTGAACATCTAACACGTTAGTGAGAAATCAGTGCACAGTGGAAAACTGTCCTTACGCTCATCTGAAACGTCGGTAACACTTTTCCTATTTATGGAATGCATACTAACTATCATTCTTCAAAACAATATCTAACGGTTTTTTTATAAGAAATTACATTAAGTTACCAAAAATTTCTAGTGCGTATCACAAGCAAAACTTCCCAAATCTGTGGCATAACAATCCAAAACCCAGGGGCTGTGTTACGCTTTTATTAAATATTTCTTACGTAACACTAACGACACTTTTACAGTTATACATCACTTTCTTCTGCAATTCCATGCCAGCTCAAGTGTCACATGCACAATAGGCTGTGCCCATGACAAGTTCCACATTGTGCGGCTGCCAGCTGCCTAGTATAGCAAATCTGACGTCTCATTGCGCGTGCGACATCATCGTGATCATGATCATAAACACCTGTGCCTTCACGCTAACCGGCCGATCGGGGCTTTCTTAAAATAAATTATTTTATACCCGCAATATCTTCGCACTTTTGTCGCATGCAGGGCAATAAAATAAATAAAAAAAAAATGCGCGTACAAATAGCAACAATAACAAAACAAGTATAATTAGGCTTTGTGTTGCGCGTTTATCTAACGTGCTTAACACTGCTAATTTACGAAATTCCTTCCCATGATAGACGATGTGATAATCGGTTGTCATCGCCCAAATGAGGGAGGTAACGTGAGACCAATCAGACTACCAAAACTGAAAAACGATGTTATGTGTGCGCTCTATAATGACATTACAATTTGACAGAAGCTTCTCTGTGACATATAAAAACCTATCATAGGTGGATCAATAAATTGACCGATTAGTGTGAGGGGAAGTGCTCACGAGAGTTGATAGTGTTTGTTTATTTGCCTTATCGGGCCAAAATGAAACTAATTAAGAAAAAAAGTGGACAAAACAATATTGTTTGAATCATGGTCTTAGCTGAACTGGAGGAATAAGTGTCAAAAGATAAGGTTTTGTGCTATGAACCATATCTAATTATTTGACAGGTGACACTTCTCAGAGAAATGATGGGGAACACATGCTTGGCAGGCATTCAGTGATTTAAAAATCCATAACCATTGCCTAATTTTAGATGTTGGCCTTAATTTTTATGGCCTTTACTTTTGCCATCTAGGACTGTCGATAGCTTCAAAAGGTGCTACAGTTTGTAATAGGTACGAACAGACAGGTCATTGTTAAAAAGTCGCTGTTCAGTTCCTAGATATCTGTAGATGATTTGTGGACAAAAAGGCGCTGGAAGTACATATGTCATACCAAACTTAGTCCTCAAACACGCATTAAAGATCAGACCTGAGTTGAATGTCTAACTAACTGGAGCTCTTCTGAACCAGTGAAAGAAACTATGACTTGGGCTCTGTCCATATAATGTATTTTCTAAAGGCACTGCTGCTGACGGCTAATGAAAGGTTCCCCTGGTCTTGAAAATTCACTTTAATCTGCTATCTCAGTGTTTATTCGAATCTGTAATTCATTCATTTTTAGTCGAGAAGTTCATCAGCCATATGCTAAGAGCTTTCCTTTTGAACAAAAACAGTTCAAGTACAGTTCTTATTCTAGCTCCTAATGAAAGCTGTTTGTGTGTTTTTGAAGGACTAAGTTCACTTTACTCCACAGTCTCGATGTCTTTCCATCGTTCCAAACCCAAGAATTAAGCCTATCTATCGTGCTTCCTGCTGAAGACTTTGTAATCTGGTAGATTTGTACATTAGCAATGTGATTGGGCACAACTATATGTTATGTCACAGCATCTATATTTGAAATGTAGATCGCTGGACACAGCGTTACACAATGCAATGTTTACAGTTGAAAGGTCGCTAGAGCATTCTGACACTGATACTATTCTCGGTAGTCTTCGTAAGGCAATTCTCAGTGTCGGTCTTTGTGATTGGATTGGATGCATGCTTAAGTCGCGCATGACTAACTCAATCCAAGGGGACGTCAGCAGAAGGAAGGGTACTCGTAGAGGCACCCATCAGGGAGATGTTCTTTCACCGCTGATATAACTTCTAGTCCTCGACGAGATTTTTAAAGGCTTTTGATCCAAAGGGCAGATTGCATTGGGATAACTGCATCTCTGAGATCGAGACTGGAGACTATGCTCAATCGCAACCCTATGGATCTCTGCTGCAACAGCAGAGCTGGTAAGCCCTCACTAAGGGGCTGAAACTTTTGTGGAGCTCCTCTAGGATTGAAAATGACGCAGTGTTTTTCAATTCGAGGTCAAAGTCACCTTGCATGCAGCAAATCTGTTTAAGGACAATAATGTAATCGGGACAGTCAAACCCTGTATGTTGACAGCCAGCCAGCCGACTGAAGGTAACAATTTTCTCATCAGTTGGCTTTACTTTATAGAATGTTTGGTTGAATCCATAAGTATCTCGAAAAGGCGGCTAATCTTCGCAGAGCTCTGCAGTACCCGAAAATGATGCTGTATCCGCTGTCATGTTGGTAGTGACTGGATGTCGCTGAAGCTGCATTTACCAGAATAAGCTTTAACGCACACCCAGCTATGCTTAAACTAAATTCTGGTATCATTAAGGATGTCAGCCTTGATTTTATTTATGCTCACTTTGTTCTTCAAAAAGTGACCTTGCTCTTTTATCAGCATTGTTAATTGGAAGTTCATCTTCAAAATTTATACAAGATTGACTTCGCACTTGTGGATCATACTGTGGGTACAACGCCAACTTCTAAAACTCGTTTGACTTCAATCAAAGTCCAAACATGCACCCGTCATTATTTATGTTCATAATTAATGCAAACGCTCAGACATACTTAAATCATCCTTGGATCACAGGTCAGCACATTGTGTCACCGCAGTGAGTCACCATCGTTTGCTGAGAATCTTTTCAACAACGCCAAGCATTAAGGTCGCAAGAGGCACTCTCAGACACTGACTTAACTAATTGGCATAGTGAACTCCTCAAAAAAAAAAAAAAAAACAGCGAGGAATCTAAGATTTCATGATTGGTTGTGTCTAATTCCATTCCATACCAGCATACCGCTGTCGACGTTTGATTGATCATCAAACGCTTGGAGTATGAATCTCTGCTTGATAGAATGGCAACTGGTAAGTTGAAATGTGCTTCGTTGTTTTGAATTCATTGTCAGGCCGCTGCTGAACTAAACTACTATTTGTTTGCGTCTATGTAATGCGGTTTGTATGGTTAATTAAGTTCAATAAATAATTGTATTATCGATTGAATACGATAAGATGGAGGTGTTGCATTTCACCGAGATGTGTGTTTGTGTCAAATGGAATTGAAAATTCTATATGCGTAGCGGCGCCGTCAGAGAGAGAAATTGTCTTGATTTCCACTTGTATTTCGTGGCAGCTGAGACAACAATTACGGCCTTTGGATTGCAGTAGTGTATAAAATGCATCATTGTTGGAGAAAAGCATTTTTTTTTTTAAATAAATTTAATTGGATTTGAGTGCGACAGTTGACGGAGAGATGATCGTTTGGACTTAGATTGACGTACACATACTTTCGAATGATGGCAGTTGCGTGTTGAAGTCGTCAGCAATTTGATGTCGTTTGTGTCTCAAGTTTATATCTAACAATGATGATTGCTAATTACAACTAAGTGGATGCTTAGTACTATCGTTGCATGCGATCTGGAAAAAAATAAATTACTGTGATTCTGAATATGGAATGCAAAAACGCAGATGGGAAACATCAAACTCTTTGGAGAGTTGGTTGTATATGACAGGAAATGTAATGAATGTGCTCATATTTTATTCTTTATTCAAAATGAAAATCAAATAACATCACCAAAAGTATCTGAATAGCCTTATGTAGATCCGACATTAAATCGGTATTTTAGCACGCAAACAGTAACAACGATTACTTAAGTATATCGATTTTCGAGATTGTTATCGCGGCTTAATACTGGCTATGATCAAGAGACTTGTTTTCCTATGTTATCATAGCATTGAACGACGACAAAGACTGCTGTAGAGTGATTGCCTATCATGAACTACGATTCCGCTGCAATCGCTTTATATGTTAGTTGCTTACTTAAGCTAAGATTCTACAGTTTCACCGCCATCAAACGTTCATTTTCGCTGGCAATTTACATCAAATCGTCATATTTTCTATGAAAACATTTAAGAACTAGTCGTTTTGCTGTCCTTGACGCAGTTTGGAATTAAATTAAATTTGACACTTGGTCAAACCTGCGTTAAAAGCTTGACATTTCGTCAAGTAGCTTTACACTTTCTAACAGCTTATTACATTTATTCTATTTTATTAACCCTCTGATGCTCAAGTGTCATTGAGATGTGTCTGTGCTGCCAAGTTTTTATGTTCCATACATCATTATGATGTAGCCAGCTGATAAAGCTTGATGATAACTATTCTTTGTTATTGCGAACTGACATGTTAGTAAAAGAGTCATCGCAAAAGTATGAGTAGTCAAGATTCTTTAAGAGGAATAGAAGTTTCATGGGATTTTTTCAAAGCTATGCCATACCAAAGAAGACACCTATTGACATCTATTAACACCACAATGCGACACAACTCTGCACGTCATGTATTTTCCCACAGAACTGTCATAAATAATTTTTCGTTTGTTGTCAATCTAACAATCGAATTTTACTAGACAAGAAATATGACTTTTAGTTAATAAACTTCAGTCCCACTTTACAAGACCCATCATCACACTGTCCACAAAAACTTTACTTTGACTTTCGTGTGAATCAGCAGCATTGTGTATAGTTCTATTGACATCTCAATTTATCACTTATGTTAATGAAAAGAAAAAACAGCATTGAAAGACGCACCCAAGACACCCAGACAATAAAGGAATAGTTAGAGTTACAATCAAATTAATTTAACTTAAGTGACAGTGATAGCTCCTTGGGGTGCTGTCGATTGTTCGTTCACCCATCCCCTTGGATCTATTGTCAAAATTGTGATTCATAATAGTAAGTAGTGTGAAAACGGCGATGTCTGTAATATGATAGTTTTTTTTTTGACACTTCCTGCGATCATATTCAATTAGTACGTGTTTTTTAATTCAAGGTCGAAAGTGTAGTAGCCGGATGACGTGACCTTCATTTTATAGTAGGTAAAGCACTATGCGAAGAAAATGAAAATAGTTGACAGGTGGTTGATTCAAGTACCGTTATCAGTTGAAAATTCCATTGAAATGAGATTGTTGGGTGGTTTTGTGTGTAATCATTGGTTCGGAGCCGATAAGACTTGAGTATATAAGAGATTTACTCAATTGGTGGGGTTGGCTTTTGTATTGCGATCATAAAGGATTTGTAATGTTTGATGAATGAAATCATATTTGTAAATATGAATATGAAACAGCTTTGTTTGAAGTGATACGGGTGTATGGAAAAATTCTGGATAACGGTGTTTTTAATAATTAGTAAAGCTTTACTCAGATGTCTTTGGATCTATGTGTTCTAAGTAATGCTAGCCCTAAAATAGGAAAAAGAAAGAAATACGGGTTTGGTTGGTACTGATTGTTGCTCGCAGTCTCCATAAGTTCAGAATTAATTTTAGAATAGTTTTTGGTGCCCTTGTATAGATTTCACTTAGATCGTTGAAATGTTCTCCGAGGACCACCTTTCTGGTACTACAAATGCTTAGGCACTCATATTCAAAGCGTGCCTTGTTTTGACGACAACAAAGGCTCTGTATAGGTCTACTGTGCTATATGGGCTGCGAACGGAACTGTTGAGGGTGCTTTGATAGACGCGTTTAGGTCTTTGCCTTTCCTTTATTGTAGTACGGATATGAAAATAGTGCATTCCTTCGTTCACACACGAAATTTGAAAGTTCATTCGGTCATTGTCTGGTTCATTTCCAAACCTTTCCTTCGTAGATTGGGCGTGGAGTTCAGTCTAAAATTCAAGTAAACAATGCAAAAAAATGTTTCATAATTGACTAATCGGAAGCGTCATGTGAAAGCTTTTTCATATCGTCGTTCCATTCATGTCAATAAATTTAACCCAATGAAAGCGAATGACAACAAGCCGAGATAAAACTTAAAAGCATGCCACGGAGCGTGAGGATTTAATGACAATACTCCATAAAGTTCGACTTGTTGATGGAGTGAATATACTTAGTGAAATCATAGTTTGGGGTAAAAAACAAACTATCGACATAAAAAGGGCTTAAGCCTTATAGAGAATATCATCTGTTGACAACTGGAAGGGTTCAGAAGTAGACCGTTTTTAACACACCATGTAGTGGAACCGTTAATATTTGATTGTTTAAGTATTCGGTCATTCTGGCTTAATATTATGATAAATCTGTAAATTTTTAATATGATAAATCTGTACATTTTTATATTTTGAACATAGATAAGAATGTCGGTATGATTTATGCTCAACGTAACATTGATAACGATTATAAAGAGGATTGGGCCTAAGTTACTTCCCTGAGGTACACCAGTATAGGCTATTCATTCCATAACTCAATGGCGTTTAAATAAGCTAACTGGGGAGGCGAATTCATAACTCTCAGCTCTTTATTTATTGTCATCTGATTTGAGTAACATTTGTATAGCTCGGACAAGAGTTTCAAATCATTTTGTTGCTGGAAAACGAATCCTTTACCAATGGTTTCAGATACGAGTAATACAGAATGTTGTTCCAAAATCGTGTTGTATCCGTCTGTGCTTAACAGAAGGCACTTAACAATGATCCAATGTCCTTTCTTCAGGTGAAAATACGTTACCTGGAGCTCTTCGAATTTTCGCGGTGCAAACTCTTACTGGACATTCTGCCAAAGAAAAATAACCAATAAGTCTATCTTCATTCTTATTGAGTACACTGGAACGGTTAATAGATATACAGGATATAAACCAGAATGGGGATAACTGCCTATCGAAATCACACTATGCGTACAAGGTAAATCTGTAGATGCTGCCCTTCATAAGATATTCTATACGCTAGATGAAACTCTTCAAGAAGAATACACCCTCGGTGCCTTCCTCGACATTGAAGGGGCTTTCAACAATATGAGCGCAAATTTTTACATTGAAGCTTCATTTTCAAAAAAAAAGATAAAAAATAAGATCAACATTGGCGTCTGCCTGATTAATTCATTCTTTCACGATAAGAAAGTACTATTTTACAAAAACTGTATAACTTTGTAACGTTTAATTCTACTCAATGTAAATCTATTACTTTTTCATGGGCCAGAAAAGCGTTCCCAAAAATGTATCTCCGAGTCTCTCGGAGAGTTTGACATTAGCCTACGAAATGAAGCCACATCTCTCGCAGCGAGATTGCAAATACTTTATAATATTGCTAAGTCCTCTCTATGTGGAATATAATTTAGCTTTCAAAGTTCTGCTCTCAGCCGCAACATCATCGAGATTTCCTCTACTTGTTCCTTTCTTTTTTTCGTGTAGGTGATGATTTAATTGACTGTAGATAGATCGGTGCTCTCGATACTTCCTCAGCATAATTTGCTACAAAATCTTCATCAACTCTCATGATAAGATTGTAGAGTACTGGCTTCCAGTTCGTAAAGTGTTCACTCTCTAGGCTGATTTCCATACCACATCTTTCTGCTTAATTCATGGTGATAGTTCTGTTCAAGCATAAGGACATACATAGTTTGGTGTGTTGTGTGGAAGATGAAAAGGGTTACCTACATAATACACAAGTGCAAAATCCCCAAACTCCAAAATCCCCACCTTTTGAAAAATACCCGAATTGACTATCCCCAAGTACAAAATCCCCAAACGTGCACAGTAGATGACGATGATTTTACATACCGATTGTACATGTACCGCTTATCGATTCATACAAATGTTTTCGCAAACAAGTTTTACCGCTTATCGCGTCATTTCTACATTGGCATTTGGCGGAGAAGCATCAAATCGGCAGCAATGGAAATTAATGCAATAAAATCACAGAAGGGCAAAGAAAAATTGTTTATTGATGGGTATGACTACCATTTGCATTCAAGAACAAAAAAAGAAGAATTTAGATGGTCTTGTGCGAAACGGAAGGAATATTTTTGCAAAAGTGTTGTGGTCACAAAAAAAATTAATGAAAAGCACGAACTTCAGAAATCTACGTCGACCCACAATCATGACCCCGTAGTACATAAATTGAATATTTGTATTGCTGATAACAACTTAAAGCACATGGCAAGTTCAACATCTTTGCAACCGTCGCAAATAGTTCGGGAAAGTATTGTCGGATGCGAACCGGAATGTCGTGTATACTTACCAAGTAAAGGCGCTCAAAAAAGGAAGGTAGGTCGAATTCGTCACATAAATAAAACTCGTGCTGAACCAGCCGATTTAACATCAATTAATATTCCCGAAGAGCTATTAACTATAGAAGGTGAACTCTTTGTTTTAAGCGAGAAATTATTTAATGGCGAAAAAAATATAATTCTGGAACTACAACCTCACTAAAAGCTTTGGGAGAAAGTCAGTGTTGGCTAAAATGGATGGAACATTTTATGTTGTTCCATCTATTATGCGTCAATTATTTAGTATACATGGACTTATAGATGGACAGGTTGTGCCTCTGGTTTTTTGCCTTATGAGCAAAAATACTTCGCAGGCTTATAATGAGTTCTTTTATGAATTATTTCGCTTGGCGCTTGAAAGAGATATAAACTTAAATCCGTTAAGAATCATTTCTGATTTTGAAAGTACCATCTATTTGACAGCAAAACCTTATTTCCCTTCTGCCCATTTCCAAGGATTTCATTTCGGGCAAATAATATGGAGGAGGGTACAAAAAGAAAGGCTTCAAAGGATATATGGCAATAATGAGACATTCAGTTTATACGTCAGGATGCTGAAAAGCCAGAAGAAATACCAACTTACTTTTCTGAGCTAAGCAGAAGTTTTGATGATAATAATTTCAGAAAACTATGTTGGTTGGTTCAAAAAGAACTATGTCGTCGGTAATAAAAGAAAATATGAACCTGAGTTTTGGTCAGTTGCCGATTGTGTTAAGACAAATTTTCCTCGAACACAGAACTGTGTCGAAGCCTGGCACCGCCGCCTCAAAAGCATAGTTGGCAGAAAAAGATCTGGCTTGTACGATTTAATTGAAGATCTGTCGAAAGAAATGATTGTCGTGAAAACAACATTACAAAAATTAAATAGTGGTGAAGAACCAGTGCTAAAAAAATCTAGCATTAAACGTTACAAAAAATTAAAAAAAAAATAATTTCAAAACGACCGAATATCGGCAAAATGGAATATTTGCAATTTATATCACATAACATATCATTATGTTAAGAAGTTCTTATTTTTGGTTATTTTTTCTTTCTTGAAGTCCTTTTTGTTGTATTTTTTGAATTTAAGTTGTAATATTATATTAGTTATTATCTTGAATATAATTGAAAAAATGAGTTACAATTTTAATTTATAAAATCCTTAAGCATAGATTCCCAATATTTCGAGTGTATCTAAGAATTAATGTTTGGCGCCATTTTGTGATTGGGGATTTTAGATTTGGGGATTTTGGATTTGGGGATTTCGGGTTTGGGGATATTGACTTGGGGATTTCAGTTTAGGGATTTTAATTTTGGACTTTTCGTACCCAACCCAGATGAAAAGTACGCTTGATATAATACTTAAGTAGCTTTACAACTGTACCATAATCCCTAACAGCTGCATAAAAGTTGCATAACATAAAATAGACTCCGAGACTTTGTCACCACCTCATAAATCATAATCTATATTAGCTGGAGAGATTGAGATTGAGACATGATCTAGAAAAAAAGTAAAAGAAAAAAAAAAACTGGACTGAACGCACATCCTTGTCTTACACGTGATCTCGCTTCGAACCGCTCGGACCTTGCCTTTCCATCCCATGTCGCTGTATGAGTATCCGCGTAAAGCTTTTGCAAAACTCTTCCGAATTTTCAGGACATTCCCATTTTATAATGCTTGTAAAATAGAGCATTTCGAATAACAGTGTCAAATGTTGCCTTAAAGTCGACGAAGAACAAGATTTAGATTCATAAGATTTTATTTATTCATATAATTTTTTCTAATACAGTACAAAATCAAAATTTAGCATGGCTTTGCCGTCTGCCTGGTTGATTTATTAATATTCACAAGTAAAAATAAAATAGTAATTTTAACTTCTATAGTAAACTTCACAAAACAAAGGGAATAGTTTGTTAAAAGCTTTCGTTTATAATTTGCTGTCGATATGTTAGAGCAATTTTGCAATACCGGTAAAGTGTGCTTACATCCGCTTCATTAAGGAGGGAAAGCACTTGCATCTCCGTCAAGACGTCATATCCAAATACATGCCTTCTTGTTTCTCGTAGGATTGGGCATCTTCCCATAAAATGGAATACATCTTCTCTCTCCACTAAGTTACACATGTTGCATAAAATAGGCAAGTTCTCCCTGTGGGGTACGTAGTTCAGGTTCAGGAGTTCACCACGCAGTCTCAGTATCATAGTTATTTCTTCTATCTTGTAATTATCATGGAAATAATTGTTACTCTGCAAGTTATGGTTGAGCTTACTGTAGATTGCCCTATGTACTGATCCAGTTGCCTCTTCAGCATATCTCGCTCTAGCCTGCTCGTTTAACTTTATAATGAGCTGGTACAATTTGGTGTCCCAGTTTTGCATGTTGTCCTCTCTCAGTTCGATCCCACATCCATCAGCCAGATCCAGCCATTCCCTGTACCAACCAGTTTTTGTTTGCACAGCATTCAGAACAACTTTTCTTGGGAGACGGTGGGCTGGCATATTAAGAGCTTTTAGTATATAATCTACCTGTAGCTTGAATGTCTTAATAAATAAAGGCGATAAGCCTGTTTCGAGCATAAGCATGTAGTTAGGTGTATTCGGTGGAAGGCGGAATATTCTTTTCACATAAAATCTTAATAGCTTCTCCACCGCTTCGTACTGCTTTCCGCCCCATACTTGCGCCGCATAGAACAGGATCGACTCGGACACCGCTTCAAAAACCCTGAATTTGCTGCTATGATTAATATATTTGCTGTTGAAACAATTTTTCCAAGCTACATTGATGGCCGTTTTAGATTTTATTAATTTTTCCTTGAGATGCCGTTCCATGCTCATATTTTTAGTTATGTAAACCCCGAGATACTTGTACTCCTTAACAATTTCGATTGCTCCCTCATCAAAGTGCCACTTTTCGTTGGAACAATTTCGGCCACTACCTTCCTTGAAAATCATAATTTTGGACTTGTTAAGGTTGACCACTAGCTTCCATAATTTGGTGTACTCATGCAAACGATTGATCATGAGTTGTAAGGAATCCGGGGAGTATGCCAACAGAACAACATCGTCCGCAAACAAAAGGGCTTTGACGAGCACACCCGCGTATTCCACACCTCCTGGTAAACAGTCAGTCAGGTCATGAATGAACAGAGCAAATAAAGTTGTTTGCTCCGTGAGATATACAACTCTGCTTAAATCCAATATGTGGTCGGTGGTTGAATATCCTGACCTGCCTGATACTCCTTAAGTAGGTTATTGGAATCAACCCACGCCGCAAGCCGTCTTTGGAGAATTGCAGTGAAAGCTTTATAGGATCCATTGAAGAGGGAGATGCCTCGATAGTTTGCAGGATCAGATGTACAACCCTTTTTATGTCATGGGTAGATCAAAGCTTCTTTGAATTGTTGAGAAGTAGTCTTCTGTTCCAATATTTGTTAAGTAAGAGAACGAGCTTACTTATAAGCATATTTGTGCCATATTTACAATATAAAATTCAATTGATATTTTATCAGAGTGGAACTTTGCCATCCTTCAGGACTTTGAACCCTTCCATTACCTCATCTTGAGTGATTGGTGCATCGAGTATATGGTTTTCGAATCCCGGGGCCCTATATTGAAATGATATCTTAGCTACAGTAACATCCAGCAGGTTCCTAAAGTGTATAAGGAGCGTATTCGGGGGCATGTCTCTACTGATGATCGATTTTCTTCCATTCAGCTTTCTAGCTAGCTTCCAAAACTGTGATGCGTTTTTGCACTGCCCCAATCTTCTCGCCTCACCTTCATAATATTGTTTATTTTGTGCTCTGCATAATGCCTTATAACTGCTGTTACATCTTATGTATTGTTTTTTTTAAATAGCCTTCACTGTATCCATCCTATTCATTTTACCAGTTGTCGATTTCATAGCAATAAAAATCCCGCTTTATTCTTCCTTATAAAAACTTCTCAACCGAAGCAATTCCATCAATATTTAGATACAGATTTGTTCTTCTCATTTTCTACTAGTTATATGTATGAATCGTAAGTCACCTCTCATCCACTATAGATCGTGTGATAATGACTTTAAATATCATTTAAGTGCTTAATGTTTGGCGCCAGTACTTACAAACCTATGTAGTACTTCATTTTTTCACTTTTGTCTAAAGACTGCCAACGAGAGCATCGATGACAGTTCACTTTCATTGTCTTTCATTAGCAATGCCAACTTTTCTCCCTAAAAGAACCATTAAACACTTCCACAAAAATCATTAAATCACTCACGAAATGTTCCTAATAAACTAGTAATAGTTTCCGCGCTTTTTTTTTCTCCTTAAAAATTTGTCTCAATTCTGATGTATAATTATATTTCATCTCAGAAGTTTTTCATTAAAAAAATATTCCGCTCTTGTATAACCACGTTAAGTACTTCTTTTTTTAAAGAGAGCGCTCTCATGCTTAGTGTGTTTATAAATAGAACCTTAATACATTTTTATACGTCACGAAATATTTGCAAATTTCTTTTGCGTTAAGTAACCGTCTACGATGGATAATGATAACACTGGCAAAAAATTAAATTAGTCGATTAGATACGACTTCGAGGTTTGGGAAATTTTTCAATTTCTTTCTTTTTTTGCGTCGGAACCAGTGCAATTACGAAAGCGATCGCACTCGCACGGTTAATTTGCTATCTCTGCGTGTTCTGAGTGTGTTGAAAAAAAAATTATTTGGAGAAATGTTTATATTTTCTGTCCTCATGATCATCGAAAGTAATTACGGCGATCCCAGATAGAACTTTTTTTTTCGAAAACGTGTTGTGTGCTCGAAAATTTGTTAGCATCGTTTATCGGTTTTTGCTTTTCTCTGCACAAATGTCAATGTCAGTCTGTGTGAAAACAAGTTTTCTGCAAATTTTATTAATTGAAATTCGGTGTTTTGTTTAAAAAAAAAATTCATTGTTTGATGTGGTTGTCTTATTGAATTAAAAATAAAGAAAATCTCAAACCGAAATGGCTGTACGCTTCTTTCAAACGTATCAGGTGTAAGTTATATTCACATCATGTTTTGTTTTTTTTTAAGAAAATGTTCAGTTAGCTTCTAATCAATACTGTTACAAGTCACTTTCGATATGATTATCAGCATCATAATTGTTTGCTTTCATTGATTAGGTTATAACACGTTATTTTTAATTGAAATACCAGGTGTGTCTCTATGTGCCTAAAGTGGTGCCTCTGTTTTAAGTGTTACCTCCCTGTATATGAAAAAAAGATTATGTACTTCTCAAAAGCAGCTTGTGATAAGCATTTCAAGGTTAACATTGTGTTGCATTTCACGGTAATTTGAAACGTTTATTGGTTCATTTTAATAGCCTGTTTTTCTTATTAACGTTTTATGACCAATTGTTTTGCATTTGAATATAATTGCATTTTTTTTTTATGAAATAATGTATTTTTTAAGGCGCCAATGACATTGGAAATTCGTTGGATTTTAAATGATTTAAACGAAATTCTCGTGTATTTTAAAAACGCAATTAGTGATACATGATGTCTTTGTTGAATATCTGAGTCAAAAGCTGTTGATATATTCGTTTCGAAGAATTCTCAACAACTTATTTGGCAACCTATCACTAATACCATATCTGTGTAAAATTCCTGGTTTTTCGAATTTGTCATTAGTGGATGACGAGTAAGGGCTGACTTAGCGCCATATTGAGTCTTAATTTTGGTTCCTTTATATAAGTGGGCTCCGTGTCGCAAGTGGTTAGTGTGTCGGAACACTGCCCGTGAGGTTCCATGTTCGAATCCCAGAAAACACTAAAAAAGCGATCGTCTGACAAACATCCGAGAGCATTGTTGCCATGAGAAAGCTTCTCAAAATAAATTGCACTTCGGATACGGCACTAAACTGTAGGTCCCTTTCATTCGAGTGGTTGCCAGCTGTTGTGCCAAACATTTATTTTTTATTTGTTTTTTATATAAATTTTGGTTTGTAAGAGTATTACTCTTCTTCTTCTTCTTCTTCCTTTTATCAGCGAGGCTATGATCCGAAAACAAGGGATCACAACCCTCCCACTTCACCGCATTTCTACTGATCCGCATGTGGGGTTCGCCTAAGAGTATTACTCGTATTTTAAATTTTTAAAACGGGATACAGTGTGGATTTCAGAATGGTGGGGCTTAAAATCCTTAAATTGCGTTTTTTCCACACCTACATAACTCAAGAGGGGCTTAACGTATTTTGATAGAATTTTGTTTAAACGTGGAATTTGATGAGTCTGGAACAACCTGCTGGACAACCGGTAGAGAGAGTAGAGGATTTCCAGTATCTTGGGAGTATTGTCTCGACCGATGGTGGAACCGAACTGGATATAGCCAACAGGATCGCCAAAGCAAAGTCCGCGTTCGGGATGTTGTCCAAAATATGGCGAAGCAATGCAATCAGTTTGAGCACCAAAATAAGACTGTTCCGCTCCAACGTTGAATCC
Organism: Brachypalpus laphriformis; assembly: GCA_945910035.1. Classification (NCBI taxonomy): domain Eukaryota; kingdom Metazoa; phylum Arthropoda; class Insecta; order Diptera; family Syrphidae; genus Brachypalpus; species Brachypalpus laphriformis. The sequence continues at coordinate 43,186,699 of OX246754.1, read as the reverse complement.
GTGCTGCTATATGGTTGCAGCACGCGGAGAGTGACCACTACTATCACCAGAAAGCTGCAAACGTTTGTTAATAGGTGCCTGCGCAATATCTTACGGATTTTCTGGCCCAATCGTATCTCTAACGAACACCTTTACGAGAAAATGGGTCAGGAACCAATAGGCACAACCATCCAACGGCGGAAGTGGCAGTGGATTGGTCACACGTTCCGAAAGGGTGACAGCTCCATAGCGAACAATGCTATGCAATGGAACCCTCTAACTCAGGATGGCAGAAGACCTGGCGGTCCGAGGAGAACGTGGCACAGAACAGTCGAGAAGGAGGCACGGCAGTTAGAGAAAAGTTGGGGAGAACTCAGACACATTGCCAGAAACCGTACACGATGGCGCGTAGGCGTAGTATAGGCCCTAGGACCCACAAGGGGATACCGGACATAAGTAAAAAAGTAAAAAGTATGAGTCTGGAATTCTTGAATCATATTGCGCATTCATTTTAAAAATCTTTAAATAGCTCATATCACCCATCTTTTATTTAGGTTTGTTTTGTCTTCTTCTTCTTCTTTTATCACTGAGGTTATGATCCGAAAACAAGGGATCACAACCCTCCCACTTCACCGCTTTCTACTGATCCGCCTGTGGGGTTCGCCTATTTAGGTTTGCTTTGTCTGTTCAGATTAAACTTTATAAATCAATGTAGTCGGTATAGTGGGATCAATTTTCGATGGTATTCAATGTATATTTTTAACACGCCTATCTTAAGACTACAGAGCTTGTGGGGTGAATAAGTACCCCTTTCACTATTTAAAGAAAACAAAAAACTTAGTCAAATGATTTCGCATAACTTCGCTATGAGTCTTCATAGCATGTATGCCCTTGAAGGATTTGGGAGGAAAAAAGAAAATTACAGTAGTTAGGTTAGGTTAGAGGGAAGTGCACTTAGGTGCTTCTCACGGGGGCCAAATGGTCCATTGTGTTTCCCTTTTTGTTTGTGGAGCCTGTAAAAACTCTTTATCTTTCGGCCGGTTCAGTAGCAAACCAACCTGAGATCTATATGAATCATATCATGTTCTTTAGTGGAACTTGCATAAGATCACTTAGTTCGTCGAAAAACTTTTTACCCACGTGATGTAGGCGGCGGTTTTGTAGATTTGGGCAGTCACATGGCAATTGTTTAGTACTTTTTACGTATTTCTTCCGCGTCTTGACAGCTCCTGCAGTGGTCGGGTGAGTTAATGCATGTCTTAAGGCCATTTCCCCTATCCTGTAAATTGCGAGAAATGATACAGGCGCATCTGGTAATCTATGCGGAGTTGATCAGCTCTCTTGTTTTGAGGTCGATTTTTCTTTTTAGTACACCATAGAGTATGTTCTATATCTAATGCTGATCCATTTCTGACTAGTTCATCTGTTCTCTCATTGCTTTCTATATTGCTAAGTGCGGGAGCCCATCAGAGAGTTTCGGCATCTGGAAACTGCTTTTGATCTAACTTCCTCGCTGTCTAAAGCTTTTATTGCCGCTTGGCTATCCACAAAGATAGTAATCTTGCAAGGATTGAGTTTCAAATTACAGTAGTACTTTTGATGTTACAGCACACAGAAGGTGATCGAAATTGCACCGCTTACCTCTAATAGGAACATTTCCCCCCTGACTTCTGATAAAACTTGCCTCTAAATGTAAGTTGTGCCATATTTGTGCTTCGTATTTGGGCACAATTTGAGCACGATAATGAATAAAAAACAACTTTAGAATTTCGACTTTGGTCTTTTATCAGACCGTCCATTTCGTGGAACATACAAAAAGAAAGAGAGGACGCCAACCTAAATTGTGGCGTTTTTAAATAATTTTTAACATTGACATAATATATATGGACTGCTAGTGGCCAACTTCGCGTTGGTTCCAACATTAGCGCTAGTTCTCTGGGTTCGGAGCGGAAAAAAATAGGAACGCACATGGTTGAAATTTCTTTGAATGTAGTTGGGTGTGCAAAGACCAAATACAGTCTTTTCATTGACATATTACATAAAAAATTGATAATATACGAATATTGTACAATTTATGGGGCAGTAAAATGCATATATGTATGTACGTATAACAATTTTTTATTCAAATTTTGTTTGTTCCATTTATCGGTAAATATTTGAACTAGCACATTTTCGAGGTGACATCTGTTGCAAACAATGCCTCCACCATTTGAATTTCAATCGTTTTGCAAATCCACACAAACCCAAGAGTTGTCTCTACCATTCTTTGGAGAAATTCAAGATGGTTGGCATTTTGTTTCCACATTTTTCCGTTTCGAACCAAGAGAGCTAGCTATGTTGGCGTCATTTTATGGACAGAAATTGTGTGGAACTGACATTTCACTAGCAGTCCATATAAAGTAAGTCAATGATTTTTAACTTATAAATTAGTTATGACAAAATAGGAGGTGCTTGGAAAGTTTGGTTTAATTTTATGGGTGTGTGACAAGATCGTCAATGTGCATGCCGCATATGTCTACCTAAGAATCTACTGACAAGTCAAGATGGATGGAGATCTCACACCTCACACCAAGATGGATGGAGATCTCCACAAGCTTTGAGAACATGACCGTTTATAATGCCCAATTGCCTGAGTGTTTACTGAACAGATTGTGCCCAGTTATTACTTGTTTATGAAGAATCTGCTTAGAGTTAGTAGTTCATTTGCTTCACTGTCGTTAGTTGTTAGTTATTTTTATGAATGACTACCCCGGAAGACTCCAAATGCTCGGTCTAAGTATTGCATTCATTGCTTACCGCACTGAGGGAATGGTTGTGATTGCTCTATTGGACAACTGTTCAGTGGCCAATAGCTACATTCTTCTTCAAGGCGCATTTGTTTACGTTCGTGTTATTTATATTTCGTTTATTTATTGTTACTTGCTAGTCGTTTCTTTTGTTTCAAATTGGTTTTGTACTATGTACCAAAGAGAACAAAGCAGTGATATGCTAACTGTGACCTTAAGAGACTGCTCACCTATGATCCATCTTTAGTTAATGTATCGGTGGCCTTACAATCACTATGACCTGGCACAATACAATTTGGACGTGGTTCTGCCTGCTCAGAACCCAAAGAAGTTATTTAGTCATTTTCACTTATACTTAAATTACTGATCCTTGTAGACTATGCTATCTCGAATTCTCGTGAAGCACAAATTAACTGGTATTTATGCGTACGTTGTTGTTAAAACCTATATTAAATTACCATACATTTATTTCATTTAATACCCATTTGTTATTATAAATTCTGTAGAAAATATCGAAAATTTATTTAGATACTTGATAGTCTTACCTTACACTGAAACTTAAATGCTTCTTAGAATAATAGGCGCAATATTACTGAATGAGCATATTAGTGGTACGGAAATTTACTTTGAACTAAGTCCCACTATTAAAAAAAGCCACAAGCAATAACTTTGTATTGCTGTCCCCCATTTGAAAGCAATGTATTTCTTCATATTACGAGTACGAGGGTTTAATAGAAAAAGTGATGTCTAAGACTTCTTCTTGGAATTACCTACTCGGTGCAGTTGTAAGCAAAAATTATCAAAGAAATATAAAATCGTGCAAATATGATAAATTTCAATGACAATCTATAATATTACTGTGAAACAATCAGCAGCACAATTTAGGAAAGCGTGGATGACCGCTGGAATGCTGTGAAACATGTTTTTGCAACTGGGGGGTATTCACCCACGTCGGTAAAATGCAGACACCTGGAGACGGATCGGTGAGCGTAAAGCAATCAAAGCTTGGATTGCAGTTGCAGCGACCCCAGCAGTAGAGAGTACCGAGCTAGAAGCCCAATATCGCTTGAAAAAAATGAAGTGTAGCGTAGTGGTGAGACGGGACAAATGTCAGTACATCGATTCCCTTGCCTCAAGGCCTGAAGAAACAGCAAGCAGGTGTGCCAGTAGGATTGTCTATAATATCATCAAAGACTTTAGTGGTGGTCGAAACTCCAAACAACATCCAGTCAAGAATTTAAATCGTAACCTTCTGATTGCAGATGAGGATTAGCTTACTAGATAAAGAGATCATTTCGCTACAGTCCCCAACTACTCAGACGATGGTGATTCTTGACGTCGAACAAGCAGGCTTTCGTGTTGGATCCTCCTGCATCGACCATATAAACACCTTACGGATCATAATAGAGCAATGAGGGAAGCAAGTGTCACGTCTTACACAATGTCGGAGGATTTTGAAGTCCAAAGTGGAGTACGTTCGGTGTGCATACTGACACTGCTGTTGTTCTTAGTAGTAATCAGTGATGTACTCCGTGTAACATTGACGGAATGTAACAATGGAATTCGATGGACTATGACAACTTATCTTAACAACGCCGAAGATTTGTAATTTTGAATAGTTATTAAAACTAAATTGAAAAATTGTATACATGCATCTAGACCAGAGCCAATGCACTGGGGAAAGCTCCTGTGCAGCTAGGTCAAGTCGTAGTTCGAAGTTAAGCTCAAAAGCGCTGTCACATATTTAGACGACCCTTCCACCAAAAACCATCGCATCTGCTAGAAACGTCCTTCTCGTAGCCGTATATAGTGAAAGTTTCCTTAAAAGGCATTTCTCATAAGTGGACGAGTTCTCCTTGACAAACGATTCTGATTTGTGTGTAAACTTCTTTGGACCTACAGTGAAACCTCCCTTAAGCAGACAACTCTCTTGACCGCACAAATTTCCCAGTCCCATCGGTGTCCGTTCAAGAGAGGTTTCACTGTAGGTACAAGGAAGCTTTTTCGTTGATAAGCCTTGCAGAATACTGCCAGAAACTGACATCGCCTTGGATCTATAGCAGTTGATTCTAGTCGAAATGTTTTGACCAAACAAGTTTTTATTTTTGTTTTTTATTCAGGATCACTCGTAGCATTGGCTCCATTGGACATCCGGATGGTGACGCCCTTTAGCACTAGCTGAATCAGACCGATCACGACCCGCTTTCTCGTAAAGTGAACAAACTCAGAAAGCTGGTTCATAGTGCATCATTTACTGATCATGCCTAGAGCATCGCTCGTTAGCACATAGAGGCGTGCTCTGGCAGAAATTACGATAACCCTTATGCATGAACGCAGATGTTAGAGCTATTGAGAGTGTTCAGCAGAAAGTCAGCCGCCATGCACCATAGCAGAGACGGAAGGATACCACGTTGTGTCATCTTGTTGGAATCACATTTCATCTGGATCAATGTCATATTGATTCCATTGAAATATTCATGGACCATAGTCCTGTAACGATCCCCATTAACCATAAACAAAGTTCTTTTTTGGATATAATGGAATCTTTAGGGTCTTGATTGACCTCATTCCATATGCGGGAATTTTGCTCATTAATAAGCCCGCTAAGCCAAATATTAGTCTCATCTTTGAACAAAAGTTTGCGATAAAACAACTGTTCAACGTGCAACTGCTATAGATCCTAGTCGGCGAAGGAACGACCCAAATAACGGTCTCGTGGCTATATTCCTGCACCAGCAGGGTCTTATACGATTGTAGTCTAAGATCTTTGCGAAAAGATTTTCACGTAGTGGACGGACAGAGTCGTAACTGCTGCAGCCAACGACGAATCAATAAATTTCCACTCTTTTGTTTACAGCAGCGGTATTCTCTTCAGCACGCAGATTCCTCTGATGTGTTGATATTGTTATATTCTTGCTGGGGTTCGTAATAATAAAACCGTCTCCTGTTCATTTAAATTGTTTATTTATAAATAACTGTGTTGATATTGTAATATTCTTGCTGGGGTTCGTAATAATAAAACCGTCTCCTGTTCATTTAAATTGTTTATTTATAAATAACAACAACACTATCGTTATACTTTAAAATAATTAAATCACAATATCGTTTATTCTTAACTGAACACGAATATTCGAATAATTAACTCTCACAGTAATCGCACTTGTTCCTAGCTATTTCCACCTCTATCGACTGTCTTCTCTGCCGGTGGTTGGTGTATTTATGTCAAATATAAGAACATCTAGAACATTTTCGAATACGCTAGATGCCACTAGGTGTGAATTGTGGAATGTGAAATGTGAAACAAATTGTTCTGCATGATGGCAGTTTTGACAGATGGTATTAGTGTACCCACACCGTGCTCCTTGGTAATGCAGTGTTTGTTTTTGTGGCACAAAATCTATACACAGTTCGACGAATGGCTTTCTCAAAAGGACGATTATATGCACCATAAAAATCTCGAAGTCGTCTATAAGTTTCGCGAATCAATGACCGATTTTCAAAGTAAATTTGTATAACTTGACCGCATTGTTCAAGCGTGAGTCTATTCACGATGATTTATCAGACTATACTGAACATAAATGTCAAAAAGACCGGACAGAATGACAGCTCAGTGACAGTGAACTACAAGGGTTGATCAATAAGTACCCGTGTTAGGAATGAAGACGCAGTTTTTCACAATTTTTTGTTTTATTTTTCAACGTAATCTCCTTTTAGGTCGATACACTTTTCCCAACATTTCTGCCATTTCTTTAACCCTTCCAAAAAAAATACGATTTGTCAAACTCTTCGAAATAAGCTTCTATCTCCGTGATAACCTCCTCGTTTGAGCTGAATTTTGTTCCCCCCGAGTCATGTTTTCATGCTGGAATTCATGAAAGAATTCGCAGGGAGCCATGTCGGGCGAGTACGGTGGGTGCGGCAGCAATTCGTAGCGCAGTTCATGCAACTTGGCCCGCATCCGCTTGTTGTCCACCGTGAGCAATCGCGGCACCCATCGGGCCGAAAACTTTCTCACACTTAACTCATCATGTAAAATATTGATTGCCATTCCGTGCGATACGCCTACGGTCTATGCTACTTCGCGCACTTTAGTTCGGCGATCAGTGAGAATCATGTGGACCTTTCCAACGATTTCCTCGGTAACCACGTGTGCCGCTCCTCATCAAAAACACGTTTAAATTCGTTGAACCAATATCTCACGGTTATCATATAAGGTAAAGGGTCCCAGTAAACAGCATCCAACTTCGCTTCACGTGTGATACGAGTACAACTGTCTGCCAAATAAAACTAACTGGAATTTAGTATGGTGTCGTCCCAGTACACGACGGTAATGTCAACTTCCTTCAGCAACGCCACCTGTCTTTCCACACGGGTACCTATTGATCGACCTTCGTTAACTCCCACCTGTGTCAACTTTTCCCTGATTCTCTGTGCAAGATTGTTGACGTCTCTGTTTGTTATTGCTGATTTGTATACAATTAATTTTCTACATAATTTATGATTTAATTTTTTTCTCTTTTTATTCGTAATTTACTCATACGAATGAATTTATTTACTTAGTTCTTTTGATTGTTTACAATTAGTGCATAAAATTGAATTTCTAAGAATTTCGATGTGCGCCGGGTCTTACTTCGTCACTTCATCACATTTCAGTTTATCGCCAATTTTGTAAATAAATTCATTTGAACTCATTAAATGTGGAATTCCGGAGATTGTGTTGCCTTATCGGGAAGGTGATTCACCTTTCAATGGTATAGATTAGGCTACGGAAGTCCATTTGTATTTGTTTTATAAATATTTATTTATGTTTTATAATTTGTTTTTTATAATTACAGATTTCTCGATGATAGCTATGTACTATCGCCAACAGTAGTAATGGACACACTCCACGTCACGCCAAGCAGCAATAGTATCACAAGTATTACAACTCGAGAGCATCGACAGCAGCAGCAAACGCGTAAGGGTAGCAGCAGTGTACGATCATCTAGATCACCTTCAGGGAATCGTCACGCTGTCGATCAAAGTAATTAGAATATCTCATCGTTCCTCCTCTCTATCTTTAGAGTCTTTTGTCAGAAGAACGCTGATCATTAACGCCAATGTTGTGTTTTTTTTTTTTTGTTCATCTTGTTTTGTGTTGGCTTTTAGTTTAACAAAAAAGGTTTTCTTTTATACTTAACTTTTTTTAAAACAACAAGCAAGTGCGCTGGAATATTTTTTGAATTTTATTCTTTCCACATGCACAAAGTTTTTTAATTATGGTAAATTTTTTGGAGGTTTTTTGAAAGTGTTTTTGAACAGCGGCATATAGTTTAAGGACTGTTTTATGTTTTCTTATTTTGTTTCGAACTTGCAACTCTGTGTTTATAGTATATTTTTTTATTCTTGCTTTTGATATTGTGTTGTGTGCTCACTCAAGTCTTCTCTGTGTGATTTTTGGTTTTGGTGTTAAAGAGAGAGAAGAATAAAATCAGAAAAAGACGAATTGAAAAACTGAAAACTGAAAACTAATGAAATTTTCGATAGTGTCAAGAGAACGGGATCGTGATAGTGCTGAACCGTCTGGTACGTCGTCGACGGTAGGTCTACAGGGTGTTGTTGGCGTCAGTGGAGGGAGCAGCGGCGGTGGTGGTGGCAGTAGCAGTAGTGCTGCAACAGGCGGCACAGTGACTAGTGGAGGAGCAGGTGGCGCTGCCACCTCTGCCGTAACTGGAAGTGGCGGCGGTGGTGGTGGTGGTGGAGGCAGTGGTGGTATCAGTGGCTCAGCATCAGGTGCACTGCGGTTTCGTAATCAAAGTCCGTCGAATCGCAGAAGTCGTGAAAGAAATCGCAGAGAATTTAATCGAAGTTACGGATCGGATCAGGGAGGTTTGCTGACATATGGAGAGTTGCCAATTGAAGGAATGGGATCCATGGAGGACTCTAGATTATCGGGTGAGTTTTTGTTTTCTAAAATAAAATAAATAAATATTTGGCGCATCAGCTTGTCAAGTGCCTGGACCTAGCTTCTTGCAACCACTCGTGTTGTGTGCGTTTTATTTTTCACACGAATGGAAGGGACCTACAGTTTAGGGCCGTATCCGAAAGACAATTTATTTGAAGAAGCTTTCACGTAACAACAATACACTCAGATGTTTGTCAGACGTTCGCGAGAGGTGGGACCGTGAAAAAGCTTTTTGGTATTTTCTGGAATTCGAACATGGAACTTCACGCGCGGTGTTCCCATCTAGTTTTCTAGTCTTAGTATTACTTAGAGAAAATTGGTACTGTATTAGCCCTTCATATTGTAGTATTCTTACTAGGGTTCGTAATAATAAAACCGTCTTCTGTGTATTTAAACTGTTAATTTATAAACAACTATCAAATTTACTTTCGTTATACTTCAAAGTAGTCAAATCACTTTATTCTTTATTAATGTCAACTTAGACTGTGTTTATAAGTCCACTTTTAATCACAATATCGTTTATTCTCAACTCAGCATCAATACCACCTTGATCAAAAAGTTCCCGGAATAAAAACCGTGTGGCGCTCCCATCGTTCCGATTTGAGTTCTGTTTTCTTTGTTAAGTTGGTACATCTGTTGTTGATATACCCTCTAAATCTTAGCGTCATAGCTTGACATTTGCAAAAGTTGCATAGCCAAGAGTACATCTATCTCTGTGTGTGTTGGCGATTTTTTACCAGACCAGAATTGTGGGCAGAAAACTCGTGGATTTTGCACCATAATACCGCACCGTCGCACAGTGCCATCATTATTCGTAATTTTTTGACGATGCAGCAAATACCATCCAACAGCCACCGAATTCACCTGATTTGGCTCCCTGTGACTTCTTTCTGTTCAATCGAGTTAAAAAACCATTACGGGGAACGCGTTTCAGCAACCGAGAGGAAGTAATGGAAAAATCGCAGGAAGCACTGATGGACATACCGAAAACCGAATATAAAAAATATTTCGAAGATTGGATCAAGCGCTGGCATAAGTGTGTTGCAGTCGATGGGGATTACTTTGAAGGGGACAATATAGATTTAGATGAATAAACTTGTATTCTTAATTTTCTGAATAAATTCCGGGAACTTTTTGATCAAGGTGGTATTCGAATAATTAACTCTTACAGTAATCGCACTTGTTCATCGCTATTTGCACCTTTATCGACTGTCCCTTCTCTGCTGGTGGTTGGTGTATTTATACCAAATACAAGATTCTCTAGAACATTTTCGAACATGCTAGATGTCACTAGGGGTGAATTGTGGAACAAACTGATGTGCATGATGGCAGTTTTGACAGATGGCATTAGTGTCGCCATTTCATGCTCGTTGATAATGCAGTGCGAAAAGTACTTTCTGTGAACGCTACAACATTTATATATATATTTTTTTAGCTATTCCTTGCCCAATGATCGGCATTGCGACCTGAAAGATCTATTGTGTACATGGTGATTATAAGATAATGATTCTTATTTATTTTATTTTTTTTCTCTTGTACAACCCATGCCTACGTGGCAACGGCACTGCGACCTGTAAGTTAAGGATACTCACCACCTCTTCTGTGCTTACTTAATTAAGTCCTGTTACACCTTAAGGTGAATAGGGCATCAACGACGCCTGCGCGCCATCGTGTTCGGACTTCTGCAACGCGTTTCAACTCTCTCCAACTCATTCAAAAAGCTCTAGATTCCTTTTCAACCGTTATGCGACACGTATGCCAGGGTGACCCCAGTTCTGCCAGATTGAGTAAGGAGATTCCATTGCATTGTATGCTTGGCAACAGAACCAATACATTGTCATTTCCTTCTTCGAATTGTGATGCCAATAGGTTCCTGAGGTGTTCTGTTCATCTCCATTCGAAATGCGGTTAGGTTAGAAAATCTTAAGGCAGCTTACGATTGTCAATGACATTGAGACTCGAAGTACTATATCCACATAGTAGTACTGATAGTAGCGAAACTGTCGTAGCTTGGCCTTGGTGCTATAAACATTACTCTTCCAGATTTTCGATAGCATTGCGAACGCAGCTTTGGTTTTCCCGATTCGGCCGTCTGCATCAAGCTCGGTGCCACCGTGCGTCGGTCGAGACTATACTTCCTAAGTTATCAACTTAATCGCTGCTTTCCAGCAATTTTGTCTCCTCAACATCGCGTACAAGATCTTTTCTGCGATATTGTGTGAACGCCTGAAACCTTTTATCAACAGCCTGATTAGACCCTATCAGTGCGGTTTCAGGCCAAGAAAGTCCACCATCGATCAAATCTTCACACTTCGGCAGATCCTGGAGAAAACCCAAGAATTCCAAATCGATACTCACCACCTCTTTATCGATTTCAAGGCCGCCTATGACAGCATCTATAGAGAAGAGCTTTATAGAGCCATGTCTAGTTTTGACATCCCTGCCAAACTTGTCCGTCTGTGCAGGCTGACGATGGAGAACGCTCGCTGCTCCATCAAGGTCGGTAATGACCTCACCGAGACCTTTGATGTCAAAAAAGGCTTTAGACAAGGTGACGCGCTGTCATGTGACTTCTTCAATATTGTACTTGAACGGATTGTGCGGAACTCACAAGCCAACACCGGAGGCACAATCTATTACAAGTCTGTACAACTGCTTGCATACGCCGACGATATAGACATTATCGGAAGATCTCAGCGGGCTGTCACCGGTGCTTTTGCAAGCATTAAGGCGGAAGCGGCCAAAATGGGTTTGGCGATAAACGAGGGCAAAACCAAGTATATGCTGTCAACTAGAAGGGAAAACCAACATCGACGAATTGGACAAAACGTCACCGTGGGCAGCTATAACTTCGAGGTAGTAAGGGACTTTGTCTACCTTGGCTCTGCTATAAATTCAGCAAACAAAATCAGCGCAGAAATCAATCGAAGAATAACTCTTGCCAATCGCTGTTTTTTTGGGCTTATAAGGCAATTCAACAGTAAAGCCCTCTCTCGAACAACTAAGGAGACTCTATATAAGACCTTGATCATCCCAGTCCTGCTTTACGGCGCTGAAACATGAACTTTATTAAAAGAGGATGAAGATATCCTTGGTCGCTTCGAGAGAAAAATTTTTCGTAAGATTTTCGGTCCCGTTTGCGTTGACGGGTTTTGGAGGAGAAGATTCAATCACGAACTATACGAGCTGTACAGCGACATCGACCTAGTCAAAAAACTGCGTATTCGACGTCTGAGATGGCTAGGACATGTAGAGCGAATGGACACCAACGCTCCGGCCCGCAGAGTCTTCGAATCTAACCCCGAGGGACGACGCAGTAGAGGGAATTATCGCCGTAGGTGGCGCGCACAAGTTCAAGGGGACCTCGACCAACTTGGAGTGCGCAACTGGAGGCAATTAGCTAAAGACCGAGCTAAATGGAGAGGCTTGTTGGTTGAGGCCCAGGTTCACCCCGAACTGTAGCGCCACCTAAGTAAGTAAGTAAGCAATTTTGACTTGAGCAGTGGAAGTTGTAAGGCTGAGTGCTTTTGTCTTGGTCGTGCAATTAATGAATATCTGGAACAGCCGGTTTGATGGCAGGTCGTTAATTAAGCGGTATGTTTTGAGGCATGGATGACTCTCAGAAGTTTAAATAAATCTATCTATAGCCCATCTTTCCAGACAGTATCGAATGCAGATGTTAAGTCTATGAAGGCAACTGATATCTTTAGACGAACTTCGAACCCAGCTTCAATATGTGTGTCGGCTCTTCGTGAGCTTACGCGACCCGGAAACTTCGCCTTCCAGTAATTCACTCGATGTGTGGCACGTCGCACCGTTCTGTTAAACCACATGTCGCCAATACCCAAACGATCAATTTCTAGCCAAACAATAATGATAACCGAGTTTATCATGGCCCAGTACCGCTCCCTGTTTACAGTCAGCGCCTGCGCACGCTCATTTTTGAAAAAAAAAGGTCCGCTTATGCCGTGGGCCCATAATCCGCACCAAACAATGAGTTTTTCTGTATGCAAAAGTGTTGGCATAATCTCTTAGATTTTCATTGCTCCAAAATCGACAATTTTGTTTGTTCACGTACCCTTCTTCTTCCTTTTTATCAGCGAGGTTATGATCCGAAAATAAGGGATCATAACCCTCCCACTTCACTGCATTTATACTGATCCGCCTGTGGGGTTCGCCTATTTGTTTGTTCACGTACTCATTCAGCCAAAATTGCGTCTCGTCGCTGACGATGATTTCTTTGTCGAAATTGGGATCCTTTTCCAACTGCTCTACAGCCCAATCAGCGAATGCGCGTCGCATGGAATAGTCAGTAGGCTTCAGTTCGTAAACAATTTGAATTTTGTGCGCATACAGGCCCAAGTCTTTTCGCAAAATTCGCCAAATTGGAGCGTACGTAAGCATACGTAGGTCAAGTTCTTGAGAACAGCCACTGTGCCACTTTCCTCGAATTTCTTCATAATTCGCCGAATGATGAGCTCGGAAGGACGCTCATTACAACCGTAAATCGTACGTAACAAGCAGAACGTTCTCCGAAAAGAACTCGACTTTTGATAATAAATCTTTACGATAAAATGGTAAACTGGTGACTATGATAAAACACAATGACAGCAAAATATATTCATATATAGTCTTAGTCGTCTGTAAAAATTCTATCATAGCTACTGAATGGCATTTATTATATCACAAAGTGTTAAGCTTACATTTTTATTCCATAAAGAACATGACTAAATATCAAAGAAGGAATAAAAACTGATTAAAAAAAAATATTATGAACTGCTCAATCTGTTATTTTTTAGTCTATAACAAGTATTATGTATATTTTTGAAATGGAAATGCATTGAAATTGAATTGAATTGAAGTAGTAGCACAATAGATGTTGGATTGATTCTACCTCTTCCTCGTATAGTTTCTGCATAAATTGTTAGACTTTACTTTCCATTTGCGCAATGTTCTGTGTTTACTCCAGGTGGTATATGGATAGAGGATCAATCTAGTGCCCGAAGGCTCTGTGTTCTCTTTCTGTTTAATTCCGGCTATAACGTATCGGAGCAATTTTTTGTTTAAATGTCCTTTTTTTAAGTGGAGTGATAGGAGGATGGTCTAAGACCCAAACAAAGTACTTCGACCTACGAAGTGATCTTTGGACTAACCCTTCAAGGAAAGTATGTTGCGATTGTGTCCTAGTTGAAATGAAGCTCTCGAAAGAAGCTTAGAATGGTTTGGGCTGAGGAAGAGATTATATCAGATGGGATGATAAAATGTGGCGCCGTGGCGTAAGTGGTTAGTGTGTCAGATCACTACGCATAAGGTTCCAAGTTCGAATCCCAGAAAATACCAAAAGGTTTTTTCACGGTCCCACCTCTCGCGAGCGTCCGAGAGTATTGTTGTCACGAAAAAGCTTCTCAAATCGCCGTTCGAATTCGGCATTAAAACTGTAGGTCCCTTCCATTCGTGTGAAAAATATAACGCACACAACATGAGTGGTTGCGAGAAGCTAGGCCCTGGCACTTTAAAGAGCTGTTGCGCCAAATATTTGTTCTTTTTGATGATAAACCCCTTTATGAAAAATTGTTTGTCTGCTGCGAGCGATGGCGGTACATTCACACATGGTGTGCTCAGCAGTTTCAGTGTCCTTAAGACATAGTCTGCAGATTGTCAGATTGACTTATGTCAATTTTCTTAAGGTGGAATTTGAGAGAGAAATGGCCAGTAATGAAGTCTGTTAAAAACTTTATTTTATGTTTGTTTATTTTCTTTCGGTCTTTTACTGTAGAGATTAATAAATCTTTTTGCGTATCTTAGACCTATTTGTGAGTCCCACTGTGAGCGCTTTTCGCGTTGTTCCCAACGATCTAGCTCAATTTTGATTTGGCTTGTAGATTGGACGCAAAAAGGTTCCGGATCAATGAATTTGAGTTGGGACCCAAATCTGGCTAGTTCATCAGCTGCTTCGTTGTCGGCGATGCCCTTGTGGCCAGGAACCGAAGTGAGTGAGAGGGTGTTCTGTGCAGCAAGCTGCTTGAGGGTACTGAGACAGTTCCAAACTAATTTCGACTAAAAGCTGAAAGATTTCAGAACTTTTAGAGCTGCTTGGCTATCTGACAGAATGTTTATGTGTGATCTTCGAAAGCCTCTTCTGATTCATTCTCTGGCACAAAGCTCCATAGAATAGACCTCTGCTTGGAACATAGAGGTGTTTTGACTTAATGGTACAGCAGATTATGGCTCAAATTTGCCATTTTTGAGCCATTAGTTTGTCGATCCATCTGAGGGAGCTGGGGGTTTTCCTAATTGGTTCGATTTTGGATGTTGATTTTAAAGAGATGATTCAGGTTTATTTTTCTGGGCATGAAGTCAGATGCACATACTGCTGGTGAGGTTAGCAGCGGAATTTTGTTTAGAATATGTCCTGTTAAATCAGAGTTCTGCACATTACTGAGGAGATGAAGTGAATGAAGAGGCAGCAGTCTTCTTAACTTTTATGTATAAAGGTGGGAAGTCCAATATGGCTCCCAGTGCCGCTGTCGGCAATGTGCGCATCGCACCCGTGATACCTACGCGGACGAGTCTTTTTACCTTTTCAATGGTAGTTCGAGCATGGATCTGTTCGATTTTTTCCCACCATATTAGTGAGGCATAGGTAATTATGGGAATGACGATGGTAAGGTAGGTCCATTGAATGAGACCCCATATTTTACCAAAGAGTCTGGAACAGGCCCAGAAGGATTTACATTGATGTAATTTGATCTAAATGTGGCCTCTAGGTGAATTTCTGGTCTAGATTTACCCCTGGATATTTGGCTTCGCTGGAAAAACTAAGTTGGACACCGTTTAGTGTTAGTGTCTGGAGATTTAAGTATCTTCTCCTGGTGAATGGAATGATGACACTTTGATTGAGTGAAAGATCCAAGTCCAGCCAGGAACTAGCTTAGGTGGTAATCCAATTCGACTATACGTCTTTCAATCCACGACGGGATTCGGGGCTGTGTCCACCAGCCTTTCTCATAGGAAGCCCAGCATAGCATGATTGTTCCGATAGCTCGGTTGTCATATGTTTTTATACTTTATTGTATGTATATACATACTTATATGCATACTTTTATATATACTTTTTCTTCTATGAAGTCGACGCTTTTTTGTGCTATGGAGGTTTTAGTTCGTATGCCTCTTGCTTTCTGGTAATACAAGTATATGAACTAGAGAAGGGGAAATGTGGATCTTTTGAATGAGGCGGCTCACTGGATCTCTCTCTTTTCAAAGATCCGGATCTTTTAATCGGTTCAAAAGATCTAGACGGATCTTTTGTTCTGTACCATCTCAACATATCAGACATCCATATCAATACATTGGTACATAGTGCCAACTCAACGCAAGAGCAACAAAAAGTTTAGAAAACACTCACGCACAATTAAGGCAGCGCACACTTTGATGCTTGCTGAATACTAGAAAAGAATATACTACTGAATAAGAGATGAACACTACAGTGTGTAATGTATTATTGCTTTAGCGACGTGTGTACAGTACATACCTACATCCATGCAATTGAGCGCACGTCTACAGGCAATTGTGTTGTTCTTGTGTTCTGTTGTGGCAGTTGCACTGTACGTATATGATCTGTTGAGAGCGTACAGAACATGCGAACATAAGATCCGTCTGGATCTTTTCAACCGTATGATAAAGACGAGGAAAACGTTCTGTTGCGAAGTGTATGTACATACATATATAGGAGGAGTCGGTTCAATACAAGGCACAACATATACGATGTTGTGGCTGCAGGTGTAGAATCGTGAAGAAGAAGGAATCTCTTTCAAATCGCACTCTTTCTGGCTCATAGCGTATCAACGTATCACTGATCTGTGATCCGTAAAGACCCGTAAAGAAGATCTGCTTCATTGGATATTTTTAAAGAGCCAGATCATTGAGCCGGTTCAGATCTGAGTTGCACATCTGTAATATGAACAAACATTTGTGATTTGTGAAATGATGGGTAAGCTACTAAAAGATGACGAGGGGGTAGGGTTAAAAGTGTGAGAGTGTTTGAAGATAGAGTAGCTAACGACACGGATGTCAATAGCAGTTGGAGTGGCGCCTGAAGGGGGAGAAGAGATCGGCGTGAGGTCTACTAACACGCGGTTGGTATTATAGTTGAAATTAGGGAAGATGTCCATTTTGTAAGAACAATTTGCGGTTCTAGAGTTGTTAGAGGACGGAAGATGAGTAGATTGGAAGAAATTTTGAATTTGTGGGAGTTAGGTCCGTTGTTTGAAATGACAGATTTGTTATACGGCGGGAAAAGGAATGTGGGTTGGGTTTAATATTAATTAACTTATCTCTAGTTAATCTCTCCCTGGGTGGCGCTAAGACATCGAGGGGTTCCAGAAACGTATGTACAGATGATTAGTTTAAAAAACACAGAGTACTTGGGCTGCCCGTTTTCTGATCCACTCAGGCCTATTTCAGACATTAATTTGAATGGAACAGTGCTTCCCAAGTGCGAATAGTTCAAATATCTGGGATCTATGATCAATAGCAAAGCAACCTGTGATGACGACATCAATTATCGCGTAAACATATGGTGGATGAAGTGGCGAGAAAACTCCGCTATCTTCTGTGACAGAAAAATGCCCCCTAAGTTGAAAGGAAGGCTCTACACCGCAGTTGTGCATCCAGCGCTCACATACGGTTCACATTGGTGGAGGATGTACAAAAAGTATGAGAGTAGATTAACGGCAGCTGAGATGAAGATGCTTCGCATGATAGCAGGAGTGACAAAGCTTGGTGGAATAAAAAGTTCGAAGATCCGTAGAAGCATTCACGTCAAGGAACCCATCTTACGAAAGATAGAGCGCGACCGGCTCAGCTGGTATTGTCACGTTCAAAGAAGAGATCATTTAAACCCTGCTAAAAAGGCAATATCAATGAGCGTTCCAAAGACGTCGCGAGGCAGGAGAGGCAGGCCTATAAACGCCTGGATCACGCAAATGCGACGACGTTGGCATTTTATTGGCCTCAGTAACCGAGTGATCCAAAATCGGCAGGCCTGCTGATATTTTCTGACGTCAAATAGGCGAACCCCACAGGCGGATCAGTAGAAATGCGGTGAAGTGGGAGGGGTATGATCCTTTGTTTTCAGATCATAACCTCGCCGAAAAAAAGAAGAAGAAGAAGAAGAAGGTGTATTGCTCTGAAGTCTTTGGAGGGTATTGGGTATATATGTATACATATATGTATGTATTTTTGTTCAGTGTTCTCTACATTGTATTATGAGTAAAGATTGGATCAAGAAAGGTACTTCTGTGCAAATGGGTACTTCTAATTGGAGATTGAGACCAAGCCTCTAAGGTATAGAATGGCAAAGTCTCACTAAAATCGGTCAATTATTTTTGTCGTGATACCTACCCAAAGACGACCCTAGTTATCATTTTGTTATAATGTATATAGATTAGTCGCCTATGTCACTTTCTAAATAACAACAGCTTTAACCAGATTTTGATCATCTTCCAGGTAACGAAGATCTCTGCTATCAATCTTTTGCCTCCGATGAACCTGATGGCAATCCGCCAACACTCCTGATCGATAGTAATAAAAAGCATCACCGACGTCACGAGAGAACTACCAGCTTACAGGCAATAGATAGACTAAATACAAAAATCCAATGTACAAAAGAATCGATTCGCAAGGAACAAACTGCCAGAGATGGTTAGTTCAGTACTGTAAAGTACAATTTAAAATTTAATCACGTTGCTAAGTTCATCGTCTAATCACGCAAACCAATCCATTTACAGATAACGTCAATGAGTATCTTAAATTAGCCGCTAGTGCTGATAAGCAGCAACTACAACGAATAAAGGTATAAAATGCGTAAAAAAGTTTATTCAGACACATTAAATTTTTAATCTTGCGTTTTGTCTCTTCCACGTCAGGCTGTCTTTGAGAAAAAGAATCAAAAGAGCGCACACACAATTGCCCAATTGCAGAAAAAACTCGATAGCTATACGAAACGGGCCAAGGATATACAGAATCATCAGTACCACAATAAGAGTCAACACCGACAGCCAAGAGAGGTGTTACGGGATGTTGGTCAGGGTCTGAGGTAAGCAAAGGATTAACACTATTCAAATCTTGTGTACATAGAGTTTTGATTTGATTTTGCTTTCAGAAACGTTGGCGGTAACATTCGGGATGGTATAACTGGGTTTTCTGGTTCTGTGATGTCAAAACCTAGGGAGTTTGCACATTTAATTAAAAATAAATTCGGAAGCGCTGATAATATCAATCAGATGACAGGTAAGTACTTAAGATTAGGTTGTGAGTTCAAATGGAGCAAGGCATTTATTAGAGAATTTTATTTGTTGGTTCTACTTCCTAAAGTGGTCAATTTCGTCGAAGCTACAACTTCGTTCATACATGCTGTATCATAAGTACGAGTATGTTGGAGGTCGGAAAATCTTGATTATTTGTCGCCAGGTCGCTAGGAGCATGTACTGAGTTTTTTAACTTACGTCTTAGAGTATAACTCTAAGACGAGGGAAAACTCGTTTGGTTGGGGAGAAGGTGATATTTTTGCATTCGTTTTTAATTTACAGTTTTATAATTTTGCTTTGAGCATTTGTTGGTTTACTCCGGGTGTAAAATGCCCGTATTATTTAATTTTAATTCTCGACAAATTGAATGGTTATGGTTGGTACTTGAACCGACAACCTATCATACCTACACCATGCCACCACTATGATGTTCATCAGAAAAGACCAACCTTTAACGATGAGACAGTGCCCCGAGATGCCTGTAGATGTCTGTTGATCCTTCTGGAAATATATCTCCTGGAAGTGTATTCCAAAACTAGTTCGTTCTCGCGGTTGCCAGGTAAACCCGGAGGTGGTGTGCTTTAGCGGCATGTCTGGTAGAACATACCATATTGCATGATACTATCTGTAGTATAGCGTAGACCTCTATCAGTGAAACTGTTTGGCGGGTAAATACAGTCCGGGAGGAAGAAGACCTTGATCCCAACCAACTCAATAGGCAATTTGCAGATATCCAAGCAGCATCGTGCTTGTCAAACCAACCTCTCAGTACCGCCCCGAATAGCTACTTTGAATTTCACGGAGTCGAGCAAACTGATGTTGTCAAAGCGATCCTTCAAATTAAATCTAAAGCTGCTGGTGTTGATGGCATTCACCCTTCGTTTGTCAAAATAATACTTCCCTTCATACTTCCGGTTGTGACCTATGTACTCAATAATATAATAACGACATCCACGTTCCCGGCTTCATGGAAATTAGCAAAAATTATTCCAATTCTGAAAAAGAAAGTATCAGCTAACTCTATGGCTGAGTGCAGACCAGTTGCTATTCTTCCTTTTCTGTCAAAGGTGCTGGAGAAATTGATTCATGATCAGATTTCCGTCTTTGTCGAACGGAATAAGATCCTCTGCACTAATCAATCGGGTTTCAGAAAAAACATAGTTGTACAACAGCACTACTTAAGGTCGCTGATGATTTTCGAATAGCTTTAGACGAAAACCGAATAACATTCCTCACGTTACTAGACTTTTCCAAGGCCTTCGACACAGTCAATCACGCCATATTAATTAATAAACTCAAGCTGTTATATGGCTTTTCTGATTCGGCTCCAAAATTTATTCTCTCCTACCTCCAGGGAAGAAAGCAAGCAGTTTTCTACAATAATATTTCCTCCGAATTCATTGAAATATTAACAGGCTTTCCACAAGGTTCAGTTCTTGGTCCTCTTCTTTTCATGCTTTTTGTTAATGATCTTCCGACGGTAATTAAACATTCATTAGCACACATGTACGCAGATGATGTTCAACTATACATCAGCTGTAAGCCCGGGCTAACTGCGAAAGCTGTACTTAAACTGAATGACGATCTTCGCAGGATTTTAAATTGGTCTCAAGAAAACTTTTTGAAGCTGAATCCCATAGAATCAAAATGCATGGTCATCAGCAGAATTGAATCAGATTTAAGCCTTTTTCCTGATATATGCCTTGGAGATAATCCAATCGGCAGGTCTAAAAACCTTGGTATCTGGTTCAATTCTAAGTTAAGTTGGGATGATCATGTTACTACGATAGTCGGTAAAATTTATGGTTCTCTTAGAAACTTATCGGTATCCCAAAGCTACACACCACTTAAAACTAGACTCATGTTAGCTAAATCTCTTCTTGTGCCCATCATAGCTTATGGTTGTGAAATCTGCTGCTGCGTCAAAGCAATTACCAAGAGACGACTTAATGTTGCGTTCAACAATATTATTCGATATGTTTACGCCTTAAAACGCTATGACCATGTTTCTGCTTACGCCAAAAATATTCTTGGATGCTCATTGGACCAGTATCTGAAATTTTGCACTATTAAATGTCTTCAACGGATTATAAGCTCCAAACAGCCTTCATTCTTGTTCAATAAACTAATTTTTGCACAGTCTAATCGGTCCTTAACTTATTTCGCGGTATCGCTATCTTTGCACCGAGCGTCAATTTTTCATTTATGCCATTCGCATTTGGAATGCACTTCCTCTTAGCATTAGAAGATCTTGTTATGCAAATTCCTTTGATCACATTCTCTTCAGGCATATAAAATAGAAAGAAAATTTAATTACATGGTAAATTGTTCTTTTCAATAGGTTGTCTTAATTTTTACAAACCAACTGAATTGTTTTCACTACACAGGTAAATTAAATTAAATGATTACTTCACTCTCTTTTTCCGAATTGCATCTTCATTTATAACTTAAAGATTATATTAGTCTATTGTAAATGATGTTGAAACTAATTAATAAATAAATATGAAAATAAATAAAATAAATGTAGATAATAATTTGGAGTCGAACTCCAAACGCAGAAGTAATATTCAACACTCGGTCGAACTTATGATGTGTCTAAGAAAATTAGTTGCCATGTGAAGCATCTCTTTGCTCCAAATAGGTAGCTCAACTCCATGTATTTGATGGCACCATATTACTTCACAATTGACTGTGACGACAAGATTAGTTTTATTATAAAGCTATACAGTAGACGTGCTCTCTCTGTAATAGGTAGCAAATTCGTCTTCGCTCACTGCAAGATTTTTCTGTATATCTTTATTTAAACTAATAGCTTTGGTCGGACCTGGTATTTCCACGTTCAAAGAAGAGATCATTTGAACCCTGTAAAAAAGGCAATATCTATGCACGTTCCAAAGACATCGCGATGTAGGAAAGGCAGGCCTATAAACGCCTGGATCAGACAAATGCGACGACATCGGCATTTCATTGGCCTCAGTAACCGAGTGATCCAAAATCGGCAGGCCTGCCGATATTTTCTGAGGTCAAATAGGCGAACCCCACAGGCGGATCAGTAGAAATGCGGTGAAGTGGGAGGGTTGTGATCCCTAGTTTTCGGATCATAACCTCGCTGATAAAAGGAAGAAGAAGAAGAAGCTTTGGTCGGACCTCTGAATATAAAGGATTTTTGAGTTCATGGGGATGTTGTTTGAGTATCACCCAAGTTTGAAACCACTACGAACGTTTTTAAAATGTCGAAAATCACGGTTATGGTTATGTTAATTTATGCGAACATATTTGCAAAGACTGGCTAGTATTTCGCCCAGTCAAGTTGCTGTTTTTTCCTTAGCTTTTGTAAAGTAGCTGACATTATTGATTATCACGTTTGCCATTGATAAGATTGGATGCGATCTACTGGGACAAAGGAAAAAAGATTTGCTAGTTATTTTATCCTTGTACATATGCGTTCCTTGCAGATTACATTGTACACGTGTTCCGATATCTTGCGAAATAGATCCTCATTAATCTGATGGACATCTTTGTCTGTGGGTTGTATTCTTGATAGCACTTCTCTTACTTAAACTTACTTTAACTTATGTCCTGTATCCCCTTGTGGCCTCTACTACGCCTACGCGCCATCGTGTACGGTTTCTGGCAATGTGTCTGAGTTCTCCACAACTTTTCCCTAACTGCCGTGCCTCCTTCTCGACTTTTCTGCGCCATGTTCTCATCGGACCGCCAGGTCTTCTGCCATCCTGAGTTAGAGGGTTCCATTGCATAGCATGGCTCGCTATCTCGCTCTAACTTGCAAAATTAAAGTAGTTTTTCGTTTTTTAACATTTAACTAGCAGTAGCTGCCGAATTAATTCATGCAGAGGTCAAAACTATTGCCGTTATGTAAATTTATTCGTTCCTTCGAGTTGTCAGAATAAATGAAGATTTCACTAGCTTAGAACGATGGCAGTCACAATGTAGCTTTGCTAGATAGGGGATTAACAAAAGTCTCGCTCTTCCATTGATTCCACGAATACTTTAATCATCTCTACCACCATATGGCATTACTGCTCGAAATAAGCTTTAAGTTCCTCTGTTCTTTTTCTTCATACTTTCAATTTGTAACCACTGTTTTAATGCTGTCCATCCTTCGGGTTTTTGCCCGTCAACAATGCATATTATGGTGAAGAATTTACGCAGTACTTTCTTGTAGATGATTATATAAAGACTATTTCTTCCATTCACATCCAGCCTTGTGCCAAAGATTGTATTTTATCTTTAATGGCATCTATTTAATGAGACTAAATTGAACAGCGCAGTAGAGAGCGGCCTCGCGGTAGATGGCACAAACAAGTGAAGGGGAACCTCAACTAACTTAGGCTGCGCAACTGGGGACAGCTGGCTCGTAACTGGGTTGGTTAGAGAGGTATGTTGGTTGAGACCCAGGTCCACCCGGACTGTAGCACCACCTAAGTAAGTAAGTAAGTATGTGGACGTAATAACGTATAACTAACGTCTAAGGGCTTAACTTTCTTACTGAACTGCACGACGTAAATTAGAAATAAAGAGGAAATAAAAGAAAGAATAATTGTTGGTGGAGTGGCTTGAAACTGGTGGTGACATTAGGTTTCAGCACGTACTGACTCCCTGGGTAGTGTCCGAACTAGTCGGCTAATATGTACAACCAAACTGAACTAGTATGTTTATAGCTTATCATTTAGAAACGATCAGCTGGTGTACATCCGTATAACAGAGGAAATTAGTCGTTTCCCTAGATCTGTTTCCTCTTTATCATTAGATGCTTGTTTGTCTACATCGTAAATGTCTTGGAAGCTTCCCGTCAGTGCTTCTGATCACCTGACTTATTCCTACTCCTTTATAAGGGAATGCTATAACATACAATTTATGAGTACACAAAAATAAAACAAAATTGAATTTGATATTTTATAGAAATTTTATATTTTTTTTTTTTTTTAAACTTTTAGAAGCCGAAATCAATGCCCTCAACATGCCAGTGAATTCGTCAGAACTAATTGGTACATCAACGCCCAATAATGCCAGCAATATACCGGCACAATCAACAGGTTCAGGGAATACAGGAGGAGCTGGTAGTGGGAAATTTAATAGTGACAACGGTAGCGAATGCAGTAGTGTTACCAGCGAAAGTATTCCAGCTGGGTGCGTTGAATGCATTAAAAAAACCTCATTTTGAACATCTGTTTGAGTTAATAATTCACTTTACAGTTCTGGTAAAAGCCAATCAGGAGCCAGCCAATATAATGTTATTTACAAAACTATTCTCACACAACTACAAGAAAGGAATGATGAGCTAGAAAAGCTCAAAGAACGAGTTGAACGATTAGAGGTTGGTCTTCTAAGCATTTAACAATTTTTCAAAGCTGACATATTTTTTTTATTTAGAATACTCAAAAGGAATTCAACAATTTGACCGCAACACTGGAAAGTGAAAGATATCGTGCTGAAGGCTTAGAGGAACAAATAAATGATTTAACAGAATTACATCAGGTAAATTCAATTTCTAAGACTCACTGTAATAGTTGTGGGTAATATTGATGGTTTCTTGTTGTAGAATGAAATTGAAAATCTCAAACAAGCTATAGCTGATATGGAGGAAAAGGTTCAATATCAAAGTGACGAGAGACTGAGAGATGTTAACGAAGTTTTAGAAAATTGTCAAACAAGAGTAAGTTACATAAATTAAATTTATTAGTTTCTTCTTTATGATTGTTTAGTGATACCACGAATAGTTCGTACTCCTGGAAGCGAGGAATGTATGTATGTACAAATATAAGAGTGTGACTCAATATGTAGCTATACTCTGTCCAACATAAATTGGCAGTACAGGGAAGATAGGGATGTTTGTTTCTCATTCGCACTCTTGTTTTCCGTAAGGTGCTATTCTAACAAAAGCTCTTACAGGGTTTCCGTAGTAAGCATTTCAAATCAGCAAAAGTCCGAAAGAATATTATGTAGGGCTACCATCCTTTTTTTTAGATTGACATTTTTATTTAATTTGTTTTATTTATAAAAAATAAAACAAATTTATCTTTTTCCACACCACCAGGAAGTAAGATAAAAGGCGCACAAAACTCAAAAAAAAAAAAAAAATACACATTTTAGAAATACAATTTACATAAAAACACTTAACTTCGCATTACTATCACAATCCAAATTTAGAAAAATACAGTTAACATAAAAAAAAACTGACCACGCGCTATGAAAACCTATGCAAATAAACTTTTTCCTTAAAGAAACAGCTTACAATTTTGTAACTGCATTTTAACGTATTTTCCACACATTAAAAGAAATGCAAAAGATCAAAACAAGATCTCCACGATAACACTTATCATTAAGAACTTTTTTCAAAGCTCTAAAACCAAAAGCTCCTCAACAGAAACCCAAGGAAAAAAAACTGAACGAGCTACCAAACGGACACTGGTAACTCTGAATGCACATCAATATAATGGCGGTTGAATACCAGCAGCCACAGGCCACAGCCAATCAGTGCACACTCAGATGTGCGCTGAATAAGATGTTTCGAATTTATGTCTGATGGAATTGGAAATTCACTGGCGGGTAAACACTTTTTATGGGAGGTTTCTTTCAATTTAGTATGGTGCAAAAATATGGCACGCTACTGATTTTGAAAAAGCTTCCCCATAAGACGCGTACTGCCAATTTATGTTGGACAGAGTATAGTTATATAGCATAAAGCTAGAATAAAGGTTGTTCGCACATTATCAGCCAAGAAATAGGTATCTTCAAAAACGAATTTGGAAACAATTCAAGAGAATTTTTAATGCATTCATGATACCTGACTTTCCCCGGAGAATGTTTTCCCCTTTTTCTAAGATACGTATTTATTGATTGGGGAAAAATTCCGGCGGAAAATATATTAACCATATGGGTGTATGTATTATAGATCTGTATTCTAGCAAACTATCGCGAACACAATCGTCAGAAATCAATTTTTTGCGCGTCCTCTGTATCAGAAATAATCTTCAACTATCAGAATCAGAAAAAAATGGAAGAGCTTATGGGAGTAGTTTTATGATGGATGCCATCACCATCTCCTTCTTTCCTTGCCAATTTGTCGGCCCTTTCATTTCGTTTTATACCGCAGCGTCCATGTACGACATAATTCTGTGTACTCAATGTGTTAACTATTGAGGATTCTAGCTCGATGTATAATGGCAATATCTTTGTTAGATATTAATGTTGTTTGAAACAAGTGTCCGTAAGTCGTAGGGAGATTTGTATGTTTAACTCCTGAGAGTGAATACCTGAACTCTTTCCGTCAACGGTTTTACATTCATCTGTATAAATTTTAATATCATTCCATTGGGTATTGCAACCCTTATTCAGTCCTCTCTCTCGGGGTATGTTATTTCGTATGGTGTATCAAAGTCTAGTACGCCACGGACGACATCTGATTTATCTCGATAGACTGTAATGACCAGTTATTCACTCTCAGAATGGTTCTTGAGAAGGCCTGGGAGTATGCCAAACCTGTCTACACTTGTTTTGTAGATTTGGAAAAAGCATATGATAGGGTTCCTAGAGGCAAACTCTGGAGTGTTCTGCAGGAGTATGGGATTGATGGTTCTCTGTTAAGGGAGATTCAGTCTTTATATACAAACTCTAGAAGCTGTGTTCGGATAAACGGTGTTAAATCAATACCTTTCACTGTGGGCGTTGGACTCCGCCAGGGGTGCGTTTTGTCACCTCTCCTCTTCATTGTGTATATGGATTGGATGTTGAAGCGCAGCCGTGGCGGGGAATTTTTCGAAGTGGGAGACCTAAGGATTAGTCATCTGCTCTTTGCGGATGATTTGGTCAACCTTGGGTCCTCTCAAACTGAGCTTCAGCGCGCACTCGAAAGGTGTGTAGCCGTTTGTGATGATGCTGGAATGAAGATCAACGTGAACAAGTCAGAAGTAATGACCGTTTCAAAAAACCCATTCAGTGCACTCTGCATGTTAGAGGAGTTCCACTGAAGCAGGTGGATAAGTTTAAGTACCTCGGGTTCCTATTCACGAGTGATGGGAAGAGCAATGCCGAGTTATCCTGTAGAATTGGTCAGGCTGGATCAATTTTGAGAGAGCTTGGCCAATCTGTTATAAGGAAGGCCGAACTTAGTGTTCAAGCTAAGCTATCGGTTTTTAACTCGGTGCATGTTCCAACTCTCACCTATGGTCACGAAATTTGGGTAGTGACCGAAAGAATAAGATCGCGGATACAAGCTGCCGAAATGAGGTTCCTTCACGGTGTTGCTGGAATAACTCGTAGGGATCGAGTGCGCAACACCAGAGTACGCGAGGCGCTCAATGTTGAGCAGCTACTTCTCCGAACGGAACAATCTATGCTTCGATGGTTTGGTCACGTACTGCGTATGCCCCCAGACCGGCTTCCAAGACACACCATGGTTGCCATGCCATCAGGCAGGCGACTTCACGGTGGGCCTAGAAATAGATGGTTGGACCAACTCCGACATCTCTCCTGGAGCCGCTTAGGGATTCCTCCTGATGAATTGGAGTCAATGGCGGAGGATCGAGAGGGATGGAGAGTCCACCTGATCATCCTACCCCCGCGACCCTCACGAAGGATTAGCGGGCCATTGAAAATCTATGTATGTATGTATGACAGTAATGAATTCGTCCCGGGGTATGGCGCAGTAGAGGAAGGCCCCCCGCTAGCTATATATGTATATTTGTAGAACTCCACAAGTGTAGAATGGCTAATAGAAGGTAAGAAGAAATAAACGAAATTTCCACCGAATAAGCAGCTAAAATTTAGTTATCTAATTCTTTCGTCTCCGAATTAATTTAATTAATTTGCCCATCATCATTCAGTTCGGGCCACTACTACCAACTGATTATCTCACACAATTTTAACCTACGAGTATCTGCATAAGGATTTATATCATTCAAGTAGCTGTAAGCGGCAACCATGAGAAGGATAAGAAAGTGCTTGACTACGAGCAGCTTGGCTACCATTAAAAATATTTTGTAACGACAGACCTTCTTGATTATATTTACTTGCTTTGCTTACCAATTACCATACAGGTCTCCTGCTGAGTTACATTTATGAATGCCATTATCACATGCAGAAGCTACTCGTAAGCTTTACATAAAGTACTTCTTCCAAAAAATATACCACTACAATACTGAGCACGCTATGGTACAATCTGTTCTTAGCATGTTCTACCCGTTTTCGTTTGAAAAAACTTGTATGCCATAATGTATATGCCATAAAATGTTTCACTTGAGCACTAATTGAGATATTAACGAAACATGTTGAAGTCGGGACTGTTTCTAATATTTGTTACAAAAGCTGTTTCGTATAATTAGACTTTGGTTTCGGGTTTCGGGTTTCGGTGTTTGTCTAAATAAAAAAAAAAAAAAGTGGTCTTACAATTCTTTACAAGAACATTTCCTTAAAATCTATTAAAATTTATTGAGGAAGTCAACTTCGTCACTCAAGGCCTTTGCTATCCCACAATCAGTTTATATTTATTTGAAGCGTATGACTTCGTTCCTGCTATCACTGATCCAGTGACTCGTAAGAGTCAAGTCACTTCTACATTATCTTTCAATTCCATGACTCAGGATTTACTGCTATTAGCCTTCTAGAGGAACGTGCACATCGAACCCGTAGATTATCTTTAAAAACAACAAGAATATTATTTTTCTTGCAGTAATTAGCTTTTGTTTATGACATTCAATAAACCAAATCTAACAAAAAAAAAAAATATTAAACATTGCATCAACATCTGTTATATATATATTAATTTGTGTACTTTTTTTGT
The DNA here is from genome assembly GCA_945910035.1 of Brachypalpus laphriformis. NCBI lineage: Eukaryota > Metazoa > Arthropoda > Insecta > Diptera > Syrphidae > Brachypalpus > Brachypalpus laphriformis. The sequence goes on along the minus strand of OX246754.1, from coordinate 43,157,881 downwards.
ATTTGAACAGATTTCTAAAATGGAACACTTATCGCAACAACAGTACGTCACTGTGGAAGGCATTGACAATTCGAATGCTCGTGCACTTGTTGTTAAATTAATTAATGTAGTTTTAACTGTATTGCAAGTAGTTTTACTATTGGTGGCAACAGCCGCTGGCATTATAATGCCATTTCTAAAAACAAGGTAAGTTTATTATACTCGTATTCACCCCGATTATCATTGTCGTTTTTCAACGATTTTCTGAAACTAATTTCATAAGTTTTTGGGCGCGATCGAATTTCAAAACTATTCAAGTGGACAGACAATTGCTACTCGTATAATAATTGACAAACGACAACGGTAATCGTATCTCATAAGCTTCTTAATATCTCGCTAATGTCTCTTCGTTAACATGTCTCGCTACTTTTTCTCTGACTGTTTTTTAACTTAACCTTAACCATTATTTGCACATTCCCACTACACAATCCGATTCCTCTTTCAGAAATTGTATCGTTTTGAGATTGTAGCATGGCCTTCAGTCGTTATAGCTTTCAGTATCGCATTAGTTTCCTCGTCTTTCATTAGGGGTCTCCTTGGTAAAGGGGTTCGATTCATTTCAAACTGAGAGTTGACTGAGTCAACTCTTCATGTACCGAACGAAATTTAAACTTCCCTGAATCAGTTGAGTTGATCTGAATAAAATTTTTGAAAGCATTGGTAAGTTTTTTTTTTTTTTTTGAAATTGCAGTTAGACGCTACATACCATATAGCTTTGGTACATGCAATTATGCGGACATCTCTGTTAATATTGGTAAGCCAAGAAGTCAGAGAGTGAGTCCATATCCGGAGTCGGTCCATTGTACTGCCGATGTGTAAGGTCTTAATCTAAAAACCATTTGCTTCGTTGTATGAAGGCGTTGATTTTAGCCGTGCAGCTGTTGCCTAGATCAGTTAGATCGTTGAAAGAGAATTCACCCAGGGTGGCCTTCCTAATGTTGGCGAGCACAAGACAAGCGCATAGGAGGTGACTTCCTCCTCTTCATCCCTACAGCATCTGCCGGAGTCGAATTGCATGCCTAGTCTTTGGGCATTCCTTCTTATGGCACAGTGTCCGGTGAGAACATTTGTTATTTTGGAGAGTGTTCCTCTCTTGTGTTTCAGGAGTCTGATGGACCTGGATTTGCTAAATTGGCATTGGCCTAGATGTTGCCATCGGTGGTTGGTCATTTTCTTCGCGACGGTCTGGATGTACTTAATATAAGACGGTGGCGCCTCGATGCCGGTAATACGTATGTTATTTGTACCAGAGGAGCCTTGTAGCCCGTCAGCTGCACAGTTCCCCGATATATCACAGTGACCTGGTACCCAGCAAAAGATGAGGTTGTACTGTCCAACTATCTTGTTAAGAGATGCGCGGCAGCTTTTCACTACCTTAGATGTCGTGGTGCTGGATACGAGCGATTTGATGGCTACCTGACTGTAACAATATCCGATGTTAATAGTGTATTAGCCGCTAGCCAGTCAGCGAATCGTGGTAACTTCGGCTTGAAAAACACTGCAGTGGCTTGGAAGGTTAAAAGAGACGTGTGTATCCAGGTTTTTCGAGAAGATTCCGGCACCGACTTTGTCCTTGGTTTTGGACCGGTCCGTGATAATTGACTGCGATTCGTTTTATAGTACATTGCGATGCGTCCACTCAGTTTTGTCTGTTATTATTATTAGTGTGGGGTTATCTTGCCCTGGGACCTAATGGTCTATTGTGCCCTGTTAGTACCTTGGAGAGGTTTATTCTCTCGTTAGAGTACCCCTCTCATTATAATTCCTTTGGAATTGTGTTTGTATACACTCTTGCTTTGCCTTGGCCCGAATAGTTCACCTTAGAGCTCTCTCTCCAAACCAGTTTCTTGTAGGAATCACAGAATGAAAAGTGGGTCCATGGTTGGCATATCCTCATCTGATATTTGTTACTTGCCCAAGTATTGTATTTCAATCTTTTGTGAGTCAGTGCCCCACAAAATTCCAGAAGCTGCTCCGGAGTCTCGCTTGACTCATTGCAGAATCTGCAAAGGTCTTAATTTGTTTTACCTAGTTTCCGTAAATGCTCCCTGAGTTTGCAGTGCCCCGTTAGGAAGCCTGTAAGGATTCGTAGGCTATTCTTGTTAAAGCAGATGCAAGCTTCGAATCTTTTCCGGTTGTAACATCTCAGTAGTTTCTTAGCTTGCCTCAGACCTGTAGTGTTATTCCATGTTCTTGCTCTGTCTTCTTTCTTAATTTTATTTTTCACATCTTCGCCTATGGTGCGTTCCCTTAAGTTTTGTCCGTTACTATTTAGCTTTCTTATACTTAAATGTACCTTTTTCAGCCCAATTATGAATACTCCCGGGGAATTTTTTCTCGAGAATTAAACCCTCCTATTCTGAATCAACGGGGAAATAAATTTCACTTCGAATCGAATTTCTCGAGTTTCGAAATCAGCTCTTTAAGAGAATTAAGTGTCATTTTGCGAATTTTGTCAAAAGAATAAAAAATAAATTGTTATCTTAAGCTTTTATACTGCATTTTTAACAATTTTCTTAACAAAGAGATGCGGGATATCCACATTTTCTTTATCCTCTACCAATTTTCGTTTCGTTTCGGCCTGCTTCCGCTATGAAACCCGCACGCAATGACGCGATGAGCTTCCATAAGATGTATCGAAATCTTCGCTTGACAGTTTCCTCCTTAACATGTAAAATCAATGACTTACTTAGGTGGCGCTACAGTCCGGAGTGGGCCTGGGCCTCTATCAACAAACTTCTCCAAACAGCCCGGTTACGAGCCAGATGCCTTCAGTTGCGCACGCCAAGTTGGGTGAGGTCCCCTTCCCTTTGTTTGCGCCACCTACTGCGAGGTCGTACTTTACTGCGCCCATCTTCCGGGGTGGATTCGAAGATTTTCCGGACTGGAACGTTGAGCTTCATCTGTTCTACTTGACCCAGCCATTTTAGTCGCTATATTTGAACTCTTCTGCCTCAGTCGATGTCCTTGTATTGGGCGTATAGTTCGACATTGTTCCTTCTTCGCCACTCGCCCTCTATGCAAACGGTATCCTCATCCGATTTTGACAAAGTCCATGCCTCCGCGCCATACACCAGGATTGGGATGATTAGTGTCTTATACCGAGTTACCTTAGTAGTTCGGGATAGGGATTTGTTACTCAATTGCCTTCTTAGCCCATAGAAACAGCGATTGGCAAGAATAGTTCTTCGTTTGATCTCCCCACTGATGCCATTTGCGGAGCTGACCATAGAACCTGGGTAGACAAAGTCCTTTACTACCTCAAAATTATATTTGTCTATTGTGGCTTTTTCTCTCCAAGACGCCGATGTTGGGTGTCCTTTTTTGTAGACAGCATATATTTTGCTTTGCTTTCATTGACCGCTAAACCCATTTTTCCAAATTAATTAGGAGTATATTTTATTGGTGAAATTTTTTTTTTCCGAGGTAGGTAAAAATCTTCAACAAGACACTATGAGGATCGACAGCGCGTGCTCATAGTAGTGTGGGATTCTTACCCACTAAAAAACCTCCCTTCAAAACAGACTTGTTTTCATTTTTACTACAACTAAGTATTCGACTTATCAAGTAGTTTTCATTTCACGTAATAAGGACGTTTTGCAGGGACCTTCCCATTAGAAGTTCCTGCCAGCTCCGCAGTTTAGACGCGGTTACTTATCGCGCTAAGTCTAAAGGTTTGGTTCTTTGTAGACGGCGCAGTAAATTTCTTTCTTCCAAAACTTGGAGGACTGTAATATTTACGTGACTTTCTAGTCGACTTCTATGCTTTCTCGCGAAGGTTTGAATTTCGTCTTCTATAGTTTTAATGCCAAGATCTCTATTCTATGGATATCGCTATTTCTGATATACCATGGCGCATTAACAATACCTCTTAGCACTTTGTTTTCAAAAGTTTGTAAAATTTGAATATTACTTATTTTGGTACAACCCCAAAGTTGTATACCATATGTCCATACAGGCTTTAGCACTTGCTTATATAAAAGCAGTTTGTTCTCTATACTAAGCTTGGAATATTTTCCAAGTAACCAATACATTTCTCTATATTTATTATCTAGTTCTTTGCGTTTTTTCTTAACGTGCGTTTTCCATTTCAGCTTTGTATCAAGTGTCATTCCAAGATGAATAAAATCCTTTTATGCTTAGACAGAGAAAGAATTAAAGTAGTTGGGTATGCGGACGACATGGTGATTTTAGTGTCGGAACTTTTCCCTCCCGTGATAAGTGAGATCATGGAGAGTGCTCTAAGTAAAGTCACCGCATGGGCCAGAAAGTGTGGACTTGGAGTCAACCCAAATAAAACTGAACTGATGCTTTTCACCACAAAAACCAAAATACCCGACTTCAATCTTCATCGATTAAACGGTCAGATACTCTCCTTATCTTCCAGCGCTAAGTACCTAGGAGTTATTCTAGACCCTCAACTTAACTGGAAACCAAATATAGACGAACGAGTAAAGAAAGCATGTATAGCCTTCTATGCCTGCAACAGAACCTTCGACAAAAGATGGGGCCTGCAACCAAAATCGACCCTGTGGATGTACACAGCCGTAGTACGCCCAATCCTTACCTACGGGTCGATAGTATGGTGGCCGGCACTTAAAAAAGCCTATAACATAACCAAACTAAATAAGGTGCAAAGAGCAGCATGCATAGGCACCACAGGCGCCCTACAGTCAACTCCGTCAGACGCTCTAACAGTCCTGCTACACCTTTTACCCCTAGATCTACATATCACAAACATCTCAGCGCACAGCGCAATCAGACTCAGACAGTCCAAGTGTTGGACTGCGAAACCCTATGGACACAGCAATATCCTAGATTCTCTACCAGGAGAACTCATATCGACTCCAATAGACTACATCATCCCCACATTGAACTTCACAAAGCGTTTCGATGTACAATTCCCTACAAGAAAAGATTGGCAAGATGGACAGGCGACCAGTGGTTTCGATGTAACAGTCTACACCGACGGGTCAAAAATGGACTGTGGGGTTGGTGCGGGTGTTTTCTCGGAGTCCCTGAACATCGCAAGATCGTACCGACTCCCGGACGCTGCCAGCGTCTTTCAAGCGGAAGTACTCCCCATTCGCGAAGCCTGTCGCCAAATCAAGTCACACACAAATACACTACCAAGGTAAAGAATCGCTATTTTAATCGATAGCCAAGCTGCTATCAAAGCCATTGCCTCGGAAACTATTTCCTCAAAACTAGTACTAGAATGCCGACAGGAGCTGGCCTCGCTAGATGGCCTAGTGGCCTAGATGACCCTAGTCTGGGTTCCAGGCCACAGCAACGTTGATGGCAACAAACATGCTGACGATCTGGCCAGGCGAGGCTCAGCCCTTCAATGCTCACTTGCTGAACTTGTTCACACCCCGCTCGGAGCAATTAAGGCAAACATCTCCTCAATCTTTCTTAGAAAAGCTAACCTTAAATGGTCCAGGTTAACGAACTGCGTCATATCCAGAAAGATGTGGCCTAACTACAACAAGACCAAAGCCACCGCCCTATTGAACAGAACGCGCAAAGACATTGCCCGTACAATCGCGATAATCACGGGACACTGGCCGGTAGGAGAGCATGCAGCCAAACTAGGTATCCCATATAATACACACTGCCGTAGTTGCAACATAGCCACCAAAAAAGAAACAATTATCCACTACATGTGCAATTGTCCAGCACTAGCTAGTGCTAGACATCAAGCATTAGGCAAATCCTTCTACAATTCACTTGAGGAAATCTCGGGTATGAACATAAATGAGCTTACACTCTTCTTAAACTCCACAGGCTGGCTCTAGATTGTCCTCACCAACACACATCAACATCCAAGGTCGCATGAGTCGTGGTGTCAAAACGGCACAACTGTGCTAATTGGGTCTCTGTTTTTACAGAACCGCCACTTCTACCTACCTACCTCATTCCAAGATACTTAGCCTCGTTTGCAAACGGAATTTGAACCGAGTTTGAAAAGATCGGCAAATGATTTACTCTCTTATAAGTAAAATTTTTTTTAAATTTTATTTTATTGGTCAAATGTTCATTTTCATCAAATTTCTCACTTGAATTGTTGGAGAAAAAAATGTTGAGAAATGTGATTACATTCCGCTAGTTTTTACTCGTTTGTTACCCCGTTTATATGCAGAGTCGGAACTGGTTCCAAACTGGTTCCAAATGCATATAAACGCCTTTCGAGCCCAAATGGGTTCGACTGGACTCGACTCAGCTAACAGAGCTGGGTCGAGTCCGAAAAATGCATGTATACCTGGGTCGAGTGGTTGAACTGACATGTTGTCTCTGTGTGTGTGAAATTTCTTTCTTGTTTTTTTTTTTTTTTTTGTTCGGGGTGGGAAATCGCTTTGTTTTGATTGAGTTCATGGTTAGCTGCGGGTAAGGTTGTCTGTTCAGTTATTTCATATTTATTAAGTCCAAAAAATAGAACTAATCAGAACACTAACACAATCAAAACCAGTGTGTCTGCTATACTCATCTGTCAGATCGACCACATTTGAACTTTTGGACCATTCGACTCGGTGTGTAGAAATACTCAGATCGAAATCTGGACTCGAACCTGACTCGACTACTCGACTCTGCATATAAACGGGGTATGTGATACCTACTTTTCTCGTACGGATTTTTTCCCTTTTTCGAAGTATATTTAGGATAGAAGGAAAGTGAAAAGGGAACAATTTCCCGCTGTCATATTATTCAGAATAGGAAAGTAGAGAAAAGTGAAAAAATTCTCGCGGAATTTTTATTCGTGATTAAGCGTTTTGTTTTTCAACGACATGAAGTTGGGGTTGCAATTCTTCACCTATTTTATATACATTTCCAACATTTCCATTTTTTTCTTAGAAAATACTAAATCATTGTTTCTTATATTCTCTTTTCAACAGAGTTCGTGTTTTAACGACATTCATCTCAATATGTTTCATAATATTTGTGATACGTCAATGGCCGGACGTTAAGGATATTGGATCCGGTCTAGTGCGACATTTAAAAGAGTCTTTGGTTGTAAAGTAAAAGCAAACAAAAAAATAGAGAAACACAAACACACTAAATAAAATTTTAATATAGAATTCTAAACGAAAGGTTAAGCATACATTATATCCATTTTTTCGTTTTAAAATAATATTTTTTGTTATAAATACGCAAAAAAAAAAAACTAGGCTAATTATAAAACTATCATCAATCACATTTACCTTGCATCACTGCATCTTCTCTCTTTCGCATTGTATACAAAAAATAAATTTAAAAAGAAATTGTATATAGAAAAAAAGAACAAATAAAATACAAGAAAGCAAATATTTTGAAATATTAAACAAAAAATAGTGATATTAAATATTTTTTTTTTTTTATTATTCTTTTGTATATAGAAAAAAGTAATTGTATAACTTTTTTATTTTTCACATCTACTAAAGAAGTTTATTATTAAATAGCATATAGAGAATAAAGCAATGGCAGTAGTGTATGTTACTTTTTTCGTTATGTGAAAAGAATTTTTACACACTCACTCATGGTACTCATTGCAAACTACAAACAAAACATATTAAATTATAAATAAAATTAATAAATTGTTTATTGTTCAAATGGAGAATATGAATAGATGAAGAAGTATTTCTGTGTCCATGTTTATACCCATCCATTTTATAGCAATTAGAGAAGAAAAAAATAATAAACAATTGGAACTAAACAAATTATGGAAAGACCAAATGACAAAAAGAAAATATAAATTAAAAATTATTTCGATATTTATTGCCTTCAAAAAGAAAATAATTGAAATATTTAAAATAAGAATTTAAAAAAAAATTATTTATGACTGAATAGTTGTAATTTAAAGGAAAATGAAAAAAGCGTTTTAAGTTTTAATAAAAATGTATAATGTACGAGTATATGTAAGCATTAAGAATATAAAAATAATGTGAGAACTACAACAATTTAAATATTTTTTTTATTTTTTTTATTCCTATATAACATAACAGCATAAGTATACTTATGTCAAAATTGAAATATTTTTTTATATGAATGAGAACGTATAATGCTGAAATAGTGCCCCGATATGTTTTCCGGAGGAAGATGAAGAATCTTTTAAAAACGAAACTGAGCCCATACTCAGCAGTGGGATTTTCACCCACTAAAAATACCACTATTGCCCTTTTCCCACAGTTTCGACGTTACAAACAGCATTACTTGCTCACAATCTTATTGGTGATTAATCACTCTGTCGCCTTTCTCGTTCCAAAGTTATGTCGTGCTTTGTATAATCACTCACAGCACTCCTCCTGCGGTTGGATCATAAGGTGAACTATGTTCTCGGGAGTTGGCATTTCTCCAAGCTTATTTCTTAGCGCTTGTCTCTCGGGTTCGAATCGCAGGCAGTGAAAGAATATATGTTCTGCATCTTCCTCAGCCTGGATGCAATTCGGACAGTAGGGAGAATTATCATGCTTGAATCTGTAGAGTAGACTGGTCCAAATTTCTAAAGTGTAAATGTTTGGCTTCTTAAACTTGTAATAAGCCCTTAAAACGAAAATAAAATATTTTATTTAGATGTAACTCAAAGAGCTCAAAGTTTATTTTATGGTTTTGAACGACTTAAATCACTGAATTTGCTAAAACTTTTTAACTAAACAGGATTTCCTAAAAATATTGCTGAATGTTTTTTAGAAATTCTTCAGGAAATACATTTTTGGACGGGTCTACTGTAGAGACACGCGCGGAAACATCCTTGTCCATTTAGTAATTGCGTTATTTAGAAATCTACCTCGCCATGCTTACGGCCTGTACATGCCTTAAGAAGCGGAATGAGACAATAGGTCCATCGGCCTTTACTTGACACGCTCCATCGTTGTTACCATTTCTTTATGCTGTTTGCTCTTTCTGGTAAGTTCACTTCTCCGTCGGTTAACACTTGTTCTTGTCTCCTCATTTCGTATGTGTTTCGAAACTTCTATACCAGTATGTCGATTGAGAGTAATCCTGCAATAATATGGACTACATCTCCTGATATTGTACGAAATGCACTGCATACTCTAATTGCACAAAGTCGGCTCAATTTAACGCCACTATGATTGTGCTTTCATAGCTTTGGCTTATATTGGTGACCTGTAGATCATCACAGATATAACCACACTGGCCAAATGCCGCCGTCTATTCGGTCCTCCATGATTTGGCATGATGCGTAGGAGTGCGTTATTTACTTGAGAGGCTTTGTCACTAGCATATTCCAGATGTTCGTTAAACGATAGCCTTGTGTTAATTATGATACCTAGGCATTTGATGGCGTGCATCGACGTAATCTGGTGCCCCCTATAGTAAGGGTGATCGTTTCCCTCATCTTCCTGTTTCTGATTAGTACCGCTTCTGTCTTATGTTCGGCTAATTTTAAACCCACAGATTCAAGAGCGTTAAACGATACCGATTGTATCGTTGCTTATTTATACAATAAGCCCCGATATGTCTGGAATTTATTACTTTCAACATGTTCATGTTCTCACTTCCCTGCCCTTAATTCAGTTTAAATACGTTTTCTGAAATGTGTAAAGGCACTTATGCTGTTATGCCTTGTGGCCACATTATTAAAAGAAAAAAAAAATGTTTATATTCGTCTATAACTTCCATAAAAATCGAACCGATTTTGATGATTAGTGGCTTAAATTGGTGGAAAGTCATTAATGACTTTTGTTGAGATCAATTCATGAAAAGGCATATCTATGCTTTCTGTCTATTTGCCAAAGGCTTCTTAATTTTTGAAGAGATTTACGTGTGATTTTCTTAGGTTATCATTTTTCAATTCACTAAGGTTTTAATTCGTGTCCATGAGGATGGCGATGGTGTAGTGGTAACGTCATGGGAATGCCACATTTGACCGCTGTAGAAAATCTCGCGTGCACAAAATCACACAGGCTGAACCTAAAAAAATTTCGCGGCGGTATTGATAACACGTCCTGTGCACCTGCATGAGGGGACGAAGGCCGTCCAGTGTATGAGTCAAAGAATGTACCACAGTGTGCCACACTGTTAACCCGCGAAGCGGTCCAACCAAGTCTTGTTTAATTCGTCTCGAATTTTAATCATTTTCTGCGAAATTTTGTGCAGCAGAATTTCGTGCTGCGGTATTTTGTGATGCAGGATTATGTCTGCGAGATTTTGTGGCCAACCCAACGTCAACGATTGCCACGCTAATGGTTCGTGATACAAATCCTGATGTCAGCAAGTATTTATTTATTTATTCATCGAGAAATCTATAAAGAGCCAGTCTGATCTATTTCGAAAGCTTGTGTGAGCACTAATGCGAAGGCATAACAATGGCAGTAGGTTGGTCATGTGAAAATTGTTACTGGAAAAATTGTTCGCTCTGTTAGATGGTTGATATGCCTATGACATCATGTGGTCGAGAAAAAAAGACTGTGAATCAGAAGCAAGGATAAAAATCTTCCCAGTCATCTGGACACCATCCCCGTAGTTTTTCCACTACACCACAACCACTACAAAACCACTACACCAATCTTTCTCTCTCTGAGTCTATTCTTTCCAATGCTATTTAACATTTTAAGGATATTCATGTATTCATTATAAAACAATTTAAGAATTGAAGTATCTAGTCGTATGTATAAAGTGACAGGCTGCGCTTAATGCTTTGCTCAATTCATTAACCACTTCTAAAATAGTTAGTGAATGTAAAAACTCTGAATTCAGTCGCAAGGCTGATTCCTCTGATTTGTATCGTGTCGTCAGGTCACACTAGGATCATGGGAAATGAGTTATCCGATGATATTGATAAGCAAAGTTCAGAGGAGTATTTTTCAGGACCCCGAACCTTCGTCGGGTCTTTCTGGGCCCTAAATTTTCAGCTTTCATTGATGATTGGATTTCTCACGAGCACAATTGTACGTGCAATGACTCTCCAGAATGCAGGTTGACCAAATGGATGCTCTTGGAAGTCTTTAAACAATGTGCGACATTCGGAGTGTTTTGGTGAGACGTCGCTACTCAGTAAAGTAAAATCTTCAAATATTAAAAAAAAACTTCAAATCCAGATTGACTGGGGATTATTTTGGTGAAAAGCATTTACTTTGCTTTGCATAATTCACACCAAAACACGCCTATTATTGCTGTGTTTCAGCAGAAAAGACTGCATACAACTTATTGGCGTATTTACAGAACACTACGCTTTTGCTAAGCATCGTAATGTGCTATGGTACAGTCTGCGACGCTAACGGAGAGGGCGACGACACTGCGGAACTTTTACTCTGCGAGTATGCTGTGTTGCTTATACCAGGTGTTGCTGATGTGATGAGTGCTAGTACTGTAAGCTCCTAATCACTGGGGCGCTTGCTTTACTATTTGAATTGGAGCAGAACAATGTTCCCATCTAAAAGCAATCGTCTGTTGAATCGGTTGAACTGACAAACTTTTTCCTTTTGTTACACAGGTGAGAGGAATGGAGTGATATTTTGGTGCAGTAAAATCTACTACAATTCGTTGAAATCGTGTAGTAGAAATTAATATTGATATAAAATCACCCCAATTCTTCAACTCGTATACGGCAGTCGAATCCGACTGTGATCGCATTTAGTTATTACAAAGTCATATTTTACGTACAAATTACGTACGAGTGTGCGCCTAAATGCGACCATGGTCGGATTCGACTTTTGTATACGAGTTGAAGAATTGGGGTGAATATTAGTTTTAGAAATCAATTTGGAGTTTTATTGCAGATTTAATACTTCAATTATGCCTTTATAGTCTTACAATCTCACATGCAGTTTAAGTAAAGCCCTGAAAAAGAATGAGCAGTACGCTTCATTCGTTTAAGCAATAAAGTGAACTTAAAGTTGATGTCTGTTGATGATTTCGCATCGTCTTCTGTGTTGCGTAAAGAATTTGTATCGGTATTTAAAGAGCCAAGCGTATTCCCAAGGATGTAGAAGATTTACGATTTCATGGAGTAGAACAACTACATACCTGCCTTTTATATATTTGCTTTATGTATTTTAGTGCACTGAATAATGGATCGGAGAACTTTGTATCAGGTACCGGTATTTTCGCAAGACCTTTTGTCATTTTTATTAAACCCTTCTATGCTTACTTAAATACCTCTGTGATGAAAAATTTCATGCTGAATTCGTATTTGCATATAAAATTTGTCTTCCGATAATACTGCAACTAGCACCGTTTTTGGAGAACGTATTTTGACACTTTTTAAACTCCATACACTTTTCACACAGAAGGGTGTTCATTAAAAATACTTTATCTAAGAAACAGTAAAATTGTTTACAGATATTTATTCAGACAAGCTTTAGAGGTTTAATTAGGTATTCACCCTGATTACCGTTGGCGTTTTACGCTTTTCGACGATTGTCGTTATATTCCTCAGATGTACCACGAAATTATTTTTATAACTTTTTCAGTGTGAAAGAATTGTAATAGTATTCCACATGACAAAAACAATGCTTAGTGACGTTTAACGGTCAGCAGGTCGTAGCTATGAATAAAACGACAATCGTCGAAAAGCGTAAAACGCCAACGGTAATCGGGGTAATTAATTAAAATTAGGTATCTTCAAAAAAGGGAGAAAAATTAGGCATCGCGTTTCGATGTACAATTCCCTACAAGAAAAGATTGGCAACAGTCTACACCGATGGGTCAAAAATGGACTGTGGGGTTGGGGCGGGTGTTTTCTCGGAGTCCCTGAACATCGCAAGATCGTATCGACTCCCGGACGCTGCCAGCGTCTTTCAAGCGAATTACTCGCCATTCGCGAAGCCTGTCACCAAATCAAGTCACACACAAATACACTACCAAGGCAAAGAATCGCTATTTTAACCGATAGCCAAGCTGCTATCAAAGCCATTGCCTCGGAAACCATTTCCTCGAAATTAGTACTAGAATGCCGACAGGAGCTGGCCTCGCTAGATGGCCAATGCATTTTGACCCTAGTCTGGGTTCCAGGCCACAGCAATGTTGATGGCAACGAACATGCTGACGAACTGGCCAGGCGAGGCTAAGCCCTTCAATGCTCACTTGCTGAACTCTTTCACACCCCGCTCGGAGCAATTAAGGCAAACATCTCCTCAATCTTTCTTAGAAAAGCTAACCTTAAATGGTCCAGGTTAACGAACTGCGTCATATCCAGAAAGATGTGGCCTAATTACAACAAGACCAAAACAACCGCCCTATTGAACAGAACGCGCAAAGACATTGCCCGTACAATCGCGATAATCACGGGACACTGGCCGGTAGGAGAGCACGCAGCCAAACTAGGTATCCCATATAATACACACTGCCGTAGTTGCAACATAGCCACCGAAAATGAAACAATTATCCACTACATGTGCAATTGTCCAGCACAAGCTAGGGCTAGACATCAAGCATTAGGCAAACCCTTCTACAATTCACTTGAGGAGATCTCGGGTAAGAACATAAATGAGCTAACCCTCTTCTTTAACTCCACAGGCTGGCTCTAGATTGTCCTCACCAACACACATCAACATCCAAGGTCGCATGAGTCGTGGTATCAAAACGGCACAACTGTGCTAATTGGGTCTCTGTTTTTACAGAACCGCCACTGCTATCTATGTACCTACCTACCCTTGCGTTGAAAACTCTTTTGAATGGTCATTCATGATACCTACTTCTTTTTCGGGCAATTATTTCTTCTTTTTTTGAAGGTATCTAATTTTTGTTCGCCGGAAAAATGCACAGGGTTTATTTATTCACGACAAGCTGACCCGTGTTTGACTTGCTTCGCCCGCATTTTAGTTGACGCTTACTTACTTACTTAGGTGGCGCTATAGTTGGGCCTCAACCAACAAGCCTCTCCTTAAGGAAAATAAAGAAAAATTGCATATTGTTCTCTAGAAGAGATTGCAATATGGATGTCCTCAACAGATTGCTTCTTAGTTCTGATCCACTCATAAGTTGTCTCAAAAAGTCGCGATCGAAGCCAAGACAGTAATTTTCCAAGGAGACCCTAGAACTGCTCCTTCCAGAGGACTCAAATATAACTAATGAGAGATTGATATCTCTGGGTGAAGATGAAGTTAGCGAAGATTCATTTGATGAAGCTTCATGGGCAGAATCCAGCGATTAGTTTCACCATTATTACAAAAAAAAACGTCAATTACCCTAATATGTTAACCATAACAAATTTGTTGACATTTTTTTTTTTCATTAAAACATCTAAAATAAAAAAAAATGTACTGTATATTGTATTTTAATGTATGAATATTCCTACAAAAATAACGAAAAATAATTTTGGCCAGGTTTTAAATGCAAATACTCCTATGTGCGGCGAGGAGGTCCTCTACTGCGTCGTCCCTCCGAGTTAGATTCGAAGACTCTGAATTGACGCTCATTCACTTATAATACTAACATACATACATATTTGGCGCAACAGCCCATGAAGGGCCCAGGCATAGCTTCTCACTTATAATACTTGTTAATTGCGAGCTGAATACAATTCTAGAAATGTGTAAGCTCAATTACGACTTCCACAGTGGGAATCGGCACCAGAGCACAAACAAACACGCATACATCACACAAACCCGCACTCAACACACAACCCGTCAAGCAGGTATAACAGAAAGGAAATCGGAGAATAAGTACCATCCCCTTCCGTCAGTCAGTCGTCTCTGCTCTTAAAGATTGCGAAGGGACAGCGAAAGGAGAATAAGAAAAAAATGAATTATTACCTCCAGTTCGCTTTTCGACGATTGTCATTTTATTCCTCAGGTGTACCACGAAACTATTTTCACAACTTTTCCAATGTGAAATGATTGTAACGATTAACGGTCTGCAGCTCGTAATTATGGATAAAACAACAACAACAACGGTAATCGGGGTGATTTTTGATTAGATCTCAGCTTCTGGATGGCAGACCATTTTAAATTTAAGGTTCAATTTTGTGTATTAGTTTTTGCGTAATGAATGTTAAAACAATTTTACACTTACAGTTTTATTATATGTATATATAGAGATTTTGACTATCTTGTAGGAACCATTTTATTTCCAGGGATAAAAAGTATCCTTAATATTGACCTAGGATATAAGCTGTCTCTATGCCAAGTTTCATCAATATCCGTCTAGTAGTTTCCGAATGATGCATGCACAGAAAGACAAGAGCATTCGACCCTCTACAGTTTTATAATATGTGTAGATAGATAACTCTGAATATTATTTAAAACTGCTAATCGGACCAAACATGCATACACCATTTAACTGAAATTCGTTAAGTTCTTCCTGTACTAAGTTTATGGCGAGGATTATTTGAAAATATTAAGGTCCACTACCCTAGTGCCTAGGCCTAGCTTACCGCAACCGCTGTGCGTTATATTTTTCACACGAATGGAAGGGACCTACAGTTTTGAGCCGTATCCGCAGGGCAATTTTTATTTTAAGAAGCTTTTTCGTGACAACAATACTAGCAAATGTTTGTCAAACGTCCGCGAGAGGTGGGACCGTGAGAAAACGTTTGGTGTTTTCTGGGATTCGAACATTGAACCTCACGCGCAGTGGATATACCAGGCTTAGGAAGAGAATTTGTACAATTAAAGAAAAAAATAACATTGCTTGCATAAACAACGCCACGTTTTTATTGAGAAAAATAGCAAACAGTGTAAAGGTGATGGTCCCAAACGAAGTCCAACTCGAACTTGATAATTTTTCTTTTCTTTTTCTGAAAAAAAAGTTAAAAACCATGTCCCACCCTCTAGATCCGACTGCATCAGTGGCCAATTGCTGAGTATGTAGAGCTATGGGAAAGCTGAAGAAAAATTCTAATCAATCTTGTGCAACACAACATTTTTGATAAAAATGTATGTAAATATGGAAAGTTTATTTAACCCACATGTTTATTAAACAAATCCTATCCCGTTTCCATCCAATTTCAACGCACATATTTCAGGTAAAACTGTGTATTTAGTTACCGCGGGAAATCACAATTTTCAATCTAATCCTAAAATTAAATCTTCTTCCTACATAATTTTCGGCGAGATTATGATCTGAAAACAAGAGACCATATAACCCTCCTGATTCACTGCATTTCTATTGATCCGCCTGTTTGACCATAGAAAATATCGGCAGTCCTCCCGATTTTGGATCACTTCGTTACTGAGACAAATCAATGCTGGTGTCGTTGCATTTGTGTGATCCAGGTGTTCCTGTCTTATGCTTTGGAACGTAAATTGATATTGCCTTTTTAACAGGGTTCAAATGATCCCTACTTTGAACGTGGCAATAGCAGCTGATCCTTAAATATACTTAACAATTTTGAAAGATTAAAATTTCCTCGGAAACGATTATATTCAATTCGAATATCGTATTTGAATTTTAAATCAAAAACAGGTGCAAAGGAGGGTTGTTTATACATTTTAAGCGATCAGTAGTTCATTATAGAAGAGCTGCAGACTACTACAATCTTTATTTACGCCCTACTATCAGTTATTCTTTATTTACTTTTCAACCTCTAGAATTTATTTACCTGAAGCTCTAGAATACAGAAATATTGCTATTCCTCAAGTAGAGGTCTATGATTCTTTAGAAAGCTAAGCATACTGCAGTGAACTGTTAAAAACCTGTCAGAACGCAAAGCCGGTTCATTGATACACGTATACAGCTGCTGCTCTACTTTTAGTTATAGTTGAACAAAAATTCGTTGGTCTGTCTTAGTTGGGAAAGTTCAGTCCAAAGCTTGGCTCTATTTCTCTCCTCTCGCATTTTGTGCGCTCCTATTCATTGAATGATTCCGATCCGGTGTTGGAGATATTGCACACCTTGGTGTAACTCCAGAACATAATTAACGTCATAAGCTACTAATGTTCTGCTGTCCTAGAATTTTCGGAATGTGGAATTGGTATTATCTTTACTGGCAATTGTGATAAAAATTCATGCAATGGATTTACCTAATTGGTAAATGTTCTGCAGGCGGGATTCTATGCCGCAAGATTTTGTGCTGGGGGGATTCTTTAAATTTTCTGACTTTTCCATGCGGAATTTTGTGCTTGCGGAATCCCGTACAGCGGGAAAACGTGGCGTTTCCTATGTTCGGTGGTCCTCAAGTGTTGGGTGGACGACCAATAAAGGTCTACAGTTTTATTATATTTAGATATGACTCAGCCCTTCCATAGTATTGTGTTAAGCATATCTTTTTTTTTGTTTGATGGTAGGAATCTTTTAAAGACGAAACTAAGTAATAGTGTGAGATTTCAACCCACTAAACCCACCTCCCATCCTACCCCTGGTCTTCGCGGCACTGCCATCAACCATTTCGTCAAAAGGGGGATTTCAGCCTCAGGTACTCGGCTTATTCGTTTGGCAGACTCCTGCACTGCGTTCAGTTGTCACTCTTGTCTTCGTTGCTCCTTCATAATGCTTGCCACAGTGTCGCTAACTGCTTTCCAGGCTTCTTCTTTCATCTCATCTGTCTGATGATGTTGTCGGGGGTTAGGTCCACACCACAGTTTGCTCGCCAGCAGGTGTCGTTCTTCATAGTATCGTGGACAATGGAACATGATGTGTTCCACAACCTCGACTGCTCCCGTGCACGTTGGGCAATAGGGGCTGTCCAAACCTGTGAAAGTATGCTCTGAAGCAATTATGGCAAGTTAGCATCTGAGAACCTAACCTAGTATCTGAGTCGGGTAGAAATTAAGCTCCCAATCGATCCAAGCGTCTTCTGGGTCCACCGTCCACCTGCTTTTATCAGAGTGATCCCATCTCCCCTGCCATTCTTCTAGACTTGTCCTTAGGGCTACCTCAGTAACACTTCGACTCGTCGCTGTCCTGCTGGTACGATATTTCCGTTGGGCTTCTTTAGCCAGAAAGTCTTTTGGAACCATGTCAGCCACTACACATGGCGCGTCGTAGAAGATTATTTGGAAGGCGCTGCATACTCTCAACGTGTTGATTCTGTAAGCTGTCTCCGTCTTTCTTCTGTGTGATTTCTTCCTCATGGTACAAGCCCATATTTGGGAGCCGTAGAGCATTATCGATGCCGCAACTCTTACGAAGAGCAATCTCCTCTTGTGCTTTGGTCTGCCGTTGCCTTTGCTGCATTCTTCTCAGCTGCATACTGCAGATTTTGCTTAAAAGCTGGTCGCGCATCTATAGCAATGGCAATGTACTTCAATTCTGGTTTAGAAACTATCACGTGATCGCCCATGGTTACTCTTATAGTCTCCATTACTCTCCTGCTGCTGATGAACATTACTTCTGTCTTTTCCTCTGCAAGTTGTAGGCACATGCTTACTAGCCAGTCCTAAACCATCCCGATAGCTTCATTGCAGTCATGCTCCAATTCCTCAAGAACATCTTGCGGTAAGAGCTAGCAGGGTATTTCTACAGTTTGTGGTGTTGAAGGCGTTTTTCACATCCAGCGTGATGATTGCGCAGTATACTCCCGCCTTTCCATCGTCTTCCTCCTCCTCCTCCTCCTCATCTATCGCTTTCGCTCTCTCTCTCTCTTTCTCTCTATTTTTTACTTAACAGCTTAATATGTTTGCGCATACAGTATACCTTAGATAAATAAACTCAATGTAAAACTCCGCTACGTTTGCGCGATCGAATAAATTGCATTTTATATGCATATTCAAACTTAAAATGAGATGACTATGTCTGCCTATTGTTGGACCTCTGCTACGGACAACACTTCGAACAGCTCGTCAATGACAATTGCAATTCTTACTTTTTAAGTCATGTACTATGTGTATCTAAAACAACCCAATCAAAACACATTTTACAATTCGAATAAGGAAGGCATAAACGTGTTAAAACCGTATACAATGCTATTTTCCATTTTTGTAAATATTTATTTAAAAAAATTAAAAGTTAAAAAGTATGTTAAAATAATATATTAGACATTTAAATATGATAGTAAAAATAAAATTGAAAATATGTTCCTGTTTTAAGAGGAGTTACAGTTTTTTTTAAATGGAATTGAACCATTCATTTTCTATATGCATAAATATTTTATTTAATAAAATGTACATTTAAATCAAATACGTATTGTTTTTTATTGACTATTACATGTTTACTTTTTTTAGTATATATATACATATATATATCATATATGCTATTGGTTATGGAATAGTGCACGAAATCGCAGAATTTATTAAAGCGGTTGAATTCAGAGGCATTCGGAACGAAGTTACTCACCTGTTACTTTCATCAAGCAATATCAGCAATAATGGCGATTATGCATGTGTTATCTAAGTCGAGTCACTAGTTGAGCTGATTAAGGATTGAAGATTCGATAAATCCCATCAGATAAACATAAGTGCGTCACGCAAATCATGCCAGGAGGGTGGTCTGCACAAATGAAGAAGTCCTAAAAAAAATGGTCGCTTACATCTTTGCCAATAATTGCTTTGATGATTTGTACACGGTGCGAATGTTTCTCTTTATCTTTTGAAAAAAGAGTTTGTCGATTCTGGCCATCAGGCAATCCTGACCCACCTACATCAGCTGTAATATGCTGCTGTGTATCGTAACGCATTCGGCCAAACAGAACTGACCGAATTGCTGTGATCCCTCGGCGCAACTGGCACAAAATCCGTCTTTCTGTCTATCCTTCTCTTGAGGAGAATTGTATTTGAAAGTCTAAGTCAGTCAGTTTTATTTGTTTAAGAATTAACTTTTACTACTGCTGGTGGTCACTAATTCAAGCACAAGTACATACGTCTAAATACGCCTAACAATGACCTTATATGACCGGGTCTCAGAACTCATTTTTTACCGAAAATACTGTCATATGCATAGAGTTCGTATTAGTTAAATGAACATTTTTGATAACGAGATTTCGATCAATTTTTATATTACTACTAGCTGACCCGACAGATGTTGTCCTGTCCAAGTTTCAATAAATTTGTTTGTGATCGTTTTGTGAATTACGCAAATCCATTGTTCGAATCGTGAGTTATGGTCGTGAGTTTATACAAAAATCCCATGGAAAAAAGCACTCAGTTTTTCCCGAATTTTCCAATTTTTCGAGCAACTTCTCCAAGTTTTTTTTCCTTAAAAACCATATTTTAAAAAAAATGAGCCAAACTGGGCCAGCCGTTCTCTAAGATTACAAAGATGTCACTTCATGTCTGTCTGTCTGTCGTTGGTCTGCTTATATATATATATATATTTTTTTATAATTTGCGCGCACTCAAAGGGTTATGAATACCTTTAACATGTTTACATACAGTGCGGGCATTGGAAAGGATGGATAGAGAGAGAGAGAGAGAAAGATTTTTGTGTAGTGGTTCTTGAAGCTCAGTTGTTTATGCTTCAGGTATTCTCTTCTATATAGCCAACTGCAACCGAAATGGTTCGGCAGATTGATTTAAAACTTTATATTTGAAGTTTGTGGGGTCAGAATTGGAGGCGAGTTCTAAATTTGTATTCAGTTTGTTTTTTTCGTAAACAGCTGGAATGCTTTTGCTTAAATTTCATATCTAGGTTAGGTTAGGTTAGGTAAGTGGGTTGGCGTAGAGGGTAGAAGTCCTCTACACCACACTCAGGTCCAGTATAGACCCATTGACATACCCACATAGGAAAAAGATTGAAGGAATCCGTTCCTTGTAAAAAAATAAACGTCTATGTACAATACATAGCCTAGTAAAAGGCATTTTATACATACTGTGCCCGAGAAACAAACCATCCAGAGGATTTAATGAGGTTTGCGATGTCGTTTACCGGTCTGTTGGACAATTTCTCTTAATCCTTAAAGAAGTATTATCTAAGAAACTTATTTCTTAGATGGTAGAGTCCTGTGCAGTGGCAAAGAAAGTGGGTAGTATCCTCATGAACCTCCTCGTCACCACAGCCCCTACAAAGGTCTTCGTTCGTCACACGTAACTTGTTACGTCACGTGTTATGCCCCGTTATGACTCCTATGGGAGTAGAGAGGGATTTTCTATCCCTCTGCATAAGTCTATTGGTTCTTGTTCTGTCCAACATAGGCCATAGCTTTCTCGTGATGATACAATTACCTAAAGAGGTCCACGTCTTGTTGGCCTCCGTTAGAGCTTTGATTTTGTATAAATTTCAAATCCGAAACAGTTACAGAGTCAGTTAAAGTCACTAACTCCATAAGTGGAAGTACATAATGTGCCACGTATTTGTGCACCTTACACTTACCTTCGTGGAGAGTCGTTGTGTTGCTCAAATATTTATTAATCGTAAAGTTGGCAGTTTTAGAATGTGATGAATAAATCTGATGACCCCATGATGACAAGAAGAAGACGACCGGCCTCGGATATTGCCAAGCCTGGTAAGCCAGGGCATCCTTTGGAGCCAGGCCTGAAGGATGTCAGGATGCGAGCGTCTGGTGGTCGGCTTGTCCCGCTCGGCAGCCGGCCGGGTCAAACCCGAAATGGCTACGAGCTTCCTGTCAATGGTCTTGCGAACCATTACGGGGGTCAAGGGGTGAGCGCGCAGATGGACTCTCTGAAATTCGACAACGGCATCGACTTAGGATAGGCACATGGAACGTCTCATCGCTCACAGGGAAGGATCTTGAGCTTGTGGGGAGGCTGTTAAAAGTCGACTAGATATAGTTGGCGTCTCTTCAACAAAGCAGAGAGGTTCTAAAACTGTGGACCTTTCGGGTGGGTGGAAGCTCTTCCTGTCAGGAGTCGCACCCTCAATGTCTGCTCGGGCGGGAGTGGGGATACTCACAAGTCCCAGGTTGACAGACAGAGTATTGGAGTGGATACCAATAGGAGGGAGAGTTGCGATCTTAAAGCTCAAGCTTGAAAGATCAACTCTGGCATTGGTGCAGGTGTATGCACCGAACCTTCAGTCAGAGTATGCAGCTTTCTTAGATGGAGTTGATGTTGCCCTTGAAATGTTGCAGATATGGATTCTTTTGTCCTGATGGGTGACTTCAATGCTCATGTGGGTGTAGATGTTATGACATGGGGGAGTGTGATTGGGAAGAACGGTGATCCTGATCAAAACGCGAACGGAGAGAGGTTGTTGGATTTTTGTTGTGAAAATGGCTTATCCATCACGAACACTATCTTTCCGCACAAAGACATTCACAAATACACGTGGTACCGTCAGAGTCTTCAGCAGAAGTCGCTGATCGATTTCTTTGTGGTACCATCGTGTCTGAAGAGAATGGTTTGTGATGTTCGCGTATTGAGAGGGGCCGAACTGTCAACTGATCATCACTTAGTGCTGTGCAAATTGTAACTTAACGAGAGAGTGCCTCCCCCCTACCAAAGCGTAAACCAAGGATGGTTACACGCATACGATGGGAGAGGTTACAGGACTATGAGATACGGGAGACATTTGCGCGGCAAATATCTGAGAGGTTTGAACGAATTCCAACTGTTCCATCAAATGTAGAAGAAGAATGGCAACTGTTTTCAACAGCGGTTATTGCCTCTGCGGGAGATGTTTGTGGAGTGAAGCGGCTTGGGGTGGCGGCTGGTGGTGAGAAAAGAACTGCTCGGTTTAAAACGCCCGGAGTTCAAGAAGCCATCAGAGAGAAGAAGAGAGCCTTTAAGGTGTGGATTCACTTGGGGAACTCCGATTCTCGAAATCGGTACACTGAGGCGCGAAGAACTTGCAAATTAGCTGTGAAAACAGCGAAAGAACAGTCTTGGAAGGAGTTTGGCGAGAAATTGGAACGTGATCACAGATCTGCAAATAAGATGATCTGGCAGACCATCCGCCGACTCAGAGAAAAAAAAGTTGAATATCGTTGAAGGAGTCAAATCCAAAGACGGTACACTTCTTTCCAATGAGGAGGACATCTTACGCAGATGGATCGAGCACTTTTCGGAATTGCTTAATCCCGAACAGACCTATTGTCGAGAGTTGGGCGGTAGATGAAGTAACTTTGGCGATCAAAGCGCTAAAAGTTGGCAAATCTGCTGGTGTGGATGAAATTCGGCCAGAAATGCTCAAGGCTTTAGTTAAAGAGGGAGTTCAATGGCTCTCGCGTGTCATTAAAGTGGCCTGGGAATGCGGTGAAATACCTGGTGATTGGCAAATGGGGGTGATAGTTCCTCTTTTAAAAAAAGGGGACAAAAGAGATTGCCCCAACTATAGGGGTATATCTCTTTTAAGTCTCCCTGGAAAATTCTTCGCCAAGGTGCTAGAAAAACGTTCCAGAGCTGTGGTTGAGGACAGTTTGGGGGATGAGCAGTGCGGTTTTCGTCCCGGTAGAAGCACAACCGACCAGTTGTTCACTCTCAGAATGGTCCTTGAGAAGGCCTGGGAATATGCCAAACCTGTCTACACTTGTTTTGTGGATTTGGAAAAAGAATATGATAGGGTTCCTCGAGGCAAACTCTGGAGTGTTCTGCAGGAGTATGGGATTGCTGGTTCCCTGTTAAGGGCGATTCTGTCTTTATATACAAACTGTAGAAGCTGTGTTCGGATAAACAGTGTTAAATCAATACCTTTTACTGTGGGCGTTGGACTCCGCCAGGGGTGCGTTTTGTCACCTCTCCTCTTCATTGTATATATGGATTGGATGTTACAGCGCAGCCGTGGCGGGGAATGTTTCAAAGTGGGAGACCTAAGGATTAGTCATCTGCTCTTTGCGGATAATTTGGTCATCCTTGGGTCCTCTCAAACCGAACTTCAGCGCGCACTCGAAAGGTTTGTAGCCGTTTGTGATGATGCTGGAATGAAGATCAACGTGAACAAATCGGAAGTAATGGTCGTTTCCAAAAAACCCATTCAGTGCACTCTGCATGTTAGTGGAGTCCCACTGAAGCAGGTGGAGAAGTTTAAGTACCTCGGGGTTTTATTCACGAGTGGTGGGAGGAGCAATGCCGAGTTGTCCTGTAGAATTGGTCAGGCTGGATCAATTTTGAGAGAGCTCGGCCAATCTGTTATAAGGAAGGCCGAACTTAGTGTTGAAGCTAAGCTATCGGTTTTTAACTCTGTGTATGTTCCAACTCTAACCTATGGTCATGAAATTTGGGTAGTGACCGAAAGAATAAGATCGCGGATACAAGCTGCCGAAATGAGGTTCCTTCGCGGTGTTGTTGGAATAACTCTTATAGATCGAGTGCGCAACACCAGAGTACGCGAGGCGCTCAACATTGAGCAGCTACTTCTCCAAACGGAACGATCTATGCTTCGATGGTTTGGTCACGTAGTGCCGGCTTCCAATATGCGCCATGGTTGCCGTGCCATCAGGTAGGCGACTTCGCGGAAGGCCTAGAAATAGATGGTTAGATCAAGTCTCTCCTGGAGCCGCTTAGGGATTCCCCCTGATGAATTGGAGTCGATGGCGGAGGATCGAGAAGGATGGAGAGTCCACCTGAACATCCTACCCCCGCGACCCTCATGAAGGATTAGCGGGCCATTGAAAATGAATGAATGAATGAATGAATGAATAAATCTGATAAAAAATGGGTGCCAATTGCCGAAAAAGAAGAACAACGGAAATTGTCGAGGTTCTTACGAAAAATGGTGTAGACCGAATGAAAGGAAGAAACAAAAACCTTTTGACTATTTTCTTACTCCTTGTTATTTTGATCCCCCATTTTCTAATCCGCCAACGATAATACAAAGTGGCGAATCATTAGCCAAACATAGCGATTCGCGCTTGTATGACGAATGACAAATTTTCGTCTGCGCGATACAAAAACGAAAACGCTTTTACCATAACCTGAATCCAATCGGTTTCCGCATCACTCGTGAATCGCTTAAACTTGATTACATGAAAACAAGCCTAGGCCTACCAAGTCCCACTCTCCACATTCACGTTGGTGACCGCTGGGTGCCTAGTACCTTAGCCGAGGCTTGGGTAACCAACGCCTTTGGAAGATTCTTAGAGACAGCAGATGAGAGAGGGGGGAGAGCACTGTCTCACTGGAGCACTTCTTTTTGTTCCAGACCACAGCGGACGAATTCCCTAGATGGAATCAACGGTTGCGTGTACAGTTCCTGTTAGGTTGAAGTTAGTGAACACCTTGCGCGAACTGCTTCGACATATTTGGATCACAGGTCGGTAAGGAATTTCCAAGGTTAATCAAGAGATGGTAGAGGAGCCCCTAATAGGCCAATGGCAGTGATCATACTCTCGTAGTGGACTACTGGCACCAGTGTACCCGACCCCGCGTCCTAGGGGTATAACAAAAGACTACTTACGCGCTACAGTATGAACTAGACCTGGACCTCAACCAACAACACTCCAGCCAGCCCAATCACGGGCCAGCTGCTCCAGTTGCGCATGCCAAGTTGGTTGGGGTCCCCCTCCACTTGTTTGCGCCACCTGTTGTTAGGTTGTCCTCTACTGCGCCGTCCACGCAGAATGCATTCAAAGATTTTGCGGTCCTGAACGTTGGGCTCCATCCGCTATACATGACTCACCAATCTTAGTCGCTGTATGTAAACTCTTAAGGCTAAGTCGATGTCGTTGTATAGGTCATATATGTAGTTCGGCAATGTGCCTCCACTCGCCGTTTATGCAGACGGGACCGAAGATCACTCGAAGAACTTTTCGCTCAAAGAAACGAAGGACATCCTCATCCGGGTTTGATAAAGTTCATGTCTCTGCGCCGTCCATACAGCAGGATTAGGATGATTAGTGTCTTATACATATTTATCTTAGCAGTTCAAGATAGGACTTTGTTACTCAATTGCATTCTTAGCCATTAAAACCAGCGATTGGCAAGAGTAATCCTTCGTTGTATCTTCCCACTGTGGAGTCATTTGCGGAGCTCACCATAGACCCTAGGTAGACGAGTTCTTTCTTACTTCAAAGCCGATGTTGGGTGTCCTTTCTTGTAGAGAGCATATAATTTGTCTTGCTTTTATTGACCGTTAAACCCATCTTTGTTGCCTCTGTCTCAACCCAATACTCGCAAATGCCTCAGTGACGGCCGTCTGAGTTCTTCCGACTATATATCGGGATAAGCAAGTTGTTGTACAGTCTTGTAAAAGATTGTTTGCTTGTGGGTTTCGTACAAGTTTTCAAGTATTATGTTAAAAAGATCGCATAATAGTCCAACCCGTCACTTTATCTAAGACCTTTTCAGACATCAAACGGTTCGGTGGTTTTTTTACCGACTTTGATGGAGCAGCGAGAGTTCTTTCAATTCATTTCAATTCCATTTTTTATTCATGATTTTCATTAACAAATTTTCTAATAACTTAAATATAACAACAAATAATATAATAATTTAATTAAATGAAAAAAAGTTAATGGCATATTATTCTTTGGAAAAAAAATTGGGTTAATGCCACATTTTATATACAATATTTCATAGTGGGGTGAACAATTAAAAATTCATATTTAAATACATCTTTGATGTACAATCTTCGAATAATAATAAATATTTAAGTATATGTACATCAAAGAAAAGGAATCAAACAACGTAGCGCAACAGAACTTCAATTTCATTAATATTAAATTCAAAAAGCCATGATTTCACACTTTTCAAAAACGCAAATAAGGTTCTAATGACACGAATATTTTCAGGTAGCTTCTGAAACAATTGGCAAGATACGATGGAAAAGGAATTTCTAAAATGTGTAGTCCGAAAAGCAGGTAGGATAACAGCAGAGCGAGTACTTCTTAAGTTATATGCATCATATATAGGGCTTTGCAAATAACCAGCTCTCAAGAAAAATATCTTTAGGACCTTATAATAAAATAAGTGACGAACTGGTAGAATTTGCGTCAGACGAAATAGTTCCATAGTGTGAGCTAAGCGGGCGGTATCACAAATTTTTCTTAAGGTGCATTTTTGAAGTACAATCAATTGCTGTAATTTATTAAGATAAGCACCGCCCCAGCAACAGATTCCATATTCTAATTTCGAATGGAAAATTGCATAGTATACTATTTTTAAGGTGTTATTAGTACAAAATTTCCTAAGCCGGTAAAAACAGCAGATTGAAGAAAGTAGATACTGCTTTAAGTTTGCAAAGTGCTCTGTCCAGCTTAGATGTTGATCTATTGTAACACCTAGATATTTCAAATGTTCTACTTCCTCAACTTTAAAACAGTTAGCACTGCAGGCGACATTAGGATTAAAGAATACAGAACCACATCTTACGCAATTATTATTGTTACATAAAATGTGCCTAGTACAATCGGGAGCATGGAACATAACATTCACATCCGTAAGCGTCTTTGTTCCAAGACTGAAAAACATTAGTTTTGTTTTCTGACTAACAATAAGCTTATGATCTGAAAACCAAGTCCTTAATAAATTAACATCATGGTCTATTTCACAGCAATTGCAAGATCATCTGCAAAAGCCTTAACTTTCCCGTGAGGGGCTGTTCAAAGATTGAGTTCACATAAATTAAGAACAGAATGGGACCAAGTACTGACCCTTGGGGTACCCCAAGATTTATAACTTTCGAGTTGCTTAAAATATTATTAATCTTCACTTTTTGGGTTCTGTTATACAAATAGGACTCAAACCAGCTGTAAAAGAAACCACGAAAACCAACATTATAAAGCTTTTGCAAAAGAATACTATGGTTTACCATATCAAAAGCCTTTGTTATGTCAACGAAAAGTGCAGCACAGTTTTTTTGTTATCTAAACCTTTTTGTATAATGGAACAAAAATCAAGAAGAGCATCTTCGGTAGAAAGGCCAGCCCTAAATCTAAACTGCAATGCACTAAAAAAATGTATTCTCTGCAAGTAATGTAAGATTCTACTTTTAATGACTTTTTCAAATATTTTTGAAATGGAGGACAACAACGATATTGGCCGATAGTTCGATTTATCTTTTTTATTTTCCGTTTTTAAATAGAGGTATAACATTTGCGCATTTTAGTTCTTCAGGGAAGATGCCTAAATGAACACTCAAATTAAAAATATGTGTTAGAACATCGATGATGCTATACGCAATATTTTTTAAAATAAAATTCGAAATACCATCATTTCCCGAGGAATGTGAATTCTTCAAAGATCGTATTTCTTTTAAAAGTTCAACACCAGAGATAGGTTCAAAATAGAAGCTATTCGGACTAGAGGTGTTATTTGAGAGTCCGTAGCTAGTACCGCAGTTACAGGACAAAGATTCTAGTGGTGGAAAAGAATTACGACCAACAGTAGCAAAGTAATTATTGAACTCATTTGCTATTACCTCAGGATCTGAGATATCTACATTCTCACCATGTATAGAAACCACATTAGAATGATCTCTAGCGTTTCTATTTACCATAGAATTTATAATTTTCCACTCTTCCTTCAAATTCCCTTGCGAGCTTCTTAACTTGTTCTGATAGTAATAGTCACGACTTAACCGAACTTCTTTCTTAACATGCTGGCAGATTCTCTTGAAACGGTTTCTTAAGTTTGAATTATGTGGATGACGCCATAATTTTTTACGTAATTTATGTTTTAGTCTAATTTTTCTCAATCGTCATTCTACTCAGACGGACGAGCTTGGCAGTGATACTAAGACTAGACATGGCTCTGTATAACTCGCCTCTGTACATGCTGTTATAGGCAACTTTGAAATCGAAGAATAGGTGATGTGTATCGATTTTATATTCGTGGGTTTGATCCAAGCTCTGCCGTAATGTGATATTTTGGAAACCGCACAGATAGGACCTATCAGGTTGTTAACAAGTGATTTTAGGCATTCATATAATATGGCAAACAAGATCTTATATGCGAAGTTGAAGAGACTTATACGCCTGTAGTTGCCTCAGTTCAGAGGGCAACTTTCTCTTTTTAAGAATAACGAAACTAAAAATGGCAGATCAAAGTATCGCGACTATTTTTATATTTAAGCTGCATTCACTATCGGAGATGCAGCATGCTTATCAGCGTGGGAAAACCTGCGAGAGTGCACTTCAAAATGTAGTGGCCAAAATTGAATGCGCGCTTGATAGGAAAGAATACGCGATGGGTATCTTCATCGACATTGAGGGTGCTTTTGACAAGGCGACTTTTGATTGCGACTCGGCCAGATAACACGGTGTAGATAAAACATTAGTGTTGTGGACTAAAGCAATGCTAATGAGTAGAACTTTGGTAGTGGATGCGGATTGTGGCCTATAAGTTATGGCAGGGGTAAACAGAGGCTGTCCGCAGGGTAGAGTTCTGTCTCCACTGCTATGGTGCATAATGGTCGCAGGTCGACTCTCTGTTGAATACTCTAAATAGTTCTAATGTCTACGTTCAGGCATACGCGGATGATGTTGCTGGACCATGCCTGGCGACTGTCTGTGCTAACGCGCTGGCACGCTAGACATGATCCATGAATGGAGAACTAGGAGTGGACTTTCGGTAAATCCTCTTGAAACAGATGTTGTTCTCTTCACGAAAAGGACGATTCTGACCGGTATGACTCAGCCAGTGCTAAAACTCGTCACTATCCGCATTTACAACGAAGCCAAATATCGAGGAGCGATTCTAGATAAAAAAAAATTTCATTGGTATAAACACGTCGAGTCGAAAACATCCAAGGCGCTCTCCGTTTTCTGGAAGTGTGCTTTTGGCAAGACATGGGGCTTATCACCGAATAAGGTTTTCTAAATTTATACGGCTATGATAAGGGGCTTTCGTGATAATCACGCTGATTGTCGTTGGCGTTTGTCACTTTTCGACGATTGACGTTTTATTCTTCAGATGTAGCGAATCAATTTTCATAGCTTTTTTACTGTGAAAGAGTTGTAATAGTATTCAACACGACAAAAAAATTGCCTAGCAACGTTTAAAGCTCACTAGTTCGTAACTATGAATAAAACGACAATCGTCGAAAATCGACAATCAGGGTGAATATGTGGCCACCTTTTGCGTCAAACTCCAAAGAATGGCTTGTCTCGGCTGCACGGGAGTTTTTCCGAGTACGCCTGGCTCTGGTCTAGATGCCTTGCTGAACTTACCTCCTCTTGCTACTTATATCAAGGGCTGCACTATCAAAGCCACCCATCGTCTAAGGCGGGGTGGTTTTTAGTATACTCCACACTGGAATTTTGATAACCTTGCGCGACACTTATCATACGACTCCAGTCTCATGGATATGCCGTCTGATCCAATGACACCAGAACTTCAGCTGATACGCAAATTCAGAGTCGGCTTTCCTTGTGTTCAGGACTGGCTTCAGACAGAGTCTGAGCCGGGAATTGAATGCGGTCGTATTTTCATGGACGGCTACAAAACCAGTAGCTCGTTTTCGTTTCGACTTGTTTTCTCTTTAGGCAAATATGCATCTGTCTTACAAGTGGAAACTTATGCAGTCTTAATGGCCATGAACTATGTTGTGAAGGACAGGTAGAGGGGCCGTAGTATTTGTGTCTGTAGCGACAGTCAGGCTGCGCTTTAGGCCTTGCTTAGCCTTTTAACCACTTTCAAAATAGTTCGTGAAACCAAAAACTCTTTGAACTCGGTCGCAAGGCTGAATTCTCTGTCTCTTATCTGGGTACCAGGTCACACTGGGATCCTGGAGAACGAGATCTGGGATTAGATTGCTAGACAAGGCTCAGAGGCTTTCTCAGGTCCCGAACTCGCATGAGGTCTCCCTGTGTCCTCGGTTAGGCCTTCCATTGACGATTGGGTCTCTCACGAACACAATTGTGTGCGGCATCACTCTCCAGGATGTAGACTGACTACACGAATGCTCCCGGACGTCTGTAAGAAATCAGCAACATTCTTCCTGTCTCTCAGCAGAAAAGGCTGCAAACAACTTATTGGCGTCTTGACAGGCCACTTCGCTTTCGTCAAGCACTTTAACGTGCAGGGCTTAAGTGACACTACAATCTGCGATGCTTGTAGAGAGAGCGACGACACTTCGGAACTTATCTCTGCGAGTGACTGGCCTTTGTTCGGTGCTGATGTGGTGAGTGTTGGTACTGTAAGCTCCTCATGACTGAAGTGCTTGCTTGGTTTTCTTAGAAAGACAAGGAAATTCCAATAAAATGGGTAAATCAGGAGTGGAATTCTCTAAGGTGATAGTTGATAGTCACACTTTTGACAGTCAAAATTGATGATCACACTTTGTTAGCTCTTCGTAAAACGATCGCAAAGTCACACAAAAACGATCGCAAAAAGGTGATGATCACGCTGATGGTCACCTTAGAGAGAGCAGAAGGGATGATTGTGATCGTCAACAATCAACTATCACCTTAGAGGATTCCACCCCAGGGTTCGCTCTCTGGTAGTAATATGGGCTAATTGCGTCTGAGTGCTCCAGGCGAACCCCACAGGCGGATCAGTAGAAATGCGGTGAAGTGGGAGGGTTATGATCCCTTATTTCCGGATCATAACCTCGCTGATAAAAGCAAGAAGAAGAAGCGTCTGAGTGCTCCAGTCGAGCGTTTCCTATCCCGACAAAAAAAAAAGAGTATAAACATAAATGAAAGACCATTACTTTGTATGTATATTTAAATATTTATTTTATTCCTTAATACAACTATAAAATAAAAATAAAAAAAAAACGGAAGAAAACAAATCCAGTATTATTATATTTTTCTTCGTGACTTTTAATTGCTTCTCTTTGTGATACGAACACGTTGCGCTGGGTGAGATGAAACTAGTGCGCATTTATCTTTTCTTTCTTAATATGGAAAAATAATAATTTACAAAGAATTACAGCATTATAACATCTACTTCAGTTTCAAATACATATATGCATATATATATCTATTACCTACAAATTTATTTATATATATTTTTTCAAATTCTTCAAATAAAATAAAACATTTTTACAAACACGTTTTGCTTTTACGAGTATACGCATTTTTAATGCGAACTTTAGCTTTTTTATTTTTTACTTTCAACGAAAAAAGAAAAAAAAAAGGTGCAAAGGTTAAAAAAAAGGTTTTATTCATTAAAAAGTAAAAACTCACTATTAGTAATAATTAATAGAATAGAAGGTTGGCTATATACGGGTTCGGTTCCAAGGGGTTAATTGCATAATAATAATATAATAATAATCAATAACAGTTACTAACTTAAATCACAATTTATCTCCTTTTTTCATTTTACGATAACATGTAAAAGGGGGGGTGGAAGGGGACGAGAGAAAGAGAGAGAGATACTTAGAGAATACAAGGACTTTGCGGCATAATATTGCCCGCTCTCTGTCTCTCAATCATTTTTAGATAGTTTCATGCAAAGATATCCAACTTTCAAGTGAAGTATTGACGATTCGGTGGACGTTGAGACGAATTTGGATGATGTGGATGGCGGAGATTTGTATTGGGAAGTGCAACCACACCGATACCACCCTGTGAGGGAGTTTGAATGAATATGGAATCTTGCTGCTGATTGGATTGTTCTGCTGATTCGGTGCGTCGAGAATTATTACCACCCATAATAACGACGCCCAATAAATCGGAAGTGGATGCTGCACCAGACGGTGTTCGTGTCGCAATAGGTTCATAAATCGTCTGATGGGTTTCCATTTCGTCGTCGTCCTTGAACGATCCACTGAGGTTGGGATTAAGAATGTTGTTAGACGTTGGTTGTGAGCCGCCGCCCACACCGCTACCTTCCAAAGCATTCGAAGAAGAAACATTCATCGGTGTAGGTTCAGAGCGTGAGCGTGGCATTATGCCTCCTCTTGCTACCATGGGTGGTGCTGTTATACTAATCGAATTCGATGACCGTCTGCGGAATAACCTAGAAGAGAAGAGTTTTAATTAAAAAATAATAAACAAATTATTTACAATTATTTCAGAGCAAAATTGTTTGGTTCTGAAAAACCTAAGAACACTTAGCATTTAAAAATCTAGTTTGTAGTTTAAATCTATGACTCTTATACAGTTGTAAAATAATAATGAATATCGATGGACTTCACTACAAAGATGTTAGTTCTTAGATTAAGGTTCAAGTTCAACAGTTTAATAATACCCTTCAGTGAGATATTAAATCAAAACGCTAGGATGGATGCTACAGCTGCCTTGTTAGACAGAAATGCCATAATCTTATAATTAGGATAGGTGGCATTTTGTGGCGAACCCCACAGGCGGATCAGTAGAAATGCGGTGAAGTGGGAGGGTTGTGATCCCTTGTTTTCGGATCATAGCCTCGCTGATAAAAGGAAAAAAAGGCATTTTGTAGCATTACATCATTGGCATGCATGCCATGAAATTAGGTCTCATCGTAAAAGAAGAGGAGGAACCCATACTACACCTCGTTTGTACATGCCAGACTCTCTTCATTCGTAAAAGGTTACACTAGGGGCCTACTTCTTCGAAAATCTTATTCATATGTAAAATTTTGTCGGACGAAAGTATGCCCAATGAATGGAACCTCAGCATCGCTTGCCCGATCTTGAGGAGCCCCTCTGCCAACCACATGAATAT
This sequence comes from Brachypalpus laphriformis, assembly GCA_945910035.1. Lineage (NCBI taxonomy): Eukaryota > Metazoa > Arthropoda > Insecta > Diptera > Syrphidae > Brachypalpus > Brachypalpus laphriformis. The sequence goes on along the minus strand of OX246754.1, from coordinate 43,124,604 downwards.
AAAATCGATACGTCCTACCTCTTCATCGATTTCAAAGTTGCCTATATAGAACAGAGCTCGAGCACATCATTTGGATGGCAAACGACTAACAAAGGCCTCGTAGGGGCAGCATCTCCCGATAAGTGCTGGTCCGCTAAGTAACGAGTAGGAGCCACTGCAGCCGAAAACCTAGCAGCTCTGTTAGTAAGCCCTACTCCCACCTCATCGTGGTGTCATCTGGGAATTTCTTCGGAAATTGCTAACGGGAGAGGACGAATGGCGAGCTTCCTGCGCCAAAAAACAGGATAAGTGTCGGTTGGTCTGTGGCCCAGCGAGCCGCAACCGTAGAACAAACTATTGCTCGGAAACGGAAACAGTCGCCTCGGATAAGGACGGATAATTTGTTGACGACCTTCGGCTATCGGACACGGACAACGATCGGATTCTGGAACGTTAAGACCCTCCTGGACTCACTCAAGGAAGGGCCTTATAACGCCAGATTTCTCCAATTGGAGCGCGAATTCGCACGGTATAAAATCTACATCTTAGGGCTGAGCGAGATAAGATGGTACGATGCTGGGGAATACGTCTCCCCAACAAAAAGCACTGTGATGCTCTACTCTGGTAAACCAGCTGGAAGTGCACGGAGTTCCGGCGTAGGACTCATGCTAACTCCAGCAGCACGTAGTAGCCTCATATCCTGGAAACCCCATAGTGACCGGATATTGACGGCTAGGTTCCAGAGTAGAGTTAGAAAAATTACCATCATACAGTGTTATGCTCCGACTCTAGACGCGACTGAGGATGAAAAGGATAATTTTAATAGCCACTTAGGTGCCGCCTACAACCAAACGCCTAATGGGGACATCGTAATGGTAATGGGAGATCTCAATGCCAAGGTGGGTAGCGACAACACCATGCTTAAGCACGTGATGGGAGTTCACGGCGTGGGAGACCGTAATGACAATGGTGAGCGGTTTGTGGACTTCTGCAATACCAACCGCCTAGTCATCGGAGGTACGCTGTTTAAGCATAACACCTGCCATAAGATCAGTTGGGTCTCTACTCATAGGCAACGAACATCCAACCAGATCGACCACATTGCGATCAGTCGCCGCTTTAGAAATTGTCTCCTGGACGTCCGAAACAGACGTGGAGCTGACGTCGGACAAGAACGAGATCACCATCTTATGGTAGCTCATTGACGCCTTCGTACTGCATCCGTCAACAGCAACCGCTCAAACCTACTTAACATCACCAGGTTTAATATCGACAGGCTCAAGGTTTCCCAAGTGCGCCAACAGTTCAGGGACCATCTTGCCTTAGAAGCAGAAGCAATCAGCAGCATAGAGAACATGGATGACCACTGGAGTGCTGTGAAAAATGCTTTTGCGACTGGGGCACGCACGTATGTCGGTAAAAAGCAGAAACACCACCGCACATGGCTTTCCACAGACACCTGGAGTCGGATCGATGAGCGTACAGCAATCAAGGTTCGGATTGCAGCGGCCTCAGCAGTAGAGAGAACCGAGCTTGAAGCCCAATACCGTGCGAAGAAGAAAGAAGTGCAGCGTAGTGTGAGACGTGACAAACGTCAATATGTCAACTCACTGGCCTCAAGGGCTGAAGAAGCAGCGAGTAGGTGCGATAGTAGGACTGTTTACAACATCACTAAGGAGCTCATTGGTGGTCGAAACCCCAAACAACATCCAGTGAAGAGTCTAGACGGTAACCTTCTGATTTCGGATGAGGATCAGCTCACTAGATGGAGAGAACATTTTGCTACAGTGCTAAATCACTTAGACGACGGCGGTATGATCTTGAATTCGAATGAGCAGTTCGAAGCAACAAATTCCCGAATTCACACCGTACCTCCCAGTAAAACTGAAATAATAACAGCAATCAAATCCCTCAAGAAAAACAAAGCGGTGGGTATTGATGGCATCCCTGCCGAGCTATTTCAAGCGGCGTCAAATACATCGGCAGATTTGCTGCATCCGCTAATACGGAGAGCTTGGGATAGTGAACAATTTCCACGGTAGTGGAAAAGGGGGATGATCATTGAGCTTCCAAAGAAGGGTAACTTGATGGAGTGCGGTAACTGGAGAGGTATATGTGTTCTTCCCGCTGTAGCCAAAATAATAGCTAGAATAATTCTAGAACGAATTAAAGAACATTTAGATTCAACTCTCGATGTCGAACAGGCAGGCTATCGCGCTGGATCCTCCTGCATCGACCACATAAACACCTTACGGACCATAATCGAACAATGCGTTGAGTATATGTCTCCGCTACATTTACTGTTTATCGACTTCGAGAAGGCTTTCGACAGCTTGAATCGAGAAGCTATCTGGTTGGCCTTGCGCAGGAGAGGCATTCCAGAAAAGCTTATAGCTATTATCAAGGGTACATATGAGGGCGGCAAGTGTCACGTCGTGCACAATGGTAAGGTGTCGGACGACTTTGAAGTCCAAAGTGGAGTACGTCAAGGGTGCATACTGTCCCCACTATTGTTCTTGGTGGTTATCAGCGATGTACTCCGTGCAGCATTGACGGAAGCTAATTCTCGAATTCGTTGGACTATGACATCTTACCTTAAACACCTGGATTACGCTGACGATGTTTGTCTACTTTCACATCGGATAATGGATCTTCATTTGATGGCCCAAAATCTAGAAGCTGAGGCAAACAAAGTGGGGCTAAAAATAAACACAGCCAAAACAAAAGCCCTGAGTACTTCCAATACCCGCGCTCAACTTAACATTGCCGGAAAGCAAGTCGAGAAAGTTGATAACTTTCTATATTTAGGAAGTGTCGTCTCGGCTAATCGCGGTGGCACCGAACTGGATGTGTGCAGCAGAATCGGGAAGGCTAAAGCTGCGTTCGGAATGCTGTCCAAAATCTGGAGAAGCAATGTTATTAGCTTAAGAACCAAGCTACGAGTGTTCCGCTCCAACGTAGAATCAGTGCTGCTTTATGGGTGCAGTACCTGGAAGGTGGACACCATTAACACACGCAAGCTGCAAGTCTTCGTAAACAAATGCTTAAGAATCATCTTGAGGATTTTTTGGCCGAACCGCATCTCCAACGAACAACTTTATCTGAGAACGGGCCAAGAACCTATAAGCATTACTATACGAAGAAGAAAGTGGCAATGGATTGGACACAGCCTACGGCGCGAAGACAACTCCATTGCGAAATACGCCATGCAGTGGAATCCGCTCACCCAGGCAGGCAGAATAGCGGGACGCCCTAGGCAAACGTGGCGCAGAACAGTTGAGGAGGAATCGAGCTCTTTAGGAATGAGTTGGAGGCAGCTCAAACGCGTTGCAGAACTCCGAACACGATGGCGCGCAGGCGTGGTTGACGCCCTATGCCCCCCGAGGGGTTAAAGGATATAAGTAAGTAAGTCGAGCACATCAAGTGTGCTCTGAACCGAGCGTGCTCAAAGCTCTCTGACTTGTTTATGAAACACACTTGAGCACTCTGGTGTCATTTGATTAGTAATTATAGGTTGAGCTGTCAAAATATGAATAGAATATCTATTGATAGTTATTTTTTATGTTATATTTACTTTCTGCACCAGAACAACGAATTTCGTCCGCCATTTCAATTGTTTCGCAATTTTTTTTCTTTGCGCTCTCCTGTCAAATATGAAAAATAGATGTGCTCAGGATTTTGCTCTGAACGCTCGGGCAAATTATTCAGAGCTCATAGAGTGCGCTCTGAGCATACTCTAAACGAAAAAAGAAAAACGAATTCAGAGCTCTGATGTGTCTGAGCTAAAAAAGAAACACAACTTTTTTTTTGACAACTCAGGCTCTGCTCTGAACTAAAAAAGAAAAACGCCTTACGATAGCGTGTATAACGATGCGTCATACAGAGCTACATATGTTCTCGGCATCCCTGCCAAGTTCGTCTGTCTGCGCAGGATGATGATGAAGAACTCTCGTTGCTCCATCAAAACCAGTGGGGCATTTACGAGTATTGAAACAGAGGCAGCCAAGATGTGATCAGCGGTCAATGAAAGCAAAACAAAATATATACTGTCTACAAGAAAGGAAACCCAACATCGGTGTCTTGGACAGAAAATCACAATAAACAGACATCATTTTGCGGTTGTAAAAAACTTTGTCTTCCTGTTCTCTATGGTGAACTCCCCAAATGAAATCTGTGAGGAGATCAAGCGAAGAATAACTTGCCAATCGCTGTTTCAGTGAACTAAAAATGTTGTAAAATGAGTAAGAAAGCCCTATCACCGACGGACGGTGAATTAGAGGATGGCCTGGGTTGACTGGAGAGGCTTGTTGGTTGAGACCCAGTTCCACCTTGGAACGTAGGCACTATCTAAGTAGGTAAGTAATACATGTGCACTTATATATTCAATAGTTAGACAGTTCAGTGTTTTCATGGTGTCTTCTATCGAACAAGAAAGTAAAAAAAAAAAGCTTATTGCAAGCTACACGCAAGGTCACAAGGTACCCATCTACCTAACCTAACCTAAGCTACACGTAACACATACATATGTATGTATGTTATTGCTAAAAATTTTGTACAAATGTCTATTGCCAATAATTCTTCCATACCGGTTTAGTTAGCGTAAGCATTAAAACTTGAATTGACGTGCGTCGATCGCACAAAAAATGGCACTATTGTGATGTTAAAGAATTGACCCTAGAAGCTATCATCCAGGGATAGCTCAGTTGGTAGAGCGTTAATCCGTAAGTATCGGAGGTTCGTCTCCTGGCTCTGGACAAAATTATTTTATTCTGTGTGCAATTTTACAATCTACGTATTTTGTTTTCTTATTCTAAAATTTTAAATATATGAGCGTTACTTACCTAAATATTGGGTAATCCCAAACCGAACGTCGGCTGTTTAATAAACTGGCCAGATTAGGTGGTAAATTCGGTTGGCGATCAAACGGATTAACTCGTGATGAACCACGACTCGGTGAATCATTTGTCAATAAAACTGAAATTTAAAAAGTTTATATAACACTCGCATGTAAATAAAAACAAAAAAGTACTCGAGTATTTATTACCATTTTCATCATCTGATGTCTGATTATCACCATCGGCGGCAGCAGCTACAGCTGAGCTCTCATCACCTTGACTGTTTGAAAAGGTACCATGATTACTAGATACCGCACTATCGGCAGGGCGTAGTAGAGGAGTTGTATCATCATCTGTATCAGTCATACTATCCGATGAGGGCTGTCGCCTCCGACTTGATCTCGTCTCGCCCTTCGCAAAAACCTTCCGTTTGCAAATTGGACAAACGCGTTTGTTCTTTGTTAACCATGGATCGATACAGTTGCTATGATATGCTAGAAAGAGATTATTTATTAAAATATTTCTGAAAAACAGACGCTGCAGCTGGTTTAGATGCTTATAACACCCTGTAGAAAGTTTAGTAGATGGAAGGAACACTTCGCGGGTATGCTAGTTGGTTGGACAACAACGATATATTTCTGAACTTGTGTGAATAACATACTTTCGAATAAGTGCCAGGCCTTCAAAACAATTAAAGCGGTAGGATTTTCGTTCATTTCAGCCGAACTTTTTCATATTGGCATGGGAAAGTTCAAGCTTTCCACAAAAATGAGAAAAGGTGGGGTGCGGAAATTGAAGATGAATTTGTGCTTTTCCTGCGATTGTAGTAGTAACATTAAAAGTTCGGGAGCATATGAATTCAATCCACATAGTCCACAGCCAGAGTGCTTTACTGCAGACAAGGTAGGACGTTTTTTGAAGATGTGCCGGCTCCAAATGCGAACAACATAGAACACTGGCAATTGTGAGGCATCGGGGTAGATTGTGGTTAAGAGATTCGCTGAAGAATACGAATGCTGTATGCGAAAGTATAAAGCAACAGTCAGGAACATATACAAGACGACGCACCATGCAAATTGGCATATCTCGCTGGTGTGGGGAGTTTCACCATGTAGTATTATAGTTGAAAATTATCGGAGAAAGGAGTAAGTTTCCTAAGTCAACGGTACCAAACTCTTTGGATAAATGCAGTGCTACTGCGACAGTGCGAGCACTAGGCCGTTGTTGGTTAGACGATATGCGAAAACGATGATAGACGAAGCCCATTTTTACCTCAATGAATTTGTCATCATTTGGGGAACTGAGAGAGAGAGAGAGCCCATAACACTCGAAACGCCTTTACATCCCCAATGAATCACTGTTTGGTGTGGAATTAGTACAGGAAAATGATTGGGCAGTGGTTCTTCGAGGACACCGTAGGCAGCGCCATCACTGTCTCTCACCAGCGTTGTAGAGAAATGTTGGAGGACTTCTTGAAGACTGAAATGAAAGAGCAGGGCCAAGAGAATTTGCGGTTTCAGCGAGATGACTCTACAGAACACATACTCGTAAATCGCATGATCTCGAGTTCTCTTATTTCACGTTTGGCCAATGCGATATGCCTATTTGTGAAGCATGAACTCGTATTTTTAGTGGTTTTGTAGGCCATTTCTAATTCAAGGAACTGGGCAGCTTTCACAGTATATCTAGGCGCTTAGTTGTGGGTTTGGCCCGACCGTGGAAAGTATGTTTTGGGTTTTGTGGGCCGTTCCTGTAGTCTGGACACTTGTTTATAATGCTCGAGTTGAGTCACGAGAGGTACTGAGAAGTTCCGTACCAGAGCGACTCGATGAATGCAACTCAATGCGATTTGGGCAACGAGATCGTTGATTTAACGGCACCAGATTTATTGTTGTGCAGTTATTTGGAGGAGACAAATAAATTGCCAACATGACGCCTGATATTTTGAAGAAAGTTATACCAGATGTCATAAAAAGGCCCGATTGAGCATCAGCGAATATTGCTGCCATTTGTTAGATGTTATTTCCTAGCTATCATGTTACGAATTTCCAAGAACCCATTAAAAGTGATTAGCCAATAACATTTGTGACTTTATTCAAGCCCATCCTACAAAGTTGTCCACTCTTCCTTAAGTTACTACGGGAAAATAGTCGATTCTGCATCGCATATTCCAAAATATACTTACCATGTGCACACGGCAACACTCTCAGTTTATCACCCTCGGCGAAATCTTCCAAACAGATCACACACATCTCATAGGGTTGCCCTTTGGTAAATTTAGTAATTGGAATTTTCTTAAGCATATTCTTTGGCAAACGATGTTGTCGCAGTCGTCTCTCCTCGCGGACACATTTGTAAATCATGTAAAATATCTATTAAAAACAAAAAGATATCTTATTAGTATAACAGTTTGTTATATATCATTTTCATAGACATACCATAATTAGAAAGCATAATCCGATCAATATTGAAAATGGCAGAATCAATTGTGTATTGATATTGAAGGGCAGATCATCGTTTATAACCAATATCGAGTTATCATCTGAATATGCGCCTAATAGGTTTACACCAGTTGAATAAGCAACAAACACCGCTAGTATGTTTATACCATTTCCGTTTCCCGCTGACATTGGCTCTAGAAGAATAAAAAGGAAGGTTTTGAGTTGAAGACAAGAGAAATTGCATAATTTTAAAGCTGTGCTTAAAAGTGTTACAAGCGTGTGTGTAACTCCTATCCTCGCTGTCGTATGTTTTAACAGGATTTGTTGAGTTTACATATGTACCGCCCACGAAGGGCCTAGGGCCTAGCTTCTCGTAACAGCTTGTGTTGTGTGCGTTATATTTTTTAATTTAATTTTTATTCTCATCATAACAATACTCTCGGATGTTTGTCAGACGTTAGCGAGAGGTGGGATCGTGAAAAACCGTTTGTTGTTTTTTGGTGTTTTGTTGCGTAACTCAAAAACTACTCAGCCGTTTTTATGTAATCCAACCTTGCAATGGAGCTTTTCTTTATTTTTCAGTTTACGGTTACTTACTTTTACTTACTTAGATCATTTAACCCCTCGAGGGGCAAGGGCGTCAAAAACGCCTACTCATTACCAAAAAGCTTGATTCCTCTTCGACTGTCCAGTCGTTTGCCCAGGGTGTCCCGCTGTTCTGCCTGCCTGGGTGAGCGGATTCCACTGCATGACGTATTACACAATTGTCGTCATGTCGTAGGGTCCACTGCCACTGCCAGTTTCTTCTTCACACAGTAATGTCTATAGGTTTTTGGTCCGTTCTCAGATATAGTTGTTCGTTGGAGAAATGATTAGGCCAAAAGATCCTTAAGATGATTTTTAGAAATCACATGTTTACGAAGGTTTGCAGCTTGTGTGTGATAGAGGTATCTTGCGTGTGATAGCGGTATCCACTTTCCAAGTATTTGAGAACAAGCTTGGTTCTTTAGCTGAGAACATTGCTTCTCCAGGCTTTCGATAGCATTCCGAACGCTCCTTTTCCCTTCCGAAATTGCTGTACACATCAAGTTCGCACACTTCCTAAGTATAGAAAGTTGGCTCCTCTCTCGACTACCTGCCCGGCAATATTGACCTTACGGTTACGACGAAAGTTAATTTGTTTAACTTTCAGAGATAGAGAGCGAATTTATGAAACCACAGAATTTCTAGATTCAATTCTAGAATCCAAGTGGTGGAATGTTTCCTAAAGGCGATTATTAGACGCATCCAATCCTGGATGTAAGACCATGAACGAAGCTTAGCAACAGTGAAGACAGAGATAATTCCACTGGGGCCTCACTCTGTATTGCTACTCTAAAGTCAAATCATTCGAATTCGCAGAATTGTCACTCTGTAATTCGAATCGCAAATCCAAATTTACGAAAATCGAACAAGCTTTCGTTGCCAACTTCAATGTCAATTTCTTATCGCAAATCGGGCACTATTTATTGCTAAATGAAATGTCAAAGTAATTCGAATTCGCATCATTTTGTTCTATTGCTATTTGGTTTTCGGATGTTGAGATAAGCAATCGTGTTTCTTTTCAATGTAAGTATTTTATGATATAAAAAAATATTTTTAACTTAAAATACAATGAAAGTGATATACAATACATAAAATAATTTTGTGAAAATACTTGATTAAAACGTGTTTTATAATATTTGAAGGGAGTCCACCAAAAATCAAAATACAAAACCATCGCTGTTTGAAATACTTGTGGATTACATGATAGCTCACCCAGAAGTTTCAAGAGGCTATTTAAAGACCGCCAAAGCCAGGAGAAAATCTGCAAATCTTTAGGAAAATGTAGCCCAAACGTTATATGCCGAAGGACCCCATATGCGCAACGGAATCGGATGGAAGATTCTTTTTCTTTGTGTGTCATATTCATGGAACCGCAGTTCGACCGCATCCAGTTCCATTTCTATAACACATATTTAACTTCCTTTCTAAATATAAATAAAACACAAAACTGTTTGGAACGGTTGCTTCAAAATGACATTTCAACGTTCGATACTCGAAACTACATTCGCACATTTCATAGCCGCAGTTGGCAATATTGCCATTTGATTCGGTTTTCTTACAGAGTGCCGGCTAAGATTAGAATCGCAAAGCACTTTCGCAAAAATCTGACTTTAGAGTAGCAATACAGAATGAGGCCCCTGATAAGAAGACGCCTGGAGGGTAGGCCTGGAGACATAAGCCACCATAGATGCAGTAAAACACTTGGGATTGAAGTTGGATACAAAGCTCACGTATTGCCAGCAGATTAAGTATACGTCCGAAAGGTGTGCAAATATCGCAGGCCCAAGGTAAGCAGGGGCAAACTACACATGCCAGTCACGCATTCTACCCTTTGGTATACTTGTGAGATCTAGGTTGATGCGCTCCAGCAAGAAAAGTATAGAAGACAAGTGGCAGGGGTACAACGAATAGAAACTATTCGGGTGACGAATTCCTATCGAAAAGTTTATCTAGTCAAGGGAGTAATACCATATATACGAGTGAAAAGCAAGTTGGGAACATCAGAAGCTAAGTAGATCACTATAACGCTGCAAGACTGATCAGGAACATGGCGGGTTGGAGAAACCAAAAGTGAGGACTATTGAGAAGTAAATTTCTACCTCACACAATTACTTACCGGACACGAGTGCTTTAGCAAATACATACACAGGACAGGATCGGAACAAAAAGGAAGCAAAGCATGCAGTATGGCGAATTGGCTCAAGACGATGGCTTAGAGAAACAGAAATTTAAAACGAGTGTAGACAAAATCATTCCAGCCAACCTCGCCATGGTAATGCTAACGAATGAAGAAAACTGTAACTGAACTGGGTCGGATTGCCTGAAAATGAAGAGTTTAATCGGCGAAAGGCCGATATACCAGAAGAATATAGCCGCCCCTCGGATGAAGCCGGGTACTACAACTACTATGATGTAAAAATGCGCACATAAGTATTCTATAAACTTACCTAAATCATCGTTGTTTATGTAGTTGTATATTATAGCCGCATCGTAATTAGCAGCTTGAGCATTTCGAACTTTTTTTTCAAAAGTGCAATTTCCTCCTCTGAAATAAGAAGAAGCCTTGATAATTTATTTCCCTATTGTATAATGACAATAAAAACCTTTGAATTACAACAGCGTATTTAGCATCTGTCCCTGGATTTTCGGGTGCTGGCCTCAATGGAGTGCAGCCTAAGGTATCATTGGCTGGTAGGGAGAACACACGCAATCCATTCGATGGTATTGTTGCACCAAACTGTGCGGGTATGTCATAAAATTCCTGTAAGAACTAAATAAAGAGAAACATAACTGTGAGTGAGAAATGCCAGGATATATTACTCTACAAAGCTTACCTGATTGGACAAGGTTCGATAGACTAAAATATTTCCTCCAGCTATTACAGCTAAGCAATAGCAAACGCTTAGAAAAAGGAGTTGCTGAGACATTTTGATTTTGCAGTAAGTTTCGGGATGTTATTCACTCGATTAAGTGGATAAGAAAAATATTTCCCTAAAAAGTTGAATGATATTTTTATGGGGAACAGTTTCTGAGGACTCGTGTCGGTTGCCTCCTGTCTGTGGATGTTCACCAGCTGAATTGCATTTCGTACAAAAATCTACTGGCGAAGTGGATCTGAAAGAAAAAGAAATAAATTTGTCAGTTAGTACAAACATATCATAAGGACGTTGGACTTATTCTTATTTAATCCCTTCTCATTGTTTATACCTATATATGCATAATATAAATATGATATCAATTTGGCGCAACAGCTCATTAAGTGCCTAGGCCTAGCTTCTCGCAACCATTCGTGTTGTGTGCGTTATATTTTTCGCACGAATGGAAGGGTGTTACAGTTTTTGTGCCGGGCTTCCGACCAGTGAAATCTCTACCTGAGATATCACAGCCATTTCCCTTCGTGTTGTTTCTTTTCTTTAGAGGTTGTTGAAATTCAAAACTTGGAGCTAAGAGGGCTTTCAATCTTCAATTTTTCAAGCCGAAGTCCACGCAACCGAACTATGTTTACAGGAATCACTGAGAAAAAACACTATTGGGACTTGCATTTGTATTAGTTCAGATAACCAAAGAGCATCTAGTATTAAAGCTTGTTTGGGAGTATTTGAGCTCCATTGAACTACCAAGCAGAAACCTTTTTTGATGGAGTCGTTGAAAAAAACTTTAATGTTACTCGTTCCCCTTTTATGACCGTGCGGCTGTTGGTTGCTGTCTCCCTCTGAGGCTTGAACCCGCACACCGGGTTGTAAACAATCACACTGCCCATTTCTTAAGATGATGTTTTCGTGAAAATTGTTTCTCGACAACCGGATGGTTTCGCCCGCAAAGCAGCAATATTCAAATCAGAACGGCTTCTATGCACTAGTAGTCGGTGGATGAACGTCAAATAATGTAAAATTCGACCAAAGTTTAGCGATTGTTTGGCGAATAGTGCGTTCAGTTGGACGATTATGAGCACCATAAAATAGTCGAAGTGCACGAAAAACTTTTTTCACTGAGCACTGGTTTTGGAAATAAATTTCCACAATTTGTAAACGTTGTTCAGACGTCTATTCATGATGAAATGCTAATGAATACTGAAGAGAAATGTCATATGGACATGACATTTGCCACGCGTGCTATGCCCGGAATCCCTATTAAAAAAAGTACTTCGTATTCTACCACCCTTTATTTGAATCAAAAATTCAAGATTCTTATTACTCGAAAAGAGTAATTAGAAGGCGCCAATATGTATAAGTAATAGTAACCTTCTTCTATCGGATATAGCTATCTCTGAACGCAGTCAAGTGGCTATGAAATCAATAAAATACAATGCATTCAAATCAAAGGTAGTCAGAAAATTCTAAAATCTTGTAATCAACTTGGCCGGGATTCTTGGCAAACCGAGGTTGAGGTCGGCTATGACTATAAGTAAAACAGAAGCATCGGATTACTACCAATAGAGAACTGTGTTGTAAAATACGATACCAATGCGTCCCAGCTTTTCAAGGAGTGTGCTTCATCTCGTACTCTATCGCTGAGCAGATCCCTGCGACTTTGCCTACGTTCCACAATTATTAACTATACATATATGGTATGTAATATGTATGTATTTTAGGTACAGAAGGAAAACTTCAAACTCCATCGTTAAAGCCTGCGTCAAAATATATACAGTGTGACCTCAATAAAAAAAAACTAATTGAAATGCGGGCAGTTGCGTTAATTAAGGTTGTTGCAATAACCGAGTCGAAAAATAGTAGGTGTTAAAAGTGGACCAAAAAGACAGACAGGCAACATTTTTATTTTTTATTTCAAAGGGTTCCAAATAGTCATCCAAATATATATTTTTCTTGATTAAATTCAATGTACAGACATTAAACCCTTTATAGTTTTAATATATGTATGTATAGATGTAGTGTAACGTATTGCACTATGGTACAAGCATAATGGTGAATTTGATTACACATATCATAAATTTAACTACAAATCTAGTAATTCTTTCCATTTGAATAAGTCGTACTACATATGTAATGAATTTGACAGCAATATAATAAAAATAAATAATGCAGCCACTTACGAGTAGCTAACACCTAAGGTAATCTAACAAGTGCTCTCGAAAAAATACTGCGAATCAAAAACGAATGCAAAAATATAGTCTACTTCTTGACCAGTTCGCACGTCACTTATGGTGTACTAGCACACCTAAAAATATACTTCTCTCCTAAGCTCTTTATTTCCAATTTATGTATGTTCCTAGTCCTGCCATAAATTCTGTTACAAAACTTCCAGCGCAAACTGTATGAATGATAACATTTCGAGTAGCACCGTTAAATTTTTTTCAGAGCATATATTACAAAATGCAATCAACGGCCACGTAAATATCGTTGTTATGGATGAAAAAATGTTCACCGTCGACGTAGTTTTAACTAAGCAAAACGATAATAATTATGCAAGGACATCGAAAAAAACAAAAAATACAATCCTTAGGGTTTGGTTTGGTTGGGGATATCCCATCAAGAGTTCCTGCTCTCCATTTTTGTGAAGAATTAGTCAAAACTGGGATAATGATGTACCAATAAGATGTCCTAGAAGGCTTCGTTAAAAGCTTGACGAATACCCTTTTTAATAAAGCAAGATTGGTTTTCCGAACAAGACTTTGCTCCAGCACATAGAGCCAAAACAACTCAGCAGTGGCTTAGAATCCATATTCTTGCTTTCATTGCATCCGAGGATTGGCCTTCAGGAAGAAATTTTTTTAATCATTTGTGCTGTTTTGGAGAGTATGGCCTGAAAGATACCCCACTAACATGTGGAAATCTCAAAAGTTATTTTACTACAGCGCTGTTCATACTTTTGGAAACCGTGCGTGCCGCTGTAGCTCAGTGGCCACACCATTTGAGGGAGTGAGTTAAAGCAAATGCGGTCACATGCACCCTGATTGTCGTTAGCGTTTGTCGCTTTTCGACAATTGTCGTTTTATTCTTCATATGAAGCACGACTCCATTCTTCTTCTTCTTCCTTTTTATCAGCGAGGTTATGATCCGAAAATAAGGGATCACAACCCTCTCACTTCACCGCATTTCTACTGATCCGCCTGTGGGGTTCGCCTATTTGACCTCAGAAAATATCGGTAGGCCCGCCGATTTTGGATCACTCGGTTACTGAGTGTCGATGTCGTCGCATTTGTCTGATCCAGGCGTTTATAGGCCTGCCTTTCCTACATCGCGATGTCTTTGGAACATGCATTGATATTGCCTTTTTAACAGGGTTCAAATGATCTCTTCTTTGAACGTGGCAATACCAGCTTAGCCGATCGCGCTCTATTTTTTGTACGATGGTTTCCTTGATGTGAAAGCTTCCACGGATCTTCGAACTTCTTATTCGATCAAGCTTTGTCACTCCTGCTGTCATGCGAAGCATCCTCATCTCAGCTGCCGTTAATTTACTCTCATACGTTTTGTACATCGTCCAACATTGTGAACCTATGTAAGTGCTGGACGCACAACTGCGGTGTAGAGCCTTCCTTTCAACTTAGGTGGCATTTTTCAGTCACAGAAGATAGCGGAATTTTCTCGCCACTTCATCCACCCTACGCTTACGCGATGATTGATGTCGTCATCACAAGTTGCTTTGCTATTGATCATAGATCTCAGGTATTTGAACTTTTCGCACTTGGGAAGCACTGTTCCATTCAAATAAATGTCTGGAATAGGCCTGAGTGGATCAGAGAACGGGCAGCACAAGTACTCTGTCTTTTTTGAACTAATGCGATACGCCAATACCCAACCAGCAAATGCGCGACGCATGGAATGGTCAGTAGGATTCAGTTCTTGAATAATTTGAATTTTGTACGGATACAGGCTCAAGTCTTTTCGCAAAATTCGCCAAGTTGAAGAGTATGAAAGGTCAAGTTCCTGAAAACGACGCGAAATTGAGACCTTTGGTTCTCGCGCACTCTGTGCCACCGCGGCATTATTTTCGGTCGACCGCTCGTTTTCGTTGACACTGACCACTTTCTTCGAATTTCTTTATAATTCGCCGAATAATGAACTCGGAAGGAGGCGCGAAACGTTCCGCGAACAGAACTCGAATTTTGATAATACATTTTTACGATTCCGATGTGGTGTTGTATCATATAGCGCTCCGTAGTAAAATAGTGACTATGACAGAATACAATGACAGCAAAATATTGTCAAATATAGCCGCAGTCGTCTGTTAAAGTTCTATCATAGCTACTGAATGACGGTTTATAAAAAAAAAAATAATTAAGGCACATCGCCCGAGACCGTACAGATGGTAGATTGAAGCAGTTGATGACTTAAAAAACCTAAGAGAAGAAAGGATATAAATAGATAAGTACTACACTTCAGATCAGAAAAAATGATTATCAAATATCAGATCTAACTTGTTCAAAAACAGTCAGAGGAAACCATTTTTTGTAGCCGCACCATTCGACAATTTACATAAACCCTTAAGCACGCTATCTCGTTCTTATGACATGAAATAGGTGAGCAGTCAAGTCAGTAGCTTAACAACAAATTATATAATGAATACCAGAAAAAAACAAAAACAACAACACAATTGTAATCGTACGTGTTATACATAATAGATGTTAGCAGATTACAATATCGGCTACAATCTGAACATATCATCAACTGACTCAATACTCATTTAATGGCACACAAAGCAATATAAGCATTTGCAATACTCCTATCATATTAAGAACGATTGCTAAGGAAAGGCAAATGAATAAACACTAAGCTTTCAGGCAATTCAACAACTCAATTAAGTTCGACAAAAAAAATACTGATTACTTTTGCGGAAAACACATTGCAGACAAAAGAAAATCTCATATAATTCCAGGTTCATTCACCGTCCGAATCCCGTGGGGGGCGACCGACCAACTAATATAAAAATGCCATCACACGTTTATCATTGTTTATGAATTCTTACATATTTTGCAATTATTTCGTTTACAGTTGCAGAGAATTTAATTGATGAACAGAGAGTAAGCCTAAAACACGTGTTTGATGTAAATGGTACAACAATCGCTGACCTTTAACAAGGTTTTTGTTAGCAATAGAATGTTGTTCGCTTCATTGGGGAAACACGCATAATTTGATTGACTACAACAAAAAATAGAATCGCTCTAGTATTAAATTTAATTAAAAATGTGCTATAATCTCAAAGCCTGTGCGCGGGAGGGGGACAATTAGAACGCGACGTGCTCTCTCTGATCAATGAATTTCGATTTCGAGAATTCTGATTCGCTCGTGGTATCGAGTCACGTATTATGAAATGTGCAAATGATGTTTACTTTGGCCAGTGCACTAGTTTGTGTAATATTAAATTTATACAAAAGAATGCATTGATCTATGTTATCTTACATGCAATAGCGGACATAGGAGTACGTAATTTCAATGTTAATGCGTCGATATTTGTGTCATTGTTGACCTACGGTCAAAGCACGTTTTGCAATATTTTTACAAGAATATCGTTTATACAAGTAGATTCATTGACTTCTAGTTAACGGAAGCAGCAGGAGATAACATTGCTTTCCGTGAATTTTATTGCTGCATGGCTCCTATTACAAGTCCAATAGAAAGTGTATCTTATAAATATTTTTGCATTGCTATCTAAATAATATCATTGAAAATTCTACCTTTGCCAACCCAGGAAGTGGTTATTAACACGCAGGCATTGTTTTCGCCCTATGCTCCTTAGAAGTGACAGGATTTAAGTAAATAGTGGAAGCCAGTAAAATTAATATATGCACCTCGAGCACCACTCACAAATTTGTTCTTTCACCGCTCCTAGTGTTCGACGAGAATCTGTAAACATTCAACATGACGACATACGCTGACTATGTTGCCATACATACTATACGATTTAGTTGCACACCTTTGCTATTAAATGATTTAGATAACGGTTAAGGACTGCTGGGAATCAAAATCTTAAGTACGAATATAGTGCTGATCTCACCGGGAAAGATTTATTCCCGAGTTTAACCCGTTTGAATGGTGCTTGGACCCCGTAATTTCAAGTTCAAGGAGGTAGGTTAGGGTGGCTGTCTGTATCAAAAATACAGACACACTTAGGCCAGAAGAAGTCCACTGCGATACCACTAGATCTAGCACATAATCAGCTACATCCACTAAGAGAACCTTCCGGCGCTTTTTATAAAGCGAAAGATGCGTCTGACGTCTGTATTCACCAGGTCACCAAGGTTATCGAAGAGAAGTGCTCCAAGATAGAGTAGTCTTCTTTCGGATAGGGATGGACAGGTGCAGAGAAAATGGAGGATGGTTTCTTCCCCCCCCATCCCTGCAGTTTTGTCCGTGAAAATACAAATATCCAACGAGGTACCTAGGTATAATTTTAAGATTTCAAATTAAGTTTGACCGAGAACATCGACGAACGTGTCAAAAAAAACCCTACTATCCTCCTACGCATGTAAAAGGGGTTCGACAATACCTGAGGTTTCAGGCCTAGCGTGACAAATTGATTGTATAGGACGGTTGTGAGACCGTATACGGTGAAACTATTTGGTGAGAGACTCTCGATAAGAGAGTGTTCATTAGCTTGAACAATAAAGGGTAGCCTGCATTAGGATAACTGCTTCATTGATCCTGTACGTTTACTTTACAGCCGCCTTGTAAACAGCGATGTTAACCAGAGATAATAATGTAGTCGAGAAGATTATTACTCTGTATGTTGATAGCCAGGTTGCCGTAAGTCAACAGTCAAATAATACCATGACCCTGGGCTGGGTACCGAGTCATATGAAAACCTTAGGCGACGAAAAAGCTGACGAACTTCCATGTAAAACAATTCTTGGGTTACATGTCAAGTTGGTCGCGTGGCATCTACCTAACCAATAGTGCCTTCAATGACAAGCAAAATCTCTTTATCGTAGCTTCTCTTTATCAAATCGAATGATAGTGGCGCCCACTTCCCATATGGATCTAAAGATGGTCAACATAGGATTGGTACTGAATTTTGAGATTTGACGTCTTATACAATAATTGACGAGTATAGTTTTTTGACGAGCGATTGCAAGTGGTCAGGTATTAGGTATTCGGTGAAGGATTACGCATTGAATGAAGGTGCTGCTAAGAATTCTTAGACTGTGAGAATTACAAGCCTCTGCAGAAGCTGCAAACAATATGTAACTACATCTCACTTCCCCTACACACGTCTTTCTTTCTTTTTGTCCCAGTGATCTAATAAGATGATGATTTCAAAATACTGTAGTTCCTTACGAAAATATGGAAATTGGAGCATTTGAGATTCGTCAAGAACATTGTTTTATTTAGCGAAATAGAGCAGCAATTCAAATAAATAATTTCAGACTTAAGCTACGATTCCACGTTTGATCATTTATGCTTTGGTAGTATTTGACACAGTTTTGATAAGTTTTTTCAACCTCACTAAAAAGATAAACACATCTTGTACTTAAATACTGACAGACGAAAAACAAAATATTTAAAGAACTGACATCAACTACCAGCTTTAAGAGGTATTATCAGAGCCAAAAGTTTAAAGTATACTAAACCTATTTTTTATGTTTTGCAGATTAGAGACTCTAAAAAGCAACACCGATGGTAAATTATTGTGTTATCTTTTTCAGAGGCCAAATGTTTATTTCATTATGTAATAAAATACGAAAATTGGATAAAATTATCATCCAGCATCATTGCGCCAATAAGAACCTCTTAGAGGACTTAATATCAAGGTAATGAGCTTTTATATTAATCTTGCACAGGGGAAGCAGTGAGAAAAAATACGGGGACGCAATCAGTTATATAAAAGACGCTACTTCCTGACCCATTTTAAATAATATTACGGTTGTTACCGTTATACCAGCGTTAAGTTAGTAGAGAATTGTATGTATTACAACTACACATGACGACCATTCTAGTACTGTTTGGTGTTAACGCCAGTAACCTAAACAGAAGTAAGGACCAATAATGAGATAATTAACTTTAAGGATTCTCACTTTCAAGCTACTAGTTGTTTACTGTTTAAATATAAATAAATAACAACATTTATGGAATATTTGATATATTCAAGCAAATTTTATACCAATTTTTGTTTTGCCTATGCCGAACATAGTGCTTATGGTCTGCGGCAAATTTCCGTCGACACTAAGTGACTTCATTGTATTTAAGTATAACTAAGACCATCACGGCATGCTCTATCTAAGCTCTCGAAATGGACTAATGAACGTGGTCTTAGTGTCAACCCATTAAAAACGGAACTGGTCCTCTTCACAAGGAAAAGTTCTGCATTTTGACCCTCAAAAATTATGCGGTACTAGCTTGACACTTGTAAACAAGCCAAATACGAGGGCAAGGTGAAAAGTTCTCGGCCTGACAATGAAAGACTCCGATTTTCAGTTAAAAAATGATTTTATTTTTCTATATAATCTCCCTCGACTTCAAGACACTTAGTCCAGTGTTTCTCCAACATCAGTATTCCTTCTCGGAAGTGAGAGTCTGGAAGGCTGTGAAAATATTCATCTACGGCCCTCTCAACTTTTGCATTTGATGCGAAGCGCTTCCCAGAAAGAAATTTCTTCAAGTTTGGGAACAGATGGAAGTCTGAGGGTGCCAATTTAGGTGAATAGGGGGGATGGCCGAGCAAATCATACCCCAAATCCCACAGTTTTCCCATCGCCAACGCATTGTCATGGCGAAAGATGATTTTTTTCTT
Organism: Brachypalpus laphriformis; assembly: GCA_945910035.1. Lineage (NCBI taxonomy): Eukaryota > Metazoa > Arthropoda > Insecta > Diptera > Syrphidae > Brachypalpus > Brachypalpus laphriformis. The sequence goes on along the minus strand of OX246754.1, from coordinate 43,105,076 downwards.
CTTCAAGCCAGGCCTCTTCTCGCGAATTTTGGCATCCAGCCGGTCAAGAAGTTTGGAGTAATATTCGCCTGTAATTGTTCTGCCTTTCTCAAGATAATCAATTAACAGGATCCCTTTCGCATCCCAAAACACACTGGCCATGACCTTTCCGGCAGATGCGATCGACTTCGTTTTCTTTGGCGCTGAACCAATGGCTTCCATCCACTGCTTCGACTGCTGTTTCGTTTCTGGCGTATAGTGGTGGACCCATGTCTCATCCATGGTGACAAATCGCCGCACAATATCGGTCGGATCCCTATTGAATCGGTCCAACGATTGCCGCGAAAATCGTTTGCGCATTTGCTTTTGATTGGCATTCAGCAATGGCACCCATCTTGCACAGAGCTTTCGCACCCCTTAGTTTTTGTGCAAGATGTTTCGCACCCTCTCTTCCGATATACATACAGCCTCAGCTATCTCACTCACCATCAATCGCATATCGTCCAACACGATATTATGCACTTTTTCGATGCTTTCGGGTGTGGTTGCGGTTCTTGACCGTCCTTCACGTGGGTCATCGAGGGACGTGCGACCACGTTTAAATTCAGCTTCCCACTTTTTAACGGTTGACATGGAAGGAGCAGAGTCCCCGTAAACTTTTACCAACTTTGAATACGTTTCCTTAGGGGTTAACTCATCCAAAACGAAGAATTTTATGACCGCACGATATTCAAGTTTATCCATTTTAACGAAAAACATGCAATACGTTTACTGCAAAAATTCGTGTAAACAAACTACTTGAGAGAACAAGTTGAAACTTGTCATACGAACTAATGAGAGGTGCACCCAGGCAGGAAACATAAATTTTTGCTGATTGGAACGCTATCTCTGCGTAAGGCCGAGAACTTTTCACCTTGCCCTCGTATTTGGGTTTTATTCCGTACAAACAATTTAGCTGGAAACGCAATATCCTGGATCGAGTGAAGAAAGCCACTATAGCTCTGTACTGCTGTAACAAAGCAATAGGAAATAAATGGGGACTACAGCCCCATACTAACGTATAGCGTGAGAAAGCTGTACACCTAATCCCACTTGGGCGTGTGTAGAGGACGGCCTGCCTGTGCATCAGCGGAGTACTAAGAACAACTCCAACAGCGGTTCTAGACATTCTTTTGCACCTGCCTCCTCTAGATATCTATCGTAAACAAGTGGCAGTGTGTGCAGCAACCCACATGAATGCCATATCTCAGTGGTCCAGTCTAGGTATAGGACTATGCACTTCCACAACTTCTGTTTGATAAAAACTTGAAAACCCGCATCCCCTCCAGAGTTGACTAGCAGGGGAGCTAGAAACACAAGAGGGATCCATTTGCTTTTACACAGATTGATCCAAAACAGAGTCGGGAGTGGGGGAGGTGTCTAAACTAAACATTAATATCTATTTTCGCCTCCCACCTATAGCGTCTTCCAGGCGAAGATAATGGCAATTAAAAAAACCCGGACATATGCAGTGGGTTCCAAACAGAGGTTCTAGCTGTACTTAAAGCCGCGGAATTACTTGAGATGGGATCAGCATCCGACAAGAATATCGCCATCTTCATTGAAAGTCAGGCGCTAGAGTCTTGAGTCACTAAATCTAAGATCGTCAGGAATTGCCGCATAATGTTTAGGGCATTATGTACGCAAAACCGTGTCAGATTATGTTGGGCACCTGGACACTGCGATATAGACAGACAACGAAAAGGCCGACAAGCTGGCCAAAATAGGAGCAGAGTTCCCTCATAGGGACATAATCGGTGGCATTAAATCACCAAGGTGTGTGGCTTCCATTCGTGTGAAAAATATAACGCACACAACATGAGTGGTTGCGAGAAGCTAGGCCCTGGCACTTTAAAGAGCTGTTGCGCCAAATATTTGTTTTTTTTTTTTTTTTGTGGCTAGGGGAATTATTCGTGATAGAATCGTCAACATGGCTAATTTAAGATGGTCCCCAACTTAGATGGTCATAAGATGTCCGAGGCCTTGTGAGCTGTGTTAGACCGCAGGAAATCTGGGGAAATCATAAAACTAGATAGATCAGGGCTTAGAACAGAGAGTAGAGTACTCTCTGGCCATTGGCTTGTAAGGAAGCATGCTATGAGACTAGGTTTGACAAATACGGGTGTTTGTAGGTACTGCAATGGCCTACATGTCTCAGAGGATATAACACATATACTCTGTGAGTGCCAAGGCATTGCCAGGACAAGACTAAAGCACCTTGGGCGATAATTCTTTGATAACCTAGAAGAGGTAAGGTCCCGGAACCACAATAATGACATCTTCAAATTCTGTAGGGAATTCAAGTGTATGGGTTAATTGGCACAGGTCTTTTTGCCGTGAAGTTTCCCTGGGGACCGCGAAGGGCTCACCTTTGTGCCTTATGTCTTACGATAACCTCATAACCCTACTCAACCTAACCTACCTCGTCGGAAAAACCAATGGTTATACCATTCATAGTCACTGAACCAAGGTTTAGCGTTCTTCTTCTTGTTAATGGTACGACTGCTTGTTGGGTTTAATCGATAGGCCCCCCTTGCCAGTACACCAGTCCTAGACTACAAGAAGTGCATCTTGCATGAGTTCTGAAACCTAAACTATTAAGTCTATTCAGTAAGTCAAACACCACGAGACAACACAAAAGTGGTGAGAGGACGTCGCCTTGGGGACACCCTTCAGCTGCGGAGACCTTCAAAGAGACCTCTCCTGAAGTTATTATGCTGCTATCGAGCATAGTCCTAACCTATTTGGTAGTAGGTTGGTCGATTCCCCTGCGTCTCATGGCAATAGTGATGGAGTCATAACCAGTATTATCAAAAACACCTTCTATGTCAAGGAATGAATGTAGTTTGATTTTTTCTTTGTAAATAGATAATGAAAGCGTTTTCCGTGGATCGACCTTTCCTGTATGCATATTGACCTGATTGCACAGGTATAGTCTTTTCAGGAGCAACAAGTGTGTAATTAGGTAAGGTTCTCGAAGCTGGGAAGTGTACCTTGAGCAAAGTTTCCAAGGTTTCCCTTCGACTGGATGTATAGGTGCAATCAGGTTGGTAGGCCCGTTGGAATGGCAGAAGTGGCAGTTCTTCCTGCATGCTATTCTCTTCGATTTCCTCAACTGTCTGTCGAGCTTAGTCAAAGCGGAACTATATTCGTTGCAATTTGTTGTGCATTCAGTGGTGTTGTTTCCGGAGTATCTCCAGCTAGTCATCCCACCACGGTCGAACAGAATAAGGCAATATAAGTCTGTAAGTCTTGCGCGAGTTGAAAGAGTCGGTAAGTATGGTTCCAAGCAAGAATTACAGATACGTAATTTGCAACGAACTCAGCCAAATTAAAGGCGATGACAAGGAACCTCAATCTCAGCATCAGCTCCATTGCTTTTCGCTTCATGTGACCGTGTTTGGTTCATTGTTCTATCTACGCATTAAACTTTAATCCCAGAGAATAGCTCGAATACACACATATGTAGATTTAGCAACTAATGCTTGATGACGAAAACTTGTTCTCCTACTACTAAGAGTACGACATGTCCACCGACACGGTCATTGAAATGTACTCGTACATTCTCCCCAAACAAGTTGAAATGCTCGCTGCTGCTGCTGCCGCTTGTATAAATAAAAACAAATTTAGGTGAGCACTCTGTGAAAACTGGGAAATAGAACTCAGATAAAGGCAAACAGTGTGGCGTTGATAAGGCCTAAACAAATAAAAACAAAGATAATCAACAAATGGCTACGCTACTCTCCTTGGATGACTAATGTTATGTAAAAGAAAAAATATACGACAAAAGGAAACAACACACCACACGCTTCCCATCTCAAGGGCAGCCTAATGCTGCACCCCTTGGGCAAACTTTTAACACAGTCACACAAGCAATGGCCACACAAACACACACCCAGGCATGAAACACCCCCGTAAGAATCAGTGCCCTTCAATTTAGGTAGTTCTGTGTACTTCCCCCCCGACCTTTCTAGTTTTTCATACAAAATTTACCATTTTTCCACTCGAAGGCGAGAAAAGTTGAAGCGTTTAGCATCCGTTTTCCTGGAGAATATCGACACCCGATTGTCACACACTATCGACGAGTCAGCGATCGAGCAATTGAAACGCACTTTGTTAACTTTTGTGTGGCGGAGGAGTTTTTGAAGCGAATTTCGCAAGTTTTGATCTGGCTTTTGTTCTCTGGTTTTCGGGGTCTTTCGTCGGATGAACACAGGAATTTTGTTTTCACATTTTTGGTGGTTTTGCAGCTCGCCGTGGGGGTGATTTTCGAAGGAAACGGATTGTATTTGGTAGGATTTCTTAAACAAAAAAGTTTTTTTCTCGGGGGTTTCTCGACTTTTTCGCGAGCGATTGGAGAAAAAAAATTTATTTTTTTTTGCTCTTCTAGAGTGACAGTTCAACACACACAGATGTTTGAGATGGAGTAGGATGGATAGAGTGGTTGGTTGTTGGTGAATGTGTGTGGGGGACTTTGACATGTTGGTGAAGTTGGAAGGAATTCTGTTTATTTAAAGTACACATTGATAGGTAGCTCGTTGATATTGTCTGATTTAATAATGTAGGGTACTGGATCTGATTTTTTAAGCTCATTTGAATTAACCAACAATCTGTTGGACGTAGGCTTGCATTCCTCCAGAGGAAGGCTAGATTTCAGTTTACTGGAAATTTCGAAAAAATTTTTTTTTTAGTTTAGTCTGATAGATTAACACGTTGAGCACGAATCTGTAATTTTTTGTTTGTGCTCTTTTACCGGAGGGGCATAACCCGCCCCCCAAAATTTCAAAAATGCCATACAAAGCACTCTTTTACCGGAGAGGCGTAGCCAACCTCCAAAATTTTAAAATGGCCATATGAAATACCAAACTTTTCTGGATCAGAACATAAAATGTACAATTTCTTAATCAAAATCGCACGATAAAAAGGCTGCACAAAAGTATGTAATATTTCTAATTATGATTTTCAATACTTTTTTGAACTAGATTCATTTGCAGTCACGTTCGAGCACGGGAGAAGGATGTTTGTGAAAATAATAATAATTTATTTAAAGAAAACGTTCGGATGTCGCGAGAAGTATTTAACTTACTATGCAGAGAGCTCTAAAATATCGGCAAGCGAGATACAAATTACAGAAAATGTATTCCATGCAAAAGAGAGTAGCTATGGGCTTGTTCGCTCTAGAATCATCAGCGGAATCCCGAAATATCGTAAATCTGTTTGGAGTTGGGAAAACTTCAGATTGCAGAATTGTAAAATCATTTTGTCAAGAAGTGTGGAGTGGCCCACGATCGAAGTATTTAAATGTTTATCTACTTACTAGGTGAAGAGACGAAAATGTCCATGGCTTCGAAAAAGTAGGATTCCCACAGTCCTTCGCCGCTATTGGTAAACAGAATAAGTTCAATTTTGTACGCACAGGCAAGATTATACCACTTTCATTCTTCAGATGATTGTCATATTGAGGTTAAACCGTCTGCTGACGATGCCACAGATTACTACAAAAAGGATTGTATTCAAAAGTTCTTCTAGCTGCAGTGGATTATTGGTTTGAAATTTTCATATAGTAAATATGGTACCTTAATCCAAGAAATGGGTAACCAACCCCGTTTGGCGGATTCTTGGTGGCAGCAGATGAGAGAGGGGGGAAGAGTGCTTTTCTCACTAGAGCACTTCTTCCTGTTCCAGGCGGCAGCGGACGAATTCCCTAGACGGAGTCAACGGTGGCGTCTATAGTTCCAGTTAGGTTGAACTTAGTGAATACCTTGCGCGAGCTGCTTCGACGTATTCGGATCACAGGTCGGTAAGGAATTTCCAATGTTGGTCAGGACATTGGAATAGAGATGGTGGCGGAGGAGCCCTTAATGGGCCAACGGCAGCGCTCATACTCCCGTAGTGGACTACTGGCACCGGTGTACCCGGCCCCTCGTCCTAGGGGAATAATTAACGAACTGGCCCTCCAGGTTGGGGGTTGTGCCGTCGGGGTAACTTCCATACCACGTAAAAAACGCATGGTTCCGAAACAACCAAAAGCCTCGGATAAGGATGACCCAACTAATGACGACCCCAGCAAACGAAATAAGGACAACGACCTTCGGATCTGTACGTGGAATGTTCTGTCCCTTTACAGACCACGTGCAGCCGAACAACTAGCAGAGGCCCTAGACTGCTATAAAGCAGATATTACCGCCATCCAGGAAGTGCGATGGGATGGGCCAGGCAAAAAGAGGATGAAAAACTGTGACATCTACTACGGTGATTGCTACAGAGGCAACAGGCAACGCTTATTCGGATGCGGATTTGTCATACGCGGCAGACTAAGGCAAGAAGTCTTAAGCTTCCGACACGTGAGCGAGCGTATTATGACTATCCGGATCAAGGCTAAATTCGCTAACATAAGCCTAATATGTGTTCATGCCCCCACAGAAAAAAAGGACCCTGCCTCCAAAGAGTGTTTCTACGAGCTCCTCGACAAAACATACGAGCAATGTCCTAAATACGACGTTAAGATCGTATTGGGCGATTTTAACGCCAAAATAGGAAAGGAGGACGTCTTCGGTAGAGCAGTCGGTAAGCATAGCCTACACGACACCACGTCTGATAACGGACTAAGGCTAATTGATTTCGCTGTGGAGCGAAATGTCACCATAGCAAGCACATGGTTTCCTCATCTCGATATTCATAAGCAGACATGGCGGTCCAATGATCATGTCACGATCAACCAAATTGATCATATTGCGATCGACGCAAGGCATACCTCCAGTATTCTGGATGTCCGGACCTTCCGAGCGGCCAACATAGACTCGGATCATTACCTTGTTGTAGCCAAGGTACGAATGCGGATATCCCAATCTGAGCAACAAAGAAGAATTACTGTGAGAAAATTTAACGTCGAAAAGCTACAATCGCAAGAGACCGCCAGACTCTTCGCTGAACGCGTATCCCGAAATCTCTCAATCACCCCTATACCGCCAGCATCAAGTGCCGAAGACCAGTGGCAACGCTGCCAACATGCCATCAGAAACGCCGCGACTGATGTGATGGGTCTCGCTCGCACACCACCGCGAAACCCCTGGTTTGACGAAGAATGCCGGCGAGTGCATGCAGCAAAACAAGAGGCATACAAAGCGGCGCTGCAAAGGAAGACGAGAGCTGCTCGTGAGCTCTACGAGCAAAAGAGACGGGAAGAACATCGGCTTCTCCAAAAGAAGAAGAAAGAGCATGAGAAGCGCGCGTTTGAGAATATCGAGAGTCTATACTCCAGGAACAATGTACGGAAGTTTTACCAAAAGGTAAAAAGAACGTGTCAGAGAAGTAATACCCGTACAGAAACCTGTAGAGATGAGAATGGAAACCTCGTAGTAGAATCACAGTCGGTGCTGAGAATATGGAAAAACTACTTCTGCAGACTGTATAACGGCGACGAAGACCAACATCCCGCTGTCAGGCAGAATGAACCATTCAACATGGACGATGACAGTCAAAATTTCCGTCCACCTGACCAAAACGAAGTGAGGATAGCAATATCCAAGCTAAAATCGAACAAGGCTGCTGGACCTGACGGTTTACCTGCCGAGCTTTTCAAGGCAGCTGGGGATGAATTGGTAGAGTGCATACACCAACTCATTTCTAATATTTGGTCAGAGGAGTGTATGCCTGATAAATGGAATCTCAGCATCGTTTGCCCGATCCACAAGAAAGGAGACCCCCTCAACTGCGCCAATTATAGAGGCATCAGTCTCCTCAACATCGCGTACAAGATCTTTTCTGCGATATTGTGTGAACGCCTGAAACCTTTTATCAACAGCCTGATTGGACCCTATCAGTGCGGTTTCAGGCCGGGAAAGTCCACCATCGATCAAATCTTCACACTTCGGCAGATCCTGGAGAAAACCCAAGAATTCCAAATCGATACTCACCACCTCTTTATCGATTTCAAGGCCGCCTATGACAGCATCTATAGAGAAGAGCTTTATAGAGCCATGTCTAGTTTTGACATCCCTGCCAAACTTGTCCGACTGTGCAGGCTGACGATGGAGAACGCTCGCTGCTCCATCAAGGTCGGTAATGACCTCACCGAGACCTTTGATGTCAAAAAAGGCTTTAGACAAGGTGACGCGCTGTCATGTGACTTCTTCAATATTGTACTTGAACGGATTGTGCGGAACTCACAAGCCAACACCGGAGGCACAATCTATTACAAGTCTGTACAACTGCTTGCATACGCCGACGATATAGACATTATCGGAAGATCTCAGCGGGCTGTCACCGGTGCTTTTGCAAGCATTGAGGCAGAAGCGGCTAAAATGGGTTTGGCGATAAACGAGGGCAAAACCAAGTATATGCTGTCAACTAGAAGGGAAAACCAACATCGACGAATTGGACAAAACGTCACCGTGGGCAGCTATAACTTCGAGGTAGTAAGGGACTTTGTCTACCTTGGCTCTGCTATAAATTCAGCAAACAAAATCAGCGCAGAAATCAATCGAAGAATAACTCTTGCCAATCGCTGTTTTTTTGGGCTTATAAGGCAATTCAACAGTAAAGCCCTCTCTCGAACAACTAAGGAGACTCTATATAAGACCTTGATCATCCCAGTCCTGCTTTACGGCGCTGAAACATGGACTTTATTAAAAGAGGATGAAGATATCCTTGGTCGCTTCGAGAGAAAAATTCTTCGTAAGATTTTCGGTCCCGTTTGCGTTGACGGGTTTTGGAGGAGAAGATTCAATCACGAACTATACGAGCTGTACAGCGACATCGACCTAGTCAAAAAACTGCGTATTGGACGTCTGAGATGGCTAGGACATGTAGAGCGAATGGACACCAACGCTCCGGCCGGCAGAGTCTTCGAATCTAACCCCGAGGGACGACGCAGTAGAGGGAATTACCGCCGTAGGTGGCGCGCACAAGTTCAAGGGGACCTCGACCAACTTGGAGTGCGCAACTGGAGGCAATTAGCTAAAGACCGAGCTAAATGGAGAGGCTTGTTGGTTGAGGCCCAGGTTCACCCCGAACTGTAGCGCCACCTAAGTAAGTAAGTAAAGTAAGTAAATATGGTAAATATGTCAAGGTTCTAATATAAATTGTTCTTATATAAGACCTGTTTTTTTGAAAGTTTACTGTACTCGCTTTTAAAATTAAAAAAAAAACACCATGTACTCACTTTTAACTCATTCCTTGAAGTAGAAGCATCTGAAATTCAGCTGGCGCTAATTTTATCGATAGCAACAACCTTTGAGAAACAGAGCGCAGAAAAAGTACAGTCAAAGAAACTATTTTGTTCCGTGAAGGTTGCTGTCATAGCTTATTTAAGCGAAGGCAAACAATTTTGATGAACAAGCCACCTACGATTGAGGTTGAAATTAAAATCAATTCGCCGTACTCACTTTCTATAGCCACTTTGTTTACTGACTAATTTATACTCATTTTATGCTCATTTTTGTTTTGTTTTTGCTTTGCGTGAAAAATAAAAGTGAGCTGAGTATAGATTCGTCAAAAAAAAAAAAAACAGGCCTATAGTAATGTCTCGCTAATCCGAATTAGTGAATGCAAGAGGTACTTCGGATTATCAAATAATTCGGATTGAGGTTTACAAAGCAATTAGTATGGACCTACGCGCTACGGCCGTCGGTTGTCCTCGCTAATGGTATAGGAAGGAACGAGGGCGTTTCTTCCTATATGATAGCAGACAATCAAAGAAGAATAAAATATGAATCCTTCGAAATGCATTTACGAACGCTAAAACGTAAATTAGAAGCGAGATACTTACTTACTTACTTAGATGGCGCTACAGCCCGGGGTGGACCTGGGCCTCAACCAACAAACCTCTCCAGCCAGCACGGTTACGAGCCAGCTGCCTCCAGTTGCGCACGCCAAGTTGGTTGAGGTCCCCCTCCACTTGTTTGCGCCACCTACCGCGAGGTCGTCCTCTACTGCGCCGTCCGTCCGGGGTGGATTCGAAGACTTTCTTAGCGGGAAGGTTGGGCTCCATCCGCTCTAAATGACCCAGCCATCTTAGTCGCTGTATGTGAACTCTTCTGGCTAAGTCGGTGTCCTTGTACAGGCCGTATAGTTCGACATTGTACCTTCTCCTCCACTCACCGTCTATGCGGACGGGACCAAAGATCGCTCGAAGAACTTTTCTCTCGAAATAACCAAGGGCATCCTCATCCGGTTTTGTCAAAGCCCATGCCTCTGCGTCATACAGCAGGGCTGGGATGATTAATGTCTTATAAAGAGTTACCTTAGTAGTTCGAGATAGGGCTTTGCTACTCAATTACCGTTTTAGCCCATAGAAACAACGATTGGCAAGAGTAATTCTCCGTGTGATCTCCCTACTGATGTCATTTGCGGGGCTGACCATAGAGCCTAGGTAGACAAAATCCTTTACTACCTCAAAATTATATCTGTCTGAACGCCACAAGTTCTGTCCAAGACGCCGATGTTGGGTGTACTTTTTTGTAGACAGCATATATTTTGTTTTGCTTTCATTGACCGCTAGACCCATCTTTGCTGCCTCGGTCTCAATACTCGTAAATGCCCCATTGACGGCCCGCTGAGTTCTTCTGATTATGTCAATGTCATCGGCATAAGCGAGTAGTTGTACAGACTTGAAGAAGATTGTACCTCCGGGGTTGGCTTGTGAGTTTCGTACAATTCTCTCAAGTACTATGTTAAAGAGATCGCATGATAGCGCGTCGCCTTCATATGTTTTTTCCAAGATCTGCCGTAGTGTGAATATTTGGTCAATGGTAGACTTTCCCGGCCTGTAACCGCACTGATAAGGACCTATCAGGTTGTTGACGATCGGTTTTAGGCGTTCACATAGTACGGCAGACAGGATCTTATATGCGATATTTAGGAGACTTATACCTCTGTAGTTGGCGCAGTTCAGAGGGTCTCCTTTCTTCAGGATCGGGAAAACGATGCTGAGGTTCCATTCATCGGGCATACTTTCGTCCGACCAGATTTTACAGATGAGCTGGTGCATGCTCACTTCATTCTGATCGGGTTGACGGGAATCTTGACTGCCATCGTCACTGTTGAATGGCTCATTCTGCCTGACAGCGGAATATTGGTCATCATCGCCGTTTAACAGTCTGCAGAAGTGTTCCTTCCATATCCTCAGCACCGACTGCGATTCTACTACTACGTTGCCATTTTCGTCCCTGCAGGCTTCTGTTCTGGCTTTGAAATACTGGCATGTTCTTTTTACCTTTTGGTAAAATTTTCGAACATCATTCCTGCAATAAAGTCTCTCAATCTCCTCGATCGAGCGCTTCTCATGCTCCTTTTTCTTCTTTCTGAGAAGTCGATGTTCCTCTTTTCTTCTGCTCACGTAGAGCTCGTAAGCAGCTCTAGTCCTTCTATGCAGCGCCGCTTTGTACGCCTCTTGTTTAGCTGCATGTGCTTGCCGGCATTCCTCATCAAACCAGGGGTTTCGTTGTGGTGGCCGAGAAAAACCCAGTACAGCAGAGGAAGTATCTCTGATGGCTTGTTGGCAACGCTGCCACTGGTCTTCCGCATTTGCTGCTGGCGGCATAGGACTTAGAATAAGATTAGAAGAAACTCGATCGGCAAAGGTTCTGGCGGTCTCTTTCGATTGTAGCCGCCCGACGTCAAATTTCCTCACAGTATTTCGTTGATTTCGCTCCGTTCTGGATATACGCATCCGTACCTTGGCTACAACTAGGTAGTGATCCGAGTCCACGTTGGCTCCTCGGAAAGTCCGGACACCCAGAATACTGGAAGAGTGCCTTGCGTCGATCGCAATGTGATCGATTTGGTTGACGATTTTTCGATCAAAGGAGAGCCATGTTCCTTTGTGAATATCGAGACGTGGGAAACGCGTACTGGCTACGACAAAGTTTCGCCCCTCCGCAAAGTCGATTAGCCTGAGTCCGTTGCCGGATGTGATGTCGTGCAGGCTGTGCTTTCCGACCACGCTACTAAAGACGTCCTCTCTTCCTAGCTTTGCGTTAAATTCGCCTAGGATAATTTTAACGTCTTGGCTATGGCATTGCTCATACGTTTTGTCCAAGAGCTGGTAGAAGTCATCCTTTGACGCGTCGTCCTTCTCCTCGTGAGGGGCGTGAGCGCATATTAGGCTAATGTTGGCAAATTTAGCCTTGATACGGATAGTAGATAGACTTCTTGCCTAAGTCTGCCTCCAATGACAAATCCGCACCTGAATAGACGCTGTCCTTGTTGTCTGTAGCAGTCGCCGTAGTAGATGTCGCAGTTTTTCATCTTCCTTTTGCCCGGCCTATCCCATCGCACTTCTTGGATGGCAGTAATGTCTGCGTGTGGGCGCCGTGGTGTAAGTGGTTAGTGTGTCGGATCACTACGCATGAGCTTCCAATTTCGAATCCCAGAAAATACCAAAAAGTTTTTTCACTCACTCTAGGGCCTCCGCAAGTTGTTCGGCTGCACGTGGTTTGTAGAGTGACCTAACATTCCACATGCAGACACGAAGATCGTTGTCCTTTTTACGTTTGCATGGGTCGTCAACAGTAAGATCATCCGTATCCGAGGCTGTTGGTTGCTTCGTAACCAAAGGTTTTGTACGTGGTAGAGAAGTTAACTCGACGGCACAACCCCCAACCTGGAGGGCCAGATCTTTTTTTTTGTACCCCTAGGACAAGAGGCCGGATACACCGATGTCAGTAGCCCACTTCGGGGATATGAGCGCTGCCGTTGGCCCATTAAGGGTTCATCCACCACCATCTCTTTTTCAATACCCTGACGTAGTATTGAAAATCCTTACAGACCTCAGCTCCAAATATGTTGAAGTGGCTCCGGTAAGGTATCCGCTGGTCTGTAGACGTCACCGTTGATTCCATCGAGAGAATTCATCCGCCGCGCGTCCTCCTTCTGAGGAGCTCTTGCTAGATTTCTGAGACGCATATTTCAGCCGATCAGGTCAACAAAAGATACCTCGTCCGGTTAGACATATGCGCGCTGAAGTTCACCCAGATGTGCCTACGCAGGTCTGAGTGTTCAGCTGCACATATATCGTCAGACTCAGCATACGCTCATCGTTAGTTCACTATCAGATAGCTATCCAGCGGGCACCGCGAGGAGATGATGATGCGATTTTGCCCACCAGGAGGGAGATACTAGCATGTACAATTTCATTTTTATAATAAGGGTATTAACTTAAACCGATAAATTTACTCATCTCGTAGTTCTGTATATTTACGAGGTGCTTTAAATGAATATCTCTCGGAAACAAGTTGCGTAATTGAATGAGCTTTTCTGTAACTGTCATCAAACTGTCGCCAAACATATGAAAATGCTGAAAATTGGTGAAAAGAAAAAACTTATCAGATTGTATTCCCACCTCTGCCATAGTTTCAATCAAATTTGACAGCAGCACAATTTTCGACGGCAGTGTAATTTTGCGAGGGTGATTTCCGAACCAAAATAGTCGCATAAATTTACGGGGCTCTCGTAAATAATTTTTCATATAAAATTTGACAGGTCATTTACGCGATGATAAATTTATACGGTTTACGTGGCTTACGAGGGTTTTACGAATTTAAGTGAATACCCTTAATATATTATAGGTATGCTACAGAGGTTTGTATACTGAAATTCGGATTAAAGAATACATATCTTGGTACCGATTCCGACTGTAGATTACATAAATGGAAGTAATGGATCATTCGGAATAGCGCAATATTCAGGTTAAATATGACGGATTAACGAGACATTACTTTACATTACATCGACGTCAACCTTCTATCATTAACGGTTACATATCGTCTAATAGACAGAAACATATCAATCGCATGATCCATATACATAGATTACACGACGAAAATAAAACGATCTGGATTTGGATCAACAAACAATTTTAGATGTATCTTGTGTCGTGGTTATAGTTTACACATCTTACTCATTTCAAAATATGGTTTATTTCGTGCTTGTCTCTTGCTATATGCATCCAGGACATCATTTGCTTCTTTTGGCGTACAACTTATCATTATTTTTATTCAATTAATAGCTATTTAAGAGCACTAATTTCTTTCCCTTCTTCTCCATTGGAATTGCAAAGCAAAGTTCTTCGAGTGTTCTTTGGCACCTTCTGCATAGACGACGAGTGGAGGAGAAAGTATAATGCCGAACTGTATGGCCTATACGAGGACATCGACAGAAGAGTTCACATACACCAACTAAGATGGCTGGGGCATATAGAGCGGATGGAGCCCAACATTCCAGCTAAGAAAGTCTTCGAATCCACATCGGATGGACGGCGTAGTAAAGGACGACCTCGCGGTAGATGGCACAAACAAATGGAGGTGGACCACAAACAAACAAATGGAGGTGCACAACCAGAGGCAACTGGCTCGTAACCGGGATGGTTGAGACCTAGGTCCACCCCGGACTGTAGCGCCACCTAAATAAGTAAGTAAGTATGTAAGTAAGTAAGTAAGTATGGAGGCTTTTATATGCGATCTCCAAGAGCGTATATTTTTATGTGTATTTTTTTTACACAATACACATATCGTATGTTACCCACATTATGTTTTTTTTTTTGTTGCGCCAAGGGATGTAGTAATCTTCTAAAGATACTAGTAGCACGGTTTGCTAGCATGCACGATTAGCAAACCCGAATAATCAATACCAAGAATACGCCTACGTACTAATCCACACCCTGCACACTTGTACCACTCTCCCCGCAGGACTTCCGTAATTACTTCTAGTGGGCTGGTTATCGTATCATACTTTTCGTCTTGTATGAGCTGTTAGGTTAAAGGGGTAATCTGCGTAGAATGGGTACAGCCTGCACTCCGATCACAAAAGGATCCGTCGTGCTCAATGAGTATGAGCTGTTGCTGCTTCTTCTGCGTCTGCTGCTACTCTATTCTTCGCAGCCCAATTTGCATATTCGCTATGTATGCGCCAATCTCTGTCCAACTCTCTTCTGATAACAGCATGTGATCGATTTTAGACGATTGACTATGTAACGCTGTTCTCCAATGTGTGAATCGTCTGCAGTGGAATATTCCGTGCTCCTTCTTCTGGACATTTAGGCCAAAGCGGTAAAGTATCGTGTCTAAACCTGTACAACTACTTGCGATATCCTCCATGACCGGATAAAACTGAGTTCCTTAAGTTGAACTGGTTCCTGAAGGGCCTTTACTATACTCATACACTCGGCTTCCGTTAAAGAAAGCGCCACTGTCGTCCGCTTCTGTGACTTCCAAGCATTTCTCGCCATTATATTAACATCACTCTCGTAATTATCATCAACTAACTCTAAGTTATGTTGCAGACACTCGCAAAACTTTCGACTGATATATTTTAATGTTTCCACTAGATGTTTCGAACTTTTTAAATTTATGTTCATTTGTATGCTTATTTCGATACTTTCGTGATCACTGATTTTCAGACAGTTCAACCCAGTACATCATTTCTCGGGGCCTCAGAATAAGGAGAGCCGACCTTAGATAACAGGGACAAGGCAAGAAAGGTGAAGAAGGTTAATTATGTTTTTATGTTTTTATTTATTCTTCGCTCTTGTCTAAATTGCACTGCTGATCAACATTTTTATCAGATTAGAGTGCACTTCTTGATATACTCCCTTCACAAACAATCTGTGTAGCACCCTACTACTCTATTTCACTATCCACCGTTAGATGTCCCACCGAATAAACAGCACACGTTAACTCTGACACTTGCTCGCAGTTCTCTTTACTTTTCTCATGTCATCCTGAAATTTTTCTCAACCGCGACACGGAATGCTCCACTCCAACTGAAAAAAATAATTAATTCCTCAGCAAACAACGAGAGAAATGTGCACAAAAACCAATTTATTTTGTCTAGCAACCCTGCTCGGGGTGTTTTTCATTCAACACACCAACGGGTTGTACGAAGATCAAATCAAAAAGTTCGACTGGTAGGTACTCCCCGGTCAATCAGCCCCTATCCGTGCATTGTACCAATTAGCCGAGCGAGATCTGTATCCTGAGTAACCCCTTGTATTACAGGCGAAACCTCCACATAGGCAAGTTGAACACAGCCCACTTGGACTTGAACCTGCATCAGGGTCGTCTGCTGGTGACCACGTCGGAGAATGTCTTGGCCTCACTGTGCCCCAAAACTGGTGACATACAATGGCGACAGATCCTCGAAAAGAGTCCACGTGGTGACATCAAGTTCAGCCACAACTTCAACGAACAATCCACCAGCACGGCGGCCGCACGTCGTAACTCGAATCACGGGTTTGATACGCTCACTGTGCAGGGCGTAGCTCCAGCTATTGTCCGCGGCTGGAACACAGCCAGTGGCAACATCGAATGGGAATGGTCTCTGATGCCTGTGCAGCCGGAAAAGGCTGAGGCAGCCTTCTGGTTCTATGCCCAGACTATGTTGTATCATGTGGTCCCGGTGTGGGGCTCACATCTCGAGTTGACACGGTATTTTGCCACCTCGGGGCAATTGGCAGACAGCACTACCTCGAAGGTCCTGGCTCCGTGGATAAGCGCAGAGAAGTGCCTGTTGTCGGGCTCACACTACGTCTGCATTGAGGGAAGTCAGCTGATTAGCTTGGATTTGGTCTCGTCGGAGTCGAATATCATTAAGAAGCAGCTTGCCACAGTGCCAACGTCCAAGCCACAGGCTTTAAGGGTGAGAATCGCTACGAAATTCTTAACTGACGTCTATAGACTGCTCTTTCAGGGAGAAGATGGAGTTCTCGTAATCGGTGGACAGCTGGTTGGTATTGATGACTCTGTAAAGGTTTGTCCGCTTTCCAATGGAAGAAGCTTCTTGCAAGCGCAATACAACCAGGCTCCAGTGGTGATTCAAGCCAGTCTTGACAATCAGGTAAGAAAAGGAAAAGGAACGGCTGTGGCTATTTTATTGGTTTGGTTAGGTGGGTTACCGCCAGATTACCTGATGGCTCGCATAGGCCTACGTGTACCAGTTGAAAAGAGGGACAGAGAGAAATTTATTTATTTGTACGAGATACTTAGAGTTGACTATTTGATGTGGTTGTGTCCGTCTCGAATAGGAGAGTATGTTTAATCGTGATAAGTATGTTTGCCAGATCCTCTGATTCTTCAAAGAAACGTCTGCCTAGTAGATTTTGACGGAATCTGCTGATTCTCGGGCGATGACAAAGAAAGTGTGCAGTGTCCTCCTCAACGTCCGGATCGTCACAACCTCTACAACTCTACTAACGTGCTGCAAATAAATTATCTTTATCTTCTCTGCACATGCATGCTTAACACGTTATACACGTTATGTCCCATATGATATGCGAGCCTGGACTCGTCCGCTGATTATGCACGCAGATTCGAGTCTGTTCGGGGCAGTTAATCTGCTTGTGGCCTGGTACCCAAATAATTTTGACCTTATTCTGCCTACTTAGAGCCTGAAGCTCTGAGTGACGGAGTGCTATTTTGAATGCTATTTTAGTGGTTGTCAGGGCCTTGATGGCAGCTTAGCTATTCTCCTGTGATATGTCTAATACCCTCACCCCTTAGGATGCATCGTATATGGCCAGAATTTCAGCTTAGAATTGAAACAGCACACGCTTAAGGAATTTTTTGATAAGTACCCGGAAAACGAATGGCTAAGAACCTGCACTGACGGTTTTAAAATTAAAACAAATGACAACGGGGGGGGGGGGGGGGGGGGGGGGGGGGGGGGGGGCATACTAATAGACTCCAAATCCGCAAACCAATCCATAGCATCCAACTCACCACCAGACACCAGAACATTGGCAGACATCAGCTTCCTAAAAAGACAAAGAAAAACAATAATTCTCCAATGGATACCATCGCACATCGGATTAATGGGGTATGAGCAGCTAAAAAGGCCACCAGAACAACAACAGCAGCAAGGAACGAAAAGCCATTCCATCGGGTTAAAACTAATATAATACAAGTTCTCAAACCTAAAAATAAAACAGAACACCAAACGGCGACAGTAGGGGAAAGTGGAAGGACATAGAAGAACTCGGGAAAACAAACCAACAGATAGCTATGTGCCAAGCCACAGCACTCTTCAGACTACATACAGGACACGATTGCCTAGCTCATCATCTATACATACATACATACATTTTCAATGGCCTGCTAATCCTTTATGAGGGTCGCGGGGGTAGGATACTCAAGTGGACCCTCCATCCTTCTCGATCCTCCGCCACAGACTCCAACTCATCAGGAGGAGTTCCTAGACAGCTCCAGGAGAGATGTCGGACTTGATCCAACCATCTATTTCTAGGAGTCGTCTACCTGATTGCACGGCAATTATGGCACGTCTTGGAAGCTGGTCTGGGAGCATTCGCATTACGTGAGCAAACCATCGAAGCTTAGAAGTAGCTGCTCAACATTGAGCGCCTCGCGTACTCTGCTGTTGCGCACTCGATCCCTACCTCACATACGGACGATGTACAATACAAAAAGTATGAGAGTAAATTAACAGCAGCTGAAATGAAGATGCTTCGCATGACAGCAGGAGTGGCAAAGCTTGATCGAATGAGAAGTTCGAAGATCCGTGGAAGCCTTCACGTCAAGCAAACCATCTAACGAAAGATAGGGCGCGACCGGCTCGGCTAGTATTGCCACGTTCAAAGAAGAGATCATTTGAACCCTGTTAAAAAGGCAATTTCAATGAACGTTCTATAGACATCGCGAGGCAGGAGAGGCAGGCCTATAAACGCCTGGATCACACAAATGCGACGATATCGGCATTTCATTGGCCTTAGTAACCGAGTATCCAATATCGGGAGGCCTGCTGATATCTTCTGAGGTCAAATAGGCGAACCCCACAGGCGGATCAGTAGAAATGAGGTGAAGTGGGAGGGTTATGATCCCTTGTTTTCGGATCATAACCTCGCCGAAATAAGAAGAAGAATAATTTGAGATCGTTCAGTCTAGATTGCATTAAGTCGCTTAGGGTCGACTGAAATTTGCTGCAAACCGTAAGCACTACATCGTTGGCATAGGCGATGATTTTCACCGCTGAATTTTCCAATTTCATCAAGATCTGGTTTATAACTATATAGTAGCCAGAGAAGTGTCGAAAATACCCTACCTTGCGGAGTTCTTTTGTCGTATGTACTTCCTTTAGGCATTCTCCTAAGCTTGATGTGATAATGCGGCTTATTAGCATTGCTACTATCCACTCGCATAGTACTTTGCGAGCCGCAGTTTTGACTAGGGCGTCGTTATGATCCGAAAATAAGGGATCACAACCTTCCCACTTCATCGCATTTCTACTGATCCGCCTGTGGGGTTCGCCTATTTGACCTCAAAAAATATCGGCAGGCCCGCTGATTTTGGATCACTCGATTACTGAGGCCAATGAAATACCGATGTCGTCGCATTTGTGTGCTCCAGGCGTGTATAGGCCTGCCTTTCCTACATCGCGATGTCTTTGGAACGTGCATTGATATTGCCTTTTTAACAGGGTTCAAATGATATCTTCTTTGAACGTGGCAATACCAACTGAGCCGGTCGCGCTCTATTTTTAGTACGATGGTTTCCTTGATGTGAAAGCTTCCACGGATCTTCGAACTTCTTATTCGATCAAGCTTTGTCACTCCTGCTGTTATGCGAAGCATCTCCATCTCAGCTGCCGTTAATTTACTCTCATACGTTTTGTACATCGTCCAACATTGTGAACCGTATGTGAGCGCTGGATGCACAACTGCGGTGTAGAGCCTTCCTTTCAGGAAGGGCGTCATTCTGTAACCGGTATAGATCTTTCCACTGCCGATACCATTTCATGAAATGTTGTTTCCACCGACTTGCCTTTGGCATATGCATTCTGGTTACAAGATATGCATGTGATATGACTCTTTGATGATGACGATGTCCCTCATGGCTGATTGGTATTCTGGATGCAGGAAGGCGGTACACTCCTCCCGCGTGAGGTTGTCATCGGCGTCCTGGTCACTGGTGACGTTTACTCGCCTCCGACGACAGCGTGTCACCGACGAAGGCTTCGTCATTGTACTGTAAGTTATGTTGCTCCCCGTCGAAGTGACTGATGTAAATTAAATCGTGCTTAAAATGATTTCACTTCTCGTCCGGCTTGTGGATGGCCCTTGCCGAGATGACAGGGCTGAAGACGTGCGATAGGCGGAGTAGTCTATTGTCGGTGGATGAGGGCACGATTGGAGCTCGGCTCAGCTTTGCACTTGAGGATGTAAACATGTAACGATTGGATGCTCGAAACGAGAAATTTCCGTCAGTGGATCGGTGAATTGTTCTCAAAACAGGTAGATAACAGCAGCAGTGAAATCACCAGAAATGAAATCTGCTTACAATTAATAGAATTGCCTACAAATGCTTTATTATTGAAAATTCCCCACTCGAAATCGTTTAGTCTCAACATTAAGTTTTATAAAGTAGCCTCCGGTCTCATAGGTAACTAAGAAACAAGATGAATCCTGTGTTTCTCTTTAAAGGTTCTCACAATCAACGCTTTCAACTCAAAGACATGTGAAAAGATCAAGGAACTGGAGAATTCTGTCGCTTATCCCAGTTACTATGGTCAACCAGAACTACAGGCATTCGATTGTAAATCAGTGCGCAGCGATGGCAAGGGGTGCGTTTTTATTGTATCAACGAGTGACGAAGCTATTCTAGCTGTTCAACAAAGTAACGAAGACGGATTTTTATTCTTCAAAAAGTTTGTTTGATGGCTTCTTTGTTCTTTAATTTTAGATAAAATTCGCTGGTCACGCGAAGAGTCTTTGGCCAATATTGTTGCAATCGAATTCATTGATTTACCGTTGGCCGACGATGAAGGAGCCATCGAGAGTGAGATGAAGAACAAACCTGGTGAGTGTGAAAATCAAAAATATTGCATAAAAGCATAGAGAAATTGGTAAAAACAAATAAGATCCATAAAGCTACTAAGCATATATGGAATGGGAGGTCTCGAGTCTTTTTTACAGCTTGTAACAGCACAGAAGAATTTATTATTATTCACGGGGGTTCATTCAATGACGAATATCACGTAGAACTAATAGCAAATTGTACTCAAGCCTTATCTGCTGCTGATTAGCGATTGCACACCGAAGCGAGAGCTCGAGAATTGTTCGTTGCTTTTTCAAAACGAAGTAAACTGGCAAGGTTGAGTTAGACCGGCTTATCTTCCTCAAGGAAGTGTTTGCCTAAGGTATCCTAATATAATCAAAGACTGGACATTCACTTCGTCCGCCTTAAGGCAGTATTTATATAAACCTGAGGCTCTTATACCAATGGTTTTAAGATGCTCGTTTAAGAGAGTTCTCAAGTCACGTGACTGTTCAGTCCGAGCAGGTAAATGTATGCTTTCTTTTAGTCCGTCTAGCAGACTATTTGAACGCCGGCATGAGCTCGATTCGCACCAGTATCCGTAGTGCTGAAGGCGTGGCCGATCAGTCATTTCACGTTTGTGAACGAACGGCATATAGATGGTTATGGGCCAATAAAGGCGGCTGCTGAATGTTTCCTGGCAAAAGTTACGTGACTAGAGACCAAGGTCAGCCTCGCAGAGTAACATCTCCCTAGCCGATTCAGCTTAGCAATAGTCTCTTCCACGAACAATACCAAATATTAATGAATTCGAATGAGTTCTGCCCGGAATTTCTTTTATAATATTCTTTTAGCCTATGACACAGCGTTGACACCTCGTAACGCGTGTAGATGTCTGTTAATGGTTGGTTGGATCGCTTACGTCATTAAAGAGGTATTCGCCCAATGTAGCCTTTCTAATGCTGGCAAGAGCAGGACGCGTGCATAGGAGGTGACCAATGGTCTCTTCTTCTTCATCTCTACAGGTTTCTGCAGAAATCGTTGTGTGCCTAATTTGTGGTCATGTTTGCTTATGGTGCAGTGTTTGGTGAGAACATTTGCAAGTTTTGAGAGGTTCTGTGCCTAAGAAGTCCAAAAAGATCTTCTCTGATTTAGTCTAGACCAGAGTAGTGGTATGGCACTGCTCTAAATGGTACCATCGGTGATATTTTTTGTTAATCGCTTCGGCATTGATGAGGTATTTAATAATTCTGTATCTGAAGTGGATCCAGCGAAGGTAGATCAATCTGTGATAGTATATAGGCACCTAGGTGATGTCTTCCTTTGTGGATTAGTATTTCGCATTCCATTAGAAGGTGTCCTGGTGTCTCTGTGAGGTCCCTGCAGTATCTGCTGTGTCCGTTTCCTTCTATTCCCAGTTTCCTAAGGTGTTCCTTGAGTCTACAGCGACCCGTAGCATTCCTGTCAAGAAGCGAAGTCGATTCTTGTTAAGTCTTAGCCAGGTTCTGCTTCTTTTTTGGATGTGGCTTTCGCCTGTCTCAGTTGGGGTATATCATCACAATGCTTGACCCATTTGGTCTCTTCTTCTTTCCTCAATTCTTCCTGTATTTTGTGTGGTCATATCCCACAGAAAGGTTCCGGTCCAAGGTGCATGAGCCATTTCTTGCTAGTACATCAGCTGCTTCGTTCCCCTTTACTCGTACATGTCATGTTACCCAGTAGAGAGTTATTTTATTGGCTTGTCCCAGTCTGTTGATCTTGGTGAGGCACTCCTAGGCCAGTCTGAATTTGATCTCGTGTGAGCTTAGTGCCTTGATTGCGTCCTGGCTATCTGACAGTATTGCAATGTCCTGCCCGCAATATTTCCTGTCGAGATTGAATTGGGCACATCTTTCGATCGCGTGAACTTCTGCTTGGAATATGCTAGGGAAAATTTTCAGGGATTCGGAGTATACAGTCCTGGACACGTACTCGTGCACACCTGCCCTAGTGCCTGTAGATGTTTTCGATCCGTCGGTATGCCATTTAAAAGTATCTTGTTTGAATTGGAACGTATCGCACCAATCCTTTTTATTGCTAAGCTTTAAGCAACGTTTTCCCTCAAAGCTGCATTTCTTGACCATATCGCGTCTAGGCCAGTCCAGAAGTGGCACAGATTTGGATAGGGTTTCTCGTTCTTTGCTTATGATGCATCTTCCTTCCCGACGCCCTCTTTGGTTATTCTTAATACGATTCCCTTGGCGAATACTAGGATCATCTCAAGTGCTGCTATGGGGCAAATTCTCATGGCTCTTGTTATACAGGTACAGGCTAGTCTTTGCACTTTTCCTAGGAATGTCCTCGTCGTGTTTGGCCTTATTCATGCATCAGGCCACAGCACCATATGTAATGAATAATGATGTGTCAAACTATCATAGTGCACAACCACCTCAGTGAGGTTGGGCTGCACCCCCCGGTTTTACCTGCGATATTCCTGCACACAATAAGTGCCCTAGTGGCTTTAGTTACCACAGCTGGCTTTAGCTGCCTTTTTTCTTTGAAGGGTACCACAGTGGTTTTGGCTGGGTTCACTCTCAGACCTACCGTTTCACACCATTTCTGTGTGATTCTTAAACCCCTTGGAATAATTTCGAATTGCAATAAAGGGTATATCGTCGGCGTATCCTTGGCATTTAATGCTGACATTTGTCAGATTTTGCAGCAGCTCTTCTACTACTAGGCTTTACATTGATAGTGATAATACGCCTCCTTGTGGGCAGCCTCTAGTGGTGCTTATTGTGATGGTTTCTTATCCCACCTCTGTCTCGGCAGTCTTTATTCTCAGCATCTCACATATTCAATTATTTATGGTATGGTTTACTCCTTTCATTTCGAGACCGTGGGAGGTGTTGTCGAACCATGTATGGAAACGCTTAGAGTGTGAAAATATTATACAGCTAGTTACTGTAGTCTATTCGTATTTACTTAGGTGTTGCTACAGTTCAGGGTGGACCTGGCCTCAACCAACAAACCTCTCCCGCCAGCCCGGTTACGAGCCAGCTGCCTCTAGATGTGTATGATGGTCTCTCTCTCCACTTGTTTGCGCCACCTACCGCGAGGTCGTCCTCTATTGCACCGTCCGTCCAAGGCGGATTCGAAGATTTTCCGTACTGGAACGTTTGGCTTCATCCGCTCTACATGACCCAACTATCTTAGTCACTGCATGTGAACTCTTCTGGTTAAGTCCATGTCCCTGTATAGGCCATATAGTTCAGTATTCTACCTTCTCCTCAACAGAAGGCAAAGGCAGTATATGTTTTGTTTTGCTTTCATTGACCGCTAAGCCCATCTTTGCTGCCTCGAACTCAATACTCGCAAATGCCCTGTTGACGGCCCGCTGTGTTCTTCCGACTATGTCAATGTCATCAGCGTAAGCGAGTAGTTGTACAGACTTGTAAAAGATTGACCTCCGGTGTTGGCTTGTGAGTTTCGTACAATTCTCTATGTTAAAGAGATCTTATGATTTCTCGTTTTGAGAAATTTTGGGTTTGGTAAATCAGTAGTATCGATTTTATATCCGTGGGTTTGCTTCAAGTTCTGCCGTAGTGTGAAAATTTGGTCAATGGTGGACTTTCCGGGCCTGAAACCGCACTGCGAAGGACTTATCAGGTTGTTGACGATCGGTTTTAGGCGTCCACATAATACGCCAGGCAAGATCTTATATGCGATGCTGAGGAGACTTATACCTCTGTAGTTGGCGCAGTTCAGAAGGTCTTCTTTCTTCATTCGTATATAATACCGTCTATAGTGTTTTTTTTTTAATTTGGATATTTAAATAAAATATAAATTGCTAAGCAACTACATTTAACAAAAAATGTTCCCAATGCTCGCCCAAAACTTGAAGAGGAAATCGGAATCGAGAGTAAGTAAAGAACTTGTTACCCTTAGATCAATGTCCTGAGCATTTTAATTTGTTACTTTATTGTTTGTTCGAATTGTAGAACCTTATTTTCTATGTAGATTACATTTTATTTATTTTATTGACCACAGCCAAACTAAGAATGTTTTAATGGTTTATTTTATTTCTGTTCCCAAGGTGACATCGCTGGTGCTTTTGTTCGTCGTATAACTGGGCAAAGTACTCTAATCAAAAGTATTATTCTTCACGTATTGGGCTTGGGAGCGCCACCAACTGATACCCAAAAGGCTGGACTAATTCGCGATTCATTTGGTCTGCACAAAATGCTTGTTGTCCTGACCAAAAGTGGAAAACTCTTTGGCATCGATAATATCAGCAGTAAAAAACATTGGATGCAGTATCTACCTACATTGGCAAATTTCGAAAACGAACAAACCATGCGTCTAATTGTACAAAGGACATCAAAGCATTTCCCACTGCCGCCATTGTGTGCGATCGTTGCAAAGGATGTGGTAAATCACACTACTTCACCAAGATTTAACAGCCAACTGTAGCTAGTCTTTTTATAGGAATCAGGAAATGGTGTAATATATCGTTTTAATCCCATTACTGGCAAACCGACTGCAGAGGGCCTAACGAAATTGAATTACAAAATCAAACAGATGACTCTGTTGCGAGAAACAGAAAATGACTTCGTTAAGGGACTTCTGCTGCTCGATAGCGGTAATGGCATTCATGTAGTTCCAGAGAGTACAAAAGAAATGGTACGGCATAGAAGTGTTTAATCTTATTCTAGTGATTCGAGGGTACATATTTTTTTTTTTTTTTAGGCCGAAGGAATGTATCTCTATACGGCTGAGAAGACTTCAGCAACGCTGAATGGATTCTTTGTGAAAAAAATCAATGGGGTAAGCAAATGGTTTCATTTCAAGTTTGGAGAAGAATCAATAGAAACCCTTTTTTGATGTAGCAACTGACAACTCAACCCATTTGGAATGTGCGCTTAGGTGGCCACAGTGGTGAACATAAAATTATTGCTGTTGCTGCAAAGAATCCAATCGAACGCGTTCACTCCCAGGGCAGAGTATTGGGCGATCGATCCGTACTGTACAAGTATATTAATCCAAACTTGATTGGTGTTGTTACACAGGCACCAGATAATATTCATAAATGTAAGTGCTGAGCGGCCATGAATACAGAATGTCAATGAAAATCGTTTTGTTTTTGCAGATATAATGAATTTGCATCTAGTTGATGTTGTTTCCGGATCAGTGGTGTTCTCAATGACACACCGTAAGGTGCGTGGTCCATTGAATATTATTCACTCGGAGAATTGGTTGGCATACAGCTATTACAATGACAAAGTTCGGAGAACTGAGATAAGTAAGTATTTGATTTTCTATTTAAACTATTAAGTTTGCCAGGTTTAAAGTTTTGAAGGTCTAAATGTCATATCTACAATTTTCGTCTTTACGTAGGATGTGGCCAATTCACAGCCACGTTCGCTATATTATATTATATTATCGCATCATTACAGTGGCAGTTTGATGTGTAAACTGATAGCACTGCTTTTCCATATATTAAACAACATACCGAATGCAGCCTTAACTTTAGATATGCGGCTGCTAACGTCTAATACGGTACCACCGTCAGTTGAGACGATACTTCCAAGGCAACGAAAACTGTCTACTCTCTCGACCTGTTGCCTTGCAATGCTGATATGAATTGCTGATGAGTTCGATGGAAGACTAAGGATTTTAATTTTGGTGAAGTTTACCCTCAATCCTACCGCGATTAGGTATATGGCATTTTTGAAAGGTATTTTTCTGGATTTCAGCATAGGCAAGTTGCTTGATGGAATGTCTGAAACAATACGAAATCCTCGGGCGAGATCTATTTTTTAGCCTCATATCGGGTGGAGTAATGTGGCTTAGCCACTCAGTAGGGCTTATTGTCCTTACTTACTTGCTTAGGTGGCACTACAGTTCGAGTTGAACCTGGGCCTCAACCAACAAGTTTCTCCATTTAGCTAATTGCCTCCAGTCGCCACCTACGGCGAGAATGCGCTGTACTGCGACGTGCCTTCGGGTTAGATTCGAAGACTGCCGGCCGGAGCGTTGGTGTCTATTCGCTCTACATGCTCTAGCCATCTCAAATGCCCAATACGCAGTTTTTTGACTAGGTCGATGTTCGTCATTGAATCTTCTCCCCAAAATCCGTCAATGCAAACGGGACCAAATATCTTACGAAACATTTTTCTCTCGAAGCGACCAAAGATATATTCATCCGTTTTCAAGTCCATATTTCAGCGCCGTAAAGCAGGACTGGGATGATCAGAGTCTTATATAGAGTCTCCTTGGTTGTTCGAGATTGGGCTTTACTGTTGAATTGCCTTATTAGCCCAAAAACAGCGATTGGCAATAATTATTCTTCGCTTGATTTCTGCGCTGATGTCGTTTTCAGAATTTGTAGCAGAGCCAAGGTCGACAAAAAGAAAAAATCTTCGTAAGATCTTCGGTCCCGTTTGCGTTGACGGGTTTTGGAGGAGAAGATTCAATCACGAACTATACGAGCTGTACAGCCACATCGACCTAGTCAAAAAACTGCGTATTGGACGTCTGAGATGGCTAGGACATGTAGAGCGAATGGACACCAACCGCCCGCAGAGTCTTCGAATCTAACCCCGCGAGACGACGCAGTAGAAGGAATCATCGCCGTAGGTGGCGCGTACACGTTCAAGGTGACCTCGACCAACTTTGAGTGCGCAACTGGAGGCAATTAGCTAAAGACCGGCCTAAATGGAGAGGCTTGTTGGTTGAGGCCTAGGTTCACCCCGAACTGTAGTGCCACCTAAGTAATTAAGTAAGGTTGACAAAGTCTCTTACTATCCCGAAGTAGTAGCTGCCCACTGTGACATTCTGTCCAATTCGTCAATGTTGATGGTCCCTTCTTGTTGACAGCATATACTTAGTTTTGCCCTCGTTTATCGCTAAACCCATTTTGGCTGCTTCTGCTTCAATGCTGAGTTCTTCCAATAATATCCATATCGTCGACGCATGCAAGCAGTTGTACCGACATTTGATCCGTCCTCACTTTCCTTTGGTCAGAAAATGTTGACTATCATCGCCGTCATTGTATGATTCATTCTGCCTGGCAGCGGAATGATGATCTTCGTCGCTATTATACAGTCTACAGTTCTCTGCACTGGCTGTGATTCTACTACGAGGTTTCCTTTTCCATCTCTATAGGTTTCTGTGTGGGTTTTGCTCTTTTGGCACTTTTTTTTTACATTTGACCTTATAGTCCCGCAGGATTGTGTTTAGCTGTGTGTCATTTTGGGCACTGTTTAGCCAAATCGGCTCAAGTTGAGTAGACCAGTCCTAACACGCCTAATGGAGAGTGTAGCAAATGCTTCCCCAAAAAGTTCCAGTTAACTTTTGGATTAAGTTGTCTCTCGTATATATCTTGGCAGCTGCGTTGGTACAATGCAGTTGAAAGTGATATTTACCTTATTGTTTGCTAATTTATTGCTGAAAATAAAAGCAAGCGGATTCTATGGAAGTACTGGCTAAGGATAAAGATGAGGTCAGGCAGCCACTTTTCGGAGGCGACTATAATACTGTTCTGTGTGGCCAGACATTAGTCGTTAGTCTCTAAATATACAACATCACTGAAATTGACATTCAACTCTGATGCTCATTGCTTAGTTCCCTAGCTTTACTACGCTTGTCGGTTGAAAAGATTTGAAAGATTCGGTTTGAGAGCATTTTTTTTAATTAGGTTGAAGATTTTATTGGCAGCAGCTTGTACTTGTATATCAGACCGTCTCTCCATACTGTGGAAGTCAGGTCAAAGAAAACAGCGAACGTTTTATGCTATGCTTTGAAACTCCGATTATATACAGCTTGTAGCAAACGCTAAAGAGAGCTATGGGATGATATCTACTTAGATTCCTCCTTCCTGCTCGTTAGTGTCAAACATTCTTCTTCCTTTTATCAGCGAGGCTATGATCCGAAAACAAGAGATCATAACCCTCCCATTTCACCGCATTTCTACTGATCCGCCTGTGGGGTTCGTCTATTTGACCTCAGAAAATATCGGCAGGCCTGCCGATTTTGGATCACTCGGTTACTGAGGCCAATGAAATGCCGATGTTGTCGCATTTGTCTGATCCAGGCGCTTATAGGCCTGCCTTTCCTACATCGCGATGTCTTTGTAACATGCATTGATATTGCCTTTTTAACAGGGTTCAAATGATCTCTTCTTTGAACGTGGCAATACCAACTGAGCCGGTCGCGCTCTATTTTTTGTACGATGGTTTCCTTGATGTGAAAGCTTCCACGGATCTTCGAACTTCTTATTCGATCAAGCTTTGTCACTCCTGCTATCATG
Source organism: Brachypalpus laphriformis (assembly GCA_945910035.1). NCBI lineage: Eukaryota > Metazoa > Arthropoda > Insecta > Diptera > Syrphidae > Brachypalpus > Brachypalpus laphriformis. The sequence continues at coordinate 43,076,006 of OX246754.1, read as the reverse complement.
CGAAGCATCTTCATCTCAGCTGCCGTTAATTTACTCTCATACTTTTTGTACATCGTCCAACATTGTGAACCGTATGGGAGCGCTGGACGTACAACTGCGGTGTAGAGCCTTCCTTTCAGCTTAGGGGACATTTTTCTGTCACAGAAGATAGCGGAATTTTCTCGCCACTTCATCCACCCTACGCTTACACGATGATAGATGTCGTCATCACAAGTTACTTTGCTATTGATCATAGATCCCAGATATTTGAACCTTTCGCACTTGGGAAGCACCGTTCCATTCAAATACATGTCTGGAATAGGCCTGAGTGGATCAGAGAACGGGCAGCACAAGTACTCTGTCTTTTTTGAACTAATGCGATACCCATTTCCCTCCAATACGTTCACCCACACATCAAGTGCTCGTTGCAGGGATGTAGGATCCTCACTTATGATGGCTCCATCGTCAGCAAAGAATAACTGATGTACCTTGGGGTCCATCACTTTACCTTCAAGCAGATAATCAAGGACTGTAATAAGGAGCAAAGGACTTAAAACGCTTCCCTGGTGCACCCCGACTTTGATTGGGAACTCTTCGGTTACTCCAGCGGGGCATCTTACTCTTGTCTTTGCTCCCTCGTTCATGTCCATGATCATCTGTACATAGGTTTCTGGAACCCCTCGATGTCTTAGCGCCACCCATATCAGATCTCGTGGTTGTCTGTCGAATGCCTTTTCAAAGTCAACCAATACAATATGCAAATCCCTTAAGGAATCACGATGTTTTTCCATCATGATCCTTATACTTTGGATTGCATCTGTGGTTGATTTACCCGAGACAAACCCGCACTGATCATCAGACAGCCGTATTATTTTTCGCAGTCGGCCACCTAATACCCGCTCAACGATCTTCATGGTGTGTGACATCAGCTTCATCGAACGGTAGTTATCACAGTTTCGCGTATCACCCTTCCCTTTGTATACAGGGAGAAGGTAACTTTCCCTCCATTGATTCGGCATTGGATCACCTCTCACGAATTTGGAGATGAGAATTCTGAGCCATCTGAACCCGATGTCTCCCATCTTTTTCCAGAACTCAGAGGGTATCTCGTCTGGCCCAACCGCCTTTCGTTTTTTGGAGTATTTGACCGCCTCACTAACTTCTTCGACTGTAATGTCGGGTATTTCTTCACAGTTAGGGGTGGCTCTTGGAAAGTATAGCCGGGGAAACTGTTCATTTAAAAGCTCTTCACAATACTGCCGCCACCTCTGCAGAATTTTCTCGTCATCTACAAGAAGCTGGCCATGAGCATTGTTAATGAACGAATCTCCATTCTTCCTTATTTGGGCGGCTATTTTGAAGATAGTGGCGCTCTTGTTCGTATTGTGTCTTCGCAGCTCCTGGATAGCCTGGTTTGCATCAGCAACCGGGGAAAATATTTTCTCCAGCTCCCGATACAGGCCGATATTCCTACGTCATCTCCATAGCCAACTGTGCGGATATCGATTTCCTTAAGTGTGTTGTGAAAGAATAAGTGTGGTCTGATAAGTTTCAAGATGTCTTTTTTCATTTTTCTTTTCTATGGATATTCTATCTTTTTGCCTGTTCTATGGATATTTTCGTAGCTTTTTCGAAACGCGGCATGATAGGAGTGTCCTTCGTATTTTGTTAGCAACTCGTCTGTGTCTATGTTTGAAACCGTCTCGTCTTTACTTCTTTACACAAGTTTTCATCCCGACCTGATACGAATTCGATTTTTTGTATTGTAATTAAGATTACCTTTGAGTTTTTTCAGGGAGTTGACATACATATGCACACTTACGTGTACTCGTATGCTGCTGCTAGTTATTCGTTCTAAGTTTGTCATGATGTCACTGTTGTAGCAGTAAATCTGTTTTTTTAACACTACTTAACACTACAGTACTCCTGAAGAATTCCTCTATTTTAACTGAACAACCTCTACAACAAGGTATTTCCTAAAAAGCACAGAGTTCGCGCAAACAGTTCTTATCTTTTTCTGAATTAGATTAGTATCTTCCTTTTGATGTATATTTTATCCAGACATAATATTGCGTTTATTTCTAAAAACTATAGCTACCATTGAACTATACGAGGGCAAATCCCAGGCCAATAGCACCGTATGGAGTTCATTAAATGCCCCAACAATGCCCTTGGTCGAGAGACAATCTTACATCATACCAACATTGGTAGAAACACTTAAAGAAACCATCACCGAACGTGGAATCACCAACAAACATATATTAAGTAAGTATTCATCCACAATCTGATAGTCGTGCCAACCGCTGCATATGCGGGAACCTATATTTACTATTTTGATAGTCGAAGCGTTATTCTAGTCATACCGTTTTCAATAATTACACAAACTATAAGAGACATGTAAAAACATTGACACGGCTATCAGAATGTGGGTGTATAATTCAAAGTTTTCAACGAAATTGTCAACATTATCCCCCCATCACTAATAGTTGGTACATCGAGTGGTGCCATTGTGGAAATGCCATGGGTTCTTCTGGATCCTCGCAGACCAGTTACCTTACCCAATCAGGCTCGTGAAGAAGGTGTTATTCCGTACATTCCAGAACTACCGCTACCTACGGAAAATATCATCAACTACAATCAGACCATTGCTAGGATTAAAAATATTTTCACCGCTCCAAGTGGCTTGGAGAGTACCTGTCTAGTTGTTGCAACAGGCTTGGGTAAGTTTCACCTATTTGTCAGTCATTTGTATCGAACATGACACACAACATTGTTTTAGATTTATTTGTTACACGCGTCTCACCATCCAAGACATTTGACTTACTGAAGGAAGACTTTGATTACTTCCTCATCACAATCGTATTGATTGCACTGACGACTGGCTCGCTGGTGGTGAAGCATTTATCGGCGCGAAAGATCCTCAAACAAGCATGGAAATAGTCAAAGAAATATTGTTTAGATTAATTTTAATTAAATAATTTAATTTTTCTTTCTTTTTTGTTTGTTTGTTTACACTTTGTTTCTATATTTTTGTCATTTGCATTTTGAGAAAATAAAATATTAATTTATATAGATAAATTAATATCGAGAGGTGACACTGAAATGGTAGTTAAAAATTAAAGAAATACTTTGTGAGTATGGGCGTAAAAGAAAAAGTTAATAAAATTCTTGTAAATGGAAATAATCGTTTTTTTATTAAAGAGCAAAACAGAGACATCATACATGAAACTGACACGCAATTGATGAGTTTCGAATTAAAAACTAATCGATTTAAGATCGGAAAAAAGAACACACAGTTTCTACGCTTCGCTATCGATAACACTGTAGAAAAAAAATGCCCTCTAACAGCTTTCGTAGACATTAATGAGTTCTTTAGTAATCTCAAAATGTACGTAGGAATTTAAGAAACCTTAACATTCACCCTGATTGTCGTTGGCGTCTGTCGCTTTTCGACGATTGTCGTTTTGTTCATAGCTATGACCTGCTGACCGTTAAACTTTACTAAGCAATTTGTCTGTCGTGTAGAATATTATTACAACCCTTTCACAGTGAAAGAGTTATGAAAATGGATTCGTGCTACATCTGAATCATAAAACGACAATCGTCGAAAAACGACAAGCGATAAGGACAATCAGGGTAATTAATCATGTGCTAACAAGTAAACAATAAAAGAAAAGGGTTCCCATAATTATTTAGTGAAAACAAAAAAGGAAAAAAAAACTCCGGAAATAAAGTTTAAACATTATGCATAGTGCATATTTGCGAAAATTTTCAAAACCCCTTTAAAAGAATAAGTGAATGGTTATTATAAAAGTGATTTGGCTTCTTGTGAGTGCTGTTTTGTTTTCAGATTATGCAAGCGAAAAAGGAATATGGAATAAATTCTCGCATTGTGGCGTATCCCAATGTGATTCCTACAGAGGAAATTGAATTACAAAGAAAAATCCAATCCAATTTTGAAATCACAATCTGCAAGTGTTATCCACTTTGAATCTTGCAAATAGCTTATTATTATTATTAATTTGTCTACCCAATCATATCTCTAAACATTTAATCACTTTCTCATACATTAAATACTTAATTTACCTCGCACTTACCTCCACAGTTTCTTTGATATCCATACAGATATGGTAGCTGTCAAATTCCTATAGTAATCTCTCTTCTTTTTATCGCCACTGGACATCGCAGGACAACCTTTCCAATCGTCAATACAGGGAGAACTGAATAAAAAATTCCGGTTGCTAAAATTCTTTTATTATTATTATTATTATTATTTATTAACAATATAATTAATTGAATTACAATGTTAATATAAGAAATTAGTGAGCACTAGCTGCAGAGGCTTTCGGCTCTAATATTAAAACTAATGGATAAACTAAGTGAAATTATAATCTAATATTGTATCTATTTACAAAAAGTTCAATATTGGTTATGTTTTGTTTAGTAGGATGTTTTAAAATCTCTAGTATGGAGATGTTTTTGAAGATGTCCCGAATGACAGATGAAGGAATTCTGCAGTGTCCTAGGCCCAAAAGGTGATTTATGTCGACTGTACAATTGCATGTAGTGCAGGTAGGAGGATTTTCTTTACGAAGTAGGTGTTGGTGACTGGTAGCAGTATGGCCCAGACGGAGCCTTGTGAAAATGGTGTTGGCGCACTTCGAAGTAGACGTGGGGTAAACAGGATTGGAACATTCAGGGTTGACTTTCGTGTAATGGTGTTGATATGACTTCCAGAGATCTTGTTTCTTACGTAGATGGGCTGAGGATATGGATTTGAGTAGGTCCTTTTTTGTGAGAGAGTCAAACGTAAGCAGGGGCATATTGTGAGCGTTGCTAGCTGCTTCGTCGGCGTACTCGTTTCCTTGTATTCCTACGTGGCTGGGTACCCACATCAATTTGAGTTTATGCTTACAATGAATTAGGATATCTCTTATTTTGTTGATTATTGGGGTGTTATATGTATCGTTTTGTATAGCTTTGATAACTGATATGCTGTCCGTAATTACAATATACTTTTCGTTGAATTTTTGAATCATATTGATCGCTTCGAGAATAGCAGTAGCTTCTGCAGTGAAGATTGATACTTCTTCTTGTAATATGCCGGCACGTATTACCGTACCATCTGCGAAAACAACTGCAATTGAGACATTGGTTGCCATTTTAGAGCCATCTGTGAAGACTAACTTCCATCCTTTTGATTCAAAACCAGCTGTTATGTCTTTGTAATGAGTTCGGAAAAGCTTGTTGTCGGTATTGCCTTTTTGCATTTTTGATAGATCCATAATGAAGGCGGTCGAGTCAATAAGCCAAGGTGGGTGGGCTGGTAAACACTTTCCAAACTGTTTCAGTGGTAGGTTAATTTGGGCAGCAGCTTCAGTCATATGAAATATTGCAGATGGAACCTTTTTTATGGGCCGTAAGAATATAGATTTAAAGTATTTTTCAACTATCGATTTTGTTGAGAAGGAAAGCTTCGCAAAAGTCCTACATTTGGTTTTCGCAATCTGCTCTTCAATTGTCGGAAGTCCGGCCTCGACTAGAATGTTTTTTATTGGAGTAGATGGAAATGCATTAATGCTCCTCCGGGCTGTTTGGTGGTAGACCGGTTTGATGAGTTGTGGTGTTGACTTAGGACAATTACCATATATACATAAGGCGTAATCAATTTTACTTAGAATAAGAGATCTAGTTACATTACATAAGGTGTTAATATGAACATTGCTTTTCTTACACGCTAAGTAATTAACAATATTTGCTCTGCCAGCTAGGCTTTGTTTAAGCTCAATAATGTGATCGTTCCATTTATAATTAACATTATTAACAGATTTGATATGGTTATTTCCAATATTTACTTCTAGTAACTTCGAACAAGATCGTTTTCGGCATATGTGTAATAATTTACATTTTTCTAATGATAGCTTAGCACCAGACGTATTGGACCATAATAAAATATCGTTAACAACAATAGTAAAAAGGTCTTTAGTTTTGTCTAAATCGTTGCACCTGCAAAGAACGTAAAGGTCGTCTGCGTAGATGCAATGACTTAAAAGATGGTATTTAGAAATAATTTGGGATATTTCCTGAAATGCTATTGTAAACAGAACCACCGACAAGGGGGAGCCTTGTGGGATACCGTTATGTAGCGGAAAAGTTTGGGAAAAGCAGTTGTTGGTTCTAACGCAAAAACTCCTATTAGTTAAAAATGATTTTATGAATCCAATTGATTATCTGCTTGAAGGTAAAGTGATGGACCCCAAGGTACATCAGTTATTCTTTGCTGACGATGGAGCCATTATAAGTGAGGATCCTACATCCCTGCAACGAGCACTTGATGTGTGGGTGGACGTTTTGGAGGGAAATGGGTATCGCATTAGTTCAAAAAAGACAGAGTACTTGTGGTGCCCGTTCTCTGATCCACTCAGGCCTATTCCAGATATTTATTTGAATGGAACAGTGCTTCCCAAGTGCGAAAAGTTCAAATATCTGGGATCTATGATCAATAGCAAAGCAACTTGTGATGACGACATCAATCATCGTGTAAGCGTAGGGTGGATGAAGTGGCGAGAAAATTCCGCTATCTTCTGTGACAGAAAAATGTCCCCTAAGTTGAAAGGAAGGCTCTACACCGCAGTTGTACGTCCAGCGCTCCCATACGGTTCACAATGTTGGACGATGTACAAAAAGTATGAGAGTAAATTAACGGCAGCTGAGATGAAGATGCTTCGCATGACAGCAGGAGTGACCAAGCTTGATCGAATAAGAAGTTCGAAGATCCGTGGAAGCTTTCACATCAAGGAAACCATCGTACAAAAAATAGAGCGCGACCGGCTCAGTTGGTATTGCCACGTTCAAAGAAGAGATCATTTGAACCCTGTTAAAAAGGCAATATCAATGCACGTTACAAAGACATCGCGATGTAGGAAAGGCAGGCCTATAAACGCCTGGATCAGACAAATGCGACAACATCGGCATTTCATTGGCCTCAGTAACCGAGTGATCCAAAATCGGCAGGCCTGCCGATATTTTCTGAGGTCAAATAGACGAACCCCACAGGCGGATCAGTAGAACTGCGGTGAAATGGGAGGGCTGTGATCCCTTGTTTTCGGATCATAACCTCGCTGATAAAAAGGAAGAAGAAGATTTTATGAATCCAATTATTTTGGGGAATTTACAATATCTGTTCCAAATTGTTTTGTCCATAGCCATTTGAAGTGTTGTATTTGGTCTTTGAAAATTGGAAAAGAAAGAGGAAAAAGCTTGATACTGACTGACCGACCAAACAGGATTTTTCATTCTGTGTAAAGCAGCGCATACATCATTCTATTCGATTGTAAACTGAGTTGTCAACTAAATTGATACTTGACTACACACTACATCAACCGAATTTGATAATTTGTTGTCTGCAAAAAAAAAATATACGCTTCCAAACATTCTTATTCGAATTTAAAGTCGTGTTTTCTTCCCTATTTATTTTCTTAACAACAACCAAGACAATTAGAAAATCCAAATCTTTCGATTTTTCTTCAACCAACTTCCCAACCGTCAATTCGATCAATGACTACGCCACACACAGGTTGATTTTGGTTTCATTTGACCGAGTTTAGAATTGAGTTGAAGTGTATACAGGGTGGGCCAACTACAAGTTTCTTTTTAAAAATGCAATAAAATGAAAATGAAATTTTTTCCATGTATTATGGCTTCATTAGTAAGAGCAAACATTCCCATTAATTATGGAATTCAACGTCGTTCAAGTGGCTGCCTCCGCTGGTTTCGCAGTAGCGCATTCTATCACTCCAATTGTCCAAGACCTTGTTGATGGTTTCGGGCTGTAGCTCACGGATTGCTCTGATGATATTGGCCTAAAGTGCTTGAATCGTTTCCAGATTGTTGGCATAACATCGGTCCTTCACGGTTCCCAACAAAAAAAGTCCAAAGGGGTCAAATCGCAGCTCCGAGGCGGCCAATTGACATGGCCAAGACGGCTGATTACACGATTTGGGAATTTGGTGCGCAAAAGACCGATTGTGGCATGGGCTGTGTGGCATGGCGCGCCATCCTGCATGAACCAGAGGTCGTCCAAATCCATGTCTTCAATTTCAGTAAAAAAAAATCATTAACATGGCTCTGTAGCGCCCACCGTTGACCGAAACGTTGTTCCCAGCCTCATTTTCGAAGAAAAATGGTCCAATGATGCCACCACTCCACAATCCGCACCAAACTGTTACTCTCTGTGCACCGTACGACGACGGGGACTATGAGTGTTGTCCACTAACATACCAGTCTCACGAACTTTTTGCACAAACTTGCGTACAGCAGGCGCCTTGGGTGCTTCATTTCGGCCAAATCTTCTTTTCAAAAAACGCACTGTTTGGGCTACACAGCACTCACTTTGGAAATAAGTTTTCAATATTTCCCAATGATGTTCAAGCGTAAAACGAATCATTTCGTTCCGCGGAGCTATGATACTGACTTTCTGTCAAGATTTCGAGCGGGAAACACCTGTCAGTGTCAAAATAACCTATGATTTAAAAAGAAATCACTAGATGGCCCACCCGTTGTGTTGCGCTTAATCTGAGCAGGCACAATTTGGAGATCTGGATGTGCCCATTTTTAACCAAATTTAAATTTCAACGACCGTCACGAAATTGTAAAACAAACACACCGCCACCTCCAAACAGCTGACTTTTATTCACCGCCCAACTGTCAGCTGTCATCCGTTATGACAGTACTTGTTGACGTATAAAATTCCTAAACATCAAAGCAAAGGCAAAAAAAAAGATCCACATTGCCGAACACTGTACGCATCAATCAAAACAAAATCTAATCGCCAAACAGTACCACTAACCACTCACAATCCGAAAATAGAACTCTTGCAACCTGCAACCAGCGTAATGGTGGACAGACAACCGCAATTGCGTCGCCGAAATGCTTGTATAATCGTCCTCGGCGACATTGGACGCAGTCCGCGCATGGAGTACCACGCCAGCAGTCTCCTAGACGAGGGCTTTAACGTCGACATCATCGGTTACGTCGAGACGAAGCCCATTGAGTCGTTACTGGTCGCCGGACCAAAGTGTAATATCCATGAGCTGACTGCTGTGCCCGACACCAACTTAACGCCCAAGCTCAAGTACATATTCAAGACAATTTGGCAAACGCTGAGTCTGCTCATTGCCCTCGTGTCCATCAGGCGTCCGAACTTTCTTCTAGTCCAGAATCCACCAGCGATACCGACATTGGTCGTATGTTACTTATACAGCACGGTGACTCGCACCAAGTTGATCATCGATTGGCACAACTTCACGTATAGTATTCTAGCGTTAACTGCCGGCGGGGAGCAGAGCTTGATAGTGAAGCTCGCCAAATGGGTGGAACATCGATTCGGAGCCAAGGCAAATGCACACTTTTGTGTAACCAAAGCCATGTCCGAGGAACTGAAGCTGAACTGGAAAATCAGGTACGCAAACCGAATTAATTTGTGGAGATGCAGTTGCAATCAGATTTTAAAGGGAAAGCGCTTTGGGATTCTAGGGAAAAATCATTGTTCGCACATAGGCAGCTTCCGTTAGAATATTATTATTTATTCACTCGCACAATGAGGGGCTCCATTAGAAATTATTATTTTGGATGGTTCTGTTGATAGATTTTTACTTACTCCTACTTATGGTGCAATACGTAAGAATTTTCCCTCTCGATATATTAATAAAATTTGGTTTTGTCATCGAAAAACTCTAAAAAGTGAGTTTCTAAATTTTGTTTTTCCGTCTATTTATCTTTTATCTTTCAACGAACTAATTGGGCACTTTTTCGCGAAAATCTCGCCGTCAAGGATGACATGCTGCTAACATCTTTAAGATCTAAATGTGATGTTGATGTGGCAGCCTGCCAACTAAATGACTTCCTAATCTCTTCCTTCAGGAGTAGCTGTGTCCCGAAAAATGACAATACAGGTAAACGGAGCGTACCGTGGTGGAATGACCAGCTAGAGATACTCCGCAAAAGGGTGAGAAAACTTTTCAACACCGCAAAACGCAATAAAAATTGGGACGAATATAGGTCCGCTTTGACTAAATTCAACATAGAGTTGAGGAAATCCAAGAGAACAGCATGGAGAAAGAACTGCGAAAATATCGAGTCCCTTCCAGTAGCAGCCCGTCTCCAAAAGGCTCTCTCAAAGGATCATTCCAATGGGGTGGGATTGCTCATCAAACCTGATGGCACCTACACCGCCAGTCGAAGGGAAACCCTGGAAACTCTGCTCGAGGTTCACTTCCCTGGCTCAACAATTCTAAGCGACCACGTACCTGTTGCTCCTGAAGGCTCCACATGTGGCACCTCCAGAAGAGTTAACAGCTTGTCTGGAAATCTGTTCAGTCAAGAAAAAATTAAATGGGCAATCGGTTCATTTAAACCCTTTAAGGCACCTGGCAGTGATGGTATTTTTCCAGCTCTCATACAGAAAGGTCTGGATTACATCTTGCCTGCCTTGGTAGCTCTTTTTAGAACAAGCTTCAACCTGGGATACATTCCACTAACTTGGCGGGAGGTAAATGTGGTGTTTATCCCTAAGCTAGGTAACAAACCCAGCGAGCTACCCAAATCCTACCATCCAATCAGCTTGACATCGTTTTTCTTGAAAACCATGGAAAGACTGCTAGACTTACACATTAGAGGCATTCTTGAAAAGACTATACCTCTGCACTCTAGTCAATTTGCATACAGGAAAGGTCGATCTACGGAAGGCGCCCTTCACTATCTCGTCACAGAGATTAAAGCTGCCTACCGCTCCAAAGAAATTGCCCTTTGTGCATTCCTTGACATAGAAGGTGCTTTTGATAACACTGGTTATGAATCCATCACTAGTGCTATGAGACGCAGGGGAATAGACGAACCTACTACCAGATGGGTTAGGAACATGTTCGATAGCCGCATAATAACATCTTCGTCTGGAGAGGTCTCTGTGACGGTCTCCGCGGCCAAAGGCTGCCCTCAAGGCGGCGTCCTCTCGCCTCTCTTATGGTCACTCGTGGTGGATGACTTATTGTACACACTTAATAGTTCAGGTTTCACAACCATAGGCTATGCAGATGATCTAGTGATCATCATTAAAGGCAAACATGAAGACAATGTGTGTCAACTCATGCATAATGCACTCCTTGTAGTCTCGGACTGGTGTGCTGGGGAGGGCCTATCGATTAACCCCAGCAAGGCAGTCGTTGTACCGTTTACAAGAAGAAGAACGCTGAATATTGGCTCAGTGACTCTAAACGGCACAACAATCAATTCCTCCGATGAGGTCAAATATCTAGGAATCGTCCTGGATAAGAAGCTTAACTGGAATTCCCATATTAAGAATAAAATTGCCAAGGCGACTACTGCCTTGTGGGCCTGTCGCCGTATGTACGGCAAGACCTGGGGCCTGTCTCCAAAGGTCATTTTCTGGTTATATACCACGGTTGTAAGACCCATTCTGACATACGCGTCCGTAGTCTGGTGGACGAAAACCAAAGAGGTCACAACCATAAATAAACTCACAAAACTCCAAAGACTAGCTTGCCTCGGCATCACAGGTACTATGCACACTTGTCCCACAACAGCCATTGAAGCCATAATCGGACTTACTCCGTTACATATATTTATAAAAAAAGTGGCAATCCGCAGTGCAGTTAGTCTCAGAAAATCAGATGCTAATAGTACACGGGATCACGTGGATCTCATGGAGCTATTGTCCGACTTCCCCGAGCTAGACATGCTCAGCACGGTCTCCGACTTTACGCCTAAATCACTCTACTTTGGTAGAAGGTTTGAGATTGTGATCCCAAGCCGTGATATATGGAATAATGGCGGACCGTCGCTTGATCCAAAAGGTATAGTGTGGTACACCGATGGATCAAAAACGGATTCAGGAGTTGGCGCCGGTGTGTATGGACCCAACCATAAAATTTCGAAATCACTCGGAAAGAGTCCTAGTGTTTTCCAGGCCGAGCTTTACGCCATTGAAACTTGTGCTAACATTAACCTGCACTCAGGCATCAAAGGTGCCTCTATCCATATACTCACCGATAGCCAAGCGGCGCTCAAAGCACTGATCTCCCATGTGATCAGCTCAAAATCAGTTCTAAGCTACTTCGACAGCTTACAAAATCTGTGCCGACACAATAAAGTAAAATTGTGGTGGGTACCGGGTCATGTAGGCGTTGACGGCAATGAAACTGCAGACCTGCTAGCTAGGAAGGGCTCCTCTGAGTTGTTCACTGGACCTGAACCCTTCTGCGGAATACCCGATTCCGCCTTCAAACTTTCCCTAAACACCTGGGAACGCAACATGTGCATCTCCCACTGGAATAACTCGCAAGGTCTCAGGCAGGCTAAAAGAGCTGTCCAACCCTTCCAAAGACAGGCAGTTGATATCCTAAAATACGGCAGAAATGACATAAGAAGGCTTGTGAGCTTCCTTACCGGTCACTGCCAACTTCTCTACCACCTCAACAAAATGAGAATTTCGGAGAATATCACCTGCCGCCTCTGCCTAGAAGAGGACGAAACCGCAGAACACATACTATGTGAGTGTGTAGCTCTGTGTAGAACTAGGAGAAGCTTTTTCCTCAAAGAGATCATATCTCCAAAAGATCCTAGGAACACCTCCGCAGCCGTAATTATAGCTTTCATAAGGAGAGTAGAAGTACTGCTGCCCTAAAAGTGGCCTATGGCACAATAGATCTCCTTGGTCGCAGTGCCTACACGCCATTTGGGCGTGGCCACACACCTGTTTAAAAAAAAAAAAAAAAAACTTTTTTACAGTACCTCACAAAATTGAGCCTATTCTACATTAAAATGAAATCAGTAATAGGTTTAATAAAACTATATATTTTGTCTCTTTATTTGAACGCGCCTCACGTTAAAAAAGCTAACCCAATCTGTAAGGATTTTTCAGTAAAACATCGGGCTTGACAAGGAAAAGAACCAACTTTTTTTTTATTGCAATCAGGCTACTCATTCAGGAGATATGCGAGAAAAATTAGAAAAAGATTTGAATTTTACGTCACTAAAAACATAATTAATCAGCCCTACCTCAATAATGGCTTACCGGATTGAAAAACAAAAAAAAATATGTAAATTTATTATTTCCCCCTGATCCGTTTAAGATATAAAACATCCATGCTGCGTTGTCCTGAAGCTGAGCAATGTTCAAAACAATTATTCAAATCATCGCCCATAATTTTCCTTCGGTGGAGACTACTGCCAGCAGCCATGCAGCAGTGGGTATCGTTGCAATAGTGTATGTGTGAGTATGCGCGCAGTAACTTGATCGTGTTTTCTTACGGGCATATTATTCACTCCGGGTATAAATCAGGTTTAAGTGAATTTTAAACCCGACCATTTAATCCGCATTTCTTAAACTCGAAAATCTATACTTATGTTTACAATATTCACTCAAAAACGTGCACTAAGCCCGGTGGATTAAAGACGCATTTATCGCAGATCTAAACCGGTTTTAAACCATTTTAAACCCACATAGGGTCGTGTCCCCAGTAGTCGAACACTTAGTGGTTCATTGTAAAATAATCGTTAGCTGTGAGAGAACCGTTGAATGTAAATATGCTTTGAAAAATTAATGAGCAGCCATAACTCAAAAATTTTTAAATAAAGTTAAGTTTTTCCCTGTAATTGTTATTATTTTTTTATAAAAAAATAAAAACTAAAACAAAGCATTATTTCCCAGTAGTCGAACATTAGTTTCCTAAACCTGAACATAAAGTTTCCTTTTTTCGAACGCTATATTTCGTGTATATTTTAAATTAAGAAAATGGCAGAAATCCATATATTTGTTTTTATTTAATTTTTTGACAACGAAAACATAAAAAACAGTAACAAAACTTTTAAACTTAAAAGAAAATAAGTATAGAATTCACAAACAAATAATAAAAAATAAAATTTGTACATAATTCAGTCTTGAAGTTTGAATTAAATCTTAAATTTTAAACGCAAAAGTTGCACACAAAATCTTTATTTTGAGCCTCATTGAATGTCATGGTACAAAGTTGAGTACACGCCAAATGAAACCACTTGTTACATATATCACATCCTATGTTTTTTAGTCCATCTTCTTCAGCATCCGTGTCGGGCTCATCTTCACAAATTCCACAAGATTGTTTTCGATGTTTGCTGAAGTTGGGTTTACCTACTGTTTTTCTTGCTCTGTAGTTCTTCTTCACGTCCTGTTTTTGTTTTTTTCTTTCTATTCTTTGTTCTTTCCTGGCATCAATCTCCTTTTTACGCATCTGTCTTATTTTTCTCTTGATTTTCGTAAAACTCCAGATGAAATAGACATTGGAGGTCTATTTAAAGGCAATACGTTTGTCCCATTTTTGTTTTTATTGGTTCAGGATACTTTAAGTGCTTGTGAAAACCTGAGCAAGAACTAGCTGGTGAGTCTAATGGCATATGTATAGATGAGGATGGTCGGGGAGTAGTATTTCTCAATCTGTGAGAATCAACAATCTGGCATGAGCAACTTAGTAAGTCTAATGGATGCAGTATGGATGACGATGGTCCGGAAGTAGTATTTGTCAGTCTGGGAGAACTGCTTTGATCGTTTACTTTATCAAGAGTTATAACTAGCGGACTTAGTGGATTGAAAACCTCATCTAAAATCAAAATAAATATATCCGATACCTATACATGTAGACTTAGCGGATTCAAAACCTCATCAAATATCAAAATAAAAATATCAGATACATATACATATGCAAAAAATGTGAAGTATTTTTACCGTCAGGAATAAGTCATCTACTAAAATTTCATTTAAAACTTCTTCTTCCCTTCAAAGTCCGCTGTCGGAAAGTTGTTAGCATTAATTTCTGATGTACCAGTGTTTGATTCATTTAAAACTTCTGAAATCTCTTCAAAGTCCGCTGTCGGAAAGTTGTTAGCATTCAGTTCTGATGTTCCAGTGTTCGATTCACAGGGTCTATTTGATTTTACAATTTTAAGCAAAAGATCAAAATTGAAATAATTTTTTAATAATTTCTCTTCAAGAGAAGATAGCATTTGCACTGTTATATCAAGCTTTCTCATTTTTTCTACTTTCATCGCAGTATCTGCAGTTATGTGTTCTATATTTTCCAGAGTGTTTTGAACACATTTGCTGTAGTCTACAGCGTTAGGATCAAAAGGGTAAATACCACATTTTTTGAAAGCATTGCGTACGCATTGAGAACGATCGGTTTTGTCTAGAACCAGTTTAAGTATTTCACAGAAGTTTATTTTTGTAACGGATTTATCAATATTTTCAGGCAAACGCTGCCATTCTCCTATTGATGCCATATAGTCGCTTTAAATACCTTTAAAGGCTTCCACATCTGCAGGTTGCATGAAGTGTGTGGTGTTAGGGGGCAGTGAGTAGAAAATTATCTGATTGTTCGAGCAAAATTCTCTTATAGCTATTGACAAATGTGATCTGTGCCCATCAACAAGTACAAGAACTGGTCGTTGAATATGATTTCGATCAAGCCATCCATTAAAATCATTGGCAACATACTCGTAAAAGGTTTATGACCTCATCCATCCTGTTTCAGAACGACTGATTATCCAATCTTTCGGCATTTTTTCGACAAGTTTGGATGGTGAAGTGCGTACGTAAGGAAATACAATTTCAGGCAGTAATGTTACTCCATTTGCGCTGAATACCAAAAGTACCGTTAAGTTTTCTTTTTCATTTGACAATTTAACCTCATACAAATTTCGAAAGCCGTTGGGACCAATAACTTTCCCAGTTTTTGGGGCTAAACTAAAGGATGTTTCATCCCCATTAAAAATCCGTGAAGGATCGTCCAAAATATCTTTAGCATTCATTTCTGCTAAAAATGTTTCCAAATCACGGAACCATTTTCGGGTGCTTTCTTCCGTTACGACAGCTCTGGCTTTACATACAGACTCAGATATTCGTAGACTTAACTCTTTATGCCGCTTCAAAAAACTGTAATACCATTTCTTTCCTGGTCGATCGTCTTTGAAAGGAGTTGCTCGCTTTTCATCCCTTACTATTTTTTGAACTACATCTAAGAGTTCGTTTGGTTTTTGGGGGAATCCGCATTTCGCAATATTAATGAGCCGCTCTACGACCATGCGTTCCTCAATTTCTGTAAGGACTGTGGAAGGGCCCATTCGCTTAAGTCCATTTGTGATCTTCCCATGAACCCTATCGTGAAGGGTAGTTATGGGAACACCAAACTCCCTACTCGCTGCTCGAAAGCTTAAACCACCCTCCAGAGTAGCCTCTAAAGCGTTTGCTAATGAAGCTTCACTACAAGTCTAGTATTTTCGCTTCATTATGTCTGAAATAAGTTAGTTTTCAAATTAATTTAAGAAAGGTAAGATATTTTGAACTTTCAAAAGTGAAAACTTAAAAGCTGTTCGGACAAAGGCAACCAAAAATATAAAGTTTCCCTGAACCGAACACTGAGGAAAAAAGTGTTCGAATACTGGCCCCTAGGTTTCGATATGATTATGAAAAGAAAAACACTAAAACAAATTTTTAATTCTGTAATATTCATTACCTGAATGGGGAAAATTTTTTTTGACAAAGTTGGCTGTATTCGAACACTAGTGTTCGAATAGGGAACTCGAAAAAGTTTGGTTCCCTATGATCGAACGGTCAAAAAATAATAAAATTATTACGTTTTCAGACAAAAATTTTACTAAAAAGTCCTAAAATAGATATAAACTAATGAAAAAAACATTGAAAATAAATATTTACCTCGGTTTTCAAACAAAAAACACACTTTCCCCCGACACTCGCAACTGTTTTTTTTTCTATTGAAACCGCACTTAACCGCACTCTCTGAAGACTCACTTTAAACTGCAATTTTGAAACGTTAACAATAATTGTACTAGATGATATTGCCAAAAGGATTAAAGGTAATACCATAATGTAGCATTTTGCGTTTGCAGAAGTTGAAAATCTTAAAAATAATACAGTTTAGACGGTTTTTTACAAAAAGTGTTCGACTACTGGGAGTGTTCGGAATTAAGCGACCCTACCCTATTGCCAAATTTCAGATAAAATTACAGTTGACATGTGTTCACCATTTATTTTGCGTTTGTTGATGCGATGTGTAAATCAATGGCTCCAATACACCGGGGGAAATCAGACAATTCGGCAAATGCAGTAGCTTTACATTGCAGCACGCAAACAGACGCGAAAAATGAAATAAATAAAGCGATAACGATATCTAATGAATGATACGAGTATACCGACGTACGTCTATCACCATCCAATTCCTGTCGAATTAACGAATGCAGCCGCAGAAATGTCTATTTTTTCAGCCTAAAATATTTACGGAAGTCCATCGTTGTCGTCGATGCCGCTTATGGATTCGACAAGGACGACGGTGGTTCATCACCTGCTGTTTCAGAAAATCGTTTTCTGACGACGAAGACATCAATATTTCATCAACTTCACAAATAAAATCCATTTTTCGGTTCTTGCTGGATTTTATGTTTTATTTAACTATTCTTGCCTCTTGCGAGCAAATAAATAGTAAATGTGACCCGAACAAAATGAGTCAATATTATGAATCCAAATTAAAGCGCTCATTTTAATCCGGATGTGCATTTTAACCCGAATTAAAGTGAGAGAATAATATGGCAGTTATTCTTTGGTTTCCTTTTCTGTTATTCCTGCTTGGTGGGCATTCACATTTTCAGTATTGTATGCATGCAGTAGGCAATTATATTCCATGAATGTATGGTTCCCGCTGGGGATGTTTTTATAATTGAGTAATTCCCAGCAATATGGGTATCTATAGAAATACTTTAGAAGAAAATACTTTTTTCTTTTAAAAGTGGCAGGCGGGCGAAGCAAGGCGAGCACGAGCCAGCTATTTAGAAATAAGAAAAAGAAGCTAATTGTATACAGTATCTATTATGACCACCCTTAGCATTTATGACTGCTTGCAGGTGTTGTGGCATGGATTCCATTATTTCTTTTTTTAGTAAAAGGTGAATATTTCCGAAAAAGTTTGGTTTATCTTGTCTTTCAACTCGTGTTTGTTGACACAGTTACTATTTTTTAGTCGAGTCTTGATTTCTTGAAACAAACGCTCGATTGGATTAAGATCATGCGATTGCGGTGAAGTTTTAATCTGCTTTTTGAAGCGTAGTACAGCAACCGTTCCCGTACTATGTTTAAAAAATATTTCGGATTGTTATCCTGCTGGAAATAAAAATCCGAAGGAAAACTCGACTTTTGTGCAGATTTCTTTTGAGGTTGACCAAGTACATCATCTCGGCTGCAAGGGAGCTTTTCCGAGTACGTCTGGCTCTGCTCTAGATGCCTTGCTGAACTTACCTCTTGATACTTATTTCATGGGCTGCATTATCAGTCATCCATCGCCTTAGGTGGGGTGCTTTTTGGTATACTCCACACTGGAATTTTGATGAACTTACGCGAGTCTTATCATACTCGTACGACTCTGGAGTCATGGATATGATACCAAAACTTCAGCTGTTACGCAAATTCAGAGTCGACTTTCCTTGTGTTCAGGACTGGCTTTGGCCAGTCTGAACCAGGAATGGAATGCAGTTATATTTTCACGGACGGTTCCAAAATCAGTGAAGGGTCTGGCACTGGTGTCTCCGTGGAAGACGACAAACATAGACTTCTTTTCTCGTTAGGCAAATATGCGTTTTCCAAGCGAAAACTTATGAAATCCTAATGGCCATGAAATATGTTGTGAAGAACAGGTGAAACTAAAAACTCTTTGAACTCAGTCGCAAGGCTGAATTCTCTGTCTCTTATCTGGGAACGAGATCTCTGATGAGATTGCTAGACAAGGCTCAAAGGAGACTTTCTCAGGTCCCAAACCCACGTTGGATCTCCCTGCGTCCTCGGTTAGGGCCATCGTTCTCGATCCTCAGCCATCGACTCAAACTCATCAGTAGGCGAGTTCAGGAGAGATATAGAACCTAATTCAATCATCTACACCTACCAAAGGGTCACTTACCTGATGGCATGGCAAGCTGAATCGGGGACATACTCACTACGTGAACAAATCATCGCAGCATATATCGCTCCGTTGGAGAAGTAGCTGCTGAGTGCCTCGCGTACTCCAGTGTTTTTCATTGATCAGTGCGAGTTCTTTCAGCAACACCACGAAGTAATCTTATTTTGAGCCGTGTGACCGTAAGTGAGAGTTGGGAGCATATGACGACTTAAGGACTGATATCTTAGCTTTGGCAATAAGTTTTGTCTTCCGTATCACAGCTTGACCAAGGTCTCTCGAAATTGATCAAGCTTGACCAAACTTACAGGACAACTCAGCATTGTTCTTCCATTATTCGTGAATAAGACCCCGAGGTACTTCAACTTCTCCCCCTGCTCCAATGGGACTTCACGCGTTCGTACGCATTCTGAAAACGACCATCACTTCCGATTTGTTTAAGTTTACCTTCATTGCAGCATCATCACAGACGAGTACAAATCTTTCGAATGTGTGATGCATAACTTTTAATTTCCAAATATTTACTCTTTTAATTGCAGCACAGCCACAGTGCTGTACGACCGTCCACCGGCTCAGTTTCATCCGATTGAATTGAATCAGAAACACGAACTATTTATGAAATTATCCAAAGATTATCCACAATTTTTACCGAAAAACTGTTTGGACTTCAAAGAGAGCGGTGTAATTGAATCAACAGCACTCACACAGAAACTGAACAATGGCACTGTGCTTTACAAAGCTAATCGTACAGCTATTTTGATATCCAGTACTAGTTGGACACCGGATGAAGATTTCGGAATACTCCTCAAGGCATTAGAAGGTAAGCGCAAATGAGTCTTACTGTTATCGATGTGCAATAAACTCAACTTAATTATGTAACAGAGTATGAAGCCACGGCGACTGAAAAACCCAGCTTGTATCCAGAACTGTTATGCATTATCACTGGCAAGGGTCCTCAAAAGGAGCAGTATCTGGAAAAGATCAACGAATTAAAATGGCAAAAAGTTTCCATCATCACACCCTGGTTAGAAACAGAAGACTATCCCACTGTTGTGGCCGCAGCAGATTTAGGTGTATGCTTACATTGGAGCTCGTCTGGCATGGATCTACCAATGAAAGTTGTAGATATGTTCGGATGTGGCATACCAGTTTGTGCGATTAATTTTAAATGGTAAGCTGTTGCTGTATTCGATTCGTTTGATTTTATTTATTTTTAGGTTTAGTTACACTTCTGATACTATTTATACTCTTATAACATTATTCCAATTGCAATCTTGATCCCTTCTGTAATTGTGGGAAACTCTTAAAATTGCTGCAAAAGCAGTATTAGGTTAGATTGGCTGTCTGCACGACGATGCAGACACACTTAGACCAGTAAAGGTCCATTGTGATGGATAAGTTATAAGTTTATAAGTTAGTTAAAAGCAGTATTAAGACTGAAAGGATTTCACTTTGAAGTGAAATATTTACGTACATACTCAGATAGTGCTATAGTCCGGGGTGGACTTGGTTCTCAACCAACAAACCCCTCCAGCCATCTTGGATATTAACCATCTGCCTCCAATCGTGCACATCAAGTTGGTTGAGGTCCCTTTCCACTTGTGTGCACCCCCTAAGGTGAGGTATTCCTCTATTAAGTTGGTCTTCCAGGGTGGAGTTGATGGCTATCCGCTGTACATGCCCTAACTATCTTAGCCGTTGTATTCAAACTTTTCTGGCTCGGTCGATGTGATTGCATCTTCTTCTCTACTCACCATCTACATATATATTGTAGATGGTATCAAAGATAACTCGAGGAATTTTTGTCCTAAAATAATCAAGGGTGTCCTCTTTCGCTCTTGATAAGGACCATGCTTCGGCCCGAGCGCCATAAGAAAAATTCCTGCCTGGTGGTATGGTAGTAGGATGGACGGGTGGGTCTGAGTGCTCTGAGATTTGGCTTTCCTTTATTTATATAAATAAAAGAGTGTCAGACCGACACGTGGTGGAAACTCGTTATGATCAGGAATGATAATCGCATGCAACGCCCACCACAGTCTCCAGTCGCCATTGCTTTTCTTAACCATATGAAGAGGACTGGATCAGCTGTTGCTTGATAGTCGTCATATTTCCAAGCTAAGCATGGACCTGAACTTTTCCTTTGCTCACGTGGAAGTCGGCTCGGTTTTGCGTGCAAAGGAGGTCCTGTAGTTTGGATGTGGTGCATTATGTTGGACACTAAAGTTGGCTTTGTGATGTCTTCAAACCCTTTCAATATGTTGCATTGCATAGCTGGAATGTTTGTACGTATTTGTGATGAAAGTTGAAGTGCCTTAAAAATAGACGCATGTAGCGTGGTTTTGTTATCGATGAGGCGATTCTGCTTCACATCAATACAAGACTGACATAACTATTTTGTTTTGAATTGTTCATGATGACATCTCGCCCTTCACTAAAAATGTCGACATCCAGAGTACAAACAAAAGTGAAGTACTTCATCTCGCCTGCAGTTTCTCCGCTCATGTACAATTGGGCTTCAAGCTTAAAGAACCAAAATTTACGATTTCTCTCCCAAAATTGTGGCACCCTAACTGCAACTTAAGAAAAAATCCATCATACGTCACCTTTCATCAGTTGACATGTTGTGAGTGACGATTATGGCCACCCACCCAACCACAATTAATTATTTTTTCAGATTGGCACCTTAGCCTTGGCATGTTCTTTTTACGTTTTGGTAATGTTTTCGAATATCATTTCTGCAATAGCATCTCTCCATCTCAGCTCCCACTTACCCTTTTCGAGAAATCGATGCTCTTCTTTATATTCTGCATGTAGAGCTCGTGCGCAACTTCAGTCCTTACATACATGCACGCCTCTTGTTTTGTTGCATGTGCCTGCTGGCGTTTTCCATCAAACCAGGGTTTCGGTTTTGCTGGCCGAAAGAAACCCAACACATCAGAAGTCACACATTAGTTAGTAGCAAACTTCTTTAAATACTTAACGATAGAGCTCAAAGTGCATCTGCTAAAATTCATCAAATTTTATTTTTTTCTATCCACACAGCTTACATGAATTGGTAATCCACGGCCAGAATGGATTTGTTTTCGACAATCATCGAGAATTGGCGGACCAATTGAAGTTTTGGTTTGAAAACTTCCCAAGTAATCCAAGCTTGCTGGAATCTAAGGAGACTTTTAGGCGAAATCTACAAGAATTCCAATCGTTGCGATGGCGCGAGAACTGGAGGCTGAATGCGTTACCAATATTCAACTCTTTTATTTAGAGATCTTGTGTTATTTTATTTTTCTTAACAAAGGAGAGAGATGTAACGTTTAAAAAAAAGATTGTACACAATGGATACACAGTAACGTCTTATATATATTTACACACATAGATTGAAAGAGAAAGAGAGAGAGAATGAAAAAGAGAAATGCAATTATATTTTGTACTTTAGTTTTTAAAGTTTGGTGTTTTATTTTTTTTTTCTATTTAAAAAACCGTTTTTGAGGAAACATTGGTAATTGCTGGTGCCATGTCCAATGCTGCCTTGTAGGCATAGCCTAGAAATTGAAATAATATCGTGGATACTATTCAAATGTTCACAAGAGGTGCAAAGCTAGGGAGGGGGGAAGAGTGAGTCTTCACTTAGGCCCTTGTTCTTCATAGTGGCGGAAGAACGGTGGATGTCACAGTTCCAATCAGGCTGAACTTTGTAGACATTATACGGGTACATCGATGTATGTACATACATAGAGTTCGGGTCATTAAAGCTTTCCAAGATAGAGCAAAAAGCCTTAAAAAAGAGATTTTGGTGGATGAACCCTAAAGTGGCCATCAAAATGTTTTTCGTTCTCAGAATATACCGTCTTTCTTATTGCGTAAAAAAGGAACCGATGACAATGAGTGAGACATAGACACGCCGTCCACGCTGGGTGCTGCTCAAAAATTTGAATCTGATAGAACTAGGAATGCAGAGGACAAAAGACTGCATATTCACCGCTATCGTGAAATCCGTCGGAATTGAGTTTCATTTCACCTATTCGATTCCCTTTCACTTTCTACTGCTATCGTGGAATCTGCCGAGAACGTCTCCTTATCGACAGGCATTGGGGAAAGGCAGTTTCACTGTCGAACACAGCTGTTTTTTATTTGTCAATAAAAATTTGTGTAGCTACATCGTTTCATAAAAGGAAAGTTTCTTTAAAAAGTGATAACAATAAAAAATAAATCACTCAAATGGACAGGATAGCTCTGTTTTTGGAAGCAGAAGAAGAAGAAGATGAGCGGTCTTCCCAGAGAAGAGTACGACGGAGGTTAAGAGCAACAGTGGATGATTTCATGGAGCTTTCAGATGAAATGCATGTTTCTAGAACAATATTTTTTATTTATTTCTGATTTAATAAAGTTCAATATTCCATAGGTTTATCCAAAAATGTCGGCTTAATAAAGCAGTTGTAGTTTTGTTCCTGTAATTTATATGTAAACAAAAATTGTTTGTTTTTTAATTTCACTTACATTTTTGCAAACATAGAAGACGACCTGCAGCAGCCAATTCAGAAATCTGCAATGATTTTGATGCGGATGAGAAATGTCATTTTGTTCGGGAAAAATCCGATTCGCACGTTTTTCACGATACAGTGGAACTGATTCACATTGCCCACACGGGGAACTGTTCACTTTGCGGATTTGACGATGCCGAAATATTTTTTTCGGTGAATAATTCCCCCCGGCGGATTCCACGATGGGGGTCATTATGTATGTATATGCATGAATACCTTAGGTGGCAGATAAGTCGTTAGTTGCATCTTGCTAGGCCCGGTTTCGATTCTTGCGGAGAGACTGTTACCCACTGTACAGGGATACCTCGATTGACGTTATTTCGATTTACGTTGTCCGGTTTTTACTTCCCATTTTCGATTAACGTCGCTACAATTTCGATTTACGTCGTTTCTTGAAACACAATTTTCTCACGAAATTCCCTCTTTCGTCATTCCTATTTAACCGAGATGCAGATCTCACTGATTTCGTACACAATATCATTTGGAGTAAGTTTTTTTCAATCCATATGGACTGTAGGAGTATGGGATAATTTTATTTTCGATTTACATCGCATTTTCTCGGTCCCGAAAAGGACGTAAATCGAGGTATTCATGTATATGCGCCTGCCCGGCACTAGGTAGGGCCAGACAACGAACTTTAGGCAAACCCTTTTTCAACTCACTTGATGAGGTTTCAGGGAAAAATATTAAAGAACTAATTACTTTGTTAAATTCCATAAGTTGAATTTAGAGACTTTTCACCAACACACCTCAATAGCCAGGTTACATGAGTAGTGGTATCAAAATGGCAGCTAGTGCTAATGGATTTTCATTTTTCTTTAGAAGAACCGCCACTTCTACCTACCTACCTATCCTGAAAGACCCACCGACACACATCCCTGCTTAATGTCATACATTATGATCTTTCGATTTCCGATCCAAAATATCGATAATAAACCAAAATTGATGGAAAACACCAACGAATTTCAAGTCGAAACCACCACCTATTCATTGACTTTAAAGATGCATATGTATACATACACAGTACATATATGATAGCATTCATCACCTTAAGCTCAGCATTGGCTTTTTTTCATTGAGTAGGAAAACTTCCACTAGAGTACTCAGCCTCAAGTACTAGTCTAGGTAATTATTTAGAAAATGGCATAAAAGTAATTTTTCCGAAAATTTTTAAGGTTGATCTTGTATAGTTTCCAAGAATTAACCTCCAAAGTTCCCATACAAAATGCAGCAAAAAAGAAAAAAACAAGAAAGAAAAAGAAGAAAATGTTCATTGTCTTTTTAGAACAAAAAAAGCAAGCTAAATGCAAATATTGTTCGTACTCGTCGAAGGTTATGCATTGCAGTCGCATGCTTTATTTCACTGGCTTTGCACAAGGTTTACTTTGCTTATACAACAATCAAAAAAAGTATTCGACATAAGCGTACCTTTCCATAAATCCAATAAAAAGTGTATAAAAAAAAATAACAAATTCAATTTGTTCAAAGCAAAATTACATACTAGACTTATTTACTTTTTTTTTCAAATCATAATTATTTGAATTTTTTGCATTTAAAAAAAAAAAAAACAAATCATATAAAATGAGGAATGAGAAATACACAACCAAAAAAGTTAATTAGACGAAATATATATATTTTTGAAGCACTAATATTTAGTAGCTTATCCTTTGTGTCGTATGACCTCTCGTAGATGGTCTGGCACCGATTTGACCAATGTTTTAGTGTATTCAGGATCAATCTTAGTCCATGACCCCAGTAAAGCAGTTTTCATTTGGTTTCTGTTGGCAAAGGTGTGTGCTAGCAATTTTTTTTTCCAAACGACCCCATAGGTGCTCTTTGGGGTTCAGATCGGGTGATTGGGCAGCAGTTTTAATCATTTTGGGCAGTTGTACAGAACTCAAAGACTTGTTTTTAAAGCGATGTGCTTTTGATCATTATCCTGATAGAATTGAAAATGTTGCCCAAGTTCTAATTTATCTACACTAGCGAGTAAGCGCCTTGAGTGACGTAATACTTATGTTCCACATATGTCCCACAGAAATAACTGACAGCGACAGTTATATTTTCCTCTACGAAGTTGCCTGCTTACATATTTTATTAGTATATTTTTTGTATATACAGTTATAGACATTAAAATATTAAAATTAACCAGCATACTTTGCGCAGCATACCCAAGAAAGTCTGCAAATTCATTGTAATTACATTAAATTTTTTGTTTGTTTTAAGGCTAAGTAGCAAGCTTAGAAAAATCAACAAAAAAACGAAGCAAATTTATTGAGTAATCCTAAAAAATTATATAATTATATATTATAACCGTTTCACAGAGACTGAAAAGGCTTGGAATGTCGATAAAGGTAGATGTGATGGTTCCTCACGAGCTCAGTCAAAGAAACATTATGGATCGCATAATGATCTGTGAGTTTTTGTTGAGCTGGAACTCGCTTGGACTTTTCTGAAAAGAGTGGTTAAGGGAGACGAAAATGGGTGGTTTATAACAACATTCGGCTTAATAAGAGGTCCTGGTGAAACCCCGCTATCGGTCAGTAAACAAGATCTGCATCCCAAAAAGATCATGTTGAGCATTCCTGTACTTCGAGTTGTTTCCACGCAATCAGACAATAAATGCCATCAAATATTGCTTTCAGCTGATGGACCTGGATACGTCAGGTTGTAGAGTGATCGCCTATGCTGATGACATTGCTATTGCTGCCTCCGGTAAACACCCATACACTCTCATGGAAATCCTCCAATATGTTCTACTTTGGCTCACCAGATGAGCCTCCAAATGTGGACTGGGGGTTAATCCTCATAAATCGGAACTCGTTCTCTTCACGAGGAAATATAAAGTCCCCCTCATAGACCCTCCTAAGATAAATGGCACCAGTCTCACCTTCTGTGAAAACGCAAAATATATGGGTCTTATTTTTGATAGGAAATTGAACTGGAAAGCCAATCTAGCCAATCGTCAAGAAAGCTAATGTAGCTCTCTATTCCTGTAAAAAGGCTATAGGTAGGAGCTGGGGTTTGAAACCAATCAAATCACTCATTGGCTGTACGTGTCCGTTATCAGGCCTATACTACTCTATGGCGTGATCGTATGGTTGCCTCCTCTTGACAGGGCTGTCCATCTCAACCAACTAGCTAGGGTGCAAAGATCTGCATGCATTTGTATCAGTGGTGCACTAAGAACTACTCCCTCCGCGGCACTGGACATTTTGTTCAACCTGCTACCTTTAGATATTTTCGGCAAACAGATGGCTGCCTATACGGCCATCCGCCTAAAAGCCTCCTTTCGATGGTCTAGCTATCGCTTTGGCCAATCCTCGATCCTTGATCTTCTCAAATTCAAACACGAAAACACGGACAACACCCCGCCGATACTGAGATTTGACCGTAACTTCCGTACGAGTATCCCTAATCGGGATAAATGGGACACTTCCCCCCTTATCGATGGTAGTTCGGTTCACTTCTTTACAGATGGCTCTGAGGGGTGGGGTGGGTTGTGGTGTTTTCTCCGAAAAGCTCAATCGGAGCATCTCGTTCCGCCTCCCTGATCATTGTAGCGTTTTCCAGGCGGAAATCATGGCGATTAAGGAAGCCCTGTCCTGGCTGAAATGTAATGTACTGACGTTCACTGACAGCCAAGCGGCAATTAAGTCCCTGGAACCGTTTTCCTTCACTTCAAAAGCCGCCTTAAACTGTCGTTTATCTCTTATGGAGATGTCAGAGCAGTTCAACATTCACCTATACTTGGTGCCAGTTAAAGCGAACACAAATCAGCTGCGTTGTCGGTGTTCTCACTGGACACTGTCTTATAGGCCAACACGCCAAAAGACTTGGCCTCTTCTTCAATGACTTCTGCAGAAGCTGCAGGGACGAGGAGAAGGAGGAAACCATCCTTCACCTCCTATGCATTTGCCCAGCCGTTTCGCATAAAAGAATGCTCCACCTAGGGTCCCCCTTCCTTGACGATCTCGGTGATCTGGCGTCCTTAGACGTCATGAGCATCCATCGCTTTATTAAAAGCTCCGGTTAGTTTTGTTAGTCCCTGAGTGGCCTAATGGTTGATCCATGGTATCACAAAGGACCTTCACTGGTCTAAGTGTGTCTGCATTCTCGTATGGACAGCCAACCTAACCTAACCTAACCTAACCTTGCTCTCAGTTCGATAATTTGAAACGGCTAGAGTTGGTGAACAGGAAGGGCATTGTTTTCCAACATGACAACGCCAAACCACACACAGCTTTTGTGACAAAACAAAAACTGAATTCCTTTGGCTGGAAAGTTATGCAGCACCCACCATATTATCCATACCTTGCGCCTTCTGACTGCCTTCCGTTCCGCTTTCTCCATAATAAATTGGAAGGCAATTTAATCCCGAAGATGAGATCAAACCGCACCTGGGAAACTTTTCTACCCAAGCCTTGACCTTTACAGAAGAAGAATTATGTCTCTTCCAGAACGTTGGAAGAAAGTAATTTAAGTTTTTATACTTAATATCTGTGCTTTAACCCTAAAAAAAAACCGCAGAACTTATTAAACAACCCAATACATATTGTGTAAACATGAATATATATTTTATTATTAGATACCCTTACCTCTTATCCTGCATCTTATAACGTTTTAAATCTTACATTCAGGTATTCGGTACGGTTTTTGGAATTGTGGTATTTCTTGGAGTTCGTTCACAGGTGAAAACACACCATTTCTTGATACTACTATCAACTGATGTCACATACTGATCCCCTCCATGCTGAGACGAAGTTGCTTCCAGTAAGGGATAATAGCACCATGCTCCCCAAGCAGTTCCTTCTTACTTGTCACCTCCAAGACCTCCCTAATCATCCGCTGACGATGGTACCCCACAACCACCCCGTTCCATTCGCAAAGAGCTCCATATCTACAAATACGACCTCGATGTCGAGGACCTACAAAGATGCACTCTCTAGTGAGAATCTCTGCACCAACGTGGTCCTCGGAGGCCACCCACCACCCATAGCAGACGAAGAACGTAGCCTGCCTCGAAGAACAAGAACCACCCTAGCTCAGATCCTCAGACTGGTGTCGCTTACTAAACAGCTACAAGAACCGTCTCGACGCCTCCATAGAATACAAATGCCCTGACTGCGGAAATGGCCCGCACAACACCAAACATCTTTTCAACTGCCCAGCAAAGCCAACCGACTTGCGCCCCTATGCACTTGGGAACAACCCATAGACGTGGCTCGATTCCTGAGCCTGAAAACTGATTTGTCCGCAGCGGAACCGTAGCTGCTACAATGAAGCTATCCATGAAACTAAGATCCTTACTGATTATCCAAATCCTGTCAGAGTACCAAAATACCGTCCATTTCCATCTCCACACTGCTTTATTTGTTACATTGGTTTTATTTAATTATAATACTTACATAGGTGTAGATTTACTTCTCTATTATTTTGCGCATTTTCTTTAGTTGCTTTAGTTGACTTTCTATTATTTTGAAATACCTCAGTTTCTCTTTTCATTTTTCGTTATTAGCAATTGTTTTTAGAACCATTAGGAAGGCGACAAAAGCCTTCTTGGCCTGTTTAAGGTTTTTCGGCCAAAAATGATCCACTGGACCTATATCACAATTGACGCCCCGATAATTACCTATGTTTCGGTAGTACATTGGGAAAAAAATGAATCAAACCGTTACGCACTCCAGAAGGTGCAGACTAACCTGTGGGCTATCTAGCTATGCACTTCGCAGCGAATCGCAGTGGGTAATTGACACAATGTTTTCATAAGTGCTTACTTAAATAAACATTGTTTTTCTGCCCTAAATGCAATAAAAGTAGCAGAAATCTTTCTTTTCCGCTGTTATTTACATTTTCAGTTAAAAATCCACCGCCAACAACCCTTGCGCCATCAACATATCTATCGCATATGAAGTCGATTGAATGAAGTTCGGATTTACATAGTTGCGCGAATGTAGTAGAGCGAAGTGCGATAGTGTTCGCCAGCGAATCGAGTAGTATCAAAATGCGATTTCGCATGAAAATGCGCTTTGCGGCGAAGTGCATACTTAGCCCCCTTAAATCCCTCAAACAACACCTCAACTCAATTAGTACACAGACGGTTCGATAAAGTTGATCGAGGCAGCAGCCCCAACTACAAACTGTTTGCACCACAACAATCTTCCAAGCAAAGATTTAGGCTATCGAACTCTGTGCCAGAGAATGCATCAGAAGAAATCCCCGAAGATCACATATTAGTATAATGTCAGATAGCCAAGCAGCACCCAAAGCCCTCACGTCCTTCGACTTTGAGTCAAAGCTAGTTTAGAGCTGTCTCCACTCTCTTGCAGCTTGCTGCACACAATAAAACCACAATAATGGGGGTCCCTGGACACAAGGGCATCCCTGGTAACGAAGCTGCTGAGCTTGCTAAACTAGGTACCCAATCTCATCTGATTGGGCCTGAACTTTTCTGTGGTTTACCTAAGGTTTAATTTGAATAAGACCGAAACAGCTTGCTCCTATCTTAACAACATAGCAAATGTTCCTCTGCAAGTGACCCTCAACAATACCACACTTCCGCATAATTAGTACCCGAAATATCTCGGTATCAAACTCGACCGTTCATTCACGTAGAAAAATCACTTGGAAAATACATACGCCAAAGTAAAAACAAGAAACAATCACCCCGATTACCGTTGGCGTTCTTAGCTTTTCGACGATTGTCGTTTTATTCCTCAGATGTAACACGAACCCATTTTCATAACTTTTTTCAGTGTGAACGAGTTATAATAGAGACCTTTGATGTCAAAAAAGGCTTTAGACAAGGTGACGCGCTGTCATGTGACTTCTTCAATATTGTACTTGAACGGATTATGCGGAACTTACAAGCCAACACCGGAGGCACAATCTATTACGACGATATAGACATTATCGGAAGATCTCAGCGGGCTGTCACCGGTGCTTTTGCAAGCATTGAGGCGGAAGCGGCCAAAATGGGTTTGGCGATAAACGAGGGCAAAACCAAGTATATGCTGTCAACTAGAAGGGAAAACCAACACCGACGAATTGGACAAAACGTCACCGTGGGCAGCTATAACTTCGAGGTAGTAAGGGACTTTGTCTACCTTGGCTCTGCTATAAATTCTACTAACAAAATCAGTGCAGAAATCAAGCGAAGAATAACTCTTGCCAATCGCTGTTTTTTTGGGCTTATAAGGCAATTCAACAGTAAAGCCCTATCTCGAACAACTTAGGAGACTCTATATAAGACCTTGATCATCCCAGTCCTGCTTTACGGCGCTGAAACATGGACTTTATTAAAAGAGGACGAAAATATCCTTGGTCGCTTCGAGAGAAAAATTCTTCGTAAGATTTTCGGTCCCGTTTGCGTTGACGGGTTTTGGAGGAGAAGATTCAATCAAGAACTATACGAGCTGTACAGCGACATCGACCTAGTCAAAAAACTGCGTATTGGACGTCTGAGATGGCTAGGACATGTAGAGCGAATGGACACCAACGCTCCGGCCCGCAGTCTTCGAATCTAACCCCGAGGGACGACGCAGTAGAGGGAATCATCGCCATAGGTGGCGCTCACAAGTTCAAGTGGACCTCGACCAACGCTCCGGCCCGCAGAGTCTTCGAATCTAACCCCGAGGGACGACGCAGTAGAGGGAATCATCGCCGTAGGTGGCGCGCACAAGTTCAAGGGGACCTCGACCAACTTGGAGTGCGCAACTGGAGGTAATTAGCTAAAGACCGAGCTAAATGGAGAGGCTTGTTGGTTGAGGTCCAGGTTCACCCCGAACTGTAGCGCCACCTAAGTAAGTAAGTAAGAGTTATAATAGTATTCTACACGACAAAAAATTACTTAGCATCGTTTAACGGCCAGCAGGTCGTAGCTATGAATAAAACGACAATCGTCGAAAGGCGAAAAACGCCAACGGTAATCAAGATGAATATTCTTCAAAAGCTTGCTCACCGAAAACCCTTCGCATAGCCTCATTAGGCTTAGCCTTTTCTTCAACAGATTATGACGCACCAGTATGGATCAATAGCGTACATGGTAAGAAAGTTGATAGCTAACTCAACACAACCATGCGTTTTATATCCGCAACAATTACTCGTAAGTCCACACCTACACCGTGGCTTCCTGTTTTAAGTGCAATATAGATTTTAAGTTTAGTGTCGTTAGTCTAGAATCTATAAGCTGTGCAATAAATATGCTAAACACCAAAAATGACTATAACTTCATGAACACAAGAATGCTAAAAGACTCATTAACTATAATTGGACCAACTCTCCAAAGAATAATAAATACATCCTTAGCTATTGGCATATATCCTGAATCTTGGAAAGAATTATTAATAATCCCTGTTAAAAAGATCCCAAACGCAAAATTATTCAGTGACTATAGACCCATAAATATGATGCCAATTTATGAAAAAGTTTTAGAAAAAACAGTCATGGTGCAATTACAAGACCATCTAAAGGAACAATGTTTACTAGATAATTATCAGACAGGCTTTAGGCCCAACCATTCTTGTGAGACGTGTATAAGTTTTGAGTTAAGTGATTGGAAACGTGAAATCGACAGTAAAAATGTAATAGTCGCAATATTTTTGGACTTAAAGCGCGCCTTTGAAACGGTAAACCATGAGATCTTGATTAAAAAACTAAAATGCTACGGTATTAAATCTACTGAATTAAACTGGTTTAAATCTTTTATAACTGGAAGGACCAGAGAACCATAGTAAATAATAATATATCTACCACAGTAAATATAGAAGTAGGAATACCTCAAGGTACGATACTGGGTGTGCTGTTATTCCTTTTATATATTAACGATATGACAATAGTGAAATATTCAAAGCTTGTTCTCTTCGCTGATGACGGTCTCCTCTACTCGTCCGGTAGTGATTTATGTACTTGGTTGAAGATGAACAGATTAGTGTTAAATGTGGATAAAACTAAATGTATAATATTCAATCGAAATGCTACAAATATGTCTCTTAATGTTAATGTGTGCATCAATAACCAACAGAGATAGTGGAAAAAATAAAATATCTCGGTGTAATGTTAGACGTGAAACTTACCCTTAAAGAACATATCGACTTTATATGTAAAAAAGTATCAAAAAAAACTCGGTGTGTTAAGAAAAATAAGATCGGACGTTTCAATGAGCTCTGCCATAAATGTGTATAACACACTAATCAAACCTCACTTGGATTACTGTGCTAGTGTTATTTATACGTGTCCACAAACATATAAAGATAGACTGCAACTATTACAAAACAAATCCATGAGAAGTATTTTGAAATGTGGTAGATACACCTCAATAAGGTTTATGATTGAATCACTGAAATGGATAAATGTTAACCAGCGACTATATGTGATGACTATGCTATTTGTTTTCAAAATGAAAAATAACATGCTTCCTGGTTACCTATGCGAAAACGTTAATACGAACGAGAACAACGTGAACACATTGAGGAACGCGAGTGACCTGAGGATCCACAGAGCCACGACATCAAGGGGGCAGCGAACTATCTTCTACATGGGATTTCACGGTTATAATAGTTTGCCAAATAGTGTAAAAAATGCAGCTAACTTTAACGAATTCAAAAAAAAAATTAATTGATCATGTTAGAACTATTAATTAACATAAATCTATGAAAAATTGTAACACAATTATAAATGTGAAATGCTATTCAGGGCTATCGGCAATTCCGGGGGAAACAAAATTCCGCCCGAACATTTTTGTTCCCTGGAAAATATTCCTCCTATCGTGAATTTCCATCGGAATTTATTTCCCCCGGAATCAGCAAAATATTTTCGAAGTTTTGTTCGAATGTTTTGACAGTTGTCAATCACCGCTGTTTTTATTTATTTTTTATTCACATAATTGAAATATTTGTACAAATATTTGTTTTCAGTGATAAAATTGTGTTTATTTTGGTAAGTAGTAAGACGCGGATTTTATTTATCGTTAGTTTGGTATTGAAAGTGTTCGATTTATTCCAGATTAAAACAAAATACGTGAATAAAATGCATAGCCTAGAATTTACATTGAGATAAAAATGAACAAAGATTCATAACCAGGAGTTAAATAGACAAGTCCAATGCTTTGAAGCTATCACAGGCGCTGCAAGCACAACCAAGGAGCTGTGACGTTATTGCAACGTCTGTAGCTCCACCACTGGGCGAGATTATACTTTTAGAATGGTTGGTATACACTCCTTATTATGTGTACTTTCAGTTGGGATGGATCTTTGGAAGGTTCAATATCGCTTCATTACACTACCAGAAGACGTTAAGTGCCCCCTCAATTATCGGATCATCCATCGTGACCTATTTTATTTGGTAAACATTTCACTGATTCACTCATGCAACATACGAATTCTTTCAAATAGGAAATTCTGTATTCCCTGAAATAGCCTCCACCAGTACCATTTTAGTGTTTTCTATTTTCGTTTTAGGAATAGTTAAGTTAAACTTAATTCAAAGAACTAAATGTTTATTTTAGTATTTTTAAATAAAAGCAATCAAACTTTTTATAATACTTTTAAAATGGCCCTTCCTTTGCGGTTGGTGCACATCAAATCCGTGATTTTTCCGCTTAAAAAAACAACAAAATTGGCATAAAAAGGTAACGCTATCCATGAATTGCTGTTTTTGTTTTGCTGACATCCACAAATTAACAATCGATGCTGAAAGTTGGTTAGAAACCTTAGACTTGAATATATGACTATATATAAATATCATGTATACATTTGTATTTGTTTTCCCTTCTTGATAATAATGAACGTGCAATTGTATCTAATAATTTATACATCAATATCATACGCTAAATAAATAAACCGACTAGCCAGTTAAAGATAAAGCTATATCATTGGGAGCGCGAACAATTTTTCAAAAAATAGAACCTGAAACATTCTAACAATGATCAAACACAATGCTAAGATCTTAACTGTCTTCCTAAGTGGACATTGCTCTCTCAATTACCTCAAGAAAATGGGCCGTGTTCAATCGAATGCGTGTCGTCTTGAAGACACCGAAACAGCCCATCACTTACCATTTGATTGCCCGGCGTAGGCTAAAACACTTTGACAAAGGCATTACATCACCTTCTGAGCTAGTCCGCTAACTGACAACTACTTCTTGAACAACCACCCAGGAGACAGCATAAAAGATCTCTTAAGGTCGTAATGCTTCGTGGATAATTGTTTGCCCTGTCACAAAAAAAAAAGAGTAATCCCTGTTAAAGTAGGCAAAAACCGAAAAGACGGGTTTCACTACGAGGCTAATCAAATGACAGGCAGTGTATATAATTTTTATCAAGTAGAAATAAATAAAACTCAAATTTTGACTTTTCAACCGAATTTTGAGGATTAACACACTTGCAGTCAGTTCCCCGCCATTCGAAGTGCACGAATGTCTTCGTCCAGCATAAGTGAATGTTAAATTCTTTCCTTATCTCAGTTAGAGATAAGTGCAAATCTATAACTTTAACGTGAGGCTAATTGCCGCTTGTCTAATAAATGAAAGGAATTCACATTGCAGACAACAAAGAAATCAAAAACTCACATTAGAGTTTCCAGTTTGCTTCCTTAAGAGGCACAGCATCTCCACCACTAGTGCAAGCAGGCAGATCTTTACTAAGAAAAACAATTTTATTTTCATATTTTCGAGACTAAAAGAGGTGCAAAATCTTAAAACACTAGAAAGGAAAAATTAAAAATTAAATTAAGGCCAATGTGAGGAGCGACAGGCAGACTTATCCAGGAGCATTTCAGTACACAATATCGGCCCTGCATTGTGGGCACTTGTTTTGGTTCCGCTTGTTCAGTTCCACTAAGCAAGCACTATGCAGCCGATGTCCACAGGTCAGCGCCACCGAATCGCTGTCATTCATGCATTCCAGGCATATAGTGCACGTCTCCGAGGAGTCCCTGCAAAAGATAACAACAATAGAAACTCTGTAAACCCGATGCCCAGATGGTACTCACTCGTACAACGATATTCGCTCCCGCTTCTCGTAGCGGCCGTACTGATAGTGCTTCTGTTGTCGCTCCTGGTTAAAGATGAACAGTCCAAGGCCCAACAAACCCACCAGGAGCGGAATACCGAGTCCTATGAGGTACGGCGGGAATCCCATTTTTTGTATTTATGTAACTTATAGTGACGACGCTTGAGAGATTGCT
Source organism: Brachypalpus laphriformis (assembly GCA_945910035.1). Taxonomy (NCBI): domain Eukaryota; kingdom Metazoa; phylum Arthropoda; class Insecta; order Diptera; family Syrphidae; genus Brachypalpus; species Brachypalpus laphriformis. Next base: position 43,040,300 of record OX246754.1, on the reverse strand, counting down.
CCTCCACTCATCCCCAAACAAACACACAGCGCAATGCAACTAGAAACAGACAAATAAACACGGAAATGCCAGATAAAGCCAAGCCAAATAAACAGGAAAGTTTGTGCGACCCTCTCTTTCCCGCGTCAAGGCACAGCTGTTTTACACAAATGCGACTAGGGTTGCCATGAATTCCTGCCTTTACAAGTACTAGTTGTAGTACTAGTGTAAGCTACGTACTAACAATTAATACTAGTACTATGTATTTCAATAAAAGTTATTCAATTTTTGTTTCTCCGTCTCACGTAAAATAGAAACTTATTGATATTTTTAGATTTGCATAGATATTTATGTAGTACTAGCAGATGCCCCGCGTGCACTGCACCGCCATTTAATGGAATGAAATAGATGTTTTCCTTTGTGTGTGTTTTTTATTGAATGATTATTGAAATTGAAACGAAATGAAAAAATAATTATGTTTCAAGTGTGTGTATAATTATTTTATTCATTGGTAGATGATTGATTTGTTTGATGTTGAAGTGATATCAACCTTCACATTGCCATAAGACTACCGGATATTGCATAATGAAAAAAAATTTGCAGTTCGGCGATTATCCGATTGAATTGAATCCTTTGCGCTGTTGAGCTTGAGCGACATCATCTGCTCCTCCCATGAAATAAATTTGAAAATATTTGTGCTCAATCGGATCTTTTGTTTTTGAGTTTGAGATTTTGATGATAGGAAAACTTAAAAATTTTTGATTTACATGCACTTTTCACTTCATAACCAACATATTGTGTAAGGTGCAGCTCAATCGGGTCGTTACCTTTTATTTTTTTTTTATATTCAGCTCGATCAATCGGAAAACTTGAAAACGTTTGATTAACCTGCACTTCGCATTTCATAACAAATATGTTGTACAAGTTTCAGCTTGCATCAATATCTTAGTTTTTGAGTTTAAGATATTGATGATCAGCGCTATCTTTCTAAAACTTTGATGGACGTCGACTTCCCACTTCATAACAATTACGCTGTGTAAGTTTCAGCTCAATCGGATGGTTAGTTTTTGAGATTTTAGCGTACATACGAACAGACAATTTTTATATAGATAGATATAAATTTACAATATTGATTTTTTACCACACACATACAGAGATATGATACTATCTTATACCTCTTGACTGAAATATTTATGTTTACTGCAATTAATACCACATATTAGATTAAAAATTAATTTCAATACTCTAATAATCGAAACCATCCGAAACAAACTAACTGTGAACTACAATGAAATCAAACTTATATGGATTTCGAGACACGTTGGTATAAAAGGAAACGAGGCAGCAGACAAGTTTGCGAAATCGGCCATAGGAGAACCGAATCCAATAAAGATATAAAAAAAAAAGATAAGGTGCTGGAAGGACAACGGGAAGATGGAAGCAGTACACCCACCATTACGTTACAATAAATCTGAACGCTAAAAAGGCTATCTATCCAGTCAATAGTTCAAAAAAATAGAATAAAATTGCTCTTGCGACTTCGCTTAGGACATACAAATTTCACACACAGCCACCTAATGCCGAAAAGTGAGCCACTCCTATGTCATCTTTTTAAGAGCAACGAAACAATGACCATGAAACAAATTATCTACGACTGCAATCAAATTAAATATAATTTATAACATAGGGTTAGTAACAGATCATTATCTTAAATACTTTAAAGTCCATCAGAAAAAATATTAACATAGGCGAACCCCACAGGCGGATCAGTAGAAATGCAGTGAAGTGGGAGGGTTATGATCCCTTATTTTCTGATCATAACCTCGCTGATAAAAGGAAGGAGAAAAAAAATATGAACATATCCACCAACTATTTAACAGACTAACAATTGCAAATAATATATAACATATCTAGTCCTTAACAGTAAACAAGCTGAGCTCTGGTAGCTACATAGTGCTTACTGTATTATTATTGTATTTTAATTACATGTTAATAAAGTCATAAATAAATAAATAGAAATTTATTTCAAGTCTGAACGATAAAACCTTAAATTTAACTTGAAAAAAAAAAATAAAAATAATAATATAAATAAAAAATAAAGTTATTTTTATTACGAGTATTTTTGTTTTGGTACCATATGTCGTTTTCCATTGGTAGAAATGAGTACTCTTTTTGTGTTCCGAACAGAAGAAAGACTCCAAAACATGTTCCATTAGCTGTTCGGAGTGCTGTTCTGGGAGTGGTTTTCTGTTCCGGATTTCATTTAGGAGTGCTCTAAAAATGCACCCACACATATACACTCTTACATCGGACTACTTTTTAAGTCATATGAAACAAAACGCATTGTTTTGTTTATTTTATTTCCTCAGTTGAGAAAAGTATAGATATAAATAATAATTGAGAATACAAATAAAATAAAAACGTTATGGAATTGCTAAAGTAGTTTCCCATTGTGCAAAAAGGAGCCATTTTGTGTTTTGTTTGTTTGTGAAAACGATAAACAAGAAATGTGACATTTCACCAAAACACGCAAATCTTAGCATCACATATTCCATTAAAATCAAAAAGAAGTTAAAATTGGGAGTGAAGCCAATAAAAACGGCATTATATACACTTAGGAAAAAGCACGCGTGTTAAGTGCATCCTCACTTGAGGCTTGTCATTTTACTGTGGCTATGTTTGAAATGACAGCGTTGACATTCTGTGCTGATTTCATTCTGTAATAGATGCCATTTAACCGTGGAATACAAAACACTTCAACAACGCGTCGAAATTGTGAAAACGTATTATTCAAATTTGGGTTCTCTTCATCAAACGAGTGCGAACTACATAGAATTTATGCTTGGCCTGAGGGTCTTACCGATTTCTGAATTCGAGGAAACCATTTCAGTTGCTAATCGAGCAGTTCCTGTAAGTCATTACAACTCGGTTGAACGTAAATGTTGCTGCTTTTGCTAAAGATGTGCATGAGAACCGATGCCTCTCAGTTTTTTTTTTGTCGCTCACAAGAAGTGTGCCTTTCGGGACCTCAACTTGCGGAAAGACTTGGGACTTCATCCGCATAAAGATAAATTGACTCAAAAACTAAAGTGCCAAGATCACGGCGTCATCATGCGTCATGCGTCAACTATCTATTGCCCTGGATGTTCGTTAACTGTACACTTGAGCAATTGGCAACGGGTGCTAATTTTGGTGAAAAATCATATTTAACGACGAAACGCATATTGACTGAATGGGTCAAAGTTTTCGGATACGGGACAATCACATTCCACAACAATTCCAGGACTTTGCTTGCAATTAGAAAATCTCCTGCTATTTGGTGTAGATTTTGGTCAAGCCGCGTCATCGAGCCAAACATCTTCAGAAATTAGAGAGGTGAGATGGTAACTGTCAACGGCGAAAGGCATTGAGAGATGATAAGCGATTTTTTTTGTCCCAAATTGAATGATATTGGCAAAGATAACATGTGGTTCGTGCAAGAAGAAGCTACGAGTACGTCCCACAGAACGAATGAAATAACGGCACTGTTAAGAAAATACTTGCCGGGTGTGTTATTTTATTTCAGAAATTCTGCCCCATTTGTGTGGCAAATCATCCAAAATCGAACTGCAAAATCAAGCCGTGAAGGCTCTTGTGTTTAAGATACAATGGCATGGAATGTATTTTAATCTACAATAGAGATTTCGGCCATACTTCACATACAGCTCTTTTTATTCAACTTTAAAGATCAAGCCCCCTAATTCCCTAAATGATGCTATTCATATCTAATATTTAAGCCAAGTATACTTAGAGCACAATTCCGTCTAAACGTAACTCCATCTATTAATAATAATGTTTTTTTAAGATCGAAGTAAGTTATAAAATTTAAAATACCCAGATGACTATAAAAAGCTGTAGTACTGAAATTACTGCAGCAAAACTTTTTCTAACAAGTTTTTTTTATTCAGTCACATCATAATCATTTTATTGTTTCCCGAATGAATTGTTAAGTGCTGCTATCTTTTTTTTTAATTAAAATTATTTAAACAAATAAAAACAGAGCTAGTTTTGTGAATTTTTTTTTCAAAAGAGTGCATTTTCTTCTCCAATGAATACATTGATTTCGGCTTAGGACGGCAACTCTGAATATGACGTGTGCTCTTCTGCAGTATGTTGGAAAGAGTCAACTGGTGTATATGGATTGTGTGGAATTTTAGAAGAGACAGAGTAGGGATGGGATCTTCCTCTTTCATTCGTGGGATTTTTCGACATTTGATTTCGTAACTTACAGTGTTCGTAAGTACAACTTCCAGAGTTACATAAGAATTTATTTTTGCCACATTAGTAATCGACCACAATGCTAATTTCATCACAACAGCGAAGACGCAATTAAGTCGCAGGCCACCCCAAATAAAAACTATGGGATGATTGACGCGATTTGAGGAATAAGGGATAGAATTAAATCGTCCCGTGCAGGGACGGGTTAAGAATATCACTGCAGCGCCCCCCAACAACTAGCGCTTGTCGTAAAAGGCGACTAAGGGGACAAGTCAGATCTAGGCAATATAACACCCAAGTGAGCCTAGCGACACATATACTACCATAAAAACCCTCCCACAAGTGTACATGCGAGTCCGTGGGTTGACACGACTGGAGATCACCGGTGTCATAAAAGAAAGATCAAACAATACTAAAACAGGAGCATGCACGTGTCAAACAACAAACACCATCGCAATATGGTGCAAAAATTGTATTGCAAAACTATATCATTATGATAATACTTGCAAAAAGGAAAGGCACTACCCCGCCAGGCACTACCACTGCTGTGCATGGTACTGATCCTGGACCGAGCAGAAATGTTCGGGTCAGAGCTATACGGATTCCGGGGGCTAGCAACATAATGAAACAGTTTGGACGCAATTTAAGGGTCGCGAGTTGGAACGTTGGAAGCATGACCAGTCGAAGTTACGAGCTGGAAGAGATGATGAATAGAAGGCGGGTGGACATCTTGTGTGTCCAAGAGACGAAATGGAAAAACACCGGGAATCGGACGTTAGGACAAAAGATTACAAGATGTTCTACTACGGAACGGAAAAGGCTAGGAACGGAATCGGTATCATCCTTGCGGCAGAGCTACTTGGAAACGTCTTGAGCATTTCGAAGTCCAGCGACCGTTTGATGTCTCTCAAACTAGTAATACAAGGAGAGGTGTGGAATATTGTCAGTGCATATGCTCCCCACGATGGGTACAATCAGAGAGATAAAGATGCATTTTGGCTAGATTTCCACAATCTCCTTAAGGACATCCCAAAGGAAGAATTTCTGTTTGTTGGAGGAGATTTGAATGGACATGTCGGGAAATCAAACGAAGACTATGAAGACTGCCATGGAGGACTAGGATATGGCACCAGGAACCTTCCTGGTGAAGACATCCTAAGCATGTGCAAATCACACGGTCTTATCGTGTTAAATACCATGTTCATCAAACAAAGCCGACACCTGATCACTTACAGCAGTGGTGGAGATGAAACTCAGATTGACTACCATTTGGTAGCCAGTTTCATGAAGCCTCGGGTAAAAGATTGCAAAGTGATCCTGGGAGAGGCAATCGCTCGTCAACACCGTCTCCTGCTAACAGAAATTTTTATGAAAACACCAAAGAAAAGCAAACAAACAAGGGTCTCTGAGAAAATCAAGTGGTACAATCTGGACAAAGAAAAAGGCGAGGCTTTTGTTTTCGTAATGAAGAATTACCTCTCTCACACCATCAACGGAGCTGAGGATGAAGAGTGCAGAGCACAAAATATGTGGGATTCCCTACAGCGAACTTGCTTAAAGAAGGCCAAATCACTGCTAGGAGCTTCAAAAGGCCACCATCAACACGCCAAAGAAACATGGTGGTGGAGTGATGAAGCTAAGAAATTGATAAATGAGAAGAAAGTGGCTTTCAAAGCTTGGTCAAAGTGCCCCTCTAATAATAGTGAGGAAAAAGCTCGCCTCGAAATGGAATACAGATGCTGCAAGAAAAAAGCGAAGAAGAAGTGCGCTCAGCTTCAAGCAGAGAGCACGGAGGGCCTGTATCGGGAGCTGGAGAAAATATTTTCCCCAGTTGCTGATGCAAACCAGGCTATCCAGGAGCTGCGAAGACACAATATGAACAAGAGTGCCACTATCTTCAAAATAGCCGCCCAAAGAAGGAAGAATGCTCAGGAGATTCGTTCGCCAAAGTTCATTAGCAATGCTCATGGCCAGCTTCTTGTGGATGACGACAAAATTCTGCAGAGGTGGCGGCAGTATTGTGAAGAGCTTTTGAATGAACAGTTTCCCCGGCTATACTTTCCAAGAGCCACCCCTAACTGTGCAAAAATTGTATTGCAAAACTATATCATTATGATAATACTTGCAAAAAGGAAAGGCACTACCCCGCCAGGCACTACCACTGCTGTGCATGGTACTGATCCTGGACCGAGCAGAAATGTTCGGGTCAGAGCTATACGGATTCCGGGGGCTAGCAACATAATGAAACAGTTTGGACGCAATTTAAGGGTCGCGAGTTGGAACGTTGGAAGCATGACCAGTCGAAGTTACGAGCTGGAAGAGATGATGAATAGAAGGCGGGTGGACATCTTGTGTGTCCAAGAGACGAAATGGAAAAACACCGGGAATCGGACGTTAGGACAAAAGATTACAAGATGTTCTACTACGGAACGGAAAAGGCTAGGAACGGAATCGGTATCATCCTTGCGGCAGAGCTACTTGGAAACGTCTTGAGCATTTCGAAGTCCAGCGACCGTTTGATGTCTCTCAAACTAGTAATACAAGGAGAGGTGTGGAATATTGTCAGTGCATATGCTCCCCACGATGGGTACAATCAGAGAGATAAAGATGCATTTTGGCTAGATTTCCACAATCTCCTTAAGGACATCCCAAAGGAAGAATTTCTGTTTGTTGGAGGAGATTTGAATGGACATGTCGGGAAATCAAACGAAGACTATGAAGACTGCCATGGAGGACTAGGATATGGCACCAGGAACCTTCCTGGTGAAGACATCCTAAGCATGTGCAAATCACACGGTCTTATCGTGTTAAATACCATGTTCATCAAACAAAGCCGACACCTGATCACTTACAGCAGTGGTGGAGATGAAACTCAGATTGACTACCATTTGGTAGCCAGTTTCATGAAGCCTCGGGTAAAAGATTGCAAAGTGATCCTGGGAGAGGCAATCGCTCGTCAACACCGTCTCCTGCTAACAGAAATTTTTATGAAAACACCAAAGAAAAGCAAACAAACAAGGGTCTCTGAGAAAATCAAGTGGTACAATCTGGACAAAGAAAAAGGCGAGGCTTTTGTTTTCGTAATGAAGAATTACCTCTCTCACACCATCAACGGAGCTGAGGATGAAGAGTGCAGAGCACAAAATATGTGGGATTCCCTACAGCGAACTTGCTTAAAGAAGGCCAAATCACTGCTAGGAGCTTCAAAAGGCCACCATCAACACGCCAAAGAAACATGGTGGTGGAGTGATGAAGCTAAGAAATTGATAAATGAGAAGAAAGTGGCTTTCAAAGCTTGGTCAAAGTGCCCCTCTAATAATAGTGAGGAAAAAGCTCGCCTCGAAATGGAATACAGATGCTGCAAGAAAAAAGCGAAGAAGAAGTGCGCTCAGCTTCAAGCGGAGAGCACGGAGGGCCTGTATCGGGAGCTGGAGAAAATATTTTCCCCAGTTGCTGATGCAAACCAGGCTATCCAGGAGCTGCGAAGACACAATATGAACAAGAGTGCCACTATCTTCAAAATAGCCGCCCAAAGAAGGAACAATGCTCAGGAGATTCGTTCGCCAAAGTTCATTAGCAATGCTCATGTCCAGCTTCTTGTGGATGACGACAAAATTCTGCAGAGGTGGCGGCAGTATTGTGAAGAGCTTTTGAATGAACAGTTTCCCCGGCTATACTTTCCAAGAGCCACCCCTAACTGTGAAGAACTACCCGACATTACAGTCGAAGAAGTTAGTGAGGCGGTCAAATACTCCAAAAAACGAAAAGCGGTTGGGCCAGACGAGATACCCTCTGAGCTCTGGAAAAAGATGGGAGACATCGGGTTCAGATGGCTCAGAATTCTCATCTCCAAATTCGTGAGAGGTGATCCAATGCCGAATGAATGGAGGGAAAGTTATCTTCTCCCTGTATACAAAGGGAAGGGTGATACGCGAAACTGTGATAACTACCGTTCGATCAAGCTGATGTCACACACCATGAAGATCGTTGAGCGGGTATTAGGTGGCCGACTGCGAAAAATAATACGGCTATCTGATGATCAGTGCGGGTTTGTCTCGGGTAAGTCAACCACAGATGCAATCCAAAGTATAAGGATCATAATGGAAAAACATCGTGATTCCTCAAGGGATTTGCATATTGTATTGGTTGACTTTGAAAAGGCATTCGACAGACAACCACGAGATCTGATATGGGTGGCGCTAAGACATCGAGGGGTTCCAGAAACCTATGTACAGATGATCATGGACATGTACGAAGGAGCAAGGACAAGAGTAAGATGCCCCGCTGGAGTAACCGAAGAGTTCCCAATCAAAGTCGGTGTGCACCAGGGAAGCGTTTTAAGTCCTTTGCTCTTTATTACAGTCCTTGATTATCTGCTTGAAGGTAAAGTGATGGACCCCAAGGTACATCAGTTATTCTTTGCTGACGATGGAGCCATCATAAGTGAGGATCCTACATCCCTGCAACGAGCACTTGATGTGTGGGTGAACGTATTGGAGGGAAATGGGTATCGCATTAGTTCAAAAAAGACAGAGTACTTGTGCTGCCCGTTCTCTGATCCACTCAGGCCTATTCCAGACATTTATTTGAATGGAACAGTGCTTCCCAAGTGCGAAAAGTTCAAATATTTGGGATCTATGATCAATAGCAAAGCAACTTGTGATGACGACATCAATCATCGTTTAAGCGTAGGGTGGATGAAGTGGCGAGAAAATTCCGCTATCTTCTGTGACAGAAAAATGTCCCCTAAGTTGAAAGGAAGGCTCTACACCGCAGTTGTACGTCCAGCGCTCACATACGGTTCACAATGTAAGAAAGGCAGGCCTATAAACGCCTGGATCAGACAAATGCGACGACATCGGCATTTCATTGGCCTCAGTAACCGAGTGATCCAAAATCGGCAGGCCTGCCGATATTTTCTGAGGTCAAATAGGCGAACCCCACAGGCGGATCAGTAGAAATGCGGTGAAGTGGGAGGGTTGTGATCCCTTGTTTTCGGATCATAGCCTCGCTGATAAAAGGAAGAAGAAGAAGGGATAGAATTAAATCATCTTTATTCGATAATTTGATATGAATAACGAAAGTGGTCGCTCTCTGGAGAAAAGGGGTGGGAGAAAATGCTTGATGTTGAATCCATAATATTTCTGTCGCTTCTGATATGACAATTGGGAACTTGATTACCTGTTCATTGAGGGGATTTTTTATACTCAGTTTTCTATAAAACAAGCACACAAAAAATGCACCACTTTAGTTAAATATAGAGATTGGAGCACTTGCCAATGCAATCAGATTTAAAGTGAACTTTAAGAAGCCGAATGTGATTAAGTCCGATCCGCTCCAATCCCCTTCGATCCGGAGAGCACTGCACATAATGGTTCCATCGAATCCTGAAAACGACATTTCTTGACCCAATTTCTTCACTTAATAATAATCTTTATTTTATTGGATTCATCTTTGCATATTTGCTGCACAACTAAACATAACCAAAACATTTTACAGAACGGGAACATCTTATATTTTTTGTCAATTTCAATCAATCTATGCTTTAAAAGAGTTTCGAAATTGTTTTTAAAATATGTGTATTTTTTTGTTCTTTTCTTTCCTATGTTGCTTCTTTACAAATAAAACAAATATTTGGCGCAACAGCGCTTTAAAGTGACAGGGCCTAGCTTCTCGCAACCACTCATGTTGTGTGCGTTATATTTTTCACACGAATGGAAGGGACCTACAGTTTAATGCCGAATCCGAACGGCGATTTGAGAAGCTTTTTCGTGACAACAATACTCTCGGATGTTTGTCAGACGCTTGCGAGAGGTGGGACCGTGAAAAAACTTTTTGGTATTATCTGGGATTCGAACCTGGAACCTCATGCGTAGTGATCCGACACACTAACCACTTACGCACGGCGCCCACCTATGTTGCTTCTTTAGAAATATTAAAAAAAATAAAATACTTCTTTAATGTTGCTTACATCTGTTTTTGCTCGTTTGCCATACAATTGTGTATTTGGTTGTAACTACTAATTCACTTCTAAGGAGTTAGCCTACAATCGTCAATAGCCACGTTTTATTATTAGCGATGATCTATATAGATCACTGGTTTGTATTCATTGCAACAATAATACGGGATCTTGATTTTAATCAGGATCAATTTTCGCGATCTAGAAACTAGTTCGCACTATTCCTCACTAGTTACAAGTTTGTCGATAATTGTCGTGTGATCTATATTAATCATGTTTGATAATAAAATGCTGATGATTGACATTGATTGGAGGCAAAAGTTGTAATGGTAATGTTTGGAAGTGAGTTAGTACGATCGAGTTTGACAGCTCAGGCACGATTGCATAGAAAACTTGTAAGGACAGAAGTAAACAATAAATGAAATGGGTTTCTACAATTATTTAGTGAAAAAAAAAAATCAGAATATAGTATTGTATACTATCTTTTGCGAACACATTTAGAATTCTTTTAACAGATAAAGTCAGTGATTATTGTGATATTAGGAATACGTAATAAATTCTCGCATTATAGCGTTCCTCAGTCTAACTTCCACATAAGAATTAGAAACTGTAACTGCTGGAACACAACGGTGTCACTGTCGTATGTCGCATGTTGCATGCCACTCAAAAATGCGTCCACAATGAAGCCGCATACTTTTGTTACTTAAATATCAACTAGATTTAAATTGTGTTTATTAAATTAAAACAAAAGTCTGGGGGGGGTTTTTTTTTAAAGCAGATGTGATAGATTTCACAATATTTCATATGATTTCACTAATTCAACCAATTATTCTGTTTGCTGCTCCTCCATTGCTTTCTACTTGTTAACATTGTCGCGTGACAAATATTAAAAGTTGACTAATTCAGCGCGAAGACGACAGCGACAGCGACTCATTATGTTCTCTTCTATTCATCTGTGTGTATTTCAACTTTTGACATGACATACGACAGCGACAGCGACACCATTGTTTTCCAGCAGTAAGACTTTCATTTACCTCAGCAGTCGACACTTTACTAAACACAATATTTTAACACCTTGTTGACGTGCGACATATGGTGCTGAACTTCGTTACGTTTCCTACCTAGAATCTCCCAAATTGTCCATTCAAACGAATAAGGTAACCATACACCGAGCAAGCATTTGTTTGTTTACATCCAGGATCTAATTTTTAAATTACAATCTCCATATGTTTTTCATATCAACTCTTGCAAACAACAAATGTTCTTATTGAGAAAACACTTTAATTTCTCTATCCAAATATTTCTTTAAATATTTAATTACTTTTTCATTCATAAAACATTTAAATTACCTTGAACTTGTTTCACTTGTTTCTTATTAGAATCCATATGTACCATAGATTTGGTAGCTGCCAAATTCCTATAGCATTCATCCTTATTCTGAGTGGCGTTTTACTTGCACGACGTTTGTCGTTATTTGAGGCTTCGTTTTACAAGGGTTATTCCATAACTTCGACGACAAGGTAAAACGTCGTCGGTAAGTAGTTTGCATTCCACATGCTATGCAATCGACCGTACCACGCTGAGAATATCGGTTCTCGTTCGATCATCGAAATCACTCAGCATTGGGCATGGGTAGTACTTAGATGGGGGACCGCTTTGGAACACCGCGTGTTGTTGGCATTAGACAACTCATCAACTCCACCAAAGTCTTAATTTGCTTCTGGTGCGCTTTTTTAACCCCAGAAAGTAAGATAATTCAATTCAGTTATTTGAATCAATTAAAAATTTAGGGAAACTTACATTTTCAGCCTATTTTACTACTTGGCGATCACTAATTTGTTGACGACAAATACCGTCGTTTTCCCTGTCGTTTTGTGGCGTTCAACGCTTTAAAGAACAGCAGTGAAATTTCTCACATGGCGTTCGTCGTACACTAATGGGTTCCACAGGGCGTTCAACAACGCAAAAACGCCACTCGTAATGACCCTGTTTAGATGTTAACTGATGAGTGCGCACTGGGCAGTCATGTCGTGTTTACATGTGTTATGCTCAGTGCTGCACTATATCGGGGTGGAATAAGTGAATTGAAACAATTGTGTATCGGACAGCGTTCTCTCATCCCTCGATCCTCACTATTCCACGATCGAACTAATAATGAAAAGAATGGAAGAGAATGGAACATTTTGGATATGGAACGTGACTTTCCTCTCGATTTTTATATCTTCTTCATGACTGTCCCCCTCTCTTTACCCCTTACTCTTCTCACCCAAAAACTATTGACATAGCGCACTCATCAGTTAACATCTAAACAGGGTCAATCAGGTAAAATCGTTGTAAACGCCACTCGGAATAAGGGTGATTATCTCTCCTCTTTCTTTATCGCAGGACAACTTTTCGAATCGTCAATGAAGAGCTCAAGGAATTCATTCAAACCGGACTTGGCAGCACTTTTTTTATACCGCAGCAGCTTTTGTATTTGCTGACAACAAAACTTCAGCTTTCTTGGCGGCGGAATTTATTCAAAAATTGAATTTCAACGCCAATAGCGCAAAGCGTCTCTTTATTTTGTTTCGTTTTGTTTGTTTCATAAAAAAAAGCATATTTGCCTTGGATTTGTAGTGCGTAGTTAGAAAAGATAATATTAATTAACAGAAAACACAACTTTGGCTGAAAATCAAATGAAAACCCAATAAGAAATCGCCAAAATAAGACGCAATTCCTCCTCAAAATGCCTTTGAACGGCGCAAAATTGATTTGCCTCAACGATGAGGACGGCAGTCACGGGGATATTATTCCGGCTCAAGGCCGGACATTTAAGTTTGGCTATTACATGGATTGCGACGTTGTCCTGGAACACAGCGATGCACTGGGTCTGCAATGTACAATCGACTGCGACGCCTTTGGAAGGGTGAGTCTAATCGGGGTTTGATATCCTCTTATCTATTGTGGATCTGTTCCGAAGGTTACCATTGAGAATCGATGTCCGGAGTTGCCAATAACACTGGACGGGAAGGCTTTTAAGAAGATGCGTCCCCTCCTGCACAACACCGAGATCTGTATCTTGGGCAAAAAGTACTTGTGGCAGTTTGAGGCCAGTCCCAAGTCGGGGGGATTTCAGACGGAAGATGCTACGGACTTTGAAACGCCCTGCAAGCAAATAAAGAAAGCAGAACAACCACCAATGTCTGAACCTGCTAGAAGGGTGAGTTGTTTGCCATCCAATTTGCTTCGAATTGTGCTAAGGAGTGTTTCATTTCGTTTCTTCTATAGTGGCGCACACAGTACCAAAAGCGGCTGACTATTCATAGGTGAGTTGAATTGAGTATGATGATGTAGGGCACTAAAAGGAAGTTGGTTAGACGCCGCTTACCCATGTAGAAGTCAAAGTACAGTCTCCTTGTTCGGCATTTACCCTAATAGATCATATCAGTGGTTTAATTTGGGTGACATTGACAGATGACCTTGAAGGGTTTGTCGGATAATGCTTTCGTCGAACTCTGCCTATGCTGAGCCAAAGAATAAGTTAGCTCAGCTAGGTATGTTGTCAGCAAATTTCTTTTCATTTAATGTATGCCCTGAGTGCTAGCAGGAAAAGGCTAAGGGGTGTAGGTACCTAATTATTACAAAAAAAAAAAAAATAATAAAAATAGCATCCACCCCTCCCCCGATTTTGATGAAATTCTAATACCTGATAGAAGGCGTTTTCCTGAGAATTTTGATATACATATTTATTTAAAATCTGACTTATCTAGTTTCGAAGATATAAGCTTTCAAATTTCCCATACGAAATGCAGCTTGTTACACTTTTAATTTCGTCTAGAAATAGCAATCATGTTTTTAAATAAAAACAATTTTTTATTTTTGTTGATCGGTGGGGGCCAACATTGGGAAAGTGATGTACTGCGCGCAATTATTTTAATAAATAAATATATCTTGCTAACGCGCGCGTAAGTGTGTCCCCTCGCGCGGTTGGGAAGAGAAGATGGCGGGGTTCGAAGTTAAACTCTGCTTTCCGGGGTGGATGTTAACAACGGTCAGGCATTCGTCTGGAGCTAAAGACATTATATTGTACATACCTGTAATCTATTATTGACGAATGGAAACGTTGCCCTGCGATAGATTTCTTTCTTTACGTGACGCTACAGTTCAGGGTGGACCTGGCCTCCCGCTAGTCTGGTTACGGACCAGTTGCCTCCAGTGGCGCATGCCAAGTTGTTTGAGGTCTCTCTCCACTTGATTGGGCCATCTACCGCGAGGTTGTCCTCTACTGCACTGTCCGTCCAAGGCGAATTCAAAGATTTTCCGTGATGGAACGTTGGGCTTCATCCGCTCTACTTGACCCAGCTGTCTTAGTCGTTGCATTTGAACTCTTCTGGTTAACTCGATGTCCTTGTATAGGCCGTATAGTTCGGCATTATACGTTCTCCTTCACTCGTCTATGCAGATATATGTATATATTTTTTATTTTTATTTAGATCCTTTAACTCGGGGGGCATAGGTCGTCAACCACCCCTGTGCGCCATCTTGTTCGAAGTTGTGCAACGTGTTTGAGTTGCTTCCAACTCATTCCTAAAAAGCTCGATTCGTCCTCAACTGTTCTGCGCCACGTTTGCCTAGGGCGCCCCGCTATTCTGTCTGCCTGGGTGAGCGGATTCCACTGCATGGCGTATTTCGCAATGGAGTTGTCTTCGCGTTGTAGGGTGTGTCCAATCCATTTCCACTTTCTTCTTCGTATATTAATGCTTATAGATTCTTGGCCCGTTCTCAGATAAAGTTGTTTGTTGGAGATGCGGTTCGGCCAAAAAATCCTCAAGATTAATCTTAAGCATTTGTTTACGAAGACTTGCAGCTTGCGTGTGTTAATGGTATCCACCTTCCAGGTACTGCACCCATAAAGCAGCACTGATTCTACGTTGGAGCGGAACAGTCTCAGCTTGGTTCTTAAGCTGATTCCGAACGCAGCTTTAGCCTTCCCGATTCTGCTGCACACATGCAGTTCGGTACCACCGTGGTCAGCCGAGACTACACTTCCTAGATATAGAAAGTGGGCAACTTTCTCGACTTCCTGTTCGGCTATGTTAAGTTGAGCGCGGTTGTTAGACGAAGTGCTCAGGGCTTTTTTGTTTTGGCTGTGTTTATTTCTAGATTGTGGGCCATCAAATGAAGGTCCATTATCCGATGTGAAAGTAGTCTATAGTCCAATGAATTCCATAGTTTGGTCGTCTATGCAGATGGAACCAAAGATCACTCGAAGAACTTTTCTCTCAAAGATACCAAGGGCATCCTCATTCGATTTTGATAATGTACGCCTCTGTATGCCTCTGCGCCATACAGCAGGACTGGGATAATTAGTGTCTTATAAAGTGTTACCTTAGTAGTTCGAGATAGAGCTTTGTTCCTCAATTGCCTTCTTAGCCCATAAGACCAGCGATTGGCAAGAGTAATTCTTCATTTGATCTCCCCACTGATGTCATTTGCGGAGCTCACCATAGAGCCTAGCTAGACAAAGTCCTTTCATTTCATTTCATTTCATTTATGGTCATTGTAATGCCTATACACTTTAAGATATAATATCTTATTAATTAGTGATAAGCTTAGACTACAGATAAAAGCTACAATATTAAATAGAATATACATGAATAAGACAAGAAGGAGTTAAGTTAAAATAGATTACATTATTTTTTAACTATCTATTTTGAGATAAATAAATAACTAATACATTTTTAAACCTTGCTGCGTTTTCAATACGTCTAATAGAACGCGGCAAAGAATTCCATAAGCGGATAGCATTAATAAAAAAACTGACGCTCGGAGGTAAGGTAAGAGTATCGACGATGAATTAAGTTGCCAGATCTGTTTGAGGAAGCCATTATTAGTTTTTCATAGAGGTACGGGGGTTGTCGTGATTGCAGGATGTGTGAGAGCAAAGTTACGGTGCGAAACTGTAGAAGGCTATCAAATGTCATATCGAAAATGCGTCTGGAAAAGCTTGACACATGGTCGTACCTTCGTAGTGCGAAAACGTACCTAATAGCATTGTTAAAGGTGACACACAGTCTTCTTTTACTGACAGAGCTACACTTTCCGAAAATTTCGCATCCATAAATTAGCGTCGGTATGACCAACGTTTTTACCAGCATAATGCGGGTCCTAACAGGAGTAAAGGATTGAGTTGCCCACAAAGTTCTAAGTACACCATGAGTTTTTCCGATCGCGGCGTTGATATGGTTATGCCAGGTCAGGTTGCGGTTAAAAATCATTCCAAGGTTTTTAGCCCTTTCAAATTATTTAATAGGAGCGTTGTTTAGGACTATAGGAAGAAAGTAAGAAAGGTCCAATGGATACCTTGAAACAACTAAGCACTTGGATTTTGTAGGGTTTAACAAAAGACCATTTGCCTGTGACCAACGCATTATATTCTCTAGGACCTCATTGACGCAGGCGGCGCCATGCTCTATAAGGCCAAGTGGGCAACTCATGTACATTTGCACATCATCAGCATACCATATGCAAAGCGCAGTGTTTAGCAATGGATGGAAGGTCATTTACGTACAGAGAAAATAGAAGCGGTCCTAAGATAGATCCCAGGGGAACACCATTTAGAGTTTCTAGGAAATCTGACTGAATCCTGTCTAATCGGATAGCTTGCATCCTACCAGAT
Organism: Brachypalpus laphriformis; assembly: GCA_945910035.1. NCBI lineage: Eukaryota > Metazoa > Arthropoda > Insecta > Diptera > Syrphidae > Brachypalpus > Brachypalpus laphriformis. The sequence continues at coordinate 43,023,444 of OX246754.1, read as the reverse complement.
AGGTAGGAATGAATCAATTTGACTGCACTAGTGGAAAATTTAAAAAGCCTAAACAACTTATCACACAAATGAGAATGGACAACATGGTCAAATACCTTGGAAAAGTCCAGTAGAACTAAAATGGTCACCTTCTCTTCCTCGATAGCTTGCCGTATTTCCTCAGTAACACTTATTAAAGCCGTTATACAACTGTGGTTTTTTCGAAAACCGGATTGATATGTCGTCAAGAAATTGCCATTGTTGAGGTGCCGTGGCGTAAGTGGTTAGTGTGTCGGATCACTACGCATGAGGTTCCAAGTTCGAATCCCAGAAAATACCAAAAAGTTTTTTCACGGTCCCACCTCTCGCGAGCGTCTGACAAACATCCGAGAGTATTGTTGTCTAAAAAAGCTTCTCAAATCGCCGTTCGGATTCGGCAGTAAACTGTAGGTCCCTTCCATTCGTGTGGAAAATATAACGCACACAACATGAGTGGTTGCGAGAAGCTAGGCCCTGGCACTTTAAAGAGCTGTTGCGCCAAATATTTTTTGAGGTGTAAACTCATTTTTACTACCTTTACTACCTCAAAATTATATCTGTCTATTGTGGCGTTCTGTCCAAGACACCGATGTTGGGTGTCCTTTTTTGTAGACAGCATATATTTCGTTTTACTACTTCTTTACTACTTCGGTCTCAATACTCGCAAATGCCCTACTGACGGCCCGCTGAGTTCTTCCGACTATGTAAATGCCATCGGCGTAAGCGAGTAGTTGTACAGACTTGTAAAAGATTGTACCTCCAGTGTTGGCTTGTGAGTTTCGTACAATTCTTTCAAGTATTATGTTCGATCGAGATCGCATGATAGCGCGTCACCTTGTCTAAGATCTTTACTGAACGGTTCGGTGGTGTTCTTTCCGACTTTAATGAAGCAGGGAGAGTTCTTCATCGTCATTCTGCACAAACGGACAAGCTTGGCAGGGATGCCGAGACCAGACCTGGCTCTGTATAACTCGTCTATACAAGCTAATATTGGCAACTTTGAAATCGATGAAGAGGTGATGCGTATAAATTTTATATTTATGATTTTTGTCCAAAATCGAATATTTGGTCAACGGTGGGCTTTTCCGACCTGAAACCGCACTGGTAAGGACCTATCAGGTTGTTAACCATTGGTTTTAGACGTTCACATAAACTGTCAAAATTAAAACTACAATATTCAATATTTCTCAAAGATATTTGTTTTGTTGTAGAGAGTATACCTTTTGATTACTTAAGGAAAATAATTTTATTCAAATGGCTGCCTGTACTGGCTGGGCAGTAGCCCATCCTGTTAACCCAATTTTGGTCTATTTCGCTAATGACTCCATGGCTGTTTTCCTTAAGTATGTCAGTTGTTTGCGGATCGTCGTACGGTTGTACAACAGTTCCCCATAAAAAAGTCTAATAACGTCAATCCGCAGCTTCGTGATGGCCAAGGCATGTCTCCAAAATGGCTGTTAACACGGTTATCGAACTTAGTGTGCAAAAGATTAATTGCTTGACGGCTGGTGTGGCATGGAATCAAAGCCTGTACAAGTGCAATTGCGGCCACAACACTGACGCTCATTTTCAAAGAAGTACGTAGTAAGGTCCAAGTATTCCCTACCTGTTAAATGTATATGTACATACATATATTTTCTGCTCACCATAACCATTTGTTTTAGGTGTTTTGTGCTGATTCTTTGTATCTCTTGGTCAACTGTGTTGATTTGTAGGTCGCGACGGATGTCTTGATTGCATATGTACCACTCAGCGTCGATGATCGTTCTTAGAATTTTAGATTGTTGTCTTTGTAACTAAGCAACTTGGTTATCGAAAACTTGGATTGAGGTCGTAATAGCCAAAAGAGTTGTCTAAATGTTCGTTTTATTCGAGTCCGTTTTTCTTGAATGTTGTACTTCCATGCCAATTTGCTGTCCAGGTGGATCCCTATCTATATGTCGTATATCTAATCTAGACGGGTTTGGCTTTGTAGCGTCCTTTCCTGGCATATATATATATATATATATATTGCGCAACAGCTCTTTAAGTGCCAGGGCCTAGCTTCTCGCAACCACTCATGTTGTGTGCGTTATATTTTTCACACGAATGGAAGTGATCTACAGCTTAGTGCCACATGCGAAGGGAAATTTGTTTTGAGAAGCTTTTTCGAGACAACAATACTCACGGATGTTTGTCGGACGCTCGCGAGAGGTGGGACCGTGGAAAAATGTCGGATCACTACGCGTGAAGTTCCAAGTTCGAGTCTTTTCCTGGTACTTTCATGTCAATTTGCTGTCTAGGTGAATCCTTATCTATGTACCGTATATCTAATCTATACTAGTTTGGCTTTTTAGCGTCCTTTCCTGGCTTCGGAATAGCTATTACCTCTGCGAATTTGCAGAGTTTTGGAAAGTGCTTTTGTCTAATTATGCTGTTGAAGAGGTTGCGTAGGAAGGTAAGGGCTAGTTAGTAATTTACCGGTCAAGAGGTCATAGCTTTTTATTTCTTTTTTGATGCAGAGCTCTATCTCTTTTGCTGTCATTCTATTTATGCGTTTGTTGTCTGTATCGTTGTTGTAGTGACGATGAGTCCCCGTCGCCATCGGTGTTCGTAAAGGTGGCCTCGATTTACTTGGCTATGAGTCTTGCTTTGTCATGATATCTCTAGCTCATGTGTTGTCCGGTTTTTTAAGAGGTGGGTGATGCTGGGTCCTGTTTGTCTTGTGCCTCGTGGCCCTCCATAAGAAGTAATTTGTCTCGGATGTTGGCATCAAGTTTTGTAAGTAGTTGGAGAAGTTGTGGTCCTGGATCTCCTTTGGTTTATGTTGTAGGTCTTTGGTGATCTTGCTCAGCTTGATTTTGTCGTTTGGTGCTCCAGTCATCTGCCATCTCTTCCTCAGTGTTCTCTTGGTCTGTATGAGTCCTTTAATAAATGGAACTGATGAAAATTTGTTTGGTTTATATTCCACTGCACCTGAGCCCCTTCGTTGATTATGTCATTCAAGTATTATCGCCCTTTCGATGTCGTTTTGTGATTTGAAAGGAAGGTTCGTTGATAGGGATGATATAGATAATGGTGTCGAATGTTGATATAGGTAAATGTGTCGGTTTTCGAGTTGTAGAGCTTAGTTGATTCTGTTCATTTCATTGGATGCGTGGAGTATTCGGTGGTTATAGGTGAATGGTCTGAGGATAGGTCAAACGAAGATTTAATTTTTATGTTATTAATGTTGATGTTCTTGACAATGCAAAAGTCAATAAGATCAGGGTTCTTCGTCATGTCTGTGGGCCAGTAGGTGCGTTCTCTCGTGCTGATGTGCTTGTACTTACATATTTGTTTTGAACGCGTCTAGTAGGTTTTTACATTTTTTGGTGATTAATCTTGAGCCCTAGTCTGTGTGCTTCGTATTAAAATCGCCTGCCACTAGAGAACGATTGCCTAGGGTTCTGAGGTAGTATTCAAATTGAGAAATAATGATTTGGTGCTTTGGTGGGCAGCAGATTGAGGATATGATCATAGACCCTTGTATATCTTCCAGTAGATTGAATGTTATCAGTTTGAAAGTAGTGGAGTTCGGTATATTTAATTTTCTTATTGACTTATTCTTCTATGCGGCTTCTCCATGTCCTATCCCATTTGGGTGATTTGTATTGAAGAATTTATGTGTTTTTCTCAGTAAAATGGATTTCAGCAATGAGCATTATGCCGATTCAATTGTCTGTTAGTTATTGTTTGAGTTGCAGGTAGTGTTATATAAGGAGTAGAAATGAAACGAAACAAATAGTTTTATTTTTCAATATATTCTCTCTGACGGTCAATGCACTTCCAAGATCGATTAATTAATGCTTCAAAGCCATCAAAAAGTATTCTGAAGTTTTACCCTCAAAATGACCTAAAGCGGTAGTTAAAATTTCATCATCGTTGTTGAATTTTTTTCCTCGAATGTCAGACTTCAATTTGTTGTGAGGTTGATGATCATTTTTTGAGAACACACATTTGCGTATGGCGGCCTGTGCAATGGCCGTTCAATAATAACTGTGTGAACGAGTGCATTTTGAACTGCACAAAATCTTCGTGGTGCTCATCTTTGGCCGACCTTGTTCATGCGAAGATGATAATGTAGGCTCCTGAGAACCCTTGTTTTTTATAATCCAATTTGTGCTGCAATCTCTACTTTTTTTTTTTTTTTTAGTCTTCGGTCACTGAAACAACATGTTTTACAAATTAAAAATTTTATTCCGTGACCGCAGTTGATGATAGGCGAACCCCACAGGCGGATCAGTAGAATTGGGGTGAAGTGGGAGGGTTATGATCCCTTGTTTTCGGATCATAACCTCCCCGAAATGGGAAGAAGAAGACCGCAGTTGATGACCCACCTGAGCGAGGGTCATCTTCAAGAGACTTACGTTCTCAACGAAAGCGATTAGACCAGTCTTTAATGACTGCATATGATAGCGAAGTTTCCCCACAAACACAACTCATCCTTTATTTGTTTTGCAGTAAATGCCTTCTTTGTAAAGAATTTTATTGTACCACGATATTCAGCTTTATCCGTTTTTAAAGCTTCAAGAACTGCACGCATTTAAATCACTACTGATGAGTAACTAATTGACCTGAATTGACCTAATGAGGTAGATAGGTAAGTAGAGTGGCGATTCAGAAAGAACCTAATTAGCGCTAAGAAAGTGCCGTTTTGTTACCACAAACTTGTGCATACCAATTTGTCTGAGAGGCTTGTTGGTTGTAAAAGGATGATGAGCTTAAACACAGCCCTGGGGTTCAGATAAGGGATTAGTTTTCCAATCCTCTTGTCTGCTATCTCATTCAGATCATTGAAGAAGGGTTTACCTAAAGCGTGTTGTCTGGTCCTCTCTAGGGCCGACCATCTGCAAAGGAAGTGGCATAGAGATTCTTTCTCATTAATGTTCTTGCAGCTTCTACAAAAGGTATTGTGAGGGGATACTAAGTAGTAGTAGCTTACTTACGTACTTAGATGGCGCTACAGTCCGGGGTGGACCTGGGCCTCAACCAACAAATCTCTCCAGCCAGCACGGTTACGAGCCAGCTGCCTCTAGTTGCGCACGACAAGTTGGTTGAGGTCCACCTCCACTTGTTTGCGCCACCTACCGCTAGGTCGTCTTCTACTGCGCCGTCCGTCCGGGGTGGATTCGAAGACTTTCTTAGCGGGAAGGTTGGGCTCCATCCGCTCTAAATGACCCAGCCATCTTAGTCGCTGTATGTGAACTCTTCTGGCTAAGTCGATGTCCTTGTACAGGCCGTATAGTTCGGCATTGTACCTTCTCCTCCACTCACCGTCTATGCAGACGGGACCAAAGATCGCTCGAAGAACTTTTCTCTCGAAATAACCAAGCGCATCCTCATCCGGTTTTGTCAAAGCCCATGCCTCTGCGCCATACAGCAGGACTGGGATGATTAATGTCTTATAAAGAGTTACCTTAGTAGTTCGAGATAGGGCTTTGCTACTCAATTGCCGTTTTAGCCCATAGAAACAACGATTGGCAAGAGTAATTCTCCGTGTGATCTCCCTACTGATGTCATTTGCGGAGCTTACCATAGAGCCTAGGTAGACAAAATCCTTTACTACCTCAAAATTATATCTGTCTATTGTGACGTTCTGTTCAAGACGCCGATGTCGGGTGTCCTTTTTTTGTAGACAGCATATATTTCGTTTTGCTTTCATTGACCGCTAGACCCATCTTTGCTGCCTCGTTCTCAATACTCGTATATGCCCCATTGACGGCCCGCTGAGTTCTTCCGATTATGGCAATGTCATCGGCATAAGCGAGTAGTTGTACAGACTTGAAGAAGATTGTACCTCCGGGGTTGGCTTAAGAGTTTCGTACAATTCTCTCAAGTACTATGTTAAAAAGATCGCATGATAGCGCGTCGCCTTGTCTAAGACCTTTCCTGACATCGAACGGTTCGGTGATGTTCTTACCGACTTTGATGGAGCAACGACAGTTCTCCATTGTCATTCTGCACAAACGGACGAGCTTGGCAGTGATGCCAAGACTAGACATGGCTCTGTATAACTCGTCTCTATACACGCTATCATAGGCAACTTTGAAATCGATGAAAAGGTGGTGCGTATCGGTTTTAGGCGTTCACATAATACGGCAGAAAGGATCTTATATGCGATATTTAGGAGACTTATACCTCTGTAGTTGGCGCAGTTCAGAGGGTCTCCTTTCTTCAGGAGTAGTAGTAGCTACAGCTCTGGAAATATCTGGTCTTGATTTGCCTAGTAACTCGTTGGACTTGGGTTTTTTTTGTAGCTGGGCTATGTCTTTATTGATATGGTGCAACTAGAAAGACTGTGCCATCGGCGATTGTTTAGCTGGAGAAAGCGAAAATTGGTATAGCCCTTAACGGTACCTAGCGTAAAATCTACTCTTTCTGCTAGAAAGCCGTTAAGGGCTGACCCTCGCCTGGCTAACTGGTAAGTGCGCTCATTACCCTCATAATTACTGCGCCTTGGGATTCAGTTGAGAGTGATAATTGAGTGGATACTTTGTTGATTAATTTCAAACCGGCGCGGTATTTCTCTACCAGTTTTGATGATGTGGTAACCGTGGTTAGATGTTGGGAAGTTACTTTGCAAGTGGCATGCTTCCCTAATAGCGAGGAGCTCCGCCTGGAAAATGCTGGCATAGTCTGGGAGACGAAAAGACTGATATATTTAGTTGGTGAAAGAAGATGCCTGCGTCGACACCGCATTCCATCTTCGAATCGTCCGTGTATATACCTATATCATAGTCATTGATAACGTTTCCGTTATCGACACAGCTTGTGTCCTGTAGAGATCAATGATGCCGGTCACGCGAAAACCCACACCAATTATTTGAGGATAGATTGCCTTCTCTACAACTACGAGTGGATTTTCGGAACGCCAAATCCGAAGGTTTTGATTGTAGATGTAGCCCCGAGATGAAAATGATCTTCGGTCGAAAAGATGATGTGCGACTCAATTCGGAAAAGCGATAACGAAGTTAATCGCCACTTTAGTGAGTGGACCCTGTTAGCAAATAATCCGAGTTCTTTATGCAATATTCTCCTCAGATAAATGCGACTGGTGTTCAGATATTGAGCGAGTTGACGTTCACACACACTTTGGGTAACGACAGCAAATTTCTCACAATTTCCGCAACACATCACTCTCTTTAGAAATAATTTCTCAATATTGCTTAGCGTTCTTTAACAGAAAAACGATCCATTTCTTATCACGGAAGTTTTTTTACTACGTTAGTGTTGACATAACTGACATAACACACACTCAAAAAAGGAACCAAGGTCCACCCTTTACAGTTTGTTTAATTTTTAAAATGTGAGTGGAATAATTTACACGGTACTTTGGAAGGTTTGTCGGTTTAGGGCGAATGCTATCAAAATACCCATTAATCTCACTTCCCAAGTCGGAACTCATTTCCGTGGTACAGCTTATCAGACGCATACTCGAATACAACAGCCGAAGACTCCAAAATCTAATAAAGTTAGCATAAGCCTGTTTCTTTACTAATATCTTTGGCAAATTTTATCACGTTACCTGCAATGTAGCATATTAATCATGAAGACAGTGGTGCTGAAATGTATTATGTGCATTCTATTACCAAAAGGAGTCCAACTGATTGTTTGAACGAACTCCATTGACACTGCCCACTTCGCCTACTTATGAAAAAATTATTTATTCGTTTACACTACTGGTCACTTGATTACCATCATTTAAAATTTCGACATAGTAAATCATATTTTTCTTTGCATCCATTTTTGAAACTTTCATTATCACTTGTTCCCTGTCACCTGATGAAAATATTGAAAAAATTTAATAAAGCGAAAATGGGAATTCCCCTTTTCGGTTTTTGCCTACTTTAACTGGGACACTGGATTACTCTCATATGTAAAAATAAAATAAAAACAAATGTTTTTGATGTTTTTAATATTCACCCTGATTGTCGTTGGCGTTTTTCGCTTTTCGACGATTGTCGTTTTATTCTTCAGATGTAGCACGAATCCATTTTCATAACTTTTTCACTGTGAAAGAGTGTAATAGTATTCTACACGACAAACAAATTTCTTATTAATGTTTAGCGGTCAGCAGGTCGTAGCTATGAATAAAACGACAATCGTCGAAAAGCGACAAACGCCAACGACAATCAGTATGATTGTTTTTTATTGTTAATATTTTGTAGGTCCTCCGTTTTTGCGTACAACTTGAAAAAGCCTATTTTTAAGAATCGATATAATTTTTTTAAACAATTTAATGGAATTTCCTCAAAAGCGTCTTCAATGGCTTTGAAAAGACCTCTATTTTCGAAATGTCTTTCTTCTGCGAACACTTTTCGCGACGGCCGTCCCCAAACATTTTCAACTAGATAGATCGGGAGATAGAGGTGGCCAATCCAAAACATCCCGATTGTTGTTTGTAAATCACTGCTTTACACGTGCTACTGTGTGGAGAACTTCCTTATCCAAATTGATTGTCTGCTTTTCGAAGTAATTCGCTGAGTTCTGCCGACCTTCTAAAACAAGCAGATCTATTGCGCGGTGAAATGAAATTGCAACCCATACCATGACGGCAGTGTGACGACGTGACAGGAACAAGTTAAGTTAAAGTGGCTGCCAGCTTAAATACGCCAACACACTTAGACCAACAAAGCTCCATGGTGATACCACGTGAATCATAGGAGAAAATGTTCCCTCTACATACTCGTTAAATCATTTTGACTGATGTTTATCAGATCGCCTATATCGTTGTAATAGAAGGCTCCTAGGTAAAGTTTCCTTCTGTGGGAGCTGGGCAGGTACAAAGAAGGCGAGGAATAGTTTCCTCTTCATCCATACAGCTTCTACAAAAGTTTTTCGCAAAAAGGCGCAGCCTTGTTGCATGCTTGCGTCTTAGACAGTGCCCAGTGATGACACCTATTGTTGTGCCGATATGCAATCTATTGAGAGAAATCAAATTTTTAGAGCGTTTTGATCCAGCTTTGACCAAATCTGTTCTGTCGCTAGACATGTTGATCCACTTGTCCACTTAAGATTTGTACTCTCGATAGCATCCATCTTAAATTTATGTTTGCAAGTAGCGATTGGTATACCTAAGGTGCCTTTGTCCGGCAGGATAAGTATAGTTGTTCCCATTCTGGCGTCACCCAACACAGGTAAATATTGAATTGCTCAGCTATTTCCGTAAGAGACGTTCGACAGTCTAGAGCTACTAAAAAATTTATAGAGCTCGATTCCAAGGATTTGATTGGCTGTCTGAAAATATGCGGATAACACGTTTTTCTTGAGCCAAGATAAATCTTTAATTATATCCGCCTGGAACACGCTACAATGATTTGGTAGACGGAAGGAGGCGTTACGATTAAGTCTGTCAGAGAAAACACCTCCGCCAATTCCGTCTTTGGTTTTTGAGAAGTGAATCGATTCATCTGAACGTCTTAGGATCTCGATCAATTTTGGAATAATTTTCTTGCTTAAATGCAAGAATTTTGCACAATTACTAAATTAGTGTGTTACCTCGACCCATCGTCTTTAGAATGCAACAAAAGCGTAAACAATTTAAATAAACAAAAAGTATGTAGCAACAAAACAGAATTTTATTAACTTTAAAGGACCTTGGGCTTTGAATTTTGTAAACTAACTGATGGGGGTAATCAAGTGTCCCTGTTAAAGTAGCCAAACAACCGGAAATGGGAATTCTCCTTTTTGCTTCATTAAATTTTTTTAAATTTTGTCATCAGGTAGCAGATTACAAGTGAAAATGAAAGTTTTAACAATGGATCCGAAGAAATATTACCCCTGCATTATGATTTAGGTCGACATTTTAAATGAGTGTAATGAAGTGACCGGTAGTGTACATCAGTTTACGTTGTATCTTTCAATTAAAATCATATTTTTATATTTCTCTTCAAGTTTCGCCTATTGTATCAAAGCCGGTGAAAGTCCACTTGATGTTGAAGTCACCACCGATGAGAACAAACCTCTTAATGTATACGAAAGGATAATATCACCTGAACCAGTTGAATCAGCATCCATAAAAAGATCGTCCTCACCTCTAGCTTCCGATTTGATCGATTTAAAAACACCTAAAGTAAAGCAAAGGTCATTTGCTGGACGAAACACACCGTTGAGTTGTTGCAAACTCTCCGAAACTGTGATAACTTCTTATTCCCCCCGCGAGACTGGTATACGTCCAGAAAAATCGTTTGCCATTGTGCAGACTCCTACAAAATCTACAGCCCTTGCTGATGTAAGACTTGGTCCGTTTAAACATTTGTCATCACCTCTAACGCGTAGTCATCGTCCATCAATGCACTTGATTGATCTAACAACTCCAATGAAACTAGCACGACCGGCGTCTCCTAATTCTACACTTTTAAAGACTACGCTTCAGAAGAACACCACGCCGAAGGTAAAGCCTCAAGCAAACGCATCTGCCGCCAGCATGGATTCGACAGTTTACAGTGTTCATTCCACAGACGAAAGTGTTATTGAACTATCTGATGATGGTAGTTTTTCACAGTCTCCGGTTCCAAAGACGCCACCACGACCACGGACGCCACAATCTCTAATGAAACGTGCCATACTGAGTAGCGCGAAGAAAGTAGCAATTACTAAACGGTTACAACAACCACCCAATCCACCACCGCCGACACCTTTAACACCAAAAAATCCCCCAAGCGTAAGTAACGTGCGCTTTCAAAGTCAAAGTACACCGCAACGTAAGTCTCTGGGACGGTGTCAATCGCCAGATGAGAGGCCTAAGGCTTCGCAATCTGTATCGGGAAAAGCTCATAAGTCTATGATCACTTCAACTCCATTTAGGACGGGTGAATCCAGCACTTCCACTATGACTGCATCAAGACGTTCTTCGATTCTGCGCTCCCCGTCTTCATCGTTGACTGGCTTGAAGAACAAGTCCCGGATTTCGTTAATGCTAAATCAGGCTCTATCGAAGAGTCCTCAAACGAGTACGCCGACCAAGAGACGTAAATCAGTTACATTTGTAGAGGGAACCAAGATCCCATCTGAGAGCTTGGCTAAGGATAGGAAATCAGTTTCCTTCTTGGATCGAATTGAAAGTGAGGAGGTTGAAGACAACCAGGAGCTCAATCAAACCTTTAGTATGGAAGAGGATCAGGATATTGTGAAGGAACAGGGTGGGGAGAAGGAGGATGCTATTACAAGCACCCATAGGAAGGATGCAACATTCTCCCCTGAGAAGGAGAAATGTCTTGATTCAAGCTCGAGTGAGCCGAAGGAGAGTGTTAAGGAAATTTGCTACAATATACCAGTAATAGAAGTTCTGGATGAAACAGAAAGAATTCAGGATCCAAGCGAAGATAAGGAGAAAACAGCCCCACAGGTGGAACGGGTAGATACCGAGAAGACTCTGCGACAATCCACACTGCCCATTGTGACCTCAGCAGTTATATCTGAAAATTCTTTCGTTCTAGAGACACCAGCAGCACGTAAACACATAAAGAGGTTGTCTGCATTCAAACCGCTTCCTGGTGTTAGTTCCACTCCTAGGCGGAACACAACTGCTCAAGTGGGACGATCCACAACGGATTCGCCTCTTAATATCACATTCTCACCAGATAAAAATGTTCTGCTTGCTGACAGTGAAATCACAGAGCAAACATCAGTCAAGTTACAATCAGACACGGAAGATCCACAGCCTGCAGAAGCTAAAATGGGTAAAACAATACAATCCACGAGTAAAAGTCAATCATCAGTTCCACAAACTCCTCAATCTTCGAGGAGACATTCAAATCATACAAAATCTACATCCAATGTGTTTCAATCGACTTCCGGTCACAATCTACATGATATCGCTGTGGATGATGACTTTGAGGGCTTGGATATGATTTTCAAGACTCCCAAAGCTAAAAATCTCATGATTCTCAGCTCACCGAAGAGTATAAGCCTGCAAAAACCTACAACAGATTCAGTGGAACTAATACATTCCACAGTATTCGATTTGAGTGCTAATCTTGACGAAATTTTCAAGACTCCCCAAAGCGAGTTCATAGCCAGTCGCGTCGAAACAGAGGCTACTCCAGCGGAATCCTTTTCACCAGAAGAAGCATTCGATATGCTTGTTGGACGCCCGATCAGTAGGCGAAATTACGCACGCATTGCTTCACCAAAAAAGCGAGAGTTATCACCTCTGAAAGTTCAGAAGGATCCCACCTTACCGAAGACCGACATTGAGGAGTGGATAGAGAACGTTAACGAGTCCGTTGAAATTCTGGACGAAGACGAGAACGAGGAGGATGAGATTTCTTACCTCACAGCGACAACGCAGAGCGAATTCTCCCGTGATCCGCTCATAACGAGCTCCATTGCTGTAAGTTCGAATACGACAAATCGAAAGAAACGGGGAGTTACAGATGAGTCGGCGATGACAATTCAAGAGGATGACGGGGAGGAAAACGCCGAGGACGGTTCTGCGTTGAAAGATCCTCTGGAGATGACTTCATACACACCAAAGAGGTCATTATCGCCGAATATAAGTGGAATTGACCTGCTAGATCACACATCAGAGTCACTGTTCTCGGAAACGCTGGCAGTCTCCGATGAGTCATCAGGAAAAGAGAACGAGAAAACTATCGAATGCGTTCAAGAGAAGACAATAACGCATTCGGATGAAGATATTGAAATTTCTCCCGACAAGGCACGAAGAGATATGGAACGAGCCTTTGAAAATTTCGAGACGGAACGTAGGATAATCGAAAGTAAAAGGCTTGTTTCGACTCCAGAACCCAAGAAATTGGTTTTGAAAGACACAACCAGGAGAACAATGGGTAACCAGCAGGCGCTAGATGTGTTCTTTGATCTGAAAGCGCTGAAAGCGGAGCGAGACATGGAACTCGCTTTTGAGAAATTCGAGGAAAACCCAAGCTTGTTGGTGGGAGAAAGGCTTGCTAAAACTCCAGACGTAGACAAGGCCGTGAGAAATGATATCAGGAAAACTATGAGCAATCAATTGGAGCTGGACAGTTCGTTTGACGTGGAAGTCGTTAATGCGGAAAGCGAAATGGAACTGGCCTTAAAGAGCTTTGAGGAGAAGCCAGTGTTCTTAGAAGAAGAAAAGGTCGTTCGGACACCGGAGCCTAAGAAGACACCTTTGAAGGACCAAATGCAAACCACGGGAAGTAGCTTGGTCTCTAAAGTGACACTTGACCTGCAAGAGGAAAAGGCTCAACGGGAAATGGAGCTGGATTTCGAGAACTTTGAGGAGGAAACTGAATTCTTTGAGAAGAGAGTAGTTCAGACACCGGAACCTAAGAAGGCACCTTCGAAGGACCATAGGCGAACCATGGAAAGTAGCTTGGTCTCTAAAGTAACACTTGATTTCCAGGAAGCCAAAGCTCAACGGGAAATGGAGCTGGCTTTCGAGAACTTTGAGGAGGAACCTGAGTTCTTTGAGAAGAGAGCGGTTCAGACACCGGAACCCAAGAAGGCACCTTCAAAGGACCATAGGCGAACTATGGGAAGCAGTTTGGTTTCTAAAGTAACACTTGACCTGCAAGAGGCAAAGGCTCAGCGGGAAATGGAGTTGGCTTTCGAGAACTTTGAGGAGGAACCTGATTTTTCTGAGAAGAGACTAGTTCAGACACCGGAACCCAAGAAGGCGCCTTCGAAGGACCATAGGCGAACCATGGGAAGTAGCTTGGTCTCTAAAGTGACAATTGACCTGCAAGAGGAAAAGGCTCAACGGGAAATGGAGCTGGATTTCGAGAACTTCGAGGAGGAACCTGAATTCTTTGAGAAGAGACTGGTTCAGACACCGGAATCCAAGAAGGCGCCTTCGAAGGACCATAGGCGAACCATGGGAAGCAGCTTGGTCTCTAAAGTGACACTTGACCTGCAAGAGGCAAAGGCTCAACGGGAATTGGAGCTGGCTTTTGAAAACTTTGAGGAGGAACCTGATTTTTCCGAGAATAGACTGGTCCAGACACCGGAACCCAAGAAGGCACCTACAAAGGACCATAGGCGAACCATGGGAAGTAGCTTCGTCTCTAAAGTGACACTTGACTTCCAGGAAGCCAAGGCTCAACGGGAAATGGAGTTGGCTTTCGAAAATTTCGAGGAGGAACCTGAATTCTCTCAAAATAGACTAGTTCAGACACCGGAACCCAAGAAGGCACCTTCAAAGGACAAAATACGAACACTGGGAAGTAGCTCAAATTCTAAAGTGGCACTGGACCTGCAAGAGGCAAAGGCACAGCGGGAAATGGAGTTGGCTTTCGAGAACTTTGAGGAGGAACCTGATTTCTCTGAGAAGAGAGTAGTTCAGACACCGGAACCTAAGAAAGCACCTTCAAAGGACCATAGGCGAACCATGGGAAGTAGCTTGGTCTCTAAAGTGACACTTGACCTGCAAGAGGCAAAAGCTCAACGGGAAATGGAGTTGGCTTTCGAGAACTTTGAGGAAGAACCTGGTTTCTCTGAGGATAGACTAGTTCAGACACCGGAACCCAAGAAAGCACCTTCAAAGGACAAAAGACGAACACTGGGAAGTAGCTCAAATTCTAAAGTGACACTGGACCTGCAAGAGGCAAAGGCTCAACGGGAAATGGAGCTTGCTTTCGAGAACTTTGAGGAGGAACCAGAGATCTTTGAGAAGAGAGTAGTTCAGACACCGGACCCCAAGAAGGCACCTTCAAAGGAGCATAGGCGAACTATGGGAAGTAGTTTGGTCTCTGAAGTGACATTTGACCTGCAAGAGGCAAAGGCTCAGCGGGAAATGGAGTTGGCTTTCGAGAACTTTGAGGAAGAACCAGATTTTTCTGAGAAGAGACTAGTTCAGACACCGGAACCCAAGAAAGCACCTTCAAAGGAGCATAGGCGAACCATGGGAAGTAGTTTGGTCTCTAAAGTGACATTTGACCTGCAAGAAGCAAAGGCTCAACGGGAAATGGAGTTGGCTTTCGAGAACTTTGAGGAGGAACCTGAGTTCTTTGAGAAGAGAGTAGTTCAGACACCGGAACCCAAGAAGGCACCTTCAAAGGACCATAGGCGAACCATGGGAAGTAGCTTGGTCTCAAAAGTGACACTTGACCTACAGAAGACAAAGGCTCAGCGGGAAATGGAGCTGGCTTTCGAAAACTTCGAGGAAGAACCTGATTTCTCTGAGAAGAGAGTGGTCCAGACACCGGAACCCAAGAAGGCACCTACAAAGGACCATAGGCGAACCATGGGAAGTAGCTTGGTCTCTAAAGTGACACTTGACTTCCAGGAAGCCAAGGCTCAGCGGGAAATGGAGTTGGCTTTCGAGAACTTTGAGGAGGAACCGGATTTCTCTGAGAAGAGAGTAGTTCAGACACCGGAACCCAAAAAGGCATCTTCGAAGGACCATAGGCGAACCATGGGAAGTAGCTTGGTCTCTAAAGTGACACTGGACCTGCAAGAAGCAAAGGCTCAACGGGAACTGGAGCTGGCTTTCGAGAACTTCGAGGAAGAACCTGATTTCTCTGAGAAGAGAGTGGTCCAGACACCGGAACCCAAGAAGGCACCTACAAAGGACCATAGGCGAACCGTGGGAAGTAGGTTGGTCTCTAAAGTGACACTTGACTTCCAGGAAGCCAAGGCTCAGCGGGAAATGGAGTTGGCTTTCGAGAACTTTGAGGAGGAACCTGATTTTTCTGAGAAGAGACTAGTTCAGACACCGGAACCCAATAAAGCACCCTTAAAGGACCAGAGGCGAACACTGGGAAGTGGCTTAGTTTCTAAACTGACACTTGACCTTCAGGAAGCCAAGGCTCAGCGGGAAATGGAGTTGGCCTTCGAGAACTTTGAGGAGGAACCTGAATTCTTTGAGAAGAGAGCGGTTCAGACACCGGAACCTAAGAAGGCACCTACAAAGGACCATAGGCGAACCATGGGAAGTAGCTTGGTCTCTAAAGTGACACTTGACCTGCAAGAGGCAAAGGCTCAACGGGAAATGGAGCTGGCTTTCGAGAACTTTGAGGACGAACCAACGGTTCCAAAAGAAAGAATTGTGCGTACACCAGAACCGAAGAAATCTTCTTTGAAAGATCATCGAAGAACAGTGGGAAGCAGTTTAGTCTCTGTAGTAAAGCTAGACTTGAAGGCAGCCAAAGCAGAGAGAGAAATGGAACGCATATTTGAAAATTTCAATAAGGACACTGCAGTTGGAGTTGAGAGGCTTGTTAAAACACCAGACATGAAGAAACGAGGAGGTTCTATCCGAATGTCCTTGGGACATCGGAAACTGTTGGAACCATCCTTTGACCCACAGGCCTTGAAATCTGAATTAGAAGAAGAAATCAAATCGAAGGAGGTAGCGGTGGTAAAGCCATCTCTTCGACAAGAAGCTGAAGTCTTGGCAATGGTTACTGAGAACAATAATGACGAAAATATCGTATTTGCTGTCAATGAAGATGCAAGGATAGAAACAGAGCAAGAAGAGTTGGAAGTGAAGTGCAGAGAAGACGACCAATTGCCTCTAAATAAGATTGATGAGGAAGTGACACCCCCAGAACACCGAGAAGATGTTCATTCTGCTGCTAATGATGTTGTACAATGCCCAATTAAAATAGAAGGCGATGTCAAGTGCGAACTATTAACGCCATCGACGGGCGTAGTCAGTCATTCAAGATCTCGAAGGAGGCGTCTGAATACAGTTGATGAGGAATCGAAACTGCTGGTGAAAGTAGATGCAGAATCAACTCCAAATAGCATTCAACCAAGAAACCGAAGTAGGCGTCGAAAGACTACTGATGAAGAGGAGAAAGTTCAAGAACACGAGGAAAATGTCGCCAAATCTAATACAGGTGGTCAATCCAATGCACAGACATTAGCAACCCCAACCATTTCTCAACCGAGATCTCGAAGGAGGCGTAGAAACACAAGAGATGAAGAGGAAAAAGCTCAAGATCGTGAAGAGGGTGTAGCTAAATCTAAGATGAATGATCAAGCCGAACTACAGGCTACAACAACCCCAACCATTTCTCAACAGAGATCTCAGAGGAGGCGCCGAAATACCATTGATGATGTAGAGCAACCAAAAGACAAAGAAAATGATTATGTGAAACCCACAGAAACACAAGAACATGAGCTAAGAACGCTAGATAAGCAATTAAGTAGAACAAGACGTCAAAACTCAGTCGATGTTTGTTCTCACGTCAAGAAAGCTCAGGAGAATCGCACAAATGACCAAGACCTGAGTTCTACGATTCCCGTGATAGATGAGGCCAAAACCAACGATGAGAAAATGTCAGCCGAAGGTGAAGTCGAACAAATCGAAGATGAACAGGGATCTGAATCAGAAAGTAAGATCAAGCAATCTGTTTCGTCTCATGTAACTCGCAGGCGTCGTAAGAACTCCACAAGTGAAGACGAGATCCATAGAGGCACAATGGATTCAAGTGGTGTGGATTCCACAGACGACGAGATAAAGCACGCACCATTATCTCGCAAAAAGAGGCAACGGGAAGTCTCAACAGCTTTATCGCACATAGATGGAGAAACCCTTAATCAGCTGGAGCCCATTGCCGAGGAAGAACAGAGACAACGAACGCCATCTATAGATCAAAAACCAAAATCAGATGCTGGCACTAAAAAAGGCGAAGAAGTCATTGAAGCAACCCGTAAGCGTCGTAAAAACTCAACCAGTGAAGACGAGATGCAATGCAACTCTACTGTGGAACATAACATCCCAATAGATCCCACCAGTGTAGACTCTACAGAAGGAGAAACAAAAGCTCGTAACAAGCGATCGCGGAAGACATCTAAAGCAGAAGGAGAAACTAATCACCTACATCCTATTTCTGAGGAGGGTAAAAGACAAGGAATATCATCTGTAGATCAAGAACCACCGTCAGATGCTGGTGAAGTAGAACCGCATGACGATGGTCAAACACAGCAAATTGTCGAAACATCCTCTCTTGCAGCGACTCGCAAGCGTCGCAAGAACTCAACCAGTGAAGATGATATCCAAAGCAACACCACTGTAGACCATAAAATTGAGAAAGTTTTTACAGACGATGACGCTCATAAAAAGCGATTGCGAACGACATCTCAAACAGAAGAAGAAACCCATCATCACATTGACCCCATCATTGGGGAAGTAAATAAACAAGCAACAGCATGCACAGATGAAGAAGTTATAACAGATGCCAGCGCAGAAGAATCAAAAAGATCAGTTCATCGTAGAGCCGGTCGAAGGGAAACCCCAGAAGAGGAAGAGGTTGCTTCTGTAGAAGTCTCTACCAAATCTCAGCTTGATATCAAGCCCGAGCTGGATGAAATTATAACTTTGAGTCCAGTTCCTACGAATAAGCGCATTCGTGGGCGTAGAGCTCAATTAAGTGTGGTAATTATGGAACCTAAAGGCACGAGTGCAATTGGCGCTCTAAACGTAGTACAATCTGCGGATACTGAAAAAGAAGAAGAATCAACGACATGGCAAACTCTATCGGTTAAGCTAGAACCAATAGAAGACCGCATGGCCAGTGAATCCGAAGATACTCAGACTGAGGACGTTCCATCTGAGAAGGAAGATGCAGAAATTCAAGCTACACCAGTACCATCAAAAACACGCGGACGCAGGCTAGCATCTAAAGCGGAATCAACAGAGTCAACGGCTCTACAACCTATAAGAAGAGGTCGTAGGGGAAGCACTCAACAAGATCGACAGTTTATCTCTGAGGCTGCAGAAGAAGTTGTTCCATCTACACCAGTTCCATTAAAGACACGAGGCCGCAAAACAGCTCTGAAGGTTGAAAATGGCGATTTGACATCTGATAAATCGACATCAGTTCGAATAAGAGGTCGGAGAGGCGGTGATACTGAAGAAAATGTCGAAGAAGTGATTCCATCCACACCAGTGCCAGAAAAAACGGGCAGTCGTAGAACAGCTCCGAAGTCGAAAGCTACAGAGCCTGTGAATGCTGATGTTGAAGAAGTGATGGGATATGTAGTAGTGGATTCTACGACTGACGGTTATACTACAAAAGATAACGTCGAACGTGATGTTAATATTCAAGCTACGCAAGCTGAGTTCGAGGATGTTTTCCTGACTGACCAAAAGCCAGCCAGCCGAGGCAAACTAACAGTCCCAGAGCTTGAAACTTCAGAAGTTGTTCAATCCACTCCAGCGCCAATTAAAACTCGTGGACGCAGGGCAGTCAAGAAAGCGGGACACGTGAAGCCTGTCTCAACTGCTGAAGTAGTTGCCGATGCTCCTACACAGGTGGACGACAACAAAGAAATTATTCCATATACAGAAACAGTGGAACACATACCGGTGTTGGGAGAGAACTTTACGACTGAAGATACAACAGCAGTAGATCTCGTAGACGTTCAATCAGAAGAAGCTGTTTCAGTAGAAGTTATCACATCGTTACCACCAAAATCACGCGGACGCAAAGCGGCACCGAAAGTAGAGTCAGTGGAGCCTAAGGTTGAGGGTTCAACTACGAATGATGACACCGAACGCGATGTTGACGCTCAAGCAGTGGAAATCGAGAATGCTGTCCCGTCTAATCAAGAACCAGAAAAAACCAGTCGACGCAGAGCGAAACTCACAGAGCATGTGGCTGACACGTCAACTCCAGATGTTGTTCCTGCTCCACAAGCGCCATCGAAAATTCACGGTCGCAAGGCAGCACTAAAAATGGAGCCCAAGGGGTCTGTCGCTGAAAGCTCAACTCCAGTTCGTAAAGGACGTAGAAGAGGTGCAACTGAAGAAGTTGTCGAGACCCAAGAAGCCGAAGAAGTTGTACAAAACCCACAGCATGTGCCGGTAGTAGAAGCAAATTTGACTGAAGAGACCAATGTCGAGGCAGTAGTCCCATCTATTCCCTTACCATCAAAAACACGCGGGCGTAAAGCGGCCCTGAAAGTAGAATCAGTGGAATCTACGGCTGAAAGTTTCACTCCAGCTCGAAAGAGAACTCGAAGAGGCACTATTGATACCGAGGAACCTTCTGCGACTTCTTCTAAGACACGTGGACATCCAGTGGCATTGAAACTAGATCCCACAGAGTCATCAGCTGAAAGTTCGACCCCAACTCGGAAAAGAGGTCGAAGGGGAGCTGCTGAACAAGATCCTGCGATTAAAACAGAGGAGAACGGTGCGAATAAAGTCGTGCCATCTAAAAACCGCGGCCGTGCAGCGGTTGTACGTTCAGAGTTCACAGTGGAACATGGTTCTGAGGCTTACACGGAGGAAGATGATGTGGATAAAGTCGTTCCATCTAAAAAGCGCGGTCGAGCAGCGGTTGTACGTTCAGAGTCCACAGTAGAACATGATTCTGAGGCTCACACAGAGGAAGACGATGTTCCATCTAAAAAACGCGGCCGAGCAGCGGTTGTCTATTCAGAACTCACCGTCGAACAAGTTCCTCAGGCTCACACAGAAGACGACGTGGCTCCATCTAGAGGACGCCGACGCGCAGTGTCTTCAAAACTGAAGCCCACTGAACCGACGGCCATGGAACATGTGGGTGATATTGATTCCGAAGCAGAGAAAGTAGTTCCATATAAGAAACGCGCACGTCCACAGGTAAAAAAACTAGAGCCCACTGAATCTGCCTCGGATAGTTCGACTCCAGCACGTAAAAGGGGCCGAGGAGCTGTTCACGATCATTCTCATCAAGCTGAGACAACTGTAGAAGAAGTGCGTATGCCATCTCGGGGCCGAGGACGCCAGCCAAAGCAGAAAGTGGACACTGCAGGCGAAATACCAGAAAGTGGTAAGAGGGTAATTACCAACCTTTCAGTAAATCAGGGCGATGACGAGAAGTCTGAAGGAGAAACCACAGACTCCACCCCAGTGAAACTTATTGTGCAGCAAAAATCGACTCGCACTCGTAGACCTTCGGCGAAGGAGACGACTTCAACGAAAACTTCACAAGTAGACACAGAAGAAGACCCACAAATCGTCACATCTGAAAAGAAACCTCAAAAAAGGCCAATTCGTAATCGCAAACTTCTATCATTAACAAAAAGTCCTTCGCATGCTGCATCAGAAGGAGAACAAACTGAATCTGAGGAGAAATCTGAAAAGAAACCTGTTGCTCGTGGTCGAAAAGCTCCCGCGAAGAAGGATACAACTGTTGAAAGTACTTCACACACAGAGGAAGAGCAACCTGTGTCTTTGACCAAGAAAAAGGCAACTCGCGGTGGAAAACCAGTCGTAAAAGCTGACACATCCTCTGAGAAAGAAGTCGAAATACGTGAGTGCACTACTACGGCTCGTGGACCAAAGTCCAATACAAAAGCTGAAGCAATTGAAGTGAAAGTCCCCTCTGAGGATGAAGTTGAAGAGAAGCCAACAGTTAGTGAGCAACCAAATAAAAAGCCAATACGGGGTAGAAAAGCCGCACAACCAAAATCTGAGCCCGTTGAAGAAACTGTAGAAAAGCGACAGCCGTCACCAGTAGTGTCGGGGAAAGCAACTCGTAGCCGAAAACCTGCAACATCAAAAGCCGCCAAAGATACTGACGACGAACAACCCCAATCAGAAACACAGAAAAAGTCAACTCGTTCACGAAAGGCACCAGAACCAACAAAGGAGAACGAAATGGCTGTTCCAAAACGAGGAAATCGGCGAAATCTAGAAGTTCCAACCGATGATGATACACCGTCAAAGAGGGTGCGACGCAAGCCGAAACATCTTTTGACCGATGATTTCGTCCAGTAAAAATCCCGGCAGTGCCGGAGTGGACTACACTTGTAGGAAGAAGTATGAGTACATCAAACTGTGGCCATTTGAATAATTATTTTTTGCTTTTGTTTTTCCTTATTACTTTATTTTATATTTTATTCCTATCTTTCTTTAATATGTTAAGATTTTACTTGTGTAATATTATATACATACGCATACATGTAAAAATTAAATTTAAATAAAAATGTCTCAAACGAAGTTGTTTATTCTTTTTTAATGATTCGCTGTGCACTTTTGGTCAACTTTATTCGTCGATGTCGTCTTGTTACTATTACGTCCGGACTGTCGAAGATGGTTTCGCTAATTAGTACATTGGGAAGGAACGTATTAGCTAGTATTAACAACTCAGACACGCCCAATTACTATGAAATGCTGCGTCAATAATCTGTCGTAAGTACGTACGTCTCCTTAGTTGTTGTCTATGTAAGGCACTGATCATCCCAGTCCTGCTTTACGGCGTTGAAACAAGGACTTTCGCTTCCAGAGAAAAATTGTTCGTTAGATAAGCGGTCCCGTTTGCGTTGAAAGGTTTTGGAGGAGAAGATTCAATGGCGAACTATACGAGCTGTAAAGTGACATCGACCTAGTAAAAAAATAGCGTATTGGACGTTTGAGATGGCTAGGACATGGCGCATGGACACCAGCGCTCCGGCCCGCAGAGTCATCGAATCTAAGCCGTAGTAAGGATGCAATATAGGGCCTCCTCGTCGTAATTGGTGCGCACAAGTTCAATGAGACCTTGACCAACTTGGCCTACGCAACTGGATGTATTTAGCTAAAGACAGCTAAGTGGAGAGGCTTGTTGGTTGAGGCCCAGCTTCACCTCGAACTGTTGCGCTACCTAAGTAAGTAAGTAGTAAGTAGTATTTTTTTTTAATCATCTACAAGCATAGCTTTACAGATTACAGGGTACTATGCCGTGAACTGGGTTAAGGCTTTTGATAAACCGCAACAAGCTCCAGGCTCAATGTTCCAAAAGTATGAAGGGCTCAGTAAAGCCCATCTGAGGTGGAGAAGTCTTTTTCTTGCGGCCATGGGTCACTCACAAAGAATATGTTCTGCCGTCTCTCTTTTGCTCTCCATCTGCATCTGCTACTCCTATTTTGTGCAGATGGTAACTGAGTGGGCAATGAACAGTCAAGTAGCCTGATAAAGTCCTTAATGGGCTTATTGCGAGAGTCTATTCACAATAGAATTAAAGTCTATTGTCTTGTCGGTAATGCGTGAGTCTATTAACAATAGAAATAAAGTCGAATAGAATTAAAGTCTATGTTATCGGAATTGCGAGTCTCTATTTGTATCGATATTTTTCTATTTGATAGAATTGTCAATTCTATCGGAAATTCCTGGTCGACTTTTGTTTGAAAGGATGATAAACAAACAAGAAGTGGATAACGACGAAAATAAGTAAGTATATTTTGATTTATATTTAAGTTACAATGTTTTTTATGCAAACTGATTTATTTTTTTTTACGAAAATAAGGAAAAAATTTAATTTATTTAGATGGAAAAATTGGTGTGCGTGTTGGGACAAAAACCGCTTGTGGCAAAAGGCATTTGCATTTGTCTAGAGGATTTGAGTGCACTCTTAAATTTCTTCTGTGTCGAAGTGTTGTCATAATTCCAGCTCGTCGTACATCCTCTAATTCATCCTAAAATACATAAAACCAAATAAAACTCATTGTTTTCCGTAAAACCAACTATCTTTTTGTAAACAACAACAATTCATACAGAGATTTGACATTTGAGTTGAAAGATCGATCCGAGAGCTTTTCCTTTTCTATTTCAGAAAGTCGATTCTATTTCAGCAATTCTACTATATTACCCCATACCAATTTTAAGCTTAATAGAATCGACAAAAGTCGAGTAGACTTTTGTCGAATAGACTCTCGCAATAAGCCCCTAAGTCTACTTTGCTGAGCTCAAGTAACTCCTAAGCCCTATAATAGTTAAGGTTCATTAACTTTTTTGCTTGTTTTAGGCCCTTGAATTTGGCCCAGTACTCTGCATGGCAATCAGTTTCCCATTGTTTTATTTTGAGGTTAGTGTTACTCCGTGTAAGTTCAAAATAGGGTTCAGTACCGACTAGTGGGGGGCTGATGCCTCTTGCTAAGCAGTCCGCCATTTCGTTGCCTTCGTGTCCTGGTATCCAGGCTACAGTGACGGTGTTTTTTGAAGCGAGATCTTCGACTAGATTGAGACAGTCCCATACAAGTTTGCTACCGTTTAGCATTTCATATCCGTAAGTGCTGCCTGGCTGTCCGAGAAGATGTAAATACGGGTATCCTTGTCCGTTCTGCACAGACATTCTCGTACACAGTGTTCGATTGCATGGACTTCCACCTGAAATCCTGTTGTTGATTTCCCAAGCACTGCTGCACGTTGGAACAATTTGGAACCATCTGTGTACTGAGTTTGAGAGTTTGGTAAGACTGCAAGCTCTTAATTCCTCCATGTATGGCGGTCACCTATGATCACCTTAAATTTTTTTGGAGAACCGGTATTTCCTAAGCATGGGATCTGGGATTTTAAGAATAGGGTCGTTTTGAGTGTACTTTAGAATTTTTAGATGGCTTGCCGATTTTAAGTCCGAAATCTTGCTCAGCCGAAGAACACTCAGCATAGTAGCTTCTTTTTGTACTGCAAGGTGCAGTGGTGTGCCACCATGGGGCACGTTTTCAATACTACTGTGATACCCGGACAGGCTAGGGCCCTTATTGCGATTGTCAATTATTAATTGAAAGTTGATACTTATCAACGGTATTGTGATTGTCAACTATCAATAAATTGTTGATCAATTGTGAATTTGCATCAATAATCGATTGTGAATGGAAAAATCGGTATTGTGAGTGTCAATTGGTATCAACTTTCTTGTTATTTGTCAAGATTATCAATTAAATAAAACTTAGGATAGGTTAGATTGGCTGTCTGCACGACGATGCAGACACACTTAGATCAGTAAAGGTCAATTGTGATGCCATGGATCTACCATTAGACCACTCAGGGACTAATAAAACCAACCGGAGCTTTTGATGAAGCGATGGATGCTCATGACGTCTAAGGAGGCCAAATCGCTGAGGTCGTCAAGGATTTGGCGTCCTTAGACGTCATGAGAATCCATCACTTCATCAAAAGCTCCGGTTGGGACCGTAAAAAAACAAAGAACAACTTTTGGTGCTATGTAGCTGGGACTCGAACATTGAACCTCCCGACAGCTAGCCGGCACACTAACAACTGCGCCACAGCGCCAACTAAGATATAGATTCTAATCGGAAATATAATAAAAGGTGTGTTCAATTCACAACTGTCAATTTCATTCACAATGATCAAAACCCCTATCAATTGAGTTGCACAATACCAAAATTTCGATTGATTGATAAATTTTACCAATTGTCAATTCGTTGCTAATTGACAATCGCAATAGGGATGTAGATGTTAGATTTTATTCAACTGTGCCTGAGTCCAGTATATTATCGTGCTTTTACCGTGTCGGCACTGGCACATAAACATTGCTCTTGTCGCTTTCTCGGTAACCTTGTTCAGGTGAGTGTTCCAGGTGAGCGTTTTGTCAAGAATGACGCTTACACATTTTGCGTTTTCTTTTGAGGGAACTTTGCCTTAGTTCCGGATTGATGTCCTCGAATTCGCCCTTATCGCTGATGATAATGTCGCCTGCACATCCCTGTACTTTGTAACCCGATTTTCAAGTAGTTCTAGGAGTTCGTCAATAACTAAAGTCCAGAGCAGGGGGAAAGGACTCCTCCTTGTGGGCATCCAAAGATTACAGGGTAACTTAATTATAATATACAATTACATAGAAACAGTGCCTCACAAGTCTAACGAGATAAAAAATACAATACATTTTAACTGTATGTTTGTGATTAATAAAATACGACTATAAGAACAAGTCATATCATATTGTAATATTCTTGCTGGGGTTCGTTTAAATAAAACCGTCTTTTGTGTATTTTAATCGTTAATTTATTATCAAACACCAACTTTACTTCAACACAATATTCAATCACTTTATTCTTTATTTACAATATTGTAGCATTGACTACAGGATGGTTTGTGTACCAAAAACTAAAACACTATCTCAAACTGTACTGTACAACGACATCTATTGCAAAACCTGTTAGCAGTAAATATTCCAACCTGATGTGCTTACGTTCCACAATTGTTCCACACAATATCCCAATATTCCATGATCCTCAATTCACCCGGAGAAACATCCAGCATGTTCTAGAACCCCTTGCAATTTCCTATAAATACCCATACCACAACCATCGTCGAGACAGTTGTGTGCATACAGCGTTTACAAGAGGGAGATTAGACATTGTAGCGACAGTTTAATTTGAATTTCTTAATAAAGAATAAAGTGATTGAATATTGTGTTAAAGTAAAGTTGGTGTTTGATAATAAATAAACGATTAAAATACACAAAGGACCGTTTTATTTAAACGAACCCAAGCAAGAATATTACAATATCAATTGAAAGAGAATTTTATGTAGTTTAGTCAGTACAATAAAAATATGAAAATTTTATCTCACAAGTCTAACCGGATAAATGTTCACATTATGTGATTCGTGTTTGGGAACATTATCCTGGTATAATGTAAAGTTGCTCAGGATTTCCATTTTTTTAACAATATTGTGTCACATTTGGCTTTAAAATACTAGCATATTGAAATTTATTCATTATAATATAATATATATATATTATATATAATAATAATATTATTATCAATAAAATGTCGCGGAAACACAGCTCCAAAGCATAACTGATCATCATCTGCGCTTTAAGATAGCTTTGGTATTTTTCGGTAGAAATGCTTCGTTATTATGTAGCGAAAACTTTGCTTTAATCTGTGTTAGCATGTAATAAATACATGTATCAATTTAATTTTTTCACCGGTACGCGATTTTTTACCTGGAGCCTCACTATTGCTATTCTAATCTCAATACATGCGAAAGTGATTTGCGATTCTAATTTTAGCCGGCATTCTGTAAGAAAACGGAATAGAATGCAACTGTTGTCAATTTGCACTACAAAATTGCGAATATTGGTTCGAGACTCGAAGTAAAAATGTCATCAAGGCTAATTTTCTTTTTATAGAAATTAGTTTTGCTTATATTTCCAACAAATACACGAACAAAATGTGCGAAATACCTATAAAAATTTAATTGAACATAATTGGCTGTTGTGGTTTTATGGTTGTCCACCTCATTTCGTAGCGCAAAGGGGTCCTTGATCATTTGGGAAAGTTTTCCCAGAGACTAGCAGACTTCATCATGGCTTTTGGTGTTTTTAAATAGCCTGGGAATCTCCCAAGAATCTGAAACTGAACTAGTTTTGTGTAAATATTCTTGAAGGACTACCTATCAAAACATATTTTATTAGCATAATAAAAAGAATGCTTTGTTAAAAAATCATATTTTATAGTGCTTTGAGTTAAAACATAACTCATATAACTGATTCATAACTTGAATTATAAAATAGTTACATTTTCAATGAAACTCAGCTGCTTATCCCAGCGTCCATAAGCAAATCATCAATCGAACAATATCGAGCGAATTCGAACGACTTTGACATTTAGCTTCGCAGAACAAGGTTCCAGTTTTGGAAAAAGAAATCGAAATTGAAGTTGACAACTAGAGATTGTTCGATTTTCGCACATTTGTACTTGCTAATCGAATTATAGAGTGCTAATTTTGCGAATGCTAATGATTTGACTTCAGAATAGCAATACAGAGTAAGGCACCTGGCTAAAAAACTGAAGACTTTTTAATAGGCGCTTCAGAAAATCGTAGCCTTTCGTTTCTACTTTTTCAAGAAATGTATGGTTTCTTCTAGATCGCCCGACCCGACCCGATTTTCTGTTTAAATTTGTTTAATATCATGCACAGTCGATGAATTCCTTTCTGAGCACAATGTCTGAAACTTTATTTATGGGTTACCATAAAAAGGTCATTGAAAATATGTGTATAATGCATTGGATGGCAAACGACTAACAAAGGCCTCGTAGGGGCAGCATCTCCCGATAGGTGCTGGTCCGCTAAGTAACGAGTAGGAGCCACTGCAGCCGAAAACCTAGCAGCTCTGTTAGTAAGCCCTACTCCCACCTCCTCGTGGTGTCATCTGGGAATTTCTTCGGAAATTGCTAACGGGAGAGGACGAATGGCGAGCTTCCTGCGCCAAAAAACAGGATAAGTGTCGGTTGGTCTGTGGCCCAGCGAGCCGCAACCGTAAAACAAACTTTTGCTCCGAAACGCAAACAATCGGCTCGGATAAGGACGGATAATTTGTTGACGATCTTTGGCTATCGGACACGGACAACGATCGGATTCTGGAACGTTAAGACCCTCCTGGACTCATTCAAGGAAGGGCCTTATAACGCCAGATTCCTCCAATTGGAGCGCGAATTCGCACGGTATAAAATCGACATCTTAGGGCTGAGCGAGATAAGATGGTACGATGCTGGGGAATACATTTCCCCAACAAAAAGCACTGTGATGCTCTACTCTGGTAAACCAGCTGGAAGTGCACGGAGTTCTGGCGTAGGACTCATGCTAACTCCAGCAGCACGTAGTAGCCTCATATCCTGGAAACCCCATAGTGACCGGATACTGACGGCTAGGTTCCAGAGTAAAGTTAGAAAAATTACCATCATACAGTGTTATGCTCCGACTCTAGACGCGACTGAGGATGAAAAGGATAATTTTTATAGCCACTTAGGCGCCGCCTACAACCAAACGCCTAATGGGGACATCGTAATGGTAATGGGAGATCTCAATGCCAAGGTGGGTAGCGACAACACCATGCTTAAGCACGTGATGGGAGTTCACGGCGTGGGAGACCGTAATGACAATGGTGAGCGGTTTGTGGACTTCTGCAATACCAACCGCCTAGTCATCGGAGGTACGCTGTTTAAGCATAACACCTGCCACAAAATCAGTTGGGTCTCTATTGATAGGCAACGAACATCCAACCAGATCGACCACATTGCCATCAGTCGCCGCTTTAGAAATTGTCTCCTGGACGTCCGAAACAGACGTGGAGCTGACGTCGGACTTGAACGAGATCACCATCTTATGGTAGCTCATTTACGCCTTCGTACTGCATCCGTCAACAGCAACCGCTCAAACCTACTTAACATCACCAGGTTAAATATCGACAGGCTCAAGGTTCCTCAAGTGCGCCAACAGTTCAGGGACCATCTTGCCTTAGAAGCAGAAGCAATTAGCAGCATAGAGAACATGGATGACCACTGGAGTGCTGTGAAAAATGCTTTTGCGATTGGGGCACGCACGTATGTCGGTAAAAAGCAGAAACACCACCGCACATGGCTTTCTACAGACACCTGGAGACGGATCGATGAGCGTACAACAATCAAAGCTCGGATTGCAGCGGCCTCAGCAGTAGAGAGAACCGAGCTTGAAACCCAATACCGTGCGAAGAAGAAAGAAGTGCAGCGTAGTGTGAGACGTGACAAACGTCAATATGTCCACTCACTGGCCTCAAGGGCTGAAGAAGCAGCGAGTAGGTGCAACAGTAGGACTGTTTACAACATCACTAAGGAGTTCATTGGTGGTCGAAACTCCAAACAACACCCAGTGAAGGGTCTAGACGATAACCTTCTGATTTCGGATGAGGATCAGCTCACTAGATGGAGAGAACATTTTGCTACAGTGCTAAATCACTTAGACGACGGCGGTATGATCTTGAATTCGAATGAGCAGTTCGAAGCAACAAATTCCCGAATTCGCACCGTACCTCCCAGTAAAACTGAAATAATAACAGCAATCAAGTCCCTCAAGAAGAACAAAGCGGTGGGTATTGATGGCATCCCTGCCGAGCTATTTCAAGCGGCGCCAAATACATCGGCAGATTTGCTGCATCCGCTAATACGGAGAGCTTGGGATAGTGAACAATTTCCACAGGAGTGGAAAAGGGGGATGATCATTAAGCTTCCAAAGAAGGGTAACTTGATGGAGTGCGGTAACTGGAGAGGTATATGTGTTCTTCCAGCTGTAGCCAAAATAATAGCTAGAATAATTCTAGAACGAATTAAAGAACATTTAGATTCAACTCTCGATGTCGAACAGGCAGGCTTTAGCGCTGGATCCTCTTGCATCGACCACATAAACACCTTACGGATCATAATCGAACAATGCGTTGAGTGTAGGTCTCCGCTACATTTACTGTTTATCGTCTTCGAGAAGGCTTTCGACAGCTTGAATCGAGATGCTATCTGGTTGGCCTTGCGCAGGAGAGGCATTTCAGAAAAGCTCATAGCTATTATCAAGGCTACATATGAGGGCGGCAAGTGTCACGTCGTGCACAATGGTAAGGTGTCGGACGAATTTGAAGTCCAAAGTGGAGTACGTCAAGGGTGCATACTGTCCCCACTATTGTTCTTGGTGGTTATCAGCGATGTACTCCGTGCAGCATTGACGGAAGCTAATTATGGAATTCGTTGGACTATGACATCTTACCTTAAATACCTAGATTACGCTGACGATGTTTGTCTACTTTCACATCGGATAATGGATTTTCATTTAATGGCCCAAAATCTAGAAGCTGAGGCAAACAAAGTGGGGCTAAAAATAAACACAGCGCTCAACTTAACATTGCCGGAAAGGAAGTCGAGAAAGTTGATAACTTTCTATATTTAGGAAGTGTCGTCTCGGCTAATCGCGGTGGCACCGAACTGGATGTGTGCAGCAGAATCCGCAAGGCTAAAGCTGCGTTCGGAATGCTGTCCAAAATCTGGAGAAGCAATGTTATTAGCTTAAGAACCAAGCTACGACTGTTCCGCTCCAACGTAGAATCAGTGCTGCTTTATGGGTGCAGTACTTGGAAGGTGGACACCATTAACACACGCAAGCTGCAAGTCTTCGTAAACAAATGCTTAAGAATCATCTTGAGGATTTTTTGGCCGAACCGCATCTCCAACGAACAACTTTATCTGAGAACGGGCCAAGAACCTATAAGCATTACTATACGAAGAAGAAAGTGGCAATGGATTGGACACACCCTACGGCGCGAAGACAACTCCATTGCGAAATACGCTATGCAGTGGAATCCGCTCACCCAGGCAGGCAGAATAGCGGGACGCCCTAGGCAAACGTGGCGCAGAACAGTTGAGGAGGAATCGAGCTCTTTAGGAATGAGTTGGAGGCAGCTCAAACGCGTTGCAGAACTCCGAACACGATGGCGCGCAGGCGTGTTTGACGCCCTATGCCCCCCGAGGGGTTAAGTTTCATATCCTGCAACAACTAAATATCGACAACAACAATATTGTTGAATTCTTTCCCTTAAATTGAATGTGCTAGGTCTATGATATTGGCAAATGCATCTTTTTATATTTATCTGAAAACCGTAGATTGTAGATTGTTATTTGACCTATTGTGATTTCCTCTAATCTGAAAGCTCATTCAATATGCCCGATAATACTCTCGGATGTTTGTCAGACGCTCGCGAGAGAGGGATTCGAACTTGGAACCTCAACATTGTGTTACTTCAACACAAAATCCAAGGGAACGTGCTCCTGATAACAAACGAAGGACCTTTTCTACCAACCTCGTTATCGTGAACAAACACAGTAGCGATGACACGATACAAATGCGCATCGAAAACGAATATAAAAGAGGAAATCACCAAGACCCCTACGTTCCGGGACCTCGACCAACTTGGAGTGCGCAACTGGAGGCAATTAGCTAAAGACCGAGCTAAATGGAGAGGCTTGTTGGTTGAGGCCCAGGTTCACCCCGAACTGTAGCGCCACCTAAGTAAGTAAGTACGTTCCTTTTTCCTCGACACAATCGTCGAAAAGCGACAAACGCCAATGACAATCAGGGTGATTGTTCCTGGAGTATAAACTCTCGATATTCTCAAAGCGCTTCTTATGCTCTTTCTTCTTCTTTTGGAGATGCCGATGTTCTTCCCGTCTCTTTTGCTCGTAGAGCTCACGAGCAGCTTTCGTCTTCCTTTGTATGGCTCTTGTTTTGCTGCATGCACTCGCCGGCATTCTTCGTCAAACCAGTGGTTTCGCGGTGGTGGGCGAGCGAGACCCAGCACATCAGTCGCGGCGTTTTTGATGGCATGTTAGCAGCGTTGCCACTGGTCTTCGGCACTTGATGCTGTCGGCATAGGGGTGATTGAGAGATTTCGGGATACGCGTTCAGCGAATAGTCTGGCAGTCTCTTGTGATTGTAGCTTTTCGACGTTAAATTTTCTCACAGTGATTCTTCTTTGTTGCTCAGATTGGGATATCCGCATTCGTACCTTGGCTACAACAAGGTAATGATCCTCACCATGTAAAGTTCCTACCATTCCAAGCCACCAAACAATTTTTATGAGGAAAATACAAAATACCTGGTGGTTGTTTTTTTTTTAATTTTTTTAATTAACCGAAAGAAGTTCAATTCTTACGTTTATTTATAGCGATTGGTTGTTTAGATTGATCGCAAATAATGATTATGCGACCACCGGCAAACGAACACTTTTTTTAACCACAAAGGAAGGCATAGCATTAATGCCATGGTTGTAAGTTACCTATATACACACATAAGAAGTCATACATAATTTCTAGGACATGTAATTTTATTTTCAAATTTCTAGTAACGTCTTAACCTATCCATGATCGTATTCTACTCGTCAAACCCTTTCCTTTGATACCCATGTCATGGAAGTTATGAAGAAAAAAGTAATGCGCCATCTTGGGGCGTCCGCTATATTGGGTTTAGAATGACGTCACATAGCTTATCGTACTCTACTCTTCAAACCCAAAAGGTAATACGCCATCGTGTGCCGGTAGGCCATCTTGGATTTATAACTGTATGAGATATACTATATTGCATTGTCCCGGGACTTATATATACGTGTGCAAAGTTGTACTGCTCTACCTCAATTAGAACTAGCTGAAATTCTGCTTGCAAGATTTGTAGCAGACAGACAACAAAGCAAGTAAATAAAATCTCTTTAAAAGCTTCTAGGGTGCTCCTCAAATCTTATCAAATTATGAATGCATTTTATCTCTTTCCAGTTGCTTACCCCCTTTTTGTGTCCGCTGGTAAACAACAGAAACATATAAATAAATATTTTCATTTAATAATTTGATGGTTTATTGCTTTAATAAATTGAGTACACATCTTTTTTAAACATTTTTTTTAATAATTATATGTATATCTATGTATACTTTTATGTAAATGGTTGCCTCATACATGTAGCAACTAAAAGATTGTATCCACATCTGGATTTTTATTTTAAATTCTTAAATAAATTAAACAAAACTATATTTGTACCAAAATAAGCTTTATAATAAAAAAAAAGGTAAACAAATTTAAAATACATATTTTAAACTAAAAATAGTTTAACAAAATTATAAAGAATTTTTTAAATAAATATTTTTTTTTTAGAAAAAAACCTGCCTCTCCTAAAAGCTGGCCTTACAATTTCGTTGTTTCGCCCGGTTTTTGATTTTTGTTGCTGTACGTGAACGGAACAAGGAAAGTGTGAATGGCAAAACCGAACAACGAACATCGTACATAAAATATTAAAGCTGATTGAAACTTTAGATCTATAGTACCTTCGCAACTGAAGGAAGAACCAACAACTGAGTAGTATGAATGCTATCTCGGTAAAAGTACTTTAATCCGCGTACGCAACAGCATTGAACATCGAATACAGGGTATAACAACGAAAGTGTTAAGCCAGCGTAAGGCCATAAAGGACAGCAGCGTTAATTTTGTTCTGGCCTTCATAGTCTAGTCAATTAAGCCACTTTCATTTAGAAACCACCATTCCAAGTAAATTAACATAATAGGAATAAAAAAATCAAATCAAAAGCATCGAAATCTTTCATTTAGCTGCTTCGAACAAATTTCAATTCATCACTTTTTCATCTTAATATAGTACACATATGCGCATTCTAATTCTAAGCTGTAAGTTCTAAGAGTAAACTACTCATTTACAAAAAAATTAAATAAAACAAAATGTCCATATTTTATTGTGTTTGTTTGAAACTTAGCTTTTTTTTTGTGTGTTTTTGTTGTATGTCTTTTTGCCTAGATCCCACTAAGTACCCACGAGACTAAAGCTAAACATAAAATGTTTTTTTTTTTTGTATAAATATTCTAATTTACAATAGAAGGGCAAATTCACAATTTTTTTTTTGTTTAATGCTAAAGATATACTAAACTAGAGTATAAAATAAAATATTATTTTTTGTTCATTTTATTATATTTGTGTTTATATTTATTTATTTTTTTTTCAACAGATTTTAGGTAGAGGAAGGTAGAGTAGAGGTGTATTATTTGAAAACGTCGCTATTGGTAGCGTAAGTGTACTTTGTGAGTTTAGAATCTTTACTTTGTTTTGGGTTATGATAGAAAATCTCCTGACTTCCTGGCTTTGTACAAAGAGTATGTAGATACTGCCATTTGGCTCTATTTTCCTCTCTTTTTTACCTGTTTAAGGCTCATGCTCACTTTTTAAAAATATTGCCATTTGATTGAAGTTTGGACACCTAGTAGTCGAATTGAAGTGGCTGCAAAGGATATGGAAAGAACACTTGTGTAGAGTGTTAAATGGCGACGTGACCAAAATCCCGCTTTCAGGCAGAATAATGCTTTCAATCTGGATGATGATGGACAACATTTCGGTCCACTCGACCTTAATGAGGTGAGAATAACAATATCAAAACTTTAGTGTAATAAAGCTGCCTAAACGCCGAACTCTTTAAAGCAGCAGAAAATGAAGTGGTAAAAAGTATAGACCAACTCATTTTACAAAATTTGACATTCCAGCCAAATTTGTCTGTCTGTGCAGGACGACGATAGGGAACGCTCGCTACTCCATCAAGATCGGTTATGACCTCACCAAGACCTTTGATGTCAGAAAAGGTTTTTGACTTCTTTAATTTTGTACTTGAACGGATTGTGCGGAACTCACAAGCCAACACTAGAGGCACAATCTATCAAAAGTCTGTACAACTGCTTGCATACGTCGACAATATTGGCATTATTGAACGGGATGTACGGTACGTTTGCAAGCATTGAAGCAGAAGCGACCAAAATGGGTTTAGCGATAAACGAGGGCAAAATCAAGTACATATGTATATGCTGTCAACAAGAAGGGACAATCAACACCGATGAATTGGACAGAATGTCACAATGAACAGCTATAACTTCGGGGTGGTAATGGCCTTGCCTCTGCTATAACTTAGTGCAGAAATCAAGTGAAGAATAACTATTGGCAATCGCGGTTGTTTTGGGCTTATAAGGCAATTCAAAAGTAAAGCCGTAACTCGAACAATTAAGGAGACTCTATATAATACCCTGATCATTCCAAACATGGTAGCTTCGAGAGAAAAATCTGCGGATGAAATTCGGTCCCGTTTGCGTTGACGGATTTTGGAGAAATAAAATCAATGACGAACTATACGAACTGTACAGCGACATACATCGACTTAATCAAAAAACTGCGTATTAGACGTTTGAGATAGTTAGGACATGTGGAGCAAATGAACACCAACGCCTTGGCTCGCAGAGTCTTCGACACTAACCTAGAGGGACGATGCAGCAGAAGGTCGGGTGGCGCGCACAAGTTCAAGGAGATCTTAACCAACTTATAGTGCGCAAATTGAGGTAATAAGCTGAATAGAGAGGCTTGTTTGATGATGTCCAAGTTCACCTCAAACTGTAGCCCCACTTAAATAAGGAAATACACATCAACACATCTGTAAAATATGGTCGGACGAAAGTATGCCTAATGAGGGGAAACTCGGCATCGTTTGGCTCAACAAAATTACAGCGTCATCAGCCTCTTAAACATTGCCTACAAGATCTTATCTGT
Source organism: Brachypalpus laphriformis (assembly GCA_945910035.1). Taxonomy (NCBI): domain Eukaryota; kingdom Metazoa; phylum Arthropoda; class Insecta; order Diptera; family Syrphidae; genus Brachypalpus; species Brachypalpus laphriformis. The sequence continues at coordinate 42,987,862 of OX246754.1, read as the reverse complement.
TTGGGCTAAGTAGGCAATTGAATAGTAAACCCATCTTACGAACAACTAAGGTAACCCAAAACAAGACCTTAACCATCCTAGTCCTGTTGTATGGTGTAGAGGCATGGACGTTATTAAAAGCTTATGAGGATGCCTTTAGTTTCTTTGAGAGAAAGGTTCTTCGAGTAATCTTTAGTCATGTCTGCATATACGGGAAGTGGATGGCAAAATACGAGTAACTTCAGAAACATAAAAAAAACGCATCGATGCGTCATCACTGCTTAGTTGCGATGCTGATGCGCAACACAGTTGATGCTGATAGAGATTTTTGTTGACGTTAATTTAAAATACGGAATTTCTTTTTGCATTTCCGGCAAAATTTTTCCCTACAATTTGTAATTGTTTTTATTTACTTTTCATTCTCCTCCGTCATTTTACAAGCCTTATTTGTCCAAAGCATCAACAACAAATCACGAATTTTGCGGATGCTTTTTTCGTTGACGTTTGCGCATCAGTTTACCTAAGTTTGCAATAATGAACACTTTACGAAAGAAGTGTTGCCCATTTGCTGCGTTAATGGACATTTGGCAGGGCTGATTGAACATCGTCAATGTAGTGATGCGTTTCCGAATTTACCCTACAATGCTGAATTGTCTAGCAATATCGACGTAGTCAGTAGAGTACGCATTTAGTAACTAGGATGGCTTGGACATGTAAAGAGAATGGACATGAACGCTCTGATCCAGTACGTTTTCAAATTTACTTCAGAGGGACGACGTATTAGAGGAAGGTATCACCTTATGTGGCGCGAACATGTGGAAAGGGACCTGGTTCGCGCAACTGGAGGCAGCTGGGTAATGAATAAGTCGGCTCGAGGGGCTTGTAGAGACCCAGGTTCACTCCGAACTGTAGTGCCATATAAGGTAGGAATTTATATATTGAAGAAAAAACATAGAATCTGATTGAAACGGATCGTATGATACACTATCCTTTATGATCCAATAACCATGTCGTATTGATGGGCGTGGATTGATTTTTCAGAGATTTCATTAAAATCTAGTTTTTGATAAAAACGCCCGCAAAGTGTAGGCATGGACCTATATATCTACGAACGTATTATAGAAAAGATCAATGCCTATATATTTTGTCGACACTATTTTTTATGATTTCTATTAGTTGTTGGTGTGCCTGAATTTCGGCCACGGGCTCTCAGAATGTGAACCTTAATGTTTAATCTTACTTACTCGAAACTTAAGGCTTAAAACGAGTTGAAATACAGACAGCCATAGCATAATTGTCTCGGCTGCTGGTCCTGATAATTTACATTTAGCATTAGCCAAGGAAATTTTCCGAAACGTATCTAATGTGTTTATTTTTTTTTTTATATTGCGCCCGTGTAGTATGCATGGAAATTTTTAGTTTAAGTTTTAGTTTTCGCTAAACTCCCCAAACTTATTTATCTGTAGTTATATAATGCCTGGTTTTGCCTCTTTTTTAATGTCTGTTTATTTATTTTAATATATTCATCCCCTTGAGGAATATCGTGATAATTCTAATTGGATATATGGACCAAGCGTCTAGAGTATAGAACGCCAAAGTCTGATTGAAACTAGTATCGCATGTGGTCGAAAATCGACCGAGGGGAAATAAACAAACAGAGAGAAACAACGCTATGTATTTGTATACATAACTTTTTTTGTAATATTCTCCCGTGCAGGGAATGCAAAGTGGTCTAAGCTCATACAGCCATGAACGGGATCAAAATGCTTTCATTAATTTGGTTAATGCGTTTTATATGGAGAAATTATATGTGTATGCTCACTTTATTTTTCGTGACAACGGTAACATACGCACCTGATTTTTTTGTCTACTCATCTATTGCACAGTACCTTTCGATTGATATAAGATTCATTCCCCTTCTTTTATAATAGATACTAAAAAAAAGTACGATAAATTTCGTGTTCACACATTAATACATAAGACCTGTAAAGTAGTTTTTGCGAGATTCGTGCTGGGACACAAACCTAGGTATCATATTATATACAACCTGATTGTCGTTGGCGTTTGTCGCTTTTCGACGATTGTCGTTTAATTCATAGCTTCGACCTGCTGACCGTTAAACATTATTAATCAATTTGTTTGTCATGTAGAATACTATTACAACTCTTTCATTGTGAAAAAGTTATGAAAATGGATTCGTGCTACATCTGAAGAATTAAACGACAATCGTCGAAAAGCGACAAACGCCAACGACAATCAGGGTGATAGTGTCTGTCTTCACTAAGTTCTCTATATTACAAGCTATATATGAACATTAATATACCCTAGCCGACAGTATAAATAGCGTGGGGTATATTTGTACTTGCTGTTTGTTTCACAAAGGTCTTTAAATTGCTGTAGGGATTTATGTTTAGATTCTTAATTGTCATTTTGTAATTCAGGTTTTAGTGCATGGTTCATTAAGGTACGACTTCTATAAATAAAGTAATGGGCCTTCAAGTTATAATCTATTTCGCCAATTGCACGCTCGCTCCTGATATTGTTTATTTTACCCACCAAATCTTCAAGAAGGGGACCAGGTTGGCAGGGTGAAGGTACAGTTATTTTGGAGTAATTGGAGTAATTGGAAAATAAAAATCAAGGTGCTAGCGAATAGAATTTATAACCTCATTTAATTTTTCAAATGATATGATTTTCAGGAGAGTAACAAGGGTTGATTTAAGATCTCATTTAAGTACATTAAAACGCCGTTTGGTATGATCGTCCCGGGATTATTTTAAGGCCAACTGGGGTAAAGCGGGAAGTTGCTTATCAAGGGATGCAGACTTATAAATGCCCGGTTCACTTGAGCACTCAACGGTGTTACTAATATCCTCGATGCTTTTTGTAATGTCGTCATACTTTTCCAATTGACTTAAGACCTTCTTGTAAAATAGTTTGTTGTCGGTCAGGATTGAGTTTGTGGAGTCGCTGTGGCACTTATCTTACGCCTAAGTGTATAGTATTGTGGGCGTCGTGGCGTAAGTGGTTAGTGTGTTAGACCATTGCGCGTGCGGTTCCAAGTTCGAATCCCAGAAAACAAAAAAGTTTTTTTTCACGGTGCTACCTCTCGCGAACGTCTGCCAAACATCTGAGAGTATTGTTGTCTCGAGAAAGTTTCTTAAAAAAATTGGCCTTCGGATACGGCACTAAACTATTCGTGTGAAAAATATAACGCATACAACATGAGTGGTTGCGAGAAGCTAGGCCCTTGCACTTAAAGAGCTGTTGCGCCAATTTGTTTTTTTTTTTAATAGTGTAGTATGACACTTATAATGCAACTGAAAGGTATTAGCACTGCGTTTGTTGGAGATGAAGAGAAGAGATAGAAATAAGTACATTTCTAGGCGCATTGGTTTTAAAACTATGATATTATGATTCATCGCATACTCCATAGGTGGCGTTTAAATTTGTCAGGGAGAAGGCGATTTTTTGCATTCGTTTTTGATTCACAGTATTTTTTCAAGAACTTGTCTCATAACTTAAGGTGTTGAACACATTATCGCTTTACGTTAAAATATAAAATTACAACAAATTAAATAAATAAATAAAATAAAATAATGTAAATAAAACCTTCGTCAAGTTGAAAGAACCGGTTGTCTATAGTATCGCAACTCATGAATCCCCAAAATGTTTAGCTGACCATCTATTATAGTTGAATATTTGTTGAAATCCAAAAAAAAAAAAAAACTTAAAAATGGTACTTGCCCATTAGATTAGTTGGGTTGGAAACTTTGTGTTCCATAATAGCATTTGTGTATGTTGAGTATGTTTCAGAGTTGATACAACATTTATTAGTTGTGTTGTGCTTTGTTATATGGCACTATTTTCAGTGGACTGTGACACTGTTCAGTATACTTATTAAATGATGTTTGCTGAGAACCACCCAATAGGCTTAATCGATTCAGGGTAACAAAATTGTACTCACAAAGGAAAAATATTGATAGCCTTTGGGGCCTTTAACTTCCCCCTCCTTCCTCCACTACCTAACAGCATAATTGAAATTATAAACTGGCTCAATAAAATTGTCAAGCTGATGTTTTTTTGTTTTGTTCTACTCTGTGTATTCTTTGTCTAATAAATATGGCAACATCGCATATAAAGTTAAGAAATATTTTTTTTTGTTTTTCTTTTGTTCTACCTTTATCAGCGTGTGTTTTGGTTTTTTTTTTTTTTTTTTTTTCGTCAAGCAAAGATTTTTTCTAGCTACACACTACTCTTCTACCTAATGGTGGTGTGTGAGTGCGTGCGCTTTTGATTAGAACATTCCTTGAAATAGTTTGGTTAAAAATCAAAACCGTTAGCTTCGACTAGCCGCCTCCGGTTCATTTTCTGTACTAGAGCCTTGAGGATGCGTCGCCAATGAGATCGGTCGTGTATGATGCACCGGACGAAGGCTCTTTAGCTGTGTGGTACCATTGAATCGAACATGCACTTCGCCAACCATACTCAGTGGATGCATCTCTTCGATTTTTATACCAACTTCTTGATGATTCGTCGCTAATGGTGATTTCTGACTGCTACTGCTAATGCCGCTCGATGGCGGTGGACTTATTGGAGTACCCACACCACTGTCAACCTCAATGGGACTCTTAAGGTTATTCACTACCCGATCGACATGAGTGGGTAGCTTTAGCTCGTCATACCTACTCTGCACTTCTGCCGAAGAAGAGTTATCGATAAGACGATTGGGTCTTTGTTGTTGTTGGTAGTTGTTGTTGCTTTGGTTGTAAGTAGGTGCACCGGCACGCTGTTGTCGTAAATGTTCGTAGGTATTCTCAAAAAACGGTGTCTTCTTTTTCACCGGAGATCCTTCTTCACGTTCGTTGAGCTCTTCGAGTACTTTGAGTGGGAAACCCAGGTGACTGTTCACCGAGATAGATTTGCCGATTTTTCTCTCTGTAAAGAATGGCTTTCGACGTTGCTTTTCAATGTCCTCTAGTTGTTGTAGAATGCGACCTACATCGCTGGGCAGATCTAACTCGATGTTACGCTCGACAATTTGACCAACAAATCGGCCCAAAGTTTGGATTGTCAACTCTAGGGTTTGAACTTGTGACTGGAGTGAGGTGATTTGTGATTGCTGCGATCCACGAGTTTTCTCCAGCTGGGCGATACTAGATTGAGCGAACTAGGTTTAAAAAAGAAAAGAAAAGTAGAAATCATATGAGCCTGAAAAGGAAGAGAGTTTTACCTGTAATTGTGTTTCTAAATGTTGACTTTGAGCTTTCTCACGATTAAGCATCTCTAAGTGATGTTTTGTTGTTGTGATCTCTTCCTGGAGGACATTATATTCCACTTTGTATTCAGTAAGTTGTTTGCCTATGTCCATCGTGAAGATCTAGAAATATTTTTTTATTTGTTAATGAAATAGCGTTGGAAATGATATGCGATAAGCATAAAAAGATTAACAACGGAAGAGTGGATTAAGAAATTAAGAAGGACAGCCACAATACGGGATTAATACCTGTAGGTAACAGAACTACAGCCGAGCTGAAAACCGTAGATGATAGTTTCTGCAGTACAAAACCTAAAAGCTAAAAGAAATAAATCACTTAATAGTCTTTGCTCCGAGCCGACTACCATAGAATGCGGAGGCACCAACTTAGGGCAAGGGGCAGAGACTCGAAGAATTATGAAGAACTTCGAAGAGAATTGCAGAGGGAGTGAATCCAACTCCGTAGGATGATTAAAAAGAGCAAAAGTAAATCATTTCAGGTACTCAGGGAGGAACTACAACACAACCCATGGGGAAGCGCATACAAAATAGTCATGAAAGATGGATTCACACAGCTACAGCAGATGAAACGGAGACGACCTCACCAGTTACAACTGAGGAAGTCGTAGGAGCCGCAACAAGACGCAAGGGATGGACGGGATCTCGAACTTCGTTCTGAAGGAGGCGATCAAAACCGGACCAGATGTCTTCACCAACTCTACACATCATACCTAACAGAAGGAAAATTCCCGTCTCAGTGGAAACGGTAACGACTAGTCCTCGTACCATCTTAGCAATCATCGTCGTACAGGCCGTTGTGCATGCTATATATGCTGGGGACAGTGCTCGAGAACATTATAATATAATTAATTAAGACTAGAGCAATACACGGAAGGGGACTCGGAGCTTTGTAGCCGACAGTTTGGATTTAGAAAGAAACGAAGCACCAACAATGCAATACGAGCTGTATGCGATCTAGCACGTGAAGCAATTGCGGGAGAAAGATGGCTCGGAGGGACAAAACAGTACTGTCGTGATACTTGACGTCTAGAACGAGTTCAATTCAGCCGATTGGAGCTGCATACTAAAAACACAGAGCGACCTGCAGGTACCAAACTACCTACTGCAGATAATTGTAAACTATTTTGAAGACAGAATCCTCTACTATGACACGAAAGAAAGACGAAAAAGGTATAAGATAACGGGAAGAGTTCCAAAAGGGTCAGTCCTGGGAGCAATTCTATGGAACATAAAGTACGATGGCATATAAAGCATTCTACAAAGGCCGAATGGAGTAGATATAATTGGTTATGTCGAAGATATTGTAGTTGTAGTAATGACCAAAATATTACAGTAAGTTATGTAAAACTGCAATCACAGATAGATAGATAGATACAATTTTTATTCATTTCGACTTAAAACTAAATTAACAACAATAGCAGTTAGCTAAATACTGGAAGAGAATAAATAGTGATCATTCTATAACTATTAGAACATTATGTCCTGAGTTAGAAACACAACCACAAACTTGAAGCTATGGCTACAGACATCAGGTTTAGAACTAGAAGCCCATAAAACCGAAGCCGTACTCATAAGCAGCCGTAAAAAAGTGTAACACCGTAACATACAGGTTGGTGAGAAAATCATCGAGTCGAAGACGTACATCAAGTACCTAGGAGTGTTGTTGGACCACCGACTCAGCTTCGGTCACCACATAATGTACGCAGACGAGAAGGCTCTCGGGCAGTACCGGCAAGCGGCACTATGTAGGCTAATGACAAATATTGGGAGACCAAAGCAGGCAATCAGAATTCCTCTAACGACCGTGAGTAAGTCAATACTCCTGTATGCAGCCCCAATATGGGCATCACAGGCACACCGTAAGTCGTACATTAGAACAATAAACCCGGCGAATAGAATCGAATCTTTAAGGGTATGCTGCGCATTTAGAACTGTGTCAGCGAATGCGAAAAATGAATATAAGGCCGAATGCCTACCGATCTAGACGCGAAGAAGACCGCGGCACTGTGTGAAAACGAGCATGATGACAAAACAACAACTGTAGAAGTTATAAAAGCAGAATGGCAATATAGGTGCAACTTCACAACCAAAGGCTGATGGACATACAAACTGATTCCCGAAGTTGATGAATGGATTAGCAGAATGCACGGGGAGGTAAACTAATACCTAACATAATTTCTATCGGGCATGGATGTTTCCGGGAGTATCTCTACAAGTACAAGCATGCGGATGACCCATTTTGCCAGCACTGTGAAGAAAAAGCACAGAACGCATAGCATGTACTGATGAAATGCCAAAATTAAACAAGGGTTAGGAAAATCGTAGAAAGAGCATTTGGAGGCTAAGTAACCCCAAGAATCCTGGCGAGCAGCGAAGGCTGGGAGACTGCAAACGAAATAATCACGAGTATGATGCAGCAACTGCGTGTAGAGGAACGAGCAAGGAGAAATGAAAGGAACGAAGACCCTGCCAACTCTGGCAGATAAAACATAAGTGATGAAATGTCGAACTTGCTCATGTGAAGGAATGCCTTAACTGGCGGTGCTGAAGGTGCCACCATGCAGGAGCATGAAGTCAGGCATAACTCGAAGTACGCGCTGCAAGTATTCATAAAGGATTTTTTACCCCTACATGCGCATCAAAAAACTTAATACTCGGTGGATCGATTTTTGTAACATTTCCAAGCGATTCAAGTCATAACGACAGAGCCGGACAACAGCAAATAGAATGTGAAACTGTCTTTTCTAGTCTTTCATCGCTGTAGCTACGACAAAAGTGATTTCTTGCAATTGTAGCGTTCACCCACAATTTTTTAAAGGGTGCTAAGGTGCGCTTTTCACGTTATAATTAGACGATTCGATTTTCTTCGGTCTCATATAAGCCAATAAACGTTTGGTCCAAAGGGACTGGTTTGTTAGCGTTGCCTAGCCAATACACCAGAGAGCGTTTCGCTTGATACGCATCTCTGTCAGAGAAGGGTAATTCAGTGCTTTTCTTCGATCGCATTTAAAGATTCGTGACAATTCTTTGTCAACCTTAGCTTTAAATACGTGGTTTCCAAGGGCTTAATAGAAGCTAGACTCTCAGTGTTAACAACAATATCAAACTGGTCAATGCTGATATTGTCTAGAGGACGGATTCGCGAAACACAAACTATGTAAGTTTGCAACTCCTTACTAAGTACAGTGGTAACTTTTCCAGAAGTTCAAGAAGTTCTGAAGAAAAAAAGAATGACAACACAAGAGGTGCCGTCACTATCTCAGGAGATACCAAAACCTTCCAAGAACAACTACCTTATTGATCTATTGTAGCTCGTAGTGTCTTTCTACCATTGAGTGAGGTGAACAATTTCAATCTTTTTCCCAGAAGTTTGTCGAAGGAGCTCAAAATCATTTAAGCTAAGGAAAGAAGTGTAAGCATTGAAAAGAATCCCCTCTTAGAGCAAGCTTAGAAAAGGTTTTTTTACTTAGAATTCACTCACCATTCTCATGATTTGCTCCATTGTATCCTCTGTCATCTTTGGTACAACATTCTTCAAGTAATCCATTATCTCTTCAAATCCATCTCGTGCTAACAGTTCATCCTTGTGTACAATCAGCAGTGAAATGGCAAATTTAAAGATCACCTCAGACGATTCCAAGAATAGCAAATCGAAAACTCTTGCCACAAATCCAAGTGGAAACTGTGAGCTGAACACAGTGAGTATCCAGGGGGCTGCATATAATGTCGGTGAGACATCGTTTTTATCCAACCATTCGTACAAGTCTGGCAAATGATCTTTCACCAATCGAGACAGCTGATACAGTTGCAGCTGGAATTTCTTCATATCGGGCAAGTACTTGGTACGCATTTGACGACGGAACATAAGGTGTTTCAGCAATTGGAATGCGTCTTGTTCATCACACTAAAAAAAATACATACATATATGAGTATTCTTCGGACACTTCATCAAACAACTTACATGCAGAAGCAATACACCACAAATGAAGCCCAGGCCTTGACAATAGCCCAACTCTGGGTCCAGAATAGAATACGCTTTCAGTAGATTAAACAGAGATAGTTGTCCGACGCCCAAGGGATCCTTGTAGTACTTATGATTCGGGAAGGTTCTGCCCAAATCGATGAATATCGCATGCTGATGCTCGGTCAGGTTTTTCAATAGAGTCTGATAGGGAGTATTAAAGTTTGGAAACTGCTTTGTATCTACAGGTGCGGTATGCATGGAATGCTGTTCGGCAAGAAAAGTCCATACGTCGCCGCGTTTCGATCGTGGTACACCATTCTTGATGGCTTGCATCAGAACTCGGGGATCCTTTTTGTTGGTGATCTTCACCGAATCCCTTTCGATAATCATTTCCCAGCGCTCGATCAGTTGCTTGTCGCATGGCACTATCTCATCGTAGTCTAGTTTGATTTTTTTGATTTCATTCTCATTCTGGCGGGCTTGCAGCATAGCATTTTCAGTTTCCATGCGATTCAGCAGGATCGTCTGTCGTATAGCTGTGCGCCAGAGTTCACGAAGTTCCTCTTTTGTACGCTTACCGCATTTGGTTTCTAAAATAAAGTGGACCTTTGCAGAGGCCTGTTTATGTCAAAAAAAACATATAGAAACTTACGAATGATTCTCATTGGAGACAAGTACTCAGCTTGAGGATCACCCTCCATGGCCTTTGATGGTGTTACAACACTATTCAGTATCGCCTGTCTCCATGAGCCTTGATGAGTTGAACTCTCCTTTGGGTTGTTGCCTACCTTTATAAAGCTGGAAGAGAGCACACATTAAGTATTCACGAAAAAGCACTCACAGTTGCATAACTTACATATCCATCATTGGTGACTTAAGCTGCTCTGCATTGGGCCTATTTGGACTCGTCGAACCCAACGTATTTGATCTGGAACGAAATCCTTCTGGTGGCGACTCACTAGGCTCCTCTCGTGTCTCCCTAATGTGGGTATCTCGCACGTTGTGTGGAATATTTATGTCATCCTTACTTGCCTTTCGCTTCAGTAAATGATCAAATGAACTCGTCAGTGAACGCTTCGCCTTCATAAAGATTGTGCTGCCACCCAAATACTGATTCAAAAACTCTGACCGATTCTCTGCGGTATCATGGACATGTCTCTGTTGCCGTGACTCACAATGCGCCCGCAGTAGCATCATAAGAAATTGATTTTGCTCACCCAAGCTAGAGCTAGTCTTCTCTGAGCCATAGTACTTAGCCCAAATAGTGTCCTGTTCATCATCACTCAGCGACTCAATTCGCCGAAAGATTGTATGTTGGGTTTTCTTCTCGCTCAGACCCTCAACATCGTTGCACAGCTTATGATACCACAGCATTGGGCAGTGTTCACAGGAGAACACTTGACTAGCTTCTTTTTTCTTAAGCTCCGAGCAGGTTATGAATGCCTGGGATATTGCGGCGACAATATCATCACATACATGATCCGATTGGCATTTGAAGACATAGCCGATGTAACCATCGTTGTGACCTTCGCGACAAATGATGCCAAAGTGATCAGCATTTTTATTGCCCTGAGCACAACTGGCGACGTCTTTGAAGTCCTTGTAGAGCAGGACCTGCTTGCGATCTGGAGAGATGAGACGTAGATCAGAGCGTCCCACTAGGAAAACCATAGTTCGGTTTTGTTCGACGTATGGTGGTATACAGCCATATGAAGCGGAACGATCTCGAGTTTTGGGAACACTGAAAAGAATATGTAAAGATAATAAGTACGTACATGCGTTACAATGACACACCGACACGGGATTTTCTAATGGAATCTGTGACGTAAAGGCTGTCTCAAGGGGAGATTTCATTCTAATATTAATTAACAAGCTGGCGACAACGTTAGGTTTATTTATTTATTTATATTATATATATATTTATTTCATTTATTTATTTTATTTATTTCCACTTGGAGCCCCTGTATTCTCCCCAAGAACTAAGTATATCGGACACGCAATGTAGAGAAGACTGATACCTCTGTAACTGGCGTAATTGAAATGGTCCTTCCTGTTATGATTGATTGGTGTGTACTCCATATCAAATCATTGCGTGCTGTTTTAACTATTGTAGTTCGGCAGAATTAGACTTTCATGAAGAACTTATCAGAACTTATTGGTTACATTCATGTAACCAATCACCTTGATACAGCGAATTAGCAATAGCAAGGATCACCGTAGTACCGAAATGAAACCGGAAACGTTATTACGAAGTGAAAGATATTTCGACGATCCTTATGAGATCTTGTACATCTCTGCTGGCATGTCTGGCAAAAGGTCAGCAGTTTACTAGCGTTTCAAGACCTCTGCGCTCTTCATATACATGCTAATTCTAGTGCTCCCACTATTTTTATAATTTATTCCTGCGAAGTTTAAGGTTAACCTTGAGGAGTCATTTGTGTCGGCGTGTAGACTATACTACGAGTATGTTTAACTGTGGGAATAAACTTGGCCGTGGTCCGAGTACATGAATTTAAATGTACAGAATGCTTAAAAGGTACGTCGGACTACATCAATTTTATTTTTGTCAAAATCTTTTCCGATAAAGCTTTTAGGAAGATTAATTTGGTGAGGTGGACAACACTGGTTCTGTATCTCCTTTGGGGCATTGAGGACGCAACGCCTGGCGCTCTCCATTTAGCTCGTTCTTTAGCTAATTGCCTCCAGTTGCGCACTCCAAGTTGGTTGAAGCCCTCCTCCACTTGTTTGCGCCACCTACCGCGAAGTCGGCCTCTACTGTGCCATCCATCCGGGGTGGACTCGAAGACTTTTCGGGCCAGAACGTTCAGATGATCAGGGTCTTATATATAGTCTCCTTAGTTGTTCGGGATAGGGCTTTACTGTTGACTTGCCTTATTAGCCCAAAGAAAAAAAAAAAAAAAACATCGATTGGCAAGAATTATTAGCAGAGCTAAGGTACACAAAGTCCCTTACTACCTCGAAGTTGTAGCGGCCCGCTGTGACGTTCTGTCCAATTCGTCGGTGTTGATTGTCCCTTCTTGTTGACAGCATATACTTTGTTTTCCCCTCGTTTATCGCTAAACCCATTTTAGTCGCTCCTGCTTCAATGCTTGCAAACGTACCGGTTCATGAACCATTCATCTTTATCCCAACTGCTGTAGCTCATTTTCGATCATCTACTGTCAAGTTTAGTAGGTTTCATTGCATAGCCTGACTTACTATACAGTCATCGCCTTAAGTTTTTATATTTGATGCTAGTTTAGAGTAGTCGATATATTGCAAATAGTTTGCAAGACTCTATTGGATTCGATGGCTTTTTATCGTTAGTTAGCGATTACGTGGTATCCATACGCAAGTCTTGCTATATATAGTCTTAGTTCCTGAAAAGCGGGTAAGGTGTTGACATAGTCGAGAACAATTTACTTAGTTTCGTTGGCGCATTTCTTTGGAAGCTTAACTAAAATTCACAATAAGTATTCGTCAGGAAAGTTCTCAATCTTCCAAGTCTTTTCTAAAAGGCCTATCGAAGTAATCGTGGGCGCCGTTGCGTAAGTGGATAGTGTGTCGGACTACTGCGTGTGATGTTCCAAGTTCAAGTTCCAGAAAATATTAAAACGTTTTTTCACGCTCCCACCTCTCGCGAATGTCTGACAAAACATCGGAGAGTATTGTTGTCTCGAGAAAATTTCGCAAAACAAATTGCCCTTCGGATACGGTACTAACCTGGCACTTAAAGAGCTGTTGCGCCAAATTTTTTTTTTTTATCGAAGTAATCAGTGAAGCTTCGTAGATTTCGGCGGAAATGCTTCTAGCTTCTTTCTTTTAAGTGCAACGCTGACCCGCAACCGAATGTTTATTCTCGGATTATTCGAGACGACCTGCCTCGTAATCGGAAGGCGAAGAGTTCACGTATCCTCGTGACAAAGTATTCAGCATTGCACTACTTCCGCCAAATCTGCTGAGTATATAGTCGGTAGTGTATCAAATAGATGAAAAATGAGATCTTTACTCAAAAAAATTTACGTTTCGCCCTGATTTAGTGGCTAGGCTCGTCAGTAGATCGCCACCAAATCTTGTCAATAGCGTATTGGGTCGCATTTACTCGCAAAAATGCGGCGAAATTTAAAATGAAACCTTCCGTTGGGACACCAAACTGCTTTGTGAAAGATTTTAATTTATTAACCTAAAAACCATTGATGAACCAAACAAAGGATACAAAATAAGGGTTAAACACTCCAAACTGTACAAAAGCCACGTCAGGATCAAAATAAAAGTCAAGCGTCTAAAAGGTTTTAAACGACTAACAAAACCAAATCGCATGCAACAAAATGATAGACCACACAAGAACACTCCATAGTTACTTACGTCTCCAGCGACAAATACTGTGATGATGAAACTGGAGCTGTTAGCGGAGGGGTTGGAAGCTTATTAACTACAACAGTACCACCACCATCAACCACCTCACCATTACTTTTATCACTAGGATTCATTACAAGAAAGTGTGTTACATTTTGTTTTGTTTTAATAGTACACCTCCTCACTGAACTTACTCTTTCTTAACTGGAAGCACCAGTTGACTATGACCGCGTACCAACAATCGCTTTGGTGACTTGTTCTCCTTGTTGTCCTCTTCTAACTTCGGTTTCCCACCATCGGAACTCTCTGGTTCAGTATCGCCAGTTTTCAATTCTGTACCATCACTCTTAACTGATCCCTCATCAGAGACCTCTTCAGAATCAGCTTCACTGCCACCAGTTTCCTCTTTAGTTGCCTCAAATGATCCCTCATTGCTGGTCAGCGACATCTTTCGATTGGTGGTCGTGCCCAATTGCACGAGGCGGGATCTTTGAGCATCATACGCTTTAAATTTTGGCAAAGCATCATCGATAAATGTAAACGGGACACGTTTGTGTGAAACTCGGATCTTGCCAACGTACATCACCTCAAAGAAGTGCGTATGATTGGGAGAGATGTCGCCGAGCAGCGAGAGATTCGCTTGGGCCGATGTGCTTGTTGGAATGTGGACCTTAGTATATAAAACGATATTTATTGATATATAAAATATGTTTTTGCATTAGCTTACCGTTCCAGCTGAGTTACTTAGGCCGTGGGTGTAGCTTTTTGATGAGCTCATCTTTGATGACACCAAATTCGGACTAGAATCATGCTGAGCATTACGAACAGCTTCGGAGAGCTTAAGATTTGTGGCTGGCGTTGAGTGTAGACCATTACCTAGAGCTTTTTGTAGGCTTAAGTCACCTCCAGAGCCTGAAGTTGCAACTAAAGTTTGTGGTATGCTGCCAACAGAACCGCCTAACGTATGGGCTGGATCACGCATTTGATGCATCAGTTCCGCCATCTAGATAGAAAAGGAACAGTTTATAGTAAGCTGCAATATTTTAAAATTGTTTTTAAGGCTTTTCAGGATCAAAAACGAGTTAGTAGAGCATAAGGATTAGACAAACATTTTCTGTTCACTCTTTACAAGACAATTCATGCAAGTTTTAGTCTTAGGCTTAAGCATCGATCAATTTCTAACCCACCCCAGTTAAAGAACTAGGAAGCTCTAATGACTACAGCAACAATATTAAACTCCAGGGAAAGCCTGAGGGTAATCTCACCCAAAATTTATATTGAAACACTAGGTTTATCCTTCGCAAACTATCTAATTGTAAATTCTATGACCTGTCGAAGGGAACGGACACTGCAGATTCTACAGGGATCTCGCAGAAATACCAGCAGACCTTCTTATGGAATGCGAAACATTAATCCACAAAAGAAAACATCACCTTGGTGACTATGTCATATCAGAGACAGATCTATCTTTGCTGTTTCACTTTAGATACCCCGGTTCATCAAAGCAGTTGGACTAGACGAAGTGCTCTAAATCGAGCATGTCATCGACTAGAGCCTTAGTTTGGGGGCACAATAAATCTGCTGAAGATCGCAGTGCACATGCACCTCATAAACCATACATCTATAATAGAACGTGGTTAAACTAAAACTTAATGGAGTCGCCATTGAAGAATATGACGGCTTATCAATACTTGGTATGCTTAAAAGTACTGAACTTCAATGGAATCAACAGATTTCAGATGCTACTAAAGCCGGTGTTAGATGTCTCAGTTTTCTTAAAAGATGTAAACCTTTTTTTTATTCCTACAGACTTGGGCACAATTCAAAAAGCTTATATTCGTCCGAAACTTTCTTACTTACTTAATTCCTGCTTAGGCGAGAGCTCCCTCCACACTCTCTCAACTCTTACTAGATCGTGTTGGAATTACATATTACCACGAACCCACTTGCTCTTGTATCCAAAATCAGGAAGAGGAAGCACGACTTCAAACCTCCATTGAATAATACTCGACAAAACGCCTACCTGGAACTCGCAACTGGATTGGGTTACCAACAACAAGACATGGGCTATGTTTATGTGACATCGCCCTTACGGCAAAACTTGGGGACTGAAACCCAAAATGATTAACTGGTCGTATAGTACCCTTATCAAGCCAATGATCACCTATGCATCGTTGGTGTGGTGACCAAAACCCTGCAAGTTGAAAGGCAAGAACAGTTGATTCGACTTTAACATCTAGCCTGCGCGGGTATCACTGGGGCGATGAAACACTGCGGCAGCCATATTAGCAATGCTTAGCCTCACACCGCTATGTCTATGTCAATTCAGTTACTACACTTAAAAGATTTCCGTTCTCCAGAAAGTTCGAGGTTGTTATAGGTTACCGCTATGAATGGAGGAGTGTTGTAACATTACTAAATTCTCAAATTTGATACACGCACTGGAGCTGGGATCTATTGTCGCAGATGGAATGCGGCAGCATTTGGAATATACCCATCTTTCCACCACAGCTTCATGCAATTGAAGTACGTGTACGGAAATACCTGCAGAGAATAATCAAATGAACTGTCATCTACATCTTTTCAGACAGTTAGGCAGCGCTAAAATCCTACACGGTAAGGTTTTGACCTTATCTGGGAATGTCTCAATCTCCTAGAAGATCTTGCATTTACAAAGGATCGCAGGACATAAAAGTTTATATGGAAATGAGCGGGTTGGCTGTATCAAGAGAAAGGGAGCTCACATGATGATCCTGAAGCCTGTTTTTGTGGTACCGTCACAGTCGAAAATAATAAAATGGGAGGGTGACGGTCTCGCTGAACATTGTGTCAAATGAAAGTAAAGTACATACATACCACCTTGATCAAAAAGTTCCCGGAATAAAAACCGTGTGGCGCTCCCATCGTTCCGATTTGAGTTCTGTTTTCTTTGTTAAGTTGGTACATCTGTTGTTGATATTCCCTCTAAATCTTAGCGTCATAGCTTGACATTTGCAAAAGTTACGTAGCCAAGAGTACATCTATCTCTGTGTGTGTTGGCGATTTTTTACCAGACCAGAATTGTGGGCAGAAAACTCGTGGATTTTGCACCATGATAACGCACCGTCGCACAGTGCCATCATTATTCGTAATTTTTTGACGAGAAGTAATGGAAAAATCGCAGGAAGCACTGATGGACATACCGAAAACCGAATATAAAAAGTGTTTCGAAGATTGGATCAAGCGCTGGCATAAGTGTGTTGCAGTCGATGGGGATTACTTTGAAGGGGACAATATAGATTTAGATGAATAAACTTGTATTTTTAATTTTCTGAATAAATTCCGGGAACTTTTTGATCAAGGTGGTATAGTACAATACATGCAAACTTTTCCCTAGCAACCAGTACAATGCCATGAGCATAAGCTTAAGAATTGATTCCGATGTTTGTTAACTTTTCAAGTAGTTTATCCATAACAAGACTCCACATCAGAGGAGATACCATTCCTTCTTGTGGGCATCCTCTTGTTTTATACTGACCTTGATAATTCCACGCGATGTTTGAGTTTTTGCTGATCTTGTTCTCAGCAACTCGTACATCCATTAAGATACTCTTCTGCTGACTCCTTTTCTGTCTAGGGCTCGTTTAATAGCTTCATGCGAAGTGTTATCGAATGCCCCTTCGATGTCTAGGAAGGCGCAGAGTACTATTTCTTTTGAAAAAATCTCCCCAGTTATCTGGACGCCACCCCCGGAGAATAGCTGAAGCATAAACAACTGAGCTTCAAAAACCACTGCACCAAAATCTTTCTCTCTCTCTCTCTATCCTTCCTTTCCAAACGCCCGCACTGTGTGTAAGCATGTTAAAGGTATTCATAACCCTTTGAGTGCGCGCAAATTATAAAAAAAAAAAAAAAAAGAGCCGTTTAATTAAGTAGATCTACCCGCTCTGTATGCATGCTGACGGTAATAAAGTGAGTATTTGTTAAGTACTTCTTCTTCCTTATGATACGAAAACAAGGGATCATAACCCTTCCACTTCACCGCATTTCTACTGATCCGCCTGTGGTGTTTGCCTATTTGACGTCAAAAAATATCGGCAGGCCTCCCGATTTTGGATCACTCGGTTACTTAGGCCAATGAAATGCCAATGTGGTCGCATTTGTGTGATCAAGGCGTTTATAGGCCTGGCTTGCGATGCCTTTGGAATGTTCATTGATATTGCCTTTTTTAACAGGGTTCTAATAATCTCTTCTTTGAAGAGCTGAGCCGGTCGCGCTCTATTTTTCGTAAGATGGTTTCCGTGACGTGAAGGCTTCCACGGATCTTCGAACTTCTTATTCGATCAAGCTTTGTCACTCCTGTTGTCATGCGAAGCATTTTCATCCCAGCTGCTGTTAATTTACTCTGATACTTTTTGTACATTGTCGAACATTGTGAACCATATGTGAGCGCTGGACGCACAACTGCGGTATAGATCTTTCCTTTCAACTTAGGTGGCATTAGGTATGTGGGCTAGCAGGGAGCGACGCTCTCTGCCACACTCAGGTCAGCGTTGACCCATTGTGGTGCATTTTTCGGTCACAGAAGATAGCGGAGTTTTCTCGCCACTTCATCCACCCTATGCTGACGCAATGATTGATGGCATCACAGGTTGCTTTGCTATTGATCTTAGATCCCAGATATTTGAACTCATCGTACTTGGGAAGCACTGTTCCATTCAAATAAATGCCTTGAATATAATAGAAAGGGCAGCACAAATACTCTGTCTTTTTTGAACTAATGCGATACTCATTTCCCTCCAAAACGTCCGCCCACACATCAAGTGCTCGTTGCAGTGATGTAGGATCCTCACTTATGATGGCTTCATCGTCAGTAAAGAATAATTGATGTACCTTGAGGTCCGTTACTTTACCCTCAAGCAGATAGTCAAGGACTGGGGATGTCTTAAGTACATCCTCTCTTAAGTAGTTATCCACAGCCTTTTCCATTGTTTTAAGAAGAAACGATTCTAGGCTGATCGGTCTGTATGACACAACTTTCGTCCGTCTCCACTGGTTTGGAATATATCCCAATGCGAGTCTCGCTTTTGTTATTCTAACTACCTAACTAGATTCTCTTGCTCCCTCTGCAATAGGGCTGGCGTGATACCATCCACGCCCGGTGACTTGAAAGGCTAAAAGGAGCTAACTGCCCTTCAATTCCCCATTTATTTAGTGCCATAGTATCGTATCGTATCATACGAGTACCGGATCGACCGACAAATTGATTGGTGATCATTCAATTCGCAATCAAATTTCTACCCTAAACGTTGCCGAAATGTTGGATGCGCCTTTATCGTAACTTGGACAGTCACTTTGCCTAGCCTATGTCACAGAACTGCTGTATTTTTATCGTATAATACGTACACAATGTATACGGAAAAGTGTAATAAATTATTGTACCTCAAGTCGACTTGGATGCGTGTTTACACTAAACTTTATCCTTAATTTTTAAATTGAATTTCTACTTAAAAAAAAAGTATTTGTTATTTAAATTTATTAGCATCTCAGAGGGAAAATACCGCCAACTAAAAAGCAATAACAAAATAAAATACGGCGTCTGTTTTATTTTTTGTAAGATTACTAAGTGATAAAAAAAAAACCGAAATAGAATGATATAAAAGTATATAATGTATATCTAGATATTCTAGTTTGTTTTTTTGACTTTGGTGTCAATACCACAGGCCTCAAGCTGTTTGGGATGATTTTTTTTTATCGCACTGCGCCCCGCACTTTTAAAACTTATCTACAAGATATGAAATATGTAAATGGAAAAATTTAGGCCAATTTAATTTTATGAAGATTTTTGTTGTTGTTTTTTTAATTTAAAATATTTTCCCAGAACAACAAAATGATGAGCAGGGAAATATGTTATAGAAAAATTAATACTGTGCGTGTTTTTGGTCGGATCACGTATGCATATAGTGTAATGCACAAATTGCACATAATGGTACGCGTTTAATTGGAAGCATTCCAAAAAAAAAAGTAGTATAAGCCAATCGAATTGTTTATTGTTTATACAAAAAATAAACAGATGTTTACAAATAACTCTTAATGATAAGAACAAACAAATAATAAAAGCTTATTCATCGCATTAACCTTGTTTTGCTCTTGCTCTTATGGTCGATGTGAAATAGGTCCCGAAGCGAAAATAGGAAGTGAACATAGCCCTAGGGATGGTTATTTAACAAGCTGTCCCTGATTGGCATGAAGATTGCATTTACAAGTTTGTTGTTCTAATTTGAGTAAACGATTTTAACTACTTCACGAGAACTGCTACTAGTAGAATTGTATGGTAGAGAGGTCACGATCGCGGATAGTGGTCAATGGTTATTGACGTTCAGACGTTGTTTCGTGTGATGTTAAATTTCTTGTTTTCAACGTGTCGAACCTGTTTCTATTTGAGCTTTCAATCTATGAATTAGCTTAAGACGAGTGAGTGTCTATGTACACTTTAAAACAAGAAAGATATCGGGATTACTGGCTTCTAGCCGCAAAACGAGTTGGAACCATTAAAGCAATGTTAGAGAGAATTTTTCTTGGCAACCGAATTTATCATAAAGAAGGGCTCTTCCGCATTGTCTTGTAGATTTTGCAAAGGCCTTTGACGAAAAACTTAACTTTCTGCACGTCTGTCATTAAGGCAGTGCCAGGTGCTAACACCTACTCGTATATAGGGTGGGATTAGACAAAATCCCCTTAAAGGTATACATTTCTGTGAACGACCTTATCTGTCAGAAAATTGTTGACTGTTGTAAAAAAGAGAGTACTCGGAGGTTAATCAAAATTATTGTCCAAATTTATATCGAAAGGAATTCGTTTACTTATGTTGACGCAGTGCAGTTGCCGCTGAAAATATCATCTTCGAGTGACGAAAAAATTCGGCGATTCGAATGACATGTGAGACATCGTGACAGACCGCGAACACCACCGTGAATACAGTCCACTAAAATGTGT
Source organism: Brachypalpus laphriformis (assembly GCA_945910035.1). Taxonomy (NCBI): domain Eukaryota; kingdom Metazoa; phylum Arthropoda; class Insecta; order Diptera; family Syrphidae; genus Brachypalpus; species Brachypalpus laphriformis. The sequence goes on along the minus strand of OX246754.1, from coordinate 42,967,310 downwards.
GGCAACAACCAGGAACATCAACAAATTGGCAATTTGGCTTCACGAAAGGGAAATCTACCGAAGATGCTATACAATCATTTTTGGAAAATATAAACCTGGAAATAGATAAAAGCAATAGAGCTGCTGCTCTGTTCCTCGATCTGACAAAGGCATTTGACCTAGTTAATCATAACTTGTTGTTGAAAATACTTTATAGATATGGTTTTAGAGATAACATATTAAGCTGGTTCTCATCCTATCTTCAAAACAGAACTCAGCTCGTTCGTGCGAATGCAACCTTGAGTGACCAAATTTCTTCTCTAAATGTAGGAATTCCTCAAGTATCTGTCCTTGGACTATTGCTTTTCCTCATTCATTCATTCATTCATTTTCAATGGCCCGCTAATCCTTCATGAGGGTCGCGGGGGTAGGATGCTCAGGTGGACTCTCCATCCTTCTCGATCCTCCGCCATTGACTCCAATTTATCAGGAGGAATCCCTAAGCGGCTCCAGGAGAGATGTCGGACTTGATCCAACCATCTATTTCTAGGCCTTCCGCGAAGTCGCCTACCTGATGGCACGGCAACCATGGCGCGTCTTGGAAGCCGGTCTGGGGGCATACGCACTACGTGACCAAACCATCGAAGCATAGATCGTTCCGTTCGGAGAAGTAGCTGCTCAACGTTGAGTGCCTCGCGTACTCTGGTGTTGCGCACTCGATCCCTACGAGTTATTCCAACAACACCGCGAAGGAATCTCATTTCGGCAGCTTGTATCCGCGATCTTATTCTTTCGGTCACTACCCAAACTTCATGACCATAGGTGAGAGTTGGATCATACACAGAGTTAAAAACCGATAGCTTAGCTTGAACACTAAGTTCGTCCTTCCTTATAACAGATTGGCCAAGCTCTCTCAAAATTGATCCAGCCTAACCAATTCTACAGGATAACTCGGCATTGCTCCTCCCATCACTCGTGAATAAAACCCCGAGGTACTTAAACTTCTCCACCTGCTTCAGTGGGACTCCACAAACATGCAGAGTGCACTGAATGGGTTTTTTGGAAACGACCATTACTTCCGATTTGTTCACGTTGATCTTCATTCCAGCATCATCACAAACGGCTACAAACCTTTCGAGTGCGCGCTGAAGTTAGGTTTGAGAGGACCCAAGGATGACCAAATCATCCTCAAAGAGCAGATGACTAATCCTTAGGTCTCCCACTTTGAAACATTCCCCGCCACGGCTGCGCTGTAACATCCAATCCATATATACAATGAAGAGGAGAGGTGACAAAACGCACTCCTGGCGGAGTCCAACGCCCACAGTGAAAGGTATTGATTTAACACCGTTTATCCGAACACAGCCTCGAGGAACCCTATCATATGCTTTTTCCAAATCCGCAAAACAGGTGTAGACAGGTTTGGCATATTCCCAGGCCTTCTCAAGAACCATTCTGAGAGTGAACAACTGGTCGGTTGTGCTTCTACCGGGACGAAAACCGCACTGCTCATCCCCCAAACTGTCCTCAACCACAGCTCTGGAACGCTTTTCTAGCACCTTGGCGAAGACTTTTCCAGGGAGACTTAAAAGAGATATACCCCTATAGTTGGCGCAATCTCTTTTGTCCCCCTTTTTAAAAAGAGGAACTATCACCCCCATTTGCCAATCACCAGGTGTTTCACCGTATTCTCAGGGCACTTTAATAACACGCGAGAGCCATTGAACTCCCTCTTTACCTAAAGCCTTGAGCATTTCTGGCCGAATTTCATCCACACCAGCAGATTTGCCAACTTTTAGCGCTTTGATCGCCAAAGTTACTTCTTCTACCGTAGGGCTACTTTCCGCCCAACCCTCGACCATAGGTCTGTCATCTTCGGTGCCCTGTTCGGGATTGAGCAATTCTGAAAAGTGCTCGCTCCATCTGCGTAAGATGTCCTCCTCATTGGAAAGAAGTATACCGTCTTTGGATTTGACTCCTTCAACGATATTCAACTTTTTTCCTCTGAGTCGGCGGACGGTCTGCCAGAACATCTTATTTGCAGATCTGTGGTCACGTTCCAATTTCTCGCCAAACTCCTTCCAAGACTGTTCTTTCGCTGTTTTCACAGCTAATTTGCAAGTTCTTCGCGCCTCAGTGTACCGATTTCGAGAATCGGAGTTCCCCAAGTGAATCCACACCTTAAAGGCTCTCTTCTTCTCTCTGATGGCTTCTTGAACTCCTGGCGTTTTAAACCAAGCAGTTCTTTTCTCACCACCAGCCGCCACACCAAGCCGCTTCACTTCACAAACATCTCCCGCAGAGGCAATAACCGCTGTTGAAAACAGTTGCCGTTCTTCCTCTACATTTGATGGAACAGTTGGAATTCGTTCAAACCTCTCAGATATTTGCCGCGCAAATGTCTCCCGTATCTCATCGTCCTGTAACCTCTCCCGTCGTATGCGTGTAACCATCCTTGGTTTACGCTTTGGTAGGGGAGGCACTCTCTCGCTAAGATACAATTTGCACAGCACTAAGTGATGATCAGTTGACAGTTCGGCCCCTCTCAATACGCGAACATCACAAACCATTCTCTTCAGACACGATGATACCACAAAGAAATCGATCAGCGACTTCTGCTGAAGACTCTGACAGTACCACGTGTATTTGTGAATGTCTTTGTGCGGAAAGATAGTGTTCATGATGGATAAGCCATTTTCACAACAAAAATCCAACAACCTCTCTCCGTTCGCGTTTTGATCAGGATCACCGTTCCTCCCAATCACACTCCCCCATGTCATAACATCTACACCCACATGAGGATTGAAGTCACCCATCAGGACAAAAGAATCCATATCTGCAACCTTTTCAAGGGCAACATCAACTTCATCTAAGAAAGCTGCGTACTCTGACTGAAGGGTCGGTGCATACACCTGCACCAATGCCAGAGTTGATCTTTCAAGCTTGAGCTTTAAGATCGCAACTCTCCCTCCTAATGGTAGCCACTCCAATACTCTGTCTGTCAACCTGGGACTTGTGAGTATCCCCACTCCCGCCCGAGCAGACATTGAGGGTGCGACTCCTGACAGGAAGAGCTTCCACCCACCCGAAAGGTCCACAGTTTTAGAACCTCTCTGCTTTGTTGAAGAGACGCCAACTATATCTAGTCGACTTTTAACAGCCTCCCCAACAAGCTCAAGATCCTTCCCTGTGAGCGATGAGACGTTCCATGTGCCTATCCTAAGTCGATGCCGTTGTCGAATCTCAGAGAGTCCATCTGTGCCCCTATCGGTGCACAGCGCGCTCACCCCTTAACCCCCGTAATGGTTCGCGAGACCATTGACAGGAAGCTCGTAGCCATTTCGGGTTTGACCCGGCCGGCTGCCGAGCGGGACAGGCCGACTACCAGACGCTCGCATACTGACACCCTTCACCCCTAAGGAGTGAACTCGGCCATCCACTGACGCCAGAAAACATCGTTGGCGAAATGCTCAAAAGCCAGGAGGCATGGGACGCAGTCGCTGGGAGCACAATGCGCATAATGAAGATTCTAAGAACCCTAGAAAGGGAAAGGAAAGAATCAGACCGGCGAAATACAATCAATGCTGAGCAGGATAATGCAAACATGCACTAGTCGAATACATCAGACTAAAACCCCCCCCGCGATGAAATGCTTGACGGCAGTACCGCGGGGAATGGGGCGGTCGTGGGAGGGGGGTTTAGTGGGTAAGAGTCCCACACTGTTACTCAGGACGTACTGAGTTTCGTCTTTTGAAGATTACCCCTCCCAATCAAAAAAAAAAAAAAAAAAAAAACCCTTCAGGCCTGGCTCCAAAGGATGCCCTGGCTTACCAGGCTTGGCAATATCCGAGGCCGGTCTTTTCCTTCTTGTCATCATGGGGTGTGCGCTTTGTTAGCCGTAACTGGATTGCATGGATGGGAATAACTATTTAAGTTACCCCATCCGCACATCCCAGTCACGTTGTCCGCCCCCCACCACGAGGAGGTCAGCTGCCTTTCCTTATTTATATAAATTCTATATTTAATCTTTCGCTAAACAGACATATTATCGCTTTTGCCGACGATCTAGTTCTGTCATATGCTGCTTCCTCTTTGGAAAACGTAAAACTACAAATGAATGTTGACCTAGCTACTTTGGCAAGGTCAAATGGTCCTTGTATCATCAAATGGTCCTTATCAGCAAATCTAAAGTTATGTGTTTTTCTCTTACAAATGAGCTTTCTATCCAAGGAGTAGGTTTACACGACGCAAATTGTGATCATCGTAACTGCAACGTTTCCTGCATGCAGCTAGAATCAGTTTTCGAATTTAAATATCTAGGAGTTACTCTTGATTGTAAACTTAATTGGAAAGCACATATAAAACATTTAAAAAAATATATATATATTGCTTTGAATAAAATATTTCACTTACGTAAGCTGGTGCCACAGAATCTACTTACATCAGTTTACTACGCATTGGTCAATTCTCGTTTAGAATATGGCATTTCTTGCTGGGGCAGTGCTTACGTTAGCAACCTGCAGCTTCTCCTTACAGCCCAAAAAAAGATAATCAGAGTAATGCTGTTCAAACCTAGATGGGAGCCATCATTTCTACTATTTAAACTACTCAATGTTTTGCCGCTTAGGCATTTATACGTCTATAAAGTATTGAGACTGTTCTATCTGCGAGGTGGTTATAGCAAGTTAATTGGAAATAATATATCTTATTCTCTTAGGTCAACAAATAGTGTTGTAGTTCCAAGAGCTAGAGCTGAACACTTTAGACGTTCCTTTACTGCGATAGCGCCACATATGTATAACAAACTTCCCGAAGATATACGCATTAATGCTGAATTTAACAGGTTTTTTAAAAATCTCAGAAATTGGCTATTATCCAGATCAGATGTAGAGGACTTGATTCTAATAGTAACCTAACGAAGATATTTTTGCTTGGTTAAGAAAATTTTAATGTCTCACAAAAACGCAATTTAAATTCATAAACTGCCTCCCGAATTCCTAAACGTTTCGAAATCGTTAGTATATTTAACATATTACTTAATATTTTTTGATTAGTTTTTTCAACTTCTTTTTCTTTTATTGCTCCTTACCTCCCTCCTATGCGCGGCTCTGCACAACGATAAACAATTTTTTATTAAATATTGCACTTAAAACTGGTATTCTTACCACAAAGTGTATAATATTTTCACATTTCAATTATTAATTCATGGTTAATACCAAAATCTTGTTATAACTTTCTCTTATCCATTGTTTCATTCTTAACATTTAAAAAAAATTAATTAATTAAAATTCAACTGTTAATAAAATAGTTAAATTGTTATGTTTGAACAGGATAGATATATTATAGTAATAAATATGTACATATATTGTAAAATTGAAATGAAATAAATCTAAATCTAATCTATTAAGGTGACTGATCAGCTATTGCTCATACACAATCAACAAGCATTCAGACACAAAACGACCGATTGTACCAAAACCTCTAGTTAGCATCAAGTCAAATTTCAAACGATTTTCAAACCTTTTTCCTTACAATGTGCCATTTATCAACTGAATGCGTAAGGAAAGACATTGACAGAGGGCTAGGAGGATATTTTTCAAAGGTTTATGCATGCAAAATGTGCTTCACATATGGGGTCGGGGTCTGTTCCGAGTTCTGGTTTTGAATGAAATACACAAAACTTTTTGTTAGACTTGGTGCAATTAGCAAGAGTTAATTCCTTCCTTCTAAACTTAAAAATACGTGAATTATTCGAATAGAGGAATGTACTATCCATAGCTATCTACACTCAGGGGCCCAAGATCAAGATTAGGCGTTTTCGACTTAATGGAAGAGTGGAGGTCCTCAGACAATGAGTTATTGCTCATAGGAGAAACCAACCATGCTCCTTGGATGCAAAATAGAGAGTGCAGAATCAAACCCAAAAATACAAAAATTTAAAAAAAACAAAAATAAAAATTCTGTCAAGAATGACTGGTCTCTTTCGAAATCTTTCCATTTCTGGTACCTACAGAAGTAAATTTAAAACTTTGAAGTACTGCTGCGAAGAGCTTGGGATTTTTCGAGCTTCGCACAACGTACAGATCCGCTGGGACATACCAGGAAATGAGAACTGATGAGATACGGATCTGTGCTAGACTTGGAACAAGCTGATCACCTATTTTACAAACTCAAATATGAAGCAAGGAATACAAGTATAGCAGATGAAATACATTGACTATTCGCAGTAAATCAAGACAATTGTGGTTTATCCACAATCATGCCAAAGCCGAGAGACTAAGGCAAAATGATGTGCAAAATCTATGTACCTGCCTTTGTAAGGGTACTTATAGGGCATTATACTCTTCGGGATCATGCTAATGTTAAGTTAAGAAAGGCTCTGGCGGTTTCTCGTCATTACAACCGCTCGATGTTAAACTTTCTCACAGTATTTGGCTGTTTCCGCGCTGCACTGGATATCTGCATTCGTACCTTGGCTGCAACCAAGTAGTGGACCAAGTCTACATTGGCTCCTCGAAATGTTCAGGCATCCAATATACTGAATGAGTGCCTTCCATCGATCGTAGCATGACCAATTTGGTTGACGGTTATACTCGTATGATTATTAGACTGCCATGTTCCCTTGTAGATTCTGAGGCGAGCGATACCACTATGATTGGCCTAAGTCCATTATCGGATGTCTTGTGTAGGCTGTGTTTTCCTACTGTACAACCAAAGACGATTTTCATTCCAGAACAATATTAACACCACACCTAGGAAGTTACTCATAGATTTGGTCGAGGAGCTCATAAAAGTCATCTTTGGCGTCGCCATCGCTCTTCTATCTGGAGGCATGAGCTCATATGAGGCCAATGTTGGCGAATTCAGTCTTGATGCGAATTGTCATGAGGCCTCCGCAAGTTATTCGGCGGATGCCATAGACGAAGTTCGTTGTCCTTTTTCTGTTTGCTAGGGTCGTCAACAGTTAAAGCGTCCTTATCCGAGGCTGTTGGCTGCTTTGTAACCTAACTTTTTTTATGTGGCAGGGAAGTTACTCCAATGGTATAGGCCCTAACCTGGAGGGGCAGATCCCTTTTGCAACCCCTAGGACGAGGTGCTGGATACACCGATGTCGGAGATATGAGTGTTGCCATTGGCCCGTTAAGGGTTTATCCGCCACCATCTCTTTTTCAATACCCTCATCCAGTATTGGAAATTCTTATAGATCTCAGCTCTAAATATGTCGAAGTATCTCAAGGCAGGAGAGAATTCATCAGGCATACGCTCTCCTTCTCTTGGGGGAAATAAAGCACCCACCGCGCCTGCTGTACGCAAGTTTGTGCAAAAAGTGAGTGTGAGACTCAATTCACGAACATCAACTCGATCTCAACAGCTCAACATTTCACGCACTAGCCTAAGGAGAATTCTGCACAAAGATCTGGGATTATTCGCTTACAAGGTCCAATTGATTCAGCAATTGAAAGCGCACGACCATCCGCTTCGTTATCGCTTCGCAGTTTGGGCCTTAGAGCAGCTTGAATTGGACAACGATTTTGGGCGAAAAATCATCTTTTCTGACGAGGCACATTTTCATCTCGGCGGGTACGTTAACAAACAAAATTGCCGCATCTGGAGCTCGGAAAACCCGCACGTTATTGTCGAGAAGCCAATGCATCCACAGAGAGTGACAGTTTGGTGCGGATTGTAGAGTGGTGGCATCATTGGACCATTTTTCTTCGAAAATGAGGCTGGGAACAACGTTTCGGTCAACGGTGGCGTTACAGAGCCATGTTAACGAATTTTTTTTTACTGAAATTGAAGACATGGATTTGGACGACCTCTGGTTCATGCTGGATGGCGCGCGCTATGCCACACAGCCCATTCCACAATCGGTCTTTTGCACACCAAATTCCCAAATCGTGTTATCAGCCGTCTTGACGATGTCAATTGGCCGCCTTGGAGCTGCGATTTGACCCCTTTGGACTTTGTTTTGTGGGGAACCGTGAGGACCGATGTTATGCCAACAATCCGGAAACGATTCAAGCACTTAAGGCCAATATCATCCAAGCAATCCGTAAGCTACAGCCCGAAACCATCAACAAGGTTTTGGAAAATTGGAGTGATAGAATGTGCTACTGCGAGACCAGCCGAGGCAGCCACTTGAACGACGTTGTGTTCCATAATTAATGGGAATATTTGCTCTTACTAATAAAGCCATAATACATGGAAAAAATTGTTCATTGTTCATTTTATTGCATTTTTAAAAAGAAACTTGTAGTTGGCCCACCCTGTATATAAATTAAAGATTTATAGCGCTGTCATTTACGACAGTTTTTGTTTTATTCATGAAATTATTTTGGACTCGAATTTTATAGCTTTTTGGGTGTGGTAGCGTTGTAATAATACTCTAGTCTAGACAAACAAATTTTATAATAGTCACCGAAAACCAACAACGGTAAGCGTGGTGAATATCTTTCTTTTGATACCATACAAATTTGAATGCATAATCTAGTGAAACAAGTGTTATACTCGTACATGTTGCCGGACTCATCTTCTATGATAGGGGTTAACAAACGTCTCCAAGGTCCTCGTATTGAGTGTGATCCGGGGTGTACCCAATGAAAATGTATGATTGGCATTCATTTGCTTATGCGAAACAATCGGCAACAGCAAACCGAAAATATTAATTCTTCTGTCAACATACACATCATATATACACCGCACGAATGTATCTGTCTACTAAATATTGGTTTAGGAATTCAAATCCGACACCCAAAAGTATATTCTAATCATTGTTGTGACTTTCACAACACCCACTTATTTATACTTATTTCATAATTATGTACATGAAACCATGTCCAACGCAGTCACAATTAAACAAAACGCTGTACGAGTAAATATTGGTTATCCGCTCTAATTGAAATCAACCACCATCCCTCAAATTTATGAGGCTTACACCAGAAATATCCTAAACAAACAAAATTGTTGGCTTCAAATTGTCCCTCTTCGATGCTTAAATGTACACAAATTATGAGACTAATAACTATTTTTAAATTTTAAGTGTAAACAAACCGATTGAAGCCTTGAATAGATCTTAATTAACCATGAGAAGTCTTTGGTGTACATGAAAACAATTTACTTGCTGCATTTGTACGCCAGTCGGTCGGTGTATTGAACAGACTCCGATTGATTTTGAAGGTGAACAAGTTCACAGAAAGCTATACAAATTCAAATATTTGCTTCTTCTCACGCGCTTGCGATTGTGTGGTGTAAAAGATGTTTTTAAGGTGGAAACGACTTAGTGTTAACAGAACCATTGTATCTACTGGAAAATTTCATTGATTTCAAACTTGAAAGTCGTAGCATTTGTTTTTAAGAATTTTACGCCGCAACAATGGCGCCCAACGAGTCAAAGGTGCCTAACAGTGGTATCTGACGGGTTCTTCACCTAGCAAGGTTCTCGTTTAACGAACATCTGGAATATACTAGTGAATATACTCGCGAGTAAATAACGCATTCATACGCATCATGTCAAATCATACAGGACCGAGATTCAGCAGACGGCGCTGCGGCTTTTGGCGATTGTGGTTACATCTGTGATGATCTACGGGTCACCAATATGGTCAAAGCTATGAAAGCCCAGTCATACCGGCGTAAAATTGAGTCGACATACCGACTCTGTGCAATTAGAGTATACAGTTCATTTCGCACAGTTTCAGGAAATACTGTCCATGTTATTGCCGGATTACTCTCAATCGACATATTGGCAGAGGAGTTTCAAAACACAAGAGGAGAGATAGGAAAGAACAAGTGTTAACCGACGGATAAGCGAACTTACCAGAAAGAGGAAACAGCATAGCGAAATGGGAACAACGATGGAGCGTGTCAAGCAACGGCCGATGGACCTATCATTTCATTCCGTTTTTAAAGGCATGGACAGGCCGCAAACTTGGCAAGGTAGATTTTTACACAACGCAATTACTAAGTGGACATTGATGTTTTCGCGCGTATCTCTACAGACTCAAGCACGACAATTCTCCCTACTGTCCGAATGGCATCCAGACTGAGGAAGATGCGGAACATGTATTCTTTCACTGTCCTCTATTTGATCTTGAGAGATAAACGCTAAGAAATTAGCTTGAAAAAATACCAACTCCCGAGAATATAGTCCATCTTATGATCGAATCGAAGGAGATATGGAGTGCTGTGAGTGATTATGCAAAGCATATTGCGACAAAACTAAGACACCTCGAACGAGAAAGACGATAGAAAGTTTCTGGAACCCCTCGTTGTGCCATCCATATCAGATCTAGTGGTTGTCTCTCGAATGCCTTTTCAAAGTCAACCAGTCCAATATGTAAATCCTTAAAGGAATCACGATGTTTTTTCATTATGATCTATACTTATACTTTGGATTGTATCTGTGGTTGTGGGTACATACCCGCGACAATTCCGCACTGATCATCAGTTAGCCGTATTATTTTTCGCAGTCGGCCGCCCGCTCCCGTTCAACAATCTTCATTGTGTGTGACATCAGCTTGATCAAACATTAAATATCGCAGTTTCGTGTATTATCCTTCCCTTTGCACATAGGGAGAAGATAACTTCCCCTCCATTGGTTCGGTATTGGATCAAATCTCATAGAATTTGAGATGAGAATCCTGAGCCATCTGAGCTCGATGTCTCCCATCTTTTCCCAGAACTCCAACGGTATCTCGTCTGGCCCAACCACTTTTGGTATTTTTTTTTTTTTTTTTGAGTATTTGACCGACTAACTAACTTCTTCGACTGTAATTGCCGGGTATTTCTTCACTAAGGTGTGGCTCCTGAATAGTATAGCTGGGAAACTGTTCATTCAAAAGTCGTTCACGATACTGTTGCCAGCTATGCAGAATTTTGTCGTCATCTACAAGATGCTGGGCCATGAGCATTGTTTTGGCGAACGTATCTCCCGAGCATTCCTCCTTTTTTGGGCGGTTATTCTGAAGATGATTGCGCCCTTGCTCATACTTGTATTGTGTCGTCGCAGCTCCTGGATAGCCTGGTTTGTATCAGCAACCGGGGAAGATATTTCCTCCAGCTCCCGATACAGGCCCTTCGTACTCTCTGCTTGAAGCTGGGCTTACGATTTCTTCGCTTGTCTCTTGCGTGGTGAGCTTTTTTTATTAGAGGGGCACTTTGACCAAGCGTTGAAAGCCGCTTTTTTCTCATTTATCACTTCTTTAGCTTCATCACTCCACCACCATGCTTCTTAGGCGTGTTGTTGATGGTCTTTTGAAGCTCCTAGCAGTGACTTGGCCTTCCCTAAGCAAGTTCGCTATATGGAATCCCGCATATTCTGTGCTATGCACTCTGCATCTCTTCATCTTCAGGTTCGTTGATGGTGTGAGAGATGTCATTTTTTATCGTGAAAACAAAAGCCTCACATTTTTCTTCATCAAGATTGTACCACAATTTCTGTTAGCTGGAGACGGTGTTGCTGAGCGATCGCCTCTCCTAGTATTTTACAGGATAAGACCGTGTGATCTGCGCATGCTTAGGATGACATCACCAGGAAGGTTTCTGGTAGCGTATCACAGTCCTCGGTGGCAGCCGTATCAAACGATCCCTGGACTTTGCCACAATGATAATGACGATTCCGTGTTTACCCTGTTCAGCAGTTCCGTAGTAGAACATCTTGTCCTAACGAACAAGAAACGCGCCTGATTTACGGTGTTTTGACATTTCTTTCTTGGACACACGAGATGTTGAGCTAGCCTCCGGAATCCGTATAGATCTGGCCCGAGCCTTTGTGCTCGGTCCATGATCAGTACCATGCGCAGCAGTGGTAGTGCCTGGCGGTGCAGTGTTTTTCCTTTTAGCAAGTATTTCCATAATGTTACAGGTTCTGCAATATTTTTGCGATGTTCTTCAATACATCTTATCTTATTCATTCAATTATTTGTCATATACCTATAGTAAGGGATTCAAGTAAATCAACATTTTTTGTAGCAAAAGACGAAGATTTTTTGGGATTTTGCTTCAAGGTACTTATTACGAGGAACACAATTTTGAGAGAAAATATACAAAATCTGGACTAAAGTGTTGCCATCATTTTATTTTTTTGGATACCTTAATTGAAGCTACATAAATTGTTGACGTTTATTATTTCCTGAAACGCGAGAAGTGGAAGGTAGACGAGACTTGTGATTTAATTAAAATAATTTAATTTTAACATATGTTATGTACTACAAATTCCAGCAAAAGCTTAACGAATTTCGGGATTTTTACCCCAAAAGTATATGGAAATTTCCAGATTTCGATTAGCTTTAGATTTGATTTGCAAGTAATTCGATGTTCTGCATATTTTATGTGTCTATTTAACCGACTGGTGGATTTGGCCTAACAGATTAGATTTTATTATAAAATGATATTTGTTTCCAAATAGCTCAATCGTTACCCCTAAGAAGTGCGAACGTATTAATTGCAAAACGACGAAAACATTTGCTTTAATGACCGTTAATCAATCAAGCTACAGCTGGTGGTTGAAATGTGCAACAATAACAATAATTTAAATAAAAATGTTTCAGGTTTAAATGCCAATTAGCTCGGCCCTTCAAATCACCCAGTGCCTCATCTCTTAATCTTCGCTCATAAGGAAGGAAAATTCCCAAGCCTTTGAAACACAAACTATACCAATTTCTAAGTGCGCACATATTCCTCAACAGATCAAGACGACGATTAACCTAAAATATCCAAAGTTAAACTTTAATCTATGACTCCGGTTCCCTTGTCACTCAATTAAATATTTTTATCTCTTTTTTTTTATAACTTTCATTAAAAAAAGTTATGAATGCAAAGCGATCTCACACACCCGACAACTCTGTCATCAAAGTTTGATGGTCAAGGTCTAAGAGTGACCACTCTTTCCCTTCCCTCTTATTTTGTTTTCTGTACTTTTGAGTCTCGACACTTGTTTTTGTGATCATGTCTTACATAAGCTTGCCCGCCTTCCAAACTAAACAGGTAAAGAGAGGCAGACAGGTTTGTTGTTTACCCTCTACTAGAGAGCGTTTCACTTCCCATTTAAAGCTGGCGACTATTGTAGCTGATATGCGCATGCATGCAACGGTTATAAAAATAAATCACAATTACACTCTAATTAGTCCGTTGATTAGTATGTTGTTTTGCTATTGTGACCGGTTTATTTCTTTTTCTGTTGGCTCGTTGCGGCTTGATAGATAGTAGGTCACAATGTGGCAATGACCTTACACTAGTGGTTGTTCACTATACAATTTTTATTGCATTCAATTATAGAAAGTTAATAAAACGTCGAGAAAGAGTAGTAATTACATAGTGCGATGACTGTTGCAATTAATATTGTTGTGCGGTGTTACTTAATTTCCGACTATATGGGCAAGCGATTAGGAAAGTTGAGATTTATAGTTAAAATGAATAATTAAATGAATTGTTGCATTCGTATGTCAGGGGAGATATGTCATCAGTGTCAGCCATTTGAAAATTACTACAATTAAGCGTTTAACTTGAAGAATTATCAACATGTCAAGTAAAATACATTTTAAGTCACGACTGTCAAGTATTGAGTGCCTCTTGATAGTTTGCACGCGTTTGATTTTAGAAAATCCGTATGACTACTCTACTGTCGATTGATTTACTTTTCGAAATGATCTGTCAGAATGTGCTCACCGAATGTTGGATGTTTATTTCCATACACGTGGCATAGGTATTTTAAATGTGTTCCACGATTTTGTGAAAGTGATGCTGCGAGCACAGGTCAACGAAATTAATTTATTTTGGAAACATGAAATAAAAATCCTCAAGGTAACGGCATATCTCAAGAGATGAGGTTGTTATACGATTTTCTATAAATGAGTTAAGATGAAATATGGTTTTTTGACATGAATTGTTGAGATAAATATACACGCGCTCAACAACAACAAAAAATTCTAAAAATACTTTACTTGAAAGAAATACACGTTTTTTCGTCCTTGAGAAATTCTTAAGACTTAAAAAAAAAAAAAAGAAATAGCATCACCGGTCTGGTTGATTCGAGAAAAGTTTTCTAGAGCATGATGCATTCAACTTTTTATAGTTAATAGAATTTTGTTGATTTGTTTGTTGGAAGTGCGTCTCTTAGGATTTCCAGAACTGTCTGCGATATTGTTGATTTTATTGCTTTGAACTTATTTTCGATTCCAAATCGTAGTAAAACGTCATTTCAGATAATTGTCAACACCCGCTCTTTTACTAAAGATGCGCATATTTAAAAAAAAAAAAAAACATGTAAGCCCTGCGGATGTTTTATACGTCCATTACAGTTTTCTAGGATACGGACAATCAAGCTTTTTTCAGACAGTACTGAAAGACAAACGACTTTTGGGACAAAAAAGGAAAAGCTAGTTACTGGTGGTTTTAAAGTGGTATCATAGATTCACAGACGTTAAAAAATAAAAAAGCCATGAACCACTTAAATCGTCGGGTCCAAATGTCTTGGATAGCAACCAATTCTCAATACATGTTTGCCTTAAAAGTAACGACAGACCCACTACAGTTGAACACCTGCAGCTCTAAGAATTCCGAAGTGACAAGTCCTTTGTGGGATAGAAAACAATGTCCTGAAAAAATTGCATACAACTTTTAAGCAGCTCACAATGCCAGAGAAGAATTTCGTTAACGTATACGCTGTAGCGTTAGAAGCTTTTTCCTCCCCCGGAAAGAAAATCCGGTAGATCCAAAATCCTCTATCCTCTAACTTTGAATAAGTCATTCAGTCATAAAATAATACTAATTACGTGGGGATTTCTAGAATGTCAATCGCTTTGTTGTTATGTTAGGTTAGGTTAGATTGGCTTTTTGCACGAGAGTGCAGACACACTTAGACCAGTAAAGGTCCATTATGATGCCATGGATCTACCATTAGACCACTCAGGGACTTATTAAAACCAATCGGAGCTTTTGACAAAGCGACGAATGCTCATGACCCCTAAGGACGCCAAATCGCCGAGTTTATCAAGGAAGGGGCCCCTAGATGGAGCATTCTTTTATGGGATAGGGTTGTACATGTGCATAGGTGAAGGATAGTTTCCTCCTCCTCCTCGTTCCTTCAGCTCCAGCAGAAGTCGTCAGAAAAGAGGTCAAGTCTTTTGGTATGTTGACCTATAAAACAGTGTCCAGTGAGGACACCGATAACGCAGCTGATCTATGATCGCTTTAGCTTAACTAACTCGCTACGTTTCTGGTCCAGCTTAGGCCAGATCTGTCTCGAAATATGACACATTGAGTCGTTCTCCCATCTGCGGTTAGTCTTGCTAATAGCGTCCAGCTTAAGTAGATGCTTACATGTAGCGAAGGGCATTAGGAAATTCAACTTTGAAAAGAATTTCCCATCGAAGCTCAGCAATAAAAAGAAATGGAGCAATGCATCCACAGTCTGCAGGCTGAGCAACTAAGAACTGGTGCAGGACAATTTCGATCAAACAAAAAGTAGTCCGAACCCAGCACCAGGATCTTACAAGCCGAAATATATGCCATAGGCAGATGCGTCCAAATTAATCCTGACAGAAACTATAGGAATTGCGATATAGCAATAATGTCAGACATTCAAGCAGCTATCAAGAAACTCGACACTTATGAAGTCAAGTCCGAACTTGTGTGGGAGTGCTTCCGCAAACTTCACGAATTGGGCAAAAAAGTAACCCTCTATTGGATAACAGGCCATGCCCGGATTGAAGATAACAAAGCTGCGGATTCGCTAGCAAAACAAAATGCAGCAGAACCCTTTAAACATAGGTCCTGAACCATTGAGGAGGGGGAAGCAGAGGACCACACCCTAAATGAAGAATTCAGGAAAGCAGAGAGATCAAACAAGGTCAGCATCATTGGTCAAGTACCAAGTATCAGATGAGGATACACCAAATCAACCATAGACCCGCTAGTCATTCTAAAATTTCTTAAAGAACCTAGACCGTATACTGCTCTATTCTCGCCGAAGCTAAGTAAGAGTGTACGACTCTCGAATCTAATTCTTGAAAAAATCGTTATGCGGTTCATTCTAACAAGGGAACAAACCTCTCCAACGCACTAGTAGGGGACACAATAGACCATTAGGTCGCAGTGTAATACACCTTTCTTACAAACAATAATAATAAACTAAAAACGCCGGTTGCGGATGCAAACCAGGCTATCCAGCAGCTGCGAAGACACAATATGAACAAGAGCGACACTATCTTCAAAATAGCCGCCCAAAGAAGGAAGAATGCTCAGGATCATGGCCAGCTTCTTGTAGATGACGGCAAAATTCTGCAGAGGTGGCGGCAGTATTGTGAAGAGCTTTTAAATGAACAGTTTCCCCGGCTATACTTCCCAAGAGCCACCCCTAACTGTGAAGAAATACCCGACATTACAGTCGAAGAAGTTAGTGAGGCGGTCAAATACTCCAAAAAACGAAAAGCGGTTGGGCCAGACGAGATACCCTCTGAGTTCTGGAAAAAGATGGGAGACATCGGGTTCAGATGGCTCAGAATTCTCATCTCCAAATTTGTGAGAGGTGATCCAATACCGAATCAATGGAGGGAAAGTTACCTTCTCCCTGTATACAAAGGGAAGGGTGATACACGAAACTGTGATAACTACCGTTCGATCAAGCTGATGTCACACACCATGAAGATCGTTGAGCGAGTATTAGGTGGCCGACTGCGAAAAATAATACGGCTATCTGATGATCAGTGCGGGTTTGTCTCGGGTAAATCAACCACAGATGCAATCCAAAGTATAAGGATCATAATGGAAAAACATCGTGATTCCTTAAGGGATTTGCATATTGCATTGGTTAACTTTGAAAAGGCATTCGACAGACAACCACGAGATCTGTTATAGGTGGCGCTGAGACATCGAGGGGTTTCAGAAACCTATGTACAGATGATCATGGACATGTACGAAGGAGCAAAGACAAGAGTAAGATGTCCCGCTGGAGTAACCGAAGAGTTCCCAATCAAAGTCGGGGTGCACCAGGGAAGCGTTTTAAGTCCTTTGCTCTTTATTACACTCCTGAAGGTAAAGTGATGGACCCCAAGGTACATCAGCTATTCTTTGCTGACGATGGAGCCATCATAAGTGAGGATCCTACATCCCTGCAACGAGCACTTGATGTGTGGGTGGACGTTTTGGAGGGAAATGGGTATCGCATTAGTTCAAAAAAGACAGAGTACTTGTGCTGCCCGTTCTCTGATCCACTCAGGTCTATTCCAGATATTTATTTGAATGGCACAGTGCTTCCCAAGTGCGAAAAGTTCAAATATCTGGGATCTATGATCAGTAGCAAAGCAACTTGTGGTGACGACATCAATCATCGTGTAAGCGTAGGGTGGATGAAGTGGCGAGAAAATTCCGCTATCTTCTGTGACAGAAAAATGTCCCCTAAGTTGAAAGGAAGGCTCTACACCGCAGTTGTACGTCCAGCGCTCACATATGGTTCACAATGTTGGACGATGCACAAAAAGTATGAGAGTAAATTAACGGCAGCTGAGATGAAGATGCATCGCATGACAGCAGGAGTGACAAAGCTTGATCGAATAAGAAGTTCGAAGATCCGTGGAAGCTTTCACATCAAGGAAACCATCGTACAAAAATAGAGCGCGACCGGCTCAGTTGGTATTGCCACAATCAAAGAAGAGATCATTTGAACCCTGTTAAAAAGGCAATATCAATGCACGTTCCAAAGACATCGCGATGTAGGAAAGGCAGGCCTATAAACGCCTGGATCAGACAAATACGACGACATCGGCATTTCATTGACCTTAGTAACCGAGTGATCCAAAATCGGCAGGCCTGCCGATATTTTCTGAGGTCAAATAGGCGAACCCCACAGGCGGATCAGTAGAAATGCGGTGAAGTGGGAGGGTTGTGATCCCTTGTTTTCGGATCATAGCCTCGCTGATAAAAAGGAAGAAGAAGTTGCTTATCGATGTCAAACGAGGCCTTACATCTGACTTTCAACCTTTTGACTAGTGAATCGGAATGACTTTGACACAAAAATCAAACATGAAACGGAAACGCTACTAATAAAATTATACCGTCAAGAAATATGCAACAAAAGCTTCAAATTTGTCCGTTCCGTTGCATCCCATAAGTAGGCAAGGATATTTTACGGTTTAGTCTTCCATAATTCAATACTTCCCGAACTTATCTAATATCTAGCTTTATATTTAATGCATGTATAATATTTCTTTATTTAAATTTACATGGTTAATGAAGAAAAAATAAGTTTGACTTCCACCGTGCTCTTATGCGAGTGAGGCACACACTATAGACCAAATGATTCTGAGTGAAGACTGCAAGAATGAGTCAGAAACTGTCGGTACCTTGTCGGACCTCTTGCTCCTTATTAATGAAGAAAGCGTAGACGTGGCTTTAATCCAAGAGTCGTACATTTTAAACAACCAAGCATTGTACAAGGTTTAAAGTCTTAATAGTATCATCTGTTTCACTCCACAAAAGAAGGTAGAATTCGAGTCTGCATCTTAGCTAAAAAATCAATTAATATGTTTCTTTTACCTAGATTAAGCAACAAAGACACAACGGTAGTAAACGTAGAAAACAAGGAGAAAAGTTTTCTTCTAATTTCTGCAGGCGTACGAAGAAGAAAATCCACCACCGAGAACGGTTCGTGAACTGGTAGATCATGCCCAATCAAGGAACAAATCTCTGGTGATGGATTGCGACGCAAATGCGCACCATATACAATGGGGCGGCAAGGACATAAATAACAGGGATGAGTCTATCTTTGAATTTATCCTCTCGACCAATCTTATATTGTACTATGTAATAAGGGTAATCATCCTACGTTTCATAACAGAATTAGGGAGGAAATTCTAGACCTCACAGAAGAGTAATAATGAGCAGGTTATGATAGAAAACTGGAGGGTATCTTCTAAAAATCTTTCTCAGACCATTTTAGAATTTTCTTCACAATAGACATCTACCCTCTCAAACAAAGATCTTTTAGAAACCCCAAAAAGACAATTGGGCAGGATGCAGCGATCTCGTCCCAAACGCTACCATACTTCAGTTTGTTCCACACTCAGTAACATACGATGATGACAACAATGATATCATTACAGAGCAAAAGATAGCATGGGCGGTGAAATCATTTAAACCCTATAAATCTGCAGGACCAAACAACATCACTCCAGCCATGCTTCAACACGCTCTAGCAAGAATCACACTCTGGCTTAAAGTAATTTACCACAGCTGTATAAAGCTAGCTTACGTACCGAACAATTGGAGAGAGGTAAAAGTGGTCTTCATCCCTAAGGCGGGTAGACCAACTCATAATTCCGCAAAAGTTTTCAGAGTTTTCAGCCTCACCTCGTTTCTTTTGAAAACACTGGAGAGATTAATTGATCTACACCTGAGAAGCCTTCTCAATGAATACAATTTATGTAGCACTTAACACGCCTACATAAAAGGCAAGTTGATAGAAGCTGCATTACGAATACATGATGTTGTCTCATTCATAGAGAAAAACCTTTACTTTAAAGAATATACTCTAACCGCATTTTTAGACATCGAAGGGGCGTTAACTTACGTAAATACGACATCGATTAACGGGGCACTAGGTTAACCAGGAGTAAAAATAGAGATAGTCAACTGGATTGACGAAATGCTTAAGAGTAGAATAATCAACTCCGAATTAGGCGAGAGCATCGTAAAGAAAACAGTTACAAGAGGAGCCCCGCAAGGAGGAGTAGTTTCTCCTTTGCTCTGGCTCCTAGTCGTCAACAAAATTCTGAAGATTCTCAAAACCAAAGGAGTAAAAGCAGTTGCACACGCAGACGACATAGTTATCATGACCAGTGGGAAATACTTACCTACAATCAGCTACCTCATGGAATCTGCACTAAAAGAATTGTCCTCCTGGGCAGAATAAAACGGTCTTAGTATAAATCCAACTAAAACTGAACTGGTTCTGTTTACCAAAAGAAGGAAAATAGAAGAATTTGATCCCCCTAAACTGAGTGGAAGCCCCCTGAATCTCTCCACAACAGCTAAATATCTCGGAACCATCCTTGATTCGAAGCTCACCTGGAAAAAGAACACGGAAGAAAGAATGAAGAAAGCGCTTTGCTCATTCTATGCATGCAAGAAAACCTTGTACCTTGTACCTGGATGTACACAGCGATTGTCAGACACATCCTTACCTACGGAATAATTGGATGGTGGAACGCGACAGACAAAAGCAGCTATCTTTACTTTACTTTACTAGGGCCTTGTACGCACTGCGACCTATAAGATCTATTGTGCCAGCCCGGTGTTTAGCTGAGAACTTGGTTAAGGCTCTTGATAAACCTCAACAAAGCTCCAGGCTCAATATTCCAGAAGTCAGAGGGACTCAATAAAGCCCTTCCAATATGGAGAAGTCTTTTTTTTGCGGCCATGGGGCATTCACAAAGAATACCATATGTTCTGCCGTCTCTTTTTGCTCTCCACATAACCGGCATTCGTCTGTATCTGCTACTCCTATCTTGTGCAGATGGTACCTGAGTGGGCAATGACCAGTCAAGTAGCCTGTTAAGGTTCTTAGGTCTGCTTTCTTAAGCTCGAGTAGCTTTTGCCTGTCTTAGGCCCTTGAGTTTGGACCAGTACTCTGCGTGATGATCATTTTCCCATTTCTTTATTTTGATGTTTACGCTACTCCGTGCGACTCCAAAATAGGGTTCAGGACCGACTAGTGGGCGACTAGCACCTCTTCTCGCTAAGCAGTCCGCCCGTTCGTTGTCCTCGAAGCCTTTGTGTCCTGGTATCCAGGCCACAGTGACTGTGTTTTTCGATGCGAGATCTTCGAGTAGGTTTAGACAGTCCCATACAAGTTTTGATCCTCCCGTGTATGATTTCAGAGCCAGCCAAGCAGCGATCTTAAAACACTCACAAAGGTACAAAGATAAGCATGCTTAAGCATAATAGAAGTACAGAGATCAACACCACAAACGAGTTAAGAGATGATGCTAAATATCCCTCCCCTAGATGTACATATATATGATGAACATCTGCCAAAAGTGCGATTCTTCTCAAACAATCGGGCGTATGGAAGCAAAGCTCCTATGGACATGGATCTATACCCAACAGGTATAGTATAACCGATCTCAATAGAACAACAGATTATATCATACCCTATATCGATTTCGAAAAGAACTACTCCACTTTTATTCCTGAAAGACAAGAGTGGGACTCCTACATATTAATTAATGTACAGGATATTCAACTCTACACTAACGGGTCTAAAATGGATATCGGAACTGGACAATCAAAGCACTAGACAGCCAGGAAGTCAGATCACAAACAGCTTCCAGATGCCGTAACACGTTGAACAGAATATGCAACACCCATGACGTAACTCTCTGCTGGGTTCCCGGACATAGCAATATAAAAGAAAACGAGACAGCAGATGAACTAGCCAAAAAGGGATCAGCATTGGATTTTCAATACACTCGGATGTCAGTAGAAACTCCAATTGGTGAACTGAAAAGGAAAATAGACCTTAAAGCAAGAGAACTGATTAACTCCGCTTGGCACGCCAGAAGCGATTGTGTCATACCTATCTCGTAGCTTATGGCCGACAGTGGATGAAAACAGATCAAAAAGCCTTTTGGCGATGAATAAAAAAGAGATTCGCATCTTGACAGGTGCGCTAACAGGATACTGCGCGATAAGGGTAATGGCTGCTAGATTAGGCGTCAACACACCCGATCACTGCAGGAGCTGTCAAGATATAGAGGAGATAGAAACTATCAAACACCTGCTATGCGATTGCGCAAATCTTCAAAATCGCCGCCTCCATCGTATGGGAAACAGGAGTGGAATCCTCTAAGGTGATAGTTGATAGTCACACTTTTGACAGTCAAAATTGATGATTACACTTTGTTAGCTCTCCGTAAAACGATCGCAAAGCCACACAAAAACGATCGCAAAAAGGTGATGATCACGCTGATGGTCACCTTAGAGAGAGCAAAAGGGATGATTGTGATCGTCAACAATCAACTATCATCTTAGAGGATTCCACTCCAGGTTTTTGGACGAACTAGGGGATCTCATACAAGTCCCACTAAGGAACATGATAGGCTTTATAAAAAGCACAGGCTGGTTCACAACAGAACCTACCGCAAGATAATTATTTAAGTATAGGTTCCACACTACAAAGGGAAAGACAATGGACTGAATGGCCCCGTGATAAGCACTTAAGTGCACTTCCCTCCAACCTGTTAGGTTAGGTTGGAGGGAAGTGCACTAGACCAAATGATACGCTCTCAAGCATACCTTTGCTCTGAGATCCTTCTCTTCGTACTTACTACCTATATAAATGATGTGGAGCTTGTCATTATGGGATCTGACCTACAGATCTACGCTGACGACATGAGGATCTCTAAACAAATTTCTTGCACTAGTGATTTTCTTTCACTGCAGGTTGGCCTAAACATGTTCTTTAACTGGTGCTGTCAAAACCTCTTAGACCTTAATGTGAAAAAGTTGCAATCAATTACTTACTCTTGGAAGCGAGCTCCCTTGCCACAAAGAACATATTTATTAACAATGATTTGGGCATCCTCTGCGACACTCAACTTAACTTTTGCTCGCACATAGACAACATAATTAATAGGGCTAAATCAGCAATTGGATTTGTTAAACATTGGTCGAAGGAATTTTCTAACCCCCACGTCACCAAATCCCTATATATGACCTTCTTCAGACCACTTCTTGAATATGTCAGCCAAGTCTAGTCACCCTACCATCAAGTCCACATTCTGAGAATCGAAGCTGCCCAGTGCAGATTTATTCGTTTTGCTTTGCGGGGTGTGGGCTCGGGTGACCCGTTCAACCTACTTCCCTAACGTGAACCGTCTAAAACTGTTAAATCTTAAAGAAGTAAAGATATGTACGTCGTAATATCGTCGATATACTTTTTGTTTATCAGTTATTGACAGGAACCATTGATTGGCCTCATTTCTTACAACATATCTCATTCAATAACAATTCCCCCGTTTAAGAACAATTTCCCTATTTCGCCTTGCGTACCACCGAACTGGCTATGGCCAACACGAACCTTTGACCAGAATGCTACGTACAGCAAATAAGTTCCCTGATATCTTTGATTTCTACCCCTATCTCTCGAAGAGCCGGTTCTTCACCTGAAATCGAGCCACGAAAACAAGACAAAGAAAAAGACTTGAAACAGAACAAACTCACGACAAATTACGTCCCCCGCCTGCAATAAACGTCGTCGGAATTACGGACTACAATAAATTGCATTGCCTTCTCAAGGGAACTGTGACATCGGAATTTAAAGTAACATCATTCCGAAACAATGATTGGAAAATTAATGTAGTAGACTCTGACGGCTACCGAGCAATATCTAAAAAACTAAACGCGGAAAAGATCCAGTGGTTCACCTACGAAAATAAATCAGAAAGACCACTCCGTGTTATAGCAAGGGGTCTCCACCCCTCGTGCACTAAAGATGACATTATAAATGACCTTAAAGGAAAAGGCTTGAAAATTATTGACGCAATTAATATCTTAAAGATGATAAAGCAGAAAACGGAACAAGGCAATGAAATCTTGGTCAAGCATGGACTTCCGCTCTTTATGCTAACCTTCGATAGAAGCGAAAATATAGACGATATTTATAATGTAAAAAGTATTTTGAATATCGTAGTTAAAATTGAGCCTATGCGTACGAATACACGATCGATACCTCAGTGCAAACGCTATCAAGGATTCAATCACACCCAGTCGTATTGCCAAAAAGAACCGAAATGTGTAAAATGTGCCGGGAACCACTTATCAGAAAGGTGTGACTTAAATAAGCAGGCTCCGGCGACCTGCATAAACTGCAAAGGCAAGCACCCAGCAAACAATCGAGGTTGTGAAGTAGCAAAGGAGCTTCAAAAAAGGCGCGATACTCTCAAGAAACCGATACACCCGAACCCAAGCTTAAGAGATCGTAAAACCGATAAGCCTAAGACCGCTGAGCCAGTCAAAATGACGAGACCGATAAAGGGAAATAAAAAAATTGAGCAAGAGAACGTCGCTGGTCTAAGTGCAGCGGAAAAACCGCCACAGGTTGACGCGAGATCGTACGCGCAAGTCGCGTCAAACGACAACAAATTAAGATCAGCTACAACAGATCTGGTCAGCCAAATATTTACCATTATATTGGAAAAATTTGAGGAGCAAACCAAGGTTAATAAAATTATACTTGACAAATTGAGCAAGCTCTAGTTCAAACCTCGCAAGACAATCAATAAAACATGAATATGAAACAGCTACTTAAGATACTAACGTGGAACGCAAACGGCCTTCTGAAAAAAATCGACGAGTTAGAAGTGTTTCTACGGAAAAATGATATTGATATTTGTTTGATATCGGAAACGCACTTAAAAAGGGGACTTAGACTCAAAATAAAAGGTTACAGCGATTACCATGCGAATCATACTTCGGAAAATGCGAGAGGCGGGTCCTCTCTTTACATCAAAGACTGTATTAAGCACTCCGAAAACATAGAAATAGTATTTGATTCTATGCAAATAAGCTCAGTCTCCGTAAAAATAAACCACTTAGACTACAACATTGGATCTAGTTACTTCCCTCCGGGATATAAGCTTGTAGAAGACGACCTCGGTCGTCTCTTTGACTCACTCCGACCTAATTTTGTTCTAGGTGGTGACTTTAACGCGAAACACACTTTCTGGGGATCAAGATGCAATTCGACAAAAGGCAGATTATTGTACAAAGCCAGCATGAAACGTGGGGTGAACTTTTTTTCGACAGGAAAGCCAACTTATTGGCCAACTGACAAAAATAAAATCCCTGACCTCGTCGACTTCTTTATCGCAAAAGGGTTAACTAAAAATTTGACGGAAGTCGAAGAATGCTATGATCTATGCTCAGATCACTCAGCAGTCACTCTGAAAATAGGTGGAAGTCTAGTAAAAAAAGAAGGACCGCCTAGATTAACTAGTAACAAAACTAACTGGGACGCTTTCAGAAGAGACTGCAAGGAAAATGTTGCTTTAAATGTACCGCTAAAGACACCGTTCGAAATAGAAGAAGCAATCGACAAACTCGTCGAAGCCATTCAGAGCGCAGCGTGGAAAAACACTCCTTTGCGGAAGACAGAAGCACGGAACAACAAAGTCAAATACCAGCCTGAAATCGAAGACCTCATACGAGAAAAGAGGAGAGCGCGCAAGAGATGGCAACAATCCCGCGCGCCACCGGATAAAATGTATCTGAACCACCTTTGTAACAGGCTAAAAAATGTGCTGCAGGACCTAAAAAATCACGAGACTTCTACTTACCTCGAGGGTCTGACCGCTGATAAGTATTCAAACTACTCTCTATGGAAAGCCTTGAAGATAAGGAAACCTGTAATGCACTCGCCGCCAATTAGGAAAGCTAACGGGGAATGGGCAAAAGAGGACAAAGAGAAAGCAGAATTATTTGCCGATCACTTAGAGGAAACGTTTAAGCCGTTCGATGGACAACCATTGATCGAAGATCCGAATGATAATATGGCACCCGACAACTTTAGAGTAAAAACCGTATCCCTGTCCGAACTTCGAATGACAATAAAAAAATTGAAAAATAACAAGGCTCCGGGATATGATTTAATCACTGGCGAAATTTTGAAAGAGCTACCGAAAAAAGTGCTGGTTAAGTTGCTCTACGTTATAAATGCTTCCTTAAGACTATTATATGTTCCAAGGCAATGAAAAACCGCCGAAGTTATTATGGTTCCGAAACCGGGGAAATGTGCAAATGACAAGAAATCATATAGACCCATTTCACTTCTGCCAATAATATCTAAGGTCTTCGAGAAACTTCTGCTGAAACGATTGCAACCAGTAATTGAAGAAAGACACTTGATCCCGGATCATCAATTTGGCTTTCGGGTCAAACATTCCACAATCGATCAGGTGTATCGAATAACACACGGAATTGAAAAAGCTCTAGAATGGAAAAAAATATGCTCTAGCGCTTTTCTCGACGTATCGTAAGCCTACGACAAGGTTTGGCACGAAGGCCTAAGGTATAAGTTAAGGGTAATCTTACCGGAAAAGTTGTACAGAATATTGGAATCTTATCTTGAAAACAGACTTTTCCGTGTTAGACACGGGAGTGAATATTCGGATTTCAAAGAAATCTACGCCGGTGTTCCGCAAAGAAGTGTTCTCGGTCCAATCCTGTTCCTGCTCTACACAAGAGATATACCACAAGATGAAGGGATCGTTGTAGCAACGTTCGCAGACGAAACGGCTATCCTCGTAACGGATGAGTCAGTCGAATCATCAACGGGAAAACTCCAAAGAGCTTTGAACAAAGTATGCGAATGGACAAAAACCTGGCGAATAGTCCTCAATGAGACAAAATCAACGCATGTCAATTTCACGTTAAGAAAGATAAACAACTTACCTATGTATATCCATTAACTCGGTGCAAATACCTTACGCAAACGAGGCAAACTATCTAGGAATGACCCTAGACGCAAAACTTAAGTGGAAACCACACGTTAAAAAGAAGCGCGAAGAGCTCGAAATCAGATTTAGAGAAATGTATTGGCTACTCGGAAGATACTCGAAGTTAAGCGTATACAACAAACTGCTTCTGTATAAGCAAGTCCTAAAACCGTCTTGGACATATGGTATACAACTTTGGGGTTGTAGCAAACCAAGCAATATGGCTCTACTGCAAGCTTGGTATATAAGGAATAGTGATATTCACAGAGATCTAGGAATTGCTACCGTGAGGGACGAAGTAACAAACTTTGCTCGCAAACTTCGTACCCGTCTCCATGTTCATTGCAATAATGAAATAATCCGTACTATGGACGTGACAAACATTGAGCGCCGACTACAAAAGACAAGACCTTTTGACCTAGCGCCGTAAGGAAAAACCGCATGTAATGACGGTATGAGTAGGTGCCTTCACTGGAAAGCTACCTACCTAACGCGATTAACACTACAGAAGCGTAAACTACTCGTTAAGGCAACTTAGTCGTAGTCATCACAAAAACGAAAAAATGAGAGGGGGAAACCCCTATCTCTCCGTAATGTTTATAAGTTTGTATCTAAATCTAAGTTAAAGCTCTCGTTTGTTAGTTTTAAGTTTAGCCCTAAGTTATTAAATGCTTGTATTAAGCTCAATAATAAATAAATACTTTTTTTTTCTAACAGTGTAATCGGGTGCAAAGCGATAGCGTCAAACCATTTGGCTGCATTTGACACTGTTAGACCGTTTGGCACTCTGCAAAATACGAATATTAAAGTGTCAAATTCTTTGCTTTTTTTGTCAGTTAGTGCATTGTGATAAGTTTATTTTCCATAAATATCGGATGATGTTGTAGATATTACAGTGCTTGATTACCGGCGTGACAAGATTGCACAAGTCCTTAAACGCTGAATGTGTTTTTTTGGATGAAATTCTAAATAAATAGAAAGACAATCTGAACCAATTCCTTAATATCTGGCAAACACTTTCAAGAAAATAACATTTTTATTTGGATAGTTCTTCCAAACATTGCTAAGTAGTTCTACAACCTGTTTGACACAAAAGCATTTGACACTGTTTGACAGCCTATGAAAATGTAAAATTTTCTGAACTTGTGTCAAATAGTGTTAAATAGCGTACACAATCTAAAGTGGTTTAAGATACATTAAGGCGCTCTAAAGTGCTCGAAGTGTATTCGGGTATTGAGCGAACATGAAAGATAAAGAGGAAAATTGAGAAGTAACGTGTAGCGAGTGAAAGTGATCGAAAAATATCTGCGGGCACGAACGTACAAACTGACAAGTGGAATCAACTGATTGCTTATTCTGTAAGAGGAGTTTTTGATTCCATTTTAAATATTCAATAAACATAAAAAATGGATGCAAAGTATCTTGAAGAAAATGCTATGATGTGTGAATTCCAAAATATTTCTTTAAAACTTAAGGAAAAATAAAAGGAATCTGTTGGTTTTCATACGAGTTTATCTGTTCATAATAATTCATTTTCTAATTACAGTTGGATCGACATGGTTCCCTTTTTATTCGAGTACTTTTGTTAGATTTTCCACTCTCTGAGTCTCTGCGAGTTATTGCGTTCAGCGTGTCATATTTGACAACTCATTAGTTTTTGGCTTGGAAAGTATGCGAACGGACCTAATGTGTCAAACTGTCATTTGATCCGATTTAGTGTCAAACAATCTACTTGTAGCTTTAAAGCGGCTTCTATTGCTTTGAACTTTCTCTTGGGTGGCTGTTCCTAAAGAATTGTCTATAAGAAATGAATATTCTCATGGTAAGTATCATCCATTCTATCAAAAGCATTGTGTGTCACCTTCAAGCGGTTTTTCCATTTATCACCCACACCTCTTGTTATGTTTACACAATACTTTTTGGCATATAAATGTCATCCGAATGAACAATAAAAGTCAGCGTGTTCAAATTCGCATCATCATCCTAAAAGCAAATATTGACACACATTCGGGGACAAGCACTCTCTTTCATTTTTCAATTTGTAAAGAGAAAACACGAACAAAAATGACAAAATTAAATCTGTACAAAATGAAAGAGCTTCTTGTTTGCAGAACAAAGCACTGTGGTGGCATCTCCTCATTTCTTTTGATAAAGTTCCAGAAATACATGTATTTCATATTCCATTTTCATTTATTTGTTATATAAATATTTTTCCCGTAGGAGTTCACCATACCATACCATCCCATCAACTGACTCAAACCTAATTGAGGGCATAAACATGATATAGTACTATCCACAGCCCCGAATGGAGAAAACTTACTGAGAAATGTTTGTGCCTGCCAAAGACATAAATTCTTCAATTTTCCTTTGAATTTCAGAATTCTCCTGATGAAATGAAAACCCAATTGCGAATAAAATCAGAAAAATAAAACATGTCTAGCTGAATCCCATTTGTATTCCCTGCAGAGTCACATACGAGTACATATTTTCAAATAGAATAAGACCGCTGCCTGCTGGAGAAACTACTGACAATTCACGTTTTTTTTTTGTACGGAATACACATGACAATCGTACGGAGGAGTACATATTGCGACGGAATCACGTTTCTCTATGATTCTCTGTCGGATTTGGATGTTTACACAATCATGTTAAATAATTGAAATTAAATCGAATAAATAAATTATGCTTCGCTTTACAAGGCTTTATTTTGTCATACAAATTTTCAATCGTGAACTGTTAAATGGAAAATTCCCCTGTGAAATTTCTCCAAGCGGAGAAATAGTTTTGCTTTCAACCAAATAATTGGTATCATCGGTAAATCACTCCGCACAAATTCCACAAACATTTTATCGTTTATCGCATTAAAGATTGTAAAGGGTCATTCAGTAGCTATTATAGAACTTTGACAGTTGACTGCGGCCATATTTGAAAATATTTTGCTTTCATTCTGCAGTCATTAGCCGTGTTTTTTTGAAACCCAGCCAGCCAGTAGTTGCTAGTAAAGTAAAATTTTACACATAAAACAAATACAACAACCGGCTGGCTACTACTCTTGATTTTATCCCCAGCAAAAAGATACTGGTTTGGAATTTCGTGATGCCTAATTTCAGGCGGCTCAAAAACGAATGTTTTTTAGTTATTTGTTGTTGCTGTCACTGCGAGGTTGCTTGGTTCCTAGAGATATGTTCGTATAAAATCGGCGGGCTTTGGCTGGCTGGCAAATCGTTTAAATGAACGACTGGCTGGCTAGGTTTAAAAAAAAACACGGCAATTGTGTTCTATTATATCACCATGGAGCGCTTTCCAAGCGGAAACTTACGCAACTGTAATTGGCATGGACTATGTTGTGAAGAACAGGTGGAAGGGCCGTAGTATTTGTGTCTGTAGTGACAGTCAGGCTTCGCTTAAGGTCTTGCTTAATCCTTTAACCACTCCAAAATAGTTCGAGAAACAAAAAACTCTTTGAACTCGGTCGAAAGGCTGAACTCTCTGTCTCTTATCTGGGTCCCAGGTCATACTGGAATTCTGGGGAACGAGATCTCCAATGAGATTGTTAGGCAAGGCTCAGAGGAGGCTTTTCCAGGTGCTGAACCCGCTTTGGATCTCCCTGCGTCTTCGGTTAGGGCTTCCATTAACGATTGGGTCTCTCACGAATACAATTGTGTGTGCAATGACTGTCCAGGATGTAGGTTGACTAAACGAATGTTCCCGGAAGTCTGTAAGAAATCAGCGGCATTCTTGCTGTCTCTCAGCAGAAAATACCGTAGACAACTTTTTGCCGTCTTGAGAGGCCACTTCGCTTTCGCTAAGCACCTTAACGTACTGGGATTAAGTGACACTACAACCTGCGACGCTTGTTGAGAGAGCGACGGCACTGGGGAACATTATCTATGCGAGTGTCCGGCCTTTGCTCGTATCAGGTCGCATCAGGTGGCAGATCCTCGGTGCTGATGTGGTGAGTGCTGGTACTATAAGCTCCTCAGCACTCAAGTGCTTGCTTGGCTTTCTTAGCTGAGCCGGTTAGCCTCTACCTCTCGTAAGATGGTTTCCTTGATGTGAAGGCTTCCACGGATCTTCGAACTTTTTATTTGATCAATCTTTGCCACTCCTCTACATCATGATAGTCAGACCCATCCTCACGTATGGGGCTCTTGTGTGGTGGAAGGCAACGAATACGAAAAACACACGGGATACCATATGTTGGCCATGGTACAAAGAACAGCTTGCATTGCCATCACGGGTGGTCTACGCACAACACCTACGACTGCACTCGAGATCTTTCTGTATCTTTTACCATTAGACCTACAAATTAAATTTCAAGCGGGCAATGGTGCGCTTAGGCTCACTAACGTTGGTCTCTACAGGACTAATAACATAGGACACAGCTCCATTCTCAAGGAATCTTTTCCCGGAATCCCTGACGAATCGGACGATATACTTGGCACCTTAGACTTCGACACACCATACGAAGTACTGTATCCAACTAGAGAGGACTAGCGAAGGAAGACAGTCTCTGTCCATAACGAGATTGCAATATACACAGATGGTTCTAAGACCAATGAGGGCACGGGGTCAGGTATTTACTCGAGAGATAAGAACCTTCAGGTGACCCTGAGACTTCCGGACACATGCAGAGGTTCTAGCTGTACTTAAAGCTGCGGAATTACTTGAGATGGGATCAATATCCGATAAGAATATCGCCATCTACATTGACAGTCAGGCTGCGCTAAAGGCGCTAGAGTCTTACGTCACCAAATCTGAGATGATCTGGAATTGCCGCACAATGCTTAGGGCATTATGTACGCAGAACCGAGTCAGATTATGTGGGGTACCTGGACACTGCGATATTGAAGGCAACGAGCAGGCCGACGCGCTGACTAAAAGAGGAGCGGGGCTCCCACGTAGCGATATAATTAGTTGTATTAAGCCACCAGGGTGCGTGGCTAAGGGAATTATTCGGGATAAAATCATTGACACGGCTAATCTAAGATGGTCAAATTTAGATGGTCACAGGGTGTCTAAGGCCTTGTGACCTGTGCTAGATCGCAGAAAATCTGGGGAGATAATCAAGTTAGATAGATCGAGGCTAAGAACAGTGATAGGAATACTCTCTGGCCACTGTCTCCTAAGGAGGCATGCCATGAGACTAGGGTTATCCGATACGGATGTTTGTAGGTACTGCGACGACCTACATGTCTCAGAGGATATAATTCATATACTCTGTGAATGTCAAGGAATTGCCAGGATAAGGCTAAAGTACCTTGGTAGATACTTCTTCGATAACTTGGAGGAGGTGAGGTCCTTGAACCATAACAAGGATCTCTTCAAATTTTGTAGGGAGATTAATTGCTTGGGGGAATGGGTTTAGGTCTTCTGCCGTGAAGGTTTCCTAGGGATCGCGATGGGCCCACTTTGGTGCCTAGTGTTTTATGATAACCTCATAACCCTACCTAACCTTACCTAACCTAACCTTGCCACTCCTGCTGTCTTGCGAAGCATCTTCATCTCAGCTGCCGTTAATTTACTTTCATACTTTTTGTACATTGTCCAACATTGTGAACCGTATGTGAGCGCTGGACGCACAACTGCGGTGTAGAGGCTCCCTTTTAACTTAGGTGTCATTTTTCTGTCACATAATATAGCGGAGTTTTCTCGCCACTTCATCCATCCTACGCTTACGCAATGATTGATGTCGTCATCACAAGTTGCTTTGCTATTGATCATAGATCCCAGATATTTGAACTTTTCGCACTTGGGAATCACTGTTCCATTTAAATAAATATCTGGAATTGGCCTGAGTGGATTAGAGAACGGGCAGCACAAGTCCTCTGACTTTTTTGAACTAATGCGATACCCATTTCCCTCCAAAACGTTCACCCACACATCAAGTGCTCGTTGCAGGGATGCAGGATCATTACTTATGATGGCTCCATCGTGAGCAAAGAATAATTGATGCACTTTGGGGTCCGTCACCTTACCTTCAAGCAGATAGTCAAGGACTGTAATAAAGAGCAAAGGACTTAAGACGATTCCCTGGTGCACCCCGACTTTGATTGGGAACTCTTCGGTTACTTTTATTATGCCAACACCTTTGCATACCGAAAAACTCACTGTTTGGTGTGTGATGGGCCAAAGGCATAATCTGCCTTATTTTCTCAAAGATGAGCATGGGCGAGCGCTGACTGTCAACGGGGAGCGGTACCGGCCCATGATAACCGAGTTTGTTTGGCCGGAAATTGATCGTTTGGGTATTGGCGTTATGTGATTTTAGCAGGACGGTACGATGTGGCACACATCGAACGAAATACTGGAGATAATCTCACGAAGAGCCGTCGTCGATTGGCCATCAAAATCGTGCGATTGACACCCTTAGACTTTTTTCTTTGGGTTACGTTAAATTTTTGGTCTATGCCAAGAAGCCAGCAACAATTGCCGACCTTGACGACAACGTTTTTCGCGTCATTGTGGCGAGATTTAGCCAACTTATGTGCCCGAGTCATCCAAGATTGGACCATTCGGATGGCCGCTGTCAAGCAAAGCCGTGGTTGCCATTTGAACGATATTATTTTTAAAACATAATGATATCGAATGCTCTTTAACTTGAAATAAAAAGATCCGCTGTGCCTCAAATACAGCTTGTTTTATTTAAATTCAAAGATATATCGCGCTTATGAATGACGCTTTAAATCATCACGTCTGAAAATTGTCAATAAAGAATGTTATGTAATATATTCACGACATACGAGTATTGAGTTGACACCGTCGATTGACATTTGACAGACGTGATTGTCAATCCTGAATGCCTCCAGATAAATCTCCAAAAACACATTTCATGTCGATTTCAGTTGATTTGCACGAAGCTTTTTGGAAACAGTGGAAATTTCATTTCACGCGAGCAGAGCATTAACGATTTTTGGTAGCTCAAATCTCGAATCGTTTACACCACATCTAAGTTTTGTACGAGGAGGTACAATTTGACACGCAAAAATATAATCATTTGTAGGGTACACCTACCTCTCTAATTGATACACAACCATGGCTATTAGGCGAAACTGGTACTATTTGCTACGCATAAGCTAATTGCGATTAGATTAGTTTAAAAATAATGTGTTATGGTTTAACGCATGACCTAAGGCAGGATATCCTGGACTCCATTGTGAATCAGTTTCGCTGAAGCATAAACAACTGAGCTTCGAACCACTACACTAAATCTTTCTGTCTCTTTCTATCTATCCCGCACTGTGTAAAAACATGTTAAGGGTATTCATAATCTCTTGAGAGCGCTCAAATTAGATAAACAAAAAAGTACAAAATCTGAATATTATACAGGATGTGGGGAAGCAATGCAATTGGGTTAAATACCATGCTACGGGTAATTCGCTCCACACCTTCACCAGAAAACAGATGAGAAGCAAATAGGGACAAGCATTGGACGACGATAGTACCAGTGGACGTGTCAGAAACTTTGGAAGAGAGAAACAGGAGATGTGTACGGGCGAATATTTTTAAAACAAGTAAGTGCAGAAGGAAGGGGAAGCACTTACTTGTTTAGATGGCGGAACAGTTCGGGGTTAAACTGCGCCTCAACCAACAATCCTCTCCATTTAGCTCGGTCTTTAGCTAATTGCTTCCAGTTGTGCACTCAAAGTTGGTTGATGCCCACTTGAACTAGAGCGCGCCACCTGACCTTCTGCTGTGTCGTCCCTCTAGATTAGATTCGAAAACTCTGCGGGCCGGAACGTTGGTGTCCATTCGCTCTACATGTCCTAGCCATCTCAAACGTCCAGTACGAAGTTTTTTGACTAGGTCGATGTCGCAGTACAGTTCGTATATTTCGTCATTGAATCCTCTCCTGCAAAACCCGTCAACGCAAGTGGGACCGAATATCTTGCGAAAGATTTATCTCTCGAAGCGACCAAGGATCTCTTCATCCGCTTTCAATAAAGTCCATGTTTCAGCGCCTTAAAGTAGGACTGGGATGAACCGGGTCTTATATAGAGTCTCCATAGTTGTTCGAGATAGGGCTTTACTGTTGAATTGCCTTATTAGTCCAAAGAAACATCGATTGAAAAGAGTTATTCTTAGCTTAATTTCTGCGTTTTAAGAATTAATAGCAGAGCTAAGGTAGACGGGCGGACGGTGGGCGCCGTGGCGTAGGTGGTTAGTGTGTCGGATCACTACGCATGAGGTTCCAAGTTCGAATCCCACAAAACACCAAAAAGTTTTTTCACGGTCCCACCTCTCGCGAGCGTCTGACAAACATCCGAGAGTATTGTTGTCACGAAAAAGCTTCTCAAATCGCCGTTCGGATTCGGCATTAAACTGTAGGTCCCTTCCATTCGTGTGAAAAATATAACGCACATAACATGAGTGGTTGCGAGAAGCTAGGCCCTGGCACTTTAAAGAGCTCTTGCGCCAAATATTTATTTATTTATTTATTTTAAGGTAGACAAAGTCCCTTACTACCTCGAAGTTACAACTGCCCACTGTGACGTTCTGTCCAATTCCTCGGTGTTGATTGTCCCTTCTTGTTGACAGCATATACTTCGTTTTGCCCTCGTTTATCGCTAAACCCATTTTGCTTCAATGCTTGCAAACGTACCGGTGACAGCCCACTGATATCTTCCAATTATGTCACTATCGTCGGGGGATGCAAGCAGTTCTACGGACTTTCGATAGATTGTGCTTCTGGTGTTGGCTTGTGAGTTTCGCACATTCCGTTCAAGTACAACTTGTCTAAAAGTTGTCTGAAACCTTTTTTGGCATCAAAGATCTCGGTGAGGTTATTACCAACCTTGATAGAGCAGCGAGCGTTCTCCATCGTCATCATGCACAGACGAACAAGTTTGACAGAGATGACAAAACTAAACATGGCTCTATATAGCTCTTCTCCATATATGTTGTCATAGACGGCCTTGAAATCGATAAAGAGATGATAAATATCGAATTGGACTTGGGTTTTCTCCAGGATCTGTCGGTGGTGGACTTTCCTGGCCTGAAACCACACTGATAGGGGCCAATCAGGCTATTGATGAACAGTTTCAGGCGTTCACACAATATCGCAGAAAAGATCTTGTAATGCTGGACAACAAGCTACGGTTTAAAACGCATGTTGATTTTGTTGCCAAAAAAGCATCGCATATGCAGGGAGCTCTCTCGCGTATCATGCCTAACATCGGTGGACCTGGATACGCTAGAAGGATTCTACTCTCTAGAGTTATCACCTCAGTTCTGTTGTATGCCGCCCCAGTCTGGGCGGAGGCACTGAGGACGAAGGAGACCAAAAGGAGACTATCGTCATCATACAGACTCTGTGCGCTACGGACAATCAGCGGCTTTCGAACCATTTCTGACGAAGCTGCATTTGTCATAGCTGGAATGAGCCCCATCGATATTCTCGCAGATGAAATGCTGAGGATATATAACAGAAGAGCATTGAGTCATCACGACGCCACTGGTATCAAGGTGATAAAAATCGAAGAAAGGGCAGCGTCAGCAGCTATGTGGCAAGCTCGTTGGGCTAATACAACAAAAGGCAGATGGACATATAAACTTATACCGACAATCCAAGACTGGATAAGTCGAAAGCATGGAGACTGCAACTATCATCTAACGCAGTTCCTGTCTGGCCACGGTGGCTACCGCAAATATCTACACCGTTTTGGACATGACAACTCACCATCCTGCCCGGAATGCCCAGGTGAAGATGAAGATACGGAGCACGCAGTGTTTTACTGCACACGTTTCACGGCATGGAGAATTACTCTGCCAAGTCCGTCACTACTCCTCGACCATATGTTACAGTCGGAAGAGAATTGGATGGCAATATGTTCCTTCGTAACAACTCTACAAAAAGAGCTGCGGAGAATAGAAGAGCTAAGAAGAGCAGCTGAAGCAGCGGAAGAAGCTGACACAAGAAGCATAGCATAAATTGCTAACCAGCCCCGCGAAGTAATACCTAACGGCAGTCCCGCGGGGAGAGTGGTTGAAGTGTGTAGGGTGTGTGTTTAGTACGTAGGCGTATTCCTGAAATCGATTACTCAGGTTTGCGAATCGTGCATGCTAGTAGCACTCGGGCTATTAGTATCTATGAAGATTACACATCCCTGGCGCAATCCAAAAAAAAAAAAAAAAAAAAAATGCGATGTTAAGGAGACTGATGCCTCTACAATTGATACAGTTTAGGGGCTCTAATTTCTTGTGGATCGCAGTTGGTATCGTAGGTTAATTAATATTTAAGTTCTCATTGACTGGCTGTGAAAAAAATTACTCAGATTGTCACAAGGGTGTCCCCTCTATTCATTCAATTCCAGCACCTATGTCAATGTGCAGTGCATAAGGCAAGAGACCCTTTGCTTCTAAATATGACCCCGTAACAAAAAAAAACTTGATTTTTCGTTTTTCTGTTGTTTGTATGCATATTATTTTACGCAATCTTGCACCATTTAAAAATCCTACATTGATGTCGACATCCATGTCGGCTTGTTCGTCTTAATCCACGGATTGAACTTATAGCCTTTTAACAAGCTCAAATGTCGACTCTTTTAAATGTTACCAGTAAATTCCTTTCATATTGGATAAGTCAGATCCCCTTTTTGCCAAAACCTTACGATTTCTCTTTTAAGTCCATAAAACAAAACTTGGCACATCTTAACATATTTCAATCTTTCATCTAAATATAGACATCTGCAAAGTAGATATACACTCATCGTTCCACAAGTAGTTCATTCCTTCGGCTAAATGCCATTGGCAGAATGAATGAAAATTCAAAAACGAACCTATTACCTAAACTTTTTGCATGTGCTGCACAGTATACCTCTTTGTCTACCAAAAATATAAAATTCTAAAGGAAGACCAAAAATACCCTGTCGCACATCTGTGCACACTTCTTGGGGATGTCGCTCACAAAATTATCACTCAATAACCAAGTGATCAGCATTCAATTGGGCTCTGTCGCGCGAACGATCTTCTGCTGTCCAAATTTGCCTCCATCTAGAAAATTCACGTTGAGTTTCTTTGGCGCTGCACTGCACCAACAAATGATCCAAATCATGTTCGGTTAATCAAAAAGCATGACACACCACCACTACACTGTTTGGCAGTAAGAGCCAGAAAGGCCATAAATCGAATCTAGACAGTATAGCGTCAAATTTATTCAAAGCGAATTAAAGTTCGTTCTGTCTCACTCGCTTCTTGGCACCAGACACAAAACATGAGAGGACATCAGGTCCAAGAGTGTTGCCGGCAGAATTTCTATTTTTGACCGAACGAAAAATCACGACGAAAACAGCTGATTCTGATTGAATTAATGACATCAACGATGGCGAATTTCCTGAGAATTGAACGCGTGCATTTCCATCAAA
The DNA here is from genome assembly GCA_945910035.1 of Brachypalpus laphriformis. Lineage (NCBI taxonomy): Eukaryota > Metazoa > Arthropoda > Insecta > Diptera > Syrphidae > Brachypalpus > Brachypalpus laphriformis. Next base: position 42,929,479 of record OX246754.1, on the reverse strand, counting down.
ACGAAGCGTGATGTTAATTTGAATCCGTGTTCGTATGATAGGGTGGGTGATGTTACATTGTCAGCAGAAAGTGGAACGAATGACATGATGTATGGGGCTTTGGAAGTATCGTGCAATTTAATCGAAAAAGGGGCGGCAGGCATGGCTGTGTCAACGGCCTTGATGCGAGTGAAGGTTGCCTTTGAAATGCTGGCAAAGGGAATGGTGTGTGTGTGGAGAGGTTATACAATAAACAACGATGAACGTGAGTATTGAATATTTTCAGTGCAACAAGGACGCGTGTGTACTTATATTTCATAAAGTTATCCAATTCTCGGTTGTGTATACAATTTTTCTTTGGTAAAAGAGAAAATCTCGTGAGTGAAGAAATGAGAAGATATTCACCCCTATTCCCATTGACGTTTTTGGTTTTATTCATCTCGCTGTCAACTTTCATATGGAATTACAGTCCTTATCTGCAGTCTCAAACTTCTTTGCAACTCGAAATGATAACTAAAATTGATTTAAAAACTGCAAACCAAATCAAACTCGCTGAAAAACAAGAAATGACGACGGGAATCAGAATTAATTTTAAGCCAACCGCTAAACTCTTATAAGATGATGACCCAACAATCTATGATTGGTAGTGGGCTTCCTCACGGGCCATTGCGGGCTAAGATACCACCTTAACCAGCTGAACCTGTCTCTCTAGACAGAGTGCAGCCTCTGTAGGGATACGAAGGAAACCTCCGAGCCACATTCTTTGTGAATGTCTAGAGCTATACTGGTTGAGATGCCGTATCTTCAATAGAAAGTCACTCACACTAGTAAAGCTCCTTCATCAAAGTCTAACTCACCCTCACAAAGTAGGTGGTGAATATCCTAAGCTTATGAGTATCCTCGACACAATAGAGTTTTCAGGTCTCAGTGCCCGTTATTCGGCAATACCTAGTAATAAAAAAATCAGTGATTGCTAGAAGAGCTGAAAACTTGGTTCTGCTATTAATTCTGAAAACGACACCAGCGCAGAAATTAAGCGAAGAATAACTCTTGCCAATCGCTGTTTTTGTTTGCACTAATAAGGCAATTCGGCAGTAAAGCTTATCTGGAACAACTAAGGAGACTCTACATAAGACCCTGGTTATCCCAGTCCCGTTTTAAGGCGCAGAAACAAGGACTTTATTGAAGGCGGATGAAGATATCCTTGATCGCTTCAAGAGAAAAATTCTTCGCAAGATAATCGGTTCCGTTTGCGTTGACGGGTTTTGAAAGAAAAGATTCAACGACGAACTATACCAGCTGTACAGCGATATCGACCTAGTCAAAAAACTGCGTACTGGACGTTTGAGATGGCTAAGACATGTAGAGCGGATGGACACCAACGCTTCGGCCCGCAGAGTCTTCGAATCTAACCAGGAGGGACGACACAGCAGAAGGTCAGGTGGCACGCACAAGTTCAAGGGAACCTCAACCAACTTGGAGTGCATAATTGCTGGCAACCACGTTCACCGTGAACTAGAGAATCATCTCCATAACAATATAACCAAAAATGTAATCTTTTTTCTTCCTTTTTGCTTGTATTGATTTATTGACTGCGGTTATGAATTCCACACAAAGTATGATGGCTAAACTTGTCTAATTGAAACAGATGATGAGGAAGACTTTAGTGTATCATCGCAGAATGATCCTACATTTAAGCCTTCGCCTTCTAAATCTACGTTTCCGATTTCTGCCTTTCAGGCTATGGGACCAGAATACAAGTGTTAATAATTTGACGCAACGAAGTAAGAGAAATGCAGAAAATTGGAAAGTAAACATTACGAAGTCTAAATGAGGAAAATGTAATGCTTATACCAACAAAAATAAAACCCGCGCACCTAAAAATCCAGAGCAAGTTTACTGTACAAATTGCTGTGCACTTAATTTTACAGAAGCAGATCAAATTGAGATCTGCAAGACATATTGGGGGTTCGCGTGCTATAAATGACAAGGGGATTTCCTTATTAAGTGCGTAACAACCATGGAACCCAAACGCCGAAAAAGCACAAGGACTGATATCGATGTTCGGAGTTTATCAAAATCATACTATCAAGAAAATAACGGTAGTAAGCACGTAGTGTGCGCAAAACGTTATGTAATGGATCAATTAATACCGCTGTAAAAAAAATGTAAGTGCTACTGGCTGCTTTGATAGCTTTGATCCTTTTGAAAAAAAACGCCAGGTAATAAGAGAGGTGAGAAAGACTTAGGTTAGGTTAGGTTAGGTAGGGTTATGAGGTTGTCATAAAACACTAGGCACCAAAGTGGGCCCATCGCGATCCCTAGGAAACCTCCACGGCAAAAGACCTAAACCCAATCCTCCAAGCAATTAGTCTTCCTACAAAATCTGAAGAGATCCTTGTTATGGTTCAAGGACCTCACCTCCTCCAAGTTATCGAAGAAGTATCTACCCAGGTACTTTAGCCTTATCCTGGCAATTCCTTGACATTCACAGAGTATATGAGTAATATCCTCTGAGACATGTAGGTCATCGCAGTACCTACAAACATCCGTATCGGATAACCCTAGTCTCATGGCATGCCTCCTTAGGAGACAGTGGCCAGAGAGTATTCGTATCGCTGTTCTTATCCTCGATCTATCTAAGTTAATTATCTCCCCAGATTTTCTGCGATCTAACACAGGCCACAAGGTCTTAGACACCGTGTGACCATCTAAGTTTGACCATCGTAGATTAGTCGTGTCAATGATTTTATCCCGAATAATTCCCTTAGCCTCGCACCCTGGTGGTTTAATACTACCAATTATATCGCTACGTGGGAGCCCCGCTCCTCTTTTAGCCAGCGCGTCGGCTTGCTCGATGCCTTCAATATCGCAGTGTTCAGGTACCCAACATAATCTGACTCGGTTCTGCGTACATAATGCCCTAAGCATTGTGCGGCAATTCCAGATCATCTCAGATTTGGTGACGTAAGACTCTAGCGCCTTTAGCGCAGCCTGACTGTCAATGTAGATGGCGATATTCTTATCGGATATTGATCCCATCTCAAGTAATTCCGCAGCTTTAAGTACAGCTAGAACCTCTGCTTGGAACACACTGCATGTGTCCGGAAGTCTCAGGGCCACCTGTAGGTTCGTATCTCTCGAGTAAATACCTGACCCCGTGCCCTCATTGGTTTTAGAACCATCTGTGTATATTGCAATCTCGTTATGGACAGAGACTGTCTTCCTTCGCCAGTCCTCTCTAATTGGATACAGTACTTCGTATGGTGTGTCGAAGTCTAAGGTGCCAAGTATACCGTCCGATTCGTCAGGGATTCCGGGAAAAGATTCCTTGAGAATGGAGCGGTGTCCTATGTTATTAGTCCTGAAGAGACCAACGTTAGTGAGCCGAAGCGCACTGTTGCCCGCTTGAAATTTGATTTGTAGGTCTAATGGTAAGAGATACAGAAAGATCTCGAGTGCAGTCGTAGGTGTTGTGCGTAGAGCACCTGTGATGGCAATGCAGGCTGATCTTTGTACCATGGCCAACATATCCCGTGTGTTTTTCGTATTCGTTGCCTTCCACCACAGAGCCCCATACGTAAGGATGGGTCTGACTACCATGATGTATAGCCAGTGCATCATTGCGGGCTTCAGGCCCCATTTTTTCCCCGCGGTCCGCTTACAGATGAAGAGAGCATTATATGCTTTGCGGACTCGTTCCTGTATGTTAAGTTTCCAATTATTTTCCTATCCAGCATTATACCAAGATATCTGGCGCGATCCGAAAGGGAAAGCTCCACCCCTGCTAGCTTAGGCAGTTTGAAGGGTGGTATCTTGTATATTCTACTGAAGAGTACCAATTCAGTTTTATCCGGGTTGACGTGTAGTCCACACCCTCTAACCCATTTTTCGAGACTATTAAGAGCTGATTCCATCATTTCACTTAATGTATCAAGGAACTTACCCTGAACTAAAATCACCACGACATCCGCGTAAGCAGTGACGCTTATGCCTGTATTGCTTAGTTCTTTAAGTATCCCATCGATGACTAGAACCCAGAGGAGGGATGAGATAACGCCTCCCTGGGGAGTCCCCCTGGTAACGGATTTTCTTATTGAACTGTTTCCGATAGTGGAGTTAATGTTTCTAGTGCCGAGCATATTGCAGAGCCAATTGGTAATGCTATGCTCGACATTCATAGATTCCAGGGCCTGTTTGATGGCCCTACCTTCTACATTATTGAAAGCACCTTCTATGTCTAGGAAGGCTGCTAGTGCAAATTCCTTATAGTGAAGGCTAGCTTCTGTCTTCCCTACTACGTCGTGTAAAGTTGTTTCCACCGCTTTCCCCCTCAAATATGCATGTTGAGCTTTGCATAGAATGCCGTTGCAACACTTGCTTCTGATGTGAATATCAAGAAGCCTTTCAAGTGTCTTGAGCAGGAATGACGAGAGACTTATGGGTCTGTAGTCTTTCGCTGAAGTGTGGCTTGGTTTACCTGCCTAAGGTATAAATATAACCCGCACTTCCCTCCATGCCACTGGTACGTAGCATGACCTTAAACAATGTTTAAAAATCTCCCTAAGCCTGTTTCTGACCTTGGCTGGAGCTTTTTGCAGCATAGCTGGCAAAATTCCATCAGGGCCTGGTGCCTTAAATGGTGCGAATGACATAATAGCCCATCGCAGATGAGGAAGACTTAAAGTTTATACAAAAAAAAAAAAGGAATCTTATTATGTTACGCAATTAAGCAAAAAACTATTCCTACAGGGTGGGGCAAAACTAATGTCATAATATGAATGAGCCATAATTATTGCGAATGGCATCAAATGTCATTGTGCTTTGACATTTATGTTGTAGACAGATAGAGAACTAGTTGACAACAAGCAATGGAGAGCTACACACCTGAAGAACGCGGAATTATTGTTACTGCTTATTTGACCAATTTCCGGTATGTTGTTTTAACGCAGCGTGAATTTCGTTGTCGTTTTCCTCGTCGTACAATTAAGCATTTGGCTGAGCGTTTCGTGCAAACTGGGTCCCACTGGAGATGTCGATGGCGGCTCCGTATTGCTTGTTCGGCCGAAAATATCGCTGCTGTGGCCGAGGACGTTCGAGAGAGTCCACAAACATCGACGAGACGAGGTGAGCACTGCAGAGAGATTTAAAGGAGTTTTTTTTTTTTGACGTATACGTAAGTTGCTGAATTGGGTATCGAGCATTACTCCAGCAGGACGGAGTAACCCCTGACACAGCTCGGGAATCGATGGAGATCTTGAATCTCCAATTTCCGGGCCGTGTGATCTCCCAGTTTGGAGTTTTGAACTGGCCGGCCAGATCGCCAGATCTGACGGAGCCAGACTTCTTCCTTTGGGATTTTTTGAAATCTCGCGTTTACCACAACAAACCACAAACCTTGCAAGTCTTGAAAGCCAGCATTGAAGAAGAAATAACCAATTTGGAACCAGATGTTTTGCGAACAACAATTCAAAATGCCGTAAAACGAGCACAAATGTGAATCTCCTCAAGAAGTGGTCATTTGACCGATAGCATTTTTTCAACTTAATGTTATCAATTAAACACCTTCAAATAAACTTTTCATGAAAACAGAACCCGATTTTTTTCATTTCTAACAAAATGGCAGCCAATTCACTCAGTACTTAAAATGTATGATTTATACAAAGAGCTATGTGACAAAAATGGAAAAGTTGCTGTTAAAGATTGTACATAACGGAAAATATTTTGCGACAGATATAATTCTTGATTCTTTAAGCTTAAACAGCGCCGCGGCGCAAGTGGTTAGTGTGTCGGACCATTGCGCGTGAGGTTCTAAGTTCGCATCCCAGAAAACACCAAAAGTTATTTTCACGGTCCCACTTCTCGCGAACGTCTGACAAAAATAGAGAGTACCGTTGTCACGAGAAAGCTTCTCAAAACTAACTGCCCTTCGACTATAACGCACACAACACGAGTGGTTGCGAGAAGAAGGTTGCCCTCAGGAACTTAAAGAGCTGTTGCACTGTTTATTTTTTATTCTTTTTTAAGCCCAAAAGGAACCAATGCTCTATATGATCTAAATATGGGAAGAAGAATAGATGGAATTGAACTATTCTCTGCACATCAAAAGGAAAGTGCCACTAAGAAAATGTTGAAAATAAAGCAACATTGAAACATTTACACATTTCGATTTAGAGAGTGTTCTGTGGCTACCGTTTTCTGGTGTATCTTTCTCATTGTTTTACATGGAATGAGCTCATGATAAGAGAAGCAGTAATGAAATTGGGTCCATACTGTTTAAGTTTTTCAAATATTTGCCAACAACAATCACGGAGATATCGTTGTTTTGTGCCACCTGTGGTAGATTCCTCCAGCTGCGCAAAACTACGATAGGTTTGTTGGCGCCGTGATAAATACTGCAAAGAAACATGTCCCTAAATGATATCGCAAGGACTACATACCAGGCTGGAGTCCAGAAAGCGATCGTCTTTATAAAGAATTCCTGGTGAGTGGAGAATGGAAAGATGGAAAACAACAACGGAAAATTACAATTTTACTCACTCGAGTAGGAAGGCCTGGAACCTGCTGTGGAAACTAGGAGATGCAAACTCGATTGTTCAAACTAAACCCCAAATAAGCCCAGATATAGTTGCTAATAGAATTGTTGATGTGTCCAGAGTGAAGCCGAATAAAAGCCACACAAAGACAATCAGGAAATCATCAATCTCAAAGAGCTTAAGGGTAATACATCTCGATCATCAGACCAAAGAAATGAATTCTCGCTGTTTGAACTAGAAATAGCCATAAAGCAGATAAAAAATGGTAAAGCTGCAGGTTTCGATGGAATTTATCCTGAATTCCCAAAAAATTGTGGAAAAAATGCAAAACTCTGGCTGACCCGGCTCTTCAGTAAGATTTTGGAAACTGCTTACCTTTCTCAGGGTTTTAAGCGTACAAAAACCATAGCAATCCTAAAACCAGGTAAGCCAGCTAATCGTGCTGACAGCTATAGCCCTATAGTTCTACTCAGTGTGCGCTACAAACTACTGGAAAACTTATACTTAACAGGATTGGCCCTATTATCACAAATCATATCCCAATCGAACAGGCAGGCTTTAGATCTGGCCGTAGCTGCACTGACCAAATTCTAGCGCTAACGCCGCACCGCAACATGGCTTCGAGAAACGATTAAAAACATCCACCGTATTTGTAGACCTAACAGCCGCTCATGATACGGTGTGGAGAGAAGGGCCCATGTATAAATTTCTTAAAATCGTTAAATGTAAGAAACTGACGAATCCTCTTAATAACATGCTGATTAATAGTATTTTTCAAGTTTTTATAAATGATCACTGCAGCAAACCGAAAAAGCTGAGCAATGGGCTTTCCCAGGGGTCCGTTTTGTCCCCTCTTCTGTTCAATCTGTACACATCTGACCTTCCGAAAATAAAATGAAGAAAATTTTGACATGCTAGTAATCTCTGCCTGAGCTTACAGAGTACAACATTTCCTGTCGCAGAGGACATCCTCACACAAGATCTTTCTGCACTTGGTGCTTACTTCAAAAAGTGTAGGCTCTGCCCATGCATGAATGAATCTGCGTGCATTCATTTGTGCAACCAGCTAGCTATATACCGAATACGTATTAATTTTAATGGTACCAAATTAACTCATAACACTTACCCAAAATATCTAGGAGTGACGCTGGACCATACTTTGTCATTTAAAAAACATCCTACAAAAGCCGCCGATAAAATCAAGACGAAAAACAATATCTTCCAAAAACTCGCTGGTACATCATGGGGAGCATCCGCCCGTACCCTGCGTTCGGCAGCTCTCGGGCTTGTCTACTCTTCCGCGGAATATACTGCGGCAATTTGGCTAAACAGTAGCCATGTATCTAAAGTAGACTGTTAGCTAAATACTTCCATTAAATCTACACCAACGAAATGGCTGCCAACTCTCAGCAATATTGCCCTACCTGATGTGAGGAGAAAACACTTTCTGACTAGAGAGTACTGTAAGATAAATGCAAATACAGACCCACCCATACATGCGGACATCATACCAAATACCACAAAGAGGCTCCGATCAAGGAACCCACCATCCCGCCTATCTGAAAAACTGGTCCAAACAAACTTTGACGCTCTTAATTCATGGCGAGCCAATCGACACTTTCCCACAACACCGGGATCATCGATCCGACAAAAGAAGACACCAGGTTCAACTTACCAAGAAAAACCTGGAAGACCGTATTAGAACGGGTTACGGAAGATGCGGCAGTTTCCTTTACAAATGGGGAGCAGTATCAAATCCTGCGTGCGACTGTGGTGCGGCCAACCAACAATCAAGCACATTGTTAGTGAATGTCTTATAAGAGCGTATCCTTCCAATATCGCAGAAATTTACAACTGCACATACAATTTACAAAATGCATTTAAATACTGTTCAATGGATAAATAATCTTGACATCAATCTTTAAATATGTTTCTGTTTTTCTTTTCAATTGTAATGAATGAATGTAATGTTATGTACTATATGTATTTAAAATCTGTATTCTAAATCCATACGATAAATAAATAACCTGTGGTGGACAAGACAAAAATCAGCAAGTGGCAGCTACGAGTATACAGTTGAAAACATAGCTCATTCATAAAAGATATAGCTAAAGTTCTTAGAGTCAATTAATTTTTATGATTTGCAAAAATTATCTTCTTTAACAATAAAGAACCGGATTAAGATGGCAACAAAGTTTCTTGGCTAAAAATCAAGTCATTGATATTCAAAAAATATCCTGTCGGAATTTTACAGGTATGATCAGAGTTCCAACTATAAAAGGATAGCTGTATGGGAGAGAGGTCGGAAGAAGTGTTCTCCTGCGGTCCTTACACCCGCTTACAAGGGTTAGTTACCCAGAATTCGAATTTTGAGACCCAAAATGGTCTTTAAATCAAATTATCCCTTTTTGTCTATTTGCTTAGTTAATAACTTTTACAAATCGCATCATCACCTCCTCGCGGTGCCCGCTGGATAGCTATCTGATAGTGAACTAACGATGAGTGTATGCTGAGTCTGACGATATATGTGCAGCTGAACACTCAGACCTGCATAAGCACATCTGGGTGAACTTCAGCGCGCATATGTCTAACCGGACGAGGCATCTCTTGTTGACCTGATCGGCTGAAATATGCGTCTCAGAAGTCTAGCAAGAGGTCCTCAGAAGGAGGACGTGCGGCGGATGAATTCTCTCGATGGAATCAACGGTGACGTCTACAGACCAGCGGATACCTTACCGGAGCTACTTCAACATATTTGGAGCTGAGGTCTGTAAGGATTTTCAATACTACGTCAGGGTATTGAAAAAGAGATGGTGGCGGATGAACCCTTAATGGGCCAACGACAGCGCTCATATCCCCGAAGTGGGTTACTGACATCGGTGTATCCGGCCTCTTGTCCTAGGGGTACAAAAAAAAGATCTGGCCCTCCAGGTTGGGGGTTGTGCCGTCGGGTTAACTTCCCTACCACGTAAAAAACCTTTGGTTACGAAGCAACCAACAGCCTCGGATACGGATGATCTTACTGTTGACGACCCATGCAAACGTAAAAAGGACAACGATCTTCGTGTCTGCACATGGAATGTTAGGTCCCTCTACAAACCACGTGCAGCCGAACAACTTGCGGAGGCCCTAGAGTGTCTCAAAGCAGACATTACCGCCATCCAAGAAGTGCGATGGGATGGGCCGGGCAAAAGGAGTATGAAAAACTGCGACATCTACTACGGCGATTGCTACAGACAAAAAGGACAGCGTCTATTCGGGTGCGGATTTGTCATTGGAGACAGACTTAGGCAAGAAGTCTTGAGTTTCCGGCATGTGAACGAGCGCCTCATGACTATCCGTATCAAGGCTAAATTTGCCAACATTAGCCTAATATGCGTTCACGCCCCTCACGAGGAGAAGGACGACGCGACAAAGGATGACTTCTACCAGCTCTTGGACAAGACGTATGAGCAATGCCCTAGCCACGACGTTAAAATTATCCTAGGCGACTTTAACGCAAAGCTAGGAAGAGAGAAAGTCTTTAGTAGCGTGGTCGGAAAGCACAGCCTGCACGACAACACATCCGGCAACGGACTCAGGCTAATCGACTTTGCGGCGGGGCGAAACTTTGTTGTAGCTAGTACGCGGTTCCCACGTCTCGATATTCACAAAGGAACATGGCTCTCCTTTGATCGAAAAATCGTCAACCAAATCGATCACATTGCGATCGACGCAAGGCACTCTTCCACTATTCTGGGTGTCCGGACTTTCCGAGGAGCCAACGTGGACTCGGATCACTACCTAGTTGTAGCCAAGGTACGGATGCGGATATCCACAACGGAGCGAAATCAACGAAATGCTGTGAGGAAATTTGACGTCGAAAAGCTACAATCGCAAGAGACCGCCAGAACCTTTGCCGATCGTGTTTCTTCTAATCTCAATCTTAGTCCTATGCCGCCAGCAGCAAATGCGGAAGACCAGTGGCACCGTTGCCAAAAAGCCATCAGAGATGCCGCCTCTGATGTACTGGGTTTCTCTCGCCCACCACAACGAAACCCCTGGTTTGATGAGGAATGCCGGCAAGCACATGCAGCAAAACAAGAGGCGTACAAATCGGCGCTGCATAGAAGGACTAGAGTTGCTTACGAGCTCTACGTGCGCAGGAGAAAAGAGGAACATCGACTTCTCAGAAAGAAGAAAAAAGAGCATGAGAAGCGCTCGATCGAGGAGATTGAGAGACTTTATTGCAGGAATAATGTTCGAAAATTTTACCAAAGGGTAAAAAGAACATGCCAGGGTTTCAAAGCCAGAACAGAAGCCTGCAGGGACGAAAATGGCAACATAGTAGTAGAATCGCAGTCGGCGCTGAGGATATGGAAGGAACACTTCTGCAGACTATTAAACGGCGATGACGTCCAATATTCCGCTGTCAGGCAGAATGAGCCATTCAACAGTGACGATGGCAGTCAAAATTCCCGTCAACCCGATCAGAATGAAGTGAGGTTAGCGATATCTAAACTCAAATCCAACAAAGCTGCTGGAGCCGACGGCCTTGCCGCTGAACTTTTCAAGGCAGGAGGAGATGAGTTGGTAAGGAGCATGCACCAGCTCATCTGCAAAATCTGGTCGGACGAAAGTATGCCCGATGAATGGAACCTCAGCATCGTTTGCCCGATCTTGAAGAAAGGAGACCCTCTGAACTGCGCCAACTACAGAGGTATAAGTCTCCTAAATATCGCATATAAGATCCTGTCTGCCGTACTATGTGAACGCATAAAACCGATCGTCAACAACCTGATAGGTCCTTATCAGTGCGGTTTCAGGCCTGGAAAGTCCACCATTGACCAAATATTCACACTACGGCAGATCTTGGAAAAAACCCATGAATATAAAATCGATACGCACCACCTTTTCATCGATTTCAAAGTTGCCTATGATAGCGTGTATAGAGACAAGTTATACAGAGCCATGTCTAGTCTTGACATCCCTGCCAAGCTCGTCCGTTTGTGCAGAATGACAATGGAGAACTCTCGCTGCTCCATCAAAGTCGGTAAGAACATCACCGAACCGTTCGATGTCAGGAAAGGTCTTAGACAAGGCGACGCGCTATCATGCGATCTCTTTAACATAGTACTTGAGAGAATTGTACGAAACTCACAAGCCAACCCCGGAGGTACAATCTTCTTCAAGTCTGTACAACTACTCGCTTATGCCGATGACATTGACATAATCGGAAGAACTCAGCGGGCCGTCAATGGGGCATTTACGAGTATTGAGATCGAGGCAGCAAAGATGGGTCTAGCGGTCAATGAAAGCAAAACAAAATATATGCTGTCTACAAAAAAGGACACCCAACATCGGCGTCTTGGGCAGAACGCCACAATAGACAGATACAATTTTGAGGTAGTAAAGGATTTTGTCTACCTAGGCTCTATGGTCAGCTCCGCAAATGACATGAGTGGAGAGATCACACGGAGAATTACTCTTGCCAATCGTTGTTTCTATGGGCTAAAACGGCAATTGAGTAGCAAAGCCCTATCTCGAACTACTAAGGTAACTTTTTATAAGACATTAATCATCCCAGTCCTGCTGTATGGCGCAGAGGCATGGGCTTTGAAAAAACCGGATGAGGATGCCCTTGGTTATTTCGAGAGAAAAGTTGTTCGAGCGATCTTTGGTCCCGTCTGCATAGACGGTGAGTGGAGGAGAAGGTACAATGCCGAACTATACGGCCTGTACAAGGACATCGACTTAGCCAGAAGAGTTCACATACAGCGACTAAGATGGCTGGGTCATTTAGAGCGGATGGAGCCCAACCTTCCCGCTAAGAAAGTCTTCGAATCCAACACGGACGGACGGCGCAGTAGAGGACGACCTCGCGGTAGGTGGCGCAAACAAGTGGAGGGGGACCTCAACCAACTTGGCGTGCGCAACTGGAGGCAGCTGGCTCGTAACCGTGCTGGCTGGAGAGGTTTGTTGGTTGAGGCCCAGGTCCACCCCGGACTGTAGCGCCATCTAAGTAAGTAACTTTTACTATTGAACCGACGGTATTGTGATTTTTATTTATTTTTAGTGTAATATCAGTAGAATTTGTTTGGGATAAACATATTTTTTTCCAGCGTCTAAGGCATGCTTCGTTTAATGATACAATCCATCTGTTATCTGTATAAGCACTTTGCACGCTTTGAGATCTTAACCCTATCAATACTGGATCCGATCACTACACGCAAACACATTTTAGTACATTTAGGACCTGTATGAGAGCCTTAAGGCCATTGAAACATTGAGCAAATGGAAGTACAAAACAATTTATAGTAAGTGGCAGCAACTATGGAATTTTTCCAACCAATTCGATACGATCAAACGACCGATACGATCAGCGGATTAAAAATCTTTGAAATATTAATGAAAAGCTCTTTAGCTCTTCCGGTTAAGGTATTTAAAGAAAACCGGGTTTTCCCAAATACACCTCTATTTAGGTTGACCTTGAACAGAATATTCCACCCCAATATCATTAAAATTCATTGTCGCGTTCTCCTTCGATGAGCTCACAAACATAATGGGTGACAATTGTACGCTATAAGTGCGTACAATGGATTGCTTTCTGATTCTGTTTCTAAATTCGCTTAAGTCTATCTTAAATATCGAAACTAGGATTAAATTCGTTGCAGTTGACTGACAGTATTTACCTAGTTTCTTATTTTTCTCTGCAACGCTTTCCAAATTTAATTATATGGTACATCACAGGCAAACTGGTTCTTATTACTTTTATTGTTTTATAGACCGGCATAAAATAAATACATTTAAATGCAAGCACATGTCCAACAATGGTTTCAATTCAAAACTTGAAATAACCAGTTTCATTTGTTGTTAATTGCAAAAATTATAAGCCAAAGCAAAGACTGTATATTTGACGGCAGAAATAAATTGTTAAAAAAAAAATAAACCAACAAATTTAGGAGTATTTTTAGACAAAAATATATAAAATTTTTTAAGTAGAAAAATTTATTTGTTGTTCACTTCTCAACCACACTTGGAGTTAAACAGAAACAGAGGAAATTTTTTGAAACAAAAAAAAAAAAAAACAAAAGGTACATACGGCCCTGCGATTATAGACGGCGGATGCATCGCTAAGCGATGTTGTCAATATCGTATCCCGATGAAATGGTATCGTAAACATGATTATCACTTTTTTTTTGGACCAAATTTCTCAATTTACAAAACTTTTTCCTTATTAGATACTTTTTTTCCGGGAAATTCACATAATATCTTTTTATTCCGATATGCCCTTCGGGTTTGTACTTATATAACTTGGAACTTTTAGAATATCACACAGTATCGTATGGATAACCTTGAGATTTCACTTTTTTTTTTGATTTTTTGAATTTTTCTTTTCCCTTTTCAATTGAAAATAAAACACTTGAATATTTCACAGATACATTTGGTTATCATAAAGATATGTAGATATTTTTCTTTTTCTTTTTTACCGACAAAGAAGGGATGAATATGTATATTTCATCCACACCGCGGTGTACGATAAATAGGACGGTCTTTGCTGAACTGAAACTGAATGGCGATTATAATTAAAAAAAAAAATAAAAATCGATCACTTACACCCGCTCTCGTTGTCCTCTACACAGACACCCCCTCGAGAGAGAATGTAGAATTTTATAAATAAAAATATAATGCCAAATGTTGGCAGTAGTTGTATACAGATACCTACATTTAGTTATATGTATATCCCTTGGATATACAAATTTATTTTTTATTTGTTTATGTTGATTATTTGATCGTGTTGTTGACGATCAGTCGTATAGATCAACAAGATCATCGAAAGGAAACCTATTTCTAATTGAACCAAAACTAAGGCACACAACAATTTCTTCGAACAATTAAGTAAAATTCAAATTGAAGGACGACGACAATTTAACCGAAGCCGAATACTAATCAATTTGATGCGCGATCGTCGCGATCGTTTGGCGTAAAATCATACATTCAGATTGTTTTGTTTATTTTACGCCACATTCATTGTATCTTTTGGATACAAAAACGAAAAAAACATACAAAATCTGCGCTCGCGCACGATCGATTTTTATTTTTTTTTTTTAGTTATTCTCTGGCTGTGTGCACTTGTAGCGCGATACTCGAAGTGACTAAATGTTCGTCTTTCGCTGTTGAACTAGCGAACCGTTGATGGGTAGAAAAAAAAAAGAAATACAAATTAATAGATTTAGATACTTTCTCATTAGTGAGTGGTGAGATTTTTTTTTCTTTTTCGTTTAGATTTTCAGTGGTAGAGATCAATTGTTTATGGGGAATTTCCCAGTGAGAGAGATACACAGATATCGTTCCAACCGATCGCACGACGAACATTCAAAGTGGACTTATCATTGTTTTGGATGTGAAACTTTAAGCAAAAAAGATACTAAAATAAAGAAAAGATATATGTATGTATATTCGTTGATCGTGTTTGTGAATTTTATTTGCCGAGTGGTTATTTGATGTGATACTATGCATGCATAATGAAATCACGTGTAGTGCAGTTAAATAGTTATGCAGTCCAATGGAGGTAAGTCCAGTGGTCACGGAACGTGCTTGGGTTAACGTTTTTCTCCGAGATACACACATTGAATTGGTGTTATGCGCCCTGTTGGGTTCAATAATCGATGAGGTAGCGATCGGTAAATTGGTGACAGACTGCTTACTAGATAAGGCTAGAAGCTGGTAGTACGACATTGTTGACAAGTGCAGAGATGATAGTTGAAAAACGATAATGTGTTGGCTGCTTGAGTGTAGCGCTATGGGTTTAAGTACAGCCGGAGACAATAAATTATCTTTTGTATAACGCCCCCTTTTGGTCTTATTCTACCTAAATCTTAAAAAAAAAATTGTTTATACCTATCTTTGTGCTAGAAGATACCTATACATAAGCGAATATTGTACAGACTTTTAAATATTGTGCCTCTTATGCTAGCTTGTGAGTTGCGCACAATACTTTCAAGTAGGTACGATATTGAAGAAATCACACGCCATAGCGCCACCTTGCTAAATCCTTTTTTGACATCAAAGGGGTCCGTAAGGTCGTTATCGACCTTAATGGAGCAGCGTCAGTTCTCGATTGTCATCCTGCATAGTCGAATAAGTTTGGCAGGAATGTCAAAACTAGGCATAGTGTAGTGCTGTATAGCTCTTCTCAATGGTGATAGATGGAAAAGTGGTGGGTATCGATTTTGTGTTCATGGGTTTTTTCTAAGATCTGTTGCAGTGTGAATATTTAGTCGATGGTGGACTTTCCTGGTCTAAAACCACTGATATAGACTAATCAGTTTGCTAAAAAATGGTTTTAGACTTTCACACATAAGATCTTGTAAGCGATGTTTAGAAGATCTATGCCCCTGTAATTGGTGCAGTTTAGGGGGTCCTCTTTTTTGAGGATCGGGCAAACAATGCAAAGGTTCCACTCATCGAGCATACTTTCGTCCGACGATATTTTACAGATGAGTTGATGTATGCTTCCTACCAAATCATCTCCCGCTGCTTTAAAGAGTTCGGCGGTTAGGCCGTTCACCCCAACAGCTTTATTTGACTTTAGCTTGGATATCGCTATCATCATCTCGTCAAAGTAGGGTGTGTTGTCTATCAACGTCCAGATTAAATACGATATTCTACCTGACAGCGGGATTTTGGTCATCATTGCCGTTAAGCAGTCTGCAGAAGTGTTCCTTCCATATCCTTAGCAATTACTCGCCTACGCGAACGACATTGACGTAATTAAAAGAAACGGCATTGAAAAGTTAACATTGAAAAAGCCACCGGGTAATGACCTTCGGACAGCAGGAGTGCAGACTTACCCTCAGGCCGCGGCATCCGAAAAGCCAAAAAAAATTTCAAATTTCGACGGAACCTGTCTCTCAAGTTTTGTCGGTTATTCTCGAGAAATTTGAAGAACAAAGCAAAATAAATGAAATTATTCTCGATAGGCTGGTTAAACTTGAAAATAACTCACGGAAAACGCGTACTACATCTAGAATATGAATGAAAAACGAATGTTAAATATACTTGGAATGCAAACGGACTTTTGCAAAAACTCGTGAATTCGAAATATTCATGCGTGAAAAAGATATTGATATTTGCTTGATTTCTGAAATCCACGTAAAAAAGGAATCCCATTTAAAAATAAAAGGCTTGTCACCCTTTGGGAAAAGCGAGAGGCGGATCGTTCTTGCTTATTAAAGACTGCATCGAACAATCCGAATACCTAAAGATAGAGCTTGAAACTTTGCAACTCTGCACGAATTGAGTTAAAAATAGTCAGCATACTCTTAAAATCGCATCTATCTACTGTCCACCGCGTTCCGCGCTTGAAATAAGTGATTTTACTAACTTGTTTGAATCGCTGAAACCTAATTTTATTATTGGCGGCGATTTTAATGCGAAACATACGTTCTGGGGCTTAAGACACAGCTCGAAAAATGGTAGGATGCTCTATGGGGAAGGTATGGAGTACAGTTGTGATTTCCATTCGACTGGTAAACCGACATACTGGCCAACTGATACTTCGAAAATACCTGACCTGATAGATTTTTTCGTTGTGAAAGAAATATCTACCAACCACATAAAAGTTAAAGAGAGCTTTGATCTGTCTACTGATCATTCCCCGGTTATTTTAACAATCAGCGAAAAAACAAGTCTATAACCTAAAGCCAGCGAAATTAACTAGTCGAACAACTAACTGGGAAGGCTTTAGGAATGAAACTGAAGATAATGTAGAACTGAGCGTTCCACTTACGGCACCCTATGAACTTGAGGTTGAGGTCGATCGCTTCGTTGAGATCGTACAGCTCGCCTCATGGAATAACACGCCCAATCCAAGGAAAACACCGGGCAGATACGGTTTAAAAGGATTGGTCAAGGAAAAAAGAAAAAATAAATATTTGGCGCAACAGCTCTTTAAGTGCCAGGGCCTAGCTTCTCGCAACCACTCATGTTGTGTGCGTTATATTTTTCACACGAATGGAAGGGACCTACAGTTTAATGCGGAATCCGAACGGCGATTTGAGAAGCTTTTTCGTGACAACAATACTCTCGGATGTTTGTCAGACGCTCGCGAGAGGTGGGACCGTGACCGTTTTCTGGGATTCGAACTTGGAACCTCATGCGTAGTGATCCGACACACTAACCACTTACGCCACGGCGCCCACAAGGAAAAAAGAAAAGCGCGTAAAAAAAGAGTCGTGCTCCACAGCATAAAGCACACTTGATTCGTCTGTGCAATTTGTTGAAGAAGACTATTAAGACCCTGAAAGTTTAACAGCGAAAAAAGATTCCATTTATTCATTTGGAAAGCTATAAAAGGCACCAAAAGGCCCAAAGTCCCCGCGCCGCCAATCAAATTAAATCAAAATGAATGGGCGAGGGAAGATAAAGAAAAAGCGGACGTCTTTGCGGCCCACCTGGAAGAAACCTTTAAACCGTACGATGGTCAAGTGGTTTACGACAACCGCAATAGGCTGAATGTACCATCTGACGACTTGATGCTCACAAGTGCAACGCTAAGGGAACTCAAACATGAGATCGAGAATCTAAAACCTAAGAAATCCCCAGGTTATGATTTGATTACCGGAGAAATTCTCAAAGTTTTACCTAGAAAAGCATTAATTAAGCTTCTGCATATTGTAAATGCTGCACTCAGATTAAAACACGTGCCAAGCCAATGGAAAGTTGCGGAAGTCATAATGGTTTTAAAACCAGGAAAACCGCCAAATGAGGTAAAATCGTATAGACCAATTTCGCTTCTTCCAATCGTATCGAGCATTTTCGAGAGGGTATTACTAAGGCGTCTCCAATCGGTTATAGAAGAAAATAATCTTATCCCTGACCACCAGTTTGGGTTCAGAAGTAAGCATTCGACGATTGACCAGGTGCATAGAATTACTGGCGTAATCGAGAAAGCATTTGAAGAAAAAAAAAGATTTGCTCAAGCGTATTTCTTGACGTCTCGCAAGCCTTTGATAAGGTGTGGCATGATGGCTTGAAATCCAAACTACGACAAGTTCTCCCTGTATGCTTATACGATATTCTAGAATCATCTCTTCTATCCTTCTATCAGCGAGGTTATGATCCGAAAACAAGGGATCACAACCCTCCCACTTCACCGCATTTCTACTGATCCGCCTGTGGGGTTCGCCTATTTGACCTCAGAAAATATCGGCAGGCCTGCCGTTTTTTGATCACTCGGTTACTGAGGCCAATGAAATGCCGATGTCGTCGCATTTGTCTGATCCAGGCGTTTATAAGCCTGCCTTTCCTACATCGCGATGTCTTTGGAACGTGCATTGATATTGCCTTTTTAACAGGGTTCAAATGATCTCCTCTTTGAACGTGGCAATACCAGCTGAGCCGGTCGCGCTCTATTTTTTGTACGATGGTTTCCTTGATGTGAAAGCTTCCACGGATCTTCGAACTTCTTATTCGATCAAGCTTTGTCACTCCTGCTGTCATGCGAAGCATCTTCATCTCAGTTGCCCTTAATTTACTCTCATACTTTTTGTACATCGTCCAACATTGTGAACCGTATGTGAGCGCTGGACGTACAACTGCGGTGTAGAGCCTTCCTTTCAACTTAGGAGGCATTTTTCTGTCACAGAAGATAGCGGAATTTTCTCGCCACTTCATCCACCCTATGCTTACGCGATGATTGATGTCGTCATCACAAGATGCTTTGCTATTGATCATAGATCCCAGATATTTGAACTTTTCGCACTTGGGAAGCACTGTTCAATTCAAATAAATGTCTGGAATAGGTCTGAGTGGATCAGAGAACGGGCAGCACACGTACTCTGTCTTTTTTGAACTAATGCGATACCCATTTCCCTCCAAAATGTCTACGTTTGCGGATGACACCGCTATCCTAGCAGTAGGAAAAACAATCGAAGAAACGACTGCAAAACTGCAAAACGCATTGAATAATGTAAATGAATGGACGAGGGACTGGCGGATCGCCCTCAACGAATCTAAATCTGTTCACGTGAATTTCACTTCCAAGAAAACTAATAACTTGCCAATTTTCCTAAACTCGGCCCGAATACCCTTCGCAAACGAGGCCAAATACCTGGGAATGACACTCGACGCAAGGCTGAAATGGAATTCGCACGTGAAAATGAAACGTAAAGAACTCGAAATCAAATATAGACAAATGTACTGGTTACTCGGAAAACATTCCCAGCACAGTACTGAGAACAAACTGCTTTTATACAAGCAAGTGCTAAAGCCGGCGTGGACCTACGGTATACAACTTTGGGGTTGTACCAAGAAAACAAATGCAAATATTTTATAAGATTTTCAAAATAAAGTGCTAAGAGAAATTGTCCAAGCACCGTGGTATAGTAGAAACGACGATATCCACAGGGATCTCGGAATTCTGACAATCGAAGCTGTAACTAGAATCTTCGCGAGAAAGCATAGAAACCGACTAATCGGACATGTCAACAATACAGTCCTACAAATTTTGGATGAGAGCCATTTATTGCGCCGACTGCAAAGGACGAAACCTTTCGACTTGGCGAGATAATGATTAACCGCGTCTAGATTGCGGAATATGCAGAATCTTTCAGTGGAAAGAAACCTGCCAAACGTTTTTAATCCATGATAACAAAATTGCTTGATAAGTTAATGCTTAGTTGCGATATCTAACAAATTTATATCGAAGGGTGGTGTTTTTTTTAGTCAGTAAGAATCTGACACTACTATGAGCACGCGCTTGCTATTCTCATAGTGTCTATGGAAGATTTTTCACCTACCCTCGGAAAAAATAAATAAAAAAAAATAATTGGGAGGAGAGAGCGTGATGACAATAGTTCGCTTCTGTTCGCTAGTATCGAAGCAGAAGCTACAAAAAATGGGTTTAACGGTGAACGAGGGCAAAACAAAGTACATGCTGGCAACAAAAAGGAGCAATCAACATCGACAGAATGTTACGATAGGCAGTTACAACTTTGAGGTAGTCAAGGACTTTGTCTATCTAGGCTCCGCTAGAAACTCGAGCAATGACATCAGCGCGGAAATCAAACGAAGAATCAATCCTGCCAATCGCTGTTTCTTTGGATTAAGAAGGCAATTAAGTAGTAAAGCCTTCTCTCGAAAAACTAAGGCAGCCCTGTATAAACCCTTAATCATCCCAGTCCTGCTATATGGCGTAGACCCTATCGAGTGATCTATGGACCCGTTTGCATAGACGGCGATTGAAGGAGAAGATATATATACTAAAGAACTATATGAGCTGTACAGAGATATTAACATAGCCAGAAGAGTACGCATACAACGACTGAGATGGGTAGAGCGAATGGATGTCAATGCGCCGGCCTGAAGTCTTCAAATCCTTTCCCGAGGGAAGACGCAATAGAAGACGACCTCGCTGTAGGTGGCGCAAACAAGTGGAGAGGGATCTCAATCAACTCGGCGTGCGCAGCTGGAGGCAGCTGGCTTGTAACCGGGCTGGCTGGAGAGGTTTGTTGGTTGAGGCCCAGGTTCACCCCAGACTGTATCGCCACCGAATGAATGAATGATTTCCCGCATTTAATAAACTGTTACTCTGCAATATTTGCAGATGACACATGCGTTTAGGGAGAGAAAGCTACCTTCTCCCTGTATACTTATTCAAAGGGAAAGGTGATACGCGAAACTGTGATAACTACAGTTCGACCAAGCTGATGTCATACACCATGAAGATTGTTGAGCGGGTATTTAGGCAAATCATCATCAACAGAGCGAACATTTTTCCCAACCACATGATCAAGCTATTGCCAGTGTTATACCTTCACAGTAGTGTTCACGCAACTTTCACAATTGATCAGACTGACTTTATATACACGCCTCGGATACGGATGATTTTACTGTTGACGACCCAAGCAAACGTAAAAAGGACAACGATCTTCGTGTCTACACGTGGAATGTTAGGTCCCTCTACAAACCACGTGCAGCCGAACAACTTGCGGAGGCCCTAGAGTGTCTCAAAGCAGACATTACCGCCATCCAAGAAGTGCGATGGGATGGGCTGGGCAAAAGGAGTATGAAGAACTGCGACATCTACTACGGCGATTGCTACAGACAATAAGGACAGCGTCTATTCGGGTGCGGATTTGTCATTGGAGGCAGACTTAGGCAAGAAGTTTTGTGTTTCCGGCATGTGAACGAGCGCCTTATGACTATCCGTATCAAGGCTAAATTTGCCAACATTAGACTAATATGCGTTCACGCCCCTCACGAGGAGAAGGACGACGCGACAAAGGATGACTTCTACCAGCTCTTGGACAAGACGTATGAGCAATGCCCTAGCTACGACGTTAAAATTATCCTAGGTGATTTTAACGCAAAGCTAGAAAGAGAGGACGTCTTTAGTAGCGTTGTCGGAAAGCACAGCCTGCACGACATCACATCCGGCAACGGACTCAGGCTAATCGACTTTGCGGCGGGGCGAAACTTTGTCGTAGCTAGTACGCGGTTCCCACATCTCGACATTCACAAAGGAACATGGCTCTCCTTTGATCGAAAAACTGTCAACCAAATCGACCACATCGCGATCGACGCAAGGCACTCTTCCAGTATTCTGGGTGTCCGGACCGAGGAGCCAACGTGGACTCGGATCACTACCTAGTTGTAGCCAAGGTACGGATGCGGATATCCAGAACGGAGCGAAATCAACGAAATACTGTGAGGAAATTTGACGCCGGACGGCTACAATCGCAAGAGACCGCCAGAACCTTTGCCGATCGTGTTTCTTTTAATCTCAATCTAAGTCCTATGCCGCCAGCAGCAAATGCGGAAGACCAGTGGCAGCATTGCCAACAAGCCATCAGAGATGCCGCCTCTGATGTACTGGATTTTTTTCGGCCACCACAACGAAACCCTTGGTTTGATGAGGAATGCCGGCAAGCACATACAGCTAAACAAGAGGCGTACAAAGCGGGGTTGCATAGAATGACTAGAGCTGCTTACGAGCCCTACGTGCGCCAGAGAAAAGAGGAATATCGTCTTCTCAGAAAGAAGAAAAAGGAGTATGAGAAGCGCTTGGTCGAGGAGATTGAGAGACTTTATTGCAGGAATGACGTTCGAAAATTTCACCAAAAGGTAAAAGGAACATGCCAGGGTTTCAAAGGCAGAACAGAAGCCTGCAGGGACGAAAATGGCAACATAGTATTAGAATCGCAGTCGGCGCTGAGGATATGGAAGGAACACTTCTGCAGACTATTAAACGGCGATGACGACCAATGTTCCGCTGTCAGGCAAAATGAGCCATTCAACAGTGACGATAACAGTCAAGATTCCCGTCAACCCGATCAAATGAAGTGAGGATAGCGATATCTAAACTCAAATCCAACAAAGCTGCTGGAGCCGACGACCTTGCCGCTGAACTTTTCAAGGCAGGAGGAGATGAATTGGGTAGGAGCATGCACCAGCTCATCTGTAAAATCTGGTCGGACGAAAGTATGCCCGATGAATGGAACTTCAGCATCGTTTGCCCGATCCTGAAGAAAGGAGACCCTCTGAGCTACGCCAACTACAGAGGTATAAGTCTTCTCAACATCGCATATAAGATCCTGTATGCCGTACTATGTGAACGCATAAAACCGATCGTCAACAACCTGATAGGTCCTTATCAGTGCGGTTTCAGGCCTGGAAAGTCCACCATTGACCAAATATTCACACTACGGCAGATCTTGGAAAAGACCCATGAATATAAAATCGATACGCACCACCTTTTCATCGACTTCAAAGTTGCCTATGATAGCGTGTATAGAGACAAGTTATACAGAGCCATGTCTAGTCTTGGCATCCCTGCCAAGCTCGTCCGTTTGTGCAGAATGACGATGGAGAACTCTTGCTGCTCCATCAAAGTCGGTAAGAACATCACCGAACCGTTCGATGTCAGGAAAGGTCTTAGACAAGGCGACGCGCTATCATGCGATTTCTTTAACATAGTACTTGAGAGAATTGTACGAAACTCACAAGCCAACCCCGGAGGTACAATCTTCTTCAAGTCTGTTCAACTACTCGCTTATGCCGATGACATTGACATAATCGGAAGAACTCAGCGGGCCGTCAATGGGGCAATTACGAGTATTGAGATCGAGGCAGCAAAGATGGGTCTAGCGGTCAATAAAAAACAAAACAAAATATGTGCTGTCTACAAAAAAGGAAACCCAAAATCTGCGTCTTGGACAGAACGCCACAATAGACAGATACAATTTTGAGGTAGTAAATGATTTTGTCTACCTAGGCTCTATGGTCAGCTCCGCAAATGACATCAGTAGGGAGATCACACGGAGAATTACTCTTGCCAATCGTTGTTTCTATGGGCTAAAACGGCAACTGAGTAGCAAAGCCCTATCTCGAACTACTAAGGTAACTCTTTATAAGAATCTAATCATCCCAGTTCTGCTGTATGGCGCAGAGGCATGGGCTTTGACGAAACCGGATGTATTATTTATATACATGTGTACGTATTTGTATTTATTAAAACTTATTTAATGTCGTTTGTATGTTCAGCGTGCAACGCCTAACCGCTGTGATATTTTTTGAATGAAGATTTTAAGTAGCTTTTTCCTTCAACTATCTACTCGTATCTATATATTTATTTAGCTTGCATTCATCTTATATGTTTTTCATAAGAAAGGTAAATAATTACCATAACATTTGTTTTAAAAATCTATGTAAACATTTCTACTACAAATAAACAATAATAAATTAGTGATAGTTACCCATTATAGAGAAAACTTAAATGTTTAAGATAAGGTTATTTTAAACAGCATGTTCCTTTAAAGAGGTCTACTTTAAAATGGATTGCAATGAATTTTATTACCCTAACTGCCTTGAAACTCCCTTCTTATTTTCACTTTTGCTGTTTAAACGTTCATTCTATTTTAAGGCTTGAAGTTGTTCCCAATTTATAATCCTTTTTTCGGTTCACCAGAAAGTACGGACTACTAACATCCAATCTCTGCCTAAATCACCTTTCGAAACTTTAGAGTCTGTAATTAGAGCATAAAATGAATTCTCTTCATTAGAACGCAATTGGGTCACCCCCCTCAAACTCCAGACGATAGAATGAAATTCACATGAAAAGCATTTAGGACATTGACATGCTTTTCTTTCCGCCACACGACGCCACCGTCTTTTTTCAAAAGGGTCTTCGTTATTAATGCTCATGAGGCACGCAACTTCAATGTTTGTCGAGGTGTGGGTGTGATTTGCAGAGGGCGGAAGAGGGAAACCACCGACCACGGTTGAATTGTTTCCTCTTTTTTTTGTTTTGTTTTTGCAGATACGTGCCTGTAGGTTATGCGATAATGCTGTCAAATTGTATGTATAAATATTGTTTTATTATTTAATGAGGTTAATTAGCAGCGAACGAGTAATGTTGCATGTAATTCCATTTTATTTGCAAATAAGTGTTGTGTGCGTCTGGGGATGCATTTTGTGTGGATTTATTGTTTGTTTTGGATTCTTTTGATTGCTAGGTGCAGTCATGTTTTGAAAGCAGAGTGCTAGGGCCTGCGAAGATTGAAGGTTGCAATGTCTCTGGTAGAGATTGGGTAAATTGTTACGGGATCATCGTTTAAAAACGTAAAAAAACTGTACTGGGTCTAACAGAAGATTTTAGGAAAGATCTGGATTAAGCCTCCTATAAGTACAGATACAATCTTTCTTGATGGCTTGAAAATAAATTTCCGCCGGCCATGTATAGAAGGAATAGACTGTAATCGTGTTTGGACTGCGATAATTAAGACAACACAGAAAAGTGGAGTGTATATGAACAGAAATGTTTACAAAATTATCATATTTATAAAAAGCTAATTTTTGCAAGTCTTCTCAGTTTGAAATTCACCTCTTGGTTTACTTGCTTTTCTGTATCGTATAAGGCCTACTAATAGCGTTTTCTTCCTCGAAATTTTGGTTATACATGACCAGATATTTACGCATGAAAATAAGTTGAATACTACAATTTGTGGCAACTTTTGAATGAACTATTTCTCCGGTAATACGTTCCAAGAGCCACCCGTAACTGTGAAGAAGTACCCGACATTGGAGTCGACGAAGTTAGTGAGGCGGTCAAATATTCCAAAAAAAAGAAAAGCGGTTGTGCCAGACAAGATACCCTCTGAGCTCTTTATAAAGATGGGAGACATCGGGTTTAGATGGCTCAGGATTCTCATTTCCAAACTTACGAGAGGTGATCTAATGCCGAATCAATGAAGGGAAAGTTACCTTCTCCCTGTGTACAGAGGGAAGCGTGGTACATTAACATTCGATTAAGCGATCAAGCGGGCGCCGTGGCGTAAGTGGTTAGTGTGTCGGCTCACTACGCGTGTGGTTCCAAGTTCGAATGCCAGACAACAACAAAAAGTTTTTTCACTGTCCCACCTCTCGCGAGCGTCTGACAAACAGAGAATTGTTGTCTCGAAAAAGCTTCTCAAACCAAATTGCCCTTCGGATACGACACTAAAATGTAGGTCCATTTTATTCGTGTTAAAAATATAACGCACACAACATGAGTGCTTGTGGGAAGCTAGACCCTGGCACTTAAAGAGCTGTTGCGATCATACACCATGAAGATCGTTGAGCGGGTATTAGGGGTATTAGGTTGCTGACTGGGAAAGATTTGTACATTTTATTGGTTAACTTTGAAAAAGCATTTGACAGACAATCGCAAGATCTGATATGGGTGACTCTAAAAGATCGAGGAGTTCCAGAAACCTATGTACAGATGATCATGGACATGAAAGAGAGAGCAAAAACAAGAGTAAGCTGCGGTGGTGGAGTAACTGAAGTGTTCCCAGTCAAAATCTGTGAACACCAGGGAAGAGTCTAATGCTCTTTATTCCTTGATTATTTGCTTGAAGGTAAAGCGATAGAGCTCAAAGTACACCCGATATTCTTTGCTGACGATGGAGACTTCATAAGTGATGATCCTACGTCCTTGTAACGAGCATTTTACGTATGGGTGGACGTTTCGAAAATGGAAATGGAAATGCGTACCGCATTAGTCTGAAAAAGAGCAAGTACTTGCGCTGCCCGTTCTCTGATTCACTCAGGCCTATTTAAGACACTAATTTGAATGGAACTGTGTGAAAATATTTGGGATCTATGCAATAGTGAAATAACCTGCGATGAGGATGAAGGTGGATGGGTATGAAGTGGTGGGAAAACTCCGTTATCTTCTGTGACTGAACAAGGCCCCCTAAGCTGAAAGAAAAGCTCTACACCAGTATTCACATGCGGCTTAAAATGTTGGACAATGTGCAAAAAGTATGGAAGTATATTCGAAGTATGCTTCGCTTGATAGCAGGAGTGACAAATCTTGATCGAATAAGAAGTTCGGAAATCCATGGAAACCTTCAGTCAAACAAAGCATTTCACAAAAAATAGATAGCGACCGGCTCAGCTGGTATTGCCATGTTCGAAGAAGGGATCACTTGAACGTTCCAAAGATATCGCGAAAGAAAGGCAGGCTTATAAGCTCCTGGATCACACAGCTTAAGGCACAAGTTGCGGAACTTCACAGGAAAAATATTGAAACTGATGATATACTTGCTGGTGTTCCATTTTCTGCAGATGGAAATCTAAAATGCACTTTTAATAGACTATGTGTCACATTAAATTGTAAGCAACCACCCACCATCAGCAGAATATTTCGTGTTAAGCAGACAAGTGATGCTGTCATCATAGTGAAGTTTCTTTCCGCTCACGACAAACGAACCATCATGAAAGAACTTGCTCATTTTAGGAAGACAAACTCCCGACACTTTTGCCAATCCGACATCGGCTTTCATGCGAATCGACCGATATTCATGCACGACTGTCTTACTGGACGAAATCGGTGTAATCTAAGAAAGCACTTCAACTCAAACGTCAAAAACACATTTACTACGTGTTTACCATGCGAGGACTTGTGCATCTTAAAACCCGTAGTGACTCAATTGCCGTGAATATTGACAGCGAGGAGCAGCTGAATAACATCGCCCTAATTCAAATGTCGAAAGAAGATGACCATCATTCGCCGCAGAATTCCTAAGCTCCTCAAACTCCAGGTGTTCTCAAACTATAATTTTCAAACTAACTTAGAATAATTTTTGATTTTTCCTTTTTTATTATTTGTTTTTATAATTTTTCTTTTTTCTTCATAATTTGTTAAATAATAATTCTTAATACTTTAGTAGCTTTTATTGTAAAACTTAAAATTCAAATTATGTCTTCATTATTTCCTCTCCCTATTTCTCTCTCTCTTCGAACCCCCTGTCAGTCCATCTCTTTTCCTACTATGGTGCTGATATTTAGTGTTTATTCTTATTTTTATAAATTGTCACTTGTGATTTCCCATATTATTATTTGTGGTGATTTTAACGCCAATTTGCTGAAAGCTGATACATTTTCGTCTCAATTGCTTAATGCAGTTTCTGCAACTGGACTGGTAGTGATGAATAGCATTTATCACACTCGATATTCACCAAATGATACCCCGAGCCTGCTCGATATTTTAATTGTTGCGAATCCTTCTAATGTGCTACTCCATGACCAATTAGCTCTTGATGGGATCTCTGATCATGATCTTATTTTCTGCTCATATGATATTGACTTTTCTCATTCGCAAATACCTCTAACTTTTCAGTTTAGAGATTTTAAGTCTATAAATCTCAACTCACTTGGTTTTCATGCGAGTTGCATGCCGTGGGACGATTGTAAATACGTTGCAAATGCTGATGAGAAACTGTGTTGTTTACAATCATGTATAAGCGAGCTGTACGAGTTGGAAGTCCCTCTTAAGACAGTTCGTATTCGTAATAAAAAGTGTCCGTGGTTCACTTCCGAAGTACAGGCATCAATAAGGGAACGTCGTAAGCAGTACCATAAGTGGAGAAGCAACCAATGCTCGGATAGTTGGTTAATATACTGCCAGGCGCGAAACCGGGCTACTTCATTAATCCGATTTGCGAAAAGATATTTCTCTGCATCGAAGCTAAATGGGAAACTCTCCTCGAAACAGCTTTGGTCTAATCTGCGGGATATTGATATTGGCAAAAGGAAAAAGTTAGATTTCGCACTGATAATTTTTTGGCTACCACATCAAGTCCATCCAATTTCGCACCGATTAGCGCACTGCTTAGTGATTATCAAGAGCCCTTTGACTTTAAAGTGGTGACAGAGAGTAATGTGGCTGAAATTATTCATGTGCTTAAATTTAATGCTATTGGTGTTGATGGGGTACCACTTAGATTTATAAAACGCATTCTTCCATATCATCTGTTGAGTCCGCTTACACATCTCATTAGCTACTGCATTACGTCCTCAACCTTTCCAATCTTATGGAAAGAAGGCAGAGTTATTCCTGTAGTAAAACATTGTGCCCCTCACTACCTAGCGACTACCGCCCAATAAGCATACTACCATGCCTGTCGAAGGTCTTTGAGAAAATACTTGCAAAGCAAATTAGTGTTTATCTTGTTGAAAATGATCTTCTGTGTCCGAAAGTCAATCTGGTTTCAGAGCTTATCACAGCTGTTCCACTGCGATGGTAAAGGTACTTGACGATATAAGATCTCAACTTGATAAAGACAGATTAACGATTCTGTGCCTCCTTGATAGGGTAAATCATGATTATTTTATGCCAAAAACTTGCTGTTTATTTTGGGTTTGGTAATAGAGCTATTGGTCTTATAAATAATTATTTATCAAACAGAACCCAGAGAGTGGTGGTTGGTGAAGCAATCTCTGAACCCAGAAGCCTTCTCTCGGGAGTACCCCAAGGTTCGATATTGGGCCCAATCCTCTTCTGTATGTTCATTAATGACTTACCCAGGGTTTGCAAAAATGTCTCTTCTCACCTTTATGCTGATGACATACAGATTTATTTGTCGAGGCCTATTGGCCTCATTGAGGACCTTGTTGCTAGAATCAATGAGGATCTCAAGGAAATCCATCACTGGTCGGAGGCGAATGGTCTTTCCCTAAATCTAGGTAAAACACCAGCTATATTGCTGTCATATACGGAATACGATACAGGCGAATTTCCGTCAATCTGTATTAATGACTTCAAAGTACCATTCTCAAAATCTGTAACAAGCTTAGGTTTTAAAGTGAACATGCGTCTGTCTGGTGCTGACCACGTTAATTTGATCGTTGGGCGCATTTATGGAGCTCTGACAAAACTCTGGATGTCTAGCAGTTTTACTCCAATTAAAATAAGGCTTCGCTTGGTCAAAACATTACTCGTGCCCCTAATTACCTATTCGGAGTTTGTGTATCCAAGATTGGACTCTGCCTCTGAACACAAACTGCTTGTGGCGTTCAACGATATGAGTCGGTATGTCTATGGCTTGCGGAGACATGACCACATATCAGCCTACCAAACCAACATCCTAGGTTGTACTCTCTCGCAGTACATCAGTGCAAGAAATTGGATTTCTCTCCACAAAATTTTCCATACAAAGCCACCAAGTTATTTGTACAACAAACTTATCTTCTGCCAGTCTACGAGAACACTCAACATAGTAGATCCTGACTTTAAATATCTGAATTCATCGCGCCTCTTTTATGTTAATAGTATTAGCCTCTGGAATTCGTTGCCAGTAAACATCAAACAAATTAGAGGTTTCACAAGTTTTAAAAATTATATATTTAAATATTTTTCTAATCAGCGCTAGTTCTCATCTCTCTTTCTCTATCTGTTTCTTCGTCTTCTTCCTTCTTCTTCTTTATTTCCCACATTTTCCTATATCCTTTCTATGATCTTATTTTTATTATTATTTTTTATTGAATTTTTAGTTGTAATTCGTTAGTATTTAAATCAAACCACTTGTGTAATATCCCTTTATTGTACTATAAAAGACTTTATGTCTTACTTGTATAAACCGTTTGAAATAAATGAAATGAAATGAAATGAAAATGAAAAGACACCGGCATTTGGTTTGCTTCAATGATCCAAAATCGGAGGCCTGCCGATATTCTCTGAAGTCAAACAGGCGAATCCCACAGGCGGAGGGTTATGATCTCTTGAGTTCAGATCATAATCTCACCGATATAGGAAGAAGAAGGAAGAAGGAAAGTTAGTAACCGTAGCTAATTCGTCCCAATCCTTGACTGGTGTTTATCCACACCACAATGTTACCATCAGGTTTATTTTTTTGAATTCTAGATTTTTTCGCTACTTTAGGAATATAGTCTGTATTAGATTCTACATGGAACGTTTAGTGTAGTATACAGCGATTTAAAGATCTAAAGAAAAAAAAAGCTTTTGTATATCTTCATTTCCATAGCAGAAGCAGCTTTCAATTGTGGTGTTCAAAACTTTGAACTTAGAGACGAATTTGTTCAAGAAAAATTTAAACCACAGGTTATTGATAACCGTTTTTGCCGCTGCTGGTTTGTCTCTAATACGCCACATAACGTCCGAATTGTGCGTACTTTATAGTACCATTCAAGTTACAATTGGCCACACTCCAACCTGTACGATACCGAAATGTAAATATCATAAGCTATGTCATTATAGCAATGATTTTATGATCTCAGGTGTAAAAATATTGCTTCAATTTAAAGCTGTAAAGTCAAAGGGCTGTCCTTAACTTCGATATACCACTAGGGATACTTTCAGTGACATCAACAATGAATAGTGAGAAAAGTAATAGACTTAAGACACAACCTTGCGGAACACCAGTTTCTGATTAGTAGGAACACAAGACATCACCAATAGAGCAATTTTTTCCTATACAACCTACTCTCCACGTGCAATAAAAAATCACAATCAATCTCTCTATAAAGTTTATTTTTAGATCGTAGGGATTGCAAAATATCAGCATAGCGTCCCACATAAAGGACCGATTTGTCCTTACATCACAAGGCAACCACCAACTGCCGTAGGAAATGCTTTCAGTTTCAAAAATTCAAACACTTCTATTTATTTCCAGCTAAAAACGATTTCACGAAACGAAAGTAATCAACCAAGAACCCACATTTATTTGTTTGCTCCTATTTAAGTAGATAAATACACGAGCTGTCCGAAAAACAAGTCCACCCACCCTCAAAACACCCTTGTTTCTACCTCATTTAGAAGCTCGGGTATACCTATATGCAGTAAACCAAATTATTTCGCCAAACTAACCTCACATAAACATTCTAGGGGTGGCGGTAGAAATTCATACCAGGCAGGTAATAATTGACTGAGTAATTAATTGTGTATGTCCTAAAATAGAAGCCCCCATTCCCGCGCGGTAGAGTGGTCGTAATAAATTGTTATGCTTTCGGATTTTTTTTTACATAGAACAGATAGTTACGTACTGTATGATACTGGAATTAATTGGGAATTAAGTGAAATCGATTGGAACTTATCGTCTGGAACCGAAAGAGTCCCGAAAAAATACCCCAGTGTACCGATAAGTGTGTAATTTATCTGAAACAGAAATCCACTTTTATTCCACTTCAGAGTAATCTACAGATTTAGCTACACGATTTGATTAAATCCACTTGGATTAAGTTAAAGTTATCTGACGTCTGTCAATAAAGGCTTGGATTTCAAGCAAATACTCGTAAAATCTTTGAGATAAATCGATGAAGCGAAACCCATCAAAGCAAGATGACACTCATTTGCATTTTTACGTGAAATTTCTTTTGTAGTCTTCTTGATTTACTTACAGATGGCGACATACTGGAACTAAGAAAATTATTGAAAAGCAAAAAAAAATTACGGATAAGTCGCGACAGGCTTGCTGTAAAAGTTAAAAAAGAACAAATTATGGGACAAAGAGACATTTTTTTATCCCGCCTTTTAAGTTTCAAACTTTGTTTTTTAGGAAAAAATTAATTTAAAGTAGTAAAGTACTTGGATTTATTATTTAAAGCTGTCAGCGAATGAACAAAGATAATCCTCCAGACCATAGTGAACTGAACGTAAGTAGATAGGTTTGGTAGTAGGGTGGGTATGTCTTAGAGCACCCCACACACGATCAATGTGAATTGGCAATATTGTTTGAATCAGCCACATTGCAATAAAAACTGAACATTTGTAGGCTCATCAATGTTCCATTTCTTCAATGTTCCTGACAATTCTTAACAGTAGAGAAACGGCTGCAATGTAATTTATATGCAAATACTGTCAATGTTCATACTGGAAAGAGTCAGCAAGGCTTACAATGCTCTCATCATTTGTAAGACGACTTCGGGAAAAAAATGGGGCCTGAAGCCTGCAAAGATGCACTGGTTATAATCATGATAGTCAGACCCATTCTTACGTAAAGGGCTCCTCTTGTGTGGTGGAAGGTTCAAATCCTGATGTCAGCAAGCATTTATTTATTTCTCATGAAATATATAAAGTCAGTCTGATCAATTGCGAAAGCTTGTGTGAATACTATTGCGAAAGCATAACAGTGGCAGTAGCTTGGTCATATGGTTGGAAAAATTGTTCGCTTTGTTCATTATGATTCGCCTATGACGGGGAAAAAATACTGTGAAAATTACTTCTGCAGACTTTATAACCGACGACGACCAATATCCCGCTGTCAGGCAGAATGAACCATTGAACATAGACGATGATAGTCAAAATTTCCGTCCACCTGACCAAAACGAAGTGAGGGTAGCAATATCCAAGCTGAAATCCAACAAGGCTGCTGGACCTGACGGCTTACCGGCCGAACTTTTCAAGGCAGCTAGTGATGAATTGGTAGAGTGAATGCACCAACTCATCTCTAAGATTTGGTCAGACGAGTGTATGCCTGATGAATGGAATATCAGCATCGTTTGCCCGATCCACAAGAAAGGAGACCCCCTCAACTGCGCCAATTAAGAGCCATTATTCTCCTCAACATCGCATATAATATCTTTTCTGCGATATTGTGTCAACGCTTGGAACCTTAAATCAACAGCCTGATTGGCCCCTATCAGTGCGGCTTTAGGCCAGGAATGACCACCAGAACGCTCGCTGCTCCATCAAGGCCGGTAATGACCTCACCGAGACCTTTGATGTCAAAAAAGGTTTTAGACAAGGTGACACGCTGTCATGTGACTTCTTTAATATTGTACTTGAACGGATTGTGCGAAACTCACAGAGCAACACCTGAGGCACAATCTAACACAAGTCTACACAACTGGCATACGCGTTTGCAAGCATTGAGACGGAAGCAGCCAAAATGGGTTTAGCGGTAAACGAGGGCAAAACCAAGTATATGATGTTGTCAACAAGAAGGGACAATCAACACCAACGAATTGGACCGAACATCACAGTGGGCAGTTGTAACTTTGAGGTAGTAAAGGACTTTGTCTACCTTGGCACTGATATAAACTCTAAAAACAATATCAGCGCAGAAATCAAGCGAAGAATTACTCTTGCAAATCGCTGTTTTTTTGGGCTTATAAGGCAATGCAACAGTAAAGCCCTATCTCGAACAACTAAGGAGACTCTGTGTAAGAATCTGATCCTCCCAGTCCTGCTTTACGGCGCTGAAACATGGACTTTATTAAAAGAAGATGAAGATATTCTTGGTCGCTTCGAGAGAAAAATTCTTCGTAAGATATTCGGTTCCGTTTGCGTTGACGGGTTTTGGAGGAGAAGATTAAATAACGAACTATACGAGCTGTACAGCGACATCGACCTAGTCAAAAAACTGCGTATTGGACGTGTGAGATGGTTAGGACATGTAGAGCGAATGGACACCAATGCTCCGGCCCACAGAGTCGTCGAATCTAACCCGGAGGTACGACGCAGTAGAGGAGTGTGCAACTGGAGGCAATTAGCTAAAAACCGAGCTAAATGGAGAGGCTTGTTGGTTGGGGCCCAGGTTCACCCCGAACTGTAGCGCCACCTACGTAAGTAAGTGAGTGCCCGCACGATTGCTTTAGGTGCAACATTGTTAAATGCTCCCTCTTCTTCTTCTTCCTTTTATCAGCGAGGTTATGATCCGAAAATAAGGGATCATTATCCTCCCACTTCATCGCATTTCTACTGATCCGCCTGTGGGGTTCGCCTATTTGACCTCAGAAAATATCGGCAGGCCTGCCGATTTTGGATCACTCGGTTACTGAGGCCAATGAAATGCCGATGTCGTCGCATTTGTCTGATCCAGGCGTTTATAAGCCTGCATTTCCTACATCGCGATGTCTTTGGAACGTGCATTGATATTGCCTTTTTAACGGTGTTCAAATGATCTCTTCTTTGAACGTGGCAATACCAGCTGAGCCGGTCGCGCTCTATTTTTTGTACGATGGTTTCCTTGATGTGAAAGCTTCCACGGATCTTCGAACTTCTTATTCGATCAAGCTTTGTCACTCCTGCTGTCATGCGAAGCATCTTCATCTCAGCTGCCGTTAATTTACTCTCATACTTTTTGTACATCGTCCAACATTGTGAACCGTATGTGAGCGCTGGACGTACAACTGCGGTGTAGAGCCTTCCTTTCAACTTAGGGGGCATTTTTCTGTCACAGAAGATAGCGGAATTTTCTCGCCACTTCATCCACCCTACGCTTACACGATGATTGATGTCGTCATCACAAGTTGCTTTGCTATTGATCATAGATCCCAGATATTTGAACTTTTCACACTTGGGAAGCACTGTTCCATTCAAATAAATATCTGGAATAGGCCTGAGTGTATCAGAGAACGGACAGCATAAGTACTCTGTCTTTTTTGAACTAATGCGATACCCATTTCCCTCCAGAGCGTCCACCCACACACTAAGTGCTCGTTGCAGGGATGTCGGATCCTTACTTATGATGGCTCCATCGTCAGCAAAGAATAACTGATGTACCTTGGGCTCCATAACTTTACCTTCAAGCAGATAATCAAGGACTGTAATAAAGAGCAAAGGACTTAAAACGCTTCCCTGGTGCACCCCGACTTTGATTGGGAACTCTTCGGTTACTCCAGCGGGGCATCTTACTCTTGTCTTTGCTCCTTCGTACATGTCCATGATCATCTGTACATAGGTTCCTGGAACCCCTCGATGTCTTAGCGCCACCCATATCAGATCTCGTGGTTGTCTGTCGAATGCCTTTTCAAAGTCAACCAATACAATATGCAAATCCCTTAAGGAATCACGATGTTTTTCCATTATGATCCTTATACTTTGGATTGCATCTGTGGTTGATTTACCATTGGCCCACCCCGCACTGATCATCAGATAGCCGTATTATTTTTCGCAGTCGGCCACCTAATACCCGCTCAACGATCTTCATGGTGTGTGATATCAGCTTGATCGAACGGTAGTTATCACAGTTTCGCGTATCACCCTTCCCTTTGTATACAGGGAGAAGGTAACTTTCCCTCCATTGATTCGGCATTGGGTCACCTCTCACAAATTTGGAGATGAGAGTTCTGAGCCATCTGAACCCGATGTCTCCCATCTTTTTTCCAGAACTAAGAGGGCATCTCGTCTGGCCCAACTGCTTTTCGTTTTTTGTAGTATTTGACCGCCTCACTAACTTCTTCGACTGTAATGTCGGGTATTTCTTCACAGTTAGGGGTGGCTCTTGGAAAGTATAGCCGGGGAAACTGTTCATTTAAAAGTTCTTCACAATACTACCGCCACCTCTGCAGAATTTTCTCGTCATCCACAACAAGCTGGCCATGAGCATTGTTAATTAACTTTGGCGAACGAATCTCCTGAGCATTCCTTCATCTTTGGGCGGCTATTTTGCGCTCTTGTTCATATTGTGTCTTCGCAGCTCCTGGATAGCCTGGTTTGCATCAGGAACTGGGGAAGATATTTTCTCCAGCTCCCGATACAGGCCCTCCGTACTCTCTGCTTGAAGCTGGGCGCACTTTTTCTTCGCTTTTTTCTTACAACATCTGTATTCCATTTCTAGGCGAGCTTTTTCGTCACTATTATTAGAGGGGCACTTTGACCAAGCTTTGAAAGCCGCTTTCTTCTCATTTATCAGCTTCTTAGCTTCATCACTCCACCAACATATTTCTTTGGCGTGTTGATGGTGGCCTTTTGAAGCTCCTAGCAGTGATATGGCCTTCTTTAAACAAGTTCGCTGTAGGGAATCCCACATATTTTGTGCTCTACACTCTTCATCCTCAGCTCCGTTGATGGTGTGAGAGAGGTAATTTTTCATTACGAAAACAAAAGCCTCGCCTGTTTCTTTGTCCAGATTGTACCACTTGATTTTCTCATATTTTTCTTTGGCGTTTTCATAAAAATTTCTGTTAGCAGGACACGGTGTTGCCGAGCGATTGCCTCTCCCAGGATCACTTTGCAATCTTTTACCCGAGGCTTCATGAAACTGGCTACCACATGGTAGTCAATCTGAGTTTCATCTCCACCACTGCTGTAAGTGATCAGGTGTCGGCTTTTTTTGATGAACATGGTATTTAACACGATAAGACCGTGTGATTTGCACATGCTTAGGATGTCTTCACCAGGAAGGTTCCTGGTGTCATATCCTAGTCCTCCATGGCAGTCTTCATAGTCTTCGTTTGTCTTCCCGACATGTCCATTCAAATCTCCTCCAACAAACAGAAACTCTTCCTTTGGGATGTTCTTAAGGAGATTGTGGAAATCTACCTAAAATGCATCTTTATCTCTCTGATTGCACCCATTTTGGGGAGCATATGAACTGACAATATTCCACACCTCTCCTTGTATTACTAGTTTCATCAAACGGTCGCTGGACTTTGAAATGCTCAAGACGTTACCAAGTAGCTCTGCCGCAAGGATGATACCGATTCCGTTCTTAGTCCTTTCCGTTCCGTAGTAGAACATCTTGTAATCTTTTGTCCTAACGTCCAAGAAACGCGCCCGATTTCCGGTGTTTTTCTATTTCGTCTCTTGGACACCCAAGATATCCACCCGCCTTCTATTCATCATCTCATCCAGCTCGTAACTTCGACCGGTCATGCTTCCAACGTTCCAACTCGCGACCCTCAAATTCCTTCCAAACTGTTTCGTTATTTTGCTAGTCCCCGGAATCCGTATAGATCTGACCCGAATATTTCTGCTCGGTCCAGGATCAGTACCATGCACAGCAGTGGTAGTGCCTGGCGGGGTAGTGCCTTTCCTTTTAGCAAGTATTACCATAATGATACAGTTTTGCAATATTACCATATTGCGATGGTGTTTGTTGTTTGACACGTGCATGCTCCTGTTTTAGTATTGTTTGATCTTTCTTCTATGACACCGGTGATCTCCAGTCGTGTCAACCCACGGACTCGCATGCACACTTGTGGGAGGGTTTTTAAGGTGGTATATTTGTCGCTAGGCTCACTTGGGTGTTATATTGCCTAGATCTGATTTGTCCCCTTAGTTGCCTTTTACGACAAGCGCTAGTTGTTGGGGGGCGCTGCAGTGATATTCTTAACCCATTCCGGGGGTGTTAAATGCTCCCTCTATGTCGAGAAATGCTAGCAGTGTGCTTTTTGCAATCGAATGATTTTTATGGTGCGCATCAGTGAGTTCAGGGCCGTTTCGCCAATTTTCCTTTACTGTCCGCATGCTGGGAGGTTGACAGCACACTTGGATTAATGCTGCAACGAATGTGGAAGTCTAATAGTTTTTCCAGAGTCTTCATACAACATCCACTACGTATCCACCATTTTTTCTCAAGCTGTCTACCGTTAATTTACATTTTTCAATTATCAACACTGATCACGGCAAACCTTATCTATATGCACATTTGTTTGACCTGCACAGTGATGGCTTTAATTTATTGACTGAGTACCCACGAATACTTTTTCTTAGCGCTGCATATTGTATGTCAAGCTAAATTAGAAAGCATAGAAATATGCACATGCGAAAGAGTTGACAGTAATAATGCATTCCGGATCTACACCTGATTCCCACACCTTTCACTTTCTGCTTAAGTAAACCATCATCAGACAACTCTCACTCCCTCATCTTGTCTTTGGGTTACGAGACTGTCACAGTGAAAGACAAGTCGTAACTCTTCATTGACCATGTCGTCTTCTGGAATGAGGATGCCTCAATTGGACATCCTCTCTGTCCAAGCCTAACAATACCAATTTGTATTTGTTATTCAACCGAAGTCAAGGAGTCAGCCCCAATTGGTATGCCCTCCTTTCTCAATCAGAGGAGTACTCCCCTTTACGATGACACAGGCTTTTGTTAAAGTTCGATAACCCAACTGTCAACTCTATGTACGAAACAATTTAAAACAATAAAAAATAATGCAAAGGACGTGTTCCTTTCTTTTCGTTTTGGAGAACTTTTATTGTCCCCATGGAAGGCGTTTGTTTTTCTGACTCGAGTACATGAGGTCGAAGAATAACAATCAACAATTTAAATAATGGAATATTGTTTCCGGCAAAGTTTAGGAGTCCTTCGTGCGTCATATACTTTGACACTTTGTCGATAGAATAGATTTTTTTTATTATGTGAATTTTACATCCTTTTAAGTAGTGCTTTGGAGGAACTTTTGTGAAGATATTTATGAGAAAAGTTTTGATTCTATGATAGGAGGAGTAGAAACGAGATTAGTTTGTTTTGGGAAATTTTTATTTTTTAAGTTTTCAAGTTTTACACTGAACTTGCACGCGAAGATGGTTTCTTCTATTCTTTTGTGTGTAGACGTTTTCAAGGTGGAACCTTAAAAGTTTTTAGATTAAAATTTGTTCAGGAGATCCTTCATTTGATTGATTAGATAAATGACAGCAGCGGTAAGTGTGTAATGCAGTGCAATTAGTCTTTACTTTGGCAAAGTTTGATAAAACTTGGATAAGTTTTGGAATAGGAGGCAAGGCTACAACTGAGACAATAATTTAATTAATTGATTTAACTTGCACTGAAAACTAGATATACAGCTGTAAAGACCCTATAAATAAATACCTTTGCTGCAGGGTTTAATGGGGAGTGCAAACGATTTACTCAAATGCAATATGGTATGTGACGATTTTATCCTTTTTTCGGGTGCCCAAAATGATGCATCACCACCTCCACTCGGTGCTCCCTCGTAGTGAACTAACCATGAGCGTATGTCGAATCCGTCTATAGATGGGTAGCTGAACACTCGAAGCTGTGCGAGCAGGGCTGGGTGAACTTTTGCATACTTGTG
Source organism: Brachypalpus laphriformis (assembly GCA_945910035.1). Lineage (NCBI taxonomy): Eukaryota > Metazoa > Arthropoda > Insecta > Diptera > Syrphidae > Brachypalpus > Brachypalpus laphriformis. The sequence continues at coordinate 42,889,932 of OX246754.1, read as the reverse complement.
GGACCGGATGAGGCATTTCTTTTCGACTCCTCAGAAGGAGCAAGTACGGCGGAAGAATTCTCTCGACGCAATCAACGGCGGAATGCATAGACGGTTTTGACAGACACCTTGCTCGAGCTACTTCGACATATTCGCTCAGGCCTGTAAGGATTTCTATAATTTCATCAGGGATATGGAATAAAGATGGTGGCGGATGAACCCTAAATGGGCCAACCGCGGCGCTCATATCCTCAAAGCGAAATACTGATGTCGGTTGTCAAACCGGCCCCTCGTCCAGGAGGCTAAAACCCATCGATCTGGCCCTCCAGGTTGGGGGTTGTGGCGTGGGGGTAACTGCCTTACCACGTAAAAAAAAGCTAGTTATGAGAGGGACACCAGCCTCGGATAACAACAATAATCCTCCTCAATTGACAAATCGACCCGGAACGTCCACGGACTACGATTTACGGGTATGCATCTGGAATGTACAATCTTTGTACACCTCGTGTGCCGACCAAAAGCTTCAATCCGTTCTCACGAAGGACAAGGCAGGTACTACTGCGATTCAGGAGATACAATGGATAGGATCAGAAATGCAAAAACGGCCCAGCTGCGACATTTATTACAGTTGTAACAAAAGACTGAAGATTCATCGTGGAAAATTGGCTACGATCAAGCGTTGTCGACTTCGAGGCTATAAATGATCGCCTGACTATAATTTGCATCAGAGCAACATTCTACAATATCAGTCTGATATGTGCACACAAAGACGCTGAAGACCCTGTCAAGGAGGAATTTATGACCTCCTGAATGGTACCTACGGAGCCTGTCCGAAAAATGGCATAAAAATGTTACTTGGGAACTTCAATGCGAAAATCGGTAAGGAAACCATATTTGGCGGACTAGTCGGTAAATACAGCATTCACGACACGACAACGTTGATAAGTAGCACTAGGTTTCCTAGACTAAGAATCCACATAGCAACCTGGCTTTCCTTTGATGGTAGAACACGCAACAAAATCGACCACGTGCCAATTGACGCAAGGCGCGTCCTTCGGCGTATTTCCCGAGGGCCCAACGTCGACTCTAGCCATTTTCTTGTTGCAGCTTAATTCAGAGCCAGGCTGTCCAACGAGAAGAAGCTGCGAGCCGCCCAGAAGAAGAAGCTTAACTCTGGACGCCTTACCACGTCAGAAGAAGCCAGAGCCCACAAAGAGCACCTGTCCGAGAAACTCTCTGCATTGCATTCACTGACCACACAAGCAAACAACCAGTGGACCGAACACCGCAACATTATCAAGGATGCGGCCGTGATCACCCTTGGTTACCAGCCACCATTAAAAAGGTTCGTATAGTGATACTTACTTACTTAGATCCTTTAACCCCTCGGGGGGCATACGGCGTCAACCACGCCTGCGCGCCATCTTGTTTGAAGTTCTGCAACGCGTTTGAGCTGCCTCCAACTCATTCCTAAAGAGCTCGATTCCTCCTCAACTGTTCTGCGCCACGTTTGCCTAAGGCGTCCCGCTATTCTCCCTGCCTGGGTAAGCGGATTCCACTGCATGGCGTATTTCGCAATGGAGTTGTCTTCGCGCCGTAGTGTGTGTCCAATCCATTGCCACTTTCTTCTTCGTATAGTAATGCTTATGGGTTCTTGGCCCGTTCTCAGATAAAGTTGTTCGTTAGAGATGCGGTTCGGCCAAAAAATCCTCAAGATGATTCTTAAGCATTTGTTTACAAAGACTTGCAGCTTTCGTGTGTTAATGATGTCCACCTTCCAAGTACTGCACCCATAAAGCAGCACTGATTCTACGTTGGAGCGGAACAGTCGCAGCTTGGTTCTTAAGCTGATAACATTGCTTCTCCAGATTTTAGATAGCATTCCGAACGCAGCTTTAGCCTTCCCCATTCTGCTGCACACATCCAGTTCGGTGCCACCGCGATTAGCCGAGACCACACTTCCTAAATACAGAAAGTTATCAACTTTCTCGACTTCCCGTCCGGCAATGTAAAGTTGAGCGCGGTTGTTAGAAGAAGTGCTCAGGGCTTTTGTTTTGGCTGTGTTTATTTTTAGCCCCACTTCGTATAATGATGAGTGCGTTCAACGGCAGAATGTGACAGACGATGCACATAAGAAAGCACTACAGGGCAAGACAAGAGCAGCGAGAGAGGAGAATCGGATCGAAGAAGGGAAGAGAAGAAAATTCTGCGTAAAAAGAAAAGGAACCACGCAGCTTCCTAACTCAAGGATATCGAAGAGTCTCGCGAGCGCAACAACATCCGGAATTTTTATCGAAAAGCCAAGCAGCTGGCTGCAAACAGGGAGAGAAATAGGGTAAGAAGAGAACCCACTTTGAGTCAATGACGAATCAACAACACCACCCAGTATTGAAGAAGTTAGCGCAGCAATTAGAAAACTGAAAAACAACAAAGCCGCTGACTCTGATGGCCTCCCAGTTGAACTTTTTAAATACCGAGGTGATGTCTTGGTAGGGCGCATGCGCCAAGTCATCAGCCAGGTATGGATGAACTACTGGAGTATCAGCTCTATATTCCCCATTTTGAAACTCCGAACTCTTGCAAACATGCACCGGATACCGGCAAGGAAATGCGGTGTCATATGACTTCTTTAACATTTTGTTGGAGCAGATAGGGCAGTTGGAAAGACGAAAGGTAATATTTTTTACAAATTTATCCAATTGCTGGGATCGAAAGATCCCGGCAAGCCGTTGTAGAGGCATTTACAGCAATTGAAGAGCAGGCGAAACAAATATGTATTGAAGTAAATGAGGACAAGACTAAGTTCATGTTGCCAACAAATAAGAAATTATTCACTCAAAACCTTGAACAGAACGTCACTGTTGATGACTACAGCATCGAGGTAGTTAAGGAGTTTACCTACCTCGGAGCAAACATAAACCCCACAAATGACACCTTCGTGGAGATCCGACGAAGAATAACCCTAGCAAACCGTTGTTACCTTGGTTTGGCAAAACAACTGAGTTCAAAAGTCCTAACTCGACGGTCAAATTAATGCTCTATAGAACGCTCATCTTACCAGTTTTGCAGAAAAAGCAGAGCAAATATTGGGTACCTTTGAACGAAAAATGCTTCGTCATATATTAGGTCCTATATGCGAGGAGGGCGAATGGAGGAGAAGATACAACTGCGAACCCTATGAGTTGTAACAGGATGTGGATGTAGGCCAAAAAGCAAAGACCCGTGGACAACAAGAGAATCTTTGAATCTCAGCCCCAGGTTGGAGACGGCGAAAAAGACCGAACCTCTGGTATAAAGACCAAGCTGTCGGGGATGCCAGAAAACTTGGTCTTCACAACTTGAAGCAGCGTGCCCGGGACCGCAGTGGATGATAGGCAACGATTCTTCAAGGGTCGGGAGCCCTTTAAGTAAGCAAGTAAATAATTCTATTGTCCTTATGAAAGCAATAATTACAGCTGCGGGGGAGTTCTTTAGGTCTGTTGGAGATATGATCTCTTTAATTTTATACAGCTCTTACATGTGTTCGGTGGTTTCGTCCTCTTCTAGACAGAGGCGGCAGGTGATATCCTCCGAGATTCTCATTTTGTTAATGTGGTATTTTAATTGGCAATAACTAGTAAGGAAGCTCACAAGCCTTTTATAGTTTCTGCTGTATTTAAGGACGTAAATTGCCATTTTTGGAAGGGTCGGAAAGCTTGTTTAAGACGATGGGTGTTATTCCAATGTTGCTTTCCCAACTGTTTAGGGTATTTTTAAAACCAGAATCAGTTCTGGTTCAATGAACAACCCAGAGGAGCATTTTCTGTTTAGCAAATCTGTAGTTTTATCGCCTACGTGGCTCGGTTCCCACCACAATTTCACTTTATCGTATTGCTGACTGCCTCCGGACCTGGTTTGATGAGGAATGCCGGCAAGCACATGCAGCAAAACAAGAGGCGTACAAAGCGGCGCTATATAGAAGGACTAGAGCTGCTTACGAGCTCTACGTGCGCAGGAGAAAAGAGGAACATCGACTTCTCAGAAAGAAGAAAAAGGAGCATGAGAAGCGCTCGATCGAGAAGATTGAGAGACTCTATTGCTGGAATAATTTTCGAACATTTTACCAAAGGGTAAAAAGAACATGCCAGGGTTTCAAAGCCAGAACAGAAGCCTGCAGGGACGAAAATGGCAACATAGTAGTGGAATCGCAGTCGGTGCTGAGGATATGGAAGGAACACTTCTGCAGACTGCTAAACGGCGATGATGACCAATATTCCGCTGTCAGGCAGAATGAGCCATTCAACAGTGACGATGGCAGTCAAGATTCCCGTCAACCCGATCAGAATGAAGTGAGGATAGCGATATCTAAACTCAAATCCAACAAAGCTGCTGGAGCCGACGGCCTTGCCGCTGAACTTTTCAAGGCAGGAGGAGATGAGTTGGTAAGGAGCATGCACCAGCTCATCTGTAAAATCTGGTCGGACGAAAGTATGCCCGATGAATGGAACCTCAGCATCGTTTGCCCGATCCTGAAGAAAGGAGACCCTCTGAACTGCGCCAACTACAGAGGTATAAGTCTCCTAAATATCGCATATAAGATCCTGTCTGACGCGCTATCATGCGATCTCTTTAACATAGTACTTGAGAGAATTGTACGAAACTCACAAGCCAACCCCGGAGGTACAATCTTCTTCAAGTCTGTACAACTACTCGCTTATGCCGATGACATTGACATAATCGGAAGAACTCAGCGGGCAGTCAATGGGGCATTTACGAGTATTGAGATCGAGGCAGCAAAGATGGGTCTAGCGGTCAATGAAAGCAAAACAAAATATATGCTGTCTACAAAAAAGGACACCCAACATCGGCGTCTTGGACAGAACGCCACAATAGACAGATATAATTTTGAGGTAGTAAAGGATTTGGTCTACCTAGGCTCTATGGTGAACTCCGCAAATGACATCAGTAGGGAGATCACACGAAGAATTACTCTTGCCAATCGTTGTTTCTATGGGCTAAAACGGCAATTGAGTAGCAAAGCCCTATCTCGAACTACTAATGTAACTCTTTATAAGACACTAATCATCCCAGTCCTGCTGTATGGCACAGAGGCATGGGCTTTGACAAAACCGGATGAGGATGCCCTTGATTATTTCGAGAGAAAAGTTCTTCGAGCGATCTTTGGTCCCGTCTGCATAGACGGTGAGTGGAGGAGAAGGTACAATGCCGAGCTATACGGCATGTACAAGGACATCGACTTAGCCAGAAGAGTTCACATACAGCGACTAAGATGGCTGGGTCATTTAGAGCGGATGGAGCCCAACGTTCCCGCTAAGAAAGTTTTCGAATCCACCCCGGACGGACGGCGCAGTAGAGGACGGCCTCGCGGTAGGACCGGACCGGACCTCAACCAACTTGGCGTGCGCAACTGGAGGCAGCTGGCTCGTAACCGTGCTGGCTGGAGAGGTTTGTTGGTTGAGGCCCAGGTCCACCCCGGACTGTAGCGCCATCTAAGTAAGTAAGTAAGTAAGTGACTGCCTTCGGAAGATAGTTAACCAACGTTAGCCTTCCGGTACATAGGCTAGGGGCTTAGCTTTCTATTACACAGAAGGCTTCCTTTGGAAAAAAAGTATTCCTGATGAGAAGTTCTATAATGACTAGCCCAGGGTCTTAAGTAGAAGTTCAAGATCTTTCGTTGGTGATTGAACCTACAGGGTCCCTCAAATGAAGTGTTACCAATTCAAAATACTGTAGTTTCTTTTTAAAGTTATTATTTATTTCTGAAGTTTATAATTTTATATTTTAAGACCATATTAAAAATACATTTAATTTTATGAATACCATGTCAGTATTCGATATACTTCTAGTGCGTATGACGGCATCAATTATTTTGATCAAGGCATTGCGCGCTGCACAAATGTCTATGAGATTTGCGACCATTCCCGACGAAGCCCTGACTTCAATGTTTCGACGCTTTGATATTTTTTTGTTGACACCTTAGCCTTCAAAATGGACCAAATGGAGAAGTTAATCAAATTCAAGACTGGCGAGTATGGAGGCCACTGCTGCGAAGAAATGAACTGCGGAATGTGTAAAAACTGTTGTGTTAGACGAGCTTTATGAGACGGTGCTGAGTCCTGTTGGAATGTCCAGCGGTTGGCACCGAATTGTTTGCGTGCCCAAGGGATCAACACATTATTTAAGACCTTTTGTTGGTACACTTCTTGATTCACTTTAACGATAAAAATGAGCGGAGAGCGTCCGTTTGCAGTTACAGCAGCCCAAACCATCACAGAAGTAGCCACTTGTTTACGAACAGCAAAGTCGGTTTTGTAAAGTTTAGTTAGACTTGTTCTGCAACCACACACGATCATTTTGCTTGTTTACGTATTGCTGAACAGTAAACATTTTTTTCAGCTGACAATACCAAATTTGCAGATTATTGGCTGCGTGCAAGGCTTTCAGTGCTTTTGAACTTTGAAGGCAAACTGGCGTTTGTGACGGTGTTAAATCCTGTACTTTTTGTATCTTGTAGGGCTTCAATTTAAGTTCAATTTTTCAGTACATACGGTATGCTTGAGTCGGACACGTTCACGTCTTTAGACAATTTTGCTGCACTCTGCTGTGGTCTCTTTGAATTCGATGCTTTACCTTTCGGACCATTTCTGATACTGCTACTATTTTTCCAGGACCTAACCTACCAGTATCATTGTAACGCGTAATGGTCCGATACACAAACATTTTATTCACACGCTGCAACTCACGAGCAAAAGGTGTGTTTTGGTGCGACGTCGCTACTCAGTAAAGTAAAATCTAGCACGGAGTACAACAAAAAATTAATGGCAACCACTTTACCTTTAATGTTCAGTCAAAAGTGAGTTCGAGTTGGAATGTATACTTTGCAACACTCAATTTCAGAGGGCGTTGAAAAGAATTTTTTCTACAGCGCGAATATTTTGTCAGGGTGATAGCGAGCAGGTGCACCAATCTTCAAATATTAAAAAAAGCTTCAAATCCTGATTGACTGGGGATCGTTTTGGTGAGAAGCTCTTACTTTGCTTTGCATAATTCTCACCAAAACACGGCTAATGACTGCAAGACAATCACACTATTTCTTTTGAATTCCATTTCGAATTATTTCGCTTTACGTACGACGTAGCACGATAAGCTTCCGTAAGCTTGTAAGCAATTGGATATACTGTCAATATATGTCAAAATATGAATCAGCTATTATCGCTGTCCATCAGTACTGCCAATGTAAAGTTGGTAATACTTCACTTGACGGACCCTGTAATTTGAGGACTGGTCAAAGGCTTACATTTCTAAATATAGTATTTACCTTGAAAACTTCTTCCTGAATTAGGATTGGTTTTGATTGGAATTTAACTTTGGCAGTTTTCATTGCACAACGAGACGAATGTTGATTAAAACTTTAGCTAGATACCAGGCGATGAAAAATTCAATCGACTAGACTCACTAAAAAACTTTTCAATTTTCATTTGAAAATAAATTCATTCTCGTTACACAAATTAAATAAATTTCATCTCTACTTCTCGATAGTGGGTATAAAAAAAAAGTTCATTTTGATATTTACTCATCCTGTCAGTTGCCAACTTACTAATAAACTTTTAGCAGTACTCACCTCATCGATGGACTCGCATTCAAACAAATGAATGTGTAAGAGTGGATCTCGTGGATCCTTCATCAGGTAAACAAGTCCTGTCAGAGGACCATTGAATTCCATAACAGCTGCACTCTTCATGGAGGCACCTCCATTGCAGTCAGCTGCATTTGAAGTACTTGTTCCACCTCCAGTCATATTGCCAGCAGGACCACTAGAAGAACACCCTGATGATGATGAGGATGACGCTGACGTAGTGGATGACAATGATGACGATGACGAGGACAATGTCGTTGCACTACTCAAAGCGTTTTTGATGCCATTTGTGTTCTGTTTAACTTGAGAGTATCCGCTGCGTCCATTCCGATGGATAATGCGGCACATACCAACGATATGCTTCAACGGATGGCCAAACTGAAGTTCAAAATCTGAATTGTATGACTCGAGGATACCGTTTTCAACGCCAACCGATAACTGCAAAGAGAATGTTGTTATATAAGAGATAGATATACATTTTGAGATACAAATATATTTAAATAAAAACAACGACAATATGCCAAGGACAACGATGAGGCCTCCGATGAGTGCACACACAACAAATAATAAAAACAGAAGAAGAATAAAAATATACACACAGAAAAGGATAAAACTACTCTATACGGGTACAAGGACTCGCAGAGACGACATCATTTTCATGGTCGGTTTCATGTGAATGATTAATTTGAGAGGTTTTCTGTTGCTCGTTCCGCCTAGTGGGTTATGGTCCAATTTGCACTTACATAAACGAACGGAGGGTTAATGAATAATTTAAGAAGAACAACGTGAAGGATTCACATAATCGACGGAAGGATATACCAGTATATGCAAATAATTGTTTACCACAAGTGTGGTGAAATGGGGCAGAAAATTACTTCGGACGTCATATCGATGTATTTTTGAAGAGTCCTACCGGCGGCGGATAAGTCTATGAGATGTAATTTGTGTGCGCATATCGAAATTAGATGTTAATTGGAAGTAGCAGGGGGGCTGTAACATAAAGAGTTTATGACTTGGAGTCATAACAAAATTTATGACTTTGCCAGGATTATCCCGAGTGAAAGAGTGACGAGGGTATGCCTAACGACCAATGAAGTGTGTTTGTTTTTGAGAACAAAGGAGATATAAATCCACTCATTAGGAAAGAATGCATTATACAAAAAAAAAGGCATGTCCTTAGCAGTGATTTGATGGTGATCCTAGGCAAGGCAGGCGCTGATTAGACGAGGGCATAGAGGGACATTGCTTTTGACGATTTTTTGAGGAATGAAGCTGAGATTGGTGTGATGGCTTTTGTAATTAGACAGCTTTTGTGGATTAGACGTCCTCAAGGTTAAGCACGTAAAAACCTTGCCATCGTACTTGTATTTAAATTGTGCGATAAGTCGAATCAAATCTGTTTATCAAATAACAGGCCTCTTCGTCAAATACAGTCCTAAGCCAACTGCCTTCAGTTGGTAAACTTTTTTTAACAAGTTTGTGGCCATGCCAATATGGCGTATAGGCACTGCGACCAGAAATATCTTTTGTGCTAGGGGCAAACTTTTAGGACAGCAGTACTTTTACTCTCCTAATGAAAGCGATAATTACGGCTGCGGAGGAGTTCTTTAGGTCTGTTGGAGATATGATCTCCTTAAGGAAAAAGCTTCTCCTAAATCTACACAGAGCTGCGCACTCACATAGTATGTGTTCTGCCGTTTCGTCCTCTTCTAGGCAGAGGCGGCTGATGATATCCTCCGAGATTCTCATTTTGTTGAGGTGGTATAGTAATTGACAGTGACCGGTAAGAAAGCTCACAAGCCTTCTTATATCGTTTCTGCTGCATTTAACTGCCTTTTTTTGGAATGGTTAGACAGCTTGCTTTCTCAACTGTTTAGGGTATAATTAAAAGCAGAATCCGATATTCCGCAAAAAGGTTCAGGTCCAGTGAACAACTCAGAGGAGCCTTTTCTGTCTAACAGATCTGTAGTTTCGTTGCCGTCAACGTCTACATGATCCGGTACCCACAACAATTTTACTTTATTGTATCGGGCCAAGTTGTGTAAACTATCGAAGCAGCTTAGAACTGATTTTGAACTGATCAAGTGGGATCAGTGCTTTAAGAGTCGCTTGGCTATCGGTGAGTATGTGGATAGAGGCACCTTTGATGTCTGAGTGCAAGTTTATGTTAGCACAAGTCTCACTAGCATAAAGCTTGGCCTGGAAAACACTGGGACTCTTTTCAACTGATTTCGAAATTTTATAATTCCATACACACCGGTGCCAACTCCTGAATCCATTTTTGATCCATCGGTATACAACACTAATCCTTTTGGATCAAGCGACGGCCCGTCATTATTCCATATATCATGGCTTGGGATCACAATCTCAAACCTTCTACCAAAGTTTAGAGTGATTTGGGCGTAAAGTCAAAAATCGTGCTGAGCAATTTTTTCTATTTTTTGTGCTGAGCATGTCTAGCTCGGGGAAGTCAGTTAATAGATCCATGAGATCCACATGATCCAATGTACTATTAACACCCGACTTTCGAAAACTAACTGCACTGTGAATTGACACTTTTTTACGAATATATATAACGGAGTGAGTCCGATTATGGCTTCTATGGCTTTTGTGGGACACGTATGCATAGTACCTGTGATACCGAGACAAACTAATTTTTGAAGTTTGGTGAGTTTGTTGATGGTTGTGACCTCCTTAGTTTTTGACCACCAAACAATGGACGCATTAGTAAGGATGGGTCTAACCACCGTGGTATATAGCCAGAAGATGACCTTAGGGGACAGACCCCAGGTTTTACCATATATACGGCGACAGGGTCACATGGCAGTGGTTACCAGTTAAGTTTTTATCTAGGACAATTCCTAGATATTTAATCTCTTCGGAAAATCCAATAGTTGTACCATTTAGAGTCACCGAACCAAGGTTTAGCCGTCTTCTTCTTGTGAACGGTTCAACGACTGCCTTGCTGGGGTTAATCGATAGGCATCCCCACTACACCAGTTCGAGACTACAAGGAGTGCATCTTGCATGAGTTGACGCACATTGTCATCATGTTTGCCCTTGATAATGATCACAAGATCATCTGTATAGCCTATAGTTCTGAAGCCTAAACTAGTCTAAGTCTATTAAATAAGTCATCCACCACGAGAGACCATAAGAGAAGCGAGAGAACGCCGCCTTGGGAGCTGCCTTTAACTGCGGAAACCGTCACAGAGAGCTCTCCTGCCGTTGATGTTATTATGCGGCTGTCGAGCATAGTCCTAACCCATCTGGTAGTAGGTTAATCGATTCGCCTGCGTCATGGCACTAGTGACGGAGTCATAATCAGTGTTATCAAAAGCACCTTCTATGTCAAGGAATGCATTATGATTTTATCTCTGCGACGAGAGATAGTGAAAGCGCCTTCCGTGGATCGACCTTTCCTGTTTTCATATTGACTTGAGTGCAGAGGTATACTCTTTTCAAGAATGCCTCTAATATGAATGTCTAGCAGTCTTTCTATGGTTTTCAAGAAAAACGATGTCAAGCTGATTGGATGGTAGGATTTGGGTAGCTTGCTGGGTTTATTGCCTAGCTTACTGTTAAACACCACATTTACTTCCCGCCAAGTTTGTGAATGTATCCTATGTTGAAGCTTGTTCTAAATAGAGCTACCAAGGCGGGCAGGATGTAATCAAGACTGGAAAAACACCTCCTCTCTCCGCTGCCTTAAAAGGTTTAAAGGAACCGATCCATTTAATTTTTTCCTTGACTGAACAAATTTTCAGACAAGCTGTTGACTCTTCTGGAGGTGCTGCAGGTGGTACCTTCAGGAGCATCAAGTGTGTAATAGTTTAAGATTGTACTTATTGGAATGTTCTTTTGAGAGAAACTTCTGGAGACGGGCTGCTACTGGAAGGGATTCAATGCTTTCGCAGTTCTTTCTTCATGCTGTTCTCTTGGATTTTCTCAACTATATGTTAAACTTAATCAATGCTGACCTACATTCGACTCAATTTTTGGTGCGTTTATCGGTGCTGAAAAATTTTTTTTTCACTTTTTCCGGAATATTAATAGCTGGTCATTCCACTACGGTACGCTCCGTTTACCCGCATTGTTATTTTTTAAGACACAGCTACTACTAAAGGATGAAATTAGAACGTCATTTAGCTGGCAGGCTGCCACATCAACGTCACATTTTGACCTTAAAGATGTAAACAGCATGCCATCTTTGACCGCGAGATTTTTACGAAAAAGTCCCATTTCGGTGCGTAATGTACTTGTTCGGGTTTAAGCCCACCCGAGATGTTAAATTAATCAAAGGATATTAGTCCCTCTTTGATACACTTGAAGGCTGCGGCATCTCCGACATATTGCAGGCTATAACAGATTTCAAAGAAAGACGAGTAGGGGCTTGAGTGATGCTTACGATTTTAGTGTTTACTATATCAGCTCCAGCTCAGAGAAAGTTGAATGGGCGGTAGGCACATTTAAACCTTTTAAAGCCCCCGGCGGTGACGGTCTGTTTCCAACACTTCTTCAAAAGTCAATTGACCTCATCCTGCCGGGGTTGACAGCTTTATTTAGAGCCAGCTACAATTGGGGATACATACCACCCACCTGGAGGCAGGTTAATGTGGTTTTCATCCCCAAGCCGGGCAATAGGCCTAGCGAGCTGCCTAAATCATACAGACCTATAAGTCTAACATCATTCGTCCTTAAGACAATGGAGAGACTCATAGATATCCATATTAAAGACCGGTTAGATCTGTCTAACCCTCTGCACTCGAATCAGTACGCATACAGGAAAGGCAAATCTACAGTAGGTGCCCTTCATTATCTCGTCAAAAAGATAGAGGGAACACTCAGTTCAAGGGAGATAGCCTTTGGTTACGACTCGATCGCAAGGGCGATCAGTAGCAGAGGTATCGAAGAATCGACCAACCAATGGATCAGGGCCATGCTGGTAAGTCGATTCATTACTTCCTCCTCTGGGGGAGTGTCGGTGTCCATAACTGCAGCCAAAGGCTGTCCTCAAGGAGGAGTTCTTTCCCCCCTGTTATGGTCTATAGTCATCGACAACTTGTTAGTAGATCTTCACAGATCAGACTACACCACCGTCGGTTATGCTGACGACTTGGCGGTTTTTATCAGAGGTAAACACAGCACGACAATTTCCAACGTCATGCAAAGTGCAATATCTCAAGTTGTAGAATGGTGTAACAAAGAAGGACTATCCATAAATCCTAGTAAAACCGCTCTGGTGCCTTTTACAAGGAAGACACAGGTCAACCTTGAACCTATCACAATCATAGGCTCCACACTAGTTTATTCCAGCGAGGTCAAATATCTTGGTGTAATTCTTGACAAACGACTTAATTGGAATTCACAAATCAAGTCCGCCACCGAGCGCGCTACTAGTGCACTGTGGGCCAGTAAACGCCTATACGGCAGAACTTGGGGTCTCTCTCCTAAGATGATACATTGGTTGTACATAATGATGGTTAGACCCATTCTCACATACGCGGCCATCGTCTGGTGGCCAAAAACTCTCCAGCAGACAACGGCAAACAAGTTGCAGAAGTTGCAAAGAATTGCCTGTCTTGGCATTACAGGTGCGATGCGCACCTGCCCTACGACAGCTCTGGAAGCTATTGTTGGGCTTACACCCTTACCAATCTTCATTAGGAAGATGGCTGCTAGATATGCCATCAGGCTGCAGCTAGATCACGAGTATAAACCAGGCGACCTTGTGGGACATTTAAAGATACTCAACTCAATCCCTAAAAGAGACATGTTTTGCACTTTACCAGATATTATGGTCAGGCAACACTGCTTTGGTAGGCTATTCGAGGTTGAAATATTGGACCGCGAAAACTGGTCCAATGGTGCTCCAACACTGGACCCTAGAAGTCTGGTCTGGTTCACCGACGGTTCGAAAATGGATTCTGGAGTTGGAGCTGGGGTTTTTGGACCCAACACAAAGATTTCGGTACCTATGGGTACGACCCCTACTGTGTTTCAGGCTGAAATCCATGCCATTGAGATTTGCGCCAGACACAATCTCCGCAAGGGGATCAAAGGCGCTAGAATACATATCTTCTCAGATAGCCAAGCAGCACTTATGGCACTGTCGTCCAACCAAATGGACTCCAGAACCGTGAAATGCTGCTACGATGCATTGCAAGACCTTGCCAAATACAACAGGGTAAAACTCGGTTGGGTACCCGGACACCAAGGGATTGTGGGCAACGAATCTGCAGATGAGCTTGATAGGGCTGGCTCAGAATCTGTGTTCATAGGTCCTGAACCTTATTGTGGCGTCAATTGGGCGACAGCTACAACGCTGATTAACGAATGGGAAAACAAACTTCGTCTAGACCACTGGACTAGTGGGCCAGGTCTAAGACAATCCAAACGATTAATCAAGCCTTATTCCTATAAGGAAATCCTTAACGTAGATAGGGAAAGCATTAAGAAGCTTGTGAGCTTTCTTACTGGCCATTGCGGCTTGAGATACCACCTTAACAAGATGAACCTGTGCCAAGAGAAGGACTGTCGGTTCTGTTTAGAGGAGGATGAAACCTCCGAACACATTCTTTGTGAATGCCCGGCACTACACTGGTTAAGGAAACATATTCTCCACAAGGAGATACTTACTTCAGTGGAACTGAAATGCTCCGCTGCTAATGACATACTCACTTTCATAAGGGAGGTAGTACGTCTGTTAGATTAACTCCAACCCTCCGATACAATAGATATTTCAGGTCGCATTGTCGTTGCCACGCGGGCATCGGTTGTACAAGAGAAAAAAAAAAAAAAAAAAAAATATCAGCTCCAAAAATCTGCCACCTGAAACAAGTAAAGGTAGGACAATCCTCCCAAATGATATGTTCCACATTATCGCAGCCCTCTTTACAGGCGTCACATACACTGGTGACACTTAAACTTAGCACGTTGAGATGCTTGGCAAAGATACCCAGACACCTGGGAGTCGTCTTTTACTTTGCCTGCCTAATTCTCCAAGTGTCATTTTAGATGCTATTGAGAATGCAGGAAGGTTCAGGTCCTGAGAGGTCCTCTTCTGAACCGTGTTGATCAATCTCATCGGAGATCTCATTTTCAGCGATTTTATTGTTGGGGAGGCATATTGTTTAAGGCCTACTACCGCCCCGGACTGAAAATGCCATCTAAAGTAATTGAGGTAAGAATATCTATCGATAGGAATAGAGCTTTAAAAAAAGGTGATTTTCAAATTCCACAGAATATTCTATTTTCCCAGCACATAGGAAATATGTAAGATGAGTGGGATTTTATTCTTAAGTTGTTGAAAGGTACTCTTTTGAACCACTCAAGCAATTATCTATCGCTTTTCTAAAAACTTCAAAGCAAATATCTACGAGTAAATACCTTCCAATAATTTTACATCTAGTGGTGACAATGCGTTAATAAGAGCTTGGTCTATTTTCAGACTTGATCCCTTGAAATTTAGCCCACGTCCACATAAAAACCATTTACCCAACGTGCTCGACCAATGCGACATGCTAATGCTTTCTCATTTAATGGATAAATCTAATTATAAGTTTCTTATCAAAGAAAATCCCTTCAAATGGGCTTGAAGCATCCTCTGAACCCATTTACAATGGGATCAAGTAATGTACCATTGAAATGCTATCCAATTATTCAAATTACCATCCCCAAAAGCATTACATTAACCGGTGGTAAGCTCAAACTGCCATAACAATAAATAACAGAAAGCACTTCCATTTCTCCTCTGCCTCAGGTGTGCAGAGTAGCTTTCTTAAACTCATCTTTCTACTTAATTACTTCTGCAAACCGATTTCCTGGTGCCGCCCTCATTAAATTACCCACAGCACCCCAAACCGATTTCATCGACTAGCAGCAATTTCCAATAATCTGCCAAATCATTTCTAACCTATACAACCACCTGTGCACGCGAACGAAATCCTTCATTCTGATTTGTGTGCCATTCTAAAATTAACTTTTGAAATTAATTTACTCGAATGGAATCCGACAGACGCACAAGAGAGCACACTGCTTCCGACCAACCCATCAAATCAGTGAAAATTCTACAAACCTGCGATTCAGAAAAAAAAACAAAAAAAAAATATATATAAGAAAAATTGAAACTGAAAGCCCCTGTTATCCTCGGAGGGGTTGAATCTGTGTGTGGGTGTGGTATATAGTACAAAATGTGAGGAGATTTCACACATGAAAGCCGAGTTGTTCCCCTGAGTTATCACAACATAATAATCACCACAACCCAATTAATTTGCCTCGTTTGAAAAAGTATCTACGATTCTTTCTCATTCTGCCAGATCGGCATTGTTAGGGCGCATACGAAGGGGAAGAGAATGTGGAGAATCCTATTTAACTACCTTGGTCACTGACGTCAGAACAAAGGGGCTCCGGGAAAATCAATAGATTCTAATCGCCTACACACACACATAGTCATACTCTCATACGTGCCTGAGGCTATTTTTCGATTAACATGACTATTTTACAATTCGTATCTAGAATTGTGTGTATATGATGGCATGTGGTATGTGCCCAGACTGTCACTGAAGGCGATAGATTGGAAGTCAAATGTCCTGAATTTCAAACTAGAAAGGACGAAAATGTACTTAAATTCAGATACATATACAGATGTGTAGATATGTAAGCATGGAAGTTATTTTCATTACATGAACAGTCTGTATAACAAAGCAGAGATCAAATTACCCGAGAATTCACTTAATATGCTCACCTGGACATGTAGGGATTCTGGGAAATGAAAAAGCAGACGTTGGCGCCCGTGAAGCTATCAGAATGCCCTTGCTATACATCACGTCACCATTTACAAAAGCTGTGTGGACTCTCAACTCTTAACAAAAATTAGTGAAGATGCAGAGAATCGGTGGAACCAATCTAACTTCTTTTTAAGGAAATATAAATCTGCTCTAGCGAAGGTTCTCTACAACAACTCATTAACCCGATTACAAGCAGTGAAACTATGCAGGTTAAGGCTAGGTCATACAATGTTCAATAAGGCCCATTTATATGAAAGGGAGTCCCCATC
Source organism: Brachypalpus laphriformis (assembly GCA_945910035.1). NCBI lineage: Eukaryota > Metazoa > Arthropoda > Insecta > Diptera > Syrphidae > Brachypalpus > Brachypalpus laphriformis. Next base: position 42,873,259 of record OX246754.1, on the reverse strand, counting down.
ATTATGCAACTTATGCAATGACGTCCGTAGCGTGTATCACATACTACAAAGCTGCCAACTCACATGACAACACTTTGCAAACAACGTCCCAACACTAGAAGAACTACTTAATCCATCTGTTCAACCTAACACATCAATTCTCCTCCCACTTTTAGCTCAACATAGATTAAATATAATTTAATGAATTGGATTGTTAAGAATACCAGCATATCCATATATACTTAAATTTAAAAAGTCAAAGTTTAAAATATGCACATAATGTAAAAATAGATGTAAATCGTATGCTCTATAACAGCCATATGGGCATAGTACACCGGCGTTATATTCCGGCCGATACAACTGTATTTATATTGTTAGTTATATTATATTTAGTTTAATTTAATAGAGCGAAAAGAAGTTTTTGAAGCACACATCAGAAAGCCCTGGGACTTACTTACTTACTTAGGTGGCGCTGCAGTTCGGGGTGAACCTGGGCCTCAACCAACAAGCCTCTCCATTTAGCTCGGTCTTTAGCTAATTGCCCCAGTTGCGCACTCCAAGTTGGTCGAGGTCCCCTTGAACTTGTGCGCGCCACCTACGGCGATAATTCCCTCTACTGCGTCGTCCCTCGGGGTTAGATTCGAAGACTCTGCGGGCCGGAGCGTTGGTGTCCATTCGCTCTACATGTCCTAGCCATCTCAGACGTCCAATACGCAGTTTTTTGACTAGGTCGATGTCGCTGTACAGCTCGTATAGTTCGTGATTGAATCTTCTCCTCCAAAACCCGTCAACGCAAACGGGACCGAAAATCTTACGAAGAATTTTTCTCTCGAAGCGACCAAGGATATCTTCATCCTCTTTTAATAAAGTCCATGTTTCAGCGCCGTAAAGCAGGACTGGGATGATCAAGGTCTTATATAGAGTCTCCTTAGTTGTTCGAGATAGGGCTTTACTGTTGAATTGCCTTATAAGCCCAAAAAAACAGCGATTGGCAAGAGTTATTCTTCGATTGATTTCTACGCTGATTTTGTTAGTAGAATTTATAGCAGAGCCAAGGTAGATAAAGTCCCTTACTACCTCGAAGTTATAGCTGCCCACGGTGACGTTTTGTCCAATTCGTCGGTGTTGGTTTTCCCTTCTAGTTGACAACATATACTTGGTTTTGCCCTCGTTTATCGCCAAACCCATTTTGGCCGCTTCCGCCTCAATGCTTGCAAAAGCACCGGTGACAGCCCGCTGAGATCTTCCGATAATGTCTATATCGTCGGCGTATGCAAGCAGTTGTACAGACTTGTAATAGATTGTGCCTCCGGTGTTGGCTTGTGAGTTCCGCACAATCCGTTCAAGTACAAAAAGCCCTGGGACGAGACTCCCAATTTTTTGTAATGAAGGGATAAACTTTTGTGGCTAATAGGTTAGGTTAGAGTAGCAGACTGCAGAATGCAGCCTCACTTAGGCCAGACTAAGTCCATTGTGGTACTCCATGGATCTATCATCCCCAGGGAGAACTATCCCTGGAACCAGTTGGAGTTTGTTATAAAGCATTGGTGGCTACCGATGCTGACGATAGCTAGCTCGTCTAAATTATCGAAGAGATAGGCTCCTAAGTGTAGTCTTCTGAGAGCGGAAAGGGCCAGGAACGTACAAAGAAGATGAAGTATGGTTTCCTCCTCCTCCTCGTCCATGGCAACATCTGCAGAAATCATTTGCTAAAATGCCTGACCTGATGGCATGCTTACCGATGATGCGCCTAGACTGGACCACTGAGCTATGGCCTTCATCCGGGTGGCTGCGTACGCTACCACTTGCTTACTATAGATATTTAGAGAAGGCAGGTGCAAAAGAAAGTCTAGAGCCGCTGTTGGAGTTGTTCTTAGTGCTCCGCTGATGCACAACTTTTTACAAAGTCGTCAACCAGACGATCACGCCATACGTTAGTAAGTGTCTGACTACGGGTACATAGATCCAGTATGTATTTCGTGGCTGTAGTCCCCATTTATTTCCTATTGCTTTCTAACAGCAGTACAAAACTGTATTGGCTTTCTTCACTCGTTCTAGGATATTGGGTTTCCAGCTAAGTTTTTTGTCCAAATATTTGGCTTTGTCTACAAGTGTCAAGCTAGTGTCGCATAGTTTTGGAGGGTTAAAATGCGGAATTTTATATTTCCTTGTGGAGAGGACCAGTTTTGTTTTTCATTCTGCGGCTGATATAATATCAACAAATCTTTTATATACTCGTATATTAAGTAAGTAAGTATCTTTGGCATTGTCTTGAGTAACTGTAGGAACCCAAAACTCTTTACAAGATCAATTGAACTTCGCATGGCTGCTGTGACCAATCAGCGCTGACCATACTACAATCTTGTGCCGCCTTATATCCCCATTTGTTCTGCAGTAGCCTAGGCTACAAAAGACGAAACGCAGGATCTCACATTGCGTCAACAACTTAGGCACTATTTTACTTAAGGAACATAAATAATAATTAAGGCCGCTTCAGACGTAGAAGTATTTTTCTTGCGGCCACAGGACACTCACAAATTATATGTTGTGCCATCACTTTTTGGTCTTCACGAAGCATGTATCTGCTGTTCCTTCTTTTGTGCAGACGGTACCTGAGTGGGTAGTGTCCAGTAAGATAGCCTGTTAAGGTCCTTAAGTTTTCTTTGCTGAGCTCAAGTAGCTTCTTAGCCTTATAGTTGAGATTAAAGAACTTTTTTGCTTGTCTTAGGCCCGTGGATTTGGCCGAGTACTTGGCGTGGCCATCAGCTTTCTATTGTTTTATTTTGAGGGTTGTACTACTCAGTGTTACCCCAAAATGGGGTTCGCGACCGAATATTTGTGTGGCTGAGGCATCTTCTCGCTAACCAGTCCGCCCGTTCATTGCCTTAAAGTCTTCGTGTCCTAGTGATGCGAACTCTTCGAGTAGATTGAGACAGTCCCATGCAAGTTTGGATCCTACCGTGTAGGATTTCAGAGCCATAAGCACGAGAAGATGTAAATACGGGTGCCCTAGACCCTTCTTCGGAACCATTCTCGTACACAGAGTTCGATTGCATAGACTTCCGCCTGAAATACTGTTGGTGATTTCCCAAGCGCTGGCTGCAGTACATTGGAACCTGGATCCATAAAACCCTGCGACGGTGCTACCATTTTTCAATTTGGGACTATCTGTGTACCAAGTTTGAGAGTTTGGTAAGACTACAAGCCCTTCATTCCTCCATGTATGGCGGTCATCTATGATCACCTTGCATTTTCTGGAGAATAGGTACTTCTTGAGCATGGTATCTGGGATTTCAAGAAAAGGGGCATTTGAAGTGCACTCTTGAATCTGCAAATGTCTTGTAAAGTAGCCAATATTGAGGTCCGTAATCTAGGGCAGTCGAAGAGCACTCAGCATTTTTAGTCAGTGGCTAAATTTTGAAACCATTTTACTGAATAAATTTAATCGGCTCTGGAGCTGCATAAATTCTATCCAATTGGCTAAAATCTGGCTTTTACTATTGTAGGCGGCATTGAAGGGTTAATTATATATTTATTTTATATGAATTGCTTACACAGTAATATACAATATCTTCTAATTAAGTGATAAGCATAAAAAAACATGAGAGAATGGAAGCTACATAAAACGAATAAGTAAGGTTGATCTCCATATAGTAAATGGAAGGAAGCTAGAGAGAAAAAGGAAAGAATGAATTAATATTCAGTTACAAAGGTTATTCAATGGGGTTAGGAATACTAATTAACTAAGAATTACAGGAAAAGAATGTTTTTAATTCTTCTTTTAATCTAACTGTTATCTATTCTTCTTATAGAATGGGGCAACGAGTTCCACGGACGAATAGAGTTTATAAAAATTTCATTTTAGATGTCAAAAAGGTGTGTCTACGTGAAATTACCTGACAGGATCTGCTTGAAGAGAGATATTTTATTATTTTCGTAAAGATAGGCAGGTTGATGTGATGTGTAAGCGGAGTGTGCGAAAAGCGAATTAGAGTACAAAACTGGAGAAACTTGTCAAAGGTCATACCGTACAAATACTTTAAATAGCCAAAGACTCGATCGAATCTACGCAACAATCCAAAGATGTAACGTTCAATGTAATGCAGGCATAGATCCAGTTTAAAAATATTTTATACCCGTGAGTGAGTAGACGCACCGCCAATGTCTTTGCAAGCAAGGTGCATGTCTTTATCGGAGTGAAGGAGTGTGAGATCCATAATGTTCTATGTACTCCATAGGTCTTACCCACTGCTTGGTTGATATTCTTATCCCAGGCCAGATTTTGATCGAAAGTCATACCGAGGTTCTTAACCGATTCAAAATACTCGACAGGGACACTATTAAGAGTGATGGAAGGGAAGTATGACATGTTTAGAGGCTTTCTTCAGACTACAATGCACTTAGATTAATCGGGATTCAGAAATAAACCATTGCCTCGTCGACGTACATATGTATTAATGAGCAATGTCTAATGCGAGTAGGAAGTTTATTAACATATAAGGAGAAAAGTAATGGTCCCAATATTGATCCCCGAGGAACACCGTTCTATGGGGAGAAAGCCCGACAACACATGGTTTGTTTCTACTGCTTGCACTCTGCCTGTCAAATAGGAAGATATGAGCTTTATAGCACACGGCGTGACATTGTACATTTGGGACATTTTGAGGCACAACGTATGTAGAATGAACTACCGTATCAAACGCCTAAAAGAAGTCTAACAGGACAGGGAATTGCACTTTATCTTCATCTAACGCAATCTAAATATTATCGGCTACACCTAATACAGTGGTGTTACAGCTGTGTTTCTGTCGAAAACCAGTGAGTGGAGAGGTACTGTCCAATTGGTTTTTGTAATATCTTTTCAAACATTTTCGACATAAATGGCAGTATAGAGATCGGTCTCAACTCGTCATTCTTTGGCGTTTTAGAAACAGGAATAACTTTAATGGATAATATGGCACACAATGACGGAAGCAAAAGAGAAGCAAACTCTCTTTCACCAAATCTCAATTTATATTCAACATGCAACGACTTTGAAAATTAGCCACTAAATAAAATTGAATACAAATCGGCAAACAGGCCTTAATTGACTTTCCTAAAGGGAGTGAATTAAGGATTCAGAATTCGTGCCACTTAAGGCAGTTACTTTCATTACCGACTGTAAATTAATTCTCTTCTTGGATTATTGACCATCTCACCCTTGGCGAAAAAATAAATAAAAATAAAAAGAAAATCAAGGATTCAATATGCAAACCAACTCCCATAATACCAGGCCGAGTAGGCGTCGTGTGTAGTACTTCCAGTGTTTCTTAAAAAAAAAAAAAAAAAAAAAAACTCCTGCCAAGAGGAAACAGAAAGCAAAATGACTTTTTCTGTGGAACGGAACGCGTGCCAAGAGGCCAATAGCTATTGATTTGTCGTTCTCTCGAGACCTTTTGGGGTCTGTTTTTGGCATGGGCCTCGGAAAATTATGCCAGAACTCGTATTTTAAGATTGGTCCGAGGGCAAAACTTATTCTCTCTGCGTTATGTTCGCCTTTCACTTATATTAAATGTAAATGACTGGTGACTTTTTTTTAAGTTCTTTCTTTGTATTTAATTTTAAAGAATTGAAATACACTGAAAAGAACGAAAAAGTTTTGCTCATGGTGCAAACGAAATGGCATTGCAGCACGTCGTCGTCGCATTGATGAAGAATTTGACGCTTTTTTTTCTGTCGTTTATCGATTCTATGGAATTGTGTGGGAGGATTACATGCGAATAAGAAGAATGAGGGTGAGAAGAGAACACAAAATGAAAAAGAAAAGCCATTAACCACACTGTCTTGGCATGGCACACCCGCGACTGAAGGTGCAAATTGCTTTTCGATGGAGCCTCTGTCAGGGGTGGGTAGAGGGTGAAGTTTTTGTTTGACAGTTGTGACGATTCTGATGACAGATCGAAAATGTAGTTTAAAGTTTTGGAATGCTAATATATTTTTGACGTCAGCAACCGAACTCACCATTGGTTTTCAAATGAATTAGTATGTCACCTACCTTGTATCCAGTATCGCAAAAAGAGCGAGTAGATTGACAACCCAATGACATTTTTAAATTAATATTAAGTTCTCTCTTCTTTTGGAGTAAGAATCAAGACGTTCATTATCAGAGTCCGCTTTCTTTCGTATTAAGGGCAATTCTCATTGATATTCATCACTACCTATGTGAACGTCAGTAAGTCCTTGGTAGAGAAGTCCCTAAGATCCACGAGTGTGAGTAGGTTAGATAAGTGGGTTGGTGTAGGGAGTAGAAATCCTTTACGCCACAATTATGTCCATATAGGCCCATTGTGATACCCATGGGGAGAAAAAAGATAAAATGTATCACTTTCTCCTGAAAAAATAAACGCCTATGTAACATAACCTAGTAGAAAGCATTTAATACGTACTGTGCTCGAGATACAAACCGTCTAAAGGATTTAATGAAGTTTCCAATGTCGTTTACATGTCTGTTGGACAATTCTTCTAAATCCTTAAAGAAGTATTGTCCAAAGAACTTGTTTGTTAGATGGTAGAGACCTGAGCAGTGGCGTATCACCACCTGTATTGTGGTGATACAAGTATCTAAAAGTACCTATTGTTCGTCTCCGTTAGACCACTGCTCCGTGCTGCCCTGTTGAGCCTTTCTGTAGCCAGTTTGTCGGTTTTCTCATTCCCTGGTATGCCTTTATGTCTAGGGACCCAGCAGAGCTTTACCTTGTGCTGTGTTTCAAACACCTTAAGCTCTTCTTGACAACACATCACAAGCTTCGATTTTATTTCTGTAGCAGATATTGCTTTTATCGCTGCCTGGCTGTCGATGAAAATGGTGATATCCTCCCGTGGGCTTGCCCTCAACGCAGACTCACGGTTTGCTATTGTCACTGCTAGGACCTCTGCCTGGAAAACGCTGCTGTAGTTTGGAAGCTGAACTGATAAGGAGATACCAAGCTGTTCAAAAAAGATGCTTGCGCCTACACATACATATTTTCATTTTGGATCTATTGGTGTATACAGCTATGGATCTCTTGTTAGGTGTTCTGTCGTTTTTCCATTCTTCCCTGTTTGGATAGGCTTTTTTTTTTTTTTTGATAATTTGCGCGCACTCAAAGGGTTATGTATATCTTTAACATGTTTACACACAGTGCGGGCGTTGGAAAGGATGGATAGAGAGTATGTATTTCCTTGTAGCAATGAAGCTTAATTAGCTTTTTGGATTGTCTAAGTCCTGATACAGTATCATGATCAGACGAAGTTTGTGTTTCTATTTATTTATCGCTGTTATGGCCTCTGTCCAGTTGACACCTTTGAATGCGGCTTGACTGTCGGAGAATATATACATTTTGGTGCCTTTCATACCTTTTTCAAGGTTTATTCTGACGCAGATTTCAATAGTACGAAGTGGTACAATACCAGCATCGACTTCCGTTTACATTTTTGACCATTCGATGAATCAAACTATGATCCTATGGTCCAGTGACGGTCCGCCGTTAGACCAGACTGAACGATGAAAAATTTCCCCTCAAATAACCACCTTACACAGTATTCCCTGATCATCTGATCAGATACGGTGTAAAATATGTCTTTTCGGGAATTGAATTAGTATTTTTAGGTGTCCCTTAAGGTCGATTGGTTATATTCCTGATGAAATTTGATAGCACATCTGGCAGCCGTTTTTCTACTGAAGCTTTGTAATGGTGAAAGTGCCATGACAGCTTCCAGTGCAGTCGTAGCGCAGGCACGCATAGCACCTGTGATTCCAAGACAAACCATGTTTTGTAGCTTCTCCAGCTTTAAGGTTGTGGCCTGCTGGAACACTTTCGGCCACACGATTATAGTGCCGTACGACATAATGGGTATAACTGGCGTGATTTCTGAAGAGCATATTATTTACTTGCTCCAGAGAAAGGTTCAGGACTGATGGAGGGAGTTATAGCACCGATCTTGGTCGATAGACTCGGTTATTTCGTAACCCATATGATTTTTGCGAGCAGGGACCCAATCCAGTATTAATACTTCATTCCATATTTAATTATGTGTCTTCCAAGCAACTAACATCCCTAAGATAAGAGCTACTAATAAGTTATAACTTCTAACAATTGGTGCCGACCATATATTGGTTTCTAACATGGATGATTGCAGATACCTAAAGGCAGATTATAGAGCGCAAATAGCTTAAGGTCCGTATTGTAGTCATCCACGCAGAGGGTACAATCGAGCTGCAGTTCCAGTACCATATGCCAAAGAAGAAAGTCTAGCGTAGCGTACTCCGTGACGGAAGAAATTAAGTCGACCCTTTGGGGTAACAAGACAAAGAAGAAGCAATGAAGAGTCACCAATCAAACAGAACAAAGAGAAGCTTACAAACATATTTAAGGAACCTATTAAAAGCGTCCTACATCGGTTCCATCCCACAGATTCCCAAAAACGAAAAGAAATGCATCGCAAAATTACCGTCTCATAAGCTTGATGTTGCTATCTAAAGTGAAGGAAAAAACTAGGAGCGCAGGCGTCACCCCCCACGATGACCGCAGAGCTAATGAAGAACATAGTGGACACACTCTTCCCGGCCCACCCTGTTAGGTCAATGGAGATCTCTCCTACCCAACAACAAGACATCCCATTGTTCAGCGAAGAAGAGCTGATTCTAGCAGCTAAATCTCTTCAGAACAATAAGGCCCCCGGCCCCGACGGCATACCAGCGGAAGTATTAAAAACGGTTGCCCAAACTTGCCCACAGATACTGCTAAGTATGTATAACGGCTGTCTAAAGGAAGGGATGGCAAACGACTAACAAAGGCCTCGTAGGGGCAGCATCTCCCGATAGGTGTTGGTCCGCTATGTAACGAGAAAGAGCCACTGCAGCCGAAAACCTAGCAGCTCTGTTAGTAAGCCCTACTCCCACCTCCTCGTGGTGCCATCTGGGGATTTCTTCGGAAATTGCTAACGGGAGAGGACGAATGGCGAGCTTCCTGCGCCAAAAAACAGGATAAGTGTCGGTTGGTCTGTGGCCCAGCGAGCCGCAACCGTAAAAACTTTTACTGCTCCGAAACGAAAACCAACGCCTCGGATACGGACGGATAATTTGATGACGACCTTTGGCTATCGGACACGGACAACGATCGGATTCTGGAACGTTAAGACCCTCCTGGACTCACTCAAGGAAGGGCCTTATAACGCCAGATTCCTCCAATTAGAACGCGAATTCGCAAGGTATAAAACATACATCTTAGAGCTGAGCGAGATAAGATGGTTCGATGCTGGGGAATTCATCTCCCCAACCAAAAACACTGTCATGCTCTACTCTGGGAAACCAGCTGGAAGTGCACGGAGTTCCGGAGTAGGACTCATGCTAACTCCAGCAGCACGTAGTAGCCTCATATCCTGGAAACCCCATAATGACCGGATATTGACGGCTAGGTTCCAGAGTAGAGTTAGAAAAATTACCATCATACAGTGTTATGCTCCGACTCTAGACGCGACTGAGGACGAAAAGGATGATTTTTATAGCCACTTAGGCGCCGCCTACAACCAAACGCCTAATGGGGACATCGTAATGGTGATGGGAGATTTCAATGCCAAGGTGGGTAGCGACAACACCATGCTTAAGCACGTGATGGGAGTTCACGGCGTGGGAGACCGTAATGATAACGGTGAGCGGTTTGTGGACTTCTGCAATACCAACCGCCTAGTCATCGGAGGTACGCTGTTTAAGCATAACACCTGACACAAAATCAGTTGGGTCTGTACTGATAGGCAACGAACATCCAACCAGATCGACCACATTGCGATCAGTCGCCGCTTTAGAAATTGTCTCCTGGACGTCCGAAACAGACGTGGAGCTGACGTCGGACTAGAACGAGATCACCATCTTATGGTAGCTCATTGACGCCTTCGTACTGCATCCGTCAACAGCAACCGCTCAAACCTCTTAACATCACCAGGTTTAATATCGACAGGCTCAAGGTTCCCCAAGTGCGCCAACAGTTCAGGGACCATCTTGCCTTAGAAGCAGAAGCAATCAGCAGCATAGAGAACATGGATGACCACTGGAGTGTTGTGAAAAATGCTTTTGCGACTGGGGCACGCACGTATGTCGGTAAAAAGCAGAAACACCACCGCACATGGCTTTCTACAGACACCTGGAGACGGATCGATGAGCGTACAGCAATCAAGGCTCGGATTGCAGCGGCCTCAGCAGTAGAGAGAACCGAGCTTGAAGCCCAATACCGTGCGAAGAAGAAAGAAGTGCAGCATAGTGTGAGACGTGACAAACGTCAATATATCAACTCACTGGCCTCAAGGGCTGAAGAAGCAGCGAGCAGGTGCGACAGTAGGACTGTGTATAGCATCACTAAGGAGCTCATCGGTGGTCGAAACTCCAAACAACATCCAGTGAAAAGTCTAGACGGTAACCTTCTGATTTCGGATGAGGATCAGCTCATTAGATGGAGAGAACATTTTGCTACAGTGCTAAATCACATAGTCGATGGCGGTATGATCTCGAATTCGAATGAGCAGTTCGAAGCAACAAACTCCCGAATTCGCACCGCACCTCCCAGTAAAACCGAGATAATAACAGCAATCAAGTCCCTCAAGAAGAACAAGGCGGTGGGTATTGATGGCATCCCTGCCGAGCTATTTCAAGCGGTGCCAAATACATCGGCAGATTTGCTGCATCCCCTAATACGGAGAGCTTGGGATAGTGAACAATTTCCACAGGAGTGGAAAAGGGGGTTGATCATTAAACTTCCAAAGAAGGGAAACTTGATGGATTGCGGTAACTGGAGAGGTATATGCGTTCTTCCAGCCGTGGCTAAAATAATAGCTAAAATAATTCTAGAACGAATTAAAGAACATTTAGATTCAACTCTCGATGTCGAACAGGCAGGCTTTCGCGCTGGATCCTCCTGCATTGACCACATAAACACCTTACGGATCATTATCGAGCAATGCGTTGAGTATAGGTCTCCGCTACATTTAATGTTTATCGACTTCGAGAAAGCTTTCGACAGATTGAATCGAGATGCTATCTGGTTGGCCTTGCGCAGGAGAGGCATCCCAGAAAAACTTATAGCTATTATCAAGGCTACATACGAGGGCGGTAAGTGTCACGTCGTGCACAATGGTAAGGTGTCGGAGGATTTTGAAGTCCAAAGTGGAGTACGTCAAGGGTGCATACTGTCCCCACTATTGTTTTTGGTGGTTATCAGCGATGTACTCCGTGCAGCATTGACGGAAGGCAGCTATGGAATTCGTTGGACTATGACATCTTACCTTAAACACCTAGATTACGCTGACGATGTTTGTCTACTTTCACATCGGATAATGGATCTTCATCTGATGGCCCAAAATCTAGAAGCTGAGGCAAACAAAGTGGGGCTAAAAGTAAACACAGCCAAAACAAAAGCCCTGAGCACTTCTTCTAACAACCGCGCTCAACTTAACATTGCCGGACAGGAAGTCGAGAAAGTTGATAACTTTCTTTATTTAGGAAGTGTGGTCTCGGCTAATCGCGGTGGCACCGAACTGGATGTGTGCAGCAGAATCGGGAAGGCTAAAGCTGCGTTCGGAATGCTATCTAAAATCTGGAGAAGCAATGTTATAAGCTTAAGAACCAAGCTGCGACTGTTCCGCTCCAACGTAGAATCAGTGCTGCTTTATGGGTGCAGTACTTGGAAGGTGGACACCATTAACACACGCAAGCTGCAAGTCTTTGTAAACAAATGCTTAAGAATCATCTTGAGGATTTTTTGGCCAAACCGCATCTCTAACGAACAGCTTTATCTGAGAACGGGCCAAGAACCTATAAGCATTACTATACGAAGAAGAAAGTGGCAATGGATTGGACACACCCTACGGCGCGAAGACAACTCCATTGCGAAATACGCCATGCAGTGGAATCCGCTCACCCAGGCAGGCAGAATAGCGGGACGCCCTAGGCAAACGTGGCGCAGAACAGTTGAGGAGGAATCGAGCTCTTTAGGAATGAGTTGGAGGCAGCTCAAACGCGTTGCAGAACTTCGAACACGATGGCGCGCAGGCGTGGTTGACGCCGTATGCCCCCCGAGGGGTTACAGGATCTAAGTAAAGTAAGTAAAGGAAGGGATCTTTCTCAAGAAGTGGAAGGTACAACGCTTGGTACTCATAAGCAAGGGAAAAGGAGACCCGGATTCCCCATCAGCATACAGACCTCTGTGCATGCTGGACACGGCAGGAAAACTCCTCGAGAAGATGCTAAAGCCTCGAATCACAGAAGCAATCCAAAGAGCAGGTGGCCTATCCGATCGACAGCACGGATTCAGAAAAGGCCACTCCACGATAAGAGCAACTGAGGAAGTAGTTAAAACCACCCACCTCGCCCAAAGGGGAAATCACTACTCAAGGCGAATCGTCGTGCTGGCAGCTCTGGATGTGAGGAATGCCTTCAATTCGGCCAGATGGGGAGATATGTTAGATGCGCTCGAGAACACCTTCAGGATACCGCAATATCTTTTGCAAATTGTGAAGGACTATCTCAAAGACAGGGAACTTCTGTACGACACCGTGGAGGGTACTCACAGAAAGGAAATCACTGCTGGAGCAGCACAGGGCTCAATCCTTGGACCCGATCTGTGGAATATCTCATACGATGGAATCCTTCGCATGGAGATGCCCGACGATACCTTCTTAGTCGGATACGCAGATGACATCGGTGCGGTGATTACCGCAAGGGACATCGAAGGGGCCCAGCTGAAACTGAACCAGGTAATGAGACGAGTACTCGCCTGGATGGAAGTCCATGGCCTTAGTCTCGCCGCGGAAAAAACAGAGATAGTTCTTCTGACTAGGAAACGGATCCCGACCATTGCCGAGTTCCGAGTAGGTCCAGAAGTTATAATTAGCAAACCAGCAGTAAGGTATCTAGGAATCGCCCTGGACTCTAAACTCTCTTTCTGTCAACAGATTAAGTCCGCATCTGAGCGAGCTGCGAAGGTCACGTCAAGGCTGAGTAAGCTTATGGCAAATATCGGAGGCCCAACAATGAGTAGGCGACGACTCCTCATGTCCATCACCCACGCCATTCTTCTATATGGGTGTGAGATCTGGGCAGACGCACTTAGACAGGAGAAGTACAGAAAGCAAATTGCCGCAGTACAAAGGCGAGGAGCTCTCCGAGTTGCAAGCTCCTATCGCACAGTGTCGGAACCAGCCGTCCTCGTAGTTGCGGGTGTGACTCCCATCGACCTCCTAGCGACAGAGAGGAAGTACGCCCACGACAAGAAGGCGGAAGTAGGGGCTGAACTGGCAGCCGCTGAAGCGAAGGAGCTTACCAAGCAGGCTTGGCAGAGAAGGTGGAGCGCTGAAACGAGGGGGAGGCTTGGACAGAGCGGGAACACGGCGAAGTGAACTACTTTGTCACTCAATTCCTAACCAGACATGGGTATTTCAACCGATAGCTCCACAAAATGGGTAAAGTAGAGAGCGCAGCCTACCAATATGGAGACTCAGCGGAAGACGAAGCTTTCCACTCCTTTTCGCCTGTAGCAGATGGACAGAGCAGAGGAGTAGACTGGAGTCGGAAATAGGCGATTTTTCCCCGGAAAATGCTATAAGCAAGATGATCTCGAGTACCGACACGTGCAATAGAATATCTTCCTTTATCGGGACGGTACTAAGATCCAAAAAGAGAGAGGAAGACGCCAACATTCCCTCACAAATTACATAAAGTAGATAAAAGCCTTACCGGCAAGAATGTATAAACCCGCACCAGGAGCCGAATATGAAAAAGCCGGTCCCCAGAGGGGACAGAAAACGACAACACTCTGAAGTAATGCGATATGCGGTTCCGGAGTGGATGGTGTCAAGTAGAAAGAAGGGGTTAAAGGTGGTTCTTTAGCGGGACTGTTTCTTCCCATTAGCGTTTTTCCACTACACCGGCATGGGTCGAAAAACATAGGGAATCTAGAGTCGTTGCTGTGGACATCTCAAAAGCATTTGATTGACGAATGGATTACCACAATAACTGTATTTGGTGTAGTGCAAGACAGCACCATAAGAGTCCTGTCAACATGCCCGTGAGCGCGCACATCGTCAGAGATGCGAACAAATGCAGGCATTAAACCTTGCAGTGGGGGCAAGCAAACTAATTTGACTTCAATGCGAGGAAAACTTATCAAAAGAACAATCAAATCCGTAGAGAACACGCAATTTCTTGGAGTCACAGTCAACTCGGGAGTACGACCTCACATTCAACATCGCCAAATAAGCGTCCACGCAGTTGAGTGACCTATTCACACAAACCAAAAAAAAAGTAATTTCCATCGGCAAAAAAGACCGGAGCTTGAATATTGTCTCATGTTTAGAGTTCGGCCTCAAGGCATGACTTACGAGTACATTTACTTGATACCATACGAGAGGTTCAATCAATAAAAGATGCGGCATTAACAGCCAACATTCAATCAGTGGACCATCGAAAAGAAGTCGCTAACTTATGCCTGTACTACAGATACTACCGTTGAAGATGTTCCAACAAGCTAAACAGAAAAATCCCAAGAAATAGGACATTTGAATATCCTTCCCGACAGGCCACTAGGCCCCACCACCTCCACCTTCATCTGACAGCCTCGCAAATATCTCTTTCTCAAGATTTCCTCTGGTGCATAACAATAAAACTTGGAATTACCTGCTTGGAATTCCAGAAGCTTTAAATCTACAGCTATTCAAGAACAGAGTTAACGGGTATCTGCAGACATGTCGCTGTTTCCTCGCAGCGCAAGAGTACTTCCAGAATTCCCAACAAGCACACCAGTTCCCACTATGACCTTTCGTTTCTATTAATAATGAAACCTTGTACACCTAGATTCTGCCTGAATAGTTGAGCAAGCAGGATTCCGTTCTGGATCCTCCTGCGTTGGCTCCACTAACACCTTACTTACGTATAATTTGTGAGCAATACGTCGAGTGTAATAGCACAGCACTTTAGTTAGGTTAGGTTAGGCGGATGGGTTGCCGACAAATTTGCTGACGGCTCGCATCATAGGCCTATGTGGGCGTTATCTGATATGCATGATAGAAGAAAATCAAGAAAGGGAGAAGAGAAATACATCACAGAACCTAACAATCGAGAAGACGGATGTGCCGGCCAGCTCACTTGGATCGTAGAAGAAGGAATTTCCTAAAAAGTTTCGACGGAGTGTTAGCGTTTATTGCATTTGATTTCGCCCATCACAAAGGAGTATGAACTTTGATGTCAGTTAGAGATGCACGGCAATCTGAGCCATACCATTGTGGTCTTGCACCCAAAAGATTTGGACATTGTTCTGCATGCTTCAAACGTGAAGCTCTGAGCAACAGTGTTCTTCTATTTTAGATGATATTTTTGGAGCTCTAACGGCTCTAAAAGCAGCTTGATTGTCTACGTAAATAGAGTACGTAAATTCGTATAAGGTTCAATGTTCGACTCCCAGAAAACATCAAGTTTCTTTTTTTATGGTCTCGCCTCTTGCGAACGTTTGACAAACATCCGAGAGTATTGTTAATCGTGCGAAAATATAACGCATACAACACGAGTGGTTGCGGGAAGCCAGGCCTAGGCCCTTCATGGTCTGTTGCGCAAAGAACCTGGTGACGGAAAAAACTTGGAATTCGAAAAGGTGACCCTCAAGGCTGTATACTATCACAACCACTCTTTAAGGTTGTAATTAGTGACGTGCTACAGACTGCCGATGAGGCGCTAACCGGTGGAATCCAATGGGCTTTATAGTCCGTCTCAAACACCTCGACAAGGCCAACGATGTTTTGCCGCCTGCCGGATAGAATTAGGGACGTGCATCAAATGCCAATAAGTTTGATAACAGAGGCAAATCTGGTCAATAAGGACAACCTCTCTGTCAAAACTAAAATCTTTAGTCTTACTGGAGCATAGTTCGAGAGACAGATACAAAGTGTGTTGTTTAATATGCTTAGAAGCACTGGTATCAGCTTAAACACTAAGCTACGACAGTTCAGATAGAAGGAAAGAGTTGGTTGAATTTTCTATTAGTTTTATTTAGAAACCAAAAAGTTGGAAATATTTAGCCGACGTTTTCGATTAAATCGGATTATTTTTTGAGTTTTTGATGAAAACATTGAAAAGGTTTCTATGCCGAACAAAAATTCGTATTTGTGCATTGTAACTCCTTAAAGATGCAAGATTCTTTCCAGATTCAATCCTTTTTTTGTACATTACGCTTCTTTACCCATTTGCTAGCCGCAGCATCATCACTGATTTAATGAATGTCTATGGGAACAGCTTTGATCCTATCCCAAACAAAACAAGTAACCCCAAGCAATCTCGATGATCGTAAAAGTATCCGCTGTACAATAACAATTACATAACAATTTCGTCTCGTGGAAAATAATAAGAAAAACCTCTAACTATGTACATGAACGGAACAATAAGGTGATAATATCAATTTAATGAACCTTTATGGATGCAAACCAGCATGCCAGAGACAAAAGCACGGCTCCACAAATTCCAGTCGTTACGAGAGGAAAATCAGCAATTACAACCTCTCCCGGCATACGTATGTTGTTTGACGCAAATCGTTTAGCTGAGGGGTCACAGCAGTCGCCCAGTATTTAATGGTAGTCGTAATGATAAATTGAAGTACAAAAGTATCTACAGCCATTCAACTTAATCATCAGCAGGCATTTTATTGCCTGTGATTGAGTCGAATCAACTGTATTTGATGGTGAGTATCCCGCCTCTGGAGGAGATCAAAAGTTGAACTTTTGTCCCCCGCACCCCAACCCTCCACATTGACTTCGGAAAACAAATTGACATTGCAGGGCCGACCAAGAGAATTTACATAAACAACGCCAACGATGACGTTCTACGGATTAAAATATCCTGACCTTGTTCCGGATAATTACAACTTCTCTGACGCTGATGACATTTCACTCACACGGAACTTGTTATGAGATCTCAAGAAGTACACCCTCAGGTATAGTTGGTTTTCAGTAGAGGGTGCAAAGTAGAAAAAAAAAATCGATTTTCCCTTCCACCTCCAAGAAGAACACGAATTCGTGTAGTAGGCATGGGGTTGGATAAAGAAGAACAAAAGAATTGTCAGTACAAGTTATCCTCATCTTTATCTTATGCACCACGCTGCTCCCTGTCGTCATACTACTACTAGTAGTAGTAGGAAGAAGGGCTTTTGTTACAAGGTAAAGTTATTCAGAGATGCGGAATTATCCTAGTTACCTTTGTAAGCCGCGAATTACCTGTGTGTTTCACAAAGATGAGGAGAGAACAAAAGATAATTTAAGAACCATGTCACAGAAGACCTACAATGGCTCTGTTAATCTTTTACGAAAATAGTCCTTATTTTTGAATGGAGATGAACAAATTATCATTTTTTGTACGCAAATCTGCGTGAATGAGGCAAAAGGATAAAAATAATAAAATGTCAAAAATAAAATGATTGAGGGCCAAGACATTGAATATTCAACGAGTAAACTTGGGACGGACACTAATTGAAATTGTTTATTAATTGGGGTGTTCGGGGTAAGGTTGAGTGATTTATAGAAACAAAAAAACGGAACCAATTTTTTATGACGCCCGAGGAATTTAGGAAAGGTCTGAGCACTTCTTTTTTTTAGAACTTCGATTTCAAAACCTTTTGTTTGGTTTTATTTTTTTTTTTAAATTACTCTTAGGTAAGAAAATTAGGTAATCGGACACGCGTCATCAATTTAATGTCCATTGGGCCAATTAAGAACCTTTCGATTGAACAAATACATACATTTTTTGCATCGATATATATATATATATACAATTCTGCAGAAGACTAGTATGTCAGTATGATTTTCGGACACTGCCATTGCTGCGATGGATAAAGCATTGTGTTTATCATTCATACGTAGGCAATCGAGGTTCGAATCTCTTTTTGGGGCACACCAAAAAATCAGCCATGATTGATACAATCATTCTTAATTATAGGGAGACAGCATCTTAGCATCTCGGCAATGGTAGTGTTCACTAGGCAATAATGCTTAAAATGAACATACGAGTATATTGGTTGGAAACATGTTATTATCATTTCGTGTTTTTGTCTAACGGTCCTCTTCCAGCAGACAAAGAATATGACAGGAATTTGTTTTTTCGAGGGTAGGTGAAAATCTTCAACAAGACACTATGAGAATCGCTAACGCGTGATCATAGTAGTGTGGGATTCTTACCGACTAAAAAAACCTCCCTTCAAAACAAACTTGTTTTTATTTTTACTACAACTAAGTATTTGACTTATCAAGTAGTTTTCATTTCACGAAATAAGGACGTTTTGCAGGCACCTTCCCATTAGAATTTCCTGCTAGCTCTACAATACCTCTTAGCACTTTGTTTTCAAAAGTTTGTAAAATTTTAATTTTACTTATTTTGGTACAACCCCAGAGTTGTATACCATATGTCCATACTGGCTTTAGCACTTGCTTATATAAAAGCAGTTTGTTCTCTATATTAAGCTTGGAATATTTTCCAGGTAACCAATACATTTCTCTATATTTATTATCTTATTCTTTGCGCTTTTTCTTTATATGCGCTTTCCATTTCAGCTTTGCATCAAGTGTCATTCCAAGATACTTAGCCTCGTCTGCAAACGGAATTTGAACCGAGCTTGAAAAGATCGGCAAATTATTTATTTTCTTATAAGTAAAAATTACATGAACAGATTTGGTCTCGTTGAGTGCGATTCGCCAAATCTCCACTCTATCCAAAAGTTCTTGCAGTTTTTCTGTATTATCTTCGACCGTTTTAACTACTGCCAAGATAGCAGTCTCACCGGCAAATGTAGCTAGCTCAGTGCCTTCTAGTTGCGGTATATCACGCGTGTATAATAGATAAGACTGGATCAAGAATGCTTCCTTGCGGCACCCCAGCCATTATTTCCTTAAAATCTGAATATTCATTTGACGCGGAATAGTCTATTCGTAAGGTAATTCTTCAAAATATTATATAGGTGCTCTGGCAGAACTTGTCGTAATTTAAACTTTAAGCCTTCGTGCCAGACCTTGTCAAAGGCTTGAGAAACGTCAAGGAATACGCTTGAACAAATCATTTTTTCTTCAAGAGATTTTTCGATTACATGTGTTATTCTATGCTTACTTCTGAATCCGAATTGATGATCCGGAATGAGATGCCTTTCTTCTATTACCGGCTGTATTCGCCTAATCAATATCCTCTCGAACACTTTGGATATAATTGGAAGAAGCGAAATCGGTCTATCGGCAGTTTTCCGGGCTTAAGGACCATTATTACTTCGGCGACTTTCCATTGACTGGGAACATATGCTAGTCTAGGCGCGGCGTTTATAATGAACAGAAGCTTAATTAGACCTTTTCTTGGTAGTGCTTTAAGAACCTCTCCCGTGATTAGGTCGTATCCAGGAGCCTTCTCAGATTTAAGTTTTTTTATTTCTTCCTTAAGTTCGGTTAGTGCTGCATTTCTTATTACACTATTGCCTATATACGACGTATTTATATTTTGAATAAGAGCTTGTCCATCAAAAGGTTTGAAAGTTTCTTCCAGGTGGGAAGCAAAAACTTGAGCTTTCTCTTTATCGTGCCTGGCCCACTCGTCTTAATTTTTCCTAATTGGTGCGGCTGGAATTTGAGGTTTTTTTTTATAGCTTTCCAAAGCGAGTAATTAGAATATTTTTCTGCCGTTAATCTGACAGCAAATAGCGAAGAATACGATGATAGATAGTGCCAACAATGCATATAAACTTACCAAAGCTGCGTTTTGTTTTCCCCGTGAACTGGTTCAGTTCATATTTTTACACAGGATGCAAAACCAACAATTGAACCAGCACTGATTGCCATTTTCTAGCCATTTTTAGTCCATATGAAACGTCAGTGTGGAGCTGCTGCTACCAACTTGAGAAAATGAAATTTCCATGTGAACCAGGAGCATTTTTTTATTTTGAGATGAACTAGTTCAGCTCACGAGGATAAAAAAACGCCGCTCAAATAGTATTTCACATGCAATGCAATTGTGTCTTTCACTCTTGCTAAACCGTTAAAGATACATATATCACAATGGTGCGTAGAAGAAACGCTGGGAATGAAAAAGGTTTACAAAAAATTCCATGGCAGCATATGACTATCTTTTTCTTATATTTCCCAGTCGAAGTTTCATTATAAAAGGCTAAGCTTGGTTAAGTATTTACTTTACGCATTTGAAATGGTGTGGTTTTTATAATGGCAAGTGTATTTACGAGGGTAACCCGTGTTTGAAGAGAGGTGGCGTTACTGAGGGAAGTTGACATTACCGTCGTATGTTGCCATCTGTCAAACAACACCATACTAAATTTCAGACTGATTTATAAGTTAGTTTTTATTTGGCAGCCAGTTGTATCACACGTGTTTTGTATGTTTCGATAAAATGTGAAAAGAGCGACATCGATCCGTAATTCGCTTTTTATTTTTGGACGGAAAAAACTTGCGAAGAAATAAAAGCGAAGTTGGATGGTTTCTACAACCGTGAAGTATTGGTTCAACAAATTTAAACGTCTACACCTGTTTTTGATGAGAAGTGGCCAGGCCGCCCAGCAGACGTGGTTACCGAAGAAATCGTTGGAAAGGTCCACGGCATGCTTCTCGCTGATCGCCGAACTAAAGTGCGTGAGAAGTAGCAGATAGCAATATTATCAGACTTAGGCAAGAAGACTTAAGCTTCCGACACGTGAGCGAGCGTATTATGACTATCCGAATCAAGGCTAAATTCGCTAACATAAGCCTAATATGTGTTCATGCCCCCACGGAAGAAAAGGACCCTGCCACCAAAGAGTGTTTCTACGAGCTCCTCGACAAGACATATGAGCAATGTCCTAAATACGACGTTAAAATTGTATTGGGCGATTTTAACGCCAAAATAGGAAAGGAGGACGTCTTTGGTAGGGCAGTCGGTAAGCATAGCCTACACGACACCAGGTCTGATAACGGACTAAGGCTAATTGATTTCGCTGTGGAGCGAAATGTCACCATAGCAAGCACATGGTTTCCTCATCTCGATATTCATAAGCAGACATGGCGGTCCCATGATCATGTAACGATCAACCAAATTGATCATATTGCGATCGACGCAAGGCATGCCTCCAGTATTCTGGATGTCCGGACCTTCCGAGCGGCCAACATAGACTCGGATCATTACCTTGTTGTAGCCAAGGTACGAATGCGGATATCCCAATCTGAGTAACAAAGAAGAATCACTGTGAGAAAATTTAACGTCGAAAAGCTACAATCGCAAGAGACCGCCAGACTCTTCGCAGAACGCGTATCCCAAAATCTCCCAATCACCCCTATGCCGGCAGCATCAAGTGCCGAAAACCAGTGGCAACGCTGCCAACATGCCATCAGAAACGCCGCGACTGATGTGCTGGATCTCGCTCGCCCACCACCGCGAAACCCCTGGTTTGACGAAGAATGCCGGCGAGTGTATGCAGCAAAACAAGAGGTATACAAAGCGGCGCTGCGAAGGAAGACGAGAGCTGCTTGTGAGCTCTACGAGCAAAAGAGACGGGAAGAACATCGGCTTCTCCAAAAGAAGAAGAAAGAGCATGAGAAGCGCGCGTTTGAGAATATCGAGAGTTTATACTCCAGGAACAATGTACGGAAGTTTTACCAAAAGGTAAAAAGAACGTGTAAGAGGAGCAATATCCGTACAGAAATCTGTAGAGATGAAAATGGAAGCCTTGTAGTAGAATCACAGTCGGTGCTGAGAATTTGGAAAAACTACTTCTGCAGACTGTATAACGGCGACGAAGATCAACATCCCGCTGTCAGGCAGAATGAACCATTCAACATAGACGATGATAGTCAAAATTTCCGTCCACCTGACCAAAACGAAGTGAGGATAGCAATATCCAAGCTAAAATCCAACAAGACTGCTGGACCTGACGGCTTACCGGCCGAACTTTTCAAGGCAGCTGGGGATGAATTGGTAGAGTGCATACACCAACTCATCTCTAAGATTTGGTCAGATGAGTGTATGCCTGATTAGTGGAACCTCAGCATCGTTTGCCCTCTCCACAAGAAAGGAGACCCCCTCAACTGCGCCAATTATAGAGGCATCAGTCTCCTTAACATCGCATACAAGATCTTTTCAGCGACACTGTGTGAACGCCTGAAACCTTTTATGAACAGCCTGATTGGACCCTATTAGTGCGGTTTCAGGCCAGGAAAGTTTACTATCGATCAAATCTTCACACTTCGGCAGATCTTGGAGAAAACCCAAGAATTCCAAATCGATACTTACCACCTCTTTATCGATTTCAAGGCCTATGACAGCATCTATAGAGAAGTGCTTTATAGAGTCATGTTTAGTTTCGACATCCCTGCCAAACTTTTCCGTCTGTGCAGGATGACGATGGAGAACGCTCGCTACTCCATCAAGGTCGGTAATGCTCTCACCGAGACCTTTGACGCAAAAGAGGTTTTTGACAAGGTGATGCGCTATCATGTTTAATATTGTACTTGAACGGTACTTATGCGGAACTCACAAGCCAACACCGGAGGCACAATCTATTACAAGTCTGTACAACAGCTTGCATACGCCGACGATATAGACATTATCGGAAGAACTCAGCGGGCTGTCATCGGCGCGTTTCAAGCATTGAGGCGGAAGCGGCCAAAATGGGTTTAGCGATAAACGAGGGCAAAACCAAGTATATGCTGTCAACAAGAAGGGACAGCCAACAGCGACGAATTGGACAGAACGTCACAGTGGGTAGCTATAACTTCGAGGTAGTAAGGAACTTTGTCTACCTTGGCTCTGCTATAAACTCGAAAAACAAGATCAGCGCAGAAATCAAGCGAAGAATAATTCTTGCCAATCGCTGTTTTTTTGGGCTTATAAGGCAATTCAACAGTAAAGCCCTATCTCGAACAACTAAGGAGACTCTGTATAAGACCTTGATCATCCCAGTCCTGCTTTACGGCGCTAAAACATGGACTTTATTAAAAGAGAATGAAGATATCCTTGGTCGCTTCGAGAGAAAAATTTTTCGTAAGATATTCGGTCCCGTTTGCGTTGACGGGTTTTGGAGAAGAAGATTCAATCACGAACTATACGAGCTGTCCAGCGACATCGACCTAGTCAAAAAACTGCATATTGGACGTCTGAGATGGCTAGGACATGTAGAGCGAATGGACAGCAACGCTCCGGCCCACAGAGTCTTCGAATCGAATCCCGAGGGACAGTAGAGGGAATCATCGCCGTAGGTGGCGCTCACAAGTTCAAGGGGACCTCGACCAACTTGGAGTGCGCAACTGGAGGCAATTAGCTAAAGACCGAGCTAAATGGAGAGGCTTGTTGGTTAAGGCCCAGGTTCACCCCGAACTGTAGCGCCACCTAAGTACGTAAGTAAGACATCAGCTTGATCGAACGGTAATTATCACAGTTCCACGTATCACCCTTCCCTTTGTTTAAGAAGAAGGTAACTTTCCCTCCATTGAGGCACTGGATCACCTCTCACAAATTTGGAGATGAGAATTCTGAGCCATCTGAACCCGACGTCTCCTATTTTTTTCCAGAACTCAGAGGGCATCTCGTCTGGCCCAACTGCTTTTCGTTTTTTGGAGTATTTGACCGCCTCACTAACTTCTTCGACTGTAATGTCGGGTATTTCTTCACAGTTAGGGGTGGCTCTTGGAAAGTATAGCCGGGGAAACTGTTCATTTAAAAGTTCTTTACAATACTGCCGTCACCTCCGCAGAATTTTTTCGTCATCCACAAGAAGCTGGCTATGAGCATTGTTAATGAACTTTGGCGAACGAATCTCAGAATTTGAAGATGGTTGCGCTCTTGTTCATATTGTTTTCGCAGCTCTTGCATAGCCTGGTTTGCATCAGTAACCGGGGAAAATATATTTTCCAGCTCCCGATACAGGCCCTCCGTACTCTCTGCTTGAAGCTGGGCGGACTTCTTCTTCGCTTTTTTCTTTCAAAATCTGTATTCCATTTCGAGGCGAGCTTTTTCGTCACTATTATTATAGGGGCACTTTGACCAAGCTTTGAAAGCCGCTTCCTTCTCGTTTATCACCTTCTTAGCTTCATCACTCCACCACCATGTTTTTTTGACGTTTTGAATGTGCCTTTTGAAGCTCCTGACAGTGTTTTGGCCTTCTTTAAACAAGTCCGCTGTAGCGAATACCACATAATTTGTGCTCTGCACTCTTCATCCTCAGCTCCGTTGATGGTGTGAGAGAGGTAATTTTTCATCACATAAACAAAAGCCTCGCCTTTTTCTTTGTCCAGATTGTACCACTTGAGACCCTTGTTTGTTTGCTTTTCTTGGTGTCTTCATAAAAAGCAAACAATAATTGGGTGAAGTAAAAAGAAAATTTGCAGATAAGTAAAAACGGTCGACACTACCGGCCATATTATTCACTCCGGGTGTAAAGCAGGTTAAAGTGAATTTTAAACCCGAAAATTTAAACCTATGTTCATAATATTCACTCAAAAACACGCATTAATCCCGCTGGATGAGAGATGCATTTAACCTGGATTAAAAATAGTTTAAACTCGTTTTTAAACCATTTTTTTTTTTAAAAAAACGTCAAATTTCACAGAAAATTACATTTGGCGTGTTTTTACCATTTTTTTGGGGCTGGTTGATTGAACTCTTCGTGCAAGTCACTCGAAATTAACTTAAAAGTGAGAAAATTGAATTTGAAATTGATGTGATTTGTACTCATTTATTTGTTTGTGTGTATGAATGCAATGTGGGTGGGCAAAATCGCATCATCACCTCCTCGCGGTGCCCGCTGGATAGCTATCTGATAGTGAACTAACGATGAGCGTATGCTGAGTCTGACGATATACATATGTACAGCTGAACACTCAGACCTGCGTAAGCACATCTGGGTGAACTTCAGCGCGCATATGTCTAACCGGACGAGGCATCTCTTGTTGACCTGATTGGCTGAAATATGCGTCTCAGAAGTCTAGCAAGAGCTCCTCAGAAGGAGGACGCGCGGCGGATGAATTCTCTCGATGGAATCAACGGTGACGTCTACAGACCAGCGGATACCTTACCGAAGCTACTTCAACATATTCGGAGCTGAGGTCTGTAAGGATTTTCAATACTACGTCAGGGTATTGAAAAAGAGATGGTGGCGGATGAACCCTTAATGGGCCAACGGTAGCGCTCATATCCCCGAAGTGGGTTACTGACATCGGTGTATCCGGCCTCTTGTCCTAGGGGTACAAAAAAAAAAAGGATCTGGCCCTCCAGGTTGGGGGTTGTGCCGTCGGGTTAACTTCCCTACCACGTAAAAAACCTTTGGTTACGAAGCAACCAACAGCCTCGGATACGGATGATCTTACTGTTGACGACCCATGCAAACGTAAAAAGGACAACGATCTTCGTGTCTGCACATGGAATGCTAGGTCCCTCTACAAACCACGTGCAGCCCAACAACTTGCGGAGGCCCTAGAGTGTCTCAAAGCAGACATTACCGCCATCCAAGAAGTGCGATGGGATGGGCCGGGCAAAAGGAGTGAAAAACTGCGACATCTACTACGGCGATTGCTACAGACAAAAAGGACAGCGTCTATTCGGGTGCGGATTTGTCATTGGAGGCTGACTTAGGCAAGAAGTCTTGAGTTTCGGGAAGGGGGCCTTATGACTATCCGTATCAAGGCTAAATTTACCAACATTAGCCTAATATGCGTTCACGCCCCTCATGAGGAGAAGGACGACGCGACAAAGGACGACTTCTACCAGCTCTTGGACAAGACGTGTGAGCAATGCCCTAGCCACGACGTTAAAATTATCCTAGGTGATTTTAACGCAAAGCTAGGAAGAGAGGACGTCTTTAGTAGCGTGGTCGGAAAGCAGAGCCTGCACGACATCACATCCGACAACGGACTCAGGCTAATCGACTTTGCGGCGGGGCGAAACTTTGTCGTAGCTAGTACGCGGTTCCCACGTCTCGACATTCACAAAGGAATATGGCTCTCCTTTGATCGAAAAATCGTCAACCAAATCGATCACATTGCGATCGACGCAAGGCACTCTTGCAGTATTCTGGGTGTCCGGACTCTCCGAGGAGCCAACATTGACTCGGATCACTACCAAGTTGTAGCCAAGGTACGGATGCGGATATCCACAACGGAGCGAAATCAACGAAATGCTGTGAGGAAATTTGACGTCGAAAAGCTACAATCACAAGAGACCGCCAGAACCTTTGCCGATCGTGTTTCTTCTAATCTCAATCTAAGTCCTATGCCGCCAGCAGCGAATGCGGAAGACCAGTGGCAGCGTTGCCAAAAAGCCATCAGAGATGCCGCCTCTGATGTACTGGGTTTCTCTCGCCCACTACAACGAAACCCCTGGTTTGATGAGGAATGCCTGCAAGCACATGCAGCTAAACAAGAGGCGTACAAAGCGGCGCTGCATAGAAGGACGAGAGCTGCTTACGAGCTCTACGTACGCAGGAGAAAAGAGGAACATCGACTTCTCAGAAAGAAGAAAAAAGAGCATGAGAAGCGCTCGATCGAGGAGATTGAGAGACTTTATTGTAGGAATAATGTTCGAAAATTTTACCAAAAGGTAAAAAGAACATGCCAGGGTTTCAAAGCCAGAACAGAAGCCTGCAGGGACGAAAATGGCAACATAGTAATAGAATCGCAGTCGGTGCTGAAGGTATGGAAGGAACACTTCTGCAGACTATTAAACGGCGATGATGATCAATATTCCGCTGTCAGGCAGAATGAGCCATTCAACAGTGACGATGGCAGTCAAAATTCCCGTCAACCCGATCAGAATGAAGTGAGGATAGCGATATCTAAACTCAAATCCAACAAGGCTGCTGGAGCCGACGGCCTTGCCGCTGAACTTTTCAAGGCAGGAGGAGATGAGTTGGTAAGCAGCATGCACCAGCTCATCTGTAAAATCTGGTCGGACGAAAGTATGCCCGATGAATGGAACCTCAGCATCGTTTACCCGATCCTGAAGAAAGGAGACCCTCTGAACTGCGCCAACTACAGAGGTATAAGTCTCCTAAATATCGCATATAAGATCCTGTCTGCCGTACTATGTGAACGCCTAAAACCGATCGTCAACAACCTGCTAGGTCCTTATCAGTGCGGTTTCAGGCCTGGAAAGTCCACCATTGACCAAATATTCACACTACGGCAGATCTTGGAAAAAACCCATGAATATAAAATCGATACGCACTACCTCTTCATCGATTTCAAAGTTGCCTATGATAGCGTGTATAGAGACGAGTTATACAGAGCCATGTCTAGTCCTGGCATTCCTGCCAAGCTCGTCCGTTTGTGCAGAATGACGATGGAGAACTCTCGCTGCTCCATCAAAGTCGGTAAGAACATCACCGAACCGTTCGATGTCAGGAAAGGTCTTAGACAAGGCGACGCGCTATCTTGCGATCTTTTAAACATAGTATTTGAGAGAATTGTACGAAACTCTCAAGCCAACCCCGGAGGTACAATCTTCTTCAAGTCTGTACAACTACTCGCTTATACCGATGACATTGACATAATCGGAAGAACTCAGCGGGCAGTCAATGGGGCATTTACGAGTATTGAGATCGAGGCAGCAAAGATGGGTCTAGCGGTCAATGAAAGCAAAAAAAGTATATGCTGTCTACAAAAAAGGACATCCAACATCGGCGTTTTGGACAGAACGCCACAATAGACAGATACAATTTTGAGGTAGTAAAGGATTTTGTCTACCTAGGCTCTATGGTCAGCTCCGCAAATGACATCAGTAGGGAGATCACACGGAGAATTACTCTTGCCAATCGTTGTTTCTATGGGCTAAAACGGCAATTGAGTAGCAAAGCCCTATCTCGAACTACTAAGGTAACTCTTTATAAGACACTTATCATCCCAGTTCTGCTGTATGGCGCAGAGGCATGGGCTTTGACAAAACCGGATGAGGATGCCCTTGGTTATTTCGAGAGAAAAGTTCTTCGAGCGATCTTTGGTCCCGTCTGCATAGACGGTGAGTTGAGGAGAAGGTACAATGCCGAACTATACGGCCTGTACAAGGACATCGACTTAGCCAGAAGAGTTCACATACAGCGACTAAGCTGGCTGGGTCATTTAGAGCGGATGGAACCCAACCTTCCCGCTAAGAAAGTCTTCGAATCCACCCCGGACGGACGGCGCAGTAGAGGACGACCTCGCGGTAGGTGGCGCAAACAAGTGGAGGGGGACCTCAACCAACTTGGCGTGCGCATCTGGAGGCAGCTGGCTCGTAACCGTGCTGGCTGGAGAGGTTTGTTGGTTGAGGCCCAGGTCCACCGCGGACTGTAGCGCCATCTAAGTAAGTAAGTAAGTATGAATGCAATGCGACGTCTATTACCATACAATTAACGAATGTAGCCGGCATTCTGTTTGTGGTCTTCTGACGATGAACACATCAACAGGTCCGTTCG
Source organism: Brachypalpus laphriformis (assembly GCA_945910035.1). Lineage (NCBI taxonomy): Eukaryota > Metazoa > Arthropoda > Insecta > Diptera > Syrphidae > Brachypalpus > Brachypalpus laphriformis. Next base: position 42,844,838 of record OX246754.1, on the reverse strand, counting down.
CATACACTCCCTAAATAGCGAATTTTTACGAAAAGTTATGCATTTTTACGAAAACCTGTTCGAGTACTGAGAATTTTCGTAGTTTTTGACAGAAGAGAGCGCTCTCGAGAGAGTAAAAAATTTCCCCATGCTGCGAATTTTAGTGCAAGAAATTTCTTTGGGCTGGTTTGTGAAAACTGTCAAATCTGTTAAATCTCTGTATATGTGATTTTTTGTTGGATTGCCCCTTCTCTTTCTTTCTTTCGCGTACAATTGGATTTGAGGTTTAACGTTTAAAAAGTGGGCAACTTTTGTGGTTCAACGCGTTCGTTTACTTTTTCGTAATTTTACTTCTCTTTGAGAGAATTTTACCCCACTCGTTGAAATTTAACAAACTGCGAATTTTGGTGCAGAAAGTAGACGAACAGACCTAACATTTCATCAATTTCACGAATGAAATCCATTTTTTTTTTGGTTCTTGCTGCTTCTTACATTTATTTCACTTTTCCTTCCACTCGCCTCCTGCGAACAAAGAAATGCCAAATATGACTCGAACAAAACGAGTCAATATTATAAAATTGTGTTTTAATCCGATTTAAAGTACTTAAACTGGTCTCCGGAGGCAGTTTAAATTTGATCAGGTTAAACGCCAACCAGGTTTATAAAACTGGGTTTAGGTTCGGGTTTAACGAGTGAAAATTATGGACTTGGGTTTAATTTTAAAATCACTTCAACCCTGGATGTACATTTTAACCCGGGTTAAAGTGAGTGAATAATATAGCCGTAAGGGTAATGCACTACGACAGGTTAAATATGCAGGTTAGTTTAATTTGACGAATTGGTGAATAGGCGAAATGGAGAGATATTGCGGTTAATAATTCACGGAGCAATAAAAAAATACGTCGGAACACGACGGTGGGTGTATTTACATAATAAGACCGAAAACTTGCTTCTTTTAAACTGATGGCCCATTTGCAGCTCTGGTCAAACCACGAGTGTGTCTTAGGTTTGTTGCTCTTTATTCTGTTAGGAATAGAGCCATTCATAAGTTAGAGGATGGTGTCAGTAATCAAATCAGCAGCGGCGTCCACGTCGCTATCGAGGAAGCATAGCGAAACAACTTCTTTTTTTTTTAAGTTTTCAAAGTTTCATTTTCATATGCAGCAACCTAATACTTTGCTTCTTTAGGACATTCCACTACCTCGGAGCAAGTCGAAACTTAGGTGCCCGGATTATCGAGGCTATACTGTATTCATATTATTATATGAAATTCCAGGAATTTATGAACGAAGTAGGGGAGCCTTACGAATGAGCTCTGCAACTAATGCCGAAGAAGGTGGTGCTGTGCAATATCAGATGCAGCCCGCTACACAAAAATGGCCGAATAATTGCTTTTAATTCTAGAATTGCTAAGGAACTAGCTACATGATGTGGGGTTATGTTTTGAGCCTCAACTCGTGCTAGTACTCGAATTTCTTTTGATGGGTTACCAGATACTCTTCCTCTTCAGTATTAAATGCTGGTCTAGTCCTTGAGTTGAGAACTGCACCACAGGTACCTTCAAATCCTCTTTCTTTGCTAAATTCCTGATAATTTTTTTTTAAAATCCTGTCGATTACGACCAAAAGCAACAGAGTCAGGTAAACATTTTTAATTACTTCAGAAGGATGCTGCATGCCACCTTACAAGCACCAGCTCCACAGATGACTCACGAATAGAGGGAGAAAGAGAGAGAGAGAGATTCCAATTAGAGTCCAATCTCCATGTACGTCACATAAATAATCATGTACTCCGCCACTCAACCCAAGTCGACACTCCAATTGGGAAGCAAAGCAACGATTTCATGACGAACGACACCCTCTCGGAATGACATCATTTCTTCTATGTGGTGGCGCCGTTGTTAAAGGGGGGCGAGTCGAACAAATTAACAAAACGAAACCCCAACACCCAGAAAAGGATTAGCAAAGCAACTTGAGGAGGCGACTCCTTTTTTAATGACTTTCCCCCGCACTTACCCGTGTGTGGTTTTCCATCGATCGGATGTCGTTGATTGTCCATGGCAGCATCGCTGCCGAGTAGCGCGGATCCACCGAAGCGGATCCCCGGTAATTCAGTGATATGAGACGGGTTTTCATCGTTTCTCGAGAGACAAAGGTCCTTTCACTAGAGTTAGGTGTCACACGCAAGGATAATTCGTTTCTCGGGCCAAGTATTCAAGGATTTTATTACATTTTCTTTCCCGCAGAGTGCACGTGGAAAATTCTGTGTTTTAACGACGACCAGAGGTTTCACAAAGGTGCGGCAGTGATTTGCTGGACACTATACTTCCCTAAGGACACGCGAACCAAGAGAATGCACAAAAAAATCGATATTTCGAGAATCCCCCGGGTAAAGATGGATTTACACTGAAAACAACTCGAGTTACATTTCGCGAAACAATTGCCGAGGATTTTTCGTGCAAGGAAATCAGAAAATCGATAGAATTTTCACGAATTTTCAGTCAGGACAACGAGGGGAAAGGGCCAGATCTAGAGCTAAAAAATTGCCATTAGCTAGCGTCACAAGTGAAATTCGCGGAATTGCTGACAAAAGTAACTGGTTCTGGTTAATTGTTTGCCTGCGATTGAAGTTCACTTTTCCATGGAAAGTGGTGTTTTGCAAAAATTTCTGGATTTTCCTCGGAAAAAAAAGGAAAACTCGCGTCTAATTCGATCGAAAGAAGGATGACAATGAAATGTTGCAGGGCGCCATGGCCTGTTGTCGGTCGACGTGCGTTCTTTCGGCCATGGGCAACATGTTGGCTGCAATGCTGCGCGTTGTGCAGTACACAGTACATGTGTGCAAAAGAAGTGGCGGTTTGTTTTGGTTGCTGGAATTTGAATGCATGTTGCTGGTGTTCTTTTTTGTTTTGCTGAGTTAGATGCGATGGCATGCGATGGAGAAGGTAGTGTTTGGCAGATGACAGCTGAAGTGATGGTAGTGCCATCTGTTGGGGAAATTGCTCATGGTTTACGTCGAGGGTTCGATAACTGGCGGTTATTTTTAAATTCAGACATTCTATCCGTTGAGTGAATGTGAAAGTTTAAATTACAGAAAATTATAGAGACAAATTGAATTTGAAAGTGAAACTAGATTTTCTTTTTAACAGGCATACTTCCGCACAATCACATCTTGGGCTAAAGGGCCGACTAAGTTTAGACCTGCAGTAATAGTGCGAGCGAATGTTATCAGAATATTTGCATATCTAATTGAAACTTTAACTGGACCCAGAATTTTAGATTGGATGTTAGTGTCTCTTCGCTCTTGTATTCCTTCGTCGCAAAAACTTCGGTAATTTTATTTTGGATGGTTATCCAGGGTTACTAGAAAATACAAAAGGATGCACGTGCTCATTCAATGAATGAAAAATATACTGTGGGGCACATTGTACTTTCAAAACCGTCTTCCTTAAACTAGGTTGTGGTTTTTTGGTAAATGTTTAAAGTTTTACCTGGTGGCTTCATGAGAGTGACACAAGGAATACACTTAATATAATGAAGGCCTGGGAGAGGCACCTTACATGAAGCAGCGCATTAGTGACATTGTGCATTAAAAATGAACGATTTTTTCATCTGCACGAAATGAACCCATTTACTACCAAAAATTATATTTTAATTCTTTAATTTAATTTATTTTTAATTTAGGAACTGTATTCTCATTTCATTTAGTTTCGTTTTCTGCAAAAACAGTTTACAATTATAGACACTGCCAATTGCCGTCAGTTGAAAAGAGAGATAAGTATTTTAATATATACAATTAACGGGTGGGCCATCTAGTGGTTTCTTTTTAAATCATAGGTTATTTTGACACTGGCAGCTGTTTCCCGCTCGAAATCTTGACAGATAGTCAGTATCATACCTCCGCAGAGCAAAATGAGTCGCTTTACGCTTGAACAACATTGGGAAATATTGAAAACTTATTTCCAAAGTGAGTGCTGTGTAGCCCAAACAGTGCGTTTTTTGAAAAGAAGTTTTGGCCGAAATGAAGCACCCACCACGCCTGCTGTACGCAAGTTTGTGCAAAAAGTTCGTGAGAATGGTATGCTAGTGGACAACACTCATGGTCCCCGTCGTCGTACGGTGCGCACAGACGAGAATGTGGCTACTGTAGCCGAGAGTGTGAGACTCAATTCACGAACATCAACTCGTCATTGATCTCAACAGCTCAACATTTCACGCACTAGCCTGAGGAGAATTTTGCACAAAGATCTGGGATTATTCACTTAGAAGGTCCAATTGATTCAGCAATTGAAAGCGCACGACCATCCGCTTCGTTATCGCTTCGCAGTTTGGGCCTTAGAGCAGCTTGAATTGGACAACGATTTTGGGCGAAAAATTATCTTTTCTGACGAGGCACATTTTCATCTCGGCGGCTACGTTAACAAACAAAATTGCCGCATCTGGGGATCGGAAAACCCGCACGTTATTGTCGAGAAGCCAATGCATACACAGAGAGTGACAGTTTGGTGCGGATTGTGGATTGGTGGCATCATTGGGAACAACGTTTCGGTCAACGGTGGGCGTTACAGAGCCATGCTAACGACTTTTTTTTTTTTTTACTGAAATTGGAGACATGGATTTGGACGACCTCTGGTTCATGCAGGATGGCGCGTCATGCCACACAGCCCATGCCACAATTGGTCTTTTGCGCACCAAATTCCTAAATCGTGTTATCCACCGTCTTGGCGATGTCAATTGGCCGCCTCGGAGCTGCGATTTGACCCCGTTGGACTTTTTTTTGTGGGGAACCGTGAAGGACCGATGTTATGCCAACAATCCGGAAACGATACAAGCACTTAAGGCCTATATCATCCAAGCAATCCGTGAGCTACAGCCCGAAACCATCAACAAGGTCTTGGAAAATTGGGGTGATAGAATGCGCTACTGCGAGGCCAGCCGAGGCAGCCACTTGAACGACGTTGTGTTGCATAATTAATGGGAATGTTTGCTCTTACTAATAAAGCCACAATACATGGAAAAAAATTCATTTTGTTCGTTTTATTGCATTTTTAAAAAGAAACTTGTAGTTGGCTCACCCTGTATACATATGTAGATAGTCAATAAGGATTTTCGATAATACAAAATAACAAAATTGGGCTAAACTCTTTTGGTATCGTTTATAGCCTCGGATAAGGACGACTTAACTGATGACGAGCCAACATAGACTCGGATCATTACCTTGTTGTAGCCAAGGTACGAATGCGGATATCCCAAACTGAGCAACAAAGAAGAATCACTGTGAGAAAATTTAACTTCGAAAAGCTACAATCGCAAGAGACCGTCAGACTCTTCGCTGAACGCGTATCCCGAAATCTCTCAACCACCCCTATGCCGCCAGCATCAAGTGCCGAAGACCAGTGGCAACGCTGCCAACATGCCATCAGAAACCCCGCGACTGATGTGCTGGGTCTCGCTCGCCTACCACCGTGAAACCCCTGGTTTGACGAAGAATGCCGGCGAGTGCATGCAGCAAAACTAGAGGCATACAAAGCGGCGCTGCAAAGGAAAACGAGAGCTGCTCGTGAGCTCTACGAGCAAAAGAGACGGGAAGAACATCGGCTTCTCCAAAAGAAGAAGAAAGAGCATGAGAAGCGCGCGTTTGAGAATATCGAGAGTTTATACTCCAGGAACAATGTACGGAAGTTTTACCAAAAGGTAAAAAGAATGTGTCAGAGGAGCAATACCCGTACAGAAACCTGTAGAGATGAAAATGGAAACCTCGTAGTAGAATCACAGTCGGTGCTGAGACTTCTGCAGACTGTATAACGGCGACGAAGACCAACATCCCGCTGTCAGGCAGAATGAACCATTCAACATGGACGATGATAGTCAAAATTTCCGTCCACCTGACCAAAACGAAGTGAGGATAGCAATATCCAAGCTAAAATCCAACAAGGCTGCTGGACCTTACGGCTTACCGGCCGAACTTTTCAAGGCAGCTGGGGATAAATTGGTAGAGTGCATACACAAACTCATCTCTAAGATTTGGTCAGACGAGTGTATGCCTGATGAATGGAACCTCAGCATCGTTTGCCCGATCCACAAGAAAGGAGACCCCCTCAACTGCGCCAATTATAGAGGCATCAGTCTCCTCAACATCGCATACCAGATCTTTTCTGCGATATTGTGTGAACGCCTGAAACCTTTTATGAACAGCCTGATTGGACCCTATCAGTGCGGTTTCAGGCCAGGAAAGTCCACCATCGATCAAATCTTCACACTTCGGCAGATCCTGGAGAAAACCCAAGAATTCTAAATCGATACTCACCACCTCTTTACCGATTTCAAGGCCGCCTATGACAGCATCTATAGAGAAGAGCTTTATAAAGCCATATCTAGTTTTGATATCCCCGCCAAACTTGTTCGTCTGTGCAGGATGACGATGGAGAACGATCGCTGCTCCTTCAAGGTCGGTAATGACTTCACCGAGACCTTTGATGTCAAAAAAGGTTTTGGACAAGGTGACACGCTGTCATGTGACTTCTTTAATATTGTACTTGAACGGTACTTGTGCGGAACTCACAAGCCAACACCGGAGGCACAATCTACTACAAGTCTGTACAACTGCTTGCATACCACGACGATATACACCGGTGAGTTTGCAAGCATTGAGGCGGAAGCGGCCAAAATGGGTTTAGCGATAAACAAGGGCAAAACCAAGGGTATGCGGTCAACAAGAAGGGACAGCCAACACCGACGAATTGGACAGAACGCCACAGTGGGCAGCTATAACTTCGAGGTAGTAAGGGACTTTGTCTACCTTGGCTCTGCTATTAATTCTAAAAACAACATCGGCGCAGAAATTAAGAAATGAAATAAACTCTTGCCAATAGCTGTTTTTTGTTGGGCTTATAAGGCAATTCAACAGTAAAGCTCTATCTCGAACAGCTAAGGAGACTCTGTATAAGACCCTGATCATCCCAGTCCTGTTTTACGGCGCTAAAACATGGACTTTATTAAAAGAGGATGAAGATATCCTTGGTCGCTTCGATAGAAAAATTCTTTGTAATATTTTCGGTTCCGTTTGTGTTGACGAGTTTTGGAGGAGAAGATTCAATCACGAACTATACGAGCTGTACAGCGACATCGCTACTGGAGGCAATTAGCTAGCATGTCGCATAGAGTACACTTTGTGTTCTCCACAACTCTACGCGGCATAAAATTAAGATGTAATAATTCACCTCTGGCTTTGAAGATCATTGTCATTTTATCCAAGCCGATACGGTCGTGATAAGTATACTAGCTCCTGCGCTTTCAGTCTGAAAGTAACCCGCATAGCGTCCTCGATTGCATTTAGTAGCTCTTGCAGTGTGCTTTTTCAAACTTCTGAACTACTACTACTACTCCGGTAGGGACACATTATGCTGGTTGCTTAATCTGGACCATTCATTGAAGATTTGCAACTTTTGGCATATTAAGTGCTTTGCAACAATATGCGGGAGGCGGTTGCTGGGAAGCTCCATGACTCTCAGAATATAATGAAAGTGCAGTCTAAGAGTGAATATGTACAAAGGAGGAAAACCAGTTTCTGAGTGCAGTATATAGTTCGGCGTGTTTTCAGGCAGTCGAAACATTTTCTTTAAAAAGTATCTGAGCAGTTTCTCCATTTTCTCATACTGCGAGGCACCCAAAGTTGTGCTGCGTAGCACACGATGGACCACATAGTGGCTTCAAAAATTTTGACCTTGGCACTTTGTTCGACGTGATTTTTGCTTAAGAGGCGGTGCGAGTTGCAATTTATTGCCCTTTTAGCTACTTTGAGTTTTCCTGCAAATTAATTTTTAAGTGATAATCGAGGTGTTATAATTACTCCCAAATACTTATACTCTTGCACAGCTTCGAGTTCTTCATTCATCGCCCAAACTCGTTCCGGAATACCATTATTCTTGTGTTGACTTTCAGATTACACAGCACGCAGTATTGGTGTAGCTTGTTTATCATTAATTGCATAGATTGCATAGTTGTCGCTAATATAACAATAGAGTCCACGTAAAGAAGAATCTTATACCATCAAACACGATTCCTCCTGGTAGAAATATTGTGAGGTCATCTAAGTATTTAGAAACGTTATGCAACCCTGTTTAGCTCCCATATGCGACTCAAACCAATTATATATATTTTTTCCATCCCACCACGTTCGATTCGCAAATGATAACAGGGCCCTAAAGTAGATCAAATTTTTGATGCGATGTTGTAGTCGTATGCTTCTGTAGTTGTATTTATTCAGAGGGTATTCTTTCTCCGGGATCTGGTAAACGGCATGCTTCCGTCCAATAAATTTTAACAGATGAGTTGGCGCAAGCTCCTAACCAAGTTATTTTCTTCAGCTTTAAGTTTAGACATGGCTACCTTCAGTTCATTTTGACGAGTTTACGCGATTTTTGTTGGCTATCGTCACTAATGAATGGCTCTGAATGTATGTAAGTCTCTTTCTTGAGGTTACCTGGTGGAACTTAGCACATCAGAGGCATTACTTTTGATAGTTTTTTCGCATTTGCTGCTCCCCTTCTTGAGAGATTGAATAACACATAAGGTTTCTGGCAATCTTTTACGATTAATTCCATTTGATGCAGAGCTTGGCAACAGAATTTTCTAGGCATTGGGCTGTTCGGTATATCCGCAGATGTACTTTGACTGCAATCAAGTAGGAACACGTACGTTGGACTACCATGCGGCCTTGTGGATGTCGAGACGCGGAAACACGTGTCTATTAAGTTTCTCCCTATCGCAAACTCGATTAGCCTCTATCTGTTTCCAAAAGTGGTGCCATGTAAGTTTAGCTTGCCGATCATACTACCAAACGTGGTCTAATACTCCATCTTTGCATTCAACCCCCCAACTGCGATTTTAATGACGTACTTAGAACTTTGCTCATAGGTTCCTTTCCAGAAGCTCGTAGACATATTCTGTGCTGACGTCGCCTCTCTTCTCTGTTGGAACGTGCGCGCATTTTAGCCTTGAAGCGAATTTTTTCCAAATGTCCAAAGCTTCACTGTTTGTCTGATATGCCTACATATATACAATGACACATCCGCACCCAAATAGACGCTGCTCACGGCAGTAGTTGCAGTACGAAGTACACGTCGCAGTTTTCCATACTCCCTTAGCCCGGATTATCTCATCGTATTTCTTGGATGGTGATTACTAATTGTCGCTGTCACATAGCAAGTGTATGCTAGAGTAGCACCGTATGTCCGGTTTAACAGGAAGCGCTAAAAACTGTCTAAAGATGATTAAATTGATACAGCTTAACTTAAACCATTGCGAAGCGGCACATGACCTTCTTTGTTAGGCTAGGGATAGGTGTGGCGTTGGGAATAAATGCAATATAAACACCTTGATGCCAAAGAATAGGTTGAAGATGTCTCAAATAAAGCTGTAAATAAACATGTGAGGACACCCCTTTTCAAGGGAAGATGAACAGACAGGGAACAGCTTTTGTACAAGCTTAACAGATTTTGTACCAGCTAAATATGAATAGAAAGAAGAAAAAGGAGCATGAGAAGCGCTCGATCGAGGAGATTGAGAGACTTTATTGCAGGAATGATGTTCGAAAATTTTACTAAAAGGTAAAAAGAACAGAAGCCTGCAGGGACGAAAATGGCAATATATTATAGTACGAGTAGTAGACTCGCAGTCGGTGCTGAGGATATGGAAGGAACACTTCTGCAGACTGTTAAACGGCGATGATGACCAATATTCCGCTGTCAGGCAGAATGAGCCATTCAAAAGTGACGATGACAGTCAAGATTCCCGTCAACCCGATCAGAATGAAGTGAGGATAGCGATATCTAAACTCAAATCCAACAAAGCTGCTGGAGCCGACGGTCTTGCCGCTGAACTTTTCAAGGCAGGAGGAGATGAGTTGGTAAGGAGCATGCACCAGCTCATCTGTAAAATCTGGTCGGACGAAAGTATGCCCGATGAATGGAACCTCAGCATCGTTTACCCGATCCTGAAGAAAGGAGACCCTCTGAACTGCGCCAACTACAGAGGTATAAGTCTCCTAAATATCGCATATAAGATCCTGTCTGCCGTACTATGTGAACGCCTAAAACCGATCGTCAACAACCTGATAGGTCCTTATCAGTGCGGTTTCAGGCCTGGAAAGTTCACCATTGACCAAATATTCACACTACGGCAGATCTAGGAAAAAACCCATGAATATAAAATCGATACGCACCACCTTTTCATCGATTTGAAAGTTGCCTATGATAGCGTGTATAGAGACGAGTTATACAGAGCCATGTCTAGTCTTGGCATTCCTGCCAAGCTCGTCCGTTTGTGCAGAATGACGATGGAGAACTCTCGCTGCTCCATCAAAGTCGGTAAGAACATCATCGAACCGTTCGATGTCAGGAAAGGTCTTAGACAAGGCGACGCGCTATCTTGCGATCTCTTAAACATAGTATTTGAGAGAATTGTACGAAACTCTCAAGCCAACCCCGGAGGTACAATCTTCTTCAAGTCTGTACAACTACTCGCTTATGCCGATGACATTAACATAATCGGAAGAACTCAGCGGGCCGTCAATGGGGCATTTACGAGTATTGAGATCGAGGCAGCAAAGATGGGTCTAGCGGTCAATGAAAGCAAAAAAAGTATATGCTGTCTACAAAAAAGGACATCCAACATCGGCGTTTTGGACAGAACGCCACAATAGACAGATACAATTTTGAGGTAGTAAAGGATTTTGTCTACCTAGGCTCTATGGTCAGCTCCGCAAATGACATGAGTGGAGAGATCACACGGAGAATTACTCTTGCCAATCGTTGTTTCTATGGGCTAAAACGGCAATTGAGGAGCAAAGCCCTATCTCGAACTATTAAGGTAGCTCTTTATAAGATGTTAATCATCCCAGTCCTGCTGTATGGCGCAGAGGCATGGGCTTTGACAAAACCGGATGAGGATGCCCTTGGTTATTTCGAGAGAAAAGTTCTTCGAGCGATCTTTGGTCCCGTCTGCATAGACGGTGAGCGGAGGAGAAGGTACAATGCCGAACTATACGGCCTGTACAAGAACATCGACTTAGCCAGAAGAGTTCACATACAGCGACTAAGGTGGCTGGGTCATTTAGAGCGGATGGAGCCCAACCTTCCCGCTAAGAAAGTCTTCGAATCCACCCCGGACGGACGACGCAGTAGAGGACGACCTCGCGGTAGGTGGCGCAAACAAGTGGAGGGGGACCTCAACCAACTTGGCGTGCGCAACTGGAGGCAGCTGGCTCGTAACCCTGCTGGCTGGAGAGGTTTGTTGGTTGACGCCCAGGTCCATCCCGGACTGTAGCGCCATCTAAGTAAATAAGTAAGTATGAATGCAATGCGACGTCTATTACCATACAATTAACGAATGTAGCCGGCATTCTGTTTGTGGTCTTCTGACGATGAACACATCAACAGGTCCGTTCGCATACACTCCCTAAATAGCGAATTTTTACGAAAAGTTATGCATTTTTACGAAAACCTGTTCGAGTACTGAGAATTTTCGTAGTTTTTGACAGAAGAGAGCGCTCTCGAGAGAGTAAAAAATTTCCCCATGCTGCGAATTTTAGTGCAAGAAATTTCTTTGGGCTGGTTTGTGAAAACTGTCAAATCTGTTAAATCTCTGTATATGTGATTTTTTGTTGGATTGCCCCTTCTCTTTCTTTCTTTCGCGTACAATTGGATTTGAGGTTTAACGTTTAAAAAGTGGGCAACTTTTGTGGTTCAACGCGTTCGTTTACTTTTTCGTAATTTTACTTCTCTTTGAGAGAATTTTACCCCACTCGTTGAAATTTAACAAACTGCGAATTTTGGTGCAGAAAGTAGACGAACAGACCTAACATTTCATCAATTTCACGAATGAAATCCATTTTTTTTTTGGTTCTTGCTGCTTCTTACATTTATTTCACTTTTCCTTCCACTCGCCTCCTGCGAACAAAGAAATGCCAAATATGACTCGAACAAAACGAGTCAATATTATAAAATTGTGTTTTAATCCGATTTAAAGTACTTAAACTGGTCTCCGGAGGCAGTTTAAATTTGATCAGGTTAAACGCCAACCAGGTTTATAAAACTGGGTTTAGGTTCGGGTTTAACGAGTGAAAATTATGGACTTGGGTTTAATTTTAAAATCACTTCAACCCTGGATGTACATTTTAACCCGGGTTAAAGTGAGTGAATAATATAGCCGTAAGGGTAATGCACTACGACAGGTTAAATATGCAGGTTAGTTTAATTTGACGAATTGGTGAATAGGCAAAATGGAGAGATATTGCGGTTAATAATTCACGGAGCAATAAAAAAATACGTCGGAACACGACGGTGGGTGTATTTACATATATAAGACCGAAAACTTACTTCGAAAACTAAGTCGGTAAGAACATCACCGAACCATTCGATGTCAGGAAAGGTCTTAGACAAGGTGACGCTCTATCATGGGATCTCTTTAACATAGTACTTGAGAGAATTGTACGAAACTCACAAGCCAACACCGGAGGTACAATCTTTTACAAGTATGTACAACTACTCGCTTATGCCGATGACATTGACATAATCGGAAGAACTCAGCGGGCAGTCAATGGGGCATTTACGAGTATTGAGATCGAGGCAGCAAAGATGGGTCTAGCGGTCAATGAAAGCAAAACAAAATATATGCTGTCTACAAAAAAGGATACCCAACATCGGCGTCTTGAACAGAACGTCACAATAGACAGATATAATTTTGAGGTAGTAAAGGATTTTGTCTACCTAGGCTCCATGGTGAACTCCGCAAATGACATCAGTAGGGGATCACACGGAGAATTACTCTTGCCAATCGTTGTGTCTATGGGCTGAAACGGCAATTGAGTAGCAAAGCCCTATCTCGAACTACTAAGGTAACTGTTTATAAGACACTAATCATCCCAGTCCTGCTGTATGGCGCAGAGGCATGGGCTTTGACAAAACCGAATGAGGATGCCCTTGGTTATTTCGAGAGAAAAGTTCTTCGAGCGATCTTTGGTCCCGTCTGCATAGACGGTGAGTGGAGTAGAAGGTACAATGCCGAACTATATGGCCTGTACAAGAACATCGAATTAGCCAGAAGAGTTCACATACAGCGACTAAGAAGGCTGCGTCATTTTCCCGCTAAGAAAGTCTTCGAATCCACCCCGGAGGGACGGCGCAGTAGACGACGACCTCGCGGTAGGTGGCGCAAACAAGTGAAGGGGGACCTCAACCAACTTGCCGTGCGCAACTGGAGGCAGCTGGCTCGTAACCATGCTGGCTGGAGAGGTTTGTTCGCTGAGGCCCAGGTCCACCCCGGACTGTAGGGCCATCAAAGTAAGAAAGTAAATATGAATAAACATATATAGTTCTTATGCGTCCCCAAATGCTTCCATAAAAGAATTCAAGAAGCTCGTAATAGACGTCATTGGTTGTAACTCGACGATAATAGTTGGAGACTTTGATGCATGGAGAACCAACTGGGGTAGAATAGGTAAGAACAGCAATAACAATTTGTTCAGGAGAACTACTTGGCGTGTGAACGACCACAGTGCGTACAGTGACTGCATGGCCACCCTATTTAAAGTAAAATCTAGCAACCTAACACAGAGGGGGCAAAAGAGAGGTTTGAAAGCAAGTACACTGGACGAGGAAATGTTCACACAGGTCTTAGTGGAGTTAACGTAGACTGGACTAGTAACCTAGACTACATGGCATACATATAATAAGGTCCTTAGCTAGCATTCCGAGTAAAACCGGAACCATTCGTTGAGTTGTGTAATGAATGCTTAAAAAAGGGGGTGTTTCTAGAGCAGTAAAAAACAAAAAAACGCCTGGTGCTAATATCCAAAGGCAAGAAAACTCCAGATGAAGCATCTTCACATAGTCCGATATGCATGCTAAAACAAAATGTTTGAAAGAATGTTGTGCACTCGACTAGCGGCAGCCATTCAAGAAGTGGGTTCTGAAAAGCTCGCTTGACAGTAGATGCCACAAGGAGAGTTACTGAGATAATAGAAGAAGCGATCCATGAGAAAATATGAGGTATGTGCAGTCGTGGCACTTAACGGCAATATCTCCTTCAATTCCGCAATCTGAGTTCACATATTACGGTCCCATAGAGCAAAGAGGAATGATACCGAGCTATACGGTCTATATAAGGACATCGACTTAGCCAGAAGATTTCACATACAGCTACTAAGATGGCAAGGTCGTGTAGAGCAGATGAACCCCAACGTTTCAGCCCACAAAAAGAGGGCGATCTCGTGGCAGGTAGTGCAAAAAAGGGGAGGGGGATCTCAACCAACTTAGCGTGCGCAACTGGAGGCAACTGGCTGGAAAAGTTTGTTGGTTGAGGCCCACATCCACCCCAGACTGTAGCACCACCGAAGTAAGTAAGTATTTAAGTATTTCAAGCAAAGAGTGCTCATGATGTCTCACCCATTTGTCTAAATTGCTGAGAAGTCCAAGAAGATGCGAAAAATGATTTCCTTTAGTGTCAAAGATTTAGCACAATGCGTAGATTCCTTGAAGAGGGAATTGAAGAGCCCCTTACATGAGAGAATATCGGCAGTTACATGTTATCAGCCAGAAATATTGCGTTGAACGTCCTAAGAGAACTTCGGTGAATGGAAAGGACTAGGAGCAGAGAAAGCCATAGTCAACAGAAAAGCGCAATACTGTGTGGACCAGGAACATATGACTGGAGTTCCTAACGTTGAAATGCTTAGCGGCGGTTCCGCGAGGAGAAAAAGGTAGAAGGGTGAGGTGGGTTTAGTGGGTAAGAATCCTTCTCTATTACTTGGTATTGGGCCAGTTCGATCTTTTGAAAATTCCACACGAAACCCAAGCAAAATCTCAAACAAAATTAGAGTGTAGAGAATTCGTGTAGACTTGTGGTGAAACTTACCTCTTAAAATATTCTAATGAAACCTTATCTAGCTTCCACTTTTGATACTAGAGCCTTTACCTTATGTATGTCAACAGTAATCACGTGAAGTCTGGCTATACAAATCTGTACTTCACAACTGCTCATATTGTTTAAGTCTAACAGGAATAACCCTACCATCGTCACTTAATTTACCAAAACCCATTGCTTTTCGAAAAATATCTAAATTACAGGAATTTCTTATCGTATCCACTTAGGAGACTTCGTATCAAGGGCAACGATATCTCTAGCCCGCATTCTTTGGAAATGTCAACTCTCAGAAAAATAGATACTCTGCGGCGAAGAGAAATCTTGCTGATATCAACCCCCGGCATTCCCAACAACTTTTGAAAGGTGAACAATATTTTTTGAAGAAATAAGTTTTAGATACTCTTACTTTTAACAAAACAAAAAAAGTTCGATGCTGCAATTTATACACAATTATCCCGCATCGCATGCCAATTGTACTGACGAAGCTGGAATGCGAAATTAATACTCGCTCACGTGCTATCGGCCAAAAGTTTATTTTTAACCAAAAATAAACATCCTCCATATATCTCCATAATTTTCACTTGCCTGGTACATACATACATACGCTGTATAGTAAAAAAAATTTAAAATTCTACTCATGGAATCGAGGGAACGCGTATATGGATGCTCTACAGGTATGGGATGCCACCAAAGATCGCATTGGCGTCGATTGGATTTAATTTGAAAATTCCCATACAATACTCAGCGACTACCTGTTTGGTTGAGATATATGTACAAAGGATGTAGATACAGATATATCCTCACGCGCCCGCTTAACAAATGTAATTCCATGTAAGGCTGACCTTTTTCCATTAAACTCCTTGGACCACATGCCTTAACAGCTGCTCAATGGAATTCAATTGTCGATGCGCCCCCGCGATTTATACCCAAAAGTGGAATATATGTGTGCGTACATATGGATTGTTGTTCTCACAAATATTATGGCATCTGTCGCGCCAGGTTCAATGTTCTCCGGGGGCTACAAGTGCATCTCTTGTCATTGCATTTGGAGGAGTGGATGCTTGCAGCAGGTGCCATATGCAATCTGATTCTCTGCTGAATGGGACTAAGAAAATCTAAAGATAGCGCCGCACCCACAAAAAAGAGACTTCACAGCCTAAGTATGTGGTATTCCACTCATTTCCCGGGGGATGTTTTAGTGAGTTTTATTGTTTCGTGCAAATGATACAGGAAGTCGGAAACATGTTGCATTCATAGTGAATGAAAGGTTCTGTTTTATTAGGAAACTATTGCGATATACTCGTATGTACGTGCTTAGAAAGGCGCCTGTTATCTAAAAATACGTTTAAACTTGAAACGCACACATACTATAGATCGATAGTCTGGAGAATTTCTCCTCTATTTTCACATCACGTAAAAGTTTATCTATGCGATAATTCAAACGACCTTGGAAGTGCGAATGGTTAAGTTTAGACGAAAACAGCGGGCAATGGCAATGTAGATACTCGTACATACTCGCACATTGCTTGACGTCTGACGTCGCTGATGTTGGATTAAATTTAACTCACACTTCGTCTTATACAACAATAATCAGTTAATGGATACAGAAGTTACGCGTCAGCTAATTAAAGATATGAAAGCGGAAATGTATCTACAAATGCGGGAATAGATAGGCAGATAAACTTGTTGGTTTATTTTACTAAAGTATTATGCAAATAAGAAGTGAGATTTGAGCTGTAGCAAACCCCTTGAACCATTGGAGTGAAATCAGGACTTCTACGAAAGAGCCAAGTGAAGAAGGTAATCCGCCAAAATCTGGTTTTGCAGCAAAGAAATGTAACTCATAGATTTCAATACCAAAATCAATTGGAAACATACAAAAATTTTATAATTCTTCTGGAACGGGTCATATGAAACCCGACAACGTGTCTCTTAACCTTTAAACCCTACCCCGAGGTCCAGCGCGATGCGCAAACTAAACTTTCGTGAATATTTTTTACCCCTTTGCGGTGAACATAGCCGGGTTGTGTGCCAAGAGTGCCTCGATTCTAAACTTTAAGTTATTTTAAACATGCAGCTATGTGTGTGATCTCAATTAACATACATTTTTGTTAAAACGTTTTTTGTATTTTTAAAATAAGAACAAAACTATATTGGGGTTTTCTGGACCCAAGGGTAGTAATAGTGTTTCTCCAGGGATGGGTAGGATTTAAGGGTTAACCTAGCCAGTGGGCTTGACGTTGTGAAGCAAAAAATGTCGCATTCTCCTTTTCTCATGTAGTTTCTCTCAGTCACTTCGAATTTGTTCTTCTAGTCCTGAGACTTCTGGTTTTCGTGTTATTGAGACTTCTTATGCTACGCTGTCTTCGGTCTTCCCAGTCCTTGTCATGGCAGTCCTGAAGCATTGTGTAACCATACCAGCGTAGTTTGTCTTCCAGTCTTCTTGGGTGCTATTTTTAGGGTACTTCTGATGTGTTCATTTTGTATGTCGGCCGTGAGGTCTGTTCTACTTGCCCATTTTAGCATCCTCATTTCGATTGTGGGCATCTTCTGAATGTATTCCTCTTTCACCGTAAGATCTTTTCAATATCTCCACAGTTTGATAAAATCGATCCCAGGCTTAGTGCCTTACCAACAAGTATGTTACTTACTTAGGTGAACCTGGGCCTCACCCAACAAATCTCTCAACCAGCCCGGTTACGGGCCAGCTGCCTCCAGTTGCACACGTCAAGTTGGATGAGGTCCCCCTTCACTTGTTTGGGCCAGCTACCGCGAGGCCGTCCTCTATTACGCCATCCATCCGGGGTGGATTCGAAGACTTTCCAGACTGGAACGTTGGGTTCCATCCGTTCTACATGACCCACCCACCTAAGTCGCTGTCGATGCCCTTGTATAAGCCGTATAGTGAACTCCACACTGGAGCTCACCATAGGTAGACCAAGTCTTTTACTACCTCAACATTATATCTGTCTATTGGGGCATTCTGTCCAAGACGACGATGTTGGGTGCCCTTTTTTGTAGGCATATATTTTGTTTTGCTTTCATTGACCGCTAAACCCATCTTTGTTGCCTTGATCTCAATACCCGCAAATGCCCAACTGACGGCCGGCTGAGTTCTTCCGACTATGTCAATGTTATCGGGCTAAGCGAGTAGTTATACAGACTTGTAAAAGATTTTACCTCCGATGTTGGGATGTGAGTTTCGTACAATTCTTTCAAGTATTTTGTTAACGATATCGCATGATAACGCGTCACCTTGTCTAAGACCTTTCCTGACATCGAACTGTTGGATGGTGTTTCTTCCATATCCTCAGCACCGACTACGATTCTGCTACTATGTTACCATTTTCGTCTCTGCAGGCTTCTATTCTGGCTTTCAAACCCTGGCATGCTCATTTTACCTTTAGGTAAATTTTTTGAATATCATTCCTGCAATAAAGGCTCGCAATCTCCTCGATCGAGCGCTTCTCATGCTCATGCTAACAAGTATGTTATGTTCCGCATATTATTTTCTCTATCTATCTAGTTTTTTCTTTGCTTCGATTAGGCTTTTGGAGACAACAATAGCATCGTGTTATCTGAGTTTACATCGAGAAATAATCATACCAATATTGAAGATAAGTGAACTGATTGCCGATCCTTGGTGTATATCAACCAGGACTCTGAACTAGTACGACACTCCACAAGCACTCCGAATACATCTTGTGCATATTCTGGATCGGCTTTGTAGATGTTTGTGAGGTGCATGCCAACTTAGAGCACTTCTTCTAGCTCAGCTGTTTTGATGAACCGTGATATCTGAAAAGGATTCAGCGAAAGTAAATCGATATCTGATATGAGATAGGAACATAGGTGATGTTATATTTTGTGTATTAGTGCTTCGTATTCCACAACAAGGTATGTTGGTGTTTCTGCGAGGTCCCCGCAGAATCTGCACTGTACGTTACCTTCTATTCCTAACTTTCTAAGGTGCACCTTGAGTCTGCAAGTCGATCAAGATGCGAAGTCTGTCAAGATGAGAAGTCGATTCTGCTAAATCTTAGGTAGTTCTGCTTCCTTTCTGCTTGTGGCTTCCCAGCAGTTCTTTCGCCCCTCTCAGTTGAGGTACATCATCACCATTTGCTCTCTCCTTCTTTCTTCAGTTCTTTCGGTATTTTGCGTGAAAGGTTCCGGTCCAAGGAATGGGGTGTCTGAGCTTTTTCTTGCTAGTCAATCAGCTACTTCCTTCCCCAGCACTCCTACATGTCCTTGTAACCACTACATAGTTACTTTATTAGCCTATTCCAGTCTGTTCATCTTGATGAGGTACTTCCAGACTAGTCTGGATCTAATTTCGTTTGAGCTTAGTGCCTTAAGTGCGGCTTGGCTATCTGACAGTATTGCGATGTCTTGCCCGTGATATTTCCTGTCGAGGTTGAATTGCGCATATCCTTAGATTGCGTTCTTCTCCTTGGAATACACTGGGGAAAATTCCCAGAGATTCTCAGTATCTTGTCCTAGGCCCGTGCATGCTTGCCCCAGTGCCTGTAGATGCTTTTGATCCGTCCGTGCACCATTTAATAGCATGTTATTTCAATTGGTACTTATCGGACTCTCTGCTCCAATCCTTTTTATTGACCATATCTCCTCAGGGCCAGTCCAGAAGCACAGATTTGGATAGGGTTTCTCGTGTTTTGCTTGCGGTGAATTTTCCTTTCCCGACGCCCTCTTTGATTATTCTAATATGGTCTCCTTTGCGATTCTTTATTGCACTATTTTATGTGTAGCGAAGGTTGACCTATGATCATCTCTAGTGCTGCTGTGGGACAAGTTATCATGGCTCCTGTTATACAGATGCACTTTGCACAGCGATGCCCTCGTCATGTTTAGCATTGTTAGACGGATTCATGCTACTGCGCCATATGTAATGATGGGCTAACTATCATCATGTGCTCGTACAACCACCTCGGCGAGGCTGGGCAGCATCCACAGGACTTACCTGTGATGTTCTTGCATACCATAAGTGCTCTAGTGACTTCGATTGCCACAGCTCCAATATGCTCCTTTCAGAACACTTTGCTATCTAGTATCTTCCAACAGGATGGGTTGCACCCGCTTTAGGTGCCCTTTTTTATGTGAAGGGTACCACAGTAGATTTGATTGGGTTCATTATCAGCCCTACTGTTTCACACTATTTCTGTGTGATCCTTAAACGCATTTGAATATTTTCGCAAAGCGTTTACTCGAATTTTCCTCTTGCAATAATGGCTATGTCGTTGGCATATCTTTGGCATTTAATGCCGGATCTGTCAGTTTTTACAATACTTCATCTACTATTAGGCTCCACTCCCTCATTGTGAGCAGCCTCTAGTGGTGCTTATTGTGATAATTTCTTGTCCCACCTCTGCCTCAACAGTCCTAGTTCTCAGCGTCTTACACATCCAATTACTTATGGTATAGTTTGCTCCTTTCATTTCAAGACCCCTCCTAATTGCTTAATGGGAGGTGTTGTTGAAGACTCTTTAAATGTTCAGAAAGGCGCATACTGCCATTTCATTCATTTTATTTTCAATGCATTTTATTTTGAAATTCAGTATACCTTACGTGCTAACAAAATCGCTTAAAACTAGCTTAAGGCGCATACTGCCATCTCCTTGCTCTCCAGTACATCCTGAATCGGTGAATCTTCCTGCTATGTAGGCATTTTGATTGTGATGTATATGTATTCTTTCGAGCACAGTTATTCTAAGGTGGTTATCTATGACTTTTTCTAACGTCTTCAGCAAGAATGAGATTAGCCTGATGGGTCTAAAGCAGATATTTCTTACAATGCCCATTCATAGATCCCAGGCTCTGAGAGTCTGCCACACTAAAGCGTTGCATGGCATTTGTTTTTGAAATAGCATTAAGTCGGTTGACGTTTTATTTTAACCTCCTTGCACGTGGCTTGCCAGAGCTGTTCGACCAGCAAGTTTGAATGTCATTTTGGAGTTTACCTTGTATAACACCTAGGAGTTCTTTGCACTGTGAGAGGTTCACCAGGAATTACTCGGAAAATGAGCCTACAAACGCATCTTGTGCAATCAAAGCTGACTTCCCAAACAGCAAACAGCGCCTTGTTATCATACATAGATGCCAACTGTAAGATACAAATTGTAGAATCAACTTCAAAGTCCAGTTTGAACTTTGAAGGCAGACTGTGCCAGATTTGTAAAAAGAAATGATGTCGCGATTCCATATATAACCCAAATCAGTCTAACACTGAACGATTTGCTGGCCTTCTCATAGCTATGGCAAAACTCTTGCATTCCAAGTTGCTTCCGCAAGGAATACATACGATGCGCAAAATGGAGAGGGTAGAGATTAGATTAGATTTATATTGTTGAGAGGTGCAAGTGCACTGCGACCTATAAAAGATCTATTGTGCCCCCCTTACTAAGGTTCTAGCCGATGATATACTCGGTCTAGAGCACTTCCTCCAGTCCAGCTGCTACAGCAAACCGGAGTATCTTCAGTGGATCCAGCGAAGGCAAATCCGTTTCTGATAGGAGGTAGGCACCAAGGTGATTCCTTCTTTTGTGGATCAGTGCTTCGCATTCCATAAGAAGGTGCGCTGGTGTTTCTGTGAAGTCCCTGCAGAATCTGCAGTGTCCGTCTCCCTCTATTCCCAGTTTCCTAAGGTGCTCCTTAAGTCTGCAGTGACCTGTTAACATGCCCGCTAAGATGCGAAGCCGATTCTTACTAACTCTTAGGCAGGCTCTGCTTCTTTTCTGGTTGTATTTCCCCAGAAGTTCCTTTGCCTGTCTTATTTGGGGGATATCGTCCCAATGTTTGGCCCATTTGTTCTCTTCTTCTTTCCTTAAGTCTTCCCTTATTTTGTGGGGTCCTATCCCACAGAAGGGTTCTGGTCCAAGGAATGGCGTGTCTGATCCGTTTCTAGCTAGCTCATCAGCTGCTTCGTTCCCCTCTACTCCTACATGTCCTGGTACCCAGTAGAGAGTTACTTTGTTTGTTTCTCCCAGTTTGTTGATCCTGGTGAGACACTCCCATACCAGTTTGGATCTGATCTCATGCGAGGTCAGTGCTTTAATAGCGGCTTGGCTGTCTGATAGTATCGCGATGTCCTGTCCGCGATATTTCCTGTCTAAGTTGA
Organism: Brachypalpus laphriformis; assembly: GCA_945910035.1. NCBI lineage: Eukaryota > Metazoa > Arthropoda > Insecta > Diptera > Syrphidae > Brachypalpus > Brachypalpus laphriformis. Next base: position 42,822,806 of record OX246754.1, on the reverse strand, counting down.
ATTGCGCTCATCTTTCGATCGCGTGAACTTCTGCTTGAAATATGCTGGGGAATGTTCCCAGTGATTCTGAGTATCTAGTCCTGGGCCCGTACACTCCTGCCCCAGTGCCAGTAGATGTTTTCGATCCGTCTGTGTACCATTTAATTGTGCGTTGTTTGAGTTGGTATTTATCGGATTCGCTGCTCCAATCTCTTTTGTTGCTCAGCTTTGAGTCAAATTTCCTTTCAAAGCAGTATTTCTTGACCATATCATCTCTGGGCCAGTCCAGAAGCGGCACCGATTTGGATAGAGTTACTCGCTCTTTATTTGCGATGCATGTTCCTTTCCCGATGCCCTCTTTGCTGATTCTTAAAATGGTCTCCTTGGCGATTCGCTCTAGCACTATGTGTAGTGGAGGTATCCCTACGATCACTTCTAGAGCTGCTGTGGGACATGTTCGCATGGCTCCTGTTATACATATACAGGCTAATCTTTGCACTTTGTTGAGGGATGTCCTCGTCGTGGTTAGTCTAGATCTGTTGACCCATGCCGCTGCCCCGTATGTGATGATGGGTCTTACTATCATCAGATACATCCATCTCAGTGTGGCTGGGCTACAACCCCAGGTCTTTCCTGAAATGTTTTTGCACACCATAAGTGCTCTGGTGGCTTTGGTTACCACAGTTTCTACATGTTCTCTCCAGAGGAGTTTGCTGTCTAGTGTTAGACCTAGATACTTGACCTGTTTCTGTGGGTCAACTCTGATCCCTTCCAACAGGATGGGTTGCATACGCTTTAACTGTGTTTTCTTGGTGAAGGGTATCACAGTGGTTTTGGTAGGGTTCACTCTGAGTCCTACCGTTTTACACCACTTCTGTGTGATTCGTAGACCCCTCTGAATGATTTCGCATAGCGTTTCTTCAAATTTTCCTCTTGCGACAATGACTATATCGTCGGCGTACCCCTGGCACGTAATGCCGGCACCTGTCAATTTGTGCAGTAGTTCATCTGCTACTAAGCTCCACATCAATGGTGATAATACCCCTCCTTGTGGATAGCCTCTAGTGGTGCTTATTGTGATGGTTTTTTGACCCACCTCTATCTCAGCAGTCCTAGTTCTTAGCATCTCACACATCCAGTTACTTGTGGTGTGATTTACTCCTTTTATTTCGAGACCCCTCCTAATTGCTTCGTGGGAGGTGTTATCGAAGGCTCCTTCGATGTCTAGAAATGCGCATACTGCTGTTTCCTTGCTCTCCAGTGTATCCTGAACCCAACTTGTCAGCTGGTAGAGCGCAGTTTCGGTGGACCTTCCTGCTCTGTAGGCATGTTGATTGTGGTGGAGAGGTATTCTTTCCAGCACAGTCATTCTTAGGTGATTATCTATGACCTTTTCTAGCGTCTTTAACATGAATGAGGTCAAGCTGATGGGCCTAAAGGATTTTGGTGAAGTGGTGTCTCTTTTTCCCACTTTCGGAATGAATATAACCTTTGCCCTTCTCCATATTCTTGGTATATGCCCAAGTGCGACGCTGCTTCTCAATAGTCCTAGGAGGTGTGGCATAATGATTTCCTGGCCTTGATCTTAGGTCGACTAGCGTTTTGTTCCACCAGGGAATATCCTTCGGATCTTTCTTACGGCTAATAGGGCAGCTGCTTTCAAATGCATCTTTGATCGCCCTGTTAACCACTTCTACGTTGCTTTCCAGTTCTAGGAAGTGGCTCGCCGTTTTCTTTCCTTTCACATTTAATAGGTTCCACTCGAGTGTAGACCTATATCTGTCCCAGTCAGTTTTGCGGGGGTTTCTTTTCGGGGTAACCTCCTTACTGAGACCTTCTATGTTAAAGGTGATGATCCTGTGGTCCGACATGGACGGCTCGTCAGAAACATTCCAACCTGTAATGCAGTTACTAATACTCGGGCTGCCGAGTGTAATATCTAGAACCTCTTCCCTTACCCTAGTTACGAAAGTTGGTGTAGTTCCCACATTCAAAATATCTAGGTTTTCATTAATAATGAATTCGAGAAGGCGCTCACCTCTAGCGTTGTTGTCGCTACTGCCCCATTCCAGACAATGGGCGTTGGCATCGCATCCTAGCAGAAGTGGCAGTTTGTGCCTTCTGCAGTGTCTCACTAGCCTTTGAACTTCTTCTGGCGATGCCTCCCCGCCTCCGTCGAAGTAGGCCGAAGCAATTACAATGGCGCAGTGGGTGCCTCCTACGTTAATGAAGGCCTGGATAGCTGTCAAATCCTGCGTCATGTACTCTGAAAGACATAAGAATTTTATGTTTTTACTGATTAGTATGCAGGCCCTGGGGAGGTCCTGTCTATTATCCCAGATTACCTGTGCATTCTTGCTTGAGAGACCTCTTACCTTTCCCCTGAAATGATAGGGTTCCTGTATCAGCACAAGTCCAAGTTGGTGTTTGATAAAACTTCTTGAGATGACGGCCGAGGCCGCCTTCGCGTGGTGTAGGTTAACTTGTGCGATGCGAGTTAGAGCTTTTTGCTCCATTTTAGGGGAAATTCGGAGAGGGGCAGGTGCCCACCTCCATCTCTTCTTCCTCTTCTGTTAGAGGAATGACTAGATCCTCCATGTTGAGTCCAGCTATGTCGACACTTTCAGTGTCTTCCTCACTCAGGGGGATCTCCTCGGCCTTTGCTGGTGCTGTTGCTGCTGTGATGGAGTCAGTTGGAGTTGCAGTTCCCTCTTCTTGAGCTACTGATCCATGGTTTACTGCGAGTGCTCCGTCCTCGCCCGCGTGGCTTTCGGCTGTTTCGGCTGCCTGCTTCCGCAGTCCGCAGACATTTATTTTGCCGAACCTATATCGGATCATGTAGTCCTGCTTGGCAATCGTCTCTGCCGATTGGTCGTCAATGAGGAAGGTTACCACTCTTCCCTTGCCTTCTTCTCGACTACTGGTCGCTCTCCATAGATGGGTGTTAAGCCCCTCGTTTTGCGCTTCTATGAGGTCTAGCGACTTCTTCTGGTCGTGCCCAGAGCTCCTTGGGAGGAAGACGGTGATGGTGTGGATTTTGGGGATATCTTCTCCCAAACACGCCGTCAATTTGACCCCCTCCCACGCAGTTAATCTTGCTGCTGCTTGTAGTAGCCACTGAGCTGTGTCCTCGTTGTAACAGTCAACGAGTAGTAGGCCCAGTCTGAAGTGTATACCTTCAAACTGAAGCTTGCTCTTCCAGCCTAGGGCTACTTCTTCAATAATGGCGTCCTCAAGCGCCGTTTGCTCCTCGGTGCTTAGCGTTGCCACCGGGTAGTCCTTTGGGAGCACAGCCACTCGCAGGTTTCTCACTATGCCTGCATAGCTGGTGCCTGGCTCTACTCTGCGTCTCCTCTCTGCTGGGACGGTGGTTGGACCCGCCGAGCTGACGCTACTGGTAGCTTTATGTCGCTTGCTATCAGGTTTCTCCGGGGGGGTGATGGTATCCCTTCCCCTTTTTAGGTGTCCCTGTACTACTGGAGTGTCAGTTGCCTCCTTCTTCCTTTCCACGGTTAGCTTCCTTGCTTCTTCAGGTTCGAAACCTTGGGCTAGGAAGCGCAAGTACCACTTTGCACCCGCTCCACTGAGGCCTTTTCTCAACGGGTCATCCAGACCACCGGGCTTACCCCTGTCTGGTAGCGTGGGAGGTTTATGCAGCCGCTCTCTGGGTCTGCTACTCTCTGCTGGTCTTCTCGCCTCCCGGGAAGTGTATGCCTTCTTTACCGGGGATCTTGGCCTTTGGGTGCCTGTAGGCCACTGTCTTCTTGGAGCTTCAGTGTCTCTGCGCCTGTGGTGCTCCGTGCTCATCCTGCGCCTAGGGCTGACTCTGCGCGCTGGAGGTGTTCTGCGCCTAGGGCTAAATCTGCGCGCTGGAGGCGTTCTTCTACGACTCGTGCTAGGCCTGTCGTAGTCCTCGCCTCGGAAGTCTCTCTCCAGACGACTTGCCATTTCTGTTGCGGTGATATCCCGCATGTATTTTATTTTATTTTTTATTTTTCCTTTGTTCATGTTCCCACGAGTAGCTAGGGAAATATTCATCGGCCACATCAGAGCCCCGCATGATGTGGTCGGGCCATGGTTACTCCCTGAGGCGACCTGGTATCAGGAAGGCTCCGTTCGAATACAGCCGGTATACCCCCTGGCTGCAAACCATCCAATAGGCACGGTCTCGCTTAACACCCTGGATTAGGGGGGGCAGCTCTTGGTAAGTTACTCCTCAGTCAGCTCATCCGAGAGCGAAGCTCCCGCGGTTGAGTGAGTCCTTGCAACTTAAGCTCTCGCACCGCGTCAAGGTGTCTGCCAAGCGAGAGAATGGAGAGGGTAACTTGGCGAATGAGCTAATGACGAGACGAAATGAAAGTAGTAAACAAAAGTGGATTAACACGGACTTCAAACCTGCAGTGTGCTTCAAAATCTTCCTCCTTCAAGGGTCAGTGCTACAACTTTCCTATGAAATCCACATATACGCGACCTTCAAGCCACAACTTCCCAAAAATTTAATTATTATGTCGACGATTTTCGACACCCTAGAGCAAATAGAGTCACTACGCGTGAAGTTCCAAGTTCGAATCTCAGAAAACACTAAAAAGTTTTTTCACGGTCCCACCTCTCGCGAGCGTCTGACAAACATCCGAGACTATTGTTGTCACGAAAAAGCTTCTCAGATAGCCGTTCGGAAACGGCATTAAACTGTATGTCCCTTCCATTCGTGTGAAAAATATAACGCACACAACATGAGTGGTTGCGAGAAGCTAGGCCCTGGCACTTAAAGAGCTGTTGTGCCAAATATTTATTTTATTTTAGAGCAAATAGCGATATCAGACCTGATCTGTCTATCCGAACATTGTAAGCAGCGGCCGAGCGCAACAAAGTCGAGATTAGTTGTTTCCTCCTTAATCATAGAGAGACTCGAAGAGAAGTGCGAGTACTATTCGATGGTGTCCATCAAAGACATAACTTTATTCCGAAATATCTGAGTATCGCCATGGAAATAGCCTTAAAGCATAGCCACTCGTAAATCAAGTATCACTCGTACGCATTTCCTGGGGTGAATTCGCAAACTGCCTCCTCCGCTTATCATAAATAACTCTACAACCAGGATCCGGTCCTGCCCTCCTTAAATAACTCTCCACTGGTCCCCATTTAGAGCCGATATCATCCAGTTTGGCGTTCCTAAGCTCTGGGCGTCCTGGTCTACGCCATCTTTCCAGCGAAGGCATGGTCTGCTTCGCTGTGGTGTCCCATATATCCTGCCACAAACGATTTACCGGCCAAACTCCTCTTGAGCTAGGTGCCGGAGCTTGATTTATTGTACTCTGTCTGTCTCTTGATAACGCTCGTATAATTCACGATTGCATCTCCTTTGGACTCGTCCTTCCTCACTACTCTCCTTACTCTCCTTTTTTCTTCGAACGAGGCTATGACGTTGGAGCGCTTCTTGCTAAACACACAAGTCTTGAAGTCATACATACGTACTGGCAAGACCATTGCCTTATACAGATAACCCTCTAAACTCTTCACCGGGTAGGTACTGACACAGGCTATGAGCAATTATAATAGAATGGATTTCCTTAATCACACCGGACTCTTACGAAATTCAAAAGGCAATTGCACTTAAAATGATACTTTTAGATCAATTTGCTTATCAGATTCTTGAAAGAGTATTAAAAAGCGATTAGCATATCAAAAGATGGCATTTTACCTAACCATCTATAGGTACAATACAATTTTAAATATGAACGCATAATTACATCCTTCAATAACGCTTCTATTTAAACCTGTTTCCCGCACATGTTTATACTCGGTTAACTACGAACCATGTGCAGATTGCAGCGAGTGCAGCATGAGTAATGAAGTCTACGACTCCAAACAATGGCTAGGCACACACATAATGCAAATTAATCGGATGTAGGAAACAAAGCTTACAAAAATACACCAGCACTCTACCACAGAAGGCGCTTTGAATGTACAATTAAACGGTCATTAGGAGGAGACCCCTTAACGACCTTGTATTGCATGCGACACAGCCGCACCACACTGGATGTGCCAGTCATTTGAATGAAATTAAGGTGACACACTCCGACGCAATATTTGGACATCGTTCGTTGGAAGCCCATAGGCTTCTTAGACCGGGTGATCGTGATCATACGCTCGAAGAGTGCTTCAATGCGACTGAATTGGAAGGGCTAGCAACCGCTTTTTTTCAAATAGATTTCGTAATAGAGTATAATGGGATTAATGAGGTTAATGAGGTGAGATACTTTTGTCATTCAATCATTAATGGTTTTATGTGAATTTAATATGCAATTAGTTATGGTTATGGAATTTGTATTGTTCTTGTGGATTGTAGTTGTATTTTTGTATGTACTGAAGGAAGCAAGAATGGAAGAACTGACCTTTTATTAGCTCTCACTAATGGATGTTTAAGTATAATCCATCGAAGGAAAGGTAGGTTTCAACTGATGAAAGAGCTCCTTCAATAAATCTGAAAGACAACGCATCTGACAAGATCTGTTCTACCATTTCCAACAGGTTATGTGTACATAATCTTGCTAATCGCTGTTTTATGGGTTAAGAGGGAGCACGACCAACACGACCAGACCGCAGAAGGAAGATCGGGAGGGTGCAGGGGCTATCTGTTCCAGAGGGAGAATCGAGTGGGCAATTAGCTCCTTCCAGCCCTTCAAGTCACCAGGTGTGGATAGCATTCAACCAGCCCTATTGCAAAGGGGGCAAGAAAAACTACTACCACACCTTGTCAGAATAACAGAAAGTAGTCTTGCATTGGGATATATTCCAAACCAGTGGAGAAGGGCTAAAGTTGTGTTTATACCAAAAATCGGGAAGAAAGACCCAACACAGCCTAAGTCATACAGACCGGTCTGCCTAACATCACTTCTTCTCAAAACAATGGAGAAAGCTGTGGATAACCACCTAAGAGAAGATGTACTTAATACATCTCCACTGCATTACCGTCAGCATGCATACAGAGCGGGCAGAACCACTGAGGCGGCTGTTTATCAGCTGACGGAAACCATCCAAAGAGCTCTCGAGACAAGAGAGATAGTAATTTGCGACTTCCTAGACATCGAAGGGGCATTTGATAACACTTCGCATGAAGCTAATAAACGAGCCCTTGACAAAAAGGGAGTTAGCAGAACAGTATCTAAGTGAATGTATGAGTTGCTGATAACAAGATCAGCAGAAACTCAGACATCACGTAAAATTATCAAGGTCAACACAACAAGAGGATACCCACAAGGAGGAGTGTTATCTCCCCTAATGTGGAGTCTTGTTGTTAATGCGCTTCTTGAAAAGTTAACAAACCTTGGAATTAATTGTCAAGCCTACGCTGATGATATTGTACTGATTGCCAGGGGGAAATTTGAGGAAACCCTATGTGATATTATATTATACAAAGGGGCCTAATAGTAACTCAAGAATGGTGCAGCACGTCTGGGTTCAATATAAACCCGGCTAAAACCACAATAGTACCGTTCACGAGAAAGAGAAAACTTGAACTAAAGCCAATCCGACTGTCGGGCACGATACTGACACCAGTAAAGGAAGTGAAGTATCTAGGACTATACGTACACCTAGATAGTAAACTCTTGTGGAAAAAACACACAGAGGAGATATCCAAAAAGGCTACCCGTGCTGGATGTAACGAGTGGGCCATTTAGTGATTTCTTTTTAAATCATAGGTTGACACTGACAGCTGCTCGAAATCTTGACAGAAAGTCAGTATCATACCTCCGCAGAACGAAATGAGTCGCTTTACGCTTGAACAACATTGGGAAATATTGAAAACTTATTTTCAAAGTGAGTGCTGTGTAGCCCAAACAGTGCGTTTTTTGAAAAGAAGTTTTGGCCGAAATGAAGCACCCACCGCGTCTGCTGTACGCAAGTTTGTGCAAAAAGTTCGTGAGACTGGTATGCTAGTGGATAACACTCATGGTCCCCGTCATCGTACGGTGCGCACAGACGAGAATATGGCTGCTGTAGTCGAGAGTGTGAGACTCAATTCACGAACATCAACTCGTCATTGATCTCAACAGCTCAACATTTCACCCACTAGCCTGAGGAGAATTCTGCACAAAGATCTGGGATTATTCGGTTAGAAGGTCCAATTGATTCAGCAATTGAAAGCGCACGACCATCCGCTTCGTTATCGCTTCGCAGTTTGGGCCTTAGAGCAGCTTGAATTGGACAACGATTTTGGGCGAAAAATCATCTTTTCTGACGAGGCACATTTTCATCTCGGCGGCTTCGTTAACAAACAAAATTGCCGCATCTGGGGCTCGAAAAACCCGCACGTTATTGTCGAGAAGCCAATGCATCCACAGAGAGTGACAGTTTGGTGCGGATTGTGGAGTGGTGGCATCATTGGATCATTTTTCTTCGAAAATGACGCTGGGAACAACGTTTCGGTCAACGGTGGGCGTTACAGAGCCATGTTAACGACTTTTTTTTTTGTTTACTGAAATTGAAGACATGGATTTGGACGACCTCTGGTTCATGCAGGATGGCGTGCCATGCCACACAGCCCATGCCATAATCGGTCTTTTGCGCACCAAATTCCCAAATCGTGTTATCAGCCGTCTTGGCGATGTCAATTGGCCGCCTCGGAGCTGCGATTTGACCCCTTTGGACTTTTTTTTTGTGGAGAACCGTGAAAGACCGATGTTATGCCAATAATCCGGAAACGATTCAAGCACTTAAGGCCAATATCATCCAAGCAATCCGTGAGCTACAGCCCGAAACCATCAACAAGGTCTTGGAAAATTGGAGTGATAGAATGCGCTACTGCGAAGCCAGCCGAGGCAGCCACTTTAACGACGTTGTGTTCCATAATTAATGGGAATGTTGGCTCTTACTAATAAAGTCATAATACATGGAAAATATTTCATTTTGTTCATTTTATTGCATTTTTAAAAAAGAAACTTGTAGTTGGCCCACCCTGTATATTGCCATTGTGAGACCAATGATCACTTATGGAGCAATAGCATGGACAAAGCGAACTAGTCTAGTCACAACGAGGGAGACACTCACTAAAATGAAAAGACTTGCGTGCCTCTGCATCACTGGGGCCATGCGAACATGTCCAACTGCAGCCATGGAAGTACTCCTGTGGCTAACACCGCTCTGTCTTGTAGTGGGGCAAAATGCACAGCGGACGATCCTAAGGATGGCAAAAGAAAGAGAAATGCGTTGGTTCGAGAGAATACGATGTACTTCTCGAAAAACTTCCCCTTCTGGCAGTCCCCATGGACGACAGTATCAGAAAATTTAACTTTGGGAAAAACTTTAGTACAAAGTTAAGTAACAAGAAAGAGTGGGGCAACGAATCCACGATATACGGACTAGACAATCACACGATAAAGTGGTATACAGACGGTTCGAGCACTGGAGAAGGCACAGGGGCGAGCGTGTTTGGGCCAAGGACGAAGCACTCAGAACCCATGGGCAAGAGTACCAGCATCTTTCAAGCTGAAATATGTTCTGTAGATAGATGCATCCAACTCTCGAAAGAAGATACAGCAACTGTGACATAGCAATACTGTCAGACAGCTATCAAAGCACTTGACTCCTATGTCATTAAGTCAGAACTTGTGTGGGAATGCCTATACAAACTTAATGAATTGCGCAGAAATGTTATACTTTACTGGATACCCGGTTATGTCGGGATAAAAGGTAAAGATGCAGCAGACGCCTTGGCAAGAAAAGGGGCTGCAGAACCTTTCATTGGACCTGAACCATTCTGCGGAATGGGGGAACATACCATAGGCGAGGAATTCAGGAAAATGGAGAAAGAAGACAGGGCAAGAACCTGGAACAACACCACTGGCCTGAGGCAAGCTAAGAAACTACTGGGATGTTACAACCGGAAAAGATTCGAAGCCTGTATCTGCCTTAGCAAGAATAACCTACGGATCCTAACAGGCTTCCTAACGGGGCACTGCAAACTCAGGAAGCATTTACGGAAACTAGGTATAACAAATGAAGGCCTTTGCAGATTCTGCAATGAGTCAAGTGAGACTCCGGAACACCTTCTGGAATCTTGTGGGGCACTGACCCACAAAAGATTGAAATACTTGGGCAAATACCAAATATCAGAAAAGGATATGCCAACCATGGACCCACTTCTCATTCTCAGATTCTTAAAAGAAATTAGTTTGAAGAGAAAGCTTTAAGGTGAACTATTGAGGTGAACTATAGAGTGTATGACCTTCAAACACAATTCCGAAGAAGTAAACTTCTACAATTCAAACACAACGCGAGGGGAACTCTAACGAGGGAACACACCTCTCCAATGTATTAGCAGGGGGCACAATAGACCACTAGCTCGCAGTGCAAAATAACCCAATACAAATAATAATAATGGGTTACGAGTTGAGTAACAAAGCCCTATGTTGAACTACCAAATAAGGTAACTCTGTATGAGACACTAATCACCCCAGCCCTGCTGTATGGCGAAGAGGCATGAACTTTGTCAAAATCGGATTAGGACGTCCCTGGTTACTTTGAGAAAAAAGTCCTTCGAGTGATCGTTGGTCCCATCTGCATAGACGGCGAGTGGAGGAGAAGGTACAATACCGAGTTATACGACGTACATATATACGGTCATCGACTTAGCCAGAAGAATTTACACACAGCGACTAAGATGACTGGGCCATATAGAGCGAATGGTGGACAGCGCAGTAGGTGGCACAAAAAAGTGGAGGGAGACCCCACCCAGTTGGTGTGAGCAACTGGAGGCGGCTCGGCTGGCTCGTAACCGGGCTGGCTGGAGAGGTTTGTTGGTTGAGGCCCAGGTCCACCCTGGACTGTAGCGCCACCTAAGTAAGTAACTGGCTTAAAACAATAACCGTAAAAGGTTTCGCAAAGGACCTTAAGGACTCCGGGTGGAAATGGAGCATCGGTCTAAGATACCATTATCATAATATTCGAAGAAGTCTATTTACAACTATTTAAGACACAGCAACCTAATATAAGCAATGCTTGTTCCCTACTTTCTCAGTATACTCCAACTAGAGCGATTCAATTGGAACGTAGTTCCTGTAGAAGGTATACACAGTGTGCACGTTTCTAGATATTCTGTTTACTTCCAGTTGCAATTTTAGTAACTAATTTTAGCACACGTTTAAGTCTTTATTCCACACACAATGTTGGAGAGTTCGTTTATCTTTTAAAAATAAACTAAACATTGTTATCGAGAAATAAAATTTCATTTGCGTTTGATACTGACTACTCAAGCGAATTTCCTAGAAATCTACGGCGCAATGAGTCAGACTTCCATTTTTATTGTGCAGCTAGAAAGCTGCTGGTGCTGGAAGTAACTTCATCTACGTCACCTATAGTTGCGGCTTTGCCTTGGCCCAACCATATGACCAACTTGTAGTGCTTGATGTTGCACAGAAACTGTTCGTTTAGTTGTTTTGAATTTAATCGGATCGATGTGTAACTGTTCTGCGTACAAAGAATAGCACGTAATGAGTCAAGTGCGATGGTTGGAGGTTTAAGTTTCTAGGAATTATTACATACATATGTATGTATGTATAAATCTCAGGGTGGTCATTGCACTAGAAATTGGGAAGATATACTGCTATGTACGTACTAAACAGTATCAGTTGGGTGAAACCGAATGATAAAAACCCAACCAAGAAAAGGGTCTAGATACTTTTTGTGACCATTTTGGTTGTTTTGCGAGTGGTTAGTGCAAGAGAAATCCTCTCAATTATAAGCTTCGGCTTTCTTTGATGCAAAAAATACAACCAATACAACCTAGGTCTCGGAAAAGCGCTCTGTGAGTTTTTTCCTACAAATATGTACATGACTAGCTGGGGTATCCAGCTGCGCTCGAGTACGATAAGAAAAGGCTTATTACAAGCTGCACGTACTAGATAGACATGCTGTCGCGGATTTTCTTGTTAATATTTGTATATACTTATATTTCGACTTACTTTAGTTTTATCGTTAGGGGCTGACCCTTCTTGACAAAGCTTGATGACGCATAGATGCAATTTCGGAAATAATACCTGACATGGCTGTAAAAGTCTCATCGCAATCGCAAAATAAGTTGTTTTTGAGGGAAAGAGTATAATATTCAAACAAAAGCAGTAATTATATTCGTTTAGAAGATACATACGAGTATGTATTTACATACATATTGAACAATTGGAAGCAAAATCAATCCAATCTGACTATGCACCAGATACATCTCAACGAATTGACGAACTTATTTACTTACTTAGGTGGCGCTACAGTTCTGGGTGAACCTGGGTCTCAACCAACAAGCCTCTCCCTTTAGCTAGGTCTTTAGCTAATTGCCTCCAGTTGCGCACTCCAAGTTGGTCGAGGTCCCTTTGAACTTGTGCGCGCCACCTACGGTGATGATTCCCTCTACTGCGTCGTCTCTCGGGATTAGATTCGAAGACTCTGCGGGCCGGATTGTTGGTGTCCATTCGCTCTACATGTCCTAGCCATCTCAGACGTCCAATACGCAGTTTTTTGACTAGGTCGATGTCGCTGTAAAGCTCGTAAAGTTCGTGATTGAATCTTCTCCTCCAAAACCCGTCAACGCAAACGGGACCGAACATTTTACGAAGAATTTTTCTCTCGAAGCGACCAAGGATATCTTCATCCTCTTTTAATAAAGTCCATGCTTCAGCGCCGTAAAGCAGGACTGGGATGATCAGGGTCCTATACAGAGTCTCCTTAGTAGTTCGAGATAGGGCTTTACTGTTGAATTGCCTTATAAGCCCAAAAAAACAGCGATTGGCAAGAGTTATTCTTCGACTGATTTCTGCACTGATTTTGTTTGTAGAATTTATAGCAGAGCCAAGGCAGACAAAGTCCCTTACTACCTCGAAGTTATAGCTTCCCACTGTGACGTTTTGTCCAATTCGTCGGTGTTGGCTTTCCCTTCTTGTTGACAGCATATACTTGGTTTTGCCCTCGTTTATCGCTAAACCCATTTTGGCCATTTTGCTTGCAAACGCACCGGTGACAGTCCGCTGAGTTCTTCCGATAATGTCTATATCGTCGGCGTATGCAAGCAGTTGTACAGACTTGTAATAGATTGTGCCTCCGGTGTGAGTTCCGCACAATCCGTTCAAGTACAATATTAAAGAAGTCACATGACAGCGTGTCACCTTGTCTAAAACCTTTTTTGACATCAAAGGTCTCGGTGAGGTCATTACCGACCTTGATGGAGCAGCGAGCGTTCTCCATCGTCAGCCTGCATAGACGGACAAGTTTGGCAGGGATGTCAAAACTAGACATGGCTCTATAAAGCTCTTCTCTATAGGTGATGTCATAGGCGGCCTTGAAATCGATAATGAGATGGTGAGTATCGATTTGGAATTCTTGGGTTTTCTCCAGGATCTGCCGAAGTGTGAAGATTTGATCGATGGTGGACTTTTCTGGCCTGAAACCCCACTGATAGGGTCCAATCAGGCTGTTCATAAAAGGTTTCAGGCGTTCACACAATATCGCAGAAAAGATCTTGTATGCGATGTTGAGGAGACTGATGCCTCTATAATTGGCGCAGTTGAGGGGGTCTCCTTTCTTGTGGATCGGGCAAACGATGCTGATGTTCCATTCATGAGGCATACACTCGTCTGACCAAATCTTAGAGATGAGTGGGTGTATGCACTCTACCTATTCATCCCCACTGCCTTGAAAAGTTCGGCCGGTAAGCCGTCAGGTCCAGCAGCCTTGTTGGATTTTAGCTTTGATATTGCTATCCTCACTTCATTTTGGTCAGGTGGACGGAAATTTTGACTATCATCGTCTTTGTTGAATGGTTCATTCTGCCTGACAGCGGGATGTTGGTCTTCGTTGCCGTTATACAGTCTGCAGAAGTAGTTTTTCCATATTCTCAGCACCGACTGTGATTCTACTACGAGATTTGTATTTTCATCTCTACAGGTTTCTGTATGGGTATTGCTCCTCTGACACGTTCTTTTTACCTTTTGGTAAAACTTCCGTACATTGTTCCTGGAGTATAAACTCTCGATATTCTCGATCGGGCGCTTCTCATGCTCTTTCTTCTTCTTTTGGAGAAGCCGATGTTCTTCCCGTCTCTTTTGCTCGTAGAGCTCACGAGCAGCTCTCGTTTTCCTTTGCAGCGCCGCTTTGTATTCCTCTTGTTTTGCTGCATGCACTCGCCGGCATTCTTCGTCAAACCAGGGGTTTCGCGGTGGTAGGCGAGCGAGACCCAGCACATCAGTCGCGGCGTTTCTGGTGGCATGTTGGCAGTGTTGCCACTGGTCTTCGGCACTTGATGCTGGCGACAGAGAGGTGATTGAGAGATTTCGGGATACGCGTTCAGCGAAGAGTCTGACGGTCTCTTGCGATTGTAGCTTTTCGACGTTAAATTTTCTCACAGTGATTCTTCTTTGTTGTACAGTTTGGGATATCCGCATTCGTACCTTGGCTACAACAAGGTAATGATCCGAGTCTATGTTGGCCGCTCAGAAGGTTCGGACATCCAGAATACTGGAGGCATGCCTTGTGTTGGTCGCAATATGATCAATTTGGTTGATCGTTACATGATCATTGGACCGCCATGTCTGCTTATGAATATCGAGATGAGGCAACTATGTGCTTGCTATGGTGACATTTCGCTCCACAGCGAAATCAATTAGCCTTAGTCCGTTATCAGACGTGGTGTCGTGTAGGATATGCTTACCGACTGCCCTACCAAAGACGTCCTCCTTTCCTATTTCCGAAGCAACCAAAAGCCTCGGATAAGGATGATTCAACTAATGACGACCCCAGCAAACGAAATAAAGACAACGACCTTCGGATCTGTACGTGGAATGTTCTGTTCCTTTACAGACCACGTGCAGCCGAACAACTAGCAGAGGCCCTAGACTGCTATAAAGCAGATATTACCGCCATCCAGGAAGTGCGATGGGATGGGCCGGGCAAAAAGAGGACGAAAAACTGTGATATCTACTACGGTGATTACTACAGAGGCAACAGGCATCGCTTATTCGGATGCGGATCAGATTTGTCATACGCGGCAGACGTAGGCAAGAAGTCTTAAGCTTCCGACAAGTAAGCGAGCGTATTATGACTATCCGGATCAAGGCTAAATTCGCTAACATAAGCCTAATATGTGTTCATGCCCCCACGGAAGAAATCGTATTGGGCGATTTTAACGCCAAAAAAATAGAATTGACGAACTCGAACGAGAAAAGTATCGAACACTGCTGTACTACGCGGGATACCAACAATTGGAAAAGAGGACTTAACGACTATGTTTACGAAGTTTTGCCACTCTGTCAACTGCACACCACCACCAACTCTGCAGAACATCTATAGCGTTAAACTTTACCTCTGCTGTAGATAAAAATAATCTGTTGCGCACAGTGCACGCCAAATGGATAAAGAACAAAAAAAACGTTTGTATCAATTGTGAAAGCTTGTTGAACACTACTGCGAAGGCTTTTTTTTTTTTGTTTGGTTGCGCCAAGGGGAGTGGTAATCTTCTAAAGAAGATGCTATTAGCATGCACGATTCCCAAACCCGAATAATCGATGCCAGAAATGCGCCTACATACTAATCCACACCCTGCACATTTGTACCACTCTCCCGACGGGACTGCCGTTAGGTATTACTTCGCGAAGCTGGTTAGCATGTCATGCTATTCATCACGCATGAGCCATTGCTGCTTCTTATGCTTCTGCTTCCTTACAACAGCTCAATTCGCACATTCAAATTTCTGCTACTGCGTGAGTTCACTTCTCATTGTGTGTCTTTAACATGTCACTTGCGTTACATTGCATATGTGGGCGTTTTTGTGTAACTTTGTCTACCTTCCAGTGTTTGTAGGATCCTCATTTCTCGCTGCTGCTCGTTCCTCCAGACGTAGTTGTTGTATCATGCTGGTGATGATCTCGTTCGCTGTGTTCCAGGCTTCATTCGTCGTCAGCATGAATTTTATAAGTCCTTTCGGAGTCACTTGGCCGCCAATTTCTCTCTGTAGTATGTTCTTGGCTCTTGCGTCGTATACATCCGACATTCCATTAAAACATGTGCGGGCAGTATGGGTAATCTACGTGTTTGTATTTGTAGAGATATTCCCGAAAGCATCCGTGCCCTGATAGGAACTGCGTCATGTAGAAGTTTACTTCTCCGTGTTTTCTGCTGATCCATTCCTCTACGTTGGGGATCAACATATGGGTCCATCTTCCTTTTGGTGTGGTGTTCCATGTCTGTTGCCATTCTTCTTGTATAGCCTCGATGGTTGCTGTGGATCTTTTTATTTCCAAATCGATTGGCATTCGACCGGAGATTACGCTAATTGTCTCCGCGGACACCGTCCGAAAGGCACAACACACTCTCAACGATGCGATTCTATGGGCCGAGTTCATCCGTCGCATGTACGTTATCCGGTACGTAGCTTGTGCCCATATGGGAGACGCGTACATAAGGATCGAGTTGCTTACCGTTGCTAGCAGGTTTCTAATTGACTGCCTGGGTCCTCTAACGTTTGTCATTAATCTTGACAGTGCCGCTAATGCCCCGGAGGCTCTCTTGCCTGCGTATATTAGGTGCTCTTTGAAGTTTAGCCTGTGGTTCAGCAGCACTTTCAGGTACTTGATGTGTGGACGCGACTCTATGGTTTGCTCACCGACCTGTGTAGTAAGGTGTTCTACCTTTGTTCTGCTACTTCTAAGCACTGCTTCTGTCTTGTGATCTGCCATTTCCAGAGCTGATGCCTGTAGCCATGCCCTCACGTTCCTTATTGTTTGGTTGCAGTTTTGGAACACTTATTCCAGCGTAGCCGATAATTTCTACTCCGCTCGGCCTTGGCGTTTTTAGTATGTCATCATACATTATATTCCGCAGGGTTGGCCCTAGAACTGACCCTTGGGGGACTCCTAGCGTAATTGTGTACTTATTAGACCCCTCGTCCGTGTCATAATGAAGAGTTCTCTCACTGAAGTAACTGCCTATTATTCTCAGCAGGTAGTTAGGTATACGTAGGTTGTTTAGCGCTCTAACTGTGCAGCTCCAGCTGACTGAGTTGAATGCGTTTTTGACGTCGAGTGTTACGTTCGTTTCTTTCTAAAGCCGTAATGCCGAGTAGAGAAACCTGAGTCTCCTTCCATGTATGGGTCTAGCCTTGTACGTATTATTTTTTCTAACACTTTTCCCAGTGTATCAAGCATGCACAACGGCCTGTACGACGACGGTTGCTCAGGTGATCCCTTTAGGATGAGGATTACCCGTTGCCTTTTCCACTGTAGTGGGAAATTTCCTTCCGTTAGGCATGTCGTATAAAGTCGTGTGAAGATCTCTGGTCTTGCTTTAATGGCTGTTTTTAGCACGAAGTTCGGGATTCCATCCATTCCCGACGTCTTGTTGCTCTTTATTGTTGCCGCGGCTTCTAAAACTTCCTCTGTGGTGACTGCTGGTATTGTCTCTGTTTCTTCCGCTGCTCCTTGTGGTAGGGTGAATTCATCTTCTTTTTCCTCTGGAAAAGAGCGCAGACAAGCGCTGCCGTGCCATTCTTTAATTTTTTCATGACTATTTGATATGTGCCTCCGCATGAAATGTCTTCTAGCTCCTCTCTGAGTGCCTGAAAGCATTCGGCTTTGCTCTCTTTTATCAGCTTGCGGAGTTGTGATCTCTTCCTATGAAACTGTTCTCTCAGTACCTCATAGTAATGTGTTCTTCTACCTCGGGCTCTCTGCTGGGACCTCCGCATTCTGTGACATTCTGCTCGCGTTTAGGGAATGTTGTCATTCCACCAGCACACAGGCGTTCTTCCATTTCCCTTCCGTGACATGGCTGCGTCGCATCCACGGGATAAGGACCTTGTGACTTCGTCAGTCTGTTCTTCTGCTGTGCCTCTTGCTATGTTCATGTTGCTTATCATGTACTCGTGCATTTCGGCATCTACGCCTTTTATTTTCCAGCCCAGCTTTTATACTTACTTACTTAGGTGGCGCTACAGTCCGGGGTGGACTTGGGCCTCAACCAACAAACCTCTCCATCCAGCACGGTTACGAGCCAGCTGCCTCCAATTGCGCACGCCAAGCTGGTTGAGGTCACCCTTCACTTGTTTGCGCCAGCTATCGCGAGGTCGTCCTCTATGGCGCCGTCCGTCCAGGGTGGATTCGAAGATTTTCTTGGCGGGAACGTTGGGCTCCACCCGCTCTAAATGGCCCAGTCATCTTAGTCACTATATGTGAACTCTTCTGGCTAAGTCGATGTCCTTATATAGGCCGTATAGTTCGCCATTGTACCTTCTCCTCCACTCACCGTCTATGCAGACGGGAGCATAGATCGCTCGAAGAACTTTTCTCTCGAAATAACCAAGGGCATCCTTATCCGGTTTTGACAAAGCCCATGCCTCTGCGCCATACAGCAGTACTGGGATGATTAGTATCTTATAAAGAGTGGCCTTAGTAGTCCGAGATAGGGCTTTGTTACTCAATTGCCTTCTTGGTCGATAAGAACAGCAATTAGCAAGAGTAATTCTTCGTTTGATTTCCCCATTGGTTTGATTTGCACAGCCTCAAATGGTCCTTTACTACCTCAGAATTATATCTGTCTATTGTGGCGTTCTTTCCAAGACGACAGTGTTAGGTTTTCTTTTTTCTAGACAGCATTTATGTATTTTGTTTTGCTTCATTGACCACTAAAGCCATCTTCGCTGCCTCGATCTCAAGACTCGCAAATGCCTCACTCACGGCTCGCTGAGTTCTTCCGACTATGTCAATGTCGTCACTGTAAGCGAGTAGTTGTATAGACTTGTAAAGGATTGTACTCCCGGTGTTGGCTTGTGAGTTTCGTACAAATCTTTCAAATGTGTGCCTGATAGCACGTCACCTTGTCTAAGACCTTTTCTGATATCGAACGGTTCGGTGGTTTTTTTTTCGACTTTGATCACGCAGCGAGAGTTCTCCATCGTCATACTGCACAAACGGACGAGTTTGGCAAAGATTCCAAGACTAGACATGGCTCTGTATAATACGTCTCTATACACGCTATCAATGAAGATGTGGTGAGTATCGATTTTACCTTCGCGGGTTTTTTCCAATATCTGCCGTAGTGTGAATATTTTGTCAATGGTGGACTGAAACCGGCCTTTACCGGCCAACGATGCTGAGGTTCCATTCATCGGGCATACTTTTGTCCGACCAAATTTTAAAGATGAGCTGGTGCTTGCTTCTTACCAACTCATGTCCTCCTGCCTTAAAAAGTTCGGCGGCAAAGCCTTCGGCTCCAGCTGTTTTGTTGTTGAATTATTGCTATCTTCTTGACGACTATCCTCTTGACTGCTATCCGTCTTGACTGTGACGTAAAACTTGTTATACAGTATGATGGAGAAAACAAATGAGATGTCCACTCCAGGGGGTACTCGTGAAATCGATAATCCACGCGTGGTCTTTTCATGCTTGGTCTTTTCGACTACGGCCGGGACGAGGATTCTGGATGTCCCAACCACCATACTTTTACCTCCCGCCTCTGGCGTTGAACCAGAAGTAATAGCGACGCTTCCCTCAGAAGACTCCTGCAGCTCTGTCTCCGACTCGTTTGGTAGACTGGGCTGTAATGACAAAGAAAGTGGCGGAAATGCTTCGACTGGAACGTCTAATCTCTGTCTCAATAGAATGGTAACTGATCGAAGTTGTGTCGGTGACGGTTTAACTCGGGAAACGAATAAGGCAGAACGAGCTCCTGAAGCGGCGCACTCCGATAAGCTCCTAACTAAGAGTCAACTATCGGTGGCATTATCTGCGCACAAAACCTGGTGGATGCTGGTGCTGTTACCCCTAAAGGTCCCAGCACTAGCGGACAGCAAATGGCTGACGCAGGCAAAGCTACGGGTAGGGGCGCTCGACTCGGCGGAAGTTTTAGCTCATCTGGTGCGCGCCCTTCTACTAATAAAACACCAACACATTGCTATCCTCACTTCATTGTGGCCGGCTTGACGGGAATCTCGGGAATCTTAACTGTAGTTGCCACTATTAAATGACTCGTATTGGCCAACGTCGCTAGTTAACATTCTGTAGAACTGCTGCTTCCATATCCTAAGCACCGATTGCGATTCTACTACTATATTATCATTTTCGTCCCTGCAGGCTTCTGTTCTGGTTTTGAAACCCCGGCATGTTCTTTTTACCTTTTGGTAAAGTTTTCAAACATCATTCCTGCAATAAAGTCTCTCAATCTCCTCGATCGAGCGCTTCTCATGCTCCTTTTTCTTCTTTCTGAGAAGCCGGAGCTCCTCTTTTCTCCTTAGCTATGCAGCCTTTCTATGCAGCGCCGCCTTGTACGCATTTTGTTTTGCTGCATGTACTTACTTATGTCCTGTATCCCCTTGTGGGTCCTAGGGCCTCTACTACGCCTACGCGCCATCGTGTACGGTTTCTGGCAATGTGTCTGAGTTCTCCCCAACTTTTTCCTAACTGCCGTGCCTCCTTCTCGACTGTTCTGCGCCATGTTTTCCGCGGACCGCCAGATCTTCTGCCATCTTGAGTTAGAGGTTTCCATTGCATAGCATGGTTCGCTATGGAGCTGTCACCCTTTCGGAACGTGTGACCAATCCACTGCCACTTCCGCCGTTGGATAGTTGTGCCTATTGGTTCCTGATCCGTTCTCTCGTAAAGGTGTTCGTTAGAGATACGATTGGGCCAGAAAATCCGTAAGATATTGCGCAGACACCTATTAACGAACGTTTGCAGCTTTCTGGTGGTAGTAGTGGTCACTCTCCACGTGCTGCAACCATATAGCAGCACGGATTCAACGTTGGAGCGGAACAGTCTTATTTCCCGAACGCGGACTTTGCTTTGGCGATCCTGTTGGTAATATCCAGTTCGGTTCCACCATCGGTTGAGACAATACTCCCAAGATACTGGAAATCCTCTACTCTCTCTACCGGTTGTCCAGCAATGCATATTTGAGCCGATGAGTTAGTTCCAAGGCTGATAATTTTAGTTTTTGTCGTATTAATTTTCAGCCCGACGACACCTGCCTCCCTCTCCACATCTGCTGTCATTTGGTGGAGGTCCATAATTCTGTGGGAGAGTAAGCATACATCGTCTGCGTAGTCAAGATGTTTCAGTTGAGATGTAAGAGTCCATCGAATTCCTCCGTTTCCCGTCGACAAAGCTGCATGAAGCACATCGCTAATCACCAATAGGAATAATATTGGTGAAAGGATACAGCCTTGTCTTACCCCACTTTGGATCTCAAATTCATCAGATAACCTCCCCCTGTGCAGAACGTGACATTTGGAGCCTTCAAATGTAGCTTTGATAATAGCAATTAGTTTATCGGGAATGCCTCTCCTGCGTAAGGCACGCCAAATAAACTCCCTGTTGACACTATCGAACGCCTTCTCAAAATCGATGAACAGCAGGTGCAGTGGCGATCGATATTCAACACACTGTTCGATGATAATCCGCAGGGTGTTGATGTGGTCGGCACAGGAGGATCCAGAGCGGAAACCTGCTTGTTCGGCATCGAGTGTGTCTTCGAGATGTTGTTTGATTCGCTCAAGGATGATTTTAGCTATTATCTTAGCTACAGCAGGCAGCACGCAGATACCCCTCCAGTTTCCGCACTCCATTAAATTTCCTTTCTTAGGAAGCTTGACGATCATTCCCTTTTTCCACTCATTAGGAAAGCTCTCAGCTTCCCAAGCTCTATCTATAAGTGGAAGCAGAAGCTCAGCCGATGTTGTTGGCGCTGCTCGTAAGAGCTCTGCTGGAATACCGTCAAGTCCTACCGCCTTGTTGGTTTTGAGTGCCTTGATCGCGGTAATGATCTCATCTTTACTGGGAGTCGTGGTGCGTATTCGGGAACTTCTCACCTCGGGCATCTCAGTCTGATTTGGGAGCATATCGCTAGCGAATACACGGTTCAAAACCGTAGCAAAATGCTCTTTCCATCTCTTGAGTTGGTCCTCATCCGAAATGAGCAAGGAGCCGTCTAGGCTTTTCACTGGGTATTGGCTGGAGCTACGACCACCTGTCAGCTCTTTCGTGATTCTGTAGACAGTCCTGCTGTCGCACCTCCGTGCAGCTTCTTCTGCTTCTGTAGCCAGCGCGTTGATGTAGTTGCGCTTGTCACGTCGTACGCTACGCTGAACTTCTCTCATCTTCATGCGATATAGGGACTCTAGCTCGCTTCGCGCTGCTGCTGGGGTAGCTGCAACGCGAGCTTTTAGCTGTTTTCGTTCGTCAATCCTTCTCCAGGTATCTTCGGAAAGCCACGCCCTATGTCTTCCCTGCGATCGACCGACAATTCTTTCAGCACCAGATGTAAAAACATTTTTCACAGCACACCAATGGTCTTGGATGGTTGCGGGCATTGAGCTGCTGATTGCTTCCACACCTTGCGAAAAGTGCTCCCTTAATTGTTGGCGCACTGAGGGATCACTAAGTCTATCGATGTTGAACCTGGGCATTCTTGTGTTGTCGTGGGATCTTCGAACTGCAGCAGTGCGTAGTTGGAGAGTAGCTATCATAAGATGGTGAACACGTACTATCCCCACATCTGCCCCTCGTCTGTTTCGGACGTCCAGGAGACTGCTTCTAAAGCGGCGGCTGATAGCAAAATGGTCAATTTGGTTGGAGGTTGCTTGCCTGTCGTTGGAAACCCAGCTGACTTTGTGGCAGGTCTTGTGCTCAAACATGGTGCCACCTATCACAAGGCGGTTGGCATTGCAGAAATCCACAAACCTTTCGCCGTTGTCATTGCGGTTGCCTAGACCATGTTTCCCGATTACATGCTTGAGCCCTTCGTTGTCGCTGCCTACCTTGGCATTCAAATCCCCCATCACTATGACAATGTCTCCATTTGGTGTTGTGTTGAAGACGGCGCTTAAGAGATTGTAGAAGCTCTCCTCTTCGTCCTCAGACGAACTATTCGTTGGGCATGTACTTGCCGGCATTCTTCATCAGAAAGGGTTTCGTGGTGGCCGAAAGAAAACCAGTACATCAGAGGAGATATCTCTGATGGCTTGTTGACGATGCTGCCACTGGTCTTCCGCATTTGCTGCTGGCGGCATAGGACTTAGATTGAGATTAAAAGATACTCGATCGGCAAACGATCTGGCGGTTTCTTGCGATTGTAGCCGTCCAACGTCAAACTATGACAAAAATAATGATTTTAAATATAGAGACATAGAATGCTACAAAGCACAAACAGTTTTTGGAAAAGAAATGGTGTTTAATGTTAATGTTAATGTTAAATACGCTTAAATTACTTTTTTCAGATCTCTTACTTGTATCAAAAAAAAAAACGCACAAATTCCTAATGTGTAAGAAAAACGCCCCAATAAACAAGAAAAAAAACCTCAAGCTACTTATCACAATAAAAAGAAAATAAACCATAGTTATGAAAAAAAAAGGAAAAAAAACCCCACTAAACATGTAATGATATCATTATTCTCTCTCTATGCCTTTCTGTTGCGAACTAGGTTCACCCACACCACATCTATCGGATAGAAGACCACATGAGTGCACAATTCCACTCCCAGCCGATATGACAAATCTATATTTGAGTGTCATTCTAATAGACGATCTTGTCACCCCCTACTCGAAAGCCACTTTATCTAATCAACAAGACAAGCGCGAGTGACACCGTATTTATAAGATACCAACCGACCAGACCACCAACCACCAACCACCCATTCCACTCGTTCACTTTGAGTGAGTTAAATTCAAAATCTCGGCATTTTTTTTCTTTTACACCCGCTCATGAGTTTGTCTCGCATTCATGATTAAATTAGTATCTGAGTATCTAACTAGCCGTGTGCTCGATCGGTCGTGTTCTGTGTGTATTTTGTATCTGGAATAGAAAACTTGTTCATCTATCAGACCTTGCGTGTTTGATTTCCAATGAATAATAATAATAAAAAACTTTAATCGTACACAAATACCTACCTACGACGTTGTTTAACTCGTTTTCGATGCTGGTTACGTAAACGTTTTCGCTTCAATCGAAAACCGAAAATTAATCGCGAAATCAGTTAACTCGCCAA
Source organism: Brachypalpus laphriformis (assembly GCA_945910035.1). Taxonomy (NCBI): domain Eukaryota; kingdom Metazoa; phylum Arthropoda; class Insecta; order Diptera; family Syrphidae; genus Brachypalpus; species Brachypalpus laphriformis. The sequence continues at coordinate 42,798,811 of OX246754.1, read as the reverse complement.
CACCCCATCGGGCTTTGTACTCGTACTTTGCTGGAGTTTAGAACGATAATTGTGAGAGAAAAATAAATAAAATAAAATAACGCTAAATACAGTATCTAGATACAACAAAAAAATTGTGTGTGGAATAACCTGTACTCACGGGACTACCTACATAAATTATTCGCTGTTCTTTTGGTTTCGTGCACTACGTGATCGTGTGCGCTGTACGATCACCGCGCATTTAGAAGGTGTTCTACGGTTCTTCTTCACCTTTTAGATACTTTTTGTTGTTTACGATGATGTTCAGTTCACTGTCGATTAGTAGACAGAAGATTTGAATACATTTTTTTGGTCACACGACTGCATATTTTCTGGTCGGATTGAAACTCAAATGAATCAAATTTCTTTCATGTGTTGTGAATGAAAAACTCCAAATAAAAAATAAAAAAAAATATTAATTGCCGCTTAGTTGTGAAAAAAGAGAGGAAGTGGTTTATCTGCACCACTGCATGCAACCGACATACGTACAAAAGGAAAAAAAAGTGTTGTGACATGATAAGTTGGTCTCATTTTTTTCAAAATTTTTTATTTGAATGAAGAAAGATTTATGGTGCTGCAGCTTTGAAGAGGAAGACGCCATCATACACGAACGAGTACACTGTGTAACGGATTAACACCCCAAGAGTTAAGATGTAAGTCTATCTTTTATCATATAAAGTGCACATACACTGAGCGACATTTTTGTATGTCCAGTAGATAAGTCACCTTTGCAACCTGTTTTTCGTTCACTAACTTAGGCCGCACTACAGTTCGCGGTGAATCCGAGACTCAACCAACAAGCCTCTCCAATTAGCTTAGTATTTAGCTAATTGCCTTCAGTTGCGCACTCCACGTTGGTTGAGGTCACCTTGAACTTGTGGAGGCCCTCTGCTGCATTGTACCTCCAGGTTAGATTCGAAGACTCAGCGGGCCGAAACGATGGAGTCCATTCATCTCTACATCTCCTAGCCATCTCAAATGTCCAATATGCAGTTTTTTGACTAAGTCGATGTCGCTATACAGCTCGTATGGTTCGTCGTTGAATCTTCTCCTCCAAAACCCGCCTACACAAACGGGACCGAATATCTTATAAAGAATTTTTCTCTCGGAGCGACCAACGATATCTTCATCCACTTTCAATAAAGTTCATGTTTCAGCGTCGTAAGTCAGGACTTGTATGATCAGGGTCTTAAAAAGAGCCTCCTTAGTTGTTCGAGATAGGGCTTTACTGTTGAATTGCTTTATTAGCCAAAAACAAAAAAAAAACAGCCATTGGCATTTGATCTCTGTACTTATATCATTGTCAGAATCATTATCAGAGTCAAGGTAGACAAAGTTCCTTATTACCTCGAAGTTGATTGTCCCTTCTTATTGATAGCTTATACTTGGTTTTGCCCTTTTTTACCACTAAACCCATTTTGGCCGCTTCTGCTTTTGGTTGTTACGGGTGCTTGCAAACGCACCCGTAACAGCCCGCTGAGTTCTTTTTCTTCTTCCTTTTATCAGCGAGGTTATGATCCGAAAATTAGGGATCACAACCCTCCCACTTCACCGCATTTCTACTGATCCGCCTCTGGGGTTCGCCTATTTGACCTCAGAAAATATCGACAGGCCCGCCGATTGTGGATCACTCGGTTACTGAGGCCAATGAAATGCCGATGTCGTCGCATTTGTCTGATCCAGGCGTTTATAGGCCTGCCTTTCCTACATCGCGATGTCTTTGGAACATGCATTGATATTGCCTTTTTAACAGGGTTCAAATGATCTCTTCCTTGAACGTGGCAATGCCAGCTGAGCCGGCGAGTTATTCCAATAATGTCAATATCGTCGGCGTACGCAAGCAGTTGTATAGACTTTTGATAGATTGTGCCTCTAATGTTGGCTTGTGAGTTCCGCAGAATCCGTTCAAGTACAATATTAAAGAAGTCACATGACAGCGCATCACCTTGTCGCAACCTGCGCACCTTGTCACCTTTCGACATCAAAAATCTCGGTGAGGTCATTACCGATCTCGATGGAGCAGCGAGGGTTCTCCATCATCATCCTGCACAAACGGACAAAACTAGATATGGTTCTATTATATAGCTCTTCTCTATAGATTCTGCCATAGGCGGCCTTGATACGATAAAGATGATGAGTATCGATTAGGCCTTCTTGGGTTTTCTATCGGATCTGCCGAAGTGTGATCGATGGTCGACTTTCCTCGCCTGAAACCGCACTGATAGGAGCCAATCAGCTTGTTAAAAAATGGTTTTATGCATGCATACAACACGGCGGATAAGATATTGTAGGCGATGTTTAGGAGACTGATGTCCCTGTTATTGGCGCAGTTTAGGGTTCCCCGTTTATGAGGATCGGGCAAACGGTGCTAAGGTTCCATTCATCGGGAATACTTTCGTCCGACCATATTTTACAGATGAGTTGGTGTATGCACCCTCCCGCTTCAGTAGCTTTATTTAACTTAAGCTGGATATCGCTATCCTTATCTCATCAAGGTCGGTTGGACGTAAGTGTTGTCTATCAGCGTCCAGATTGAATACGTTATTCTGCCAGACAACGGAATTTTGGTCATCATCGTCGTTTAACAGTCCGTAGAAGTGTCATTTTCATATTCTTACCACCGACTGCGATTCTACGACTAGGTGTCCATCTTCGTCCCTGCAGGCTTCTGTTCTGGCTTTAAAGCCTTGACACGTTCTTTCTACCTTTTGATACAATTTTTGAATATCATTTCTGCATTTTAGCCTCTGTATCTCCTCAATTGAGCGGTTCTCATGCTCTTTCTTTTCTTTTTGATAAATCGATGCTCGTAGAGCTCGCGAGGAGCTCTGGTCCTTCTGGGCAGCGCCGCTTTTTATACGTCTGTTTACCTGCATGAGCTCGCCGGCATTCTTGACCAAAACTGTGATTTCTTTGTGGTGGTCTGGAGAAACCCAGAACATCATAAGCGGCATCTCTAATGGATTTCTGGCAACGTTGCCACTGGAGATTAATGGATACTCGATCGGCAAAGGCTCTGGCGGTTTTTTACTATTGCTGCCGCTTGATATCAAACTTTCTCACAGTATTTCGCTGATTCCCGATTCGCATTCGCACCCTGGCTGCAACCAAGTAGTAGTCCCAGTCTACATTGGCTCCTCGAAATGTTCGGACATCCAATATACTAGATGAGTGCCTTCCATCGATCCCAATATGATCAATTTAGTTGACGGTAATGTGATTAATAGACTGCCCTTGTAGATTCTGAGGCGAGAGAACCGCGTGCAACCACCACAAAGTCGATTAATATAAGTCCATTATCGGATGTCTTGTCGTGTAGGCTATGTTTTCCGACTGTGCCATCAAAAACGCTTTCCTTTCCCAGCTTTGCGTTAAATTCGCCCAGGACAATCTTAACGTCTTGGCTAACACTGGCAAATTTAGCCTTGATGTGGATTGTCATGTGCCGTTCGTTTACATGCCGGAAATTTAAGACTTGTTGCCCAAGTCTGCCTCTAATAACAAATCCGCACCCGAGTAGACTTTGTTATCTGTAGAAATCGCCGTAGTAGATATCGCACTTTTTCATCCTACTTTTGCCCGGCCCATCCGTTCGCACTCTTGGTTGGCGGTGGCAACTGCTTTGTAGCAGTCTTTGGCCTCTGCATATAACGTGTAGACTCGAAGATTGTTGTGCTTTTTACGTTTGCTAAGGTCGTCAAGAGTTAAATCGTCCTCACCCGAGGCTTTTGGTTGCTTCGTAACTATACCTTTTTTACGTGGTAGGGAAGTTACCCCGACGACACAACCCCCAACCTGGAGGGCCAGTATGGGTTCATCTGCCACCAATTATTTTTTTTCAATATCCTGATACAGTATTGAAAATCTTTAAAGACCTCAGCTCCAAATATGTCGAAGCAGCTCAAGTAAGGTATCCGCTAGTCTGTAGATGTCACCCTAGATTTCATCGAGAGAATTTTTCCTCCGAAAACCCTCCTTTTGAGGAGCTCTTGCTAGACTTCTGAGACGGATATTCCAGCAAATCAGGTCATAAAGAGATGCCTCGTCATACGACGAAGATTACTTAGATGTGGTTGCGCAGGTCCAATTGTTCAGCTACACACATATCGAAAAACTCAGCATACGCTCATCGCTGGTTCACTATCAGATATCTATCCAGCGGGTACCACGAGGAGGTGATGATGCAATTTTTTCACCCCACAAAAAGATGTATGGGCCAAAGCGGAATCAGAAATTCTACTTGTACTACGTTTCTTCTTCTAGTACGAAATTTGGCTATTAATGTCCTATCGCCGCAAAGCCTCTCGTTACACGGTGTCTCCACGAGCCACGAGACATGCTTGGGCATATGTCCGACATCTGTCAGACGATGCTCAGACAGCTGCCACATTTTGACGGGTGGGCAATTCATGTCGGAACATTCCACTGAAGCTGGGGCTCATTTTTGCACTCAAAGCTTTAGAGCATCTGCAAAATGAAGAAGAAAAAGAGCAAAAACAAAGAAAACGTCGATTCTGTGCAAATCCTTACGTTTTAAACTCGGTTTTGACTGAATTTTGTTCCAAGTGACTGCTCATGCCCAACTCCATGGCAGGCATGGATGGTAAGCGATAAATCTAAACATACATGTCAGGGCATGCAAACATTAAGACATAATGCGGTCTCCATGAGACATTTTAAAGGCAAGACATATGCCCAAGCATGACTCATGGCTCGTGGAGACACCATGTTAGAGAAACAAATCTTTGTCCGAAATACAGAAGTCGTCGACAGAGACACAGTAGATCAGTGAGTGATTTACCGACTTTTATTATATCTGCGTCTAATCAGTCAAAAATTGTGAATGGACTCATATGAATGCTTAAGAGAAACGTAATTGAGGTCGAAAAACTTTACCAGAGTTCTATGAAAAAGCCGACCTGCTTCAGTGCTTCCCATAGGCAATGAAACCATTATGTGTTATGTAAAAGTCCATCAGAATGCCATAAAAGCTAAGATAAATCAGCAGAGCATACACTCTAATCAAGATAGCAGCAGCAAGAGGAATTCCGAAGCAGCATTTGCATTATAAGATTAATGTATGTATAAAGGAACTTCCCCTTAATTTGACGCTATTCTAGTTAATGTACGTTACGACTTCCTGTAAGTTATACGTCATTCAAAGTGAGTAACAATAACCCAATGGGCTTTCCTGTAAATTTGGAACTTTAAATATTTATACATCATTCATGTTTTTACTATGAAAAACAGACTTATTCATCGAAATTAATTATTCCACATCTTTATGTGTATTTCTTGAAACTCAGCTTCCAAATTATGACACTTTCAAAGCTTTGTAATTAAATACAAAAGACTTCAACTATGAGTCATCGCATAAAAATGAAGCGATGATTAATACCTCAACGAATTCTTCCCATACCTTGTGTCAATAATGAAAGTTGTGTAACAAAGACGTAAAACGAGAGTGTTTGGTTTTCTCACATTCGACGAAAGAAACTTGGTACCTGTCGCTGTGCATTGACCCTATTTGGGAGTTCCAAAATGGCAAACATTTCGTGACCATCAGATTGAGTAATGTTCTGCAATGTTTTTGAAAATTGTAATTCCAACGATGACATTTGTCATCGTGAAATTTAATATAAAAGGTTTGGTGTCGCGTCGCTTTAGGTTGTTTTTTTTTTTTTTTACAAGGTGACGAAACAAGGTGAGATATAGATTTTCATTAATCAGTTATTGACAAGAACTTTTCTAAAGAATTTGATAAATGTCATTAGAAACCCTGTTAATGGTGTGAACGTTTTTTTAAGTCTCATCGTATTACAACAAGTTTAATCGAAGAGTAATGGGAAAATGCCTTACACAACTAAAGTGCATGGACTTACGTCAAGCTGACAGTGACAGATGACTGTTTGTGTGCTGATATAACGATTTGTTTATATATATATTTTTATCATTTATTTTTCCACTCATACAGTAAGATAATTCATAGTTTAAATAAACTTAGAACTACACTATTATAATAGGCCCATTCGCGTACACAATAGGTCCATTCGCGCACACAATCTAAAGCGCTTTAAGGTGCTTTAAGGTGCTCTAAAGTGCTCGAAGTGTATTCGCGTACTGAGCGAACATGACAGATAAAGAGAGAACAATTTATAAGTAACGAGTAGCGAGTATTTCCCCTCTGTGCTTGAATGTGCTCGACGAATTTCTGCCGGCACGAACGTAAAAACTGCCAAGTGGAATCAGCTGATTGTCAAATGAGTAACGCTCGATTTCTTCACATGAGTACTAAGCTGCCTTAATACCTGGTCTAGCTAGACCAGGTACTAGCTCTGATACTCGGTACCAACGAAAAGATAGTACTTGTACATTTCTTCACATCACTAATACTGGATCTAAGTTCACCAGCGGTACTAGCAGCTAATATGTCTAAAAACTGGTCTAATACTGATTTTGACACTATTTTGGCATTTGTCGGCCGTTAGACAATTATTTCGAATTATATTCGTATTTTATTCATGAATAAATTTTTTTTAGGGGCTGGTTAGTAATTTATGCTATGCTTCTTGTGTCAGCTTCTTCCGCTGCTTCAGCTGCTCTTCTTAGCTTTTCTATTCTCCGCAGCTCTTTTTGTAGATTTGTTACGAAGGAACATATTGCCATCCAATTTTCTTCCGACCGTAACATATGGTCGAGGAGTAATGACGGACTTGGCAGAGTAATTCTCCATGCCGTGAAACGTGTGCAGTAAAACACTGCGTGCTCCATATCTCCATCTTCACCTGGGTATTCCGGGCAGGATGGTGAGTTGTCGTGTCCAAATCGGTGTAGATATTTGCGGTAGCCACCGTGCCCAGACAGGAACTGCGTTAGATGGTAGTTGCAGTCTCCATACTTTCGACTTATCCAGTCTTGGATTATCGGTATAAGTTTATATGTCCATCTGCTTTTGTTGTATTAACCCGACGAGCTTGCCACATAGCTACTGACGCTGCCCTTTCTTCAATTATTATCACATTGATACCAGTGGCGTCGTGATGACTCAATGCTCTTCTGTTATATATCCTTAGCATTTCATCTGCGAGAATATCGATGGGGACCATTCCAGCTATGACAAATGCAGCTTCGTCAGAGATGGTTCGAAAGCCGCTGATTGTCCGTAGCGCACAGAGTCTGTATGATGACGATAGTCTCCTTTTGGTCTCCTTCGTCCTCAGTGCCTCCGCCCAGACTGGGGCGGCATATAACAGAACTGAGGTGATAACTCTAGAGAGTAGAATCCTTCTAGCGTATCCAGGTCCACCGATGTTAGGCATGATACGCGAGAGAGCTCCCAGCATTTGCGATGCTTTTTTGGTAACAAAATCAACATGCGTTTTAAACCGCAGCTTGTTGTCCAGCATTACTCCAAGGTATTTAACCGCCTCTTTCGACCTGATGGTTTGGTTACCAACCTGAAAGTTGGCAAATTCGACGGTTTTCCGGCTGGTTATAAGAACAGCTTCTGTTTTATGGTCAGCTAGTTCTAGTTCGGCGGATATTAGCCAATCTTTTATCTGGGCAATTGCTTCATTTGTAGCTGATTCTACTGCATGGATCTGTTTAGCTACTGTCACGACTGCAATGTCGTCGGCGAATCCAATTACCGTTACTCCCGCAGGTAGCGTTAATCGTAGGACTCCGTCGTACATGATGTTCCACAATAGTGGCCCTAAAACCGATCCCTGTGGAACTCCCGCAGTTACGTTGTAGTATTTTACCCCTTCATCGGTATTGTACCTCAGCTTCCTGTTGTTGAAGTAGTTCGTCACTATCCGTAGCAGGTAATATGGCGTATCCATCCTGGCAAGTGACCTTCTAATAAACGACCAGTCCGCAGAGTTAAATGCGTTTTTAACGTCCAGCGTTACTACTGCACGATACTCCTTTGTGCCATAGAGCCATCTTTCGCCTTCGATGGCACCTTTGGCGATATCAACTACCGCTCCTATGGCATCAACAGTAGATCGTGCTCTTCTGAAGCCAAATTGGTGATCTGAGAGGGCTCCTTTCTCTTCTGCTACTGCGAGTAATCTATTATAGATTATCTTCTCGAGGATCTTTCCCATGGTGTCCAATAGGCATATTGGACGATAGGATGATGGTTCTCCTGGAGGCTTCTTTCCTTTTGGCAGTAGGACCAAATGCTGCGTCTTCTATTTTTCGGGAAAGGTTCCTTCTTCAAGGCACTTCTGCATTTTTTTACATCTGCATTTACTACCTTATTCGGGATGCCGTCGGGTCCCGGCGTCTGTTGTCACCTATCTTGCTGCATGCCCTTTGCAGCTCCTCGTGAGTAATTAAAGGAATATCTTCTGGATTGACTTCTCGTATAATATTGCACATAGTAGCAGGCCTTTGAGGGAAGAGGTGCTCTACTATGGATCTCAGCATTATCGGACATGTTATTTGAGGAGTTCTATAGCCCTTCAATTTCGTCATCACCATTCTGTATGCCGAGCCCCATGGGCTAATGTTGGCTTCTTGACAGGGACGTTTAAAACATGCAGTTTTGCTTTCCTTGATGGCTCTATTTAAGTTACGTCTCGCCAGTCTAAGGGTGTCCAGGCATTGCTGGAAATCCGCCCTCCTTCTTGATCGTTGGACTTTGAGCCGGGCTTGTAGACATGAGTGGTAGGTATGCGGAATCGTGTGGAAGAGTGTGTGATTGGTTGTTTTTTCTTTACTTTATGTTTGGTACCAATGAAGAATGAAGGAACAAGAATTAAAAAACGATAGCGATGAAGCGAAAAGTTCACATCGTCCCAAGTATACAAGTACTCCGTTGTGGCATATGGTAGATACGGCGCTCAAATCGACGAACTTCCACCCCTTCTTCATCGTTCTCGTACTCGATATCGTCTTCGAAATCATGAAATAAACTATCCCCACCAAAAATCAAGTCCATTTTCCAGAAAATAGAAAAAAAAATCAAATGAAACCAAAATAGAACACACTTGTATGTATTTACTTTTTTCACAATAAAAGCCAAGAAAATATCAAAATTGAGTACTATCTCTCATGATAAATAATTGAAATTGGCCTAATCCTGGTATTAACGACGCTAGACTGCCGATTTGAGGGTCCAGCTAATACCGAGTACCAACTAATACTCTGTACCAAATTGACATTAGTACTTTGTGAAAAAATGAGTACTACCAACTGGTCTAATACTGATTTCGAGAGCTAAGCTAATACCGAGTACCAGCTAATACTCGGTACCAAATCGGCGTTAGTACTTTGTGAAGAAATGACTTGATACCGATTTGAGTACCAACTTATGCTTTAATACCGGTACTAGCGCTAGTACTCGGTGAAGAAATCGGGCCTAATAGTTTTTGATTCCATTTAAAAAAGTCAATAGACATAAAAAAAAGATGCAAAGTAGGTATCTTGAAGAAAATGCAGTGATGTCTGAATGTTCTCCCAAAACATTTCTTTTTAACTTAATATGAATCTGTTGGCTTTCACACGAGTTTAATTTGTTCATCACAATTTTTTTTTAATGACGGTTGGCTCGACATGGCTCGAAATGGCGCTTTTTTTTATACGCGTACTTTTGTTTAGATTTTCCGCTCTCTGAGAGTTTTTACTCTCATCATGGCATATTTGACAATTGATTAGTTTTTCGCTCGGATAGTACGCAAATGGACCCAATGTTTTAAAGTAACTGACATGAAGGGTGCTCAATACCTACATTCTAATTTTTAGAAAACTTAATTTTTGTGCTTTATTTTAATCGGTATTTTTTTCGTTATTTTAAAATTTGTATGTTGAGGGTACTCCCAAATTATCCTCCTCGCCGGACATATTTCAAATCAAATTTATTTTCTTTGTATTTTTTGCTATTTCTGTTCTTTATTCTTCTTCAACTCCAAAACCCTTACAATACCCACAAGTTGTTCTTTTCTTTTTCTTTTTCTTAATATCGTTCTCTCCCTCATTTTTCTTTTTGATACTCGACTAGTCTTTCCATTTCTGTTTTACACTTACTCCCGATGTGTTTCAAGTTCTGTTCGTAAGCCTCTGTTCACATCTTTGTTTCCGACATATGTATATATGTTTTATTTCACTTTAATGGAAAACGTGGTAAAACCTTTAAGATCACATGTATATTTTTTTTAATAGAATTAATTTTTTTTAAGAAATTAATTCCGGGCCGGATCTTGATATGTGATATCCAACTCGTCACTGAAAAATTCAACCAAATGATAGTTAAACCACCTTACTTACTTAGGTGGCGCTACAGTTCGGGGTGAACCTGGGTCTCAACCAACAAGCCTCTCCATTTAGCTCGGTCTTTAGGTAGTTGCCTCCAGTTGCGCACTCCAAGTTGGTCGAGGTCCACTTGAACTTGTGCGCGCCACCTACGGCGATGATTCCCTCTACTGCGTCGTCCCTCCGGGTTAGATTCGAAGACTCTGCGGGCCGGAGCGTTGGTGTCCATTCGCTCTACATGTCCTAGCCATCTCAGACGTCCAATACGCAGTTTTTTGACTAGGTCGATGTCGCTGTACAGCTCGTATAGTTCGTGATTGAATCTTCTCCTCCAAAACCCGTCAACGCAAACGGGACCGAAAATCTTACGAAGAATTTTTCTCTCGAAGCGACCAAGGATATCTTCATCTTCTTTTAATAAAGTCCATGTTTCAGCGCCGTAAAGCAGGACTGGGATCATCAAGGTCTTATATAGAGTCTCCTTAGTTGTTCGAGATAGGGCTTTAGTGTTGAATTGCCTTATAAGCCCAAAAAAACAGCGATTGGCAAGAGTTATTCTTCGATTGATTTCTGCACTGATGTTATTTGTTGAATTTATAGCAGAGCCAAGGTAGACAAAGTCCCTTACTACCTCGAAGTTATAGCTGCCCACGGTGACGTTTTGTCAAATTCGTCGGTGTTGGTTGATGATGTCAAAACTAGACATGGCTCTATAAAGCTCTTCTCTATAGATGCTGTCATAGGCGGCCTTGAAATCGATAAAGAGGTGGTGAGTATCGATTTGGAATTCTTGGGTTTTCTCCAGGATCTGCCGAAGTGTGAAGATTTGATCGATGGTGGACTTTCCTGGCGTGAAACCGCACTGATAGGGTCCAATCAGGCTGTTGATAAAAGGTTTCAGGCGTTCACACAATATCGCAGAAAAGATCTTGTATGCGATGTTGAGGAGACTGATGCCTCTATAATTGGCGCAGTTGAGGGGGTCTCCTTTCTTATGGATCGGGCAAATGATGCTGAGATTCCATTCATCAGGCATACACTCGTCTGACTAAATATTAGAAATGAGTTGGTGTATGTAGTCTACCAATTCATCCCCTGCTGCCTTGAAGAGTTCGGCCGGTAAGCCGTCAGGCCCAGCAGCCTTGTTGGATTTTAGCTTGGATATTGCTATCCTCACTTCATTTTGGTCAGGTGGACGGATATTTTGACTATCATCGTCTATGTTGAATGGTTCATTCTGCCTGACAGCGGGATGTTGGTCTTCGTCGCCGTTCTTGACACCTGCGGACGCTATTTCGGCGAGGTTATCAAATAAAGGAGCCCCTAGATGAAGCGGTCTTTTTTGGGACATAGTGGTTTTCTCCTCCTCTTCGACTCTACAGCTCCTGGAAAAGTCGTTAGAAAAGAGACCCAACCTTTTAGCATAATAGCCTATCAGGCAGTCTCCAATGAGGACACCAATAATGTAGATCTGTGATCGCTTTAGCTTAGCTAATACGGCGCTGAGTTTCTGATCCAGCCTATGCTACGAGTAGATCTGTCTTGAAATAAGACACATTGAAACAAAACTGCCATAAACCAGAAGAAAAAACAAAATTACAAATCAAATCTCCCTAGTTACCTATACGCCACCCGCGGAGTTTTTCTGAAACATAACATCTGGGTTTAAACACTACTACACCAATCTTTATCTCTCTCGCACTGAGTGTAATCATTTTAAGGGTTCATGGGGATTTTCATGAGTAAAGCTAATATTTCCCTCTGTGCAGGGAATATTTGTGATTGCTCTGTAGTATTATAGCTCGACTGATCACAGTGATTAACTGCTGCGCACACCGCAAACGACTCGTCGTTATTCATACACATACTGCTTGCTCAGTAACATCGATCAGATATACCTACTAAATCGTAGTTCACATGAAACCTAATCGTATCTTGCTTACTCTTGCCTAATTCATTCATATATATACTGTTAACGTGCTCGAATTCGTGTATCGCATTCTGGGCTACGCAGATGCTGAACAATAGGGTAGAGTTGTGATTAAGATTGCTCTATGATATAACTGATCGATTTCTCAGTGTTCAGGATAGGTCATACCAATTCAGAGGGTTCAGTTGTAGCTGTTATTGCTTTACTGCTCTGGGTTGGTACATACTAAATCGGCACTCAATCATTTCTTTGGTTTTGCATACACGGAGATTTTTCTTAAATTTTGTTTTACCGTTTACCAAAAGGATTAATTAAGTCACTTTTGGCTTCAACAAGCTGGTCAAATAAGCCTAGCAATTTTGCAATAGTTTAAATGTCGACCTTCTCATATATCAGCGTGGGTCTGTAACAGGGCCGCTTTTACCTGGAGGCTGGTGAGGCAATTGCCTCAGGCCCCCCACTTCTAGGGGCCCCCGCTTCAGGAAGTAAAAAAAAAAAAAAAAAATTGGGAAAAACGAAAAAAAGTAAAAAATTGCGAAAAAAGCAAAATGGTGATTTTGCACTTGAATAACATTCGTTCGTTAAAATTGAACGATTAAAGTAGGGGCCTCCAACACTGCAATCCATCCCTTCTTAGAAAGATGGATGGGGAATGGACTAAGTCTACCGCAGAATCTCTAGAACTTCTGATAAACTCCAATTTTCCTGGATCCACAGATAATAGTGCAGAAACTCTACAATACAAACTTTCGACGTACGGAATCGAATACCTCGGAACACCTTATACCCATTATTACAGAGGAAAAAATTGCCTGGGCCTTAAACAGCTTCGCTCCTTATAAGTTCCCGGGCCTGGACGGCACGGCATTCTAACCATTATGCTACAGAGGTCGCAAGACCTAGCAATTCCATGGCTCACGTCAATTTTCAGGAGCTGCTTACTGAACAACCACGTACCCCCTTCATGGAGACGAGTGAGAGTAGTTTTCATACCAAAGGCAGGCAGACGCGGTCATGAAAACTTGAAAGATTTTGGACCAACGAGTCTAACTTCCTTTATACTGAAGACTCCGGAATGACTCCTGGACAATCATTTGCGAAGCAAAATAGAACCATGCCTTTCCAAAGCGCAGCACGCATACCTCAAAGGTAGATCAACAGAGACAGCTCTTCACAAAGTAGTGCGCACTATAGAAAATTTCATACACTAAAAAGAATATACCCTAGCTACCTTCCTAGACATAGAAGGAGCTTTTAATAACGTACACACTGTAGCAACCCTAGAGTCCCTTAAGGAGCTGGGAATATAAAGCAATCTAAGTCAATGGATCGTTTCAGGCAACACTAGGCAATAACAATATAACCAAATTTACCAGTAGGGGAACACCCCAGGGCGGTGTTATCTCACCTCTATTATGGCTGATAGTCATGAATAAAATCCCCTTAACATTAGACGGAGAAAGAATCACGGTAGTCGGGTATGCAGACGATATAGTGTCAGGAAAGTTTCTCTCCGTCATAAGCGAAATCACGGAAAATGCTCTGAGCAAAGTAAGTGCTTGGGCCAAAAAGTGTGGTCTCGTTGTCAACTCGAGCAAAGCTGAACTGATGCTCTTCACCACTAAAACCAAAATACCTGACTTCGCACTTCCTCGGCTAAATGGCCAATCGCTCTCCTTATCGTCCAGTGCTAGGTATTTAGGAGTTATCTTAAATCCTAAACTTAATTGGAAGCTAAACATAGAACAACGGGTAAAGAAGGCATGTATAGCCTTCTATGCTTGTAGCAAAACCCACAAATGAGAAAAAAATGGGGACTCCAGCCAAAATTGACCTTACCCCTGGTCTCCACTGGCAATAATTCATTGCAATGAAATTTGCGGTCTCCATTGGAAATTTCAATTGCTTGACCCCGAGACCAGGGGTATGGATGTACACAGCCATGGTACGACCAATTCTCACATATGGGTCAATAGTATGGTGGCCAGCTCTAAAAGAGCTTATAATATAACTAAACTTAATAAAGTACAAAGAACGGCATGCATAGGCACCACAGGCGCTCTACGCTCAACCCCGACCGATGCTCTAATAGTCTTTTTGCATCCTCTACCTTTAGATCTACACATAATAAACACACAGTGCGGTCAGACTGAGGGAGTCTGGGTGCTGGATTATGTAATCCTAATGGGCATAGTAACATTTTAAAATCCCTGCCGCGAGAACTCATTTTGCCCACAACAGATTACATGATACTCAAATGGAATTTCACAAAACGCTTTGACGTTCAATTCCCCACAAGATCAGAATGGTAAGAAGAACCACCACATCTATCTACCTACCTAGGGGCCCCCAAAAACATCTTGCCTCAGGGCCTCCGAAATTCAAGAAGCGGCACTGGTCTTTAACTTAACTGTTGGTTTCGTCAGGTAGGTTTTTAATTTCTCAGTTATTATCACCATATTGGTTCCTTCCCAATATTTCAGTTTTGCCATTTAAATCGTATTGAAGCTTCGAGTGTTATATACCCAGAACTTATGTAAGACTGGTCTAAAAACAAGTCAGATCTGGTAATGTGTGGTGTAGATTTTTTTTTTCCAGGGCTCTGCTTTTGCATATAACGGCCACATGATGATACAACTTTACACCGATTTCATTGAAAATTTGTATTTCAAACACGTTCGAGTTTTTCTTTTGCGCACCTCTTCCAATATGGAGGTCATTCAAGTAAATTCGCTCTCACATTTCTTGCAAAAAGCGCGTCAAACATGTTTTCATCCAATCAAAATTCCAATCTGCCACACGTTGTGTGACGGTCTCTTTCTTAAGGCCCCCGACACACGTGTAGACAATAGCATCATCATCAGTATTTGCAACCATAAAAGTCATAAACCCTAATCAGTAGACCGTAATCAAATACAACGTCATAAAAAAGAATGTCATACCTTACAAGGTAACAAAAGATCTTCTCTTCCGCTTCCTTTTCAAAACAATCAGTCTTTTCACATCTTGACACTTGAAACGCCAGACACGAGACCAATCTTTTGAGGAGCGATGGTGGTGGTGATGTACACTGAAGCGAGAAAGTTACTTTCATGCTGCAGTGAAGCAGGAGAATGCCAAACAGCTTGGCTATGTCAAGTCAATGAGCATAGTCAGCCACGCAGCAATTGAACTTGACTTTACTCGTATGCCCTGCAGCAGTCGGCACTGACAGGTAAACAGGTATCTGCAGCTAATTTTCATCATCATGGTGGGCATACATGTTTTTATATATGCAAGTAGTTGTTGAGGGTATTTGTGTTTAGATGATTCAGATTCAGATGCTTACATTAGACCTTTTGGGGGACTTAATGAAATTGAAATTATGTGCGGCTGGCTTTGGAGGGGAAATAGAAATGTTATTTCCGTTGAGATTCTGAATATGGATTGAGGTGATTTGAATGAATCACCTGGAATTTGCCTTCTTTGGTACGGAAGCTAAGACAAATATTTTTTTGGCATAATTGCTTTTGATTGCTGACTTCTTTTGGACATCATTTGTTAGGAATTTACGGAATTTGGAAGAGCACCACAAATTCGGTGGCAATTAATAACAGGTTACAGACAGATGGCATAATGGTTAAATGTTTGGAATTAACAATTTGTATCTGTACTTTCCAGTCATAAGATCCATTTGAAATACGTTTGACTTATCAATTGTGAGGGAGCTCTTAGAAAAGTACAGCCTACAGGTTTGCAAAAGAAAAGAGCATATTGCTAGGAAGTGGAAAACATCTTAAATTTCATTACGATCACAAAGGCTTGGAGATCGAGTCTATTGGCTGTGTAGTTAAAACCTATAATGTCAGTGTTCTACCTTTGAAAATGAAGCTTATTTAAAAAAGCTGTTAACACTAAGCGTGTGGTTCAGTTCCTCTGGTCAAACACTGCCGATAAAGTGTTTCGTCGACCCTTGCAATACAATCGTAAAACCATGCTCGCCAATTATTATTAATGGTGATATCAGCTGGATTAAGCAATCTCATCCCACTCTTGAAAAGGGGTTAGTCTACATTGAAGCGCATATTCATCTTTTGCTTCTACAGGTTGGTATGAGGTCTCTGCATAACTTTGATGATGTAATTAGCATTAGCTTTCAAATTTTTCAAGTAGATTTGAAGACGTTCGGATTCAATGTGTATTGCATAGGTCGGCGTTGATATTGCATACGTTTGAAAGAAAAGCGTTGAACTTTTTAAACTCCTCAAGATGCTGATAACCAAAAACTTGGTTAGCAAAGCAAAGGTGGTTGTTGATTGTGGCGTCCAACTCTCTATACTTCGAGGTAGCAGTAGCATAACTATTGCAAAAGAATCTACTCCACGTGAGGTTAGTAGCCGTTTTTGCTGCCACACATTTCTCTCTAAAATGTGGTTTCAAGGTTGTATAAGATAAGAAACCCAAGATACTTAGATTGTTTGACAACCTCTATAGAGTCTCGACCCAAAGACCAGTTCGATTGAACAACCCTTCTGGAGATTAGTAGGTTCAAAAATCAAAATTTTAGACTTAGCAGTATTGATTTGCAGGCTCGACGTGTTGCAGTAGTGTTTTAGTCTATTAATTTGCATCTGAAGTGTGACAGGTTCGTTAGCTAATATGACGAGGTCATCAGCATAAAGCAGTACCTTAATCGAAACCTTATCGAACATTACACCACCGGACGAGTTATTTGAAACATCATCAACCAAAAGAGCAAAGAGAATTGGACTTAGAGCACAACCTTAAGGCACACCCTACTCAATACTAAAAAAAAAACTGCACATACAGCAGCCGTGGTAGTGTTAGAGATAAGTTGCTTATATCTTCTTTTTCTTCCTTTTACAGCGATGTTGTGATCCGAAAACAAGTGATCATAGCCCTCCCACTTCATCACATTTCTACTGATCCGCTTGTGGGGTTAGCCTTTTTTTTTTGACACGTGCATCCTCCTGTTTTATTGTTGTTTGTTTGATCTTTCTTCTATGACACCGGTGATCTCCAGTCGTGTCAATCCACGGACTCGCATGCACACTTGTGGGAGAGTTTTTAAGGTAGGCTATGTGTCGCTGGGCTCACTTGGTGTTATATTGCTTAGAACTGATTTGTCCCCTTAGTCACCTTTTACGATAAGCGCTATTTGTTTGGGGGGCACTGCAGTGATATTCTTAACCCGTCCGGAAGATAAGTTGCTTATATACTCTTAGGAATTTTGTAGAGAGGTCGAGCGTTTATAAAAGGAAGAAGAAGAAGAAGAAGAAGGCATTTCTGCTGATCATGTCAACTTGAAATTGACGAAGAAGGCAGCTTTTTATTTTTATCGACATATCTTTAGCTATAATTATAAGGGAAAATGTGCCTTCCGTACAAGTACTTCTCAAATCATCCCCGTTGTTTTCAGTTTTTGCATCGAAGGATGCTATGATTATACAAGTAATTCCCGTAAATATGGGAGAAGTTCAATTAGTACGGTCTTCACAGTATAGATCGTATTCATTTGCCTACCGAAATGGTCCCAACCAGCTGTTACCCGATAGTACAGTTGCTGTCTTGAACAAATAACATCGGCTAAAGTTATTCATTGATTTCTGAAGGTAACTTTGATAGACAGGTATCTTAAGACGTTTGTCACTGCCCACGTAAACCAGCAGTAGCCGTTAGGTTCATAGTGCAATTGGGCCCATCCGATCTCTCCCTCGTAAGTCCATACGCCCTTTTATTGCCTGGAGTATCCTTATAATCGGTACACAGTTTAGATCACCGAGTTGGTCAAAATGGATGTATTTTAGAGCAATCAGTGTAGAATGTCCGTGCCATTATTAGCGATCTGTAGATTTACGCTGTCGATTTCGGCAAACATCTTGACAGTGCATGTCACGAGATCATTATCAGAGTCATATAAACGGTTTCTATGAACATGGGGTGCTGATAACCGCAGTTCAACTTCCCCTTGACCTGAAACTTTTACTTACTTCTGTTGCGCTACAGTTCGCGGTGAACCTGGGTCTTTAGCTAATTGCCTCCAGTTGCGCACTCAAAGTTGGTCGAAGTCGCATTAAACTTGTGCGCGCCACCTACGACGAGGAGGTCCTCTACTGCGTTGTCTCTTCGGGTTAGATTCAAAGAATCTGCGGGCCAGAGCATTGGTATCCATTCGCTCTATATCTCCTAGCCATCAAACGTCCAATACGCAGTTTCTTGACTAAGTCGATGTCGCTGTACAGCTCGTAAAGTTCGCCAATATATTGAATATTCTCCTCCTACGACGAATTTTTTTTTTTCGAAGCTACCAAGGATATCTTCATCCGCTTTCAATAAAGTCCATCTTTCAGCGTCGCAAATCAGGACTGGGATAATCAGGCTCTTAAGTATATAGTGACTCTTTAGTTATTCGAGATAGGGCTTTAATGTTGAATTGCATTATTAGCCCAAAAAACAGCGATTGACAAGACTCCGTGTCCAGAATGGAGTTTGTCTATTCTGTTCCAGCAAATGTGATCAAACAGAATTAGATATACTTGTATGCTCCCAGCTTAAATAGCGTCGTAATATCAATTTATTTATTTATTTGTTGCGGAAGTACAACACCTTCCTTAGACGCAAGTAAGAAGTAATGTAGATAAACTGTACAGACTCGAAAAGAAATACAAAATTGATATATCTTACATACATACTCGTACAATTCATAGAACTAGAAAGATGAATTTATAAATTATAAGTTCAAATATATAGCTGAACTTGAAATTGTAAGGTCAAACCATTCGATTCTTCAGGATTTGAGTATGAGATAATGCGATCTCCTTCTCTGTAATCATTGCCTAATTATCTAGTGCTCTTAGGATATTTTTCTCTATCACACGGGTGCTTTTCAAATAATCCAATGCTTAGCAAGTATCTAGACTTGATATACACTGAGGTTGTTGTCAGATTCCGATGACAGGCTAGATTTAAGTCTCTGTCATCAATCTTCAATCACCCATTTTCCTGCCCGGGACTGATTCATTATTAATTATATAATATGATGTAGAAAATATATACTTACATATGTATAATTTAATAAAGTATAACAAATAGTCCATGCAAATACATACATATAATGCTTGAAACAGATGTGCAGCAAAGCTGCTTGCAATGATACTATACATGCTGCAACGCATGTGAAACAGACGTGCAGTAAATTGTCGACATTTCATCGCATTATTTTGCTGTCATTCTCACTTACATGAAGCGTCAAATCACAAAAATGTTACTAAATTGTACTATTTTGCTGCTCTACTACTGGAGATTTGCATTAAAATTAGAAATACCATAGAGTGTAGAGACGTCTTACAGCAATGCATAGCCGTGCAGCAAACACATGTGTCCTTTAGCATATAAAGCCATGTTCTCTAATTTTGTTACATAGATTTTGCCGCGCATCTGTTCCAGGCTTAACTCTGATTTTTAAATTTGACACCTGTCAGCCTTGATCAATTACTATGCACCTGTCATCTTCAATAGGCAAAATCACGGCCGAGTTGCCAACAGAAGCTGTTATTTTCAAATTAATCTTTGCATAAGTCGTCTTGATTTTGCATACGCCAAACTGACTTTTATCATTACTAATGCCAATAAAATTTACTGAGCTACATATTACTCATCCAAAAGAATTCCTCTGCACAGATACTTCCAAGATAGATTTATCTTTTGCTTAGAAAAAAACAGAAATAAAAAAGTAAACAATTTCTTATTTATTTACCGCACAATAAAATATTATTCACTCTTTACTTTATTTTCTTTCGTTTTGTTTCCCTACAGAGATAATCACATGAGTAATGCAAAATAATTAAAAGTTGCTAATAAAGACATAGATACAGACACACTCACACACGCAGAGGCAACTAGTAAATTGAGATTTAAGATTTGAGACTTTGAAATGAAAGCAAAATCCGTTGAAATCTCTTCACAAATCCATAACTACTCTGTCAAGACGATTAAATGCAATTATAGCTCTGACTCTTGTTTCCTTTCCTCTCCAGGGTATCTATGAGTACTTACGTGCCTTGTTGGAATTCACAAAGCAGTCTCTGTCGCAATTATTAAGCAGATAAGTATTATATTCTATGTCTGAGAGTCTCCTCCACATTCGATTATGATAAAGTGGGTTTTCTGTTCAACGCTTCTGGAATAAAACGAAGTATAATAGCCAGACGTACGAGTAGATGTAAAAAAAATTTGAACAAACAAACGCCCAGTAAAGAAAGTTTCGGATAAATGCGGTTTTGAAATTGAGTTGACTTCTCCTTAATTGGCATGAAGAATGCCCTGGTTGGTAGAGTTTTTGTTATTCAATTTCAACGAGATATCACTGAAATGGAAACGATAGACTGTAACAAGTTTATTCTGCGAAAAAGGTTTTGTTTTTGCAGTGAATTCACTCAATTTCGAGTGACTTTATCAGTAAATTGCTATCGGTGTTTACTCTTTTTTTATTTTATAAGTTCACTTGCAGAATACGTAAGTCTTTTAGGATTGTCTTAAAATTTTGGAAGTAGGTACATAAAAGAGTCTAGTTCTTGGGAAAAATAAACTGTATGATACTAATAAAATCTGTTTGTTTGGGGATAAGATTAAGAAACGCGGTCAGGCTTTGACAGGAAACTCTCAGTTAACTTACTTAATTAGTTCAATTGAACTTTAACCAGGAATTGATGTTTGCCAAATTTGTTTGAACTTATGTTCCCAATAAATTAAATGGTTCTCTGTTAAGTAGATTGTTGGCGAAATTGAAGTTAGGGTGAACTGAGATACCATACAGCGTCAACCATTTAAAAATCTTTTGCTTAAATATGGTGGAAAATCTTGATACTAAGCACTTTTCTATGTTAATTTCTACCACAGATGCGACATGTAGCTGTATGTGTTGTAATATGTTCATCCTTTAACTCCGTCAATGTGTTCATAATGCTTTAAAACTTTAGGGCGGAAAATACAGATTATCAAATGTGAAAAGGATTTGGTTCAAATCCTAACCTCACACCACATAAGCTATAAACAAAAACACATACTTGGAAATAAAGCGAATGCATTACGTCGGCAAAACTTCTTGCCCTATAGTTCAGATACAACTATGAAGTACTGAAACCTAATTTCATCTAAGCTTCCAACCACTGTATCAACCCATCTCTCTTCTGTTCATGTTTAGTTTACATACTTAGCGCAATTGATTAGTTTGACGCTTAAGCCTTTGACCGCGTTTGACACCAAATGAAAATTTCACACTTTCAGAAAATGTGTCAAACAGTGTAATAAAGCATTTAAATGCGAAGTTTCAAACAATTGTTTGACTCGAATTGTTGCATATATTTCTGATCTGATTGGGGGTGGCAATGCTGTAGTGGTAACATCGTCAATTGCCACGCTAATGGTTCATGGTTCAAATCCTGATGTCAGCAAGCATTTATTTATTTCTCATGAAAGTCAGTCCGATCATTTGCGAAAGCTTGTGTGAACACTACTGCGAAGGCATAACACTGGCAGTAGCTTGGTCATGCGGCTGGACAAATGGTTCGCTCTGTTGATGGTGATTTGCCCTAGACATCGGTTATCGGGAAAAAAGTACTGTGAATCAAAAGCAAATGCAAAAACTAACAAAAATCTCCCCAGTTATCTGGACGCTACCCCCGGAGAATCTCTGAAGCATAAACAACTGAGCTTCAAGAATCACTACACCAAATATCTTTTTCTCCCTCTCTATCTATCCTTTCCAATGCCCGCACTGCGTGTAAATATGTTAAAGGTATTCATAACCCTTTGAGTGCGCGCAAATTATAAAAAAAAAAAATAAATCAAATGTTTGATACTCTGTCATATAGTGGAATCGTATAGGAGGCTTGGTTACGCAGAGACTATCCCGGACGTAACCTTCGCATCCGACCTGACATTCGCGAGGGTTGAAAACTGGAGAGTTATCGAAGACTATAGGTACGGGCAGCGATCACCAGTACATCGTTTTTGACCTAGGAGAAGGGCAACGCGTTCCTAACCAAACCCGAACGCCGAGATGAGACGTTAGCAGAATCAACGCTTCTCACATCCGCAATCGAAGAAGGAAAAAGCGCGGTCCTAGAAACAGCGGGAGGTGCTGAAACAAAAGTTGAGGCCACGATTCAACTCATATGGCTAGCATGTGAAGCCTCGATGCCCCGAGTGAGCGGCTCCAATAGAAACAGGAAACCGGTGTACTGGTGGAGCGATGAGATAGCTGCGCTTTGAAGAAGATGCCTACATCTCAGATGCAAAGTCACCATGGGTAGGGGAAGCCAAGTTGAACCCCCGAAGGCATTCTAGCAGAATTTAGAACCATGAGATACGAGCTCAAGAGAGCCATCAATTCGAGCAAAAAACCGGAATGGGAGGATCTCCGCTGGGATTTCAACAGCAACCCCTGGGGGCTAGGCTTCAAAGTCGTAATGTGACAACTTGGAACACAGATGGTTAGTCCTGTCCTCGGCGAAGAAAGGATGGAGTTTATAGTGAACACACTCTTCTCAACGCATCGTGTTCGGCCTCCCGACACCGAAACCGAAAGGCCCCTGGATCTGACAGAATACCAGCGGAGGTGCTCAAGACGATTGCCCAGACATGTCCTCAGCTATTGCTGAACATGTGCAATAGTTGTCTCGAGGAAGGAGTTTTCCCTAGGAGCTGGAAGTTACAGCGCTTGGTACTGATCAGCAAAGGAAAAGGAGACTCAGATTCCTCATCAGTGTACAGGCCTCTGTGTATGCTGGACACCGCAGGGAAACTCCTGGAAAATTTGTTAAAACCAAGCCTTACAGCAGCCGTGCAGAGAGCATGAGATTTGTACGGATTCAGAAAGGGCAACTCTATGACTGGAGCAATTGAAGAAGTGGTAAGGACCGTCCAATTGGCTCAACAGGGCAACTACTATTCAAGGTGAAGGATTATCTCAAGGACCGGAAGCTGTTTACAACACCGCAGAAGGACCTCGTATAAAGGAGATTACTGCTGGAGTAGCGCAGGGCTCAATCCTGGGACCTGATCTCTGAAAAATCTCCTACGATGGCATCCTTCGTATGGAAATGCCCGAAGACACCTTTCTGTTAGAGACAGAGTCAACCAGGCGATGAGGCGAGTGCACCTTTGGATGAAAGAACATAGCTTAGGTTTGGCGACAGAAAAGATAGAGATAGTTCTCTTGGCAAAGAAGAGGATTTCAACTATTGTCGACTTCCAAGTTGGGTCTGAGGTAATAACCAGCAAGGAAGCGGTGAAGTACATAGGGATGGCCCTAAATACCAAGCTCACTTTCTGGCACCAAATAAGATCTGCTTCGGAACGAGCTGCGAAGGTCACAATGTAACTACGCAGAATAATGGCAAACGTTGGAGGTCCAACAGCTAGCAAAAGAAAGTTCCTGATGACGGTCACCCACGCCATTCTTCTGTATGGGTGCGACATATGGGCCGACGCACTACGACAAGAGAAATACAGGAAACAAATGGCCGCAGTACAAAGATGCGCGGCTCTATGGGTTGCAAGTTCGTAATGAACGGTGTCGGAACCAGCCTTTCTCATAGTCGCGGGAGTGGTCCCTATTGATCTCCTTGCGGCAGAGATGAAGTACGTCCGCGACAAAAAGGCGGAAATTGGAGTGGAAGCGGCAACCGAGGAGGCGAAGGAGCTCACCAAACAGAAATGGCAGGAGAGATGGAGCTCAGAAAACAGAGAACGATGGACCGCAACATCGCTGAATGGAACGGACAGAGACACGGAGAAGTAAATTATAACGTCGCCCAATTTTTTTTGGGGCACAGTTATTTCAACGCCTACCTCCACAGAATGGGCAAAACAGGGAGTTCGGTTTGCCACCAATATAGCGACTCAGAACCGGACGACGCAAACCACACGTTCTTCGAGTGCAATAGATGGGAAGCTGAAAGGAGGGCGATAGAATCTCTAATCGGCGTCATCACCTCGGAAAACATAGTGGCAAAAATGTCAACGAGTGACTAGAGCTGGAATCAAATACGTTCCTTTATAGAAAAAGTGCTTAGATCAAAAAAGAGAGGGGAAAACCTAATAATCACCCTCATGAGATTTATGTAAGCCTGATGTAAGCCTTGCCGACAAGAAAGAATTAACCCGCAGAGAACACAAATGTGAAAAAGCCGTCCCCGAAAGGGGAAAGAAAATGACACCACTCTGAAGTAATGCAAAAGCGGTTCCGGAGTGGATGGTTAAGTAGAATAAAAGGGTTAAAGGTGGTTTTTTAGTGAGTACCAAGTCCCGCACTACTTGAAACAGTGCGGGCCTGTTTCTCGTGAGCAGTAGCGTTTTCCACCACCCCTTAGGCAAAAAATAAAGAAATAAAAAATAGTGGAATCGCAGTTTCAGATTCAGTTTCTCACATTTAACTGAATAATAAACGTTCAAAATGTTACAAAAATCAGTGGAGAGATTTTGGATTGCATCACGAATTGATAAAAATGACGCAGACTGTGCTCTACTTCATTATGTAGCTTGTCAATTTCCTCATTTAACTTTCACTATGTGTAGGAGACATAACACTATAATAAGTTTTCTCGCTGACTGATAAGACAAACAAAGATACGATTTCCATTTTGTCTGACCACAACAGTATTTCTTCTGCTTTCATTGACCCCAGTTGACGTATAAAATATGAAATGATAGCTTACCCAGAGTAACAACAACTATCAATCACTAGTAGCAGCGTTCGATTGAAGTAATCCTTTTGTATTAGTATGCAGATTAAGAGAGTCCATTCGGATTGGTATAATTATAGATAGAAATAAAAATCATATTTTCTTTTTTCCTTTGATGTAAATGAAGTGCAGTTGACCTAAAGTCAGACGAGATTCATTGACTTTCTATAAACCATTGCTACCCGGTCTTCAATCGATAGGAATGTATTACTGAAGTGGACGCATAGAAACTTTACTTTGTACGAACAATTTATGGCGCTCAGGGTTCAAGTTATAAATACGCCGTGCTTTGAGAAGATAAGACTGCACTTTATGGACTGAATTGAATTTTATTTCTGAAAATCTATTAAGCACTTTTAGATGCGTGTAATACGAAATCATTAACAAGCATTATCAATTTTATTGGTAATTTATTTTGACCGCTAACATGTGTAGAGGCTTTCTTTCA
Organism: Brachypalpus laphriformis; assembly: GCA_945910035.1. Classification (NCBI taxonomy): domain Eukaryota; kingdom Metazoa; phylum Arthropoda; class Insecta; order Diptera; family Syrphidae; genus Brachypalpus; species Brachypalpus laphriformis. Next base: position 42,773,409 of record OX246754.1, on the reverse strand, counting down.
CAAGTAAAGTAAAAATTGATTGTCAGGGGCTTTGACTTTGAAAAACTAAAATTCTCAATTTAATTAGAGGCATGGAGGGCGTGAGAGATGGACTTTGCTCTTACCACAGGTCTTAGGGCTGACCTTACATGCTTATCTATTACATAAGAACTTCTAAATATGGGTCGAGTTTAAAGTCCAGAATATCACTGTATAGATTTACAATAACACACATTTAGGATAATACTCTAGATTAACCTAGTTTCAAATCTAACCCGGTTAGTTAAAGCAATAGAGGCCATTCTTACACATGACGATCAAATAACAAGGGACCTAGGTTAGGTTAGGTAGATGGCTGCCTTGTGACACAAGAGTCACTGCTCACTTAGGACAACAGTTGGGGTCCATTGAACCCAATTATGTACTTAACCCTGAGAGATGGTCCGCTGTTAGAACAACCCAGATAGTGATATGAATCTCAGGAGGCCTTTCAACTCAACATTACCTAAGTCGTCCAGCTCATAGAAGAGGTTAGTTACTTCATTCCAAGAGTCCTCATTCTTCTGACGGATAAGGCAGGACAATCGAACAGCAGGTAACGAACAGATTCAATTTTTTTTTCGTCCCTGCAGCTTCTAAAATAGTCGTTGTGTGGTACATCGAGTCGTTCCGCATGAATGCCTATGGCACAGTGACCAGTAACTATGCTGGAAATGACCCGTCCGTTATGACGACTAAGTTTCACCAGAGAGATTTACCCCTTCTTGCTAAGGGGCGGCTATATCGCCCTGGCAGTTGCACATGTGTCTAGATGAATCCAGCGACTATTTGTTCGACTGGTGGCTGCATCTTCTATTTTCTTCCGTAATGCATGCAGCGCCGACCCCTTCCTAGCAAGCTCGTCAGCCCTTTCGTTTCCTTCGATATTCATATGCCCTGGTATTCAGCAGAGGTTCACCGCATTGGCTCTAGATATCTCGTCTTCACAAGCCTCGACCTAATTACGGCAGAATCCAGAGCCTTAACGGCTGGCTGGCTATTTAAATCGACAGTGATCGTTTTACCCACGATACTACTCTTACGTATAATTTCAGCAGCCTGTATAATGGCTGTGACTTGGGCCTGAAAGACGCTGCAGTCGTCACTTATTCTAAAGGATAAACCACTCCTAGGGCTTCACAATAAAATCCAGCTCCCGTGCCAAAGTCCGTCTTAGAACCGTCGGCATAGAAGGCCAGTTCCTTTTTTTGAATGGTTCTTCGGTTTTTCCAATAAATTCTGTCAGAAATTCTTGTAGCAAATCTCCTTCAACCGCTAGCATCGGGTTTATGTGATTGGTTTCCATCGATCCGTTGGTGGTCCTCCATGCATCGAGGCAAAATGGAGGCATGGCCGTAAGGGCTCGATAAGCACAATCGGCCTTTTCTCAGTCTTACAGCGGTTTTGGCTGTCAGACTGTTGGCTAATGGGGTTAATTTGTGGAAAACTATGTTGAACCTTGAACACAGCCACGAATCCTTGGATGCGATTACGTACGTTTTCAGTTAAAAAACGAAATCCAGAAGCCTCTGACCCAGAATGGGCGGCTCATTGGTCTGAACTGGAGCGGTCGGCAGCTTACTAAACCTGGCTAAAGGTAAAAACAGCTGTGGGAAGCGATGAAAAACAAGAGGAGACATATTTTTACGGTACAATGAGTCGAATCTCCAGTACCGCCGGCTAAGAATGAGTGAGTGAGTTATCTTATCTTATCGATCATGAGCGCAACGAAAGGCGGAAGATGGAGAGCTTTGACGTCGAAATGTCTAAAATATCCAAGCTCGCAGCCGCAAGTGTCTCCCACGGAACAGGAAAAGAAAGTGCCAGAAGGAAGAAGTGGCAACAACTGGGATACTGTCAATTTTAAACTGTGTAACATGAAGGCGCCGTGGCGTAAGTGGTTAGTGTGTAGGATCACTACGCATGAGGTTCCAAGTTCGAATCCCAGAAAATACCAAAAAGTTTTTTCACGGTCGCACCTCTCGCGAGCGTCTGACAAACATCCGAGAGTATTGTTGTCACGAAAAAGTTTCTCAAATCGCCGTTCGGAGTCGGCATTAAACTGTAGGTCCCTTCCATTCGTGTGAAAAATATAACGCACACAACATGAGTGGTTGCGAGAATCTGGACCCTGGCACTTTAAAGAGCTGTTGCGCCAAATATACATATACAACATGAAGGAGATCATCGAAAGACAAGCGGGTTACTTTAAGGACAGGAACAACGTCCACCACGAAATAAAAAGGAGGATAAAGCATATCAGAATAACATTTGTAGACTTAGAGGGAGAAACCAAGGCGAGCTTTACTTACTTACTTACTTAGATGGCGCTACAGTCCGGGATGGACCTGGACCTCAACCAACAAACCTCTCCAGCCAGCATGGTTACGAGCCAGCTGCCTCCAGTTGCGCACGCCAAGTTGGTTGAGGTCCCCCTCCACTTGTTTGCACCACCTACCGCGAGTTCGTCCTCTACTGCGCCGTCCATCCGGGGTGGATTCGAAGACTTTCTTAGCGGGAAGGTTGGGCTCCATCCGCTATAAATGACCCAGCCATCTTAGTCGCTGTATGTGAACTCTTCTGACTAAGTCGATATCCTTGTACAGGCCGTATAGTTCGGCATTGTACCTTCTCCTCCACTCACCGTCTATGCAGACGGGAGCATAGATCGCTCGAAGAACTTTTCTCTCGAAATAACCAAGGGCATCCTCATCCGATTTTGTCAAAGCCCATGCTTCTGCGCCATACAGCAGGACTGGGATGATTAATATCTTATAAAGAGTTACCTTAGTAGTTCGAGATAGGGCTTTGCTACTTAATTGCCGTTTTAGCCCATAGAAACAACGATTGGCAAGAGTAATTCTCCGTGTGATCTCTCCACTGATGTCATTTGCGGAGCTGACCATAGAGCCTAGGTAGACAAAATCCTTTACTACCTCAAAATTATATCTGTCTATTGTGGCGTTCTGTCCAAGACGCCGATGTTGGGTGTCCTTTTTGTAGACAGCATATATTTTGTTTTGCTTTCATTTCGTTCTCAATACTCGTAAATGCCCCATTGACTGCTCGCTGAGTTCTTCCGATTATGTCAATGTCATCGGCATAAGCGAGTAGTTGTACAGACTTGAAGAGGATTGTACCACCGGCGAGCTTTACGAAAAATATATTTCTAGGGGAAGCCCTGGTGCGATAGCAGATGAACTATCAGAGCTGAAGGTCTACAGCTCACTTTGCAAACTGATTAGTCTGCTGCTTAATGGTCGGATTATCAACTATGAGCTGCGTCTACTAGAAGATCTGTCAGTAGAGGCACTCCACAAGAAGGTGTTTTATCCCCCGTTCTTTGGAATTTGGTGGTCAATGAACTATTGATAATCCTAGAAGGCGAGGGATGCACGGCGATCGCTTATGCAGATGATGTTGCTTTAGCTGTCTCGGGAAAGCACCTAAATACTCTAAATAAACTTCTACGACACGCTTTAAACTAGCTGGTCGAGCGGTTCGGTATGGTCGGGGTGTAAGACCCCACAAAACTAAACTAGTACTCTTCTCCAGGAAATATTAAATTCCATTATTCGACGCTCCTTCTCTCAATTGTATCAGCTTAACTTTCTCTGGCATAGCAGAATATCTGGCTCTTATCCTGGATAGGAAATTAAGCTTGAAACCTAACATTCAAGAAAGAGTCAAGAAAGCACTTTTCTCTTGCAAGGAAGCTATTGAAAATAGATGGGGTCTACAACCTCGAATAATTCACTGGCTCTACATCTCGGTCATTCGACCGATTGTCTGGTAGACCGCCTTAGGGGAAGCTATAAATCGCTATTATCTAAGCAAGGTCCAGCGTGCAGCTTGTTTGTGCATAAGCGGAACACTACGTACATCTTCCTCTGCAGTACTGGACATCATGTATCATCCGATACCCCTCGATATGTTTGGCAAGAAAATGGTAGCGATTGCAGCCGATTGCGTTGAAACTACCTTACTCGTACAGTTTGAATTTCAGAATTTGGCCACGCTTCTATTCTGAATAAATTCAAAATCTCTCCGAACAATATGGACTACGCCACCCCACGTCTAAATTTTGACAAGAACTTCCTCGTTATCATACGTTCCAGATCACTCTGGAATGACGATGCATATTTAGAAGATGAGTCAATTTACTGACGGCTCAAAAACCAAGGAAGGAGTTTGTGAAGGTGTTTTCTCTAACAGACTTAATCTTAAGCTCTCCTTCCGTCTTCCAAATTGTAGCTTGTTCCAAGCAGAAGCTATGGCTATTAAAGAGATCTTATATTGGCTTAAGAATCCGTTATCCGTTAAAGATATCCGCATGTTTTCAGACAGCCAAGCAGCAATCAAATCTTTGAAATCGACTTCTATAAATTCTTTAGAAGCTCTAGACTGCCGATCGTCTCTCATGGAGATGGCTGAGCAGTTCAATATTTACCTGTGTTGGGTGCCGGACCATAGACACATTCCAGGTAATTGTAATGCCGATGAACTCGCCAGAATAGGAACAACTGTATTCATCCTGCTGGACAAGGGCACCTTAGGTATACCAATGGCTACTTGCAAACTGGATGCTATCGAGAGTACAAATCTTAGGTGGACAAGTGGATCAACATATCTAGCGACAAAACAGATTTGGTCAAAGCTGGATCTAAAACGCTCTAAAAATTTGATTTCTCTCAGTAGATTGCATATCGACACTACAATGGGTGTCATCACTGGGCACTGTCTAATAGGTTAGTATGGTATGCAACAAGGCTGGGTCTTTTTACGAATGACTCTTATAAAAGCTGCATGAAAGAAACTATTCCTCACCATCTTTGTTTCTGCTTAGCTCTCTCCAGTAGAAAAAAGCTTCACCTAGGAGCCTTCTATTACAACGATATAGGCGATTTGATAGACATAGATATTAAGAGCCTCTCACGCTTCATAAGAAGCTCAAAATGATTTAACGAGTAGGTAGAGAGAAACTTTCTTCATGATCCACGTGGTATCAGAATGAACCTATTGTTGGGCTAAGTGTGTTGGCGTTTCTAACCTGGCAGCCACTTCAACCTAACCTAACCTAACCTAAGCTCTGATGGGTAATTTTGACCGGGTTAAGTCTATTTTATGCAATTCAAAAATAAGTATTGCTGTGGTCAAAACATTCATAAGTGTCGTCGTTTAGAATTGCCGTAACTCTCTTAAACTAAGCACACATTTTGATTTTTATTTTTATTTTTTATAATTTGATCAGTTTGAGTCTAAGAACGAGCAATGTAGCAAGGTTATGTTTCACAAAACCTTATCTATATTATCTAACCCACTTTAAAGCCCAACAACCATGGAAAAACTTTAAACGTGAAACGATAACATTCGTGAGATATCAGGTCGCACCGAACCTGATAAAAATGGCCCTCTCAAGTGGCCCAAACTGAAAGCACTCATACATTTCGTCTAGAAACCGAGATAGATAAGATAAGCATGATATTTTATTTTGCCAAATGATAAGAATCCTTTATTTGCCGGTATTTTCCAACCACACACACACACCTCGATCATAGGTGTTTTGCGCGATAAGCGCTGCTGCTAAGTGATAACGTACAAAGCAGTCTATCCAACAATTTAGGCTAATTTGGCACAGTTTTCGAAAATCATTCGTCGCTATAGTGTAAGTGCTAATATTAGCAGGAAATCGTTGTTCATTTTAATTAAATTATACTACATAGTCTAGATACTCGTACACACAACTTGCATAAGAGCAGGCCGATCATTTATTTGAATTCTTAATTATTGGTATTCGTGTGGTGATGTTTTGTCGGAGTTTTTGTTTGCTCTATGACAGTTTGAATGCCAAGGTGACAAATTGGTAAGAGTGTCATAAAAAATGACATTTTTTGTATATGCATATGTATTTGCTTATGTACGTGTGTGCATTGGCATTGTAGACTATTTATTATGGTTTTATGAACGTTTTAATTAATGGTTTGTGGTATTGATTGTTAAATGAAATAAAGTTGACTTCATGACAATAGTTAGCTTGTTAGTGTTGCGTATTCTAAAAATGGTTGCTGTGAATTTATTATTCGTTTATTGACACCTACACAGTGAATTGTGTACCTTGCAATGAGACATATTTACCATACTGCTAGCGAGAATGGGTTAACAATCTTTAGAAGGCTAAAAGTATACCTTGTCATTGTATCGTGATTACGATTATCATCTGTTTGGTTCTACCAATCTAATCGGTGAATAAGTAGAAGAATTTAAAATATGTTCATATTTTATGGTATAAAATTCAAATTGAATGACATAATCTTCGAACATAGGACGCACCTTAGTTGAAATCGAAGAACGACCATATGAAACAAATCGCGAAGGATATCTCATTCGAGGTACTGGTTTTCTTTATCTTATTTTCAAGATACATGATGTCATTGTACAAAGTGTTATGAAATGTGGTACTCTGAAGTATTTCTACATCCTTATATTGCCATTTTGAATGGTTCCTAAGGTACATGTAAATTCGATTCTTTTGTTTAGGTAAAACTTCATATCCCAAATGTCAGCTTAAGTAGTAGGTACTACCTGCTAAACTTACAAAAAGAATACATGGCTATGTACTCCAATAGTAAGTTATAATTTTGAAGACAATATTGTGTGAGAAAATTTTAATTAAATTTGTCAAAACTTGCGATTTGAAGGGTTTTCGCATGTCTCTCTTAATACGTTATCCCATAGGGTAGGTATATTAAGTTGAGCACATAGTCAAGATAGATAGATAGATAGATAGATACGAGTATACTCGTAAAGTTGTAATGAGGTGCAAGTGCAATTCGACCTTTAGCAGATCTATTGTACAGTCCAGTGCAGTCCAGTTGCTACCATGTATGAACCGGAGTATCTTGAGTGGATCCAGCGAAAGCAGAGCACATAGTCAAACAAGTTTATGTGATAGAGAAATAATTAAAACAGTTCTTATAAAGGGGCGCCGTGGCGAAAGTGGTTAGTGTGTTCCATGTTCGAATCCCAGAAAACACCAACCATTTTTTTCACGGTACCACCTCTCACGAACGTTTGACAAACATGCGAGAGTATTCTTGTCACGAGAAAGCTTCTCAAAACAAATTGTCCTTCGGATACGACACTAAACTGTAACCACAAGGGTGCGTGGCTAAGGGAATTATTCGTAATAGAATCATCCACACGGCTTATCTAAGATGGTCAAACTTAGATGGTCACAGGGTATCTTAGGCCTTGTGGCCTGTGTTAGACCGCAGAAAATCTGGGGAGATGATTATATTAGATAGATCAAGGCTAAGAACAGCGATAGAAATATTCTGGGTACTTTCTCCTAAGGAAGCATACTATGAGACTAGGGTTATCTGACACGGATGTTTGTAGGTACTGCGATGACCTACCTGTCTCAGAGGACATAACTCATATACACTGTGAGTGCCAAGGAATTGCACTCCTTACCTGGAAGTGGTAAGGTCCTTGAACCACAACAAGGATCTCTTCAAATTCTGTAGGGAGATCAGTTGCTTGGGAGAATTGGTTTAGGTCTTCTGCCGTGAAGGTTCCGTAGGAATCGCGATGAGCCCACTTTGGTGCCTAGTGTTTTATGATAAACTCATAACCCTACCTAACCTAACCTAACCTTGTGGTGTAAACAGTTTGTAGTTGAGGCCAAAGATACCAGCTCCTGCCCCATTCGCCATTTTCGAACCATCAGTGTATCAATTGAGTTGAGGTGTTGTTTAACGGGTTTGAGGATAATCCCAATAGCTGCGGTCCGGGATGGGAACTATGAAGGGGTGGTTGAGATGGATTATTTTTGGCATGAAGTGCAAAATGCATACTGCTGGCTAAGATATTAGCGGAATTTTCTTAAGGATCTGACCAACTAAATTGGAGTTTGCACTGTTGCATAAAAGGTGAAGCTTTAGAGCACTGGCAGCCGCAGTCTTCTTAATTTGTATTTGTAGGGGTGGAAGGTTTAAGAGAACTTTGTTCAAGCTTGCCAGTAATTAATCTGCTACTGTGCATGGAGTAAATTCAATTTGTACATAAGTTTGCGGGTCAATGCCTTTGGCATCGGCAGCAGACTTAATTGATTGAAACGATGTGTTATCGAAGGCTCCAGGGATGTCCAGGAAGGAGCATAAAGCCATTTCCTTCTTTAACCAAGTCTTTTCAATAGCGCTGACTAGATGGTGCAGTCCTGTGACCGTAGATTTACCAGATTGATATGCAAATTGAAGATTATTTAGTGAGTTTTCTAATTTTCTTAAGAAAAACAGAGGTGAGACTGATTGGCCTAAGGTAGGTAGGCAGAAGTAGTTGTGTCAGCAAACCAAGCCGAAACTTATTTAGCGCAGAAGCGCCGTTTTTATACCACAACTCAAGTGACCTATCGAATGTAAAAAGGACGTTAACTACTAGGGAAAAGGATTATCACCCGTTACATTGAGAAAACTGATAATATCCCCAATGCTATTCTCCGCTAGCTCTATTTGGTTGTGGAAATAGGGTTTACCTAAGATGGCTGTCTGGCCTTACCTAAAGCCAGACACTTGCAGAGCAAGTGTAGGATTGTTTCTATCTCGCATGAACCCCGATGGGCCAGTGGCCAGTACTAACTGCCAGAACTCTTGCGATATCTGCACGGTTCCTGTTTAGTAGATCTTGGGTTCTTTTCCGGGAGTATTTGGCCACATCTGCCTGGAGATGACACAGTTCCGCACCCCCTGCCATATGCTATCAGCCTTTAGCAGATAGTGCGCGAAGATGCCTCCCTTAAGGACCCCCAACGAGACGTTCACCTCCTTTGCTAGGGAAGCATTAAGGGCAGATCTCTGCCTCGCGAGTTCATCAGCTCGCTCATTCCCCTCAATGTTACTGTGACCCGGAACTCAAAGGAGACAGATCCTTAACCGATGACCAAGCGAGGCGAATTCTTTTTTGCACTGTTCTACTAGCCTTGAGGATGTAGTGGCAGATGCTATAGCCTTGATAGCCGCCTGGCTATCAATGAGTATGGCAATGGTATTTAGGGGTGTAGAGGTTTGCTTAAGTAGGCGGCAGGCCTCACGTACAGCAAAAACTTCCGCCTGGAAGACACTGCACGAATCAGGAAGCCGGTAAGACGTGGAAATACTGAGGGAATCAGAGAATATAACCGCCCCTATCCCGCTGTCCATTTTTGAACCGTGCGTCGGTGAAGATTGTTGTTTCGAACTCATTTTTTAGTACGACAGCTTCCCATTCCACCCTGGTAGGGAATCTGACCGTGACGTCTTTTCTAAAGTTCACTATGGGAGTTATATAGTCGGTCAGATTATCTACTAGATCCTGCGGTAGTAGATTCAGGATACTGTTGTGACCATACAGATTGGTGCACCAGCATCCTCTTTCCCTTACCCTGACCGCACTACATGATGATAGATGCATAATGTGAAGAGAGGTACAAGTTGGAGAATAACGTTCAAGGCTTCGGGTGGACATGTCTTCATGGCACCCGTTGCGCCTATAGCCGCAGTTCTTTGTACCCTGTTGATAAGTTACTAGCGATCCATAGGAAAGAATAGGTCGCACCACGGCAGTGTACATCCATAAGACCATCTTCGGGCGAGTTCCCACTTCTTACCAAAGGTGTTGCTGCAGGCATAGAAAGAAACAGCTTAGTTTTGGATCAAGTACCACACCTAGATACTTGGCACTGGAGATAGGGAGAGTAGATGATTGTTTAGCCGTGGAAGCGTAAACGTCGATATTTTGGTTTTAGTGGTAAACAGCATCAGTTCAGTTTTGGTAGAGCTGCTGTTGCCGAGAGTCGATTGAATGATTCTAGTTTTTAGCATTGTCAATATCCATTTGCTAATAAATTCTTCCACACCCAGTTGGATCAGAGCTTCCTGAATCGATTCCGTACTGACGTTATTGAAGACGCTTTCAACATCTACGAAGGTAGCTAGGGTATATTGTTTGAAGTGGATTGTCGTTTCTATCGTTCGCACAACTTCGTGGAGCGCCGTCTCTGTCGATCGCCCCTTAGTGTACGCATGTTGAGAATTGGATAGAAGGGATTTGTCTAGGGTATTTTGAATATGTGTGTATATCTAAGATGCGTTCCAACGTCTTTAAAAGAAAAGAGGATAAGCTGATGGGTCTAAAATCCTTTGCGGATCCATGACCCCGCTTCCCAGCTTTCGGGATAAACACAACACGTCTCCAGCTCAGGGGAACGTGGTTTAGGAGAATACAGCTTCTGTAGATCTGTACTAGCCATGGGTCCACCTGGTCCAATGTTTTTGCAGCATAATAGGGAGAATGCCGTCAAGGTCGGCCGATTTATAGGGAGAGAAACTGTTAATAGCCCAAGAGGTATTAACTGCTGTAATTGTTGTCTTAATGTCATTCCAGAAAGAAGATTGCCCAACCTGAGAAACTGGTGGGAGGGCAATCTTATTTTTACATTAATTTGATGGATCTAAAGGCCGTTGGGTGTGATTGCGATCTTGCGCCGGCTTTAGGAATGAACACTACATTAACTTTTCCCCATATTTATGTAATGTAGCTGGATCTGAAGATGGACACTATGGATTCGATAAAAATCTCGTATTACTTTCACTACAAGTAATTCAAATCTTCTTCTTCTTCTTCCTTTTATCGGCGAGGGTTATGATCCGAAAATAAGGGATCACAACCCTCCCACTTCACCGCATTTCTACTGATCCGCATGTGGGGTTCGCCTTACAAGTAATTCAAATACAAGTAAAAAATATTTGGATTTGATGGAAATATTGTAGATAAAAAGAATTTAATATCTTCAGGATACACGATACTATAGATCATACAAAAAATCTTACATAAGCTATAAGTCTCTCTTTCTCTAAGAATGTCACCATAAACAAACAATTATTAAACCATAATAAACCAAGAAGTCGCTTTGCGTACTCATTCATAAGTCAACGATTTCCGGTTGAATTCCAAAAAAAAGAAACCTCTTGCAAATTATTTACACAAAAACATACGTATCGCACGATAAACCAAATGATATATGAAAAGCAAAAAATGTCATATAACCCCTTAGCTCCATATGTTGGTGGTTGCTGATCTTTTCCGCTTTTTTTTGTTCATTTACTTCATTGACGTACACTCCCTCTGGGAACACCCCAAAACAAGATAAAAGTTATCATGAGAAGTTTCGGTGTGATTGTATAGACGCACTGATTCCCTCCGCTCTTATCCGGGAAAATGAGCTGAAATTAGTGGCTGTGCCTTTTTTTCCAGCAGGATTTGCATTCTCAGGGTGCAACGACAAAGTTTGCAACCGAAATGTGTTTGCAGAAAATGGGTGTGTTCATAGTATAATTTTCTGTTCATGTTTTTTCATATCGAGATATGACATATGTAGGAATTGCTGTCACTCAAAAGATCAGTGACGACTTGATGGTTTGGTTGTTTCGATGGCACAGCATTGAAGGAGATAATTAACTCAATTTAAAATTACTGTAAGGGTGCGTAAAATAGAAATTAAGAGTTTTACTAAATGCCATTTGACAGTGACACTTGACCCGTATGTCAGGCTTAAGATTGATATTAAATATCTCAATGACTCCATGGGGTTTTCAATTGTAAGTTAATAAGCAGCGTAGATGACGATAATATGTCTTTTCTAATTTAATATTCATGTAACAGTGTAACGCATGCAATAGGTTAACCAACGCATCAATTGGGGTTAATTAACGCCTTTGTTGTGTCATGTGTTGTTTATGACGTTATTTTCTGTAGTTTTAAATAGTTTTTTTGTTTTCATTTTCAATTTCTAGGGGTTTGAAGAGCTAATGAAGATTTAACTTGGCCCAAGTGACCGCCGTAACACAGTGATCAAGGTAAAGGACCACTGCGCCAGAGGTTCATTGTTCGAAACCCTAGAAAACGTTAACAAGATTTTCAAAGTCTCAGCTCTTGGAACGTCTGACAAACATCCGAGAATATTCATGTCATGAGAAAGCTTCCCAAAACAATAAATTATTATTCGAGCGCTCTTCGTTTCTGAATATTTTGAGAGAGATAACCTAGAAACGAGGACTTCTTTGTTGATCATCAAAATAGGGGTTTTTATATTTTTTAAAGTCTTATGTTAGGTAAGGCTGTAAAGGGCGTGTGATGGAAAAAGGATACATTACGTACACTCGGAGACCTAAGGGTCCATTGCGTTTACCCTTGATGGGGCATTCAAAATATGTATGACCATTTTGTAGCGAGGTGAAACCTATCCTAATATCTACTGGTATTACCTATCACTAAGCTAGTTGGTACTCTACTATCTCTCGCTACTGCCTCTGCAGTGCTAACAAAGAGCACGGAGCCTAGTATGTCTAGGCGTCGAACTTAAGGAGCGAGGCAATGGCAAAACAGGTGTTGGGTTGATTTTACCTCTTCCTCGTCCTCGCAGCTTCTGCATAAATCGTTGGACTCAGCATTCCATTTACTGATCATAACTCCAATGGCGCAGTGTCCTGTGATTACTTCAGTTAGTTTGCGGTAAGAGGATCGATCCTGTGCCAGCAGGGTCTCTGTTTTGGTTTTGTTCAGTTTTGGCTAGGATCTGTGTTCAGTCGGTCTAGAACTTGTAATCTTTGTATCAGTCATGCGACCACACGTTTTTATGTATCAATAGCATCTTAAGTGGATTCAATATTACTGCAGAAACTTGTCCATGTAGTTCTTTTGACGTAGGTTGTTTCCTCACTTTATTTGTATCGATCGCAATCATGAATAGCTTGTGCGATCCTAGCTACTTTATAAAGCCCCTTGAGTTTTAATGGAAAATCGATAACTTGTAGGACCTTTCGAAGGCTTGTGAAGTAGAGAGAAGAGTTTAATGTACCACGTTGCTAATATACAAGTGCAATACTTACTATACATACCGCTCTTCTCATAGAGCACATTAAGGATCTTGAAAGCATTGGTATAATATGGTATAAATAATATCTTTTGAACCTTTTGTTTTTTTGTACAATACCTTGAACACCTTCAATCTTATTCTAATCCCCAACCTTTTTCTCATAACTTATTGATCTATTTCCAACTTCTGTTCGGATATAGGAGGGTTCAGGATACGATTTCTAGAATCTAAATTCGCCTTTTGCCAAGTGCCTCCAACGTTGGCAGTATGCTGACTTAATTAAGGCCAAGTAAATGGGGATTTGTCTACATTTATTTTCAGTTGTTTTGAGTGATGGTTTATATTTTAAAGATTGAATAGAGCTACATAGAAATCTGTAGGAGTTTTAACTGAAAATAAATACTCATATCTCGTCTTCATATGATACATTTAGGCACTTTTAGTCTTCTGCATTAGATGATTCGCTCTTTTACTCTTTAGAACAGTAGGAGACTTAGTGCAAATGTACAAGTAATCGTAGATTTCGGCTGAAAAGCTGGTTTAGAATTAGAAGCACCTTTAAATCTATTTTAAACCATAGGTACAACTTGCCTGTAGTAAACTTTCTAATTTCAAGCTTCACTTTTTTATCTCTTTCAGAATTTCTACAACGAAGTTTTAAAAACACATTTTAAGCAATGGCATCCATTAGACCGTTAAAAATCACCATAGTTGGCGATGGTATGGTGGGAAAGACCTGCCTACTTATCACATACACTCAAAATGAATTCCCGGATGAGTACATCCCAACTGTTTTCGATAATCATGCATGTAACATAGTTGTTGACGATAAGGACTATAATTTAACCCTTTGGGACACTGCCGGACAAGAAGACTACGAAAGACTGAGACCCCTTAGCTATCCAAATGTAAGTCAATCAACCACTTCGTAAATCGTTTCCTTAACTAATTCACATTACTAACAATTTTCAGACTGACTGCTTCCTTCTATGCTACTCAATAAACAGCCGTACATCATTCGAGAATATTAAAAGCAAATGGTGGCCAGAAATTCGTCATTTCTCCAATAATGTTCCCATAGTGCTGGTTGGAACTAAATTGGACTTAAGAATTCCCAACTCAGAGAAATTCGTTACACAAAGCGAAGGCCGCAGGCTAAGAAAGGAAATCCACGCCCACTCTCATGTAGAATGTTCGGCAAAGAAAAAGAACAACCTTAGCGCAATCTTTGAAGATGCCGTCCGAGCTGTAGAAAAGAAGCCCAGACATCGGCCAAGGCAATGCACTATACTATAAGAACTTCAAGAACTATTCTAAATATAATTCCACAAAATTCTTTGTAATTAAATTTAGTTAGTTAAGAACTTATCTTGAAGAGATCAAGTCCTAATTATTATTGTTATTTATTATTACTATTCCTTGTTGTTCAGTTTAATTTAATACAAAAAAAAAAGAAAAAGAACTTAAATATTTTTTTTATTTGGCTGCCATATGTGTTAAGCAAACGGCCAATGAATAGTTAAAGAAATTGGTTTCTTTTAAATAACTGGAAATTATTTAAAAATAATAGTTAAATAATTAATATTTTATTATGAGTAGGAACATACCAAAGTGAAAGAGGTTATTATCAATTGAAAAAAGAAAAACAATAAATTCCAAAAACAAATAATACATTCGATGATAAGTAAAAGTATATTATAGCTTTTAGTTAAGCGGAAATATTTAATAAAAATGAAACATAATTATTGTAAAAAAATGTATTTAATTTTTTTGTATATTACTAGTCATAAATAAATTCAATAAATTTTCAAAAAGAAAAACGAATAATCATTTGAACGACTGAGAAATGGAAATCAAGCCATTGAAGACCACACAAAGTCCTTAAGTCCACGAGGACAAGAGGAAGAACATTTTGTCAACAAACTATGCTTAAAAGTTGTGCTATGAGACGCAGGGGAATAGACGAACATACTATGAATATGCACGATAGCCGCATAATAACATCTTCGTATGGAGAGGTCTCTGTGACGGTCTCCGCGGCCAAAGGCTGTCCCCAAGGCGGCGTCCTCTCGCCTCTCTTATGGTCACTCGTGTTGGATGACTTATTGAATATACTTAATAGTTCAGGTTTTACAACCGTAGGCTATGCAGATGATCTGGTGCTCATCATCAAAGGCAAACATGAAGACGATATGTGTCAACTCATGCAAAATGCACTCCTTGTAGTCTCGGACTGGTGTGCCAAGGTGACTTTTGCCTTGTGGGCCTGTCGCCGTATGTACGGCAAGACCTGGGGCCTGTCCCCTAAGGTCATCTTCTGATTATATACCAATGTTGTAAGACCCATTCTGACATACGCGTCCGTTGTTTGGTGGACGAAAACCAAAGAGGTCACAACCATTAATAAATTCACAAAACTTCAAAGACTAGCTTGCCTCGGTATCACAGGTACTATGCATACTTGTCCTACAACAGCCATTGAAGCCATAATCGAACTCACTCCGTTATATATATTTATAAAAAAAAAGTGGCAATTCGCAGTGCAGTTAGTCATCGAAAGTCAGGTGCTAATAGTACACGGGATCACGTGGATCTCATGGATCTATTATCCGACTTCCCCGAGCTAGACATGCTCATCATGGTCTCCGCCTTTACGCCCAAATCACTCTAGTTTGGTAGAAGGATTGAGATTGTGATCCCAAGCCGTGATATATGGAATAATGGCGGACCGTCGCTTGATCCAAAAGGTATAGTGTGGTACACCGATGGATCAAAAATGGATTCCGGAGTTGGCGCCGGTGTGTATGGACCCAACCATAAAATTTCGAAATCACTGGGAAAGAGTTCTATTGTTTTCCAGGTCGAGCTTTACGCCATTGAAATTTGTGCTAACACTAACCTGCACTCAGGCATCAAAGGTGCCTCTATCCACATACTCACCGATAGCCAAGTGGCACTCAAAGCACTGATCTCCCATTTGATCAGTTCAAAATCGGTTCTAAGCTGCTTCGATAGTTTACAAAACTTGGCCCGACACAATAAAGTAAAATTGTGGTGAGTACCGGGTCATGTAGGCGTTGACGGCAACGAAGCTGCAGACCTGCTAGCTAGGAAAGGCTCCTCTGAGTTGTTCACTGGACCTGAACCCTTCTGCGGAATATCCGATCTCGCCTTTAAACTGACCCTAAACATTTGGGAACGCAACATGTGCATCTCCCACTGGAATAACTCCCAAGGTCTCAGACAGGCTAAAAGAGTTGTCCGAAGACAGGCAGTTGATATCCTAAAATACGGCAGAAATGACATAAGAAGGCTTGTGAGCTTCCTTACCGGTCACTGTCAACTTCTTTACCACCTTAACAAAATGAGAATCTCGGAGGATATCACCTGCCGCCTCTGCCTAGATGAGGACGAAACCGCAGAACACATACTGGTACTATGTGAGTGTGTAGCTCTGTGTAGTACTAGGAGAAGCTTTTCCTTAAAGAGATCATATCTCCAATAGATTTAAGGAACTCCTCCGCAGCCGTAATTATAGCTTTCATAAGGAGAGTAGAAGTACTGCTGCCTTAAAGGTGGCCTATGGCACAATAGATCTCCTTGGTCGCAGTGCCTACACGCCATTTGGGCGTGGCCATACACCTGCTTAAAAAAAAATGCTTTAAAGTTGTTGAGGAGTTCATCTAGAATGCGCTAAAGGAACCACTGGCTGCTGCCTTGCCAAGAATTGATGCTCCACAGACAGTTCATCTTACCAGTTCTAATGCCAATGTGTATGCATTTATACATGTCGTCGAATGCTAAATGAAAATTAAGAAAACAAGTTTAATATTGAACTCTTTCTAAAGAAACATTAAGAGTAAGTAAGTAAGTAAGCTCTCAGGTTCAGCTGCAAGCAAAACAGAACATATGCAGGGTTATCGTGAATAAATTTTCCCTCGGAATTTTTCCCTTGATGTATGTCTCGGACCCTTTCCCTGAGGTTTGCCACGTAGTCCTCTTCACATTTGGGATCATCGTTAGGGGATCCAAACTTCACCTCACTAAGTAGCCGGACTGCTCGAACAAACAAGACTTCAGATGGAGTATGTCCAGTAGTACTGTGAACTGCATTTCGGTAGGGTACCGGGAAGAGAGGAATTTGTCGATCCTAATCGTGCTGGTGGTCTTCTACGACCTTGGAGAGGTGTTCGTTTAAGGTTCTGTTGAAGCGCTCTACCATCCCGTCAGATTGCGGAGGAAGCGGAGTCGTCCTCGTTGTTGGCATACCTCTTGGAATATCTGTGATTCGAAGTTTCGTCCCTGGTCAGAATCCTGTTCCATAGGCACCCCGAATCTGCTCACCCAGTTGTTGACGATCTGTTCCACGATGGTCTTCGCTTCCTGGCTAGGGATGGCGAACGCTTCCGGCCATTTGCTGAACTAGTCCATGACGACTAGAATGTAACGGTTGCCATTGTCGGTTTCCGGAAATGGACCAGCGATGTCAGCGGCAATCCGTTCAAAGGGTGCGCCCACGTTGTACTGGTGCATCTTGCCTCCCGTTTTCGTTCTGGGTCCCTTTTTGGCGGCACACAACACACGACGCATTTTCGGCACCAATTCTCTACATCGTCCCTTGCGCTGAGCCAATAGAAACGTTCTCGCACCTTCTCCAGCGTCTTGTTTGCACTCAAATATCCTGCGGGTGCTCCATCATGCATCTCCCGTAGCACCTCGTTGGTGTTGGTGCTTCGCATAGTTCTTGCTTAAGGTTCTTGAAGCTTTTGTCGCACTCACCTGACCACTTGAATTGCCTTCGTTTTTCTGTCAGTTGGTGCAGGCTCTTCGCGATTCCGGCAAAGTACTTTACGAATCGTCGGTAGTACGCGGCGAGACCCAAAAAGCTCCTGAGTTGGTGTTTGTCTTTTGGAACTGGCCAGTTTTTCACAGCTTCCACCTTGTCTGGATCTGTTCGCACTTCTTCTGACGAGATAACGTGGCCTAGGTACTTGACTTCGGATCTGAAGAGGTCACAGATTTCTTTGGGTTCAGCTTCAGGTGAGCGCTTCGAAGCCGTTCTAGCACATTCTTCAGGTTGTCGCGGTGTTCCTCGAATGCTTTTCCTATCACGATCACATTGTCCAGATACACCAAGCAAGTTTTCCAGGTCAATCCACGCAGGGCGTGTTCCATTAGGCGCTCAAAAGTTGCCGGAGCGTTGCACAATCCAAATGGCATTACTGTAAACTGCCACAGCCCATGTCCTGCAGTGAACCCCAGTTTTCTCTCGGTCCTTTGGATCGATCTGTACCTGCCAGTAACCGCTCTTTAAATCAAGAGTGGAAAACCATCGAGCTCCTGAGAGTGTGTCTAATGTGTCATCGATCAGTGGCAGAGGGTAGCTATCCTTTTTGGTGACGTCATTAAGTCTGCGATAGTCCACGCAGAATCGAGTGCTACCGTCTTTCTTCTTGACCATTACAACAGGTGAGGCCCACGGACTATTAGAACTTTCGATGAGCCCTTCCTTCTCCATCGTTGACACCATATCCGCAACCTCTGTCTGTTTTGCCAATGGTAGTCGTCTGGCAGGCTGGCGAATTGGTGTGGCATCTCCAGTGTCTATGCGATGTTGCACCAGATGTGTTCGGCCATACTCTCCATCCTGTGAGGCAAATATATCAGCGTATTCACCGATTAGATTTTCTGCCACGGCTCGCTGATCCCGATCCAGTTCCCAGTGCTTGAGGATCATGTCCCTTACTTCCGCCAACCTGGCTGATGAAACAGGCTTCGCAAATTCCTTTCCAGTTATTGTCGAGATTAAACATATCGGAACACATTTACCCCTTGTTTTAGTTTAACGCTATGGCTCTTTAAGCTCACGAGCCTTACCAGGCTGTTCTTTGGCTCCACTAAAACTTTTCCCCATGTAGTTTGGGGAATTCCTTCCTAAATCCGGCTCCAATAGGTAGAATCGGTGGCTCCCAGGATCACCCTCTAGTTTTGTCCAAATGATAGTCTCGGAAGATAGTGGCAAGACTTCGTCCTTGCTGAGTAATGTCCTTAAATGTGCTGCATTCTCGTTCCCGTACACCATTGGAATCTCTACGTTCCGGTGCCGCAGAACTTCCATCCCGATGTCGATGATAAGTTTATGTTCTTTCATAAAGTCACTCCGATGATGCATTCATCACATATGTCGGCCACCAGGAACGCATGAGAAAAGGCCAACCCTGCTAGTTGTAACGTGAGGCGAACTTCTCCGTATACTTTCGCCGCTTCCCCTGTCG
This sequence comes from Brachypalpus laphriformis, assembly GCA_945910035.1. Taxonomy (NCBI): domain Eukaryota; kingdom Metazoa; phylum Arthropoda; class Insecta; order Diptera; family Syrphidae; genus Brachypalpus; species Brachypalpus laphriformis. The sequence goes on along the minus strand of OX246754.1, from coordinate 42,754,206 downwards.
CAATTCTAAGACAGTAGCAGCTGGTGTTGTGCAGCCAGGACTTTCGGACGAAATCTCTTCTTACAATGGAAGCCGTGGCACGGGTATCGATAGTAGTCACGCACTTGTTTTTGCCGATGAATACTTCCACTGTTAGACTCTTGTTGCATAGTTTGGTTTGGGAGACCTAGATGGTGGTCTTGGGGGGCGTCTATTCCATTAGCCATCTTCTACCCCGCGAAGCTGGCTCTTAGGCGTTTCCCGACTCTTGGTTTCGAGAAGCCTGGCCAACAGAATGGTTCTTCGTTGCGTCGCCTATTCGCACAATGTGGACAGTTTCCGCGTCTGGGCGGATTTCTGTATTGCCGTTGTAGGTGTCCTATTTTGTTGCAGTTCCAGCAACGAATTTGTCCTCCGCGAGCGTTGTTTCGGTCTTCGACATCCATCCTCTGGCAAAATCATTCGATGGCGGCTACTTCCCTCACACGGTGGATTTCCTGACAGGCCTGGTCTGCGGCCTCCATTGTCAGAGCAAACGCCAAAGCTTTGGCGAGCGTTTTCTTTCCAGCCATTCTTACCGCCATTTGTAATTTTGCATCAGCTATGGCATGGGTAAGCGCTTCGGTTGCCGTCTCATTAATGATCTCTTCACCGGCGTTTGGATAGCACAAATGTGCCAGTCGCTCGATATCCGCTTGCAATTTCTGGAGAGTTTCACCTCTCATCTGAACTCTTCTGCGCAACTGGACCCTATATACTTGCTGCATGTGGTCGTCCCCAAATCGCATCTCGATGGCTTTTACCAGACTATCGTAGTTGCGTTGCTTGTCGTCGGGAATACTTTGCAGAAGATCTGCAGCTGATCCTCTAAGCGCAAGTGTGAGGGCAATGGACTTCTCTTCGTCGTCCCAGTCATTGCCGCAGCTTCGAACTGCCTCTTATATATCGACCATGATGTCTGTCCATCGAAGACGGGAGGCTGCGTCTCTTTCCATCTCGGGAAGTCGGTTGAATACTCCCGAACTTTCTGTTTCTTCACGTATTCGAGTTCCTTTGCCAAATTCTCGAATCTTCCTTCAATAGTCTCGATTTTTGTTTGAACGTTCTCGAATTTTGTTTCAACATTCTCGAACTTTGTTTCAAATGTCTCAATTTTGGTCTCTACATTTCCAATCTTCTCGTCGATTGTCCCGAATCTTGTTTCCAAATTTCTATTTTGTTCATCAAATTTGCTTTCGAGAACACTCCTTTGATCGAGTAGCTGTTGCTCTAGAGAATTCTTCTGTTCGCCTAAAGAATTGTCTAGCTTCTCGAATTTTTCGGAAAGTAATTTCATTAGAGCGGACATGTCATTCGTCGCACTTACTTGTTCTTCTTCGACGTCAAATAAAGCTGTTTCAGGATCCGTAGCCTCATCCGTCATTATTTTCCGCAACTTAATAATCAATTCTCGTTCGTACCAGTCGTAGGCTGCTCCCGCTGGCTCAGTACTTCCTTTATTTGCGGCAATGACAAATCTTCTAGCAATTTCCGAAGCATTTTTTTTTCACTTACACAATGAGCAATACACAAAATCTGTTTTATTCCACTTTTCTGACACCAATGTAATATTCTTGCTGGGGTTCGTTTAAATAAAACTGTCTTTTGTGTATTTCAGCTGTTTATTTATTGTCAACTACTAACTTTACTTCAACACAATATTCAAATCATTTTATTCTTTATTTATTTCAAATTAAACTGTCGCTACAGATTCACAATCACAATATCGATTATTTTCACCACTTTGTCGAGTCTCTCTTGTAATCGCTGTATTCACTTATAAAGAACTGTATCGACGGTGGTTATGGAATGTGTATTTATACAAAATACAAGACCTTCTAGAATATGCTAGATGTCGCTAGGGATGAATTGATAATCCTGGAATATTGGGATATTGTGTGGAACAATTGTGGAACGTAAACACATCAGGTGGGAATATTTACTGCTAGCAGGTTTTGGCAATAAATGTCGTTGCTTACAGTTTAGGTACACAAACCACGCAGTACCTGACGATGTACTTGATAGTACAATACTATTACAAACAAAACTCATCAAATATATCGAATTTTCGGACGAAGCTATAACTTTTTTTTATAAAATTTACGGGCACTCAAGTCGTTATGAATACCCTTTGAATATTTTTTACATAGTGCGGGCGTTGGTAAAGGTAGAGGGAGATAGAGTAGCATTGGTGTAGTGCTCTAAATATCAGATGTACATGCTTTATAAAAAACTCTAGATAACTGGGGAGATTTTTGTTATTTTTGTCTTTGCTTCTGAGTCACAGTATTTGTTTTCCGACGACCTCCGACGACCTCATCCAACAAAGTGAATCATCTTTCGAGCCATATGACCAAACTACTGCCAGTGTTATACCCTTGCAATAGTGTCCACACAAGCTTTTGATTGAACTGACTCTTTATTTCATGAGAAATAAACAAATGCTCTCTAACATCAGGATTTGAACCATGAATCATTAGCATGGCAATCGATGACGTTACTACTACACCATTGCCACCCCACTTACCCCTTGATATGATGCCTTACATGTATACTTCAATATTTTATTCTTGGGCTATATTTGAACAAACAAAATTACTGAACGACCAAAAAGATTATATGTCAAATCTTAATTTTGTTTGGACGCCACCTAAAAAATAAATAAATATTTGACGCAATAGCTCTTTAATTGCCAGGGTCCAGCTTTTTGCAGCCACTCATGTTGTGTGCGTTATATATTTCACACAAATGGAAGGGACCTACAGTTTAGTGCCGTATCCGAACGGCGATTTGAGAAGCTTTTTGGTGACAACAATACTCTCGGATGTTTGTCAGACGCTCGTGAGAGGTGGGACCGTGAAAAACGTTTTGATGTTTTCTGGGATTTGAACTTGGAACCTCACACGCAGTGATCCGATACACTAACCGCTTACTCCACGGCGCCCACTTGGACTCCATCTAAATAAAGATATATGTACGCATGCTTGTTGTATCAAAACTTCTGCGTAGTAGTGTGGCGGTTGACGTCTTTGACGTTTGTTATCGAGACGTTCGAAAGTATGCTTTGCAATCGTATGCTTTTGACGTTTCAACTGCTTTTTTGTACTTGCTTTGCAAAGTTTGCATTTCCGAATAGGCCCAATTTCTCAACTAATGCAAGGTGCCCTCAATTTAACTTCCGATTGCAGGACAAAGGGACTTACCATCAACCCCGGAAAAACTACACTTGTACCCTTTTCCAGGAAAAGAAACCATATTCTCAAACAAATTACACTGGAAAACGTCCCAATCGGCATATCCAAGGAAACGAAATACCTAGGTGTTACACTTGACAAGACGCTCACCTGGAATTCACACCTGAACAAGGTTACCAAGAAAGCGACAAGAGCAATGTTTATGCGCCAGCGCCTACATGGTAAAACTTTGGGTCTAAAGCCCAAGATAATATATTGGACGTACAGCGCCATTATCAAACCCATGGTCAGCTACGCATCGTTGGCTTGGTGGCCAAAAACCTTACAGGCCAAGACTCACAAACAGCTGAATAAAACACATCGTCTAGCTTGTCTGAGTATCACAGAAGCAATGAGAACGTACCCCACGGCAGCAATGGGAGCTATACTTAGCCTCACACCGTTGCACCCTGCAGTACAGAAAGAAGCTATGCTGAGTGCTCTTAGGCTGCCCAAGATCTCAGAACTTAAAATCGGCAACTTTACGGGTCATTTAAAGATTCTAGAGTATATTCCAAATGACCCCACTCTCAAAGTCCAGATACTATGCTCAAGAAATACCGGTTCTCCAGGAAATTCAATGTGGTCATAGGTGACTGCCACACATGGAGGAATGAGAACTTGTAGTCTTACCAAACTCTCAAATTTGATACACAGATGGTTCAAAATTGGAAAATGGTAGCACTGGCGCAGGGGTTTATGGACCCAGGTTCCAACGTGCGGCACCGCTTGGGAAATCACCAACAATATTTCAGGCCGAAGTCCATGCAATCGAGCTCTGTGTACGAGAATGTCTGCGAAGAAGGGTCGAGGGTACTCGTATCTATATCCTCTCGGACAGGCAGGCACTTATGGCTCTAAAATCGTACACGGTAGAATCAAAACTTGTATGGGACTGTCTAAACCTACTCGAAGATCTCGCATCGAAAATCACCGTCACTGTGGCCTGGATACCAGGACACGAAGACTTCGAGGGCAACGAACGGGCAGACTGCTTAGCGAGAAGAGGCGCTAGTCGCCCACTAGTCGGTCCTGAACCCTAGTTTGGAGTCACGCGGAGTAGCGCAAACATCAAAATAAAGAAATGGGAAGATGATCACCATGCAGAGTACTGGGCTAAACTCAAAGGCCTAAGGCAGGCAAAGAAGTTAATAAATCTCAACCGTTATAAGGCTAAAAAGCTACTCGAGCTTAGGAAAGCAGACTTAAGAACCTTAACAGGCTACTTGATTGGCTATTGCCTACTCAGGTACCATCTGCACAAGATATGAGTAGCAGAGACAGACGAATGCCGGGTATGTGGAGAGCAAAACGAGACGGCAGAACATATTCTTTGTGAATGTCCCATGGCCGCAAGAAAAAGACTTCTCCATCTCGGGGGGGCTTTATTGAGTCCCTCTGACTTCCGGAACCTTGAGCCTGGAGCTTTGTTGAGGTTTATCAAGAGCCAAGTTCTTAGCTAAACCCCGGGCTGGCACAATAGATCTCATAGGTCGCAGTGCACACAAGGCTAGTATAATATAGTATATGTATGGGGAGGGATTTCACCAAGGCATAATGGCGATGGAAAAACGATATCAAAGAAAATGGTCGTCGAGAATGCTCGAGAATGTAGGACCTTGAAACGAGATCATCTATCATACTTGTACAATATAAAAGGTAAGAAAACGCATCAAAAATTCTTAACAAAAAAAAATTAAATATCAACAAATTTTCATGTATTTTCTCTTTTTTTTAAATAAGCAGATTTTTCTAAAAATATGGATGTTTCATAAATTTTTTACAGACGTATTTTAAACAATTTCATGCCAAGGTATAAAAAAAAAACCTTTTGGAAGAACGGCAAAAAAAAGAATATTTTATTAGTGTAATTTATAACAAATTCGGCACCCAGTTATTGATCTATCGAAATGGCAGAAAATATTCTACTACATTTTCGTCATCCCCTGTGCTTCCAACCAAACCCATACATCTACTCCTAAAAATTATAGAACACATCTACTACCTTCTTCAGAAATGACACTCCACAAGTGTCACATTTTGACAATTGAAAATATATCCCATCCGACAAACAACCGAGAATGGCGTCCGAGAAAGAAAAAGGCGAGAAAACGAAGATAAATAATCAAGTGAAGCACGTCCCCAAGGATGCCCAAATTGTTATGGCCATCCTCAAGGAGCTCAACGTGACCGAGTACGAGCCACGAGTGATAAATCAACTGCTGGAGTTCACCTACCGTAAGTACACCCCTCTGTGCACACAATCCTTGTTAACATCGTGACATTCTCGTCTATCTCCGCTCCAGGGTACGTGACATGCATTCTGGATGATGCCAAGGTATTCGCGAACCATGCCCGCAAGAAGACAATCGACTTGGACGACGTCAAGCTGGCGTCAGAGGTTGTGCTTGACAAGGCGTTCACCTGCCCTCCACCGCGTCATGTAAGTTGAAGGAGCGTGTCCCAGGAATAACTTTAAAAAGAAAAACACTTCTCTTAGGTCCTTGCCAAGCTGGCGGAGGTGCGCAACTCAATGCCACTGCCTCCAATTAAGCCGCACTGTGGTTTGCGCCTGCCACCGGATCGCTACTGCCTGTCCGCCTGCAACTACAAGCTCCGTGCCGCCAACCAACCTAGGAAAATGATCAAGTCCGCGATAGAGTCACGCTCCACGATCAAAACTCAGATAAAATCTAGCTCTGGAGGTGGTGCCAAGCGACAGTCGGCTATGACACCCAAATCCCAGGTCGTCTCCATCCCCAAGCCGGTGTTCAAGTTCACCACGACGGCTAAGACGGTACCCGTGGACAAGGCGCAGGCTGGTAGCAGTGAGTCACCGGCGCCGCCCGCTGGCGATATTAAAATGGAAGTCGACTCGGACGCGACCACAAATGCGAGCGCAATCGGCAGCATTGGCGGTGCCGTCAAGCGGGAGCGCGAGGAGGACGACTTCGAGGTTGTCACATAGAAACCTGCGGGTTGAATGTAGAAAGTAACAAATAAAAAAAAAAAAAACGAGTTCTTAACTTAATTATCTGAAAATACTTTGATCTGCTAAACTGGGTGTGGTAATCGGTTGCAGCAGTCCCGAGTGAAGTGGGGCCTCAACTTACACATCTCTCCAGCTAGCTCGATCTTTGGACCGCTTTCGCTTCAAGTTGGTTACGATCGCTTGTCAACTGCGGGCTTCACTTAAGGCGAGGTCTTCCTCTACCGGGTTGATGCGCCTCCTAAAACGCTGTCGATATCGCTGCATAATCCGTAAGGTTCTTCGTTGAATTTTCTCTTTCACTTTCCATTTATACTTTCGGGGCCGAAGATTACTAGAAGAACCTTTCAAAACCATCAGAGTTTCATTTGCCGTTGATAAAGTGCACGTTTTAAAGTTTACCGACTGCCCCTCCTTGATGATTGCTTCCATTTCGTTTTACCCTCATTCACCGCTAAACCCATCCTTGTCGCTTCTGACTCGATACTCAAACGCTTCAGTGATGACTCGATGCGCCTCAGGGTATGCAAGCAGTTCCATAAGTCTTTCAATTTCGGACTCTTGCGATCCACTCAAGTATGATTATAAAGAAGTCACATGATACCGCCAGTGGTATTCTTTCTGACTGGTGGAGCAGCAAACATTTTCCAACTTCATCCTACACAGGTGGATAATATTAGAAGAAATGCTTAAACTAGAATATATAGCTCGCCTGTATGAACGCTTTCAAAATACCCTATGAAATCATTGAAGAGAAGGCTGTATCGAGGTTTTTATTTAATCAGTACGGGACTACTTTGGTCTAAGGGCACACTGATAAGGAACAATGAGCTTGCGGAGGAAGGGTTTTATTTAACAAATGAGTTGATGTACTTTCCGAACCAAGTCATCTCCCGCTGCTTTGAAAAATTCGACAAGTAGACAGCCAGCTCCAGCTCCACCAGCAGTGCCATCATTGGTTCTCAGTGCTTAATGCTACCAACAATAGACTTCTTAGACCTAGAGAGATTGAGGGACACATGATCTACAAAGTTCTATTCATCATTTGGTCATCATTTTCTCACAGTATTTTCCGGATCGTGTGTTGTTTGGGATATCCGAAAACCTACTTTGGCTGCAACTAGGTAGTGGACCGACAGTCTTTTGGTTTACACCTGGTATATCTCAACAATGGTATCAATGGCCAAGTAAATAATTCATAGATATGGACATTTCCGCCCGCATATGCTGCTCCAATTCGAGCGTGGGCTCTAGCAACGAAGGAAACAAGGAGGAAATTATAGTCGACATACAGACTGTATGCATTAAGTAAGATCAATGATTTTCGAAAGTTCTCAAAAGAAGCGGCCTTCATCATATCCAGAATGATTCCCTTCAACATCCTTGCAGACGAGATGCTAAGGATCTACAGCAGGAGAATTAAACGTTATCAAACTGATCAAGGAGGAAGAAAAGCCAGCCTCAATAATTATTTGACAATCCCGGTGGGATAAGACCACAAACGGCAGATGGACATACGAATTGATCCCGACCATTGACGCCAGCAACTACCGCCTTAGCAGTAACTGTCGGGCCATGGTGGCTATCGCAAAAACCTATACCGTTTTGGACACGAAATCTCACATCTCACCCCAGAATGCCCAGACCAGGAAGAAGATACGAAGCACACAGTAATTCATTGTAAACGTGTCATGAAATGGAGAATTGACCTACCAAGCACAGAGTCCCTTATAGGCCAAATGCCGCGGTCACAGGACATAACGTTCGTAACAAACGTGCAAAACGAACCTCGGCAGATTGAAAAAATAAGACGGTCCAATTACCCACTCAAACAGGAAAGCAGGTTGTCCGCTCGAAGCAATTGAGATCTTAAGAGATAAACTGGAGAGCTAAAATGTATTACAGAACTCCAGACAAGAAAGCACACAAGTATTGTTGAAGCCATGCCCCCCGAGGGGTCAAAAGATTTAAGTAAACTCTGGCACAGTGGTGGTCAACAGGACAGAGAGATAGATGGGACTTTTAGCAAGCACACATGTTCTAAGCATAGAGTCGGTCATAACTCGAGCATGAGCACGAGCTGAAATAATTGTTCTACAGAATATTTTGTGAGGCTTGTGTACACAAGATGCTAAACTATCAATGAAGGCCAGATATATGGTTGCCCTGTGACTAGTCACTGCTCACGTGGGCCAAGAGTTAAGTCCATTGCACCTGTTAGCCTGAAAAGAGAAGCTGATGGGTTAGAACCTGCTGAACAAATAAACTGAGGAAGTCTCCCAGCATAACGTTACTGAATTAGCTAGCACTTTTAGCTCTTCGAATAAGTGACTGCCAGCAGTTATCGGTCTTCTGTTGGCCACAGCATGACACTCGCAAAACAGGACCCAGATTCTATTTCTTCGTCCGTGCGTCTCTCATAGTATTCGGTACCTCGAGACGCTACAAGTGAACACCAATGGTACAGTGCGCCGTAAGAACACCAGAAACCACGGAAGCATAGCCAGGGCTGAATTTAACCGGAAAAAGATTAACGCATTCCCGCTGCTATGTACGCGTTCAGATTAAAATTGAAAGACGAACATATACGTAATCATCAACCGATTTATGTATATATATGTATATTTGGACATCATTATGTAGTTTGCGAGGTTTACTTCACTTTTGAAGAGCAATGATGGTGGCACAGCCCAGGTCCATGATTTGGAGGTACTCTGAGCCGCCATCCTGGAGGCGGTACGAAGTTTCGCCCAATTTATCGCAGATGATCGCCTTCTGTTTGTTGGTCAGCTCCTTGGAACGTATAATATGGTCATTTAGTTGCTCCATCATTTGGCCAACGCTGTACGCCTCATAGGTGAGGCTTCTCACAAACTCCTCCAGCTTTGCGTAGTTGCCCGTGCGACAGACTTGCAGAAACTCCTCCAAGTAGTTCTCTGGGATTATCCCAGAGATCTCCAGCAAGTCGTCCGTGGTTATAGTTTTATTGGCACCCTTCAGGCGGTAACAGGACTGTAGTGTGGTGATGGCACGACGCATGTCACCTCCAGATATGTCCACAATCGACTTGTACGCTGCTTCGTCGATCTTGACTCCTTCCAGAGAACAGATGTGTCGCAGCCGCTCGATAATCTAAAGCCGAATTCAATCAGAACACACAGATGCATTTACATATATGAACTAACCTTCTCCTCGCCGAGTGACTTGAAACGGAACTTTGTACACCTTGACGTGATTGGATCGATGATTCTCGAGACATAGTTGCAGACCAAGCAGAACCGCGTACTGCGACTCTCCTTCTCCATTGTGCGACGCAGAGCAGCCTGTGCAGCGTGCGTCATGGAGTCCGCTTCGTCCAGGATGATTATCTTGAACGGTGGACACGGCTTCCCATCTGGTCGGACAGCGCTGGCGGTGAGTTGGGCAAAATTCTTGATCTTTGTCCTAACGACGTTGATACCACGCTCATCGGAGGCGTTCAGCTCAAGGATTCGCTCCTTGAACATGTCACCGAAGATTTGGCGGGCCGCAGCTAGAATTGTACTGGTTTTGCCGGTTCCCGGAGGCCCATACAACAGCATATTGGGCAGATCGGCGCCGTCAACGCACTTTCGGAGCACGGCAACCACTTCGCCCTGCTCAACGACTTCATCAACACGTTTTGGACGGCTAGGAAGAGAAGTTACTAGACTCATTCAGTCCCACACGTCGGAACCTTACTATTTCTCGACCCACGGGGCGGGTGCTTTGCGCTTCTCCGCTGTTTGACCAGCTCCATTGGATGTGCTTGGAGCGTTTTTATCTGCTGCACATTTTTCGAGACTCGTTGTCTTGCCAATTTTCAGAAATGCTTGCATTTCAGGCTTTTACTTAAGCTAAATTAAATTAAATTAAAAATAAGTGAATGTACATAGGCGCTCTTTTACAGCGTCGGAAAATGTGACAGCTGCAGTCATAACATAGGCAGAGTGCGGGCGAGTAGATGTCAGACGAGAAATAAGTAGAGTTCAGCAATGCCGCGATAGTTTAATGAAATGTACTAAACCTTTTCTTTTTCTAAAGAACCAAAATTTTAGTTTTTTTAAAGTACCAAAAAGGACCAAGAAAATTAGAAATTTCACTAAATTGCGTTTCTTAATTTCAGGGCTGGATTGTTATTGAATTGCGAGTTATTTGATAAATTTATTCAGCCGATGTGTGGTAAACTGGGGCATATTCATCAACGGGGCACCTTCGGCATTGCAGATTTTACTAAGATTGCCGAAGTTTAAACCAATCATTTAAATGCTGAAGGCATCCTCTGGTGAACATATGGGATGCTATGTAGTTTGGCAGCTCTAGTTAGGTGAGAAAGAAAGTTACGACTGGTTGTTTATTTTTTTGCTCCTGCTCCTAATTGTTCACTTTAGGTATATAAGCAATTTTTTACGTTGTTTTTGTGTAAAAAAAGTGAAATCTTGTAAATAGTGTTAATGAATATTGAATTTTAAGTTAAGTAAATTAAATCAGCTTTGGCTTTAATTTTTTTTTTTTTAAATATATTAAAAAAGGAAATGTACTTACTTATGTCCTGTATCCCCTTGTGGGTCCTAGGGCCTCTACTACGCCTACGCGCCATCGTGTACGGTTTCTGGCAATGTGTCTGAGTTCTCCCCAACTTTTCCCTAACTGCCGTGCCTCCTTCTCGACTGTTCTGCGCCATGTTTTCCGCGGACCGCCAGGTCTTCTGCCATCCTGAGTTAGAGGGTTCCATTGCATAGCATGGTTCGCTATGGAGCTGTCACCCTTTCGGAACGTGTGACCAATCCACTGCCACTTCCGCAGTTGGATAGTTGTGCCTATTGGTTCCTGACCCGTTTTCTCGTAAAGGTGTTCGTTAGAGATACGATTGGGCCAGAAAATCCTTAAGATATTGCGCAGACACCTATTAACGAACGTTTGCAGCTTTCTGGTGATAGTAGTGGTCACTCTCCACGTGCTGCAACCATATAGCAGCACGGATTCAACGTTGGAGCGGAACAGTCTTATTTTGGTGCTCAAACTGATTGCATTGCTTCGCCATATTTTGGACAACATCCCGAACGCGGACTTTGCTTTGGCGATCCTGTTGGCTATATCCAGTTCGGTTCCACCATCGGTCGAGACAATACTCCCAAGATACTGGAAATCCTCTACTCTCTCTACCGGTTGTCCAGCAATGCATATTTGAGCCGATGAGTTAGTTCCAAGGCTGATGATTTTAGTTTTTGTCGTATTAATTTTCAGCCCGACGACACCTGCCTCCCTCTCCACATCTGCTGTCATTTGGTGGAGGTCCATAATTCTGTGGGAGAGTAAGCATACATCGTCTGCGTAGTCAAGATGCTTCAGTTGAGATGTAAGAGTCCATCGAATTCCTCCGTTTCCCGTCGACAAAGCTGCATGAAGCACATCGCTAATCACCAATAGGAATAATATTGGTGAAAGGATACAGCCTTGTCTTACCCCACTTTGGATCTCAAATTCCTCAGACAACCTTCCCCTGTGCAGAACGTGACATTTGGAGCCTTCATATGTAGCTTTGATAATAGCAATTAGTTTATCGGGAATGCCTCTCCTGCGTAAGGCACGCCAAATAAACTCCCTGTTGACACTATCGAACGCCTTCTCAAAATCGATGAACAGCAGGTGCAGTGGCGATCGATATTCAACACACTGTTCGATGATAATCCGCAGGGTGTTGATGTGGTCGGCACAGGAGGATCCAGAGCGGAAACCTGCTTGTTCGGCATCGAGTGTGTCTTCAAGATGTTGTTTGATTCGCTCAAGGATGATTTTAGCTATTATCTTAGCTACAGCAGGCAGCACGCAGATACCCCTCCAGTTTCCGCACTCCATTAAATTTCCTTTCTTAGGAAGCTTGACGATCATTCCCTTTTTCCACTCGTTAGGAAAGCTCTCAGCTTCCCAAGCTCTATCTATAAGTGGAAGCAGAAGCTCAGCCGATGTTGTTGGCGTTGCTCGTAAGAGCTCTGCTGGAATACCGTCAAGTCCTACCGCCTTGTTGGTTTTGAGTGCCTTGATCGCGGTAATGATCTCATCTTTACTGGGAGTCGTGGTGCGTATTCGGGAACTTCTCACCTCGGGCATCTCAGTCTGATTTGGGAGCATATCGCTAGCGAATACACGGTTCAAAACCGTAGCAAAATGCTCTTTCCATCTCTTGAGCTGGTCCTCATCCGAAATTAGCAAGGAGCCGTCTAGGCTTTTCACTAGGTATTGGCTGGAGCTGCGATCACCTGTCAGCTCTTTCGTGATTCTGTAGACAGTCCTGCTGTCGCACCTCCGTGCAGCTTCTTCTGCTTCTGTAGCCAGCGCGTTGATGTAGTTGCGCTTGTCACGTGGTACGCTACGCTGAACTTCTCTCATCTTCATGCGATATAGGGACTCTAGCTCGCTTCTCCCTGCTGCTGGGGTAGCTGCAACGCGAGCTTTTAGCTGTTTTCGTTCGTCAATCCGTCTCCAGGTATCCTCGGAAAGCCACGCCCTATGTCTTCCCTGCGATCGACCGACAATTCTTTCAGCACCAGATGTAAAAACATTTTTCACAGCACACCAATGGTCTTGGATGGTTGCGGGCATTGAGCTGCTGATTGCTTCCACACCTTGCGAAAAGTGCTCCCTTAATTGTTGGCGCACTGAGGGATCACTAAGTCTATCGATGTTGAACCTGGGCATTCTTGTGTTGTCGTGGGATCTTCGAACTGCAGCAGTGCGTAGTTGGAGAGTAGCTATCATAAGATGGTGATCACGTACTATCCCCACATCTGCCCCTCGTCTGTTTCGGACGTCCAGGAGACTGCTTCTAAAGCGGCGGCTGATAGCAAAATGGTCAATTTGGTTGGAGGTTGCTTGCCTGTCATTGGAAACCCAGCTGACTTTGTGGCAGGTCTTGTGCTCAAACATGGTGCCACCTATCACAAGGCGGTTGGCATTGCAGAAATCCACAAACCTTTCGCCGTTGTCATTGCGGTTGCCTAGTCCATGCTTCCCGATTACATGCTTGAGCCCTTCGTTGTCGCTGCCTACCTTGGCATTCAAATCCCCCATCACTATGACAATGTCTCCATTTGGTGTTGTGTTGAAGACGGCGCTTAAGAGATTGTAGAAGCTCTCCTTTACGTCCTCAGACGAACTATTCGTTGGGGCGTAACACTGTATGATGGTGACGCGTCGTACTCTAGTCCGGAATCTGGCCGTCAAAATCCTATCACCATGAGGCTGCCAGGAAATCAGGCCCTTGCGTGCTGTTGTTGTTAGTAGTAGTCCGACTCCATATTCCCGCGGACTTCCGGATGGTCTTCCAGAATAGAGTAGTACAGTGTTACGCGTTGGAGACTGGTACTCGCCCGCTTCTAACCATCTTACTTCACTTACCCCCAAAATGTCCAGTTTATATCGCATGAATTCCTTTTCCAGTTGGAGGAATCTGGCATTGTAAGGACCTTCTCTTCCCGAGTCGAGGAGCGTCTTTACATTCCAGAAACCTATCTTTGTCCGGGTACAATAGCCAAAAGTCGTCAACATGTGATCAGTCCTTATCCGAGGCATAGTGTCGGTTTCAGTAGCGAGCTGGTTTCAGTAACGCAGGTTGCTGGCCCACGTTACCTAGCCTAGAATCAAGGCCCTAGACAACCCGCACTTACAATTTTGGCCTATACGTATAAGGGTTTATACGTATAGTTGCCCGGGGACCACCACTAGGAGGTAAAGTAAGCACTTCATCACGAACTTGATTGTTGCGCTACTGGCCCAAGCCAAGTTTTGGGCAGTCAGTAGTTTCCCGATCAATCGCAATGCAGGTCCCCAAATATAAAAGGAAATGTGAGACACTGGGATTCATTCGGCAATTGCCGAACAAATGTACCCCTAAGTTTAATAATAAGATGTAACTTACCTACATACACCACATCCAACCCCTTGACGTTGCAGTATTTGGCCTTTTCAAGAAATTCTGCCAAACATCTTTCAATGATTTCTTATGCGCCAATAAAGGGAAACAAATAACTGTTTATGATGTGGCCAAACTGACAAATCTGCCTTTCCAGAAGAGGGCAGTGGTGCCAGAGAGAGGTTTAACCAAACCGAAACAAGTCTTAAAAAAAACCGAGGCCGTGAAAAGAGTTGTGAAATTTCCAGCAAATCACAATCAAAAAAAGTGTAATAGCTGCATCATCTGACGAAAGTGATAGTGATGGTGATTCAGATAGGTCAGATGGTGCATTTGCAGAAGACGAAAATTGTGAGACAGAAAAGTCAGAAGTTTCTAAAAATATAATGACTAACTATTCTTTCGAAGTGGGAGAATACGGTCTTGTAAAGATAAGTGGTAATTAAAAAAAAAATAAGGTAATTATGTTGGGGAAATAATTGAAAAAATTAGCGATTCAACTTACAACATATGCTTTCTTCGAAGAGCTAATACTTCAACTTGGACGTTGTTAAAACCCCTAATTAAAGACATATCTGTAACACTGAGAAGTGAAATAAAATTGGAATTACCTAATCCTACGAACCCGGCATCTACATCTCGATCCCGGACAAAATATTGTTTTAACATTAAATTGAATAATTACTACGTTAAATAATTTCGTGCTTGTACGATCTTTTATTTTTATGAATTGACGTTTTTTATCTATTATTTTTATGTATTACAATTTTTTTCTATATGATACCAATTTTATTACTGTTATGAATTATTTTGTTACGTTTTTTTATAATTTTTGTTTTTGGAAAATAAAAAAAAGAAAATTAAATAAAGTTGATTCTTGTTTTTGGATCAAGAAAGCTCCTATGTCGAAAATACCCCGGGAATTGACGACTATGCTCCGTAAAGGGGAGCATTCGGCGAAACGACTTTTTTTTAATTAAAAAAATTAAGGGTTTTATAGGTTTTTTTTTTTTTTTTTTGGATTGCGCCAGGGATGTGTAATCTTCATAGATACTAATAGCCCGAGTGCTACTAGCATGCACGATTCGCAAACCTGAGTAATCGATTTCAGGAATACGCCTACGTACTAAACACATACTCTACACACTTCAACCACTCTCCCCGCGGAACTGCCGTTAGGTATTACTTCGCGGGGCTGGTTAGCAATTTATGCTATGCTTCTTGTGTCAGCTTCTTCCGCTGCATCAGCTGCTCTTCTTAGCTTTTCTATTCTCCGCAGCTCTTTTTGTAGAGTTGTTACGAAGGAACATATTGCCATCCAATTCTCTTCCGACTGTAACATATGGTCGAGGAGTAGTGACGGACTTGGCAGAGTAATTCTCCATGCCGTGAAACGTGTGCAGTAAAACACTGCGTGCTCCGTATCTTCATCTTCACCTGGGCATTCCGGGCAGGATGGTGAGTTGTCATGTCCAAATCGGTGTAGATATTTGCGGTAGCCACCGTGGCCAGACAGGAACTGCGTTAGATGGTAGTTGCAGTCTCCATGCTTTCGATTTATCCAGTCTTGGATTGTCGGTATAAGTTTATATGTCCATCTGCCTTTTGTTGGGTTTTATAGGTGCTACGGAACAAATGTGCAATTTATTTCAAAGATAAAATAACAACGTTTCATACAGCGTTTCAAGTTTTGAATATGTTAACTAATTTCAGTAATATCAAGCTCTGCATTTCTTGTGCCGAATGTGCCCCAGTTTACCATATAATAAGTCTGGAGTGCAGTTAATAACACCCCCATATTCCGTAGCTATTGTAAATATGTAGCTGTGGCCTGAAGTAATAACCACCTAATTCAACTTTCAGCGATTCTTAGAAAAGAAGCTTGAAGTTTTCGTTTTTTTTTTTCCGAAAACGTATGGAATTTTAGTCTTGTATCTTTACCCACAACTCGATAACAACAACCGGTCAACCAAGTTGATCATGTAACGATCAACCAAGTTGATTATATTCCGATCGATGCAATGCATGCCACCAGTATTCTGGATGTCCGAACCTTCCGAGCGGCCAACATAGAGCCGGATCATTACCTTGTTGTAGCCAAGGTACGATTGCGGATATTCCAAACTGAGCAACAAAGAAGAACAACTGTGAGAAAATTAAACATCGAAAAGCTACAATCGCAGGAGACCACCAGACTCTTCGCTAAACGTGTATCCCGAAATCTCTCAATCACCCCGCCAGCATCAAGCTCTTTCTTTCTTTTATAATTTGCGCGCACTCAAAGTGTTATAAATACCTTTAACATGTTTACACACAGTGCGGGCGTTGGAAAGTATGGATAGAGAGAGAGAGAAAGATTTTTAGTGTAGTGGTTCTTGAAGCTCAGTTGTTTATGCTTCAGCTATTCTCCGAGGGTGGCGTCCAGATAACTTGGGAGTTTTTTGTTATTTTTTATCTTTGCTTCTGATTCACAGTTCTTTTTTCTCGATAACCGATGTCAAGGGCAAATCATCATCAACAGAGCGAACAATTTGTCCAGCCATACGACCAAGTTACTGCCAGTGTTGTGTCTTCACAGTAGTGTTCACAAAAGCTTTCGTAAATGATCGGACTGACTTTATATATTTCATGAGAAATAAATAAATGCTTGCTGACATCGGGATTTGAACCACAAACCATTAGCGTGGCAATTGATGAAGTTACCAATACACCATTGCCACCCCCAAGTGCCGAAGACCAGTGGCAACGATGCCAATATGCCACCAGAAATGCCGCGACTGATGTGCTGGATCTCGCTCGCCCACCACCGTGAAACCCCTGGTTTGATGAAGAATGTGGACGTGTGTATGCAGAACAACAAGAGGCATACAAAGCGGAGCTGCATGAGCTCTACGAGCAAAAGAGATGGGAAGAATATCGCTTCTCCAAAAGAAGAAGAAAATGCATGAGAAGCGCGCGATCGAGAATATTATTAAGAGCTTATACTCCAGGATCAATGTACGGAAGTTTTATCAAAAGGTAAAAAGAATGTGCCAGAGAAGCAATGCCCGTACAGAACCCTGTAGAGATGAAAATGGAAACCTCGTAGTAGAATCACAGTCGGTGTTAAGAATATGGAAAATCTACTTCTGTCAGGCAGAATGAACCATTCAATATAGACGACGATAGTCAATATTTCCGTCCACCTGACCAAAATGAAGTGAGGATAGCAATGTCCAAGCTGAAATCAAACAAGTCTGCTAGACCTGACGGCTTACCGGCCGAACTTTTCAAGGCAGCTAGTGACGAATTGGTAGAGTGTATACAACAACTCACCTTTTAGATTTGGTCAGACGAGTGTATGCTTGATGAATGGGATCTCAGTATCTTTTGCCCGATTCACAGGAAAGGAGACCCCCTCAACTGCGCCAATTATAGAGGTATCAGTCTCCTCAACATCGCATATATGATCTTTTCTGCGATATTGTGTGAACATCTGAAACTTTTTATCAACAGTCTGATTGTATGCTGTCAGTGCAGTTTCAGGCTAGGAACGTCCACCATCGAACAAATCTTTACACTTCGGCAGATCCTGGAGAAAACCCAAGAATTCCAAATCGATACTCACCATCTCTTTATCGATTTCAAGGCAGCCTACGACCGCATCTATAGAGAAGAGCTTTATAGAGCCATGTCTAGTTTTGTCATCCCTGCCAAACTTGTTCGTCTGCGCAGGATGACGATGGAGAATGCTCACTGCTCCATCTAGGTCGGTAATGACCTCACCGAGACCTTTGATGTCAAAAAGGTTTTAGACAAGGTGACAGGCTGTCATTGTGCGGAACTCACAAGCCAACACAGGAGGCACAATCTATCACAATTCTGTACAACTGCTTGCATACGTCGATGATATTGACATTATTGGAAGAACTCAGCGGGCTGTCACCGGTGCGTTTGCAAGCATTGAGGCGGAAGCGGCCAAAATGGGTTTAGCGATAAACGAGGGCAAAACCAAGTATATGCTGTCAACAAGAGGGGACAATCAACACCGAAGATTTAGACAGAACATAACACTGGGAAGCTATAACTTCGAGGTAGTAAGGGACTTTGTCTACCTTGGCTCTGCTATAAACTCGATAAACAAGATCAGCGCAGAAATCATGCGAAGAATAAATCATGCCAATCTCTGTTTTTTGGGGCTTATAAGGCAATTCAACAGTAAAGCCCTACCTCGAACAACTAAGTAGACTCTGTATAAGACCCTGATCGTCCCAGTCCTGCTTTACGGTGCTGAAATATGGACTTTATTTGAAAACGGATGAAGATATCCTTGGTCGCTTCGAGAGAAAAATTCTTTGTAAGATATTTGGTCCCGTTTGCGTTGACGGATTTTGCAGGAGAAGATTCAATCACGAACTATACAAGCTGTACAGCGACATCGACCTAGTCAAAATACTGCATATTGGCTGTCTGAGATGGCTACGACATGTAGAGCGAATGGGCATCAACGCACCGGCCCACAGAGTCTTCTAATCTAATCCCGAGGGACGACGCAGTAAAGGACCTCCTCGCGCACAAGTTCAAGGGGAACTTGACCAACTTCGAGTGCGTAACTGGAGGCAATTAGCTAAAGACCGAGCTTAATGGAGAGGTTTGTTGGTTGAGGCCCAGGTTCACCCCGAACTGTAGTCCCACCTAAGCAAGTAAGTAAGGTAACAACAACAGATAATAATGTAAAAAATATGACAGTATAAACTGCGAACAGCAGAGCATCTTCTGGCATCCTTAACTCAATTTTATACAAATACGACTTTATTTAGCATATCCCAAGCTGGCTTTAGAAAGGAGTACTCAACGGTAGACACCATTTTCACACTTGTAAGTATCGCAAGGACATATGTTACCTGGACGGTGGAAAAAAGTTGTATGCATTTTTGGCCACACCAACACACATCAACATCCAAGGTCGCATGAGTCATGGTATCAAAACGGCACAACTGTCCTAATTGAGTCTTTGTTTTTACAGAACCGCCACTTCTACCTACCTACCTAGGGCAGCTTTTGACTCAATTAATAGAAATACTCTCTTCTACGAGTACAAGCTGAGCAACTTGGGTGTTTCTGCAAAAGTATTGAAGGTAATTCAAAGTCTCTACAAGGAAAACAAAACGGCGGTGTGGGATGGGTATAAAATGTCAACCTGGTTTCAGTCGAAAGCAGGCGTAAAACAGGGATGTCTTCTTAGCCCCCTACTATTCTCAATCTTTTTGGATGACCTTTCTACATTTCTCACCGGAGGGATCATGTTCAATGGAATTAACATCAAACTTCTTCTCTACGCTGACGATATCGTTATCTTGGTGGACACCCCACATATGCTGCAAATCATGATAAACAGGTTATGGAATTACTCCCGCTCGTGGAATCTTGAAGTAAATACATACGAATCTAAGGTAATGGTTTTTCGAAACGGGAAAGGAAGGTACTCTAAGGAAGAGAGATGGATGTGAGAAAACAAGAAACTGGAGAAAGTGAAGGAAGTATTTTGGCGCCTTAATCACACCAAATATATCGTTTAAAAAACACCTTCAAATAAAGTTAAAAGAAGCTAAAACGGCTATTAATTGTAATTAGAGGGCCATCCTGGGAAAGACAAATATCGCTCCAAGAGTAATATTTAAAGTTTTTGAGGCGGTTGTTAGGCGGTCCTCTGTTATGCCGCGCAAACGTGGGTAGTTTTTCAGTCCGAAGAAATGGAGTAATTATTGCGATATTTTATGAAAATAATCTTTAGAATTCCAGACCAGAAAACACTCCCTCATACATGATCCATCTAGAAACAGAGCTTGCACCACTATAACATATACATTTACACTGCGAATGCACTTCAATTATATTATGAAGGTAATGACACTACCTACCACCGCCTTCCCAATATCATTGTAAGACACCTGTTACAACGAAATCTACAGTTCTTCAGCGAATGGTCAAGGCTTCGACACTTATATTATGTTCCGCTAATGTAGGGAAGTACATGATCATGGAAAGATGCATTCCAAATTCTGCTATGTGAAATTAAGGCGTCTATATTCCGGTCTTTCTCAGGTAAGGCAAGGCAAAGTGAATTAATTTACTTCCATGACCGCTACAGTTTAGAAATGATTTCCACAATTTTTAAAGTTAGACGAGGACTTCTACGCATAAACTACCAACCGCATCGAACTGATTGTCCTGCAGGCTGTACCTTATACAATTTCCGGGAAAGAGAAGAGGTTCAACACTTTATGGGAACCTGTCCCGTGCTAAACGAGATAAGAAGAGCTAATTGGGGGAAGGATAGTCCATCTGTTCAGGGGACCGTTGATTTATTGAATGGACAAGATTGAAATGTGTTGCATAGTTTTATATAATCAGCTTCAAAATACCGGTGGCAAATCTTGAATGAGGCCTTCTTAGCACCTATTTGTTAAATGCCATATTAAAGTAACCGCATATGTGAAACATTTATGTTTATCGTTTAAAACTGAAGTATTCCTTTAAAAGAGCTTAAAGTAAAGTATCTTTTTATTGTAACATTTCTTTCTCTTTCTGGCTGACGGCAAAAGCCAATGTCATAGATTGTAAATATATAACTCAAGTGAATTTTTTTGCATAATACAATTTTTTATCTATCTATCTACGACAAGTTTCCCTATGGAAATCGGATGTCGTTTCCTTTGGTTGCTTTGAGAGGAAGGCTATTCGAGTGATTTATGAAACGTCTGCATATACGAAGAGTGGAGGAGAAGATACAATCAAGAACTGTACGGGCTGTTCAGAGATACTGACCTAGTCAGTAGAGTATGCATATAACGACTGAGATGGCTAGGATATTTAGAGCGCATGAACGCCCCGGCACGAAAAGTCTTCAAATCCATACCCGGGGGACGACGCAAAAGAGGAAGACCTCACCTCATCTTGAACTGTTGGGCGGTGTTCTTAACTACCTTGATGGAGTAGCGAGCGTTGTCCATCATCATACTGCACAGAATGACTTTAAATTTCTGATTGTTGGCGATCTATTTTATGCGTTCACACAATACGGAGGACAGGGTATTATATGTGATGTCGAGAGTGCTTATATCTTTGCGCCAACTACAGTTCAGAAGGTCTCCTATCATCAGGATTGTACAAACGAAGCCGTGGTTCCAATAATCGGGCACACTTTCGTCCGACCAAATTTTACAGACGAACTGGTAGATGCTCCTTCTCAACTCATCTCCTCCTGTCTTGAAAAGTTCGAGACAAGGCCGTCGGCTCCAGCAGCCTTGTTGAATTTAAGTTTAGATACCGCTACTCTCACTTCATTTTGATCGGGTTGACGGGAATCTTGACGATCATCGTCACTGTTAAATAACTCAATCTGCTTGACAGCGGAACATTGCTCAGCGCCGCTGTTTAGAAGACTGTAAAAGCGTTCCTTCCATATCCTCAGCACCGACTGCGATTTTACTACTATATTATCATTTTCGTCCCTGCGGGCTTCTGTTCTGGCTTTAAAACCCTGAAATGTTCATTTTACCTTATGGTAACATTTTCAAACATTATTCCTGCAATAAAGTCTCTCAATCTCCTCGATCGATCGCTTCTCAACTTCGTTTTTCTTCTTTCTGAGAAGTCGATATTGCTCTTTTCTCCTCTGCTCGTAAAACTCGCGAGCAGCTATAGTCCTTCTATACAGCGCCCTTTGTACGCCTCTTGTTTTGCTGTATTTGCTTGCCGACATTCCTCATCAAACCAGGGTTTTTTTTTTTGTTTTTTTTTTATAATTTGCGCGCACTCAAAGTGTTATAAATACCTTTAACATGTTTACACACAGTGCGGGCGTTGGAAAGTATGGATAGAGAGAGAGAGAGAAAGATTTTGGTGTAGTGGTTCTTGAAACTCAGTTGTTTATGCCTTAGCTATTCTCCGGGGGTGGCGTTTCGTTGTGGTGGCTGAGAGAAACCCAATACTCTCTGACGGATTCTTGACAACGCTGCCACTGGTCTTCCGCATTTGCTGCTGCCGTCATATGACTTAGATTGAGATTAAAAGAAACTCGATCGGCAAATGCTCTGGCGGTCTCTGGCGATTATAGCCGTTTGACATCAAGCTTCCCCACAGTATTACGTTGATTTCGCTCCGTTTTGGATATCCGCATCCGTGCCTTAGCTATAACTAGATAGTGATCCGAGTTCACATGGGCTCCTTGGAATGTCCGCACACCCAGAATACTGGAAGAGTGTTTTCCGTCGATCGCAAAGTGATCGATTTGGTTGACGATTTTTCGATCAAAAGAGAGCCCCCTCGCGTCCCCTCCTGAATATCAAGACATGAAAACCGTGTACTAGCTGCGACAGCATTTCGTCCCGCCGCAAAGTTGACTAGCCTGAACCCGATATGGTGTAGTGCAGGCTGTGCTTTCCGACTACGCTACTAAAGATTTTCTCTTTTCCTAGCTTTGCGCTAAAATCACCCAGGACAATTTTGGTACGTTACTCATATGGCTTCTCCAAGAGCTAATATTATCTGAATTGAAGTACGTGTGTACGTGTTTGTTTTTGCGTTCGAAGGTAGTAATTCTCAAAAGACTAAACTGAGGACGTCTGCAGTAACAGTATGCAATTCTTACCCATTAAACGGCATTTTCCTTGCTGAATCGTAGTCAAGTTTTTCATCGCGAAGGGGCCCTAGTCTTATGTATTCGGCTCGCGAGTTCCCAATTGAGCTTTTTCCTTTGTTTTCTAAAGCTCACTAATCGCGCTGTGGTTTTTTAGAAAATTATCAACAATGCTTTTAGAGCTAGGTTCTTCGCCGAATCTGCCCTTAGTGCTTCCTTTTCACTGAGGAATAGTTGATATTGGAGAGACTGCTTTTTCCATGCAGTCCACGCATCGTGGAGAGCAAGGGCTAATGTCGTGTATAAGAGCGCAAATATCTACCACATTTAACGCCAGAAATGGTTTTAAATAGTACTCCATGGCGTCTGTCGATCCACGGTAGGATAAGTGGGAATAGGTCGGTACGTCCATCTGCCTTCTATAGAAGTACCTACGCGAACATTCTTGCTATTCCACTATAATTATATTCTGGTAGGTATCTGCTTTCGCTCTCGGAATTTCTTTGGCTATCTACGTAGTGGTTTAAACAATAATGTCGCTACTGCTTAGTTGCTAGGATTGGTAGGGCAGGCACTTTTTCCAGAACGCATGTCCCCCTGGCCCTCGCTCAGATTAGTGAGGCATAAGGGACTATAGATATAACTACTGTGGCCAGTTGCAATCGTCGACCTTACTTACTTATTTAGGTGGCGTTACAGTTCGGAGTGAATCTGGGCCTCAACAAACAATCCTCTCCATTTAGCTCGATCTTTAGCTAATTGCCTCCAGTTGCGCACTCCAAGTTGGTTGAGGTCCCTTGGAACTTGTGCGTCCCACTTATGGCGAGGAGGTTCTCTACTGCGTCGTCCCTCGGGGTTAGATTCATAAACTCCCCGGGCCGGATCGTTGATCTCCATCCGCTCTAAGCAAACGCAAACGGGACCAAATATTTTACAAAGAATTTTTCTCTCAAAGCGACCAAGGATGTCTTCATCCGCTTTCAATAAAGTCCATTTTAGTTCATGTTTCAGCACCGTAAAGCAGGACTGGGATGATCAGGGTCTTATACAGAGTCTCCTTAGTTGTTCGAGATAGGGGGTTTACTGTTGAATTGCCTTATAAGCCCAAAAAACAGCGATTGGCAAGAGTTATTCTTCGCTTGATTTCTGCGCTGGTATTATTGTCAGATAATAATAGCAAAGCCGAGGTAGACAAAATCTTTTACAACCCCGAAGCAGGGCTGCCGCAGTGACTACTAAGGGAGTATTCGTACTCCCTTCTCATACACTGTACTCCCGTACTCCTCGCATCATGCTTTTACTCCCTTTCAAATATTAACATTTTTTTTTTTTAAACAGATACGTACTAATTTGAGTATTCGAGGTCTTAGACAAGGTGACGCGCTATCATGCGCTTTTAATATAATACTTGAACGAATTGTACGATACTCACTAGCCAACACCGGAGGTACAATCTTTTACAGGTCTGTACAACTACTCGCTTATGCCGATGACATTGACATAGTCGGAAGAACTCAGGGGGCGCCAGTGGGGCATTTGCGAGTATTAAGGTCGAGGCATCGAAGATGGGTTTAGCGGTCAATGAAAGCAAAACAAAATATATGCTGTCTACAAAAAGGACACCCAACATCGGCATCTTGAACAGAATGCCATAGAAGACAAATATAATTTTGAGGTAGTAACGGACTTTGTCTACATAGGTTCTATGGTGTGCTCCGCAAATGACGTCAGTGGGGAGATGAAACGAAGGCAATTGAGTAACAAAGCCCTACCTCGAACTACTGAGGTAACTCTGCAGAATATTCTAATCATCCCAGTCCTGCTGTATGGCGCAGATGCATGGGCTTTGTCGAAATCAGATGAGAATGCCCTTGATTATTTTGGGAGAAAAGTTCTTCGAGCGATCTTTGGTCCCGCCTGCATAGACGGCGAGCAGAGGAGAAGGTACAATGCCGAACTATACGGCCTATACAAGGACATTGACTTAGCCAGAAGAGTGCACATACAGCGACTAAGATGGCTGGGTCATGTAGAACGGATGAAGCGCAGCGTTCCAGCCAAGAAAGTCTCCGAATCCACCCCGCATACAAGTGGAGAGGGACCTCAACCAACTTGGTGTGCGCAGCTGCAGGCAGGTGGCTCATAACCAGGCTGGCTGGAGAGGTTTGTTGGTTGATGCCCAGGTCCACCTCGGACTGTAGTGCCATCTAAGTAAGTAAGTAATGTTTAAATCAGATATAAAAATAAATGCAATGAAGATATATTTTTAAATGATTTACATGTTTGGTTTGCAATGTTTGTTTTTTGTACTCCCCTCGGACAAAAAATACTCCCCTGTGAACTTCTCATTAATAAATTTAAAATGGTAGCCTTGCCCCGAAGTTGTAGCCGCCCTCTGCGATGTTCGTCGGTGTTGATTGTCGCTTGTTTTTGACAGCATATACTTGGTTTTGGCAGCTTCTGCCTCAATGGTTGCACGGTGGCAGACCGCTGAATTCTTCCAATTATGTCAATATCGTCGGCGTATGCAAGCAGTTGCACAGACATTTGATAGATTGTGTCTCTGACGTTGGCTTGTGAGTTCCGCACAGTCCGCTTAAGTACAATATTAAGGAAGTCACATGACAGCGCAATACCTTGTCTAAAACCTTTTTGGACACCAAAGGTCTTGGTGAAATCATTACCGGCCTTGATGGAGCAGCGAGCGTTCTCCATCGTCATCATGCACAAACGAACAAGTTTGGCAGGGATGTTAAAAATAGACATGGCTCTATATAGCTCTGTAGAGAATAGATGTGGTCATAGTGGCCTTGAAATCGATAAAGAGATGGTGGGTATCAATTTGAACTTCTTGGGTTTTCTCCAGGATCTGCCGAAGTGTAAAGATTTGATCGGTAGTGGACTTTCCTGGCCTAAAACCACACCGATTGCGGTAAATCAGGCTGTTGATGTAAGGCTTCAGGCGTTCACACAATATCCTAGAGAAGATATTGTATGCAATGTTAAGGAGACCGGTACCTCTATAATGATCGCAGTTGAGTGGTTCTCCTTTCTTGTGCAGGGGCAAACGGTGCTGAGGTTCCATTCATCACTCGTCTGACCAAATTTTAGAGATAAGTTGGTGTATGTTCTCTACCAATTCATTACCAGCTGCCTTGAAAAGTTCGGTCGGTAAGCCGTCAGGTCCAGCAGCCTTGTTGGATTTCAGCTTGGTCATTGCTATCCTCACTTCGTTTTGGTCAGGTGGGCGGAAATATTGACTATCATCGTCTATATTGAATGGTTCATTCTGCCTGACAGAAGTAGATTTTCCATATTCTCTGCACTGACTGTGATTCTACTACGAGGTTTCCATTTTCATCTCTACAGGTTTATGTACGGGTTTTGTTTCTCTGACACGTTCTTTTTACTTTTTGGTAAAACTTCCGTACATTGTTTCTGGAGTATATGCTCTCAATATTCTCGATCGCACACTTCTTATGCTCTTTCTTCTTCTTTTGGGGAAGCCGATGTTCCTCCCGTCTCTTTTGCTCGTAGAGCTCACGATCAGATCTCATCTTCCATTATAGCTCCGCTTTATATGCCTCTTTTGCTGCATGCACTCGCCGGCATTCTTCGTCAAACCAGGGGTTTTGCGGTGTTGGTCAGGCGAAACCCAACATATCAGTTTCGGCGTTTCTGATGGCATGTTGGCAGCGTTGCCACTGGTCTTCTGCACTTGAAACTGGCGGCATAGGGATTTCGCGATACCTGTTCAGCGAAGACTCTGGCGGTCTCTTGCGATTGTAGCCTTTCGACGTAAATTAATTTCACAGTCGTCAACCTGGTCCTCAAGCATTAAGCATATGAGTGCAAAGGCGGCGCTCGCATTTGTGGCTTTGTGGCTTACGTAACCTAGATGCTCCTTAAACGGCAATCTCACATCTATCTTGGCTCGTCAATACATACGAGTAATGTACGATTTGGATGTAGGTTCATGACCACCAACTATAAAAGTTATTGTTTGCAGCCTTTTTCTACTGAATATGAGCATCGCCTCGGTTTTGTGTTTTGCTAAGCTTAGACCCGCCGATGTAAGCAACCCTAGGAAGGTCCTTATTGTTTCATTACCAATTAGTTCTAAGTCTTCCAGCAATTTGATGGCAACCACTATATCATTATCATTTGCAAATTCCACAATTTTTGACTCCTCATGCATTGGGAACCGAAAGCCGACATCATAAAAGAATGTTGCACACAAGTGAACTCAATTCTGTATTTAAAGTAAGTACATACATACATATAATACATCTATGTATTTAAGTGTTGTACGCAAATGAATAGAGATGTACAGGTAGATAGTTGCATTCAGTACCAGCTGCTGTTCGTATCGTAGTCCACATGATGCTTCTTAACAATATTCAAACAATTCTGTGAATTTATTTGTTGTTGTTGTTGTATCAAAACTTTTCCTTGCAACTGTAGAACCCTTAATTATGAAACTTGTCTTAGAAACTAACAAGTGAATTCCGTCAAGGTGTCGCTCAATTCACAAGGCCACTCTCTACCTTAACATCTATCACTGCGTACACAAGTACTCATTTTCAGTACTCGGCGAGATGCAAAATTGAGCTTTCAACGTATAACGTACATATATCAAAACAAACTCAAGGCGCAAGTGCCGTTTTCGCAGCTCAAAAACTCAACTCATACCATTCAACTCGTGTTCTCTCAATTAGGCCCCACGGCCACAACAATTCAATTCGGCTACACAGACGTATGAATCTCAAATTAATGCCTCACCAAGCCTCCCACCCTCCTGCTCATTCGTTCGGTCAAGTACAACAAAAGTTTTCACGATTTTCCAGCTTTTCAAGGGGTGCTTTCTACTCGTCTCGGGTTTTATTCGAAACCTGGAGATACTAGGTCAACAGTTTCGTTTTCGCATACGGTCGAGGTTGTTCCGCAATAGCGTTGTCAGGACGGATCAATAGGAATCAATTTGCCATCCTTTCATTTATTTAAATTCGTGAATTTTATTCGATTTGGCAACGGGTGTGATTTTTCGGAAATTTTGTACGAAGTGCTGAACAAGGTTAGTGACCGCCCGTCCCACATGACCCTGCTGGTAGTCATTCAATTTGAATCTTTTCCAAAATACTCTCTGTGTATCTTATGGATTCGATTAATTAAAACTGTGTGATACTGAGTATTGGGAATCTTTTTCTCGAATAATTAAATTTATTTGTTTTATGTGCTGCGAATGATGTAATTCTCGTATAAACAAGGGCGATTGTGTGCCTCTGTCTGCCTACCCATGTCTGATTTTAGCTTACAAAAATAGACTCTATACCGAAAGTATATAAAGAAATAAAAAGTTTCTTTAATTATTCGTTTGTATCAGTTGGAAGTTTTGCTTTCGCAGTCTTGGAAAATAAAAAAATATGTTAATAATGCTCTTTCCTGCCAAGGTCGGGGCTGGAAGTTATTTTGTTATGCTTCGACCGTGAATTCCGGTTGATAGTGGAATGAAACTTGTTCATGACGTAGTTCTGAAGATGTTTAGCTTTGAAAGTGTTAAGATTGTTTTGCGGTTTAATTATTCATGCTTATGGATTTTATGTATGACTGTGTGGCTGAAATTTTGCATGGACAGTGGCGTAGTTGGAAATATAGTGGGGTAACTATAGTATGAATAATTAAGGAACCAATAATCCTTCTTTTTTTTCCGGGGAGTTGCATGAGCGGTAGGTACTTTTGTAGCGTGTGGAAGGCTTTCGGGTAAAATTAATTTGAGTAAAGGTAAAAACGTAGCTGACCTTCCTAAAGACGTATAATTTATCTCCTTGACATACCTGATAGCCTTAGGGTAGAATGTATTACGATGTATAATGAGGTTAATCTTGAAAATTCTGGAAAGGGACATGC
The DNA here is from genome assembly GCA_945910035.1 of Brachypalpus laphriformis. Classification (NCBI taxonomy): domain Eukaryota; kingdom Metazoa; phylum Arthropoda; class Insecta; order Diptera; family Syrphidae; genus Brachypalpus; species Brachypalpus laphriformis. Next base: position 42,725,509 of record OX246754.1, on the reverse strand, counting down.
CATGTACTTATCTGTGGTTTTGAAATTGCTTCTGGCTCTTTCGTGTACCAACAAAGGAGATTTGTGTTTTTTTTTTGTTCGCGGGCATGAATGGGTAGGAATGGCGACTTAACTGTGTGCAAAGCTTTGATATCATGTGGGGGTGAGGTATAAAAGTACCCACAGGTTGTTCTGGATTAAGGCCCTTAAGGCTGGATCGATAGAGCATGTTCATATAAATTAATTATGAATTACTGAACAATATGAAGTTGATGAATCCTACAGCAACGCTGCCGCTGGTAGAATCTAAAACGGTTCGAAGTGGCCACAAAGTCAACATTTTGTAATCTAAAAAAAAAAAAAAACATTCGACTGTACAAAACGGGATTATTTTAAAACACATTAAATCAGATTCACTTGAGCTTAAAAGATATATAACCTGCCGTTCAAGGATTGTAGACTTTTTTTTTCAGAGGAACTTAGTGCTTTCAAGCATTTACTTTTCTTTTTTTGTCGCTTGACTAGAGCACTCAGACACATGTGGTTCATTGTACTACCCGAGAGCAAACCCTGGTTTACCCATTTCATTGGAATTTCCTTGTCTTTCTAAGAAAGCCAAACAAGCAGTCCAATGATGAGGAGCTTATATTACCAGCACTCACCACATCAACATCGAGGATCTGTCACCTGCAAAGGCCTGACATAAACAGAGATAATGTTCCGCAGTGTTGTCGCAGATTGTAGTGTCACTTAAGTCCAGCACGTTAAGGTGCTTGGCGAAGCGAAAGCGAAGTGGCTTTTCAAGACGCCAATAAGTTCTATGCAGTCTTTTCTGCTGAGAGGTAGCAAGAATGCCGCTGATTTCTTACAGACGTCCAGGGGTATTCATTTAGTCAACCTACATCCTGGAGAGTCATGCCACATACAATTGCGTTCGTAAGAGACCCAATCGTCAATGGAAGCCCTAATCGATGGCGCAGGGAGACCCAACGTGTGCTCAGGACCTGCGAAAGCTCCGTCTGAGCTTTCCTAACAATCTCATTGGAGATCTCGTTCCCCAGATTCCAGTGCTACCTGGGAGTGAGGAACCCAGATAAAGAAAAGAGAATTCTGCCTTGCGGCCGAGTTCAAAGAATTTCTGTTTTCACGAACTATTTTCGAAGTGATTACAGGGTTAAGCAAGGCCTTAAGCACAGCCTGATTATCACTACAGACACAAATACTACGGCCCATCTACCTGTTCTTCACAACATAGTTCATGGCCACTAGGATTACATGAGTTTCCGCTTAGAAAACAGACGAGAGAATAGAAGTCTAATGTTGTCGTCCACGAAGACACCAGCGTCATACCCTGACTGGTTTTGTAGCCCCTGTTTACGCCTCTCATAATATATCGGCCACAATCCACATCCATTACCAAAGTTCTATTCATAAGCATTGCTTTAATCCACAACACTTAAGTTTCATCTACCCCGTGTTGTCTGGCCGAGTCGCGTATGCAGTCAACAGTCGCATTGTCAAAGGCACCCTCAATGTCGATGAAAATGACGAGTGCACTCTCGCAGAATTTCCCACGCTGGTAAGCATGCTGCATCTCCGATAGTAAATTCAGATTCAAAATTATTTTGCGCACGTGAAATTCCACCAGTCTCTCCATACTTTTCAGTAAGAAGGAGGTCAGGCTAATGGGTCTAAAACTGTTGAGGAGCGAATAGTCCTCCTCGGTAAGAATGCTACTCTGACTGTCCGCCATGGTGTAGGAATATATGCCAGCATAAAGCAAGTGGTGAAAATGCTTTTCAGAGTTGGCAGCAGCTGATCTATAGCCTGTTGCAGCATAGCTGGATATATTCCACCGGTGCCAGGTGATTTAAAACTATCAAAAGATGCCACAGCATATTTGATGGCTTCAACTATTACCACGGCTGATGTAATATACTAGCTGCGCCGAGTTTTCTGACTTAGATCAATCTCAGCTTGGGTAAGCGGGCCAAGCTGCGACCTAGTGGTTATCTGATGGCCTGGAAAGAGAGTCTCCAGCAGAAGACTAAAAGTTCCCACTTTCGTCTCAGTGAACTTGCCATCAGACTTTCTGAGTGACTTCGGTTTGGTTGACCCCCTTTTGAGGACTTTAACCAACCTGCTGGTTTCACCGATTGTCTCGATCTTTTCACAAAAATTTCTATAAGAAGTACTTTTCGGCAACCGAATTAACTTTTTATAGTCTTTTTGCTTCGATCTGAACAGATCCCAGTCGCCCTGTAAATTTGTCTTGAGTGACCTGTTTAGAAGTTTTTTGGTTTCTCTCCAAAGTCGCTGCAGCTCTGTGCTCCACCAGGGGACCAGCGCGTTTTTGATAGGTTTCTTGTTTCTGGGCACGTCAGTTTAAAATATTTGGCGATAGTCAGGTTTTGAACAGCATCCTCAGCTTTTCGTTTCTTTCTGAGTTTAGTTGGAGTTTCGACAGATCAGTCTAGGTCTTCCCTAAAGCGCACCCAGTTGGCTTTCATCGGATTCCTCATCTCCTACAAAGTTATAGCCTCGCATTCGATTTGGAAAACGATGTATCTATGGTATAGGATCATCCATCGCTTTGTCAAAAGTTCCAGTTGGTTTTGTAAATCCCTGAGTGGCCTAATGGTTTGATCCATGGTATCACAAAGGACCTCCACTGGTGTAAGTGTGTCTGCACTCTCGTGTGGACAGCCAACCTAACCTAATCTAACCTAACCTATGGCCTAGGATAATGACAATTTCGGCAGTACCCTCCAGTTAGTATTTGATTTGAAATACCTATTAGATAGAGTCACGTTCAAAGAAGAGATCATTTGAACCCTGTTAAAAAGGCAATATCAATGAACGTTCCAAAGACATCGCGAGGCAGGAGAGGCAGGCCTAGCAGGCTATCCTACGCCTGGATCACACAAATGTGACAACATCGGCATTTCATTGGCCTCATAACCCAGTGATCCAAAATCGGATGGCCTGCCGATATTTTCTGAGGTCAAATAGGCGAACCCCACAGGCGGATCAGTAGAAATGAGCTGAAGTGGGAGGGTTGTGATCCCTTGCTTTCGGATCCCTTGCTTTCGGATCATAACCTCGCCGAAATAGGAAGTAGAAGAAGAAGAAGAAGATTAGACAGAGTCAAGTCAATTACCTCCTCCTTCCTTGTTGTTACAAAAGTCGGCTGGGAGCCAACATAGTTAATTACTATGAAAGACGATAGTATAAAGTCTAGGAGATGGTTTCCTCGTATGCTACATTTGCTACTGCTACTTTTGAGCATTAGTGTCGCAACACATGACTAGTCCCATCTCCCGAGTGTCATAGTACTTTAAAATACTTACTTTTTAGTAGTATTTAGTACTATTTATTATTTCATTTAACATAATTTATAGTATAATAGATAGATATTATATTATTATTGTCCTATAAATGAGAATTTTATATACAATAAAAAAATAAATATTAGTAAAAGAAAACGATTAAGAAATTGCCTTCAAGGTGAAAAGAGAATTCAAGATCATTGGTAGAGTTTACAAAAAAAAAAGATATAGATTAGCAACAAATTGAAGATAGAAGTAAAGGTTTCCTATGACTAGTCTGCATATCTAACCCTTGGTCTCTACAGGCAATAATTCATTGCAAGAAATATGTCAAGCAATCGAAATTTCCAATGGAGACCGCAAATTTCTTGAAATCATTCATTTTATGAAATAGATTTCTGCTTTTATTTCTTGCCATCTCTGAGGACATAAACCCTGAAATAAATTTGACAGGGACTGTCAATTTGAGCTTTAGTACAAAGAAAGCATGGCTGATTGGTGCCTGACATGAAGTCTGCAATAAATTTAGATTTAGATTTATTGGTTACAAGAAAATCGCTGTACGTGTAAGAGCAAAACATTTATAAATAGTACAGGTGGCAAGTAAACATATTTAAAAACAAGACTTTCAAAAGGACTTACGAATAATGAAAGAAAAGAAAAGATACAAAAGAAATTTAATATATACACCAAGTAGACTAAAATAAAAAGTGTAATTTCAGTTAAGATGCGAAATGAGAAAAACAAGCCGTTGAAAATTGCCTATACTCGACTATAGACCTCACCCGGTGAGGCAGATTGTTCCAAAGACGGATAAATATGTCTCGTCGAGACCCGGTTTCAAGCAAGAATTGGTCGTTGCTTACTCTTACATGATATGGTTGAAAATGAAATTTCTTCACAAAATTTGCCCAGCAAATGAAAACATAGAAATTTCTAAAATGATGTCTAAAATGAAGTGCGACATAAATATGTCTCATGGAGACTCGAAGTAAGAGCTCGAGTTACCTGACAAATGTTGAAATAATATACGAGCAGCACCAACATTTTTCCTGTCATAAAGCCTTTTGATTCTGAGAGGGAGTGAATTCCACACGCGGATGGCATTGACAAAAAATTGTCGCTCAGAAACTCGGTATGAAACACGCAGAGGCATTAAACTTAGGAGCGATTTGATTGCGAGAAGTTAATTTTTTCAAATAAATATTTTGGTTGTTTACTGATTATAATTTTATGTAGAACCTTAAGTGTACAAAAGTAAAGATATGTGTCTAATGTACACCCAAGAATATTTTTGGCATATGCAGATACGTGGTCATAACGACTCAAACCGAAAACGTATCACGTAAGGTTATTAAATGCAACATTTAATTTTCTTTTGATGTTAGCACTGTAACAGTGAAAGATCCCAGAGCCATAGGTAATGGTAGCTATAAGTAGAGATCGTACTAGCATTAACTTAGTATTGACAGGAGTAAAGTGCTGTGACATAGAAAGATTTCTAAGTGAAATATGTATCCTACCAATAACCGCACAAACATGGGTATCCCAAACCAACGTACAGTTGAACCACAAACCTTTAGCCTTCTCTACAAATTCAATAGGTTAATTCCCATAGTATATTGCGGGAAAACTATTAGAATTTAACTTCGTTAAATTCGATCAACCATTTGGATTTACCAGGGTTAACCATCAAGGAGTTCTCTTCAGACCAGCTTCGAATATTTTGGAGATCTTCGTTGAGCTTATAAGCCGTATCTTCAACTATCCCCAGCTTGCAACTAAGATATAATTGTACGTCATCCGCATACATACGAGGGCAAGGTGAAAAGTTCTCGGCCTGACAATGAAAGACTGCGATTTTCAGTTAAAAAATGATTTTATCTTTTCTTTCCCTTGACTTCAACACACATAGTCCAGCGTTTCTCCAACATCAGTATTCCTTCTCGGAAGTGAGAGTCTGGAAGGCTGTGAAAATATTCATCTACGGCCCTCTCAACTTCTGCATTGGATGCGAAGCGCTTCCCAGAAACAAATTTCTTCAAGTTTGGTAACAGGTGGAAGTCTGAGGGTATCAAATCAGGTGAATAGGGGGGATGGCCGAGCAAATCGTACCCCAAATTCCGCAGTTTTCCCATCGTCAACGCACACTTGGGTACAGGTGCATTGTCCTGGTGAAAGATGATTTTTTTCTTCTTCAAGCCAGGCCTCTTCTCGCGAATTTTGGCATCCAGCTGGTCAAGAAGGTTGGAGTAATATTCGCTCGTAATTGTTCTGGCTTTCTCAAGGTAATCAATTAACAGGATCCCTTTCGCATCCCAAAACACACTGGTCATGACCTTTCCGGCAGATGCGATCGACTTCGCTTTTTTTGGCGCTGAGCAACCGGCTTCCACCCACTGCTTCGACTGCTGTTTCATTTCTGGCGTGTAGTGGTGTCTCATCCATGTCTCATCCATGGTGACAAATCGCCGCACAAAATCGGTCGGATCCCTATTGAATCGGTGCAAAGATTGCCGCGAAATTCGTTTGCGCATTTGCTTTTGATCGGCATTCAGCAAATACGGCACCCATCTTGCGTAGAGCTTTCGCATCCCTAAGTTTTTGTGCAAGATGTTTCGCACCCTCTCTTCCAATATACACACTGCCTCAGCTACCTCACTCACATTTACTCGCCTATCGTCCAAAACGATATCATGCACTTTTTCGATGGTTTCGGGTGTGGTTGTGGTTTTTAGCCGTCCTTCACGTGGGTCATCTTCGAGGGACGTGCGACCACGTTTAAATTCAGCTGCCCACTTTTTAACGGTTGACATGGAAGGAGCAGAGTCCCTGTAAGCTTTTGTCAACTTTGGATGAATTTCTTTTTGGGTTAACCCATCCAAAACGAAAAATTTTATGACCGCGCGATATTCAAGTTTATCCATTTTAACAAAAAACATGCAAGACGTCTACTGCAAAAATTCGTGTAAACAAACTACTTGAGAGAACAAGTTGAAACTTGTCATACAAACTAATGAGAAGTGCACCCAGGCAGGAAACATAAATTTTTGCTGATTGGAATACTACCTATGCGTCAGGCCGAAAACTTTTCACCTTGCCCTCGTATGTATTGGTGAGTTCCTAATGATTTGCGGAAGATCATTAATCGAATGGTGAAGAGCAAAGGTCCGAGGATAGACCCTTGAGGTACACCCGCAGATGTTTTCTTTAATTCAGACGCTACATCGTTAACTACAACTGCTTGTTTTCGACCATCGAGATACGTAGAAATTAGATTAAAGGCAGCGGGTGAGAACAAATACAACATTTTAAGTTTTGAAATGAGTCGACTGTGGTTAACCATGTCAAAGGCATTAGAAAAGTCTAAAAGCGTCAGAAAAGTTACCATGTCATTGTCCAAAGCAAAAGCAATTAGCAGATCTTCTGTTATTATACTCTAAGAAGGCCAGTTTTACAACTGTGACTTCGTCTGAGTCCAGATTGGTTTGAACAAAATAACTTTTTGCGTTTGAGGATAGCAGACATTGACAGTGAATCAATTTCTTCAAAACATTTGATTAGAAAGGAAGGATAAAAATGGGTCTGTACTCAGCTGGAGAATCAGTTGAAGCTTTCTTCTTGAGGATTGGGATAATTTTTGATATCTTCCATACACTGGGAAAAGTGAAGGGTGTTAAAATATTATTAAACACGTAGGTTATTATCGGGAGAAGGTACGGTAGAATTATTTTTATAAAAATAGGATGAATTCCATCAATACCAACAGATTTTATATCAAGAATGACTTTAACCACATCAGCTTGCTTGACTCTTTGGAATTCAAAGAAGAGATTACTAGAATGTATGATTCTGGAAGGTTAAGTGCTCCTATGGGATGTTGTCTGTACTCTTACAAATTCATGGTTGAGCTGATTGGAATCGATATCATCCATTTAGTTATTTTTTTAAGCAAATTAATTTTATAAATATTAATCCAAAATATTTTATTGTTTAATTTATAAAACGTTTCAAATTTTTAACAGAACTTACGGCAGGACTATATAGGATCCAGATTCATACCGACGCTACCTTTCTACACAAGATGAGACACACATTTTCAACTGTTTGCTTTAATCGCTTTTACGGACGCCACTGTACAAAACACCTGCTCTTCTCGTATTCAGGATATTTTATTTGTTCTCATTGCATTAAAGCTCTGAGTGCAGTCTCAATTTATTTTTATTTTTTGAGTGAAAATGAAAGCGCTCTCTAAAGAAATGTATTCATCTTTGCATCTGATTCGACTCACAGCTGTTGAGCGAATTGCCGCTACTATGAGAGCAGCTATAGTAAATCCGCGATGCTGTCGTCATCATCGACACGCTAAACGATGTTTGCTACAGCCAGCAAGTTCAGCCTTCCCAATTCAATTCCCAATCGTTTTAGTAAGCTTTCAACTCTCGTCGACGTCGAACTAAAGTGACTAACAGTACCCAACCCTCATGTTGAATCGTGGCTCTTCTAAGCCGGCAAATTGTGCTACGTAGTAAGACTACCTCCCACTATCCGATAGTGTGTCTACCATTTCCCAACCAGTACCTGTTTTCTATTACAAAACCAAAAAAAATCGATTTGTCTTCACCTAACCCACAGAGAGTGCTTGTACACTAGTTTGGGAAAATTGTAGTTTTCCTTAAAATTTATGAAAAAATAAATAAATTCCGCTGAATGAAATTAATTGCTTAGTGTAAAAATAGAAAAGAGCATTTTTGCTGATACCCAACTTGTGAATTAGCCATCGCGTGAAAATGAGGTGAGGCTAAGTTAAATAAAATAAATGTTAAATGCTTAAATATATTTATTTACTTTGCTGTAAAAATCATTTGATATTGTGAGTGGTTAAGGTTATTGCTTTACGTTTGCTGTCAAGGTGAATGTATAAAGCTCGACTCTACTGCATTGTTTGCCGGTACACATTGTTAAGCGATGACAATAATGATTCTATGAGTAGCGAGTTGATTAGTGTAAACAGACGGATGGGAATGTGTAACTTGTTTTTCTTTTCTATAGAATATACATTTTATTAAGGTGTGACATCACCTCTGTTTTGTAGTTCTCCAGTGGTTCTTATTCTAGCTCTTTTGTTTCTGGCGACAATCTAGAGAAACATCTTCTAAAGTCTGATCACGTACCTGCATAGGTTTGATTGCCTTCAAATGTCAATATGATTACATCATACATGAAATCTGGGACATATTGCCAGTGCGGCAATGCGCCAGTAATGTATACTCCACCCACTTCTTTGAAATTACTAGTTTTGAAGTACAATTCATACTTGATCCTGCATGAATAGGATATACAATTTGCGTGACTGATTTTTGAATAATGTATTGTCGAACAGTTAATTTGATAGTTCACAATACCTTTCCTTTAATAGCTGACATTTTGAGCACGATTTCTATTTGTATCCCAGAAGGCAACTTTATCCTGCATGCCACTCGTATGAAGCTCCTTTGCATGTGGAAGAACTTGTGACCTGTAACACTTTCTATAATTTTCCTTTCAATGAGACATACAAAAATTCATAGCGAAAGGGAATCTAAAAAGTGCAAGCTCTTTTCGCCTGTAGTAGATTGAGGATTGGAAGGACTCCACCAGTAGTCTTTCAGCTAAACTCCTTTTTTTTTATCCATCGTCAGGTGTTTTATTATTCTACTTCGAGAACTGGTTGATAGAAGAATATAACGTGTAGGTATGCCGACATCTGATGTTAGGTTTGCGTTTGCTATTGAATGACTCAGAAGTTGTTAGGTTTGAAGATACGTATTGATGTGTTGAAACTTTTATAGCTACTTACATGTATAAATTATATACTCGTATATAAATACTTTATTACTTACATTTAGTGCGTAGTTTACTAATTAGAAACGTATATATTTATGTTAATATCTGAAGAATGTCGAATTTAGTGAAAACGCGTTTAGGTGTAACATCGAATCAACCCATTCTACAATAATTAGATGACCGGCTTTGATGTTATATTTCTTGCAAAGCATATCTTAAATTAATTTATTAAACAATTTTAGTTCAAAAAATGTCCCACTGCCATGCTTTTCTTGATTTTCAGAACGCATTTGAAGGCGTGTGAGACCTGACTTTAGGTTAGGAAGTGGGTTGGCGCAGGGAATAGAAATCCTCTACACCACACTCAGGTTAATATACACCCATTGTGATACCCGTGGGAGGAAAGAAAGATAGATTGAATCCCTTCCTCGTGAAATATGTACGTTTATGTGCATAGCCTAGTAGAAAGCATTTAATACTTACTGTGCCCGAGGTACAAACCATTCAGAAGATTTAACGAAGTTTGCGATGTCGTTTATCGGTCTGTTGAACAATTCTTCTAAATCCGAAGAACTTGATAGAGGCCTGGACAGTGCCAAAGAAAGTGGATAATGTCCTCCAGAACCTCGTCGTCACCAAAGCCCCCACAAAGGTCTTCCTTCGTCACATGTAACTTTTTCATGTGGTATCGCATAGTGTTATGCCCCGTAATGACTCCTATGAGAGTAGAGAGGAATTTTCTATCACTCTGCATAAGTCTATTTGTTCTTGTTCTGTCGAATACCATATAGGCCATATCTTCTTCGTGGTGATAAAAGTGTCTAAAGCTTACTTACTTACTTACTTAGGTGGCGCTACAGTTCGGGGTGAACCTGGGCCTCAACCAACAAGCCTCTCCATTTAGCTCGGTCTTTAGCTAATTGCCTCCAGTTGCGCACTCCAAGTTGGTCGAGGTCCCCTTGAACTTGTGCGCGCCACCTACGGCGATAATTCCCTCTACTGCGTCGTCCCTCGGGGTTAGATTCGAAGACTCTGCGGGCCGGAGCGTTGGTGTCCATTCGCTCTACATGTCCTAGCCATCTCAGACGTCCAATACGCAGTTTTTTGACTAGGTCGATGTCGCTGTACAGCTCGTATAGTTCGTGATTGAATCTTCTCCTCCAAAACCCGTCAACGCAAACGGGACCGAAAATCTTACGAAGAATTTTTCTCTCGAAGCGACCAAGGATATCTTCATCCTCTTTTAATAAAGTCCATGTTTCAGGGCCGTAAAGCAGGACTGGGATGATCAAGGTCTTATATAGAGTCTCCTTAGTTGTTCGAGAGAGGGCTTTACTGTTGAATTGCCTTATAAGCCCAAAAAAACAGCGATTGGCAAGAGTTATTCTTCGATTGATTTCTGCGCTGATTTTGTTTGCTGAATTTATAGCAGAGCCAAGGTAGACAAAGTCCCTTACTACCTCGAAGTTATAGCTGCCCACGGTGACGTTTTGTCCAATTCGTCGATGTTGGTTTTCCCTTCTAGTTGACAGCATATACTTGGTTTTGCCCTCGTTTATCGCCAAACCCATTTTGGCCGCTTCCGCCTCAATGCTTGCAAAAGCACCGGTGACAGCCCGCTGAGATCTTCTGATAATGTCTATATCGTCGGCGTATGCAAGCAGTTGTACAGACTTGTAATAGATTGTGCCTCCGGTGTTGGCTTGTGAGTTCCGCACAATCCGTTCAAGTACAATATTGAAGAAGTCACATGACAGCGCGTCACCTTGTCTAAAGCCTTTTTTGACATCAAAGGTCTCGGTGAGGTCATTACCGACCTTGATGGAGCAGCGAGCGTTCACCATCGTCAGCCTGCACAGGCGGACAAGTTTGGCAGGGATGTCAAAACTAGACATGGCTCTATAAAGCTCTTCTCTATAGATGCTGTCATAGGCGGCCTTGAAATCGATAAAGAGGTGGTGAGTATCGATTTGGAATTCTTGGGTTTTCTCCAGGATCTGCCGAAGTGTGAAGATTTGATCGATGGTGGACTTTCCTGGCGTGAAACCGCACTGATAGGGTCCAATCAGGCTGTTGATAAAAGGTTTCAGGCGTTCACACAATATCGCAGAAAAGATCTTGTATGCGATATTGAGGAGACTGATGCCTCTATAATTGGCGCAGTTGAGGGGGTCTCCTTTCTTGTGGATCGGGCAAACGATGCTGAGATTCCATTCATCAGGCATACACTCCTCTGACCAAATATTAGAAATGAGTTGGTGTATGCACTCTACCAATTCATCCCCAGCTGCCTTGAAAGGTGTCTAAAGCGGTTCACCTATTATTCGCCTCGGTAAGAGGCAAGTGGCACAAGGGGTCGAATTGGTTCAAGTTTAGTGCTAAGCCTCCTCTAGCCAGTTCGTTCGCTTTCTCAATCCCTAATATACCCTCATGTCCAGGGACCCAGCAGAGCTTTGCCTTGTGCTGTGTTCCAAGAATCTTGAGCTCTTCTCTACAACACTTCATAAGCTTCGATTTTATTTCTGTAGCAGATATTACTTTTATCACTGCCTGGCTGTCGATGAAAAATATGGTATTGCTGTCATCGTAGTCTCTCGGGCTTTTATTGCCACTGCTAGGGTTTCTGCCTGAAAAACGCTGCTGTAATTCGGAAGCCGAACTGCCAAGGAGATACCAAGCGATTCAAAGAAGATACCTGCGCCTACACCTATTTCCATTTTGGATCCATCAGTATACCCAACTATGGAGTGTTCGTTAGGTGTTCTGTCGTTTTCCCATTCTCCCTGCTCAGATAGGTGCTTAGAAATGATCTCTTGAAGTCTAGTTATGGCGTAGTGTGGTCTGTAATAGATACATTGCTAAGATATATCTGTAGGATCGTAGTATGACCCATTGCATCTGTTTAGCATAATCTTACACGACTAGAAAGCTATCGTGGCTTTGTTGACTCTATCGTTAATGTTCAGTCTCTAGTTCAGTATCCTATCGAGCACCGGGCCGAGGTATCTCGCACTGCTTGAGATGCTTAGGGGGATACCCCTTACAGAAAGTGTTACGAATTGTGGAATTATCATTTTGTTAGTGAATAGTACGTCTGTTTTTTGGAGATTGACCGCTAGTCCATATCTCTTCGTCCAGGAATCAATGGTTCTTAGCGCCCCTTCTGGTACAACTGGTATGTCAAATTGAAAATTACGTTCTGTCTGCTTTCGTAGGACATAATCCAAATACATTCGTACGTATGACGGAAGTTTTTTTTCTGCAATTACCGATCCGTTGACAGAGGACGCAATTTGATCCCAGATATATGGCTTCCTCGGCTGTTTTTGACGAAGCGCATCCTGTCGGTCAAATTTCGGGTCACTCGTTTGAGCATTTGGGGCTTTATCCCACCAATAACGCGCTGAATATTGGCTTCCAAGGCCTGAATAGTTTGCGGTTTATCAGCATGCACCAAAGACTTTACATAGCCCACAAGAAGTATTCCTGTCTGACTGTAACATGAGCCCCGGCCTCATTTAAAAAAAAAAAAGGAACCGATGGTGCCACCAGCGTGAAGATCGCATCAAGCAGTACATTTTTGTGGATGTAATTGAGTCTCAAGAGTCTCTTCTGGATTTGCTTCACTCCAACTTGATTGTCTCTTCTGATCTTCAATAGCCGTGGAAGGTATCTATGATGGAACGCTGAAACCATCCATTACTAATTTGGGACAATTTTAAGAAAGTTGAAAATATTGAATGGAATTTTTGAATTTGGTTTTAATTGTCTGCCTTCAGGTACATAAATGGCCTTCGAAGTAAATGTCCACTTTTTTAAGTAATGGTTATAATTTTTTTCCAGAGAATATCCGTTCTCATAAGAGCTTATGAATCAATTCGATTTGTAACGAAACACTGATCGAAATCCGGTATTCGCAAACAGGAATATTATTCTTGAAAGTATTACTCAATAATTAATTCAGTCAGGATGTGCAAGTTTAAAGAACTTATTTATAAATCTTTGTTATTGTGCTTAATACACTTCGCATTTTTCTTTTTGAAACATTCAGCCTTATCTTGAATAATCTAGACATACAGTGCTGTTTAAAATGAATTGGGACAAACACTTTTTTAAACGTAATTTTAGGAAGGCTATGGTTTTTAGGATGTGCGAGCTGTTGAGCATAAGATTAGCAGAGATTCACACGTCACAACGGACAACCAAGGTCAACACGACAAGGGGATGGACAGGGTGGGGTGCTATCGCCCCTAATATGGAGTCTTGTTTTGGACGAACTGCTTGATAAGTTAACTAACCTCGGCAAACAAGACTATGCTGATGACATAGTATTCATCGCCAGACGTAAGTTTGAGGAAACTGCGTGTGATATCGTACAAAGGGGGCTAAAAGTAACGCATGAATGGTGCCACTCAGCTGGGCTAAACAAAAGCCCAGCTACAACAACTACAGTATTTTTCACGAGAAAAAGAATACTCGACGCACGACTGAAATATATCACATTATCAGGCACAACACTGTAATATTCTAGCTGGGATTAGTACAAAAATAAAACCATCTTTAGTGTATTTCAACTGTTTATTTATTAGCAATTACCCATCCCCCGAACACCCCCCTCAAAGGTATTCTGAAATGTCGTCGATAAACATCACAAATGCTTGATTGCTAAAGTTGCGTCCTTGTTTTACTCCTGTAATGGTTTCGAAGAAATTCGACAGTTGTTTACCGTCCCAAACAGCTGACGACGTTTTTTCGTACAACTTTTCAATTAGTTTTCCAAATTTCCTTGACAGACCAACGTTATACAGTTTATAGAAAAGTGCACTTCTATCCACTGTATCGAAGGCCTGAGGTCTACGAAAAATGCATAGAGTTTTTTCTTACCTCTAATGAAGTTCTGCGCTACGCTGGTAAGAATAAAGATTTGATCTATTGTTCAGTAGTTCTCACGAAAACCTGCCTGAAATTCGCTTAGAAGTTTATTTTGTGAAGTCCAATATTTGAGACGCTTAGCCAATACATCCATTAATATTTTCAAAGCAGAGTTTAAAAATGATATACCTCTGTAGTTTTCTGTCTCGTTAGAGTCCCCTTTTTTAAAGATTGTAAAAATTACACTCTGTTTGAAGCTGATTGGGACGTCTCCTGTTTCAAAAATTCGGTTGAATTCCTTAGTCAGTATTTCTTGTAGATCATTGTTCGCATATTTGTAGAATTCTACTGGTATTCCGTCACTTCCCGCGGAGGTGACAGAACATGCTGGATGTCACTGGGGATAAACTGATGACTGTGGTGAAGGTGGAATATGGAGTAAACCGATGAGCACGCTAGCAGCTCTGGTAAATAGGTGGAGTTGTTAGAGTTAGTTGGTAAACAAACCATGCAGTGCGATGGTACTTTTTGTGGATGCTACAATACTGACAAAAAAAAAAAAACATACAGAAGATATATCTTCTACAGCTAAATGTGCTCCTTGATATGCAGAAGCCTAGCGTGCAAATCTTGGGGATGCAGTCATTCTAAGATGGATGTACCTAGCCGTTGTGAGGCCAATGATCACTATGGGCCGTAGTATTGGCAAAACAAATCAGTTCAGTCACAACAAGGAAAACACTCAACAAAGTGCAACGACTAGTGGATTACTAGAGTCATGAAAACTTGCCCAGCCGCAGCCATGGAGGTACTCCTGGAACTCACTCACTTGTACCTTGTGGTAGAGGGTTGCACAAACACAACGACCTTCATCGGGGCAAGAGAATTCGAGGTGCAAAGTAAAAAAATACTTCCTCTGCTCTAGCGATCAGTATTTGGAAATTCAGCTTTGAAAATAATTTCCTGTCGAAGCACAGTAATAAAGGACTGCTGGAGGAGTATTTAGGCAACGGGCAAGAGCACCAGTATTTTTCAGGCCGAAATATACCATAGACAGATGCGTCAAAATCAGTCTTGAGAGAAACTGCAGGAATTGCGGTGTAGCAATAATGTCAGACAGTCAAGCAGCCATTAAAATACTAGACGCACATGTCGTCAAGCCTAAACATGTGTTAGAATGCACAAGCTTAATGAGTAAGGCAGAAGAAAAAAAGAAAAATGGTGCTGGTAACGAAGCAGCAGACAAGACAAGGGGTAGCAGAATTCTTAATAGGTCCTGAACCATTTTGAGGATTAGGGGACCATACCATAAAAGAAGAATTCAGGAAATAAGAAAGAGAAAGCAGGGCAAGTACCTGGATCATCTCATCACTCGTATGAAGCAAACGAAGAAACTGCTAGGAACTATACTGGAAAACTTTCGAAGCATGTATCATTCTAAATAAGAATAGTCTACACTTCCTAACAGGTTTCCCAACGGGGCACTGTAAACTCAAGGAACATCTAAGGAAACTAGGTATTGCAGATTCTGCAACGATTCCAGTAAGATTCCCGAGCGCATTCTGGAGTCTTGCGGGGCCCTAACCCAAAAAATAATTAAATATTTGAGCAAGTACCAAATATCAGACGAGGATACATCAACCATAGACCAGCTTCTCATTCTAAAATTCCTTAAAGAACCTTGTTGTTTATTCTCGCCGATTTTATTCTTCTTATGCGAAAATATTTATTTTTATTTGCTGATTAGCTATTGATGTACTTATAATAAATACACTATTCTCCTATTTATTTGCTGATTAGCTATTGATGTACTTATAATAAATACACTATTCTCCTGTGGGCGGCGTGGCGAAAGTGGTTAGTGTGTCGCGCGTGAGGTTCCAAGTTCGAATCCCAGGAAGCACCAAAAATGTTTTTCACTGTCCCATCTCTCGCGAATGCCTGACAAACATCCGAGAGTATTGTTGTCTCGAAAAAGCTTCTCAAACCAAATTGCCCTTCGGATACGGCACTAAACTGTAGGCCCCTTCCATTCGTGTGAAGAATATAACACACACAACATGTGTGGTTGCGAGAAGCTATGCCCTGGCACTTAAGGAGCTGTTGCGCCAAATAAAAAAAAAATCTCCTGTATTTTGAGGTAATTATAGGCTTCCAATTGAAGGTTAGAGCGAAGTTGCAGGTAGAACGAGTTGATAAGAAAATGCTGTGAATTATGATAGTAGGATAAGTCTCAGGCCTGACACACTTCGTAAGTTCCAAAAACCCGTATGCCTTAGAAGTTTTCGGTTTCCAAGGATCCCAAACATATGTACCTTCCGCGTAGGGGTGAACTGCCTGTAAATTCTCCGATTTCTTCGTAATTTGATCCCTTAATACATTTTATATACCACGAAAGATGGCAGCACTAATATGTACTTGGCGTTTAGAGAAAGGCAAGACAATAAATAATACGCAAAAAATATCAATTCTATTTCTATGTATCTATATCTGTCTAAATGATGAAGTACCTCTTGACAATTTGTTATCAAAAAAATAAATAAAAATAAATCCACTTCTCCAAAACGATCAATGATATCACGCATCTGTATCATTGCCAAAGTATTTCTATCTCTGTGCTAAATATACACAAAGGGAAATTCATACAACAAACAAACATCTGTAAATTACTGACTCAATTTCTTCTTTTTTTTTAATCATTTCAGTTCGTTGGAAGAACTCGATCAGACTCTAGCATCGTTACCAACTGAAACGCCGGATGCGTCATTGAGTACTGAAACTACTGGAATAGAAAACGACATCAACATGGCTGCCGCTAGCAAGGAAGTGGATCCCGAAAAGGAAGCTATAAAGATGGCGGCCAACACCGCCGAGGAGAGTATCTTTTCTCTTATGTACACAGTGGCCAAGAAAATCGCTGTTGTTGGAGCTATCTACTTGGTCGGCTATATGGGCTGGTCAGTGGCATGGCTTATTGCACCGGTTATCTTATCAGCTGCCCGAGACCAATTCCGTAAAACCACAGAGAAGAAAAGGAGCGTAGCCAAGGCATCTGCGATGGCATCTGAGAAAGATGTGATTCTCGCAAGAATCGATGAACTACCAGCTTGGGTAAACAATTTTATATTTGTTGTTGTGTACGAGTACATATGTACACAATGTCGTACTTAGTCTGGGTGCTATTGATATGAAATAATTTGTTTACAATGTTTTTGTATACCGAAAGCGGTGCTTTTGAAAATTAGGAAAGGCCATTAAGCCTTATCAGTATCCCCAGCTGCGTTGAGGGCTATAAATTTATCAACACAATTAGACGAAAGCAGAATAATGTTTACTTAATTATACCAAGCAATTTGAAGTTGGGATTGCATTAGACGCTATTTTTAGCGGGTGACTGAGATCTTAGTAATGGATGTTGAGGCAGTAGGTATACAAATAGTGATAACATTGTTTGGTTAGATTGCTGAAAACTGAGATGCCCAAAATAATTGAGAGCATGGATCTATTCTTAGGGTGAAGTTCATTAGAGATCTAGTGCCATTTGCGAATTTTTAAAGTGCCAATCTAGAGTGAATTGAATGGGATCATAGCTTCGACAACTTGATGTAACCTCAATCTGAAGGCCTTTCCAATATTGAGTACTATCATCACTAGAATTTTCAAAACTATTCGATTTGAGACACAGCAAAATATTTGGGTCTCATTATGGAGAAGAAACTAAGCTGGAAGCCTAGTATTAAAGAAAGAGTAAAGAAAGCTACAGTAGCACTTTTCTCCTGCAAAAAAGCTATTGAGAATAGATGGGGTTCACAACCCCGAATCGCTTACTGGCTCGGTCATTAGACCGATACACATACGGGGTGTTTATCTGGTGGACAGGCTTAGAAAAGCTATAAATCGCAATTATCTAAGTAAAGTCCAGCGTAAAGCTTGTCTGTGCATGAGCGGAGCACTACGTACAACACCCTCTGCGGCACTGGACATTTTGTTTCATCTGATACCCCTCGATATATTCAGCAAGCAAATGGCAGCGAATGCAGCCGTTCGCCTTGAAGCTACCCAAGAGCGGTCAAGAAAAGGATTTGGCCACGCTTCCATTCTGAATAAATTAAAAATCTCTCCGAACAACATGGACTACACCATCGCACGTCTAAATTTTGATAGGAACTTCATCGTCACCATCCCTTCCAGATCACTTTGGGAGGGTGATGCACTTTTAGAAAATGAGTCAATTCACTTCTACACTGACGGGTCGAAAATCGAAGACGGAGTTGGTGCAGGTGTTTTCTCTGACAGGCTTAATCTTAAGCTCTCCTTCCGTCTTCCAAATCATTGTAGCGTGTTCCAGGCGGAAATAATGGCGGAAATAATGGCGATTACAGAAGTCTTATCTTGGCTTAAAAAAACGTAATATCTATTAGAGATATCCGCATCTTTTCAGACAGCCAAGCAGCAATCAAACCCCTGGAATCGACCTCTATAATTTCCTTAGTAGCTCTAGACTGCCGATCGTCTCTTGTGGAGGTGGCTGAGCAGTTCAATTTTCACTTGCGCTGCTTGCCGGGGCATAAGGACATTCCAGGGAATTGTAAGGCCGATGAACTCGCCAGAATAGGAACAACTATACCAATCCTGCCGGATAAAGGCACCTTAGGTATACCAATCGCTACGCGCAAACTTAAATTTAAAATGGATGCTGTCGAGAGTACAAATCTTAGGTGGACAAATGGATCAACATGTCTAGCGACAAAACAGATTTGGCCGAAGCTGGATCTAATAAGTTCTAAGAATTTGATTTCTCTCAGTAAATTGCATATCTGCGCTGTAATAGGTGTCATCAATGGACACTGTCTAATAGGCAAGCACAAGGCTACAAGGCAGAAGAAAGTTTCACTTAGGAGCCCCCTATTACAACTATTTAGGCGACCTGATAGATATTGATATTAAGAGCCTCCTATGCTTCATAAAAAGCTTAAAATGGTTTAACGAGTAGGTAGAGATAAACTTTCTCCCATTATCCACGTGGTATCACAATGGACTGGACGTCTACAACGCCAGTGTGTCGTTATGTTCGAAGTTGTATAGCAAGCTTCAATTTTGTGCAATTCATATCCAATACTCATCAACAACTCAATAAATCTTGTGCAAGACGCTCTTATATCGGCTTGTCACGATTACTGTCTTCGGAGAAATAGACGCTAAATATGGCGTTTTCGGTCACTGCACTGCAGCTTTCTGATAAATACTCAAGCGCATTTTGTTACGATTTTCACATCACTATTTTAGTTCAACAGTTCATTTCGCAAACACCTAAATCAGAATTTGCCCATTGTAGCAAGGATCTCTCTACTATCTTTCCCCAGCCATCTTGCCAGCAAGGTCTTTACTCTGCTACAGCTTTTGTACTAAATACCATGTCGCCAATCGTCCTCATTGTAGTAGTTCCATTGGATCCCGGTCCAGATGACTGTCTGTAACGGATCTGGCAGCACTACAACTGTCATCATCATCAGCAGTTAGTTCCACAGTTCATCCCTATTAGTCTGGAGCTTCGTCGGAAATCTAGTACTTTCAAAAATGTTCTAGAGGTTCTTGTATTTGATATAAATACACCAGTCAACAGATGTAGGACACAGACGATCTACTGAGAAATAAAGTAGTGCGATTAATATGAGAATTTTAAAATTGGTGTTGTAGATAAACGATATTTTGATTGAAAATGAAGTTGTAACGACAATTTAACTTTCTAATAATTAAGAATACAGATATCTCGTGAGTTAAAAATGTGTATCTTGCACTAATTGGTGTCGAAGGGACTGTTACTCTAGCGTCTAGGATGTGTCACTTGTTAGTAAACACATCTAGCTTGATCCTTGTTACTTTTTTTTTTACTAAGATATCGCTCATGACCAACAGACAGCAGTAGTAGCCTGGCTATTGGCGTATAATTCATTGTCAAACATCTGCCGAAGACTTCCACCGATGTGATGAAATACGGAGAGAATCAAGGATCTTGGTGGCTACTACATGCTAAATAGTGCAAAAGTATGCTCGTTTAAATTAATGGAAATGATTCCATTCGAGAGAATAAGGATCAGCCGCCCACAAGTATCGCATAGTTGCAGTATGTGCTACGCAATTCGAATCAATGTCAAATTTGAAAAACTTGTCCCAATACAGTTGTGGGGGACAATTTCTGTAGTCTTTTGCATAAACTTCAACTGCCCACAAATTATTCTGTTCCTAAGATCACCGTAACAATTAATGAGTACAATAATTACATAACGACCAATTTTCAGGTATACTTCCCCGATGTTGAACGCTGTGAATGGGTCAACAAAGTAAGTGCGCTCTTATGTCCTTCCAATAACTTATCTAAACTAACTTCCTATCTCTCTCAAGATCCTGAAACAAGTGTGGCCAAATGCAAATCATTTCGCCCGGACTCTAGTTAAAGAGACAATCGAACCAAATGTCGCTAAAGCTCTAGCCAATTACAAAATGCACGGATTCCGCTTTGACAGAATTATCCTGGGCACAATCCCACCCAGAATTGGTGGGGTTAAAATCTACGATAAGAATGTAGATCGTAATGAGATCATTATGGACTTGGATCTATTCTATGCCAGTGATTGTGATATTAATTTCTATTTGGCTGGCGTGAAAGGTGGCATCAAAGATTTCCAAATTCATGGATGGGTTCGCGTAGTAATGAAACCATTGATCCGTTCAATGCCACTGGTTGGTGGTCTGCAAATTTTCTTCCTCAACAATCCAAATGTTGATTTCAATTTGGTTGGAGCCATCGATTTTCTAGATATGCCAGGATTAAGTGATTTGCTAAGACGAATTATTGTCGAACAGATTGGAGCGATAATGGTTTTACCTAATAAGCTGCCAATCACGTTGAGCGAAGATGTACCAGCTACTGCTTTAAAAATGCCAGAACCTGAGGTAAAATTTTGAATTAAACAGTTTTCTTACAAACTTACCAATGTTTCCTTTTTGTTTAGGGAATTTTAAGGATTCATGTTGTGGAAGCTAAGGATTTGATGAAGAAGGATATTGGTGTTTTGGGTAAGGGTAAATCCGATCCCTATGCCATCATCAATGTTGGTGCTCAAGAATTCAAGACGCAAACCATTGATAATACTGTTAATCCCAAATGGGACTACTGGTGTGAGGTGAGTTTAGGGATGAGTTCTTGTGGAATTTAAAGCAATATTTTTAGAGCAAAAGCAAATCGTTTGATGCAAAAGGAATTAAGTGCAAATTTAGTTTGAATTTTTGCAAACTTAACACGAATCATTTTATTTTTTTTTTATAAATTTTACGTTGTTATCTATATTATTCTAACATTTCAAAAAGGCGAGACACTCTTTTCATGTTGTTTCAAACTCTTTCCTCTGCATGTGTCTTCCAGCAAGGTTTGAGGAAAAGTTCTTCAAAAATTAGGAAACTATAAAAATCAAAAGTATTAAGAAAAAAAAAGTTAAATTTAAATGCCCAGGATCAAAATTAAACAAAAAAACTAAATAAAATAAAAAAAAATAATCAATTTAGAGAAGGGAAAAATTACTCAACTTTTGCTTGCAAAATTTCGGAATGCTTCTAGCGGTATGTGAGATTGAATTTTATATTTTTATTTATAACTTAAAGCGTATGCATATTTTTTTTGGACATTCTATTGCTAAAGAGTATAATAAGCTTTTTAAAAACGTTTGCAGGGGCATTATAGACTATAATTTGCAAGACCTAAAATTCAAGCCTGCACTTTACTATTTATTTTACAAGCCAATATATTAAACTAGCATAGTTATAGTGCGATTAAAATGGTTTTTATTCTAGTTTGAGGAAGCTGAGTTCATTTTGATAATTTTGCTGTCTCTTGCTTTACCACAGGGTGGCAGATATTTACCAATGCTGCTTATCTCTACATATCTTAGTTTTATTTTGGCTGTCGAAGGTAGTCCTAACATTTTAGTTTCGAAGGTTTTTGAAGAGATAGATAGATAGATAGGTTTTTGAAAATTGGATACCTTTTCTACTTATGGGAACATCATCTTAAAGTATTCGAAGAACTTGCTCTCCACCCAGGCATGTACCATCATTTTCTACAGACCCAGCCAAGAATATGTTCACTCGCGTACATTAAGGCAAGCGAGGTCAGCTAGATGTCATATATGGTATGCAAAGTCTCTCTGGTTGGTCTAAATGGAATTTTACTACTTAATTGACTTTTTAGCCCAAACAGCCAGTCCCTAGCTGGCTTCTTCATTTTAGACCAACACTGTAAAGCCGTTACATCAAGATCTTTGCTGATTTGTAAAGCCTTAATCAGCTTTTGGTTGAGGTTTCTGGAATGTGATTGTCTAGTCTCTGCTTAATGTTCAGAACCATATCTCAATGCCGATTGGATCAGTCTCGGCATGTTCTTTATGGCTTTTAATGTTTCTACAGTAGAGACGTAAGTGCAGCAGTAGACATGATAACAGATCATGAAAAGGAGAAGGTTCTAGAAATGACTAATGTCATAATACTCCTCACAAAGCCGCTGCATTACCAAAAAGGAAAGCAAAAATACTGCAATGTTATAGAGGTAACTTTTTTTTACATGTTCGTGACCAGGTCCGTATGGCACTACGACCAAATAGATCTATTGAGCCAGTGGCCAACTTTTAGGACAACAGTACTTCTACTACCCTTATGAAAGCGATAATTAGAGCTGCGGAGGAGTTTCTTAAGTCTGTTGGAGATGTGATCCAATGAGACTTTCCTGGCGAGCACATCTGCAGCTTCGTTGCCGTTCTTTGCCTGCATGGCCCGGTACGCACCACAATTTTACTTTATTGTATTGGGTGAAGTTTTTTTAAACTGTCGAGGCAGCTTTTTTTTTTTTTTTTTCCGAGGGTAGGTGAAAATCGTCAACAAGACACTATGAGGATCGACAGCGCGTGCTCATAGTAGTGTGGGATTCTTACCAACTAAAAAACCTCCCTTCAAAACAGACTTGTTTTTATTTTTACTACAACTAAGTATTCGACTTATCAAGTAGTTTTCGTTTCACGAAATAATGACGTTTTGCAGGTATCTTCCCATTAGAAGTTCCTGCCAGCTCCGCAGTTTAGACGCGGTTACTTATCGCGCTAGGTCTAAAGGTTTGGTTCTTTGTAGACGGCGCAGTAAATTTCTTTCTTCCAAAAGTTGGAGGACTGTAATATTTACGTGACTTTCTAGTCGACTTCTATGCTTTCTCGCGTAGGTTTGAATTTCGTCTTCGATTGTTTTAATGCCAAGGTCTCTGTGGATATCGCTATTTCTGATATACCATGGCGCATTTACAATACCTCTTAGCACTTTGTTTTCAAAAGTTTGTAAAATTTTAATATTAATTTTTTTGGTACAACCCCAGAGTTGTATACCATATGTCCATACAGGCTTTAGCACTTGCTTATATAAAAGCAGTTTGTTATATATATTAAGCTTGGAATATTTTCCAAGTAACCAATACATTTCTCGATATTTGTTATCTAGTTCTTTGCGTTTTTTCTTAACGTGCGTTTTCCATTTCAGCTTTGTATCAAGTGTCATTCCAAGATACTTAGCTTCGTTTGCAAACGGGATTTGAACCGAGTTTGAAAAGATCGGCAAATTATTTATTTTTTTATAAGTAAAATTTACATGAACAGATTTGGTCTCGTTGAGTGCGATTCGCCAAATCTTTGTCCATTCATTTACTCTATTCAAAGCTTCTTGCAGTTTTTCTGTAGTATCTTCGACCGTTTTACCTACTGTCAAGATAGCAGTGTCGTCGGCAAATGTAGCTAGCTCAGTGCCTTCTACTTGCGGTATATCACGAGTGTATAATAGATATGAGACTGGACCAAGAACGCTTCCTTGCGGCACCCCAGCCATTATTTCCTTAAAATCTGAATATTCGTTTCCACATTTGACGCGGAATAGCCTATTCGTAAGGTAGTTCTTCAAAATATTATATAGGTGCTCTGGCAGAACTTGTCGTAATTTAAACTTTAAGCCTTCGTGCCAGACCTTGTCAAAGGCTTGAGAAACGTCAAGGAATACGCTTGAACAAATCTTTTTTTCTTCAAGTGATTTTTCGATTACATGTGTTATTCGATGTACTTGTTCAACTGTAGAATGCTTACTTCTAAATCCGAATTGATGATCAGGGATGAGATGCCCTTCTTCTATAACCGGCTGTATTCGCCTAACCAATATTCTCTCGAACACTTTGGATATAATTGGAAGAAGCGAAATCGGTCTAAAAGAGGTTTTTTCATTCGGCGGTTTTCCAGGCTTAAGGACCATTATAACTTCGGCGACTTTCCATTGACTGGGAACATATTCTAGTCTAATCACGGCGTTTATAATGAACAGAAGCTTAATTAGAGCTTTTCTTGGTAGTGCTTTAAGAACCTCTCCCGTAATTAGGTCGTATCCAGGAGCTTTCTTAGGTTTAAGTTTCTTTATTTCTTCCTTAAGTTCGGTAAGCGTTGCATTTCTTATTACGCTATTGTCTATATACGACGTATTTATATTTTCAATAAGTGCTTGTCCATCAAACGGTTTGAAAGTTTCTTCCAGGTGGGCGGCGAAAACTTGCGCTTTCTCTTTATCATGCCTGGCCCATTCGTCTTGATTTTTCCTAATTGGCGCGGCTTGAATTTAAGGTTTTTTAATACCTTTTATAGCCTTCCAAAGCGAATAGTTAGAATCTTTTTCTGCCGTTAAGCTTTCTAGGTAAGTTTGCATTTCATTATTCTTAAGGTTTTTAATAGAACTTTTTAGTGAGTTGCACAAACGGTTAAGATGTGCTTTATGTTGCGGAGCCCGAGTTTGTTGCCATCTTTTACGCGCTTTTCTCTTCTCCTTAATCATCTCTTTTATTTCCTGCGGATAAATTTTAATGTAACTGGCCGGGGTTCTCTTTAGTTTGGGAGTATTCTTCCACGCGGCATCCTGTAAGATTTCGACGAAGCGATCTACTTCAACTTCAAGTTGAAGTCGAGGCAGCTTAGAACTGATTTTGTACTGATCAAGTGGGAGATCAGCGCTTTGAGCGCCGCTTGGATGTTGGTGGTAGTATGTGGATAGTAGTATCTTTGATGCCTGAGTGCAGGTTTATACTAGCGCAAGTCTCAGTAGTGTAAAGCTCGGCCTGAAAACACAGGGACTCTTTCCGAATGGATTCGATAATTTATAATTGGGTCCATATACTCGGGCGCCAACTCTTTAATTCATTGATCCGTCGATAAACCACACGATTCCTTTCGTATCAAGCAACGGTCCGCCATTATTTCATGTATCATGACTTGGGATCTCAATCTCAAACCTTTTACCGAAGTTGTGTGAGTTAGATATAAAGCCAGAAACCGTGCTGAGTATATTTAGCTCGGGGAAGTCGGTTAATAAATCCATGAGATCCAAGTGATTCCATGTTTTATTAACACCCTACTTTCGAAAACTACATAACTGCACTGCAAATTTCCACTTTCTTGATGAATATATTTAGCGGAGTGAGTCCAATTATAGCCTCTATGGCTGTCGTCGGACAGGCATGTGATGTACGTGACGAGGCAAGCTAATCTTTGAAGTTGATTGAGTTTGTTGGTGCTTGTGACTTCCTTAATTTTTGTCCATCAGACAATGAACGCGTACGTTAGGATGAGTCTAAACACCATGGTATGTATATGTATAACCAGAATGTGACCTTTGGGGATAGACCCCAGGTTTTGCCATACATACGGCGAGAGGCCCACATGGCAGTGGTCGCCTTGGCAATTTTATTTTTAATATGAGAGTTCCAGTTAAGTTTTTTGTTTAGGACAATTCCTAGATATTTTGCCTCGTTGGAAATTCCAATGGTTGTACTATTTAGAGTCACTTAACCATGGTTTAGCGTTATTCTTCTTGTGAATGGTACAATGACTGCTTTGCTGGGGTTAATAGATAGGCTCTCGTCAGCACGCCAGTCTGAGACTAAAAGGAGTGCATCTTGCATGAGTTGACATACCATACACTGTCTTCATTAGGATCACAAGATTATCTGCATAGTTCTGAAGCCCAAGCTATTAAATCTATTCAGTAAGTCATCGACCACGCGAGACTATAAGAGAGGCGAGAGAAGACGCCGCCTTGGAGACATCCTTTAGCTACGTAGACCGTCACAGAGAGCTCTCCTGGCGTAGATGTTATTATGCGGTTGATCGATTCCACTGCGTCTCATGGCACTAGTGATTGTAGTCATAACTAGTGTTATCAAAAGCACCTTCTACGTCAAGGAACGTACAAAGGGCAATTTCTTTGAAAGTAGTTTGATTTTATCTCTGTGACGAGATATTGAAGGGCGCCTCCATGTATCGACCTTTCTTGTATGCTTATTGACTACAGTATAAAATATGGGATATAGTCCTTTCAAGAATGTCTCTAATATGAATGTCTACCAGTCCCTTCATGGTTTTCAAGAAAAACGACGCCAAGCTGATTGGGCGGTAGGTTTTGGTAGCTCACTGGATTTATTACCTAGCTTCGGGATAAATAGCACATTTATATCCCGCCAAGTTTGTGGAATGTATTTCAGGTTGAAGCTTGTTATTGAGCTACCAAGGTGGACAGGATGTAATCAAGACCTTTCCGGATAAGGGCTGAAAAAACACCTTAAATGGTTTAAATGAATCGTTTGTCCTTTTAATTGTTTCTTGACTAAACAGATTTACAGACAAGCTGTTAACTCTTCTGGAGATGCCACAGGTGGTGGTTTCAGAAGCAATACGTGTGTAATCATTTGAGATTTTCGAACCTGGGAAGTGAACCTCGAGCATAGTTTCCAGGGTTTCCCTTCGAACGGATGTAAAGGTGCCATCAGGTTTGATAAGCACTCCCACCGCGTTGGAATATTCCTTTGGGAGAGCCTTCTGGAGACCGCCTGCTACTCGAAGGGTTTCAATGTTTTCGCAGTTCTTTCCCCATGCTGTTCTCTTGGATTTCCTCAACTCTATGTTGAACTTAGTCAGTGCGGACTTATATTCGTCCCAAATTTTGGTGTATTTAGTGGTGTTGAAAAATGAAATTAGAATGTCCTTCAGTTGGAAAGCTGCCACATCAACGTCACATTTTGACCTTAAGGATGTGATTAGCATGTCATCTTTGACCGCAAGATCTTCGCGAAAAAGTGGCAAATTAGTTCGTTTTGGTGCTTAGTATACTTCTACTCTATTCTTAACTGATGCTAGTGCTCTCATGGGCTTTGTTCTATATCCAACACTCCAACCTAACCCAGTTGCGATACTGATGCTATCATCGATTGGCGTGCCAAAATCCAAATTAAATTCAATCCGTCAAAAACTCAATGCTGTTTCCTATCTCTAAAGCGGAATACTAATGTAAATATTAGATTCCTCAAGCAGCGAAAGGTGGTGGTAGATGCCTCCAATTCCTAAAAATATGTAAAGATATTTTCATTTCACACACTTCGCTACAATCTATGAAGATCGCGCGCGTCCGAGATTTATCATAAACTCACATATCTGAACGGGACCCCGAACTTAACATTGAGTTTACTTAATCGTATGCAGCAGTCTGTGTTGAATCGCAATAGCCTTAGGCGTCTGCTTTCGGACCCACCGTTAAGTTCAGGAGATCGTTTTTTAGTCACTCAATACGTACATATGTGGAATGACTTACATATAAAAATATTTCAAGTAATGTATGAATTACTAAGCACTAAAACTGACGCGTTTCTTTGACGTCAAGGCTTCCATGAACCTTCTTATTCGATCAAGCTATATCATTCCTGCTGCCATCCGAAGCATCTTCATCTCAGCTGCCGTTAATTTACCCTCATACGCTTTGTACATTGTCTAACATGGTGAACCTTATGTATGTTCTGGACGCACAATTGCGGTATAGAACCTTTGTTTCAGCTAGGATCACAGAAGATAGCGGAGTTTTCCAGCCATTTCATCCGCCCTACGGGACGGAAACTCTTCTGTTACTGCAGCCGGGCATCTAAATCTTGTTCTTGCTCTTTCGCACATGTCCATTATCATCTGTACATACAATAGGTTTCTGGAACCCCTCGATGTCTTAGCGCCACCCATATCAGATCTCGTGGTTGTTTGTTGAATGCTTTTTCAAAGTCAATCAATACAATATTGAAATCCCTTAAGGAATCACGATGTTTTTCAATTATGATCCCTATACTTTGAATTACATCTGTCGTGGATTTACCCGCGACAAACCCGCACTGATCATTAGCCATAATTTTTCGCTGCCGGTCATCTTCATCGATCTTCATGGTGTATGACATCAACTTGATCGAATGGAGTTGTCACAGTTTCCCGAATCACCCTTCCCTTTGTATACAGGGAGAAGGTAGCTTCTTCATTGATTTGGAATTGGATCGCCTCTCATAAGTTTTGAGATGAGAATTCTCCCATCTTTTTCCACAACTCAGAGAGCATTTCGTCTGGCCCAACCGCTTTTTGTTTTTTGGAGTATTCGGCCGCCTCACTAATTTCTTCGACTGTAGTGTCGGATATTTCTTCCAAGTAAGTGATGGCTCTTGGGAAGTATAGCCGGGAAAACTGTTCATTCAAAAGTCGATCACAATACTACCGCCACCTCTGTAGAATTTCGTCGCCAACCACAAGAAGCTGGCCATGAACATTGTTAATGAACCTTGGCGAACGAATTTCCTGAGCATTCTTCCTTCTTTGGGCGGCGATTTTGAAGATTGTTGCGTTCTTGTTCACATTGTGTCGTAGCTCCTGGAAAGCCTGGTTTGCATCAGGAACCAGGAAATATTCCTCTAGCTCCCTATACAGGTCCTCCGTACTCTCTGCTTGAAGATGGACGCACTTCTTCTTCGCTTTTTTCTTGTAACATCTTTATACTTAGGCACGTTTTATTGGTTCGTTCAACTTGGCAGTGCATAGCATAGCACAGGGCGTGCGCTACTTTCTAGTCATAGAGATTGAGTTATAACCCATTTAAACCAGATGAGACCTTATCTTACCTTAGTATTCCAAAATCCGAACATATAAACCTTTTGGCCATCTTTCTGATGTACCCTTGTTTGTCTCAACACCTTTACTTGGGCATGAACCTGGTAGAGCTTCTTAAATGCCCCTACTATTTTCAAGTTCAATGGGTGGGTGGGCAGAAAAGATGCCAACCCCTGATTTTCATACTACATTTGACATATAGTACATATGGTATGTACTTATGTTAGTCGCTTGACATTTATCTTATGTTTATCCAAAATGCTCTTGTCGCAGTTGTTAATAAAGATGTGCGATTTATCAACAACGTCACTTGAACAATTGATTAGCGGTGTTGTCTCACTTATTATTTTAATAATACTTTCATGTGTTGGTATCTTCCTTGAAATGTTCGAGGGCTCATAGCCTTGTGGCCGAGGGTTGGGTAATTCTCTCCGCTTCTAGGTACACTTGCACAATATTTAGCAACACATTGATGTCTGCCGGTGGTATTGAAGATTGATTGATCTTACAACTTCCAGGCAGGTCATACGTTGCACATTTGTTAACAAGTTTCTTGCATACTTTTTATCTATTTCTGGCAACCACGTAACTGTAAAAAAAAAGGGTTTTAGGAGACCTGCTTTGGTTTGAGTCCTCATAATTTTCCGAAAGCCGTCAGCATATTCAATTTTTTTTTTTTTTTTTATAATTTGCGCGCACTCAAAGGGTTATGAATACCTTTAACATGTTTACACACAGTGCGGGCGTTTGGAAAGGATGGATAGAGAGAGAGAGACAAAGATTTTGGTGTAGTGGTTTTTGAAGCTCAGTTGTTTATGCTTCAGTTATTCTCAATAGACTCTTTTGGCTCCTAGATTACTCACTCTTTCTCCTAAATTAAGTTTTTCCAGATCAGTTTCCCCTCAAAAATGATGCGCATATACTTGACGTTGCATATAGGGTTGAAGTTCTGTCATTCCCAATTCGGAGAACAATTGTAATAATTGTTAGAAACAAAAACTTTCTCGGACTTGTACCTTATGTTGAGCAAATTATTACTCATTTACTTAGGTAGCGCTACAGTTCGGGGTGAACCTGGGCTTCAACCAACAAGCCTCTCCATTTAGCTCGGTCTTTAGCTAATTGCCTCCAGTTGCGCACTCCAAGTTGGTCGAGGTCCCCTTGAACTTGTGCACGCCACCTACGGCGAGGAGATCCTCTACTGCGTCGTCCCTCCGGGTTAGATTCGAAGTCTCTACGGGCTGGAGCGTTGATGTCCATTCGCTCTACGTGTCCTAGCCATCTCAAACGTCCAATATGCAGTTTTTTTTTCAACTAGGTCGATGTCGCTGTACAGCTCGTATAGTTCGTTATTGAATCTTCTCCTCCAAAATCCGTCAACGCAAATGGGACCGAACATCTTACGAAGAACTTTTCTCTCGAAGCGACCAATGATATCTTCATCCTTTTAATAAAGTCCATGTTTCAGCGCTGTAAAGCTGGACTGGGATGATCAGAATCTTATACAGAAAACATTGATTGGCAAGAGTTATTCTTCCATTGATTTCAGTGCTGATGTTGTTTTTAGAGTTTATAGCAGAGCAAAGGTAGACAAAGTCCCTTACTACCTTGAAGTTATAGCTGCGCACTGTGACGTTCTGTCCAATTCGTCGGTGTTGGTTGTCCCTTCTTGTTGACAGCATATGCTTGGTTTCGCCCTCGTTTATCGCTAAACCCAAATTATTGCTCAACCTTCTTTGAGCTCTTCATAACTAGGGTGACGCGAGTGATCTTCGATATTTCACTCGTTAGTCCGAGATAGAATGGTATAACTAAGCAAGTGGGTCGACACTGAAGAATGGGAACTAGGAAGCAATTTGGAATAGATGAATGGGGCTAGTAGTTATTCTATCAGCTTTCTAAAAAGATCAAAGAGATACCCCATAGTGGGATGACAGAATTATGATGCGTTTTCGACCTCTAGATAGGTATATTAAACACTGGATTTTATGCCTTTGACAGCAGGTCCTTATGACAACGTTCTGTTCATTTATTTATTTTAACTAATATTCAATCTCACCTACCGTGACTTTTCCTAGCTGTTTTATTCTCGTTTTTATGTTTTTTTCTTGCTCTTCATATACAAAACAAATGAATCATCCACCATAGGCGAAAGTGTTCACCGAACATGGACAATTTTTAGACATCACACTTTATGATTTCGACGATACAAGTGATAATGACAGATTGGGAAGGTAAGTTTTGACACGCGTCTGGTACTCTCTATTTCTATCTCTATTAAGTCCTTCATTTCCTATTTTTATTTTTATTATTTTTTAATTTTATCGCAGTATAAAAAATGTCTCTAATTGTAAATAAATTCAAGTTCTTAGCCCCATCCCTCAAATTAGTAGTTAATTGATAGGTGAAACCGCAAGTGAGTAGATAAAATGCTTTTTGCTTTTACATGTATTCACCATCTAGTCAGCATGATATGTTAGAAATTTATAAATAAAAAATAATAATAATTGCACTGTTTTCATATAATTTTAATTTTATTGCAAACAAAATTTATTATTTTTACTTAGGCTGTGGTTAGTTCGCATTTAAGCCAAGAAGTATTTTTCAACTTATGGGACTGCGATGCAGGAGTACCCGGTGTACAGGCTGATGACTTTCTGGGAAGGTTTCTGGTTTTCTGTTTTTCTTTTGAGTTCAATATTTTGCTGGTCTTTATTTTTGTTTGATTGAATGCTTGATATACATATGTACATACATTCGTATCCAAACACATATTCCTCCATGATAAAATTGAATTACATTCTTTTTTTGTGTACCCTTTTTGCTTGCAAGTTTAGTTTTAGGCATATCACTGTATATAAGCTCAGATTGAGTTCTTAAGAAAAAACAAAAAAAAAAAATCATTTGTAAATTCTGCTCTATTTTCATAATATTTACCGCTAATAACAAAACCTGCTAATAACAGGCCGTTGTGGAAGTAACTCAACATAGTATCCTTGTATTAAAACTCTTCGATTGGGATCGCACCGGGGATGACGAATCACTCGGCAGGTTGGCTTATTATAGAGAACAAACAAAATATATCGTCTTATAGTCGTTAAAAATTCGTTATGTATAGATTTTGTTTGAAAGGAATGATTTGTAATTTTTGTTAGTAGATTAGTTGTTTTTATTGTAGATGGTATTGTATTATTATTTTTTAAATGCTTTGTTGACACTTCTAGTAGAACTAAGAAATATCGACAATAGTTTGGATACCATAGCTCTTAAATGGTATCATCGCCGAAAATGACTACCAGCAATCGACAGAATCGTTATGAACTTTAATTTGTTGGGCTGGATTTAGGTAATACGACGGCGTTTTACTGTATTCCCAATGTCACCTAAAGTCCTTCCTATACACGACTCTGAACTGAGTCGTTTAGTCCCACACACTACGCCGCTTCACTGGCGTGACTTTGGACGACTTCGAATTATTTTTAGTAAACAATTTGACGACAAACAATCACCCTGATTACCGTTGGCGTTTTACTCTTTTCGACGATTGTCGTTTTATTCCTCAGATGTACCACGAATCCATTTTCATAACTTTTCCAATGTGAAAGAGTTGTAATAGTATTCCACATGACAAAAACAATACTAAGTGACGTTTAACGGTCAGCAGGTCGTAGCTATGAATAAAACGACAATCGTCGAAAAGCGTAAAACGCCAACGGTAATCAGGGTGAATATCTTTTTTCGTACATATGTGCATATATACATATAGGCATATAATATAGTAATAAGAGTCCAAGCTGTGAAGGCGTTCCGCTCACAAGTGCTAAACATCGTTGGGCAAGCAGTTGGACTGTTCGGTACAACCAAGCGATGTTCAGCGAAATTATCGCTTTCACTGAACTATTATGTTCAAATAGTAGCTCTGCTTTTCGCTCCAAGGTCGACACAGTTTTTTTTTTTTTTAACTCTCGGATGGGTCAAGAAACCTGGGTTTTCAATTTCTCGAAAACGCATAGGAGGCGTCATGTCATCTTGTCAAATGTGAATTTATTTTTCGCTCTGAACCTAATTTCCACTTTCGCATCGTTAGTCTATTGGATACCAAATAGATTTTTATGAATTTAAACATAATACAAGGCCAAGAAAATTTATAATATTATTTCTACAATATACAAAATAAAAAATAACCACGAATGGCACATAGGGTTTTGGCAGCTCCGCTTTCTTTACCCAAGAAAAACCTTAGTTGACTTCAGAGCGACCTCAGGTTCCTCAAAAACAAGGAGTTATGTTTCAGAGCAACTCCAGGCTTTTTTCAAACAGCGTATCAGAGTGATTTTGGAATTAAACCCGGCCGCCCTGAGCTCTCAAGAAAGAGACATAATGAATGTTCTGCTGCACAATTCTTGAGAAGCTATTGTTAATGTAGCACATAGTTCAGTACGTTCAAGAAGTCATGACTTTTCATCAATGATTTCATTCAAATTCTACATGTATAACTATTTGACAGGTCATAATATTTTCTCTCTTATGTGTCTACGCTCTTATGACTTCCTACTCAAATGAAATGTCAAATAGTGAAGTTCAATTATAAAAAAAAAATAAATTAACACTGGGCAATCGGGAATACCATATGTGTGGCTTACGTCACATCTCTCACATTCCAAAACGAATGAATGAGCCTTTAAACCACTTTTTTTAAGGAATGGTGACCGTATATTCCGAATAACATGAACAATGTTGCTATACTTACTTACCATAATACTATCTTAGGTGGCGCTACAATTCGGAGTGAACTTAGGCCTCAACCGATAAGCCTCTTCATTAAACTTGGTTTTCAACTAATTGCCTTCAGTTGTGCACTCGAAGTTGCTTGAAGTCCCCTTGAACTTGTGCGTGCCACCTTAACCCAATAGGTCATCTACTGCGCCCGCTGGGTGAGATTCGAAGACTCTGTGGCCGGAGCGCTGGTGTCCATTTGCTCTACATGTCATAGCCATCTCAAACGTCCAATATGCAGTTTTTTTTTAACCAGGTCGATGTCGCTGTACAACTCGTATAATTCATCATTGACTCTTCTCCTCCAAAACCCTTTAACGCAAATGGGACCGAATATCTTTTTCTCTCGAAGCGACCAATGATATTTTCATCCACTTCCAATAATGTCCATCTTTCAGCGCCGTAAAGTAGGACTCAGATGATCAGAACCTTATTAGCCCAAAAAAAACTGCGATTGATAAGAATTATTCTTAGATTAATTTCCGTACTGATCAATATCAGAATTAATAGGAGAACCAAGGTAGACAAAGTCCCTTACTACCTCGAAGTTATAGCTGCCGACTGTGACGTTCTGTCCAATTCGTCGGTGTTGGTTGTCCCTTCTTGTTGACAGCATGTAATCGTACTTGGTTTTGCCATCGTTTATCACTAAACCCATTTTGTCCGCTTCTGATTCGATGCTTGTATACGCACTGGTGACAGCCCGTTGAGTTCGTCCAACTACATATGGCAATATCGTCGGCATATGCAAGCAGTTGTACGGGCTTTTGATAGATTGTGCCTCTGGTGTTGGGTTGTCAGTTCCGCACAATCCGTTCAAGTACGATTCTAAATAAGTTGGACGACAGCTTGTCTAAGACCTTTTGTGACATCAAAGGTCTCGGTGAGGTCATTACCGACCTTGATGGAGCAGCGACCGTTCTCCATCGTCATCCTGCACAGACGGACAAGTTTGGCAGGGATGTCAAAACTAGACATGGCTCTATAAAGCTCTTCTCTATAGATGTTGTCATAGGCGGCCCTGAAATCGATAAAGAGATGATGAGTATCGATTTGGACTTCTTGGGTTTTCTCCAGGATCTGCCGAAGTGTGAAGATTTGATCGATGTTGGACTTTCCTTGCCTGAAACCGCACTGATAGCATACAATCAGGCTGTTGATAAAAGGTTTTAGGCTTTCACACAATTTCGCAGAAAAGATCTTATATGCGATGTTAAGGAGACTGAAGCCTCTATAATTGGCGCAGTTGAGGGGGTCTCCTTTCTTGTGGATCGGGCAAACGATGTTGAGATTCCATTTATCAAGCATACACTCGTCTGACCAAATCTTAGAGATGAGTTGTTGTATGTTCTCTACCAATTCATCACCAGCTACCTTAAAAAATTTGACCGGTAAGCCGTTAGGTCCAGCAGCCTTGTTGGATTTCAGTTTGGATAGCTATCCTCATTTCGCTTTGGTCAAGGGGACGGACATTTTGACTATCATCGTCTAAGTTGAATGGTTTATTCTGCCTGACAGCAGGATGTTGGTCTTCGTCGCAGTTATACAGTCTGCAGAAGTAGTTTTTTCATTTTCTCAGCGAGTTATCCCTTTCGTAAGTTCTATTTTGACAAAAGAAAACACCCTTTACTTTAAGCTGAGATTGTCTGTTATAGTAAATGCCTGTGGTGTCCTTTCCAAGTGTTGTTAACGCGCGATATATTTATACGTATGTAGCTAGCAGCATTTAAAATTGAAAGAATTTTCTGTTGTGGGCACTGGTGTTCCAGAAAATCATAGTATCTCGCTGAACTTCGGTCGATTGTACTATGCAGTGAAATAAAAAAATATATTTATGCCTCAATCTTCGAGAAGTGCTATGAGTCACCATACTTTCAAGAATGCTTTCCTCTACTGGTATGGCTGGAAAGCAGCTTAAGGACTGACCTAAACCTGGTCCATGTACATAAAATGTTTTCTGACGTCGTTTATTTAATGGCACCAAATACTCGTAATATAGTGCCAGTTACCCTTTGAATGTGTGAACCTAGCACGAAGTTTTATAATTTATCTCTAGTTTTCTTTTTTTTTAGATATGTGCATGTTTAATTCTAAGTAAATGTGATTGGAACTTATTTAAATTTATATATATTTTTTTTTGTGAGTGTGCACGTTTAAGTTTTGTTTGTTTGGTTTTATGTGTTTGTGTTTAGAAGTTGTTGGTATTCGTTTTTCCTTTTACAAACTTTTTAATATTATTTATGTAGCTTAAGATATCAATTATAATGCAGTTTTTAATTAAATATGTATCCTCTATATATTTGTTAAATAAAAATAAGCATGCTATGCGTTCCAGTCCTATAGCTATCATAGCTATCATTTGAGCTTAAAATGAAAAATTGACTTACTCCACAAATTCATAAATGTTCCACGATTTTAATGATAGTGGTATTTTGTATAATAGGTGGGTATGTACATATATGAGTGCCTTGTTTCAGCGCCGGCAAGACCATCACACAGCAGGTGACGGACAGAGTTAACTTCCTCTTCGTCCCTGCATATTCAGCAATAGTCGTTGTGACTTGTGAGGTACTCCAAGACGCTCTGTGTGAATATCAATGTCACAGTGCCCAATAATGAAGCCAGCGACGACCAGCGCGTTACTACGACTAAGCCGAATCAGAGAAAGGGATGTTTTATTGTCGTAGATGTGTGAATCCAGCGCCTGTTAACTTCACGAATGGTTGTGTCCCCAATTGACTTTTTTACTGAGCTAATAAAGGGGGCGGCTTGCGAAGTATACAACGCCGACCTCGTCCTTGCATATTCGTCTGCTCTCTCAATACCTGGGATATACATTTGCCCTAGTAGTCAACATAGGGTTTCACAGTAAACCTAGGCTCCTGTATTGACATCCATTTTGAGATCATCAACTCCTCTTTCTTTGTTACTTGTCGACTCTTTCAGTCATTTCTGTCAGGATTCCCACAGTAGAACTGGAGACATGTAGTCAATCATTGCCTGCCAGCAGTAGTCTCACTCTGGGATAAGACGCAGGCATGGCCATATAGCCTGAGTGTAGTTTTAGCCGCCGCGCCGGCCGTGCTGCTATGGTATAAATATCCACCAGAATGAGACTTAGCATGATTTTCAATGCTGTTCTCACGGATCCCAGGATCCCGACACAGGCTGTGCTTCGAATCTTGGTTGCATTTGAAAGATGATATTTTTCTTGTTATAATTTGCGCACACTCAAGGAGTTACGAATACGCTTTTTCAAATCTTTACGCACTGTGTGTCGTGTATGCCGGCGTTGGAAATGAGAAAGTGAGAGGAAGATTGGTATAGTGATTTTGAAACTCAGAATAACTGGGAGATTTTTTTATTCTTGTCTTTGCTTCTGATTTATATTCATTTTTCCTGACTACCTGATGTCATAGGCATACCAATCACCCAATAGAGCGAACAATTTTTCCAGGTATATGACCAACCTGCTGCAGTATTATGCCTTTGTAATAGTGCGCTCACGTGCTTTCGCAATTAATCGGATTGGCTCTTTATTTCATAAGAAATAAATAAATGCTTACTGACATCCAGATTCGAACCATACACCATTAGCGTGGCAATTGACGACGCTATCAGTACTCCATGGCCACCCTTGCTTCTCAAGTGCCTTCCACCAGACTGTCGAGCTATATGTTAGAATAGATCTGACAAGCATCATGTATAACCAGTACAATACAGTTGGTTTGAAACCGCATATACATAAGTGGTGACAGAATGCCGCCCTAAGGTGTTCCGCTGCACACTTTCTTGCTGCTGCTTATATTCCCTACCATTGAGTTTATTATAAGCGAAAGGGTGCACCTTTGGCAGGCGGCTTTTAGGCACCATACGAAACCAAAACCCACAAGAAATTATCTCACTAAGCTGTGTATTCGCAGAAATTCGTCCAATATATAATTCACACAGGATACCTGCAATAAGTCGCATATACTAGTATTACAAAGAGCTTGTAATTGCAACACTGAAGGTCCCTTTCGTAGTGATTTCTGCTCACCAAATTTGAAATTGATTGGAACTGTTTTCTTCTGGATTTTAAGCAACATGTCTTCAATTTGTCAGTTCATTTTTGGCACTAATATTTCAAAAATCGTTTTTTGCTTCACGTGCTCTCTAGTTAGGCTTAGTTGGTATTTAGAGTCCCTTAGCTCAAAGTTTTGGGTTTGTAAAAGTTTCCTTACCGATTATGGTACCATAAAGAAAATTACAAATTACGTCTGTGCGGTGGTGCCAAACATTATCAGCCCAGCCATGAGCTGTTAGATCACCAACACTCAAGTATTGCACTTTTATACTCTTTTTGCCATCATAAGGACTTTTTCAATCTATCCTTGCACAGGGCTTAATGTTTTCAGCTAGGAACTTTTGTGTAAATTAAAAAGCTCATTCTGCCTTTGAGATATGTATACTTACTTACTTAGGTAGCGCTACAGTCAGTGGTGGAGTTGGCCCTCAACCAACAAACCTCTCTAGCCAGCTGCCTCCAGTTGCGCACGCCAAGTTTGTTCAGATCCACTTTTTGCGCTATCTACCGCGAGTCCGTCCTTACTGCACCGTCCATCCGGGATGAATTCGAAGACTTTCTGGGCTGGAACGTTGGGCTCCATTCGGTCTACATGAGTCGCTGTATGTGAACTATACTGGCTAAGTCGATGTCCTTCTTTTAATTTGAGTTGGGGGTTGTTGAATCTCTTAATCAATTGATTAGTCAGGGCGTCGATTTTACTGGAATACTATATGTACAGCGATGTCTACGCCCGTCTCTTTCTCCGGTTGGATAGCTATGAAAATAATTTTGAGTTGTTTCCGTTCTTTCTTCTTTGAGGTCATTTGACGGTACAATACTCTAACGTATATACAAGTACGTCTTCAATATCACTCCAGTAGTCTTCTAGGTTCAATGGCTTGAAACAATTGAGTCCGTAGCGTAATACTAGCTCTGAATCTTGAAACCTCAGATTGCCCTGTGGTCACTCTGAAATGGCCTCGAACATTTTCTTTTAATGTTCTGAAAGCGCCCAGAAGAATAAGGGAGTACTGTCCTGTCACGGATTATGTTCAAAATAATAATGGCCTGCAGTCTTTTTCGCTGCAAGAATGCTGCTGATTTCTTACAGACATTCGGGAGTATCCGATTAGTCAGCCTGCATCCTGAAGAATCATTTCGCGCACATTTGTGTTCGTGAGAAACCTAATCGTTAATGTAAGCCCTAACTGAGGACGCAAGAAGACCCAACGCAGGTTCAGGTCCCGAAAAATCCTCGTCTTAGCTTGCATAGCAATCTCATTCTCAGTGTGATACGGGACCCAAACAAGAGTCAAAGAATTCAGCCTTGTGACCAAGTTCAAAGAGTTCTTATATTCACGAACTATTTTGAAAGTGGTTAGAATGTTAAGCAAGGTTTTAAGTGCGACTTGTCTGTCGCTATAAACGCAAATACTTCCACCTTTCCACTTGTTCTTCGCAACATATGTAGCTTATGGCCATTAGGATTGCATAAGTTTTCGCTTCGAAAACAGACGCATATTTACCTAACGAGAAGTGCAGCCTAACATTGTCGTTAGGAACACAAGGAAGTTGACTTTGAGTATAAGCAAGAGCCGAAGTTGTGGTATCAAATAGCATATCCGTAAGACCAGAATCGTTGGATGTTTCTTTTTTTTCCGAGGGTAGGTGAAAATCTTCCATAGACACTATGAGAATAGTAAGCGCGTGATCGTAGTAGTGTCAGATTCTTACTGACCAAAAACCACCAGCATTCGATATAAATTTGTTAAAAATTGCAACTAAGTAATAACTTATCTACTAATTTTTCTATCACGAAATAAAAACGTTTGGCAGGTTGCTTTCCACTGAACGATCCTGCATGTTCCGCAATCTGAACGCGGTTAATCCTTATCTCGTCAAGTCGAAAGGTTTCACCCTTTGTAGTCGGTGCAATAAATTGCTCGCATCCAAAATTTGATGGACTGTATGTTGACATGTCCAATTAGTCGGTTTGTATGCATTCTCTCGAAACTTCTAATTTCAGCTTCGATATAGAGGAAAAACGAATTGCATCGAAGTTTTTCCAACCACTGCACCAAGGAAAGGTTCCTGCCTGGTAGTACAATGGACCGGAGAGTCTGAGTACTCTGGGATTTGGGTTTGCTTTAAAAAAAAAAAAATACCACGGTGCTTGGACAATTTCACTTAGCACTTTATTTTGAAAAGTTTGTAAATTATTGGCATTTGTTTTCTTTGTACAACCCCAAAGTTGTATATCCTAGGTCCACACCAACTTTAGCACTTACTTGTATAAAAGCAGTTTATTCTCAATGTTGAGCTGGGATTGATTTCCGAGTAACCAGTACATTTCTCTATATTTGATTTCGTGTTCTTTACGTTTCATTTTCACGTGCGAATTCCATTTCAGCCTTGCGTCGAGTATCATTCTCAGGTATTTGGCATCGTTTGGAAAAGGTATTCGGGCCAAGTTTAGAAAAATTGGCTAGTCATTAGTTTTCTTAACATATAAGTGAAATTCACGTGAACAGATTTAGATTCGTTGAGGGCGATCCGCCAGTCCCTCGTCCATTCCTTTACTTTATTCAGTGCGTTTTGCAGTTTTGTAGTCGTTTCTTCTATTGCATTACCTACTGCTAGGGTGTCATCGGCAAACGTAGCAAGGATAGTGTCATCTTCTTTCGGTAAATCACGAGTATATAACAGATAGAGAAGCGGCCCAAGAACGTTTCCTTGCGGTACACCGGCCGAAATTTCTTTGAGCTCCGAGTATTCGTTTCCATGTCTAAAACGGAAGAGTCTATTCCCGAGATATGATTCTAGAATATCGTATAGGCACACAGGGAGAACTTGTCGTAGTTTGCATTTCAAGCCATTATGCCACACCTTATCAAAGGCTTGCGAGACGTCAAGAAATGCGCTTGAGCAAATCTTTTTTTCTTCAAGTGCTTTCTCGATTACGTCAGTAATTCCATGCGCCTGGTCAATCGTCGAATGCTTACTTCTGAACCCAAACTGGTGGTCAGGGATAAGATTATTTTCTTCTATCACCGGTTGGAGACGCCTTAGTAATATCGTCTCGAAAATTGTGGATATGACTGGAAGAAGCGAAATTGGTCTATACAATTTTGCCTCATTTGGCAGTTTTCCTGGTTTTGAAACCAATATGACTTCCGCAACTTTCCATTGGCTCGGCACGTGTTTTAATCTGAGCACAGCCAGCATTTACAATATGGAGAAGCTAAATCAATGCTTTTCTAGGTAAGACTTTGAGAATTTCTCCGGTGATCAAATCATAACCAGGAGCATTTTTAGGTTTTAGATTCTCAATCTCATGTTTGAGTTTCCTTAGCGTTGCACTTGTGAGTATTAAATCGTCAGATGGTAAGTCCGGCCTATTGATGTTGTCGTAAGCCACTTGACTATCGTACGGTTTAAAAGTTTCTTCCAGGGGGGCCGCTTTTTTTTATCTTCTCTTCATTCATTTTGATTTAATTTAATTGGCGTTGCGGGGACTTTGGGCCTTTTGGTGCCTTTTACAGCTTACCAAACTGAATAATTTGAATCTTTTTTCCCTGTTAAACTTTTATGGTAAGAGCCTATCGCACCGTTCTTAAAATCCTTAATAGTCTTCTTCAAAGAATTGCACAGACGTCTCAAGTGTGCTTTATGTTGCGGAGCACGACTCTGTTGCCATATTTTATGCGCTTTTCTTTTTTTCTTGACCAATTTTTTTATTTCCAGAGGAAATCGTAAATAGGATAAGGTCGAATGATTCAAACTTGATGCTGTAACTGTCTTTTGGAGTTTATATCGTTTAAGCGGTAGATGGAGCTCCTGTTAAGAGTATGTGTGTAATAAAAAGTAAAAGAAGTTCAAGAAACTGGATGTGCTTTCAAATACCTACCAGTCTTATAGGAATTCGTCTGTAGTTAAATAACATTTTCATATAACAACAAAGATGGCGCTGAAAATGTTATTGCATATAGTTTACATATTCGTTCTTATTGAAACTTTACAGAAAAGATTAGCATGGCTCCTGAGCAAGGATGACATGCGAAATCGTAAAACGTTCCACATTTTTCTTTTTTGCAGCTATCGCTACTTTTTTTGTATAAATTTCAAAAGTATTTTGTTCATAGTTTGTTAAGGCTTTGAAATAATCGTTGTGTACATAGTATTCATGTAATATAATCCAAAGTAGTATTGTGCTTTTGTAGGCTACAAAAGAGACATTTTGAAAATTTTGATGTATTTTTAGTTTTTTGTTTTGATTTTTAGTTTTGTTTTTACTTTTTTTATTTACATTTTGTCTTCAAATACAAGTTTTATTAATTAGCTTCTTTGTATATGTAGAGCCTCTGTCGAGATTGCCAGTGTGGTTAAAAAGGGCCTTTTGGACACGGTAAGAATAGAATTTTGAAACACTAGTCTATAACTCAGTCTTATCTCAAAATAGTGGCTAACGCTGGAAGATGCTAAGCATGGTCTCTTACATGTTCGTTTGTCTTGGTACAAACTAACAGCCGATCCTCAAGATTTACAAGCTGCCCTCTTGGAAAC
Organism: Brachypalpus laphriformis; assembly: GCA_945910035.1. Taxonomy (NCBI): domain Eukaryota; kingdom Metazoa; phylum Arthropoda; class Insecta; order Diptera; family Syrphidae; genus Brachypalpus; species Brachypalpus laphriformis. The sequence continues at coordinate 42,683,090 of OX246754.1, read as the reverse complement.
ACAACTTCTACGTGTAACATCTATGAGTACTGCCGTGCTCATTGTGTTTGTAGATTCTGCGAAAAATCTACCAGTAAGTCGTATTTCATGTAGCAGTGAGCATGTCTTATGTGGCCTTAAATTTTTAGCACGCACGAACAGCCTCCAATCCAGATCCGTATCTGGTAGTGAGTGTCGGTAAACATTCTGAACAGACTCCTGTACAGCTGCGCAATGATTCTCCAGTTTGGGAGCAAGGTTTTACTTTCTTGGTTGGAAACCCCGATAATGATACTCTTCAAATGAAGATCGTTGATCAGAAGACCGGAAATGAGATTGGTCGCTTCACCTATATCCTCAGTGCTTTGGTGTCAAAGAAAAACATGGAAATTGTCTCCCAACCATTCCAGCTGCAAAAATCCGGACCCGAGTCGAAGATTGTTATGTCATTAGCATTGAAGGTTCTCAAGCGAGTTGATTCTTCAGACGATAGTATCTCAGTAGATGGATTCTCGATGTCTGAAGCTGCACCATTGTCACGTACGAGCTCCGTAAAGACTGCTAGTCAAGTTGAAGGTGCTATTATTTCGAATAAATCAAAGGTAAGTCTACTTTGTTATTTAGGCTTTGTATGGATTGATAGATACTCTTTTTGTAGGACCTTCTATCCTCCTCGTTGGACAACTCAATTGTCGAAGAGGAGATTTTAAAGTCAACAGCTTCATCAATTTCTGCCACTCCTCCTCCAAGAAGTCCACAACAGCACTTTGAGACTGCTATTCTAACCCACCGTTTCCCCGAAACCACAACCTCAGGCGGTGAGCACGGTCTTGGACGTATCTCTCTCTCCATCCGTTACAGTGTAACTCGTCAAAAGTTATCTGTTACCGTTCATAAAATTATGCATATTCCCCTTACTGATCCTTCAAATATCCCTGACCCTTATGTAAAGTTATATCTACTGCCAAGTCGTTCAAAGGACTCCAAGAGAAAGACAGGCACGATTAAGGATAACTGCAATCCCATATATGAAGCTACATTTGAATATGTAATCTCATCAGCTGAGCTAATGCAGACAGACCTAGAGGTTACCGTTTGCACACAAAAGGGTTTCTTGTATGGCGGTAGTCCCATCATTGGATGGGTAAGTACAAAAATGCATAAAATTAAATTAAAAACTAATAAAATATATTTTAGTTGAAAATCTCTCTAGCCGAGCCAGATATCTCCGCCCAAGGACTATCCACATGGTTTGACTTACAACCAGAAGCCAAGCACGACTAAATAGCTTATAGAATCTTTATTTTACGTAAAAAAATGAATATAATTCTCAGGCTATAAGTTTTATTTTGAAATAATTGATTTTATACAAACTTTTATGTTTTATTTGTTAACAAAACATTAAACTAAAGAATTAAGCCCGGAACATTGCACAAGTTAATTTTTCTGCGAATCTTCTAAGCTGTGAATCTCATGATTAATTTAAGAATCTGACTTTAGTTTACAAAATGCTATTTTTTAGAAAAATATTTTTAATAGTGCCTTTTCTTTAAAAAAAAAATAAAAGAAGCACAATCAAAATATCGTCAATGGAAACCTCAACTGCATGAGCTTAAAATGAAAATATTTTTTTTTTTACTATAAAAAGTTTAAACTTTGCCAAATTATTGTTATAAAACATAGCTTAACAATTTCAGCGCATATGTATGTAAATATTGTTTTATCAAAACAAGCTAAATGAAATTATTTTTTCTTTGTGAATTCTTTATTGGAAAAATGCATGTTAAATAAATGGAATTTAATTTTTTTCCAAATCAGTCGTTTTATTTAATAAAAATTTTTTGGAAAAGATGGGCATTCATATAAATTAGCATGGTAGAGCATTGGCTTTAGCTCGTCTCTAATTTTGTACACATTAGTAATATCTACCATTGGAGAGCGCAGAACATGCGGTGTACATGAGCTAGCAAGGGCTGTTGTGACCTCCTGCAGTGATGGCAGACTGTAGTCGGTATAAGGGGGATAATCGCATGCTACTTACTTACTTACTACAGTTCGGGGTGAATCTGGGCCTCAACCAACAAGTCTCTTCATTTAGCTCCGTCTTTAGCTTACTGCCTCCAGTTGCGCACTTTAAGTTTTTTTTTTTTTTTTATGTAGAGGGGGAGGAAGGGCAGAGAATGACCCCCGGAGCAATGTTGGCTAGTTGGCTGTTTGAGTAGTAGTTGGCAACTAGCTGAAATCTATATAGTTCATTATTCAAGCTAAAGATAGTTCGAGCTGAGGAAGTGATGACATCAGAAGGTGATTTGACGCCTTTGTTAAAGTACTATAGTCTCAGTCTGGCTATGGCTGGACAATCACAAAGTATGTGATAGACTGCTTCGATGTCTTCAAGATAGAGACGGCACGTTTCCACGGCCAATTTTTTTTGAGATAGGTTAGGTTAGGTTAGGTTAGGTTGAAGTGGCTGCCAGCTGAGAATCGCCAACACACTTAGACCAATAATAGGTCCATTGTGATACCACATAGATCATGGGAGAAATTCTCCCCTGGCACCCCACACACAGGTGAATATTGAACTGCTCAGCCATCTCCACGAGAGACGAACGGCAGTCTAGAGCTACTAAGGAATTTATAGAGGTCGATTCCAAGGATTTGATTGCTGCTTGGCTGTCTGAAAAGATGCGGATATTTTTATCAGATATCACGTTTTTCTTAAGCCAAGATTAGACTTCTTTAATTGCCAAAATTTCCGCCTGGAACACGCTACAATGATTTGGAAGACGGAAGGAGAGCTTAAGATTAAGCCTGTCAGAGAAAACACCTCCACCACCTCCGTCCTTGGATTTTGAGCCATCAGTGTAGAAGTGAATTGACCCATCTTCTATAAATGTATCATCATTCCAGAGTGATCTGGAGGGGATTGTGACGAGGAAGTTCTTGTCAAAATTTAGACGTGCGATGGTGTAGTCCGTGTTTTCGGGAGAGATTTTGAATTTATTCAAAATGGAAGCGTTGCCAAATACTTTTCTTGACCACTGTTGGGTAGCTTCTAGGCGAGCGGCTGCCTTCGCTGCCATTTGCTTGCTGAATATATCGATATATGTATATATTAGGTTTCCAGTTTAATTTTTTATTCAGGATGAGACCCAAATATTTTGTTGTGTCAGAGAAAGTTAAGCTGATACCATTTAGAGAAGGAGGATCGACTAATGGAATTTTATATTTCCTGGAGAAGAGTACAAGCTCAGCTTTGTGGGGGTATACACCCAAATCACACCGAACTGCCCATCTAGTGAGCTTGTTTAAGGCGCTTTGTAGAAGTTGTTTTAGAGTATTTAAGGGCTTTCCTGAGACAGCCAAAGCAACATCATTTGCATAAGGGATCGCCGTGCATCCCTCGCCTTCCATGTTTATCAATAGCTCATTGATCACCAAATTCCACAAAACGGGGGATAGAACACCAACTTGCGGAGTGCCCCTACTGACAGACCTTCTGGTAGACGTCCCACCCAGCTTAGAGTTAATAATCCGACCATTAAGTAGCAGATTAATCAGTTCGACCTTCTGGTCTGATAGTGCATCTGCTATCGCTGATACATTGACATTGTTGAAAGCGCCTTCTATATCCCGAAGAGTAACCATTGTATACTCCTTATGAAACAGGTAATATTCTATTACCTCCCTTCAAAACAGACTTGTTTTCATTTTTTACTACAACTAAGTATTCGACTTATCAAGTAGTTTTCATTTCACGTAATAAGGACGTTTTGCAGGGACCTTCCTATTAGAAGTTCCTGCCAGCTCCGCAGTTTAGACGCGGTTACTTATCGCGCTAAGTCTAAAGGTTTGGTTCTTTGTAGACGGCGCAGTAAATTTCTTTCTTTCAAAACTTGGAGGACTGTAATATTTACGTGACTTTCTAGTCGACTTCTATGCTTTCTCGCGTAGGTTTGAATTTCGTCTTCGATTGTTTTAATGCCAAGATCTCTATGGATGTCACTATTTCTGATATACCATGGCGCATTAACAATACCTCTTAGCACTTTGTTTTCAAAAGTTTGTAAAATTTTAATATTAGTTATTTTGGTACAACCCCAGAGTTGTATACCATATGTCCATACGGGTTTTAGCACTTGCTTATATAAAAGCAGTTTGATCTCTATATTAAGCTTGGAATATTTTCCAAGTAACCAATATATTTCTCTATATTTATTATCTAGTTCTTTGCGTTTTTTCTTAACGTGCGTTTTCCATTTCAGCTTTGTATCAAGTGTCATTCCAAGATACTTAGCCTCGTTTGCAAACGGAATTTGAACCGAGTTTGAAAAGATCGGCAAATTATTTATTTTCTTATAAGTAAAATTTACATGAACAGATTTGGTCTCGTTAAGTGCGATTCGCCAAACCTTTGTCCATTCATTTACTCTATCCAAAGCTTCTTGCAGTTTTTCTGTAGTATCTTCGACCGTTTTACCTACTGTCAAGATAGCAGTGTCGTCGGCAAATGTAGCTAGCTCAGTGCCTTCTACTTGCGGTATATCACGGGTGTATAATAGATATAAGACTGGAACAAGAACGCTTCCTTGCGGCACCCCAGCCATTATTTCCTTAAAATCAGAATATTCGTTTCCACATTTGACGCGGAATAGCCTATTCGCAAGGTAGTTCTTCAAAATATTAAATAGGTGCTCTGGCAGAACTTGTCGTAATTTAAACTTTAAGCCTTCGTGCCAGACCTTGTCAAAGGCTTGAGAGACGTCAAGGAATAAATATTTTTTTCTTCAAGTGACTTTTCGATTACATGTGTTATTCTATGCACTTGATCAACTGTAGAATGCTTATTTCTGAATCCGAATTGATGATTCGGAATGAGATGCCTTTCTTCTATTACCGGCTGTATTCGCCTAATCAATATTCTCTCGAACAACTTGGATATAATTGGAAGAAGCGAAATCGGTCTATAAGACGTTTTTTCGTTCGGCGGTTTTCCGGGCTTAAGGACCATTATGATTTTTGTGACTTTCCATTGACTGGGAACATATTCTAGTCTAAGTGCGACGTTTATAATGAACAGAAGCTTAATTAGAGCTTTTCTTGGTAGGGCTTTAAGAACCTCTCCCGTAATTAGGTCGTATCCAGGAGCCTTCTTAGGTTTAAGTTTCTTTATTTCTACCTTAAGTTCGGTAAGTGTTGCATTTCTTATTACGCTATTGGTTATATAAGACGTATTTATATTTTCAATAAGAGCTTGTCCATCAAACGGTTTGAAAGTTTCTTCCAGGTGGGTGGCAAAAACTTGCGCTTTCTCTTTATCATGCCTGGCCCATTCGCCTTGATTTTTCCTAATTGGTGCGGCTTGCATTTGAGGTTTTTTAATACCTTTTATAGCCTTCCAAAGCGAGTAATTGGAATCTTTTTCTGCCGTTAAGCTTTCTAGGTAAGTTTGTATTTCATTATTCTTAAGGTTTTTAATAGAACTTTTTAGTGAGTTGCACAAACGGTTAAGATATGCTTTATGTTGCGGAGCCCGAGTTTGTTGCCATTTTTTGCGTGCTTTTCTCTTCTCCTTAATCATCTCTTTTATTTCCTGCGGATAAGTTTGAATGTAGCTTTCCGGCGTTTTCTTTGGTTTGGAAGTATTCTTCCACGCGGCATTCTGTAGGATTTCGACGAAGCGATCAACTTCAACTTCAAGTTCATATGGCGTTTTAAGTGATACGCTCAGCTCAGTATTTGCTTCAATATATTTTTTAAAGCCATCCCAATTAGTTTTCGCGCCAGTTAATCTGACCGGTCCTACTTTTTAATCAGAGCATCGCTTATCGTCATAATGATTGGAGAATGATCAGAGGAGAGATCAAAGCTTTCTTCAACTTGTATACAGTTGCCAGATATTCCTTTAACAACAAAGAAATCGATCAGATTTGGTATCTTATTTCTATCAGTCGGCCAATATGTTGGTATACCCGCATTATAAAGCTTTCTACCTTTCTGTGAGGCGTACCTTGAACCCCAGAAGGGGTGTTTCGCGTTGAAGTCGCCACCAATAATAAAATTTGGTTTAAGGAAGTTGAAGATGTTTGTGAAATCACTTTCTTCAAGTTTACATCGCAGTGGACAATATATAGACGAAATGTTGAAAGCAATATGTCTATTTCTAACACGTACCGTGCTTACTTGCATTGCTTCTAATTCAATCTTTATTTCCGCTGAGTGTTCGATACATTCTTTTATAAACAAGGATGATCCGCCTCTTGCTCTTTCCGATGGGTGGAAGGCGTGATACACGCTATATCATCTTATCTTAACATTCGTTTGTTTTGTCAGATGAGTTTCACAGACCAAGCATATATCAATATCTTTTTCTCGTATAAATATTTCTAGCTCGTCGAGTCTTCGCATGAGCCCGTTGGCGTTCCAAGTAAGAGTTTTAAGCGTTTCTTTCATATTCGGGTTGAAGTGCGCGTGTTATGAATGTTGTTTTCTAGTGCAACTAGTCTCTCGAAAATTAGTTTATTTGTTTTGCACTGCTCTTCAAGTTTCGCAAGAATTAGGGAAAAAACATTGGATACATGATCTTCTGAACTACGTCTATCACCATTTTTCAATGTCGCAACTTGAGAAGGAGTCTTTACATTAAAGTTTGGACGGTTTCTTGCTTTGATCTCCCGTAAGTTGTCGGTCGTGTACGTACCCTTAACTGTCTTCGCCGCTTGAGCATAAGACTGCACGCCAATATTCGGAGATTTTGCTTCTGTTACCTTATCTCTATTACTTTCGGATTTTTTATCATTAACCGATCTTAAGTTAATACTGACGGACTTTCTATCTTTCGCTGCTTTTTTCGTAGCTATTTTGGGTCTGTTCTTGATTGGTTTCATATTCGGACGCATCCAATTTTTTAGCGTATCGCGGCGTTTTTGAAGCTCTTTCGCCACTTCGCAACCTCGATAGTTCGCAGGATGTTTTCCTTTGCAATTTATACAAGTGGCTGGGGTTTGCTTGTTTAGGTGACACTCTTCCGAGAGATGCTTACCTGCGCATTTGACGCATCGCGGCTCTTTCTGGCAGTAAGTCTGCGTATGATTGAAGCCTTGACAGCGATTACACTGCGGGATCGATCTGGAGGTCTTACGCATGGGTTCGATTTTGACCACGATGTTTAGACTAGTCTTCATACCATATATATCATCTTTATTTTCATCTCTATCGAAACTAAGCATGAATAGTGGAAGTCCACGCCTTACCAATTTTTCATGATCTCCGTCCGACTGTTGCTTCTCCTTCTTGATAATATTGACGGCATCAAGAATTTTAAAGCCTTTCTCTTGAAGGTCGTGCATTACATCTTCTTTAGTGCACGAGGAGTGGAGTCCCCTTGCTACAACACGCAGTGCTCTTTCTAACTTATTTTGGTAAGTATACCACTGAATCTTTTCGGCATTCAATTTTTGAGATAATGATCGGTAACCGTCGGCATCATCGACATTGATTTTCCACGTATTGTTTCGCAGAGACGTCACTTTAAACTTCGATGGCAGGGTTCCTTTAATGAGGCAATGCAACTTATTATAGTCCGTTATTCCAACGACGTTTATCGGTGGCGGAGGACGTAATTTTTGTTGTTGTTGCTTTTCTTACAACCCCTTGCGCTTTTCATGTTTTTGTGGTTCGACTTCCGATGACGAACCAGCTTTGCGTTTTTTGCTAGGTCGTTTGTTTTCGATCCAATTAGTTTCACGTGTTAGCTCTTCTTCGTCCGTCTGGTATTTGTGACTAGGTGAGCGATGTGGGCTAACTGTACTTTCTTTTTGTAGATACGTGTTTTTTAGGGCATTATTTTCTTGCCTGAGTAGATCTACTTCTTTCTTAAGCTCACGATAGAGTAGCTCCATTTCGCTAAGCTTTGTACGGAGTACGTCGTTTTCCTCCTCAATGCCTTTGCACTATGCATGTTGGGCGGCCGACAGTAGGTTCTTATCAATACTGTTACGTAAAAATGGATATCAATCAGTCGTTCCAATGTTTTTAGGAGGAATGATGATAGACTTATTGGTCTGAAATCTTTTGGATTTATATGAGAGCATTTACCCGCTTTGGGTATGAAGACAACTTTGACTTCTCTCCATATCTTTGGGATATATACCAGGTCTAGACAACTTCTAAACATTGTTTTCAAGCATCGGCAGGATTATGTCCGATAACTTCTGCAACTCGGCAGGTATAATGCCGTCTGATTCCGCGGATTTATATGGTTTGAAGCTGTGCAGTGCCCACTGAAGCTTGCTCTGTGCAATCAGTTTAGAGGAGTTTGTTTTATGTGCAGATGGTTTGCTGAAAACCATTTTCTTCTTCCCTTTATCAGCGATGTTATAATCCGAAAATAAGGGATCACAAACCTCCCACTCCACCGCATTTCTATTGATCCGCCTGTGGGGTTCGCGTATTTGACGATTCTGGATCACTCGGTTACTGAGGTCAATGAAATGCCGATATCGTCGCATTTGTGTGATCCAGGCGTTTATAGGCCTGCCTTTCCTATATCGCAATGTCTTTGGAATGTGCATTGATATTGCCTTTTTAACTAGGTTCAAATGATTTCTTCTTTGAACGTGGGAATACCGTGGCGCTCTATTTTTTGTACGATGGTTTCCTTGATATGAAAGCTTCCACATGTCTTCGAACTTCTTATTCGATCAAAATTTGTCACTCCTGCTGTCATGCGAAGCATCTTCATCTCAGCTGCCGTTAATTAACTCTCATTTGCTGAAAACCATATTGCTAACAACTTGGGAACTGCATGGAAATGAGTGTCAAGCAATAAATTTAGTGAATTTTTGTTTGAAGTCGTCCAAGACCCATCAGTTTTCTTAAGGTAACTGGGTGTTATTGGATTTGAAGAAAGAATTTTCCTCAGCCTAGATGCCTCAGAGGCTTATTCTATTTTACCACAGAAGAGTCTACAAGAATTACGTTTGGCTTTCCTTAATTCTTTTTTGTATATGTATAGCGATGCCTTGTACAAGTCCCAATCTAACGCCTGTCTCGAACTTTTGCCATTATTAAAAAGTTTTCTACAATTATTTCTTAAAGGACCTAAGCCTGCAATCCACCAATGCGGCTTCTTCCTGCCCCTGGGTTCAATCAAGGGGCAGGAAGAAGTCACCGCTATATTTAAGGCTGAGGTTAAGTCCTCAACCATGCGATCAAGTTCTTGGGGGTTGCAGGGGGGATTAGGGTGATCTGAGGTAACTAAATTGCTTAAAGTTTACCTGTACTTGAGCCAATCAGTTTTACGGTAGTTCCTAAAAACTGGCAAGCTAACAGAACGTATAGAGAGAATTGGAGATACCTATAATCTGAGAAAGATGGTTCGCTTGACACCTTCCAATTCTTGATTCGGTGGACGATGCTATCGGAGGCAAGGGTGATATCCAATACTTCTTGCCTGTTTCTGGTGACGAAAGTGGGATCGTTACCTATGTTGCACAAAATAAGGTTTGTACTTAGAATAAAATCAAAAAGTAGCTCACCTCTTTTGTTGATATCGAAACTGCTCCATACAATATGGTGAGCGTTAGCATCACATCCTATAATGAGACCTGTCTTTTGCCTCCCCGCATCCGCGATCAGTCTTTCCAGGTTTTCCCCAAAAAGAGAGTCCATATTGTCATGGGCGAGATACGCTGACAACAAAAAGGAAGAGCCACTGGGTGTTTCTATTCTCGCTGCGCTTGTATCTCGATCGCTGTAATTAGGGAGTAAAGTTACATTTAGGTTACTTTTTACCAGTATACACGCTCTGGTTTTTTGGCAATGGATGTAGTTTTTCAAAATTTTCATCCGTCTCCATGTCAGACAATTTGTCTTCATCGACAAAAGAGGGATTAATAGGGAGCGGAAAGGAAGGGAAAGTGATAGACTTGTGTTCGTTAATTACAAGAGTCGGGTCCGAGGGATGAGGGGGCAGTTTGAATCAGACTCTTCTTCCTTTTTATAGACCTTGATTGTAATAGGGTCGAAGCCGTAGTAGACAATACCTCCAGTCTTCGCCAGAGGAGCAAGAGATTCCTTATTGACGACAATAAGTGCATCTGTACAGACCTCTTGGTTCGTCCAGCTTAGCGACTTTCCAATTGTGCGTCGGTAGTTCAGGATTGCTGACTTGCAGGATTTGAAGGATCGTATCCGGGTTGGAGGGTTCGGCTGTGATCCAGGAGCGAGTTCTCGGTCTACTCGGGAATCTTCCCTCGCAACAACCTCGAGCTTAGCACCTGGCCATACCTCCCCTAATTTACCTATAGCAAGTTTGTATAGGTCGTATGACCTTTGGTCTCGCATGCGATTAGCTTAACATGGCCCTGGTGCCTTCCGCCATCTCAGCAACTAGGAGGAGGACCTGGATTCTCCTTCATTATTTGCAGGAACACTGAAAGTATCAGTGAAGGAACCAACTTCCATTTATTAGAGGCGATTGATCCGTCCGCATCGCTTTTGTCGATGACCGCCAGCACTAATTTGTCCTTAAGGACATCACTGTAGGACTTCGATATGACGTTGGATGGCCTGGAAGAAGTACTAGTGTTGTGTACCTTGGCTCTTTTCGGCTCCAGCACGGATTCCTCCAACGAACGCTGCCACTTTGACGTGGAGTCGCAGCTAGTCCCAGCTTTATCTTCACTGGCGATGTTTTTAGCCCATTCTGCACGAGCGTTCACCTTATCGGTTCTTTTGCACTCCGGTATATTACCAAAGTGCTCCAAATTCAGGCAGGCTGTGCGGCGATCTTTATATGCCTGTTTAGCGGGAACAAGGGTGCGCCTTGTTCTCGAGGAGTCCTTAGTGGAACGTGGGGGGTACTAGTACCTTGAGGCTCCATGCGGCTATTGGAAGTAGTTGGACCATGTATAGCCAGTCTATAGTCTTTCCACTAACCAATTCTCCAAAAGGGCTTTACCAATAGACAGCTTGAGCGCCGTACTACCGTCCGGTTTGAAAGGAGAACCGGTCTTTTTTTGTGCTTTTTAGTAGTTCCCTAGCGGGACGAGGATGCGTACTAGTACCCTGGGGTTCCATGTGGCTATTGGGAGTAGTTGGACCATGTGAAGCCACAGTCCTCCCACTAGCTAGCTGTTTAGGGGCTTTACCGGTAGACAGCTTGAGCGCCTTGCTACCGTTCGGTTTAAAATGGGGACCGGTCTTATTTGTTGTTTTTTGTTTTGTTTTGTTTTTTGAATTCATATTTGTGTTCCCACGAGTACCGGAGAAAGGGATGTCAGTCTGTGCAGAGATCCGCAATACACAGATAACGCTAGCTAATCCGGAGGTCGCCAGGTATCCGAATACTCCGTTCGCGACTGATCTATTTTTGGGATGGGCTCCCAGCCAGGTTGATCATCGGCACGGGTCATATGACATCTTGATCCAGGGCATATGGATATCGAAGGTAACGAAAGGGCTGACGAGCTTGCTAGGAAAGGGTCGGCGCTGCATTTATCGCGGGCCCTCCCCTCTGTAGCAACCCCAATCAGTTCCTTGCGGAAAAAAATAGAGAATGAAGCCACCGGTCGAACAAATAGACGCTGGGTTCATCTGGAAACATGCGCAACGGCCAGGGCGCTATGGCCGGCATACAGCAAGAAGAGATCAACCTCTCTGGTAAAACTTAGTCGTTATAACGCACGGGTCATTTCTGGCATAATTACTGGACATTGTGCCATTGGCTTTCACGCGGAGCGACTCAGTGTGATGCATAACGACTTTTTCAGAAGTTGCAGGGACGAAGAAGAAATTGAATCTGTTCGTCACCTGTTGTGTGACGGTCCTGCCCTATCCGTCAGAAGAATGAGGACTCTTGGTAGTTACTTCTTCTCGGACCTGGAGGACTTGGGTAATATTGAGCTGACGGGCTTCCTGATATTCATATCACTTTCTGGGTGGTTCTAACATCGGATTTTCTTTACAGCGTTTTAGGGTTAAATTATTGGGCACAATGGACCCCCTGTTGGTCTGCGTGAGCAGTGACTCTTTGTCACAAGGCACCCGTCTACCTAACCTAACAGAATTCTGTTTGCTCATTGATAGAATGTCTCTAGATATATTTTTTGACAAATTAATAAATTTCTTGGAATGACTTAGGCCAGGTTGTGCATTCCAATGTGAGAGCATTTGCTTGCGTTCCCAACGAAATAGCTCTATTTTAGTCTGGCTAATAGGTAAGCCGCAGAAGAGTTCAGGTCCAATGTAAGGAGATTGTGCACCTAGTCTGGCAAGCTCATCAGCCGCTTCGTTATATGGTATGCCTTTGTGTCCGAAGACTCACATTAATATGATCTTATGATCAAAAGGCGTGAGAGCTTTGAGTGTTGCTTGGCTATCTGACACTATGTTAATATGTATACGATCTTCGGAGGTTTCTTCTAATTCATTCTCTGGTGCAGAGTTCGATAGCATATACCTTGGCTTGGAAGATAGTAGTGGGTTGACCTAGTGCTGTAAGGAGTTTGTAGTTGTGGCCAAAGATACCAGCTCCTGCCCCATTTTTCATTTTTGAACCGTCAGTGTACCGGTTGAATTGAGTTGTTGATTGAGGGTTTTGAAGATAATTCCAGTAGCTGAAGTGGATTCTTTGGACTTTATTAAAAGAGGATGAAGATACCCTTGGTCGCTTCGAGAGAAAAATTCTTCATAAGATTTTCGGTCCCGTTTGTGTTGACGGGTTTTGGAGGAGAAGATTCAATCACGAACTATACGAGCTGTACAGCGACATCGACCTAGTCAAAAAACTGCGTATTGGACGTCTGAGATGGCTAGGACATGTAGAGCGAATGGACACCAACGCTCCGGCCCGCAGAGTCTTCGAATCTAAACCGGAGGGACGACGCAGTAGAGGGAATCATCGCCGTAGGTGGCGCGCACAAGTTCAAGGGGACCTCGACCAACTTGGAGTGCGCAACTGGAGGCAATTAGCTAAAGACCGAGCTAAATGGAGAGGCTTGTTGGTTGAGGCCCAGGTTCACCCCGAACTGTAGCGCCACCTAAGTAAATAAGTAAGAAGTGGATTCTTTTAGGCATGAAGTCTGAGATGCACTCTGCTGGAGAAGTAAGTAGCGGAATTTTCTCTAAGATCTTCATATGATCAACTAATTCGGAATTCGTGTTGTTGCATAAAAGGAGAAGCTTTAGAGCACTTGCAGCACAGTCTTCATAATACTTATGTGTAGGGGTGGAAGGCTTACGAGAGCTTCCAGCGCAGCTGTTGGGCAGGTGCGCATTGCGCCCGTAATACCTACACAGGCCAGTCTTTGCACCTTCTAGAGTGCGGAGCGCATGACTGTTTGATTAGCTTTATCCCACCATACTAACGCAGCTATTATCGGGATGATGATTGTGGTATAGGTCCAGTAGATCATTTCTAGATTCCAACCCATTTTTTTTTTGCCGAAAAACCTAGAACAGCCCCAGAAAGCTTTAGTTGCCTTCCCAGTGGTTCTATCTGTTGTATAATGGAAATAAGAAGACATATACCATAAAGTTAATATAAATCCATTTAATACTTCAATATAAAAATGATATAAAGAAAAAGGTTAGATGTGCTGCTTACACGATAAGGGAAGAGAATGACATATATGTATGTACATGACGTTGAAAGCCGACGACAGTCGTAACTCAATGAGCCGTTAAGTTGCGAGTGCGTTCACTCTACATTTCTCCCCCCTTGCCTTAAAGAACCAATCGCTCTGGTGGTTTCCACTGCCGTAAACTTCTCCGCAATATCGGCTCAGAGTTTCCCTTGCTAGGTGTCAACTGCGCCTCTTGAGTACAGCCTTCTTTGACCATCATATGCGGTGCATGTTGTGCTGCTTGTGGTGGTGTTGGTGACTTATTGGTTTCTAGGATGGATGGTGACAATGCTGATGTTTTCCCGGACTTACTTTCGACTGATATCCCGCTACTGATATCAGTGTTTGACCTCAACCCTGAATTGGAAACATTACCATCTGGAAATCCTTCGTAGTGCTGCAAGTTGGAATTACTTCGACTTCGCAATTGATCAGCATGTCTCCTTCGACGGACACCGTCGGCTGTTTCTACCACATAAGAGTATTTGTGTTGATCTAGTTTTGTTTTACAATACACATTTTGCTGATGCTTAAACTCTCTGATGCTTCCTCCACTCTGTTCGATTTGCTGCTTAACGTTCCTATATTGGAGTTCTTTCTGTGTATTTGGTCTTATGTTATCAAATATGACAGTTGTGCGTCTTCCGAACATCATTTCTGATGGGGGTTTGCCCGTTGCACCGTGTGGTGTGTTTCTGTATGACGATAGTAGGTTTCTAAGTTGTCGTTTCTCTCCTTCTTGATCGTATCGGCTAGCTAACATTCTCGATTTGAACGTCCTTACAACTCTTTCGGCCAAGCCGTTCGTTCTCGGATGATATGGTGTAGCCGTAACATGTCTTATCGCTCGTTGGTCGCAAAAATCTTTGAGCTTTTTGGAGGTGAACTGCGCTCCATTGTCTGAAACAATCATATTCGGTAGCCCAAAGGTAGTAAAGATTTCGTCCAAGGCATCACAAAGATTATCGGCTGTCATAGTCCTCATAGGTTTAACTTCTATCCATTTCGACAACGCATCGACAACAATCAGCCACGTCTTATCCTTAAATGGACCGGCGAAGTCGATGTGAAGTCGTTCCCATACGCGATCAGGTATGGACCATGAGTACACTGGAAGTTCTGTCAAATTTGGTCGATTTTCTTGACAACTACGACAGTTCTTTACAAAATTATCTATGTCTTTGTCAATGTTACTCCACCAGACATAATATCTAGCTAGTGCCCGCATTGCAACAACACCTGGATGCCCTTCATGTAGATGAAGCAATACCTTCTTTCGAAGCTTCTCCGGAATGACCATACGCCCCTGCCACATTAGTATGCCGTTTTCCCTTGATAATTCTTCCCGTTTATCATAATATGGTTTTAACTCCTGCTTTAAAATCGATGAGTGCCAGTTCGTATTCATTTTCCACATAACCTGTTGGAGGGTCTTGTCCTGCTTTGTGGCTTGGGCTAGCAAACTTTCTGATAGCTGTATATCGTTGTACTTCTCATTATGCTGTAGTGTGTTAATTAGGCAGATTAACTCTTCTTCTTTTGATGGCTTTTCGTTGTTGTTGGGAAGACGTGACAGACAATCCGCAACTGTGTTAAACGTCCCTTTTCGATATTTAATCTCATAATCATATTGCCCGACGTATAACGCCCAACGGGTCAAGCGATTATTGACGAGCTTCGGCAGATTCCGGTTCCTTCCTAGCAGATATTCAAGTGGCTTATGGTCCGTAAGCAACGTGAACTGTATTCCCCTCAAGTATTGGTCAAATTTCTTTACAGCAAAGAATATGGCCATCGCTTCTCGATCTATAACTGAATATTTTTCCTCTGAAGCTGTCAATTTTCTTGACGCGAACGCAATTGGTAGTTCAGTTCCCTTTACATGCTTGTGAAATAAAACCGCCCCGAGGCCTTTCTCGGAAGCGTCGCATGCCAGATAGAGCTTCTTTGTAATGACAAAAGGAACGAGTGTGTGCAACTGTGAGAGCTTCCCTTTGACGTGATCGAATGCCTGCTGCTCAAGATAGCCCCACCTCCATTTAGATTTCGCCTTAGTTGCTGAGTGTAAGTCTGTGCAAATTCCGTGTAAATTTGGGATGAATTTCTCGTAAAAATTCACAAGTCCTAAAAACGATCGCAGTTCTGTTTTATTTTTCGGAGTTGCAGCATTACTGATTGCGATTAATTTAGATTCGGATGGTCTTATACCTGTTTTGCTAATCGTATGACCTAGATATTCAATGGTGGGGGTTAAAAATGTGCACTTACTGCGTTGGACGGAAAAGCCTGCTGCATTTAGTTTGTCGAAAACTCTCGCTAAATTTTGAAGATGTTCAGCATCGTTTGCTCCGGTGACGGCAATGTCGTCAAAGTAGACGGCAGTGTGTGGAATATTGGCCAAAAGTTGCTCCAAATATCGTTGGAATATCGCCGGTGCATTGGCAAGGCCAAATGGTAACCTATTGTATTGGAAATATCCCATGTGTGTCGAAATAACCAGGTACTTTCTTGAAGCTGGTGCTATCTGAAACTGTAAATAGGCATCCTTCAAATCAGTCTTTGAGTATTTCTCGCCACCCGCGAGCTGCCGTCGCAGTTGATCAAAAAGAGGAATTGGATGTGCGTCCTTAACGAGCACAGGGTTGATCGTAGTCCTAAAATCTCCACATATTCGGATTCTTCCATCCTTTTTGGGGACGTTAACCGTAGGCGTTGCCCATTCTACAGGTGTTGTGTTAGGATCAACAGGCGATATAATGCCCTTTTTCACGAGTCGGTTTACTTCCAATTCCACGTTGCGTTGTATTCCGAATTTGATAGGTCTGGCTGGAATGTGAATAGGATTAGTGTTGTCCTTAATGTGTATATTTACCTGAAAGTCCTTAATTGCCTCTCTAGAACTTCCAAACAATGCAGAATTTTTCGTAAGTAAGGTTTGTAGTACCCTTTCATGTGCTGTACTGTCACTCAAATGAGCCTTGGCTGATGTCACTGTGTTGCTTGGTGCCTGTTGCACGGAATAAACTGCTGTTGGGAATTCCATTCCGAAAGCCTCACACCATGGAAGCCCGAATAACATGGGACTGGCCTTATCGAGTACTACTACTGGCAATTGTTTTGTTGTGCCACTTAGATTGACGGTTACCGCACACTTTCCCTTGGGCTGTAATTTGTAGTCACCATACGCCCTTAGCTGCGGCCCTTTTACTAGCTTCGGAGCTCCAATACTCCACCAAAATTTCGAGCTAATGATTGAAAAGGAAGCGCCTGGATCCCAGTCCATTGTGCATAGTCTGTTGTTGATTCGAACATCTATTTGTTTGTTACGGCTTGCTTTAGTGAGATGAAAGATGTTCTCGTTATCACTGTCAGAGTGCTCGCTCTGATTTGCTGCAGTTATATGATTTGTCCTATGAAATTTTCGATGTGGTTTTCGATCACAGTTTGGTCCTGATTTGGTGATGCTCGCACGACCCTTTGTAATACAGCAAGATCCATAATGTCCTTTTTTTCCGCAGGCTTCACAGATATGATCACGTGCTCGGCACATTTTCCTAGAATGCATTTCATCGTCACCACAGGATTTGCATTGGTTATGTCGAAGTTCGCGAATTTGTTTGCCTCTCTGGTTTTTTCCTCTTTTCTCAGCAACGTGCTTGACAGATTCACTGTCACTTGGAATGTCACAATCCTTCTCAGCTGCTTCTCTCGATTGTGCCACTGCAAACACTTCCGCGAATGTGACCTCTCGTTCAGTAGCACCGTCCATTGTTTTAAGATCTGGCCATTTTTGCTTAAGTTCGACTTCCAATCGCTTATGTTTTACTCCCGTTGCAAACCTATCTCTAAGCTGTCTGTCTAAAATTGAGCCATCGTAACCACAATCACGGCTGATTTCTTTCAAGCGGTTTGCGTACGCTTCGAAGGTTTGATGATTTCCCCTTACGCAATTCCAGAACGTGGTAAGGGCTTTAAATCGTTTTTTTTTTTTTTTTTTCCGAGGGTAGGTGAAAATCTTCAATAAGACACTATGAGGATCGACAGCGCGTGCTCATAGTAGTGTGGGATTCTTACCCACTAAAAAACCTCCCTTCAAAACAGACTTGTTTTTTATTTTTACTACAACTAAGTATTCGACTTATCAAGTAGTTTTCGTTTCGCGAAATAATGACGTTTTGCAGGTACCTTCCCATTGGAAGTTCCTGCCAGCTCCGCAGTTTAGACGCGGTTACTTATCGCGCTAGGTCTAAAGGTTTGGTTCTTTGTAGACGGCGCAGTAAATTTCTTTCTTCCAAAAGTTGGAGGACTGTAATATTTACGTGACTTTCTAGTCGACTTCTATGCTTTCTCGCGTAGGTTTGAATTTCATCTTCGATTGTTTTAATGCCAAGGTCTCTGTGGATATCGCTATTTCTGATATACCATGGCGCATTTACAATACCTCTTAGCACTTATCAGAAATAGCGATATCCACAGAGACCTTGGCATTAAAACAATCGAAGATGAAATTCAAACTTTTAAATCGTGTTGTCTTTACTTGGTATAACCGAATGAATTTTGCTTTGATCGCTTCGTATTTTTGTTTCTCAAATTCCTCTGTCGCGTCCGCGAATGTCACCTTTACCTCTTTGTACTGCTCGGGTTTGAGGGACGATAGGAATAATTCCTTTTTTGCTTTCAAGTATTCTTCGTCGGTTGGGTGCTTGTCAAGACCGTACATGCGACAACGTGCTTCAAAACAATCCACAAATGTTTCAGCCGATGTTGCCGGATCAAATGTGTCAAATCGAAAATTTCTTATTATTCGAGTGATTTCACTGTCGTTTGTATTTGCGTTTTGGTTGTTTGTGCGATTGCCAACCAAACGATCGATGAGGTCCCGTTGCAGTTTTAAGAACTCGGCAAATTGTGTGGCATCCATCGTTTGAGGTTACTTTGCACAACACTGCTGCTTGGGTAAAATCCGTAAAATTCCCAGCAATCGTTGGTTCGATGTCAATATATTTTAAGATCCTCGTCGCCAGAATGTTGTATAATGGAAATAAGAAGACATATACCATAAAGTTAATATAAATCCATTTAATACTTCAATATAAAAATGATATAAAGAAAAAGGTTAGATGTGCTGCTTACACGATAAGGGAAGAGAATGACATATATGTATGTACATGACGTTGAAAGCCGACGACAGTCGTAACTCAATGAGCCGTTAAGTTGCGAGTGCGTTCACTCTACACTATCTATATGGGGTTTCCAGTTTAATTTGTGGTCTAGAGTAATCCCAAGATATTTGATTTCTTTTGAGAAATCAATTTGTATATTGTTTAGAGATAGTGCTTGAGGTTGAAGCTTCAATTTCCTTTCCCGGTGAAAGGTATGATTACTGTTTTTGCCGTTAGACCATCTGACTGGCACCAATTATTTACTTTATTTAGGGCATGTTGCATTTGTTCAGAAATACTGGATTCATCTTTGCTTTTAGCTATTATGACTACGTCGCGTCGTCTGCGTAGCCTTGGGTAAGAAGTCCGCAACTATTGAGGTCATTTAGGATACTGTCCACTACAATAGATCATAAAAGAGGGGATAAGATAACCCTTAGTAGTTCTAACGGAGATTGAGATTTGTCCAAGTACCCGTGCAGAGACGGGCTAAGAATATCACTGCAGCGCCCCCCAACAACTAGCGCTTATCGTAAAAGGCGACTAAGGGGCCAAATTAGATCTAGGCAATATAACACCCAAGTGAGCCCAGCGACACATATGGTATACTACCTTAAAAACCCTCCCACAAGTGTGCATGCGAGTCCGTGGGTTGACACGACTGGAGATCACCGGTGTCATAAAAGAAAGATCAAACAATACTAAAACAGGAGCATCCACGTGTCAAACAACAAACACCATCGCAATATGGTAATATTGCAAAACTGTATCATTATGTTCAGGTCAGAGCTATACGGATTCCGGGGGCTAGCAAAATAATGAAACAGTTTGGACGCAATTTGAGGGTCGCGAGTTGGAACGTTGGAAGCATGACCGGTCGAAGTTGCGAGCTGGAAGAGATGATGAATAGAAGGCGGGTGGATATCTTGAGTGGCCAAGAGACGAAATGGAAAAACACCGGAAATCAGGCGCGGTTCTTGCCCGTTAGAACAAAAGATTACAAGATGTTCTACTACGGAACGGAAAAGGCTACGAATGGAATCGGTACTTGGAAATGTCTTGAGCATTTCGAAGTCCAGCGACCGTTTGATGTCTCTCAAACTAGTAATACAAGGAGAGGTGTGGAATATTGTCAGTGCATATGCTCCCCACAATGGGTGCAATCAGAGAGATAAAGATGCATTTTGGCTAGATTTCCACAATCTCCTTAAGAACATCCCAAAGGAAGAGTTTCTATTTGTTGGAGGAGATTTGAATGGACATGTCGGGAAATCAAACGAAGACTATGAAGACTGTCATGGAGGACTAGGATATGGCACCAGGAACCTTCCTGGTGAAGACATCCTAAGCATGTGCAAATCACATGGCCTTATCGTGTTTAATACCATGTTCATCAAACAAAGCTGACACCTGATCACTTACAGCAGTGGTGGAGATGAAACTCAGATTGACTACCATTTGGTAGCCAGTTTCATGAAATCTCGGGTAAAAGATTGCAAAGTGATCCTGGGAGAGGCAATCGCTCGGCAACACCGTCTCCTGCTAACAGAAATTTTTATGAAAACACCAAAGAAAAGCAAACAAACAAGGGTCTCTGGGAAAATCAAGTGGTACAATCTGGACAAAGAAAAAGGCGAGCCTTTTGTTTTCGTAATAAAAAATGACCTCTCTCACACCATCAACGGAGCTGAGGATGAAGAGTGCAGAGCACAAAATATGTGGGATTCCCTACAGCGAACTTGCTTAAAGAAGGCCAAATCACTGCTAGGATCTTCAAAAGGCCACCATCAACACACCTAAGAAACATGGTGGTGAAGTGATGAAGCTAAGAAAGCGATAAATGAGAAGAAAGCGGCTTTCAAAGCTTGCTCAAAGTGCCCCTCTAATAATAGTGACAAAGCTCACCTCGAAATGGAATACAGATGTTGCAAAAAAAAAGCGAGGAAGAAGTGTGCCCAGGTTCAAGCAGAGAATACGGAGGGCCTGTATCGGGAGCTGGGGAAAATATTTTCCCCGGTTGCTGATGCAAACCAGGCTATCCAGGAACTGTGAAGACACAATATGAAGAAGAGCGCCACTATCTTCAAAATAGCCGCCCAAAGAAGGAGGAATGCTCAGGAGATTCGTTCGCCAAACTTCATTAACAATGCTCATGGCCAGCTTCTTGTGGATGACGACAAAATTCTGCAGAGGTGGCGGCAGTATTGTGAAGAGCTTTTGAATGAACAGTTTCCCCGGCTATACTTTCCAAGAGCCACCCCTAACTGTGAAGAAATACCCGACATTACAGTCGAAGAAGTAAGTGAGGCGGTCAAATACTCAAAAAAACGAAAAGCGGTTGGGCCAGACGAGATGCCCTCTGAGTTCTGAAAAAGGTGGGAGACGTCGGGTTCAGATGGCTCAGAATTCTCATCTCCAAATACGAGAGGTGATCCAATGCCGAATCAATGGAGGGAAAGTTACCTTCTCCCTGTATACAAAAGGAAGGGTGATACGCGAAACTGTGATAGCTACCTTTCGATCAAGCTGATGTCACACACCATGAAGATCGTTGAGCGGGTATTATGTGGCCGACTGCGAAAAATTATGCGGCTATCTGATGATCAGTGCGGGTTTGTCTCGGGTAAATCAACCACAGATGCAATCTAAAGTATAAGGATCATAATGGAAAAACATCGTGATTCTTTAAGGGATTTGCATATTTTTTTGGTTGACTTTGAAAAGGCATTCGACAGACAACCACGAGAACTGATATGGGTGGCGCTAAGATATCGAGGGGTTCCAGAAACCTAGCAAAGGACAAGAGTAAGATGCCCCGCTGGAGTAACCGAAGAGTTCCCAATCAAAGTCGGGGTGCACCAGTGAAGCGTTTTAAGTCCTTTGCTCTTTATTACAGTCCTTGATTATCTGCTTGAAGGTAAAGTGATGGACCCCAAGGTACATCAGTTATTCTTTGCTGACGATGGAGCCATCATAAGTGAGGATCCTACATCCCTGCAACGAGCACTTGATGTGTGGGTGGACGTTTTGGTGGGAAATGGGTATCGCATTAGTTCCAAAAAGACAGAGTACTTGTGCTGCCCGTCCTCTGATCCACTCAGGCCTATTCCAGACATTTATTTCAATGGAACAGTGCTTCCCAAGTGCGAAAAGTTAAAATATCTGGGATCTATGATCAATAGCAAAACCACTTGTGTTGACGACATCAATCATCGCGTAAGCGTGGGGTGGATGAAGTGGCGGGAAAATTCCGCTTTCTTCTGTGACAGAAAAATGCCCCCTAAATTGAAAGGAAGGCTCTACACCGCAGTTGTGCGTCCAGCGCTCACATACGGTTCACAATGTTGGAGGATGTGCAAAACGTATGAGAGTAAATTAACGGCAGCTGAGATGACAAAGCTTGATCGAATAAGAAGAAGATCCGTGGAAGCTTTCACATCAAGGAAACCATCGTACAAAAAATAGAGCGCGACCGGCTCAGCTGGTATTGCCACGTTCAAAAAAGAGATCATTTGAACCCAGTTAAAAAGGCAATATCAATGCACGTTCCAAAGACATCGCGATATAGGAAAGGCAGGCCTATAAACGCCTGGATCACACAAATGCGACGACATCGGCATTTCATTGGCCTCAGTAACCGAGTGATCTAAAATCGGCGAGCCTGCCGATATTTTCTGAGGTCAAATAGGCGAACCCCACAGGCGGATCAGTAGAAATGCGGTGAAGTGGGAGGGTTGTGATCCCTTACTTTCGGATCATAGCCTCGCTGATAAAGGGAAGAAGAAGAAGAATTGAGATGTGTCCAAACTTGGCATTAATTAATCTGCTACTGAGCATGGAGCATATCCATTTGGTAGTTTCCGGGTCTATGCCTTTGACATCAGCAGAAGACTTAATTGGTTGAAATGGTGTGTTATCGAAGGCCCCAGAGATGAGTCTATTTCATTCTTTGACAAGGTTTTTTCAATACTGCTGACTAGATGGTGTAGAGCTGTGACCGTAGATTTACTAGATTAATATGCAAATTGAAGATTATTCATTGTGTTTTCTATAGGGCGAAATTTCTTATGTGAAGATCAGTGATATTTTCCATTACCTTAAGAAACATGGAGGTGGGTCTGATTGGCCTAAAGCCGTTTGAGTCTGATTGTGATCTAGCACCGGCTAAAGGAATGAACACTACATTAACTTTTCTCCGTATTGATGAGAGGTAGCTGAGTTCATAGCTGGATCTGAAGATGGGCACTAAGGATTCGGTAAGAGTGTCGATTCCATGACGTAAGATGGTAAGGAAAATTCCATCTCCATAGGAAGCTTTATAATGTTTTTGCGTGAAGATGGCCCATCTTATGCCATCGAGGAAGAAGATTTTCTCGGTCACAATTCTAGTGCATCGGTTAGGTGGGAGTTGCATGACTTCACGCAACAGAGATTTGTGAGGGTCAGTAATTTGGGAGTTAGGGAAGTGGGTATGCAGAAGCAGACCTAATGTTTCGTAGTATCCCTGTGTAAAACTACCGTCAGGTTCTTGTAGGAGACCAATCCCGTTGTTGTGGTTCCTTGTACTCCAAGTTGGTCGAGGTCCCTTGAACTTATGCGCGCCACCTACAGCAAGGGGGCCCTCTACTGCGTCGCCCCTCTGGGTTTGAACACCTAGTGCGTATGGAAGAGAACCAACAAGTGAAGAAAATTTGGGAAACAAGACTGGAAGGAAAAAACAAACGAGAAAGACCCAAGACCACATGGAACAGTACCGTCGAAAAAATCCTAAAGGAAGCAGGGGAAAGCTGGCATTCGGCTAAACAAATAGCAAGACACAGGTCCCAGTGGAGAAACTTCACGAGAAGATGAAAAGGAGAGAAAAACCGAGAACACCTCGACACCTTAGGGATAATATAGAGAATTGTACTGGTTACTCGGAAAAAATTCCCCACTTAGTACTGAGAACAATCTGCTTTTATACAAGCAAGTGCTTGTACTGTGGTAGATCTACCACAATTTTGCGCGTTTTTCAAATCTACCACATCTACAATGGAATACAAAATTCTACCACGTTTTTGAATTCTGTCCTCCCCATATTGAATCAACCAATTCAACTCGGTTGCCTTGGAAAATATGTACGTAGGTACTAACAAAAGTTCGCTTAGTTGATTGAATAATAAAACACAAAAATAATTTGAACTTTAGATATTTAATGTTCATCTTTTTTTAATTTCTCCACATAATTCCCATTTATGTCAATACATTTCTTCAGCTGATAGATCCATCTTTCAAAACAGCTTTCAAAATCCCCTTTTTGGAGCTTAAGATGTGAAGATTCTTCCCCTCAGATCTTTTTTTTATTTTCGGAAACAGCCAAAAGTCATACGGCGCTTGATCCGGAGAGTAAGGTACTGGGCGAATTTCGTTGGTTGATGCCCGAGAGCGCAAGAAAGTTGTTGGTTTTTTCAGCAGTGTGCGCAGGCACATTGTCGTAGTGCAAAAGTACCGGCGCAGCTCCTCTTTTTGTCGGCTTCCTAGTAAATTTTGGAAAACTTGTGGTAAGCAAGTTTCAGTATACCAATTAGCAGTGACTGTCTGACCAGTTTTAAGCGGGATTACGGTGACCATTTTTACCCTGGTTAAGTACATCGACATCATAACTTTTGTCGCTGACTTTTGTTGTTTGGCCTTTACTGGAGGATTTGCACCTTCTGGGCTCCATACCATGGACTGCTGTTTGGTTTCCGGGTCGTACTTGTGAGACCAAGATTCATCACCTGTAACGATCTTATTGAAGCAGCTTTCCCAACCAGGAAATATTGAGCAAAACGAATACGAGCCTCTTTTTGGAACCCATCGAGCTGGCTTCTTCGAATATTTCAGGTGATAATTTGAAATTCGTGGCACAGTCATGGCATTCAAGCTCAGTTCATCCGCTATCATCTCCTGTGTCATCCTGGCATCTTCGCCAATTTAGCCTTCACCAGGGCCATATTTGTATCGTCGGTCGAGGATTCGGGCCGACCTTCACGAGAAGCGAACTTTTGTAAGTCCCTCCATATGTACAAGTATATATGTACATTTTTCCAATCCATTTCGAAAATGCAACACACCCACTTTAAATTAATTTTTCGTTCAAATATGTATATGGAAACCCTTTCTCGACATCCTCATCCACACATCATTTGATGCAATGTATTCGCTCTTGTATGTATAGTAAAATTTATTATAATTTTCGAGGGTAGGTGAAAATCCTCCATAGACACTATGAAAATAGCAAGCACGTGCTCATAGTAGTGTCAGATTCTTATCGACCAAAAAACACCACTCTTCGATATAAATTTGTTAGATATTACAACTAAGTAATGACTTATCAAACAATTTTTCTATTACGAAATAAAAGCGTTTGGCAGGTTTCTTTCCACTGAGAGATCCTGCATGGTCCGCAATCTAGACACGGTTAATCTTTACCTCGCCAAGTCGAAAGGGTTCGTCCTTTATAGTCGGCGCAATAAATTCCTCTCGTTCAAAATTTGAAAGACTGTATTGTTGACATGCCAATCAGTGAATACAAACATCGTTAGAACATATTTCATTTATTTGAATAGTTTCCCTTGTTATGTTGTTATTGTGGGCGCCGTGGCGTAAGTGTCAATGTTATATCAAATCTATCACACTTTTTGTAAATCTACATTTCATATCATCATTTACATATCTATCATTTACATATCTAGCAAGTTTATATCGAAGGGTGGTGTTTTTTTAGTAAGTAAGAATCTGACACTGCTATGAGCACGCGCTTTCTATTCTATGGAAGATTTTTCACCTACCACCGGAAAAAAAAGACCTTAGGGTAAAAGAAGACCGGATTATGTATGTATGTACCTATTTTTCTTCCAATCATTTCTGTGAAATTCGTTATTTTGGATACGATTTTTTTTTTTTTTATATCTTAGTCAAGGAAAGTTTTCTGAGAGTTTTGCGAAGCAACGCGAGCACGGGTCTACTAGTAAATAAAATAATATTTAAAATGACGTTGACGGATAAATTGTTTGTCATTTCCATGAGCTTGTTTTTGAACGTAGGAATTGTGAGGAAATGAGAAAAATTTGATAATATAGCAACACTTGGCCAAACAATTGAAATTGAATTTGTTTTTCACCTGCATTAGTACAGTAGATGACGGATATAAGAAAGTTAAAAAATCCAGAGAATTTGTTTCTTATATAAAAAGAACGGATATAAGAAAGACATTTTCTTTTATCACTAATACGCATATAAAAAAGAACATTTCTTATAAATAGATAAAGCAAAAGCATTTAATACAATACCTCTTCACATTGCTGGGCCCTCACTCTGTATTGCTACTCTAAAATCAAATCATTCGAATTCGCAGAATTGGCACTCTGTAATTCGAATCGCAAATCCAAATTTATGACAATCGAACAAACTTTTGTTGCCAACTTCAATGTCAATTTCTTATCGCAAATCTGGCACTCTGTATTGCTAAACGAAATGTCAAAGTAACTCGAATTCGCATAATTTTGTTCTATTGCTATTTGGTTTGCGGATGTTGAGATAAGCAATTGCGTTTCTTTTAAAATGTAAGTATTTTATGGCATCTAATGTTATTTTTAACTTGAAATACAATGAAAGTGATATACATAAAATAGTTTTGTGAAATTATTTGATTAAAACGTGTTTTAGAACATGAGGGCAGTCCACCAAAAATCAAATGTAAATGCTCCACCTTAACTTCTCTTGAAGGTAGCAGTGGATAGAATGAGTAAAGTGGGAAATACACGATACAACTGTTCTACGAACGGTTTCACAGCTTTGGTGTTGTATTCGATAATTGTGTCGTGTGTATTCACACAACCGACCGTTGTGCCGATATCGTATGGTTGCATGGTCTTGACTGTACAACCGCTGTAACATACACAAACTGTATGGAAATTATATGGTGTGTTTGTGTAAAATGGCTGAATAAAATGTCTGGTTGTACGTAAGTCGTATGCAAATTGTATGTGTGTGCTGCATACAACAGTATGCCGATGCCGGTACGACGGTTGTATCGTGTATTTCCCACCTAATACTCTCAGTTTCGGGTTGAACCAACCACTGCTATATTTTTCTTCTACTTTTTATCACTTAACTCCATTATTTTCGACCTATTTCTAATTCGCCTGCGTTATTCTTTCTCCCTGTATGTTATCTTGATGGAACCACAATTCGACAGCATCCAGTTCCATTTCTATAACATATATTTAACTTTCTTTCTCAAATATAAATAAAACACAAAATTCTTTGGAACAAATTTTGCTCCAAAGTGACATTTCAGCGTTCGATACTCGAAACTAGATTCGCACATTTCATAGCCTCAGTTGGCAATACTTCCATTCGATTCTGTTTTCTTACAGAGTGCCGGCTAAGATTAGAATCGCAAAGCACTTTCGCAAAAATTTGACTTTCGAGTAGCAATACAGAGTGAGGCCCCTGGTCCAAACAATTGAAATGCAATTTGTTTTCACCTCCATTTCTTTACATAGTGCGGGCATAGAAAATGATAGAGAGAAAGATTTGTGTAGTGGTTTGAATCGCAGATGTTTGTGTTTCAGAAAAATTCCGAAGGTGGCGTCTAGATAACTGAGGACAAACAAAATAAATAAATATTTGGCGCAACAGCTCTTTAAAGTGCCAGGGCCTAGCTTCTCGCAACCACTCATGTTGTGTGCGTTATGTTTTTCACACGAATGGAAGGGACCTAACAGTTTAATGCCGAATTCGAACGGCGATTTGAGAAGCTTTTTCGTGACTCTCGGATGTTTGTCCGACGCTCGCAAGAGGTGGGACTGTGAAAAAAATGTTTGATATTTTCTGGGATTCGAACTTGGAACCTCATGCGTATATAATGATAACTGAGGAGATTTTAGTTATTTTTGTCATTGCTTCTAATTCACAGTATCTTTTTTTCCAACCCTCTCCATCATCCAACATAGCGAACAATTTTTCCAGCCATATGACCAACCTATTGCCAGTGTTATGCCTTCGCAATAGTGTTCACACAAGCTTTCACAATTGATTGGAATGTCTTTCTATGTATATTTGATGATAAATAAATAAATGCCTGCTGAACTATGAACCATTTCGATGACGCAACCACTACACCATGGCCACCCCTAGAAAGTTGAAAAATAAAGTATTTTTGGTTGGCATTACCTCAATTTTATGACAAATTTGCTTGTTTACCTACTATCTACTGATGAAATTCCTTTCAACAAATGCTTGTCTGCTAAATTTATTTTTATAAAGGGGATTTCCCCGTGTGTTTTATTTAAGATTTTACATTGGTTGAAGGTAGAAGGTGGATTTTTATTTGTGCTTCAATTTCAGTTTCGTTGTGCTATCGAATGCGTGCAGTTTATCGTTACCCTCTTTGAAATCGCATATTCTCTTCAACCCTTGGATGACTAATTAAGTCGTTTCCGCACTAATAAATTTATATCGTGTCATAATGCAGATGTTGAAAACATATTTCGATTTGTTTATTGAGTTCTGCTCTGCGATCATGTGTGATCGCAGCATTGCACATGAATACACTGTGAAATCTATTTCGAAGCAAAAAGTCATAGCATTGGAGCTATCAATGAAGAAGTTGACAAATGTCTATATTTTCGACGAAATTGGTTACTTTGACGACGCTGAGCCGCGCGTTTTAGATGGTATTAGATATCTGGAAAAATCAAATATCCATGCAGTTCTCTCAATTGCGCAAGATGTTATGAAGAACAGCAACGAGTATCTGTACTTCAATTCAAATAAGGATGACATCAGGCATGACAAAATTGGCATCTATGTGTATTTTAGAAAAAAGTAAATTTAAAGCAACACTACACAGCACAACGATGACACCGTATTCTCACTAGTGGTTCGAATTTAAAACCAGTTCTAGAATAGTATGCATATACAAGACGTTTCCCTAAGTTGGGACGCCAATATTCGATTTCGAGTAAGAAACAAATTTGAAATTGTAGGTCCATATTTTGCCATTACCTTAGTTATACCTACTAGTTTTTCGTTGTTGTTTTTTGTGCAAATGTGCATGCATTTTATTTATTGAGTCAGGTTAGATTGAAGGGTTGCTGAATGCGTTGTGCCTTCAGCTCACATAGGCGGCTTAAACGATACCTTGATTTAACCTTAAAAAGAAATAGGAAATTAGTAAATAAAAAGCCAACACGAAATATTCAGTGCTTAAAATTTTAAAACATTTTTAGATCATGTAACTTGTAGTTTCGTTGCATCATACATGACGTCAATTTTTCTAATTGTTTGCACTTCTTTTCGCTTTAACGTAATTTTTTGAAGGAAAATGCATAATTAAATATGTTTTCTTTTATTTCACAGTCTGAAGAATAATTAAAAATGCTACAAGTATGTCAACAACATATTTTTGAAGATAATATAACGATTAAAAGGGCAATATGAGAATTCACAGAGCGTTTTTAAGTGTATCTCGGAAAGTATGAATCCTACAAAAAAATTGTTGATAACATAAACCGTCTCATTTTTAATTATCTTTCAGATTAAGAAACAAATAGAAATACATACACAAATTTATGTTAAAGTGCAAAAGACTACATAAAATTAAAAATAAAAAAATATAATAGTTCTTATACATACGAGCACGATGCAAAGAAACTACAAGCTACATGATTTCAACATTTTTTAAGATCTTAAATAAGTGACTGAGTATTTCGTGTGCGATTTAAAATTAATTTATTAAAATTGGTTCACATTTATAGATAATAAACCAAAAAAAAAAGTTGTAAAAAATAACGTGGTATAACAAGATAATTACGAAAGATGGACCTATATTTAAAAAAAAATACACTAAAGCAGCCGCCCGAACTTGGGAAATACCATGTATATGTTTTATAATAAATTAAAGATTGTGCCTACTTGATATTATACTGTTAATCTATAATAAATTTGTACTAATAAACAGACACATATTTGGACATGTGTACCTATAATTTAAAAAAAAAAATTATGTAAAACAAAAGACATTTGTAAATTTTATTTCAACATTTTTCATTACAAAAAGAATGTATTGTATTATAAGAACATTTTATTACAAAACAAAGAAAAGAAGAAATTATTGTTTTAAAAAGTGTGAGCATATTTTAAGAGCACTTTAGGCTCTTACATTATGGGTAAGTTACAGGGTATGCAGAAAGCATTCACATACTTACAGTAAGTCAAAAAAGAAATCAAACACTCAGTCTACCTACATTTTTGCATTAAAAAACCATAAAATAAAAACTCAATTAATTTATGTTATTGAATTTATTATTGGAAGCCTTATGAGATTTTAAAACAAGACAAGACAAAACGTAATGCAAGTATATTTTTACATTTTTCTTATCGATTTTGTTTAACCTTTTACTGCATGAATTATTGTACAAGCAGAAAAAGATAAGAAAAAGCTTAAAATAGATTCTTTTTGTTATTCTTAAGCAACTATAATTAATAAATAATGAAAAATGAATTTGTTTAAAAACTAAAAGAACAAGTCAATCAGTAACAAAATTGCTCGCACAAATAAAATAATACACATTTTTTATTCGAAATACATCTATAATTATCAGAGTTATGAGATGCAGACAAAAAAGAAAAAAGCTGTCTCTCAAAAGAAGAAGTGAATGAAAATGTATTTGAATGAATATGAAAAAAGTTGTGCACAAAAAAGAACAATAGAACATAATAGAATACTTTAACAAATATGTTGTCAACGCTAAACGGAAGGTGGCGCAAGATGCACTTGGTTGAGTAGTTTTGTGGTCGATTCACATCGTAGGGGATACTAAAGTACATTATTAGCCGCGCTTTGTTTTCCCCGTGAACCGAACTAATCCATCTCAAAATAAAAAAAAACGCTCCCGGTTCACCTAGAAATTTCATTTTCACAAGTTGGTAGCAGCAGCTACACACTGACGTTTAATATGGATTAAAAATAGCAATTGAAGTGAGGAAAGTGCTTAATATTTGTTTAATAATTAAGTGTTTTTAGATACTTATGTCAGAAAGTGAGGATACAACAAATAACTATGATTTACTTCTGCCATTCGAACTGCCAAGCTTTACATATAATTTTATTTTGTGAAAAGCCATCTAGTGGTGAGGTATGGGCTAGAAATTCTGGCTTACCAGCTCTAGTGCTGGTTCAATTATTCTTTTTGCATCCTGTGTAAAAATATGAACTGAACCAGTTCACGGGGAAAACAAAATGTGGCTATTAACACCCTTCTGAATTTCTATTCCGTAGACGTCTACCGTCTTCTCCGTTGGATTTGTGTCTACAAGGTCAAATCGCCTAAGTCGAGTTAGGACACATTTCTGAATTTCTATTCCGTAGACGTCTACCGTCTTCTCCATTGGATTTGTGTCCACAAGGTCAAATCGCCTAAGTCGAGTTAGGACAAAGTTGAGTTAAGCTTGCCAGAAGATACTTTATTATTCGAAATGTATGCCAACAATATTTTACCTTATTACCTGTTATCGTTACCGAGTTATAGGCAAAAAAACAAGACTAAAATTTCAAATTCCCATATGTTTTCTCGAAAATTTAAAACTTTAAACTCGTTTTCTGAGAATCTGTAAAACTCGACTTAGGCGGTTTTACCTTGTGGCCACAGATATATTCCACTGTTACCGGGGAGTTCTTCAGCACGCTTCGGATGTAGTGATATCGGATGTCAATGTGAAACACAGGATTCTTAGCACATTGACTATTATTAAACATTCTAACTTTACAAAGGTTTTCGAAATCCAGTTCTTTCAGTAACTTTAACAGAAAATCCGCTTCTCTACTTGCATCATTAATGACCATGTATTTCGTCTCAGTTGAAGATAATGCGACTATTCGTTGCTTCCAGGGATCCCCGTGATATTGCTCTCCGAGAATGACCACCGACGATCTACCGTGGAGTTTCTCCAGTCTGCATCAACGAAACATGACAAAATCCAATCGTTGTCCCTTTTGAACTCTAGTTCGTGATGAGTTGTACATTTGAGATAACGCAGTACGCGTTTGGCATCAATCCAGTGGTCCCCATTGTAGCAGTTATTCAATTAACTGAGAGCGCTTGCTGAACATGTAGTGTCAGGTCGGGTGGCCAGAGGTATATTCGGGCACCTATGAGCTCTCGAAAAGGGACGTCACAGCGCTGGTCCTTAGTTTCATTACTTCTTTTGAAAGTTTATAATCAGCTGCTATGGCGAGTGGCTACCGGCTTATAATTTTCCATCCCGAATCTTTTTAAGATACCCTCAATGTATCCGCTCCGTGACAACTGAATCTTGCACTTCATTCGTTTTATCTGAATTCCCAGACAAAAGCTTATATATATATATTTGGCGCAACAGCTCTTTTAAGTGCCAGGGCCTAGCTTCTCGCAACTACTGATGTTGTGTGCGTTATATTTTTCACACGAATGGAAGGGACCTACAGTTTAGTGCCGAATCCGAACGGCGATTTGAGAAGCTTTTTCGTGACATACTCTCGGATGTTTTTCAGACGTTCGCGAGAGGTGCGGTGGTACCGTGAAAAAACTTTTTGCTGTTTTCTGGGATTCGAACTTGGAACCTGATGCGTAGTGATCCCACACACTAACCACTTACGCCACGGTGCCCACAGACAAAAGCTTGCCTCTCCAAAATCTCGTACGGTGAAAGCCTCAAATTGTATGTGTCTGATGTAGTTTTTCATAGTTAGGTCGCTGGAAAAATAAAAATTTCATCAACATAAACTAGAACAAACGTTTTCTTGACCTTGTCAGCGTATACGCGTATGCATGGATCCGAATCCATTGGGACCTGTCCGATTTTTCTCAACGTTTTGTCAATCGTGATGTTCCATTAACGTCCAGATTGCCACAATGCGTACAAGGCTTAGTTGAGTTTGCAAACCTTTTCAACTTCTCCTCACAAGTGATGCGGCATGTCGTTGGGCTTCCTTCGAAGATTTTGATCGGAGCTACTGGTTGACATTCTTTCACAATATTACCTCTAAAAGTACAGGCTTTCCATGCAAATATCCTCGTTGACTTTTCCTTCAGGTACGCTGACATGATGTCCAATTAAGAAATCTGCATGTTCTCCCTCACTGCAAGAGTGACCAACTGCCTCAGCAAAGACAGTCTGGCAACTGGAGTAAAAATCAACTCCTCTGGTCACTGTGTGAATCCTCTTGCCACAAGCCTTGCTTTTCGCCTCAAGTAAACCATCAGCATTCCATTTATTTCGTAGTACCATCCTTTAGCCAACTGTCCTGTCATACTGTGGTTTGTTCACGATCTTTCACGTATCGTTCTGGACCAGATTTCTCATCTCTGTGTATAACGTGTCCTCCCAGTCCGATTTGTTATTTCCTGAGATTGCTTAGGAGAAAGGTACTTCAAAAGCCTTCATTGTGAAATAAGCCCCCTCTTTCGCCTTTTGATCGTCCTGCGGTTAATCGTTGGCGTTCTCCTCGGTTTTGCGAAACTCTTTGTATAATTTCCTCGGACGTCATAGTTGTTTTGAGTTTCGCTTATCTTCCTGGTGCATGTTTGTACTTCTTTGAAACAATCGATCTTGTTCGTTTATTATGCGTGTTTTGTTCAGTTTCTATTTTTGGTGTATCGAATACTTATGATCCTCGACTTTCCGTTTTTCAGTTCCATGATCTAATTTTTCTCATAAGGTTTATTCTGGGTGATGACTATATTCGTGGTTGGAACCACCAAACTATAACGTCCGTTTATGGTCTCGTCACAGATAAAAGCCTTTTTTTTATAATTTGCGCGTGCCAAAGGGATTATAATTACCCTTATACTGGTTCTCAGGGCACGGGCGGTTGGGAAAAGGGGGGAAAGAGACAGAGGAGATGCAGGTTTGCGTTGGCTTTAAATGTTTGTAGGTTGTAATGATTAGGAAACACAGAGCTTTCTATCCGCAGAAATTGCAGCTGAATTTATTGCGTTGTTATGTATATATATATATATAACAAATAATTCGTTATTTTTGCTAACTTCCATGTTTAGTAATTTGTCTACTGTATCACAATTTCGAAAGATACTCCCTTATTTCATATGCACAAAAAACTACAATGGAAAATAATAGAATATTTTGACAGCTCTGTTATCAACGCTGAACAAAAAGTGGCTCGGGATGCGCTCGGTTGAGTAGTTTGATGGTCGATTTACATCGTAGGAGATACTAAAGTATACATTCATAACAATAACATAACATAACAACATTAAATACACTATTCAAACGTTTTTTTTTACTTACGGATTAATTGCAGTAATTGATATTTGAAATCTGTTGTTGTTTTAAATGCACTCACGACATGGAGTAGACTGCAAACGTTAATATCCGAGACAGTCGTTTTATGACAGACATAAAAATGATCATTTTCTTTGTTTAATTATGGACACTAAAGGGTTATGAGTTTTGTTTTTTTTTAACAATATGCACACACTCAAGGGTTTGTGAATACCCTTTATATGTTTTACATATATAGTGCAAGCGTTAGAAAGGATGAATAGAGAGATAAAAGATTCGGTATAGTTCTGTGTGTTTCAGGAAATCTTCGGCGTGGCGTCCAGATAACCGAGGGCATTGTTTTGCTTTTTTTTTGTCTTTGCTTCTGATTCACTGTATTTTTTCCCCGAGCACCGATGTCATAGGCATATCAGTCATCACATAGAGTCGACAATCTTTCCAGTCACGCGACCAAGCTACTGCCAGTGTTATGCCTTCGTAGTAATGTTCACACAAGCACTTGCAATTAATCGGACTATTCTATTGAAATGCTACGTTGTATGTATAATAGGAGCCATGCGAACCTGTCTCACAGCAGCACTAGAGGTGATCGTAAGTATACCTCCGCTACACGTAGTGCTGGGGCGAATCGCCAAAGAGATCATATTGAGAATAAACAAAGAGGGCATCGGGAAAGGAGCATGCATCGCAAATAAAGAGCGAGTAGCCCTATGAAGCAAAGCTGAGCAACAAAAAGGATTGGAGCAGTGAGTCCGATAAGTATCAATTCAAACAACACACAACTAAGTGGATCGAAAACATCTACAGGCACTGAGGTAGGGGTGTACGGGCCCAGGACCAGATACTGAGAATCACTGGGAATATTCCCCAGTATATTTCAAACAGAAGTTCACGCGATCGAAAGATTTCCGCAATTCAACCTGGACAGGAATTATCGTGGGCAGGACATCGCAATACTGTCAGACGTCTAGGCCGCTATCAAAGCACTGACCTC
Organism: Brachypalpus laphriformis; assembly: GCA_945910035.1. Lineage (NCBI taxonomy): Eukaryota > Metazoa > Arthropoda > Insecta > Diptera > Syrphidae > Brachypalpus > Brachypalpus laphriformis. The sequence continues at coordinate 42,648,015 of OX246754.1, read as the reverse complement.
ACACGAGGTCAGATCCAAACTGGTGTGTGAATGACTTACCAGGATCAACAAACTGGGAGAGGCAAATAAAGTAAGTCTCTACTGGGTATCAAGTCACGTAGGAGTAGAGGGAAACGAAGCAGCGGATGAACTAGCAAGAAACGGATCAGACTCGCTGTTCCTTGGACCAGAACCCTCTTGTGGGATAGGACCCCACAAAATAAGAGAAGAGTTAAGGAAAGAGGAAGAGAACAAATGGGCCAAGCATTGGGATGATATTCCCCAACTAAGACGGGCGAAAGAACTTCTGCGGAAATACAACCAGAAAAGAAGTAGAATCTGCCTAAGAGTCAGCAAGAACCGACTTCGCATCTTGACGGGCATGTTCATGGCTCACTGCAGACTCAAGAAGCACCTAAGGAAACTGGGTATAGAGGGAGACGGACACTGCAGATTCTGCAGTGACTTCGCAGAATCACCAGCGCACATTCTTATGGAATGCCAAGCATTGATACACAAAAGAAGAAATCTCTTAGGTCCATACCTCCTATCGGAATTGGATCTACGTTCGCTGGATCCACTTAAGATACTCAGGTCCATAGCAGCAGCTGGACTGGAGGAAGTGTTCTAGACCGAGCATATCATCCACTAGAGCCTTAATTTGAGGGGTACAATAGATCTCAGCGGCCTTGCCGCTGAACTTTTCAAGGCAGGAGGAGATGAGCTGGTAGGAAGCATGCACCAGCTCATCTGCAAAATCTGGTCGGACGAAAGTATTCTCGATGAATGGAACCTCAGCGTCGTTTGCCCGATCCTGAAGAAAGGAGACCCTCTGAACTGCGCCAATTATAGAAGTATAAGTCTCCACAACATTGCATATAAGATCCTGTCCGCTGTACTATGCGAACGCCCCTTATCAGTGCGGTTTCAGGCCTGGAAAGTCCACTATTGACCAAATATTCACATTACGGCAGATCTTGGAAGAAACCCATGAATATAAAATTGATGCACATCATCTTTCATCGATTTTAAAGTTGCCAATGATAGCGTGTATAGAGACGAGTTGTACAGAGTCATGTCTAGTCTTGGCATTCCTGCCAAGCTTGTCGGTTTGTGCAGAATGACGATGGAGAACTCTCGCTGCTCCACCAAAGTCGGTAAGAACATCACCGAACCTTTCGATGTCAGAAAAGGTGTTAGACAAGGTGGCACGGTATCATGCGATCTCTTTAACATAGTACTTGATAAAATTGTACGAAACTCACTCTTGCCAATCGTTGTTTCTATGGGCTAAGACGGCAATTGAGTAGCAAAGTCCTATCTCGAACTACTAAGGTAACTCTTTATAAGACACTAATCATTCCAGTCCTGCTGTGTGGCGCAGAGGCATGGGCTTTGACAAAACCGGATGAGGATGCCCTTGGTTATTTTAAGAGGAAAGTTCTTCGAGCGATCTTTGGTCCCGTCAGCATAGACGGTGAGTAGAGGAGAAGGTACAATGCGGAACTATACGGTCTGTACAAGGACATCAACTTAGTCAGAACAGTTCACATACAGCGGCTAAGATGGCTGGGTGATTGGTTGAGGGCCAGGTTCACCCCAGACTATAGCGCCACTCAAGTAAGTAAGTATCGAATTTGATGATATACTCGATATGTGTGTATCCGTGCAGCATCTTGTGTAGGTGGAAGTGAAGCTAAATTAAAATTTTGTTTACTTACAGATCTTACAAGTTTTTTTATGCCGCTAGCTGGTCAAGTTCTGATCTTCTTTATTGTCACCATAAAGAGTTATAAAAAATCGTCCACCTATGACACTCAGCACGGACGGGTTCACTATTTCATTAAAAAAATACTAAAAGCCCTGAAACGCGTTCGTGATTTTTCTGCAGGGTCGTGATGAACTCGTATCACATCCTGAGAAAGCATGAAGAAATAACAGATGATCGGCGATCATATCTCCGTGGATCAAACATGATGAGCAATAAATATGTTCTGCTGAACGTCTTTTTGTGGTTTCAAGAAGTACATTTTAGAGTATCTTCTTCCCAGTGCTTTCAGTAATACCAATATATCAATATCTTCAGCACCAATTGTTACTGAATCGAATGATTCTGATGATGCAATAGCGGAATTGATAATGAGAACGAAAGCATCGAATTCAGCCTGGTCAACTCCCATTATTGGACAACTCAGCTTATATATTTATATATGTATATATACATATGTGTATATATATATATAAATATATAAATATGTGGACACCTCAGTATTGGAGTGACCTAAATTCATTTTCGCCGTTTGAGTTAGGAACGTTTTCTTAGTGAAAAAAACAAGATCTTTCGATTGGTGCAATAAAATCTTTCCTATCTCTATTATTTCAAAAGATATCTGTGTTGCAATTGACATGTACGCACTTTTGGGAAGAAATGCTCAATATTGATCTGCCACATAAGCCTTTGTATGGGAAAGTCACATTTTTGTATAAGTTTTTTTGAAATTTTTTAAATGGTTTAAATGACCCATACGTACAATTGAACTCAGATATGCTTCATTTGCAAACACATAATTCAGTGCTGAAATGCTCCATACATACAGGGTGGGCCAACTACAAGTTTCTTTTTAAAAATGCAATAAAATGAACAAAATTAAATTTTTTCCATGTATTATAGCTTTATTAGTAAGAGCAAACATTCCCATTAATTACGGAATACGACGTCGTTCAAGTGGCTGCCTCGGCTGGCCTCGCAGTAGCGCATTCTATCACTCCAATTTTCCAAGACCTTGTTGATGGTTTCGGGCTGTAGCTCACGGATTGCTTGGATAATATTGGCCTTAAGTGCTTGAATCGTTTTCGGATTGTTGGCATAACATCGGTCCTTCACGGTTCCCCACAAAAAAAAGTTCAAAGGGGTCAAATCGCAGTTCCGAGGTGGCCAATTGACATCGCCAAGACGGCTGACAACACGATTTAGGAATTTGGTGCGCAAAAACCGATTGTGGCATGGGCTGTGTGGCACGGCGCGCCATCCTGTATGAACCAGAGGTCATCCAAATCCATGTCTTCAATTTCAGTAAAAAAAAAGTCGTTAACATGGCTCTGTATCGCCCACCGTTGACCGAAACGTTGTTCCCAGCCTCATTTTCGAAGAGGCTACAGCAGCCACATTCTCGTCTGTGCGCACCGTACGACGACGGGGACCATGAGTTTTGTCCACTAGCATACCATTCTCACGAACTTTTTGCACAAACTTGCGTACAGCAGGCCTGGTGGGTGCTTCATTTAGGCCAAAACTTCTTTTAAAAAAACGCACTGTTTGGGCTACACAGCACTCACTTTGGAAATAAGTTTTCAATATTTCTCAATGTTGTTCAAGCGTAAAGCGACTCATTTCATTCCGCGGAGGTATGATACTGACTTTCTGTCAAGATTTCGAGCGGGAAACAGCTATCAGTGTCAAAATAACCTATGATTTAAAAAGAATCACTAGATGGCCCACCCGTTACAATTGTCATTCAATAGTGCTTCATATGCATGATTATTTTTAATATTTATATGCTTCATAAGAACAAAATTGCGAGTCGATTTTTCAAGCATTTAAAATGATTTCAGTGTATACGTATTATATTTTGTTTTTAACAATGAAGGAAAATATTTTAGTTTTTCTTTTCTGAAGTTTTCACAAAATGAAAGTTTAATAGAATGTGTGTTTTGTTTAAGATTGTGTAGGTAATAAAATTATATTCTCTAAAATTTCGAAAAAGCTAAAAAAATGTTGGATTTTTAGATCTCAGTTATGACCAAACGCGTTTATTTTGAAGAGTTATTTTCCCTTAAAATGTTAACTTACTTTATTTGTTTTATAAAAAATAAAGTTTTATAATAAAAAGCAATGAGGAAAAAAATAACACGTTTTTTAAAAAATGGGCTTTCGTATACTTTTGTATGAAAATATAACATATATGCATCGATAATTCACAATCGCGTTCAGTATTTAAATGACACATAGGTTGGTCAAAAAGTGCCACATACCATACAAATCCGCACAACTTGAGATAAAAATCGTGCCCTATATGCAATTTCCTTTTTTCAAATTAAGATAAGAAGAAAAAAAACTGATAGGCCGATTCAAACCAAAAATGGAGTATAAGTAAAGCTCAGTGGGCACTATTTGAATAAATTTTGTGTATGGTTATGCTACATACGATTTTTGTTTTATTCGCATTCAAACTTCAAACGTCTTTTTCTCGAAACTAGGTTTTTGTCGTTTAGATCACTCCAATACTGAGGTGACGATGTATTTTGATAGTTATAGATTTGTATCTACCTATGTATTTAATAAATGGATAGATGTATTGTATACTTGGTGGTCAAACGGTAGTGCATAGTAGTGCAGGTTACCTCTTGATCCCTTTCCTAACAAAAAAAAAAAAACAAATATTTGGCGCAACAGCTCTTTTAAGTGCCAGGGCCTAGCTTCTCGCAACCACTCATGTTGTGTGCGTTGTATTTTTCACACGAATGGAAGGGACCTACAGTTTAATGCCGACTCCGAACGGCGATTTGAGAAGCGTTTTCATGACAACAATACTCTCGGATGTTTGTCAGACGCTCGCGAGAGGTGGGACCGTGAAAAAACTTTTTGGTGTTTTCTGGGATTCGAACTTGGAACCTCATGCGTAGTGATCCGACACACTAACTACTTACGCCACGGCGTCCTAACACCTCTCAAAAAAAAAAAAAAAGTGAGTATATATACAAAATTGTTCGCAATCATCTGCAAAAAAAACATCTAAAGTGTTTTTTCAATAAAATTGATAGAAAAGAAGTTATAACCCTTAAATGTTATTTTTATTGAAAATTCGAGTCTATTTTTTATTATAACCTATTCTTTTTCAATTTTACAGTAAAAATATATAGACCAAATTGTAGAAAAATTAATTTAGTAGAAAGGCTGACAATGTTGATGTTTGTGCACAAATTGTCCTAAATGTGTTCAAGAGAAATGGGTATAACGGTCGGGTTAGCCGGAAGAAGCCTTACATTAGAAAACTCAACCAGAAAACTGGGCTAGAGTACGCCCTTGGACACATTGGCAAGAACAATTTGGGTTAAGATAAGGTCATATTGAGACATATGCACAAGCAATACTTTTTCTGTATCACACAATCCCCTGAAATAATAGCGCAATCTAACCAAATGAATCACTGGGTAAACCTTGGACTTATGTATCTACACACTGGTTACTCAGAGATTAGCGAGCGTTGAGTCACAACCTCATAACAAATAATGTTGGTAATACAGGGTGTCTTGTATGCTTGAGGCCAATGTTTTTTTGACTATGAAATGAAACACAATTTTTTTTTCACTTACTTACTTAATTAGGTGACGCTATAGTTCAGGATGGACCCGGGCTTCAACCAAAAAATCTCTCCAGCCAGCCTAGTTACGGGCCATCTGTCTCCAGTTGGGCACGCCGAGTTGGTTGAGGTCACCCTCCACTTGTTTGAGCCACCTACCGCAAGGTCGTCCTCTACTGGGCCGTCCATCTATGGTGGATTCGAAGACTTTCCAGTCTGGAACGTTGGGCTCCACCCACTTTACAAGACCCAGTCATCTTAGTCGCTGTATATGAACTCTTCTAGCTAAGTCAGTGTCCTTATATAGGCCGTATTTGTATCTTGTCCTCCACTCGCCGTCTATGCAGATAGGACCAAAGATCAGTCGAAGAACTTTTCTCTCAAAATAACCATGGGCATCCTCATTCGATTTTGACAAAGTCCGTGCCTCTGTGCCATAAAGCAAGACTGGGATGATTAGTGTCTTATAAAGAGTTACCTTAGTAGTATGTACAAAATAGGGCATTGTTACTCAATTGCCTTCTTAGCCCGTAAAAACACCGATTGACAAGAGTAATTCTTTGTTCGGTCTCCCCACTGGTGTCATTTGCGGAGCTCACCCTAGGTAGACAAAATCCCTTCCTACCTCAAAAATGATATCCATGTATTGTGGCGTTCTGTCAAAGACGCCGAAGTTGTGTGTCCTTTTTTGAAGACAGCATATATTTTGTTTTGCTTTTATTGACCGCTAAACCCATCTTTGCTACTTCTCTACGTCTCAATGCTCGCAAACGTCCCACTGACAACCCGCTGAGTTCTTTGAACTCTGCCAATGTCATCGACGTAAGCGAGTATTTGTACAGACTTGTAAAAGATTGTACCACCGGCTTGTACAATATTTAAGAGATCGCATGATAGCGCATCACCTTGTCTAAGACCTTTCCTGACATGGAACGGTTCGGTGGTGTTCTTTCCGGCGAGAGTTCTCCATTGTCATCCTGCACAAACGGATGAGCTTGGCAGGAATGCCAAGACTAGACATGACTCTGTACATCTCGTCTCTATACACGCTATCATTGGCAACTTTAAATTCGATGAAAAGATGATATGCATCGATTTTATATTCATGGGTTTCTTCCAAGATCTGCCGTAGTATGAATATTTGGTCAATGGTGGATTTTCCCGTATAGTGAAACCGCACTGATAAGGATCTATCAGGTTGTTGACGATCGGTTTTAGGCGTTCATATAATATGGCAGACAAGATCTTGTATGCGATGTTGAGAAGACTTATACTCATACCTTTGTAGTTGGTGCATTTCAGAGAGTCGCCTTTCTTTCCATTCATCGGGCATATTTTCGTCTGAGCAGATTTTACAGATAAGCTGCATTGAAAAGTCCGGCGACAAGGCCATTAGCTTTAGCAGCTTTGTTCTATTTAAGTTTAGATATCGCTGTCCTCACTCCATTCTGATCGGGGTTGACGGGAATCTTGACTATCATCATCCCTGTTGAATAGCTCATTCTGCCTAACAGCTGAATAGTGGTCATCGTCGTCGTTTAACTGTCTGCAGAACTGTTCCTTCTACATCCACCTCAGTACCGACAGCAATTCTACTACTATATTACTATTTTCGTTCCTGCAGGTTTTTGTTTTAACTTTACAAACCTGGCATATTCTTTTTACCCTTTAGTAAAATTTTCGAATTTATCCGTAATGCCCGCAATAAAGTCTCTTAATTTCCTCGATCGAGCGCTTCCCGTGCTATAATACTTTTTCTTCTTTCTGAGAGGTCGATGTTCAATTTTACTCGTCCACTCGTAGAGCTCGTAAGCAGCTCTAGTCCTACTATGTAGCACCATTTTACACGCCTCTTGTTTTGCATTTTTAATCAAACCAGGGGATTCGTTATGGTGGCCGAGAGAAACTCAGTACATCATAGGCAACGCTGTCACTTAGAAGAGACTCGATCGGCAAATGTTTTGGGGTTCAGTTGCGGTTGTAGCCGTCCGACGTCAAATTTCCTCACAGTATTTCGTCGACTTCGTTCCGTTCTAAATATCCGCATCGGTACCTTGGACGCCGTGGCGTAAGTGGTTAGTGTGTCGGACCAGTGCGCGTTAGGTTCCAAGTTCGAATCCCAGAAAACACCAAAAAGATTTTCCACGATCCCACCTCTCGCGAACGTCTGACAAATATCCGAGACTATTGTTGTCTTGAGAAAGCTTCTCAAAACAAATTGCCCTTCGGATACGGCATTAAATTGTAGGTCCCTTCCATTCGTGTAAAAAATATAACGCACACAATATGCGTGGTTGCGAGAAGCTAGGCCCTGCCACTTAAAAAGCTGTTGCGCCAAGTATGTATGTGTATGTACTGGAAGAATACTGGAAGTGACGGTTGACGGTTTTTCGATCAAAAGAGAGCCATGTCCCCTTGTGAATCGAAACGTGGGAACCGCGTACAACGTTTTGTCTCGTCGCAAAGTAGACCAGCTTGAATCCGTTGTCGGATGTGCTGTCGTGCAGGCTGTGCTTTCCGGTCACGCTACTAAAGACGTCCTCTTTTCCTAGCTTTGGAATGGTGTTTTTCAGAGGAAAGCAAGTTCAATATCTCAGGGTCATATGGGCGTGGTAAAGTTTGGCGAAAATCGAATGCTGAGTTAGATCCGACTGAAGGCTGAACGGCTTGCACCGTTAAGCATGGTGCAGGGTATGTAATGGTTTGGGGATAATCGACGGATCAATAGATCAGTATTATTATTTAGACATATTGAGGACTAATCTACACGAAAGTGGCAGAAAGTTTGGGTTACTGTGGCCATTTATCTCTCAGCATGATAATGACATTTTGCGAACGACTTGTGGAGAAGCTGCATGGACGAAGAAGAGGAAGAAAATATTCCTCACTTTCTTTGTTTTTGCCCAGCTCTCTCCCGTAGAAGAAAGCTTCACCTAGGAGCCCCTTATTACAACGATATAGGCGACCTGAAAAACATCGACATTAAGAGCCTCCTAATAAGAAGCTCAAAATCGTTTAACGAGTAGGTAGGAGAAACTTTCTCGCACGATCCACGTGCTATCAAAATGGACCTATTATTGGTCTAAGTGTGCTGGCGATTCTCAGCTGGCAGCCACTTCAACCTAACCTAACCTAACCTAACCATGATAGTGACCCAAAACAAATTTCACGCGTCGTCAGAAAATGGCTGTTGTATAATAGCCGAAATCAGTTCAAACGCCCTTTAAAATAACCAGATATGAAATGCCATTGAGCACTCGTGGGAGTATTTCGAATGGAAGATAGAAAAAAAGCAATGTGAAGACGAAGGAAGATTTCAGGAAGAGTGGGCTAAAATAGATCAAAGTGGCAGTGCCAACACGAATGAAAAAGGTAATTAAACCTACAGGATACCCTACTAAATAATTAAAAGATTTAAGTAGTAACAGTTCCAAAAGTCCAATTTTTTGTCAATGTCTACTTACTTTTGTGAGATGAATTTATCATTTATTCTGTTCAGGTTAAAGTATACATTTCATGTTTTGTTATTTTGCTAAAAATGTTTTTTTTTTTGTTTTTTAAAGTAAAATGAAAAAGAAAAGAAAAGTAGAGTGTGTCTACTTACTTCTGTGACTAACTGTATGTATGAGTTCTTCCACAGCTTGAGGAAAACTTTTCGTAAAATTGTTGTAATTCTATGTTACTACAATACCACATGTAAAAATGAAATATGTTCTTCGTTGAAATTTTAATTTTTACATTATGTAGGTACATAGTTACCGCGTTTGACGTTGACTACTCCTTGAATACCCCCCTTTCTAATGCTTCAGATCATTCATATCGCCACTTTACTTAAAATTGGAAAATTCTTTTATAATTTTTAGAAAAACAGATTTCATTGTCTTACAAATAATACACTTTTCTTTAATTATTATTTAAAAAATAAAATGAAATAAAACAATCAAAAGAAAAATATGTCGTTAAATTCATATTGTCAACAAATTTCAAAGCATGCTATGGTATTGCTGTTTTCTAGGAGTAATACCGTTCGATATACACTCCTATGTATGTATACTAATAGTACATCAATACCTTGGTATGAACTCGTATGTATCAACATGTGCGAGCATTAGAGGGATAATTCATTTTTGTATCTCATTCTCATACTCTGTACAGGTGAGTGTAATCTCTCTCGACTCGACTGACATGTATGTTTGTATGTACCTATGTTACTTCGACGCACATGGCTGCAATTTAAACATGTGGTATGTTATACAAGCTGTCCCGTACGGTATATTGTGTTTGACACATAATTTGTAACACAGAGTAATGATCTACATAAAGTATAATTTTTTTGTTTGCTTTTTAAACTAGATTAATTTTATAAAGTAATTAATTTCTTTAAATTATATTGCTGAAAATGCGTCGTGTGTGTAGCTAGCAAGGGACCCAAAACTAAGACTAGAGGCAAGATGCATCAGTACAATATGGGTGCACCCTTTGAACGAATCGCTGCTTACATCGCCGGTCCATTTCCGAAAAACGACAATGGCAACCGTTACATCCTAGTTGTTATGGACTACTTCAGCAAATAGCCGGAAGCGTTCGCCATTCCTAACCAGGATGCGAAGACCGTCATAGAGCAGATTGCCAACAACTGTGTGATCAGATTTGGCGTGCCCGACCAGGGACGAAACTTCGAATCGAAGATATTTCAAGAGGTGTGCCAATTACTTAGAATTAAAAAAAAAAAACAGGTACGACACAAAGGTAACAACTTCAGGATTTCATGAAGAAGATTTGGTATAGTTGTACAACCCACACCAACAAAAAGGGAGATCACCTAAGCATGATGTTATCTATTGATGATGAAGATGAAACTTCTTCATTTAGATTGTCTACATCGTTATTATGGCAATAACATAGATGAGCTTGTTTGGGACGAACAAGTTGAAGAGAGGAGCAGTGTAGCATCCACAGAAAGTATTTTTCGCACTGCGTTATCAACAAGCATGGTGTGGCAATACTAATGCCGCCTGTCGAAACTGCCATCATGCACATCAGTTTATTCCACATTTCACATTCGAAAGTGTCCTAGAGGTGCTGTAATTGGTATAAATACACCGACCAGCAGCAGAGAAGATACAGTCGATAGAGGTGAAAATAGCGAAGAAGAAGTGCGATTACTGTGAGAGTTAATTATTTCCAAACGTGTGTTGAGAATAAACGATATTGTGATTAAAAGTGAATTTGTAGAGACAGTCTAAGTTAAGATTAGTAAAGAATAAAGTGATTTGATTACTTTAAGGAATAATGAAAGAGAATTTGATAGTTCCTTATAAATAAATAATTTAAATACACAGAAGACGAGTTTATTACTAGGGATTAAATAGTTGCATACATACATACATTTTCAATTGCCCGCTAATCTCTGACTCAAACTCATCAGGAGGAATCCCTAAACGGCTCCAGGAGGGATGTTGGACTTGAGCCAACCATCTATTTCTATGCCTACGGAGGGGTCGCTTACCTGATGGCACGGCAATCATGACATGTCTTGGAAGCCAGTTCGGGGGCATATGTACTGTTTACCAAACCATCGAAGCATAGGTTGTTCCATTCGGAGAAGTAGCAACTCAACATTAGATGCCTCGCGTACTCTGTTGATATGCACTTGATCAATGCGAGTAATTCCAGGATCAACACGAAGGAACCTCATTTCAGCAGCTTGTATCCACGATTTTAACATTTATATAAATCACTGACAAGAGTGATTTTGATAAGAATTATTTTTGTTTCGCTAAGAATATGACATATACTGAAAAATTTCCCTTGCGCTCACAAGTTGCACAAAGCACACTTCTGCGGTACATCTGCCCTGTGTGGTAGGGGTGGCGATGGTATAGTACGGCATCGATTGCCACGCCAATGGTTCATGATTCAAATCCTTATGTCAGCAAACACTTATTTATTTGTCATGAAACATGTTATATAAAGTCGGTCATAGCCCACTCTCTAGAGAAGAAATTAAGGAAGTTATTGATAAAACTAAAAGAAGAAAAGCCCCCGAAGATAACAGAATCCCATAGGAGTTCTATAAAAACCGCACTTATGAATTCATGTCTGCACTCATGGTGGATTTCAATAGAATTTTTGAGACTGGAAATATTCCAGAAAGCTTTAAAAAGGCAATTATCTATCCACTGCATAAAAAGGGAGACTATGACGATCCTTCTAACTACAGAGGAATATCTTTTTTAAACACCTCTGCCAAGTTGTTTGCAGCGCTTATATTTAACAGACTTACCTGTTGGGTTCAAAATAAAAAAGTTTTGCAGGAGTTTCAAGCAGAAAAAGACCTACTCAACAGTCGATCAAGTATTTGCACTACTTAATATTGCGGCGATATATAAGCAGAAAAATAAAAAACTATACGCTTTTTTTGTAGATTTTAGGGCGGCTTTCGACTCCATAGTGCGTGAGGCTCTATTCTACAAATTGTATCTTATTGGTTTTACAACGAAAATAATCAACATTCTAAGAGCCATGTATGCAAATAATGTGGCGTATGTATGGGATGGAGAATCTGTTTCTGGAGAATTTACATCAGCAATGGGTGTGAAGCCAGGATGTATCCTGAGTGCGTTACTGTTAATTCTATTCATCAACGACCTATCAGAAGTTGTAAAGGGTGGAATCGAGTTCGGCAGCATCAAAATTCCGGTTCTTAAATATGCAGATGACATCGTTTTCCTTTCTGATACTGTGGATGGTATGCAACGTATGATGATTAGGCTCGAAGGATACTGTAAATGCTGGAATCTGAGTGTGAACCTGAATAAGTCGAAGGTAATGGTGTTCAGAGGCGGTGGCGGCAGATATAATCGAAACGAAAGATGGACCTATCAAGGAGAAATGGTAGAAATTGTTCGTGAGTACGAATACTTGGGAATTTTAGTGTCTTCGAACTTAAATATGAAGAAGCATCTTGAAATAAAATTGTCCGAAGCCAAACGAGCAATCTCTTCGGTATGGAGTCGCTGCATCAACAATAAGTATGTATCTCATAGCTCCAAGTAAAAACTCTTCCGCACAACTGCAGCTTCGGTTTTTTTATATGGAGCGCAAGTGTGGGGATACTGTTCCTTTACCGAAGTTGAGAAGTTTCTTCGGTATTTCTTCAAGCGAATATTCCGTTTACCGAGTAATATGCCAAATTACATGCTACATTTAGAGACTGGTGCACCACCTATGTTTATAGAAACGCTGAGACTTCATTTTGACCACGTAATAAAAGTTATGGCGATGAGTGATGATAGGCTGCCAAAAATTGTACTCAAAAGTGTAATAAGTAATAAAGCAAGTTTCATTCAAGAATGGGAGCGCTTTGCATCTGACTGTGGCGGAACCATACTCATAGCACTCGATGAGCCACGTGAATCTCTAAAAGCACAACTCAACATCTTACTGGAAAAAGTAGGTCGAAGCATGTATGAATGATTCGTAATTAATGCATAGTCCTCCCAGTACAGAATTTATTATAGTAAACTGCAATACCATCTAGCAGAGAAAACGTACTTCCTAAACTGCAATTCAACAGAGAAGATAAATATAATTTTCAAAATCAGAGGAGATCTACTGAATCTGAATTTCATTCCACACCATCCAGAACTACCTATTCTATGCAATCTTTGTAATATGAAGATACGAGAGGATATATTTCACTTCCCTGCGATATGGCCAATCTTAAAAGAATTTTGAGTCAGATTCTTCAATTCACGCATCTTAGAAATGGATGAAGCAATTCAAATTTTAAATGGAGATCGTGGCTGGAATTCACTTTACAACTACTGCGTAAATGCACTTCGCTACAGAAATTGTATAGTTGAAGAAGTTTCTTAATGCTTAATTGTATCTATTTAAAAAACAAAATAAAATATATGTATATACCTATGTACTCATATGTAGGTATACAAATTATTGTCAGTCTGGTAGACGGCCATAGGCCAAACCTCAGTAGACTTAGAATATTTCATGAAGAAAGTAATGAATTTATAATGAAAATAAAAGTCATATAAAACTAAAACTATAAAGTCGGTGCGATCAATTGTGGAAAGCTTGTGTGAACACTATTGCGAAGGCCTAATACTGGCAATAGGTTGATCAAATTGGTGGAAAAATTGTTCGCTTTATTGGGTGATTAATACTCGTATGTCATAGGCATACATACATCAGACAGTCGGGAAAAAAATACTATGAATCAGAAGCAAAAGACAAAAATGCCCCCAGTTATCCGAATACCACCCCCGGAGTTTTTTTTTTTTTTGAAGCAATAACATACTTTAAACTACCACTCTACTCTATCTACTCTTTCCTACCCCCACTCTATATAAAAGCATTCAAAGGGCATTCATAACCTTCCCCACAAATTATAAAAAAAAAGTTGTTCTATCTTAGCAGTTCTCCTCTTAACTGCACCAACTTTGAGATATCAACATATTGTCGGCTCGAAAAAAATGTTTAACCTGGAAAATGTGATTCAGCTGACTGTTAGTGGATCTATGCGGTGATTCCAATGCTTCTTCCACGAATTGACGGTTGAAAAACTCAACAAAAATCAACACAGTTTCGATTATAAAATATTTTATTCAAAAAAATGGTTGTTAGTAGATGAAATACTTAAAATTGAATACAACACCGTAACAACCTTTTCGTATTCAAAGAAGCAATATAATAACGTTCTATTGTTGGTATTCAACGAAAAGCGTAAAACTTGCAATCGTCCACTCAATTTTGTCGCCGACTGTATATGTATGCAAATGACAAGTACCAAAAGCCGAGTCGATTAAGCCGTGTCCGTATGTCTAAATATGATCAGTTGCTGGTTCTTAAATTTTAAGATAGGATGATGAAATTTCATATATAAGCTTTCTAGGAGAAGGGTAAATATATTTTTTTAAATTCACTTACAGATACACCCACTTGTACATAAATTCCCCTTTTCCAATATTTTTATTAAAAATCATAAGAAAATGTGTAGGGATCGACTTTTTATACAATTCCTTTGGTAATATATCATGTATATTTGGCCACACTCACTTTTTGGTGGATTTTCTTCTAAGAAAACCAGATTTCTTACAAATTAAAAGAAAATTATGTTTAAATATTGACTTTTCATTTGATAATGCTACCCCCACGTATGGAGAGCTGGGTTAAAAAACAAGGAATAGGGTATTATTCGATCCGTCCCAAGCAGATTGTAATGTTTCTGTGTGCTTATACTTTAGATTGACACCTCTCAGTATCTATTTATTCTTTATTTTGTTCTCTTTAGTCACATTTTAACGTCGGATGCGTACGCTTTAGCAAGTTATCTTCTTATATCAATTACATACTCTGTGTAACCTGTGGGTGCTCTTTTCAATAAATGTTAAGACAACATACATGCAAATATTATTTAAGTTGATAGCATAATGAAATTCGTGAGAGTAAACTTCGATATTATTTATAACTTTTTCATTCGCATTTTCGTTGGACGCAATATAGCGCATGAGTTCACAGTCAATTCTATCACAAAACAAAAGAGTATGGCATTGGAACTGTCTTCGAAGAAGTTGTCAAAGGTTTACATCTTCGACGAAATTGATTTCTTTGCCGATGCTGAGGTACAAACTTTCGAAGATATTACATATCTGGAAAAATCTAGCATGCTAGCAGTCCTCTCAAGAACTGCACAAGAAGTAATGAAAAATGACAACGAGTATCTGCAATTCAACTCTAATAAGGATAACATCGGCACCGACAAAATTGGCGTCTATGTGGACTTTAAGGCGTTAAAAAAGAGGCGTGTTGATCAAACCAAAGCACGATGATGTCGACATCTGGTGATAATAAAATGAGTTAAGATCGAATTGAAAATTTATAGAAGAGTCGTATCTAATTCTAATATTTAATTATATAAAAAAATTGTTAGAAAGTGGAAAAGAAGTCATTTTATAATAAATTATAAAAAAAAATAATACAAATGAAATAAAATAAATTAAAACAGTTTATTTGTTTTTATACTTATATAGGAGAGAATGGGAAATGCCGGTTAGTCTTAGAGTATTTGAAAAACTGTGACAGTTATACCTACACTTAATCATTATGTAAGTAAGCCAATTTTATAAATGGCAAGAACCTGTTCTAATATCTTAGCGCAGGTGTAGATACTTATGCAGTTACTTAGGTGATACACTCGAAGTTGGTTGTCATTCCCTCATACAGGGTTTTCCCAATGAGCATCAGGTCTGAAGTCGTAAGAAGAAATTTATTAAGGACTAGCTGACCAGTGCTCGCCTTGCTTCTCCGGCATTTAAGTTGACGCGAGCATAGTATAGTGTAGTATAGTATAGTATAGTATTGTAGCATTGACTACAGGATGGTTTGTGTACCAAAAACTAAAACACTGTATCTCAAACTGTAGCAACGACATCTATTGCAAAACCTGTTAGCAGTAAATATTCCAACCTGATGTGCTTACGTTCCACAATTGTTCCACACAATATCCCAATATTCCAGGATCCTCGATTCACCCGGAGAAATATCTAGCATGTTCTGGAACCCCTTGCAATTTCCTATAAATACCCATACCACAACCACCGTGGACACAGTTGTTTATAAGTGAATACAGCAATTACAAGAGGGTCATTAGATCCGTGGTGAAAACAAGCGACATATTGAAAATCTGTAGTGACAGTTTAGTTTGAGATAAATAAAGAATAAAGTGATTGAATATTGTGTTGAAGTAAAGTTAGTAGTGGACAATAAATAAACGATTAAAATGCACAAAAGACAGTCTTATTTAAACGAACCCCAGCAAGAATATTACAGTATAGTATAGTTTAGTAGAGTATAGTATAGTAAAGTATAGTATAGTATAGTATACCCTTTGTTTTGTGTTTTAAAGTTCTTCCTATCCGTCATTTGTATTGTTTTAATGTGTTGAAGTGCTTTTTTATGAAACCTGGTTATCGTAATTTCCAGATAATTTCGAACTATAATTTACGTGGAAACTTTTCGTAAGTGCACCATTCATCGATCACTCTAGCACCGCCTGTGCGTTAGCACGCCAGTCGCCAGGCATGGCCCGACAGAAAGTACAGCAACATTATCCGCCTATGCCTGAACCTAGACGTTAGAATGTTCAACAACAGAGAGTCGACCACCATGCACCATAGCAGTGGAGGCCGAACGCCACCTTGCGGAAGCCCCTGTTTACCCCTGTCATAATATCTGTGGCAATAAGCTGAAGTAGCTTAAGTCAACTTAAGTCAAAATTGAATTAATTACAAAAAAATTTTCCCAATTAACACAAAGTATTCTTTCTCAATTTTTTATTTGCATATCTATAAAGACTGTCGAGTTACGGCTATCAGAGTAGTGGCATAATTCAAAAATTTCATACGATTTTCACATGAGCGACAACTTTAAATGCCTCTCCAAAAAAATCGAAAAAAATGGACTTAAGCTACTTCAGCTTATTGCCACAGATATATCGCCCACAGTCCGCATCCACTACCAAAGTTCTATTCATTACTATTGCTTTAATCCACAACACTATTGCTTCATCTACTCCGTGTTGACTAGCCGAGTCGCACATGCAGTCAAAAGTCACATTGTCAAAAGCACTCTTAATGCCGATGAAGATCGTGCATTCTTCCTATCAAGCGCGCATTAAATTTTGAAGTGCTCTCTCGCAGAATTTCGCACGCTGATAAGCATGCTGCATCTCCGATAGTCGATGCAGATTCAAAGCAACTTTGCGCACGTGCAATTCCACCAGTCTTCTATACTTTTCAGTAAGAAGGAGGTCAGGCTTATGACAATTACCTCCTGCCTCCTTGCCGTAACAAAAGTTGGCTGTGAGCCGACATTGTTAATTGCCATGCCAGACGATAGTATAAAGTCTAGGAGATGGTTTCCTCGTATGTTACATGTGCTGCTGCCCCAGACTGTATTTTGAGCATTACTTTATGAGGTCGGCAACCGTCTTCGGTGGTGGAGGCAATTCCGAATCATAAGGGAAGTAAGCCGACGCAACGACGAAGAGAGAGAGAGTGAGAGTGAGAGATTTTGGTGTAGTGGTTCTTGAAGCTCAGTTGTTTTATGCTTCAGAGATTCTCCGGGGGTGGCATCCAGATAACTGGGGAAATTCGGCACAATTAGGCAGATCGCTCGTCATATAGCACCGTTACTCCGCAAACACCTCCAAAGGCACGTATGATGGCTCCTCAATAGATGTTATGTGGGGTTTTGTACGCCCCACGGAAAGCCTACTAGCTTAAAGAGCGGTAGCAGCCCTTGAGTGATGGAGAGTGATGGAGGTTAATCAGCGAACATATCAAAGGTATAGTCAGTGTTTTATTAGTAGAAAGGCGCGCACCAGGTGTGCACACGCTTCCGCCGAGTTGAGCGCCCCTACCCGTAGCTTTGCCTGCGTCAGCCACTTTCTGTCCGCTAGTGCTTGGACCTTTAGGGGTGACAGCAACAGCATCCACCAAATTTTGAGCGCAGATAACGCCACCGGTAAGAGTGCGCCCAGCAGAAGAGCGCACATCAGATGCGCACACGCTTCCACTAAGGAGAGCAGGCGAAACTTGCTTTGTCAGATTGGACCTGTTCGAGCCGACCGAAAAGAGCCGGCGTTGGGTGTGAAGGATTGATTGGTTCCAGTTGCAGTACTTTCTTCAACAACTTCGATCAGCTGCCCGTCTATTGAGACAGAGATTAGACATTCCAGCCGAATCCTTTCCGCCCCTTTCTTTGCCATTCCAGCCCTGTCTACCGACCGAGTCGGAGTTAAAAAAAAAGTTTAAAAGTTATAGCAAATTCATTGATTTAAGTCGTTCAGAACTATAAAATAAGCATTGAGCTTTTTTTGTTCTAAAATTCGCATACATTTTTGGACCAATCTAGTGTTCAATCTTTCTTTATAGAGGTTCAATCGGGCTTGCCTCAAGACAGTCATTTGAGTCCTTTACTTTTTAATCTCTTCGTCAATGACATTTCGGACTGTTAACAGTTTTCAAACTGTCTAATGTTCGCAGAAGATTTGAAAATATTTTCACCTATTTGAGTTATTGATGATTGCATGAACTTTTAAAAAGATGTAAATGCGTTATTTCCTATAATGTGCGTATATAATCACCTGGAGCTAATTATCTCTAAGTGTAAAATTATTTGTGCTTTGCATTCAATGCCACATGAAAGACCTTTATCAGTCAGGTATATTTGACTCCAAATTGTCTTTTTCAGCACATAAAGATTATATAATATCTAAAGCCAATTCTTTGGTGGGCTTTCTTCTCGCAAAATGCAACACGGTAGTTCTTAAGGATATTTATACAATAAAAACGTTTTATTTATCTTTGGTAATATCCAGGCTGGAATACTGGTCTGAAGGCTTACCTAGTTATAGGTCTAGATGCACATTAATTGGTCTAAAATCTCAAAAAAGTCGCAGACAGGGTTAGGTCAGGTTAGGTAAGGTGGCTGTCCTGACAGGGTCAAGACACACTTAGACCACTTGGGTCCATTGTGATACCACCTAGAGTTGGGACCGGAGAATCACCGGTTACCGGGGGAACCTTAACCTTTCTCAGGAGGGTGATGGGTGAGAATAACTATGCCTGAAGGAGCTAGAGATGGTGACTGACTCAATCAACCCTAAGTCGGTGTGTACCGGGAAGGTATAGTGTACAAGCAAGTATTGGGGGTGACTGATTCAATCGAACCCCCTGTACTGTTTTGTAAGTTGTATTGGAAAGTCTGAGTAAACCGTGTAGGTGTAGAGATGCATAAGCGCAATAAAGTGACTGATGCAATCAAACACTAAGTACTGCTGTGCATGTGTTGACTAGGTAGGGTGACTGTTTCAATCAAACCCGTGCCGTGGAAATAGTGGAGTGCATAATAGAAGGCAAGGCGACTGATACAATAAAACCTTGCACTACTATGCAGTCGAACTATGGTGATTGGTTTAGTTAGGTAGAGTGACTGATACAATAGAACCCTTAGTACCTAGTTGCACCGTGTATAGGTGGGGTGCATGGGAGTGATAGGGTTGATTGCCTCAATTAATCTCTGTTACTTTTATGCAGTGGTTGGTCTAGTGATATTTGAGAGTTGACTATCGATCGGGTATTTCAACTAAACCAGTTGGAGTTCCCTATGAACCTGTATAAGTTTATAATGTCTATGTTAGACAGGTCACTTAAGTCTTCAAGGAAGTATTCCCCTAATAGTTTCTTTCTCAGGATAGCTAGCGCTGGGCATGTGCCGAGGAGTTGGAGATTGTTCTCCTCTTCCTCTTCATCTCTGCAGCTTCTACAGTAATCATTTGCTGGGACTCCCATTCTAGTCGCGTGTCTGGCTAACAAACAGTGTCCTGTGATTATTCCTACTCTGAGGCTTATGTACCGTCTATTTAATGAAAGGAGTTTTTTTTGGTTTTCTTTGTGTCTATGAAAGGCCAGATCTTTCTGGTCGATACGCACGTGGATAGATTACTCCATCTGTCGTTTACAGTAGCTTGCGCTTCGTTCTTCTTCTTCCTTTTATCAGCGAGGTTATGATCCGAAAATAAGGGATCACAACCCTCCCACTTCACCGCATTTCTACTGATCCGCCTGTGCGGTTCGCGTATTTGACCTCAGAAAATATCGGCAGGCATGCCGATTTTGGATCACTCGGTTACTGAGGCCAATAAATGCCGATGGCATTGTCTGATCCAGGCGTGTTAACAGAGAGGTACCGGCACCCCCAATAGAAACGATGGAACTTCGTATGTTTAACGAAGCGCAAGCTACTACAAGAAGTTCAAGGATTCGTGGAAGCTTTCACATCAAGGAAACCATCGTACAAAAAATAGAGCGCGACCGGCTCAGCTGGTATTGCCACGTTCAAAGAAGAGATCATTTGAATCCTGTTAAAAAGGCAATATCAATGCACGTTCCAAAGACATCGCGATATAGGAAAGGCAGGCCTATAAACGCCTGGATCAGACAATGCCATCGGCATTTATTGGCCTCAGTAACCGAGTGATCCAAAATCGGCATGCCTGCCGATATTTTCTGAGGTCAAATACGCGAACCGCACAGGCGGATCAGTAGAAATGCGGTGAAGTGGGAGGGTTGTGATCCCTTATTTTCGGATCATAACCTCGCTGATAAAAGGAAGAAGAAGAACGAAGCGCAAGCTACTGTAAACGACAGATGGAGTAATCTATCCACGTGCGTATCGACCAGAAAGATCTGGCCTTTCATAGACACAAAGAAAACCAAAAAAAACTCCTTTCATTAAATAGACGGTACATAAGCCTCAGAGTAGGAATAATCACAGGACACTGTTTGTTAGCCAGACACGCGACTAGAATGGGAGTCCCAGCAAATGATTACTGTAGAAGCTGCAGAGATGAAGAGGAAGAGGAGAACAATCTCCAACTCCTCGGCACATGCCCAGCGCTAGCTATCCTGAGAAAGAAACTATTAGGGGAATACTTCCTTGAAGACTTAAGTGACCTGTCTAACATAGACATTATAAACTTATACAGATTCATAGGGAACTCCAACTGGTTTAGTTGAAATACCCGATCGATAGTCAACTCTCAAATATCACTAGACCAACCACTGCATAAAAGTAACAGAGATTAATTGAGGCAATCAACCCTATCACTCCCATGCACCCCACCTATACACGGTGCAACTAGGTACTAAGGGTTCTATTGTATCAGTCACTCTACCTAACTAAACCAATCACCATAGTTCGACTGCATAGTAGTGCAAGGTTTTATTGTATCAGTCGCCTTGCCTTCTATTATGCACTCCACTATTTCCACGGCACGGGTTTGATTGAAACAGTCACCCTACCTAGTCAACACATGCACAGCAGTACTTAGTGTTTGATTGCATCAGTCACTTTATTGCGCTTATGCATCTCTACACCTACACGGTTTACTCAGACTTTCCAATACAACTTACAAAACAGTACAGGGGGTTCGATTGAATCAGTCACCCCCAATACTTGCTTGTACACTATACCTTCCCGGTACACACCGACTTAGGGTTGATTGAGTCAGTCACCATCTCTAGCTCCTTCAGGCATAGTTATTCTCACCCATCACCCTCCTGAGAAAGGTTAAGGTTCCCCCGGTAACCGGTGATTCTCCGGTCCCAACTCTAGGTGGTATCACAATGGACCCAAGTGGTCTAAGTGTGTCTTGACCCTGTCAGGACAGCCACCTTACCTAACCTGACCTAACCCTGTCTGCGACTTTTTTGAGATTTTAGACCAATTAATGTGCATCTAGACCTATAACTAGGTAAGCCTTCAGACCAGTATTCCAGCCTGGATATTACCAAAGATAAATAAAACGTTTTTATTGTATAAATATCCTTAAGAACTACCGTGTTGCATTTTGCGAGAAGAAAGCCCACCAAAGAATTGGCTTTAGATATTATATAATCTTTATGTGCTGAAAAAGACAATTTGGAGTCAAATATACCTGACTGATAAAGGTCTTTCATGTGGCATTGAATGCAAAGCACAAATAATTTTACACTTAGAGATAATTAGCTCCAGGTGATTATATACGCACATTATAGGAAATAACGCATTTACATCTTTTTAAAAGTTCATGCAATCATCAATAACTCAAATAGGTGAAAATATTTTCAAATCTTCTGCGAATATTAGACAGTTTGAAAACTGTTAACAGTCCGAAATGTCATTGACGAAGAGATTAAAAAGTAAAGGACTCAAATGACTGTCTTGAGGCAAGCCCGATTGAACCTCTATAAAGAAAGATTGAACACTAGATTGGTCCAAAAATGTATGCGAATTTTAGAACAAAAAAAGCTCAATGCTTATTTTATAGTTCTGAACGACTTAAATCAATGAATTTGCTATAACTTTTAAACTTTTTTTTTAACTCCGACTCGGTCGGTAGACAGGGCTGGAATGGCAAAGAAAGGGGCGGAAAGGATTCGGCTGGAATGTCTAATCTCTGTCTCAATAGACGGGCAGCTGATCGAAGTTGTTGAAGAAAGTACTGCAACTGGAACCAATCAATCCTTCACACCCAACGCCGGCTCTTTTCGGTCGGCTCGAACAGGTCCAATCTGACAAAGCAAGTTTCGCCTGCTCTCCTTAGTGGAAGCGTGTGCGCATCTGATGTGCGCTCTTCTGCTGGGCGCACTCTTACCGGTGGCGTTATCTGCGCTCAAAATTTGGTGGATGCTGTTGCTGTCACCCCTAAAGGTCCAAGCACTAGCGGACAGAAAGTGGCTGACGCAGGCAAAGCTACGGGTAGGGGCGCTCAACTCGGCGGAAGCGTGTGCACACCTGGTGCGCGCCTTTCTACTAATAAAACACTGACTATACCTTTGATATGTTCGCTGATTAACCTCCATCACTCTCCATCACTCAAGGGCTGCTACCGCTCTTTAAGCTAGTAGGCTTTCCGTGGGGCGTACAAAACCCCACATAACATCTATTGAGGAGCCATCATACGTGCCTTTGGAGGTGTTTGCGGAGTAACGGTGCTATATGACGAGCGATCTGCCTAATTGTGCCGAATTTCCCCAGTTATCTGGATGCCACCCCCGGAGAATCTCTGAAGCATAAAACAACTGAGCTTCAAGAACCACTACACCAAAATCTCTCACTCTCACTCTCTCTCTCTTCGTCGTTGCGTCGGCTTACTTCCCTTATGATTCGGAATTGCCTCCACCACCGAAGACGGTTGCCGACCTCATAAAGTAATGCTCAAAATACAGTCTGGGGCAGCAGCACATGTAACATACGAGGAAACCATCTCCTAGACTTTATACTATCGTCTGGCATGGCAATTAACAATGTCGGCTCACAGCCAACTTTTGTTACGGCAAGGAGGCAGGAGGTAATTGTCATAAGCCTGACCTCCTTCTTACTGAAAAGTATAGAAGACTGGTGGAATTGCACGTGCGCAAAGTTGCTTTGAATCTGCATCGACTATCGGAGATGCAGCATGCTTATCAGCGTGCGAAATTCTGCGAGAGAGCACTTCAAAATTTAATGCGCGCTTGATAGGAAGAATGCACGATCTTCATCGGCATTAAGAGTGCTTTTGACAATGTGACTTTTGACTGCATGTGCGACTCGGCTAGTCAACACGGAGTAGATGAAGCAATAGTGTTGTGGATTAAAGCAATAGTAATGAATAGAACTTTGGTAGTGGATGCGGACTGTGGGCGATATATCTGTGGCAATAAGCTGAAGTAGCTTAAGTCCATTTTTTTCGATTTTTTTGGAGAGGCATTTAAAGTTGTCGCTCATGTATTTCTATCTATTTTTTGTACGATGGTTTCCTTGATGTGAAAGCTTCCACGAATCCTTGAACTTCTTGTAGTAGCTTGCGCTTCGTTAAACATACGAAGTTCCATCGTTTCTATTGAGGGTGCCGGTACCTCTCTGTTAACAGCTAGAGGTAGTACGGTGCCTTGTTTAGCTAGTTCATCTGCTTTGCAATTGCCTGGAATGTCTCTGTGTCGCGGGACACAGCACAGAGTGATATTGCATCTGTCCGCAATCTCGTTAAGAGATTCGCGGCAATGTTTGACCAACTAAGATCTTATTGTTGCTGCTTCCAGAGCTTTAATCGCTGACTGACTGTCTATGTAAAGAACGATTGATCTACCATCTATCGGGTACATAGAGAGTCTGCGCGTTGCTTCACGAATAGCCGATATTTCCGCTTGAAAAATGCTGCAGTGATTGGGAAGTCGAAGAGCTACGTTTATCAGAGGTACTTCCGAAAATATACCCAAGCCTGTGCCCTCCGATGTTTTGAAACCATCTGTATAGATTTCGATTGCGGCGTCATTTAGAATGATACCGTCATCCCATGCGGATCTGTCAGGGATGATGGTGTTATATTTGATGTTAAAATCGATAAATGGGGATATGTAATCTGTTTTTCTGAGATTGGAGTTTTGTAGAATTTTCATGTGGCCGATTTGTGAGCTTGACCACTGGAGAGATTCTCTAAGTCTTAGGGCTGCTTTAGACGCAGACAAACTCTTAAGTGTACTTTTTATTAAGGACATACTCAATGGCAGGATTGATTCTCAGAATTTACTTGCACTTATGTCTCTTTATGTTCCTGAGAAAAATCTAAGGAATATGGACGTTCTCTTTTCTATTCCTAGTCACAAGATAAATTATGGACCACGAGTAAATCAGGGTTATCGCGAATAAATTTTCCCTCGGAATTTTTTCCCCGAACAAAAATTAGGGATCTTCAAAAATAAGGAAAAAATGTAAGTATCGCGATTGCGTTGAAAATGGCATTCATGATACCTATTTCTTTTCCGCGGAATTAATTCCTCTTTTTTCAAAATAGGTACCTAATTTTTGTTCGGGAAAAAATTGCGAGGGAAAATTTATTCGCGATAACCCTGAATGAAACCGTGACTCGTTCTTTATTACTATTCAATTCAACTCTCCACGAAGTCGACTTTCAAAGGAATAAGAAATATATTTAAACGAGTTGTCCTTAATATTTTGAATAATGTTAATACTATGTAATTAGCTGTAGACAACAAATTGTATATCCATTGATGAATAAATAAATAAATAAATAAATAAATATTAAACATATGGCATATATCCCTCCTGGCAGCTGACCTCCAACGTGACTGGGATGTGCAGATGGGGTAACTTAAGTAGTTATTCCCATCCATATAATCCAGTCACGCCTAATAAAGGGCACACCTCAAGATGACAAGACGACGTAAGCAGGCCCCGGATATTGCCAAACCTGATAAACCAGAGCATCCTTTGGAGGCAGGCCTGAGGGGTGTCAGTATGCGAGCGTCTGGTGGTCGGCTTGCCCCGTTTCGCAGCGAACCGGGTATAGCCCGAAATGGCTACGAGCATTCTCTCAATGGTCTCGCGAACCATTACGGGAGTTGAGAGGTGAACGCGTTATGCACCGATAGGGGCACATATGGATTCTCTGGATTTCGACAACAGCATCGAATAAGGATAGGCACATGCAACGTCTCATCGCTCACAGGGAAAGAACTTAAGCTTATTGGGGAGGTTGTTAAAAGTCGACTAGATATAGTTGGCGTCATTTCAACAAAGCAGAGAGGTTCTAAGACTGTGGACTTTTCGGATGGGTGGAAACTCTTTCTGTCAGGAGTCGCACCCTCAATGTCTGCTCAGGCGGGAGTGGGGATACTCACATGTCCCAGGTTGACAGACAGAGAATTAGAGTGGATATCATTAGGAGGGAGAGTTGCGATCTTAAACCTCAAGCTTCAAAGACCTACTCTGGCATTGGTGGAGGTGTATGCACTGAACCTTCCGTCAGAGTATGCAGCTTTCCGAGATGAAGTTAATGCTGCCCTTGAAAAGGTTGCGGATGTGGATTCTTTTGTCCTGACGGGTGACTTCAATGCTCACGTGGGTATAGATGTTATGACATGGAGGAGTGGGAAGAACGGTGATCCTGACCGAATGGAGAGAAGTGGTTAGATTTTTGCTGTGAAAATGGCTTATCCATCATGAATATTCACCCCAATTCTTCAACTCGTATACGACCGTCGAACACGACATGGTCGCATTTGGTTATTACAAAATCCGTACTTTACGAACACACTCGTACGAAATTTTTGACAGGAGTCGTATGCATCACAACGCATACGAGTGTCGTATTTTTCTGCTATTACAGAGAGTTCAACTGGTCGTTTGATGGTCGTATTTGTGTGGTATTTTATTCGCACTCAAAATTGGCTACGACTCGGCTTCAACGTGAAGCAAAAAAAAAATTAAGTAATTAAGTAAATTTAATTTTTTCCCGACCGTTTAAACTCCACCACAACGTGATCTCCGTTGATGGGCTCTCTCGATAACTCATCAAAATTGGTTTCTTCAGAAACTTGAAAAGATCCATCGAAAGATGAATCAGTGAGTCTAAAATCGACGTCAGACAAAGAACTTGAAGATTCATAAAGAACTCTTTTCACCATCTCCTTAGATTTGGTTTTAGTTTTGGGTGTTAGCTTTTGTTTCTTTTTATTTTGTTCGTCCTTTTTTTGTTCTGGTGTGTCTGAACTGTAATGCTTTTTCCCTTTCTTCTTCCCTTCCGTTCAGTTAAACGTTCACCAGCCTTTGGAAAACCTTTTAATACTTTACTCATGATGCTGTGAAGTAGTTTAATGCTTAAGTTCCTGTCTTCCTTTGAAAACGCAGTCACTCCAAAAACAGTGAGATACTGTCTCACTGTTTGTCGATGCACATTGTCTCACTGTTAGCGAATCCTCCAAAAAATAAGAAAAAACAAATGCCACCAAAGCTACAATTTAAAATATCTTAAATGCACTTTGAATGTTTACTTCATATACTAAACTAACTAATACAAATAAATCTTGTTGTGACTCACCCAGAAATATATCTCCTTTTACTTATACATACCAAAAATTGGAAAAAAATCTCAGTTCTAGTCTGCACTACACGACTGCTTGATGAAAGGTGAGTCAAACGAGAACACATCAGTTACACATCTCGTATGTGCAGAGGGCAACATGTTTGAACAAGTCATTTCCGAGTAAAATTGAGTGTCTGAATTTGTTGTTTTGTGTACTTTTATTGTAGGAAAGTCACGAATCGTAGCCAATTTGTAAGGGTGGTTTCTGCTATGCCAACAACACGGGGTATTCCCAAGCGGTCCCCCCATCTAAGTACTAATAGCGACCGTCGCTGTTTGATATTCGTGATCGGAGGAGAACTGATGCTCAGCATGTTATGGTCGTTGGCGTAATTATAATACACAACAAATTTCTCCGAATTTCTGCCAAATTCTCAACCGGCACCACTTCGTCCTCTTCTTAATCGAACAAAAAGTTATCAAATTGATATTTTTCCTTTATTTTGTTCACCAAAAACTTTACTTTGCTTTAAAATACACCGCCAAACTTACATATATGTTTACATTTTCGTTTCATTCGCTTTAATGGTTTGACATTTGCATAACTGCGATGACACGCGTTGGTTTTTTTGAATTGTCGTATGCATCGTATACGAATCGAGCAATAGAAATTTAATTTTGATACGACTGATACGAAAGAAAATACGACTGGGCATTCGACTTGAAGAATTGGGGTGACTATCTTTCCGCACAAAGCTATTCCCAAATACATATGGTACCGTCTGAGTCTTCAGCAGAAGCCGCTGATCGATTTATTTGTTGTACCGTCATGTCTGAAGAGGGTTTGTGATGTTCGCGTGTTGAACTGCTTCATTTTAAACGCCCGGAGTTCAAGAAGCCATCAGAGAGATGACGATAGCCTTAAAGGTGTCGGTACACTTAGGCGCCAAGAACTTGCAAATTAGCTGTGAAAACAGTGAAAGAACAATCTCGGAAGGAGTTTGGCAAGAAATTGGAACGTAATCATAGATCTGGAAATAAAATGTTCTGGCAGACCATTCGCCGGCTCAGATGAAGAAAGGTGAATCCAAAAACGGTACACTTCTTTCCAATGAAGAGGACATCTTACGCAGATGGAGCGAGCACTGCTCAGAATTGGACACCGAAGATGGCAGACCTATGGTCGAGAGTAGGGCGGAGAATAGTCCTACGGTAGAGGAAGTAACTTTGGCGATCAAATCGCTAAAAGTTGGCAAATCTGCCGGTGTGGATGTAATCCGGCCAAAAATGTTCAAGGCTTTAGGTAAATAGGGAGTGCAATGGCTCTCGCGTATCAATAAAATGGCCTTGGAATGTGGTTAAATACCTGGTTATTGGCAAATGGGAGTGATTGTTTCTCTTTCTAAAAAGGAGGACAAAAGAGATTGCGCCAACTATAGGATTAGAAACGCTTTTCAGAGCTCTGGTTGAGGATAGTTTGAGGAATGAGCAATGCGGTTTTCTTTCCGGTAGAAGCACAACTGACCAGTTATTCACTCTCAGAATAGCTCTTGATAGGACTTGGGAGCATGCTAAACCTATCTACACCTGTCTTGTGGATATGAAAAAAAGCATATGATAGGGTCCCTGGAGAAAAACTCTGGAGTGCTCTGCAGGAGTATGGGATTAATAGTTCCTTATTAAAGGAAATTTAGTCTTTATATGCAAACTGTAGAAGCTGTGTTTGGATAAACTGCGTTAAATCAATACCTTTCACTGCGGACGTTGGACATCGCCAAGGGTTCGTTTAATCACCTCTCCTCTTCATTGTATATATGGACTGGATTTTACAGTGCAGCCGTGGTGAAGAATTTTTCGAAGTGAGAGACTTAAGTATTAGTAATTCTCTCTTTGCGGATGATTTGGTCACCCTTCGGTCCTTTCAAGCCGAACTTCAGCGCGCACTCGATTATGTAGCCGTGTGTGATGATGCTGGAATGAAGGTAAACGTGAACAAATCGGTAGTAACGGTCGCTTCCACAAAGCCCATTCAGTGCACTCTACATGTTAGTGGAGTCCCACTGAAGCAGGTTGATAGTTTAAGTACCTCGGTGTTTTATTCACGAGTGATGGAAAGAGCAATGCCGAGTTATCCCGTAGAATTAGTCAGGCTGGTTCAATTTTAAGAGAGCTTGGTCAATCTGTGGGCGCCGTGGCGTAAGTGGTTAGCGTGTCGGATCACTACGCGTGAGGTTCCGAGTTCGAATCCTACAAAACACCAAAAAGTTTTTTCACGGTCCCACCTCTCGCGAGCGTCTGACAAACATCCGAGAGTATTGTTGTCTCGTAAAAGCTTCTCAAATCGCTGTCCTGATTCGGCATTAAACTGTAGGTCCCTTCCATTCGTGTGAAAAATATAACGCACACAACATGAGTGGTTGCGAGAAGCTAGGCCCTGGCACTTAAAGAGCTGTTGCGCCAAATATTTATTATTTTTTTTTTTGGTCAATCTGTTATTAGAAAGCTATTCAAGCTCGGTGTATGTTCCAACCTTTCCTCCTCTCACCTATGGTCATGAAACTTGGGTAGTGACCGAAAGAATAAGACCGCGGATACAAGCTGTCGAAATGAGGTTCCTTCGGTGTGTTGCTGGAATAACTCGTAGGGATCAAGACACCCAATTTTGAGCAGCTACTTCTCCGAACGGAACGATCTATGATTCGATGGTTAGGTCGCATAGTCAGGGTTATCGCGAATAAATTTCCCTCGGAATCTTTCCCGCGAACAAAAATTAAGTATCTTTAAAAATAGGGAAAGAATTCATCGGAGAAAAATTAAATATCGCGATTGCATTGAAAAGTCTGCTGAATTGCCATTTATTATACCTATTTCTTTTCCGCGGAATTATTTCCTCTTTTTTGAAGATACTTAATTTTTGTTCGGCGGAAAAATTCTGAGGGAAAATTTATTCACGATAACCTTGAGTGCGTATGCCCCCAGAACGGCTTTCAGAGGTGCCATGTTTGCCGTGGCATTCAGGGCTATCGGCAATTCCGGGGGAAACTATATTCCGCCCGAACATTTTTGTTCCCTGGAAAATATTCCTCCTATCGTGAATTTCCATCAGAATTTATTTCCCCCAGAATCAGCAAAATATTTTCGAAGTTTCGTTCGAATGTTTTGACAATTGTCAATCACGGCTGTTTTTATTTTTTTTTAAATCACACATTTGAAATATTTGTGCAAATATTTGTTTTCAGTGAGAAAATTGTTTTTATTTTGGTAAGTAGTAAGACACAGATTTTATTTATCGTTAGTTTGGTATTGAAAGTGTTCGATTTATTCCAGATTAAAACAAAATACATGTATAAAATGCATACCCTAAATTAACATTGTAAGACTGATGAGATAAAAATGAACAAAGATGCATAACCAGGAGTTAAATAGACAAGTCCAATGCTTTGAAGCTATCACAGGCGCTGCAAGTACAACCAAGGAGCTGTGACGTTATTGCAACGTCTGTAGCTCCACCCCTGGGCGAGATTATACTTTTAGAATGGTTGGTATACACTCCTTATTATGTGTACTTTCAGTTGGGATGGCTCTTTGGAAGGTTCAATATCGCTTCATTTCACTACCAGAAGACGTTTATTTTCACTTTCCGGATTCCTCCAGCAAGTTGATGAGGAAAAATTCCGGGGGAGATGGCGTTGAAATTCCGAGGGAAATTTTGTTCACGATACCAATTTTTTCCGGGGGAAACTTTTTCCCTCACTCGAAATTCATTGCCGATACCTATTTTTGGAAAAAGGTAAACATCTCGGAGGGAATTTTATTCACGATAGCCCTGATTATGTAGGTGACCTCTCGGTAGGCCTATAAGTAGACGATTGGATCAAGACCGACATCTCTCCTGTAGCCATCTAGGGATTCCCCCTGAGGAGTTTGAGTCAATGGCGGAGGATCGAGAAGGATGAAGAGTCCAACTGAGCATCCTACCCTCGTGACCCTCATGAAGGATTAGCAGCATGTATGTATGTATGCATGTTAAACATATTTTAAGAGACGGAAACGCGGAATCTACCCAATAAAGCGAAAGTTTTCATTCTTTCCAAGGAAACTGCAACACATGATTTTTTCCAGATTTAATCCACACTTTTACAACAAATGTATTTGTACATTTGGTACATATGAATATGTGTACATATTTGCAGTAAATAAAATGCATTGTATAGTTTTGTGTAGTTTTTTTTTTGTTTCTTTATTCTTTTCAATCCTCAGTTTAAATATTATGTATAAGTATATAATATATATTTGTATACATCGCTAATTAGTTTCTTTTCCTGCTTTTCTATTTTTCAATTTCTTTTGTATTTCTTTAGTTAACACAGTTGGTTACTTCTTTTTTTTTTTTTTGTAAGCTTATGCTTATGTTTCTTTTTGTATTTCTTTGATGAATGACATTCAGAAGACCTTTATTCCCAAAAAATACATATATAGGACATTACTTTTGTGGACAAATATTATTTTTACACAATTTCTTATTTTTTTTCAATGTTTAAATGTTTAAATTATTTTTATTACATAAATATGCACAGTTATAAATGTTTCATTTTAAAATATGTTTTTCAACTTATTTATTTTTTAAAGGCAAATTTAACATTTAGATTCTGTTTCCTAAAGATTTTATTTTTTTTTTTTTTCAATATCACTACGCACTATTTTTTTTTTTAATCGTTTTTCTTTTAATTTTCTTAACACAGAATTATTTATAATCAATGTAATTGAGGTAGCCTTTTTGGTTATATATGTTCGATATATGTATGTATTGTTTTCTTAATAATTTTTTTTTCATTTTCTTGTTACTGTTTTTTAATGCACATTTACATATATATGAATTTTAATTATGAAAACTTTTATTCTTTTTGGTCATTCTTTTAGAAAAAATATGTTTCTGGAGGATTTCAAATTTTATACACCTATTTTTTTTTTTTATATAGTTTTATATATACCAATAAATTTTATGTCGGGTAAATAATGTATATAATATTAAATTATTATTTGTTTTTGTAATATGCATAAATGTAATCATTTTCTTTCTGTAGACCACTATATACTCTTGTACTTCTTTTAAATTATAGAAAAATATATATATATAGTATAATATATTAGATTTCTGTTTATCAAATATTGTATGTATTTATAGACACTACAAAAAATAATTGATTTCTTGTTATTTTTTCTTTATTATTTATGGTTCAGTTAAATTCTAAATTTCGTTTGATTTCTTTTTTCCTTTTCTAAAGGAATAAGATAAATTTGTTTGTTTGTTTCTTTTTCATATTAAAATTTATAGAAAAAAGATTTAAAACTTAACAACTACTTAGTTCAATATTTGATTTCTATAAAAAAAAAATAGCAAACACTAATAAAAATTAAATAAAATCCTAAAAAAATGAAGAGTAGAAAACAGAAAAAAAAAAGTTTTTGTTTTTATTTTTTGTAAAACTAAATATCACGAACAAAGGGATGTGCTGAAATTATAAATTTCTCTTGTTTTGTATACTTTTTTTGCTTATAAGAAAATGGTAGATTTTGCAGCTTATATTCTTAATAATATTTCATGTAGGCCATTTTTTTTTTCCTTTTTTAAAATTTATTAACGTATTCCTATCTATAAATTTCAGTTGTTTTCTTGTTTTAAGTTAAACTTTAATCACTTTTGTTTCTTTTTTGTTTATTTTTAACCTGCTTAAATGTATGTATGTATATCTATTTTATCAAAAAAGAATATGTTTGTCTGAACAAAAGAATTATGGAGAATGAAATGAAAAAGATAAAAATCAAATGATAATTATAATAATAATTAAAGATATATCGCAACAAAGTAAACTCCCCAAATAAACCGTAAACTTTCATTTTGATATTTTTCTGAACACACCATGTTTCCATATGAGGTACTTAAACGTGCTCCATTTTTTTAATTCGATGAGAATGAAATTATAAGATTGTAGTCCACTGGAAAAAGAAAATTACTATTATTTTTAAGGATTTTGTTATTATTAGATTTTAAACGAGAACACCGCTATTTCATGAATGGGTATTATTTTTGAAATTAAACAATCGATTTATTTATCTATCTTTCGTTCTACTCAATAGCACCTCTTCGTTATGTACATTCGCCCCAATTCTTCAACTCGTATACGACAATCGAATCCGATCATGGTCGCATTTAGTTATTACAAAGTCGTATTTTACGTACAAATTACGTACGAGTGTGCGCCTAAATGCGACCATGGTCGGATTCGACTGTCGTATACGAGTTGAAGAATTGGGGAGATTTACTTACTTCAACATTTCGGATTTCTCTCAGTAGATTTAGCAGGATTGTAGCATGACATTTGATTTCAGGTGGATGTATTACTTTGCTCCCCGATGCAAATTCAAGAAAATAAGCAAGTGACTTTGAATAGTGAATCTTATTCGCTCGGATTGCAGAATAGGAAACATCTCAACAAGTATGACCTTTAGTTTCAATCTAAATTAAAACTTACTATATTCTTTTAAAATAAATTCATGGACAGAATTATCTCATCACCATTCTTTCGGTTTTAAAGTCTTGGTTTTTATACTTATTTTCATGTTTATTCTTTGTAATTAAACAAATAGCGGCGGTACATTGACATGAAAAACCATAGTTGTGAACAAATCTAGCACGTCCAGGATAATACGAGTATGTGTATGTACTCATACATAGGTAGTACCACAGCATTGATTGTAGTTTATTTTGGTAATCGTAATGAATAACTCCAACGATTACCTCCAACTCTGTAAATATACTATTTAAGCCGAGTGTATAAAAATTCAGTAGAACCTTAAAAATGCGAATATACTGCCCGAGAAATTTCAATTATCTACTAAAAGAAAGTCCATACAATCCCTATTACGTAACAGAACTCAACTAAGCTATATTCTTTGTAACTAATCTAATTATTTGCCCAACTTTGACAATTTATTACAATAAACAACCATGTAGGCTGTAATAATAGAAAGACTGGGTGGCCATTGGAATAGTTTGAGTTATTTTGTGTTTATATATCTTCAACAACTGGCTGTTTCAAATTAGGATAGATAAAACCAGTTTTTTTTATTCATGAAGTTGTCTTCTGTAATAGGGAT
This sequence comes from Brachypalpus laphriformis, assembly GCA_945910035.1. Lineage (NCBI taxonomy): Eukaryota > Metazoa > Arthropoda > Insecta > Diptera > Syrphidae > Brachypalpus > Brachypalpus laphriformis. Next base: position 42,614,088 of record OX246754.1, on the reverse strand, counting down.
CAAAATCTATACAATGTCGATATGACTCATTCATTGTCACATATTTACGCTTATTCTTAGCTAGGCGTAACTTCGACGACATGGTATAACATCGTCGGTAAGCAACAACAATACCACGTTGATTATCGGTTCTCGTCCGATCAGGTCCGATGTTGTTGGCATTACCCAAGTCATCAACTACACCAAAGTCTTAAATTGCTTTTGCCCCGCTAATTTCACCCCAGAAAGTAAGATAATTCAATTCAATTATTTGAATCAATCAAAAATTTAAGAAAATATACATTTTCAATTGTTTTCCACTACTTAGCGATTACTAATTTGCTAGCATCAAATACCATCGTTTTTTCTGTAGTTTTGTGGCGTTTAACGCTTTAAAGAATGACAATAAAATTTCTCAAATAACATTACACTATGGGTTTCACAAGGTCTTTAACGACAAGTGGTGTTCAACAACAGTGTTCGACAACACCATTTGTTTTTTAAATCGCCGTAAACGCCACTCGTAAGGGTGATTGTCTCTGCAGAATTAGCAAGCATACACCCCTATCGTGGAACCCATCGGGGGGAACGATCCACTAATAATGAAAAATTTGCATCGTGCAATCCGCAGACGTGAACCATTCGCATGTCGGTATCGTGAATGAGATTCACTTCAACGAACGGATCGAATCTCCCCATACATTTGGCATCCGCAGCTATTTGGTTGTTAGTGTATGAAATCTTACGTTGCTTCTGGTAGTTCCATTATATTTTCCGTGTTTGCTCTTAATTGAGAGCGCCTCCTTCTGTGTGAAGATGATCTTTCATGAAAAACCAATGAAACGCTATCCATTTTCGCACAAAAATATTTTTCTTCATTCCCAATTGGATTTTCAAAAAACACACATGTGTTTCAAACGAGCTGTCACAACAGAACTTCCTAATCAACAACAGTGGTCGGTAAGGAAGATAATCCGACGGATCCCACGGATTCCAAAATAGGGGTGATAACAACAATCGGTCGAGATATTTAAAGCTAAAAGACGATAGTTCTTTATCTTAAAGGATTCACTGAAGTTCGACTTTCTAGGGTCGCAGTCAAATGCAAATGTAATCTCGTAGTGGCTTAGGATGACAAACTGATTGACAATAAACACCCCTATTATGGTTAGCGAATCAAACGTTCGACTCAAGTCGAACCTCCCGGCGAATTATCCTGTCGCTTTATACACTTAAAAAAAAAAAATAAAATAAATAAAATACACTTCACAGATGACATTTAATTGTTTTTTTCTTTTGTCAGCACTTATTCTTTATTCGAATGAAAATGTTTGCTAAGAGCAATACCACGACAGAAGCAATTCGCGGACAGTTTGACTTGAGTCGAACGTTCGATTCGCTAAACATAATAGGGGTGTAATACTTAAATACTCTAGAGAATGAAAAACGTGCACCTCATTATTAAAGTGACTTCGATTCAGAGGTTTTTAGATCCCTATTAACAGTCGCGAACACAATGAATATCCTGGGATTGAATCGCCATATAAGTGAACGGATCACTCGTTATGTAATTTGGGTGTATGTTGCTAAATCTATCAACAACACAATCAGGGTTATCGCGAATCAATTTTTCCTCGGAATTTTTCCCCCGAACAAAAATTAGGTATCCTCAAAAATAGGGAAAAAATTCATCGGGGAAAAATTAAGTATCGCGATTGCGTTGAAAATGCTCCTGAATTGTCATTCATGATACCTATTTCCTTTCCGCGGAATTAATTCCTCTTTTTTGAAGATACCTAATTTCTGTTCGGGGGAAAAATTCCGAGGGAAAATTTATTCATGATAACCCCTAATACAAATTACGTGACCAGTTCGCAGATACTGCGATTCGACCCCTGGTTAATAACAAAGTTTGCTGCCATGTTTTGTGAATAGGACTGCTCACATTCCCCTAAATCAGGCGAATAAAAGTCTTTAGTGACAAGGACGACACTCAAAAATACAAAATATTTAATGGAACTGATTACTTTGAACTGTTTAAGCGGTGAATAATTCGCCAAATATTCAATATGTTTGAGTTTTCAATGATAATAGGGCCCTAGGTGCATTAGAAAAAAACCCACAATCGGTTTCGGACTAGCGTTATGCAAGTGGCGCTTCAGTCGACTGTCAGCATAGAAATGGAGGGTAGACACAAGATGAATATCACGTCGATTTTTGGTCACTTTTCACCGCATTCCTCAGATATACAACAAATCGATTCTCTTAACTTCTGGTATTATTGTACTAAAGTGACAAATTATCTAGTACATTTCAATCTAACTTCTCGAATACCTAACTATCCCAAGCAACTCGAACTTCAGAAGCGACTTAAGAATTTGTCGTTCAAAATACTACGATTTCGTCGCCATAAAAAAATACAAAAATTGATACATCCGCCTGACGAATAAGATGACCATCATCTGAATACGCCAACGGGAATGAGGATGAATATTCATTCGATTGCATTTGCTTAAATCTCAACTATGTAAAAGGTCATTGGAGTATCATATGGCGATCCGCACACCATGTTGAACAAAAACGCGGACTATTTAACCTATAAGGGCATGTGAAGGGCTCAATGCGTATTGATTTATAGGTATATACCCAGTGCTAAGTACATAAATTCAAAATAGAACTGTTTAAAATGGCGGCCAACGGTGAGCCTGTCAGTTTATATGAATATCAATAAAAAAAATTAAGGGCTGAATCGCGCTAATTTGGATTTTGTTGTTGGTAGATTTAGCAGCATACAAACAAATTACGTGATGATTCAGCCGTTCACGGATACGTCCATTCGAACCCAGATTTATTTACTTCGCTCAGTAATTAGAATAAGCTTTAATAAATTATATATTCTGATTCTGAATTACACATAGTATCTGTATATAGAAATCAGCGGTGGATACTAAAAAAACGTTGCTCAGAATGTAAGGCCTAAGACATTTTATTCTGTTATAAGTTATAAAATCGCTTAAGGCACTATAAAAATTAGTAAATCAATCTAGATGATTTCAAAAATGTTTCATCATCTTTGAGGTACTATGGATCGATCTTACACAAATATGTGTAAAATTTCTGAGCCAACCTATTTTCATTTCACTATACCATTCCCATCAAATTTAGGAGCACATATTTGAAAAAAAACATTACATTAAAGTAATTTTTAAATTTAACCTTATTACGAAAAAAAAAGAAATATATATCAATGAATATCACGTTCTTACGTTTTTAAATTAAAATTAAAGGAAAAAAAATATATATATAACATTTCCAACCATATTTCAATATTCCTCAAAACCTTACACGAAAAACGAAACTTAATTACTAAAAAAAATAAGCAAATGTTATTGGAAAAAAACGAAAAGTCTATCTAGAAGCGCAAAACGAAACAAAACGAGCTTATGAGAAGCAAAATAAAAAATTAATTATAGCCAACTAAACAAAAAAATAAAACACGTTCAAAAGAAACATTTTAGTTTGTATCTCTGAAACCCTTATTTTTTTTTTAGCTTATATGTACGTGTATTGTATGCATTATATAGAATAGATAATAACATTTATAAGTAAAAATATATTTATGTGTGTATTTATATTATGTACAGCATAATAGAGCTCCAAAATAACATGTACAGTAATTTTGTTTTAAGTTACTTTAGTTCCACTGCAATATATAAATTGGAAAATATAATTTTCCGTTTCTTAATTATAAGGTAAAAAATATATTATATGTATGTATGTATGTATATATTAGTTATTTATATTGGATTACACATTTATGTAAACATAGATCACTTAACCTACTTGTATGTATGTATTTCGTACAAAGTTAAACGTATCACTTTAGAAAGAATAAGAATTATTCATGCAAATTACAAAGTTTTCTTGTTTTTGTAAGTGTAATCTCAGTAAAATATAAACAAAATACAAAAATATAACACAGAACCAAAAGTTACGCTTATTTTTTTTTTCTTAATATAATTTATAGCGTTCAGTGTGTGGTTTTTTTTATAGTTTTTATATTTATGTATGTATATGAATATTTTATATATTATGTATGGATTAAAATTTTATTCAATAACAATGGTAAAAAGTAAAATTCATATATTTACATTAAAAAAAAAAAAATATTTGGCTGCAAACATGAAACTTAAAATCAACGATCATTTTTGTTAACAAATAAAAAGTAAGCAAAGTGGTTGGTTGGTGCTTTTAAGGTCAGTTTTAAAGAGATTGTTGTTTTTTGTTTCTTTGTTTTATTAAAACAAATCACGAAATTTTTAGACTGCAAATAAGTTGGTTTTAAGACACTGTTATGGTAGGCGAAATGTATTTTTAACTTTGAATGTTAAAATGAAAGGCTACTTGAAAGTTAAAAGGAATTGCAATGAATGGTCATGGTACAGATAGAAAAATAAGGGTGACAAGGCAATGGCTGATTGTATGACCAAAAAGTAAGGCGAAACTAATAAAGATACATATATGAAACATGAGAGTATTTCTGAAAATACTTTTTATTAGAATTATAACAAACAACTTGATTAATTATTGAAGAGAGCTATCAATATCAAACAAATAGTTTGTGTAGCTGGTGATAAAAATTATATAAAAATGTCTCGAAGGTGTGTTGATATAAATTGATTGAGTTGTGCTACATAATAGGGGTAATTTTATCGACAAGATGGGTGCTGTGTTTGTACTTTAGGAGATACATTCTGTATTTAGATATTAAAATCGAAAAATTCGTAACCGACTGCTTAGTGACAAATGTGAATAAAGTCGTAAAAAAAAAAAAAAAACAAAACAACGGGAATCAGATTAATCATATAAATATAAATATATATGTAGTTCTAATTGTCCACTAAAAACCATCGAAACGACAAATAGAGGTTGCAAAAGCTTGGCTCGAGCATTGAAACCTATTCGCTAATATAAAAGCAAAATAACTTTAACCTCTAAATGCATTCTCTTTTCCTTTAAAAGTCGACAGCTAGATACAGTAGACATCGCGAATTAACTGATATGTGCCATAGTGTGGCCCCATGTTGGATAGTGGGCCCAATTCTTCAACTCGTATACGACAGTCGAATCCGACTATGGACGCATTTAGTTATTACTTAAGTCGTAGTATTTTACGAACAAAAAATACGACTTTGTCATACTTAAATGCGACCATGGTCGGATACGACTGTCGTATACGAGTTGAAGAATTGGGGTGAGTATAAAATCACGTTAGGTTTGGTGTAAACGGTCAAATGCTGTGTTCTACGACCGAAACTTAAGAGTTAAAATATAAAACACAAAAATAAAAAAATAAAAAAATGTATACTGACTAACTCAGTCATAGCATATGAAGAAATTGGCCAATTTGTCTTAAAAGAATGCACAAATGTTGATTTTGGACACATAAAATAGATTTATTTGATTTTTTTCCGACGTTTCGGGGCAGGGATTACTGCCTTCTTCAGGGGGTCTTTATTTTAGGAATTCAATACGAATAAGAGTAATATTGAATACCTGTTCAAAACTGAAAATTTAGGAAATATGGGAAAAATTCGCACTGTGGTTCAATATGTGAAATGAAAACACTCCATTGGTTAATGTATAATCTGTTACTAATGGAAAACATTTTTCAAAATTTCGCAGAAACTAGTGAGCAGTAAGCAGAGGAAATATGTTGGCTGTCCTGCATCCAGTCGATGTTTTTGTTGTTTTTTGTTTAAAATGTGGAGCGTTTTCAGAATGTAGCGAAGTGTAGCGAAAGAAACACTCAACTAAGATCGTCCACATCTAAAAAAAAAAAAAAAACACAATGAACTGGAAGCAGAATGCTCAAAATATCTCCTAGTTTCTGCGAAATTCTTAAAAGTTGCTTGCTTTTCTTAACTGTCAATAATGTTTTATTTTATAACGTATTGCTATAAATATATGCGTAAGTCCATTTACTTAATCATCTATTCCGAACACGAATTTTTCGAATAAAGACCTCTGAAGAAGGCAGAAATCCCTACCCAAACGTCGACAAAGAAAATGAAGTAAATCTGTTTCATGCATTCTTACGCGATCAAAAAAAAAAAAAGGGTCATCACAAGTTGTATATTATTTTAACTTGCGACAGAAAATAAAAACAAACTCGTTACAAAAAAAAAAAAGTTTTCCCCTTGGGCAACAGGTTTTATATTATAATTTTCTCAGTAAAAGAAAAAACTCAGCGGTTGAAAAATTACTCGTTGCATGTCATAATGGCACAAATGGGGATTCTGAATTCAATTGCGTGGACTAACAAAATGGGTTGCTGAATCATAAAATATTTCCTTACTTTCTGTAAACCTGTACACAAAACAATCAATCTTAAGTATGTATTTCTCAAAGCACAGGAACTCAAACAACTTGCGTTGTTGTTTTCTAAAACATCTAAAACATAAAATGTAAACTTTTGTAAACGATTTAACGCATTAAAAACAAACTTCTCTATGTCCGTCGGGCTTAATCCTTTCATTGAGAGATGTGTATTACGCAGCCCGCACGACGCATGAAGTAAATATCGTTTCAGACAGCCAAATAGTTTATGAAAATTCTTATCGGTGTCAGTAATATTGCTAGCTGTTCTTACAACTTTGCGTCGCCATTGACTAAGAGAATAGGTGTGCATTCCATAGCTAAGAACACAAAGTTCAAGTTTTAAGCAAAACAACGGAGAATAATAATTGTTAAAATAAAAAGATTCCCACAGCAAGTAGAAATCGGGTCTGCTATTCAGCCTTATTGCCGTTGTCTTATGTAAAAATCACAATAAAGGTGCGTGTTAGAGTTGTAAGATACTTGCTAGTTCTTTTCAAACTTTCTGATTGGCTAAACAGTTTGAATATTACTATATACTGCGTCGACTCGCCTGCTTCTTTCGCCAGACGACATTCCTAATAAAGGTAACTGTGTAGACTAGAGTCGATAAAGTGCAAAGACAACTTCATGAATGGGGTAAGTAAAACTTCAATTACAAAAATTAGCATGAACGAGTTCAAGCAAATCTATGAACGTCAAAATACATTGCAATCTAAAATTTTCAGTGACAATAAAACATAAAGAAAATTCTCCTTTAGTTGTGTAAAAAAAAAAATATGAACAAAAACCAACCTTCCAATGAACTATCTTGGCACCGTTAATTTCAAAAATAACAACTAAAACAGAACTGAAAAAAAAAAAAAAAAGAAAAAACAAACAATTTCCACCTTAATACATAGATAGAATCCTAATAAAAAATTATAAAATAAAAATAAAAACTATTACCTTATTGATTACCTTAAAAATTAACAGGTAAAACGGGTAGCTCATAAAGTTTTATAAAATTTTGCGAGAGTTTCACAATAAATTTCGATTTTTTTTTTTTTTTCAAGCTTCTACTTCCTTCTACTCTCTCTACTCTTTTTCCTTACTTAATATGCATTATCAAGTTATATCTTCTTTATAGAAAAAATAAGAACAGTACAACAAAGTACAAAACAAAATCTAAAAACTATTAAAGCCACAAAATAAAAAAAAAAATATATATTAAAATGTTACATTTATGTGTGTGTATGCGTATTTTTACGTGTTTTTTTTTATATAAAATATGTATGTATTCGTATCTATAGAATCCACCACTTTTCCTTCCTGTACATGTATGTACACAGCACTCAATACGAAAAAAATAAAAAGATAATTCAAATGTCGTCCACAGCTCTCGGATGATTTTTGTTTTCTTTTCTTATTTTATTTCTGCTTGCCTCTCTTTTTACTTTCGTTTCACCACTTTTTTTCTTTACTACAGCATCGTCGTCCTCCCCAATCGATTTCAATCATCCCTAGGAGTTGCGTAAATCCTCAAGGCCACCATTTGAAATACCTTTCTTCACATTATCCAGCACATTGTTGACAAAGTCCGTGGTGCCACCTGCAATTCTCAATCCTGCTGGAAGTACATAACAATCAGCGCGTTGAAAGAACACACAAATATCTCATTAGTATCGGCGTAGCAAATGTTTGTAGATAAAATTTTGTTGTGAGAATTTTGAATTTTTGCTTTGATAATCGCAAAATTCGAATCGAGTATCACTTACTTATTGCGGCTTTGTAGATTTGCTCGATCTGTTCATCCAGTTCGTCAGTTGGTTCACCTTGGTTTTGGTATTTAATGGCAAGTGCTTGCTTGATATCGTTGATACCATTCAAAAGTCTCTCTGGAAAATATAAAAATATACATAAAGATATATTAGAAAATATTTCTCAACTGATGTACATAGTATATATAAATAAATAAATAAATACTTGGTGCAACAGCTCTTTAAGTGCCAGGGCCTAGCTTCTCGCAACCATTCATGCTGTGTGCGTTCTATTTTTCACACGAATGGAAGGGACCTACAGTACTAGCTTGTATCCGAAGGGCAATTTGTTTTGAGAAGCTTTTTCGAGACAACAATACTCTCGGATGTTTGTCAGACGTTCGTGAGAGGTGGGGCCGTTTGGTGTTTTCTGGGATTCGAACTTGGAAGCTCACGCGCAGTGATCCAACACACTAACCATTTACGCCACGGCGCCCATATATATACACATGTATACACACATTGGTTCAACTAAATACAAATTATTCATACAGATTACTGTAAATCTTTCTGACTCTGTTGTGATAAAATAGAAGAGAGCCCATGAGACCCCCTCTACAGGCGCACCCGTCTATAACTGCTGGATGAACCTTCAGATGCTTCATAGATCTTATCTAAAGAAAAACATCTTAATCTATTGTCGCTTAGTCCATATTCCCAAATTATTGACAGACAAGAAGATAGTCATCACATTTATAGTGGAAAAAAGCTCTCACTTTTTTACCAAAGAACTTGGACCTAACATAATTTATTCTAAATCCAGAGATAGACCGATGACATCCAAGCTACAACATTGATTAGTAGAAAACCCAGAATATCTACTGTAAAGGTGTGTTAGTCAATTGGAACTGCTTGCCCTATACTCATTGACACGAGAGTATAACATGGTAGCCTTCCTCGAGGGTCAAGACGCTTTCAACAACGACGTACAAGTGTAATTTAAAAATCCAAGTTTACATTATCTCCATAATGCTGGACGCTGCCGAGTGTTTGTCAGCAGAGGAGCATCGCAAGGCTGTATCCTATTTCCACTTCTCTGAAAGGTTCCGAAGTCAGTTTTTTTTTGACATTAGAGTGGAAATATCTAGGCCAACAGCAGCTCTCACAAACCTGAAGACATCGACCTTTGGCCCAAGGGCTTACGAAAAAAAAGCTCAACCCATCAGGGGTATTGACCTTGAACCCGGAACGACAACGGACCATGAGTTAATATCCTGTTCCTAAAATGTACAGAAAAAGAAAGAAATCTGTCCTCACGCATTAGAATACAGATATTACTGCACATTCAGGAGCTATGATGGTCAACTTTGCATCAAAGCCACATTCTACATCAAGTCTTACCGAAGAACCCATTAGGGGGTATCAGATGATTGCTTCAGAGTTTTTTAATTTGCAGGAGCTCGCTTTTTTACTTACGGCTTTTATTTACTTACAAGAAAAATAGCAACCTGGGGTCGAATCACCGCATTCGTGAACGGATGACTTGTCACGTAATTTGTATGTATCTTGTTGCTAGACCTACCAACAACAGAACAAAAATTACGTGACCAATCATCCGCTCTTATGAATACGGCGATTCGACCCCAGACTTTCAGATGGTCTAACCATCTTGCCTTGTGCTATCAGCCATTGTAGATAAAAAAAAAAAAAAAAAACATGTGGTACTCGTATGATGATGAGTAAACACAACGGAAGAAAATGACGAACATGACGAGGAAGTAGACTGACGCGGATTTCCATCTCAAGGATGGCAAATGATCCCACGACCAAAACAACGACCAGACGTCTTTTAAGAACGCCAAGTAACTAACAGCTGAAATGTGGCAATGGTACAATGGCCAGTGTGTCGGGGACTCGGGACTCAGACTCTTTGAAATAATGATGGAACCCTACTCCCGAGAAAACCCACCCAGCTATGAGCTTTGAAATTTAAGAACACTCTTTAGAACATTCTCAAACATTCAGCGGAAGACGGCAAGGGGATGCGCTGTAATGTGATTTCTTCAAGCTCGTAGTAGGGTAAATAGTGTGTACTGCTGGTGTCAGTATGGAAGGCATTACCTTCCACAAGTCCGAACAGCTGCATAATTATGGAGAAATGATTTCTATCTACGCACGTTTCTGACAATCATTTTTAGAAGCTTAAGATCTTGAAGTCCACGAAGGCAAAACCGAAATTGTAGCCAAACAAAAAAGCATCTCTTCACTGTCTAGGAAAAAATGTCATGATCGATTGGACTGATAATCTCCGAACAAACTGCCCGGGATTGATTAGGACGAAAAGCTTCACGTCTTCAAACAGCGACTCACGGGTGGGAAGCCCAAAATAGGTAAGTAGTGAGAAATTGTGCAAAGCACGTTACCACTGACTTGAGCCTGGAATGCGGAAAGAGACTACGGAGAGACATTTTTTTGCTCGATTTTTAGCTTCACCTTCATACAAAAAAAAAACAAAGAAATAGCATGGATTATCAGAAAGGTTCGAGCTTCAATTAGGTGGATTTGTGGATAGAAAGATGATTTGAACTAAACTGAACACAGAATAAGACCTGAGTCAACTATGTACATCGTATAAATTTTCTTGGCCACTTAAAGACCTAATTTCGTCTATCACAAAGGTTCGTTTGCAATGTCCCTTAGATCAAATATAGATCCATCGTGTTTTTACTACGTAGAAATTTCCAACTCCTGGAACCATTTGCTGCTCCTAAAAAAATTTGTAATTCTAACTACACAACGGTCAATGAAAGAGGTATTCAATGTATGTATTATAGCCTTTCTGATATTGGAAAGCGCGCGTTTATGGTAAATGGGCTATGATCTCCTCCTCAACCACATCTTTGCCGCTTCTGCAGAGCTAATTGAAAAGAATAACCAGTCCTTCAGTGCATGTTTATGACGGTTATTAGTGTAGTGATGGTCTACTGGTACTAGCGGTAATAGCCTGAATGTATTACTGGTCCTACATACAGGTACAGAGTTCAGAAAGTTGTTAGCGTTACGGTGACTTTATATTTAAATAAAACCGGAATTAAAAAACTTTTCAATCGTCGCAATTCTATCACAATAGATAATTCTTTAACTAACGTTAGTTGGAGCCACTCTACATACAATATTTAAAAATTAACTCACTATGTTCGATTTCCAGTCCATGAAGTTTGATTTTGTTAGCCTCGTGCTGTGCCTTCTTCTTGAGTCGACACGCTCTTGACGCCAGCTTGTTCTTCTCCTTCCTTGACTTGGGTCGTACATTGAATGGCAACTCACTGACTGGTGTCATATCGTTTATAGTCCGGCTCAGCTTATCTAATTCCTTTCCAATACTGTGTAACTTCCTCGGGTTCGGTGTCAAATCATTGCCATCACCCTTTCGGGCTTTACCGCTATGCTACAGAAACAAAACCAGAAAAACCAACCATTAGACCACTCTACTCCACGGTAATCTCAGCTTTAAAAGCCACATTGTCGGGTTGTATTTACTTTAAATACCTTGATTCCCCGAACTGAGCAGTTGGGGCTGAACACCGGATCCGTAACTTCGTTCAGTACATGAGGATCCTCTAGTTTCGACTGAAATACCAAACGTTTGCCCTTGGGACCCTTGGCCTGAACGTTATACTGCCAAAAGAATCGCTCCTTGCCTTTGCTGCTAGAGAGTTGATTTGGAGTTGAGGTGCGGTTATCGTCTTCGTTGTCGGAACCTGGTCAAGAGAAAATTAACAATAGAACAACTCGCATCCTATTCGACTTACCATTATCGCTTGACAAATCCTCATAGTGATCACTGTCATCGTCGGAGTAACCTTCGTCGTCCTGCGAGAAATCATTTGCCTCGGGACTCAATACACTGCCAGTGCTAATAGAGGAGTATGAATCCGCTTCGACTAAAGACCCGGTTGATAATAAATGCTGCCTTGGTTCACGTCGTCCCCAGATCTGCTCCAAGCCCAAATGCGTCAGATGTGTCGGTGCCGACGAGGACAAACGTGATGAGGCATCACTGCCAAATGATTTGCGACTAGCACTACCGAATCCACTGCTGCTGGGACTCAGCGCAGTGCCTGAAAGTAGGATGTGCGAGGTAGATGGTGCAGGAACTGATTGACCAAGAAGACTACTGCTGTTGTTGCGATCTGGGGACATGGAGAATTCCTTCTTGAGCAATTGGACATTACGAGATTTTACCATGTTTTGTTGGTATTGTGAACGATTGGCATGCGGTGGAGGTGGTGGGGTGACTGAGTTGATGAGGAGTGGACTATTTGGACTCGCCTGCAAGAGAGAATCTGTTAGAAAACCTATCAAGGGACAAATTTTGTTACACTGACGCTCACCTGATTTCCTGGCGAGAATGCTGTGCTTGAATTCATTTGTTTATTTGGAGTGCTATGGTAGATTTCATATGGACTAGAGGAACCATGGTGTCTTGTTGTGCTATGGCGACGTTCATCGAAACTGTTATGGTGAAGATGTAGACCCAATGAGTGTTGTTGCTGTTGTATCCTTTGGTGATGATGAATTTGTTGCTGTTGATTCTGTTGCTGCTGCTGTTGTTGCTGCTGCTGCTGCTGTTGCTGCTGTTGTTGTTCCAACAATTGCTGTGGCGGTCCTGCTGGAGATGCCTGAGGACTAGGCAACTGTGTCGAAGTCTGTAACTGATGGAAACCACTTACATTGAGCATATAGTTTCCTTGATTCGTCGGTATTAAGTCTTCAATATTCAAGTCTTCCAACAAAGTCTCATCGTATAGGTCAGGAAAACTAGCGCCCTGAATTTCTGCCTTATCGATCGGAAAAATATAGTCATCTTCTGTTGAGAACGGTTCATTTTTTGTGGCAATAATGGCACTTCCAATATCGCTCCACATCGTATTCGAGTTGGGCGTAGCCTGATGTCCATCATAGTTAATCGTATTCGGATTACTGCCAGTGTTGCTGTTGATATTACCACCACTGCCACCGCCACCATTGCTGCTATTGTTGCTCAATGGAGACAGCTCACTGGGGTACAACATATTTCCATTCGTATTCGTGTGGTGAGAGTTGATAGCCGATGCAGACAAGCTAACATCTTGCAGTAGAGTCGGCGACAAAGAGGATGCGTCCAGCGCATCCAAACAAATATCTGTTAGATCGGCCATTATACGGGGTTGATGTAAATGATGATGATGTAATGGATGATGATGCAATTGATTGTGGTGTGTATTGTTGCTACGTGGTATCGATATGGCGTTCGTTAGCATTAAATTCTCCCGGATACTATCGATTGTGATGCATCCAGTGGAGGTATTGGGTGAACCGCTACTACCGTTGTACGTATTACTGTTGCTTTGTGATGTCGATGTTGGCGGTGGACTTAAGGCCAAGTGACTGTTGCTGCCACCACCGCCGCCGCCACAAAGTGCACTGTTGCTGTTACTGCCGGTACTGAGACCGCTACCAAGTGAATACAAATCGAACTTCAGCGTGTTGCTGCTGTTCGATGAAGTATCAAAGAAATCTGCCGACATGGAGTAGATTTGATTCTCAGTCATAGTTCATTGGTGATGGGAGGGAAGACTTACTTTGCTTCACACTCTTGATTAATTTTTTTTTCTCCTCCTTTTGCGTTCTCGCTTCTAAGGAACAAAATCCAAAAGGGAGCGTGAATAACGCTCACTTATCTGAAAGTTAACAAATAAAAACGAAATTAGATCGGATTACATTTAAATCTGAAAATAAATATCTACCGAACACCTCGATTCCCGTTGTTGTTTTTCGACGGTACTAGTTTTACTCGTCGAGCTATTTCAGAATCAATTTCCAGACACTTATTGAAGATTATTAGAATACTCTAGGACGACAGAAAAACATCTATAATTGGTTCTGAAACGCCAATCGACGAAAAGTGACAACAGGAATCGAAGTGAAACAGTTTCCACGGACATATGGAGTTATTGAATAAATTCATTGTTCTAGCTCTAACCCATGACAAGCTGCACTAGCGAAATGCAAAAAAATATGGTGAAAACATTTTCAACATCAGCCACACACTGCCGTACCGTCCCCAATACTGTAGATCTAAGAATCAAATAAATGAAGAGAACGTAGCCGACTTTAGAACTGAATCTATGTGCAAGATTGTGGCTGCCTTTTTTCTGTGAAACGCTGTGGACCAGCTATGAGTGTACGGGGTTTGTGTACCTATTTGGTTTGTGTACCACACAACACACACTGTCACCGTTGTAATGTCGCAACTGAAAAAGAAACCCTTATCAACTATTTATGCGCCTTTCTGGCACTAGCTAGAGCCAGGTAACGAGCTTTAGGAAAACCCTTTTTCAATTCCCTTGAGAAAGTCTCAGAGAATAACATTAAAGAATTAATTATCTTCTTAAACTCCACAGGTTGGATCTAGAGACTCACCACCAACACACCGTCACATCCAGGTTACATGAGTTTGTGGTAATTGGGTTCTTCTTTTAAGGTAGAACTACCTCTCCTACCTACCAGATCTCTAAATGCTAAACGTTAAATTACATATCATCGCGGTCACAAGACAGTTGCAAGCTATTGTTAATTGCTGCCTTAGAAGAATATTGCGAGTGTTTTAGCTATAATGTGTCAACAGATGACGCGCCAATGGATTTTGGTCACACGCATCGTAAGGACTACAACTGTATAGCAGGTTAACCTATGCAATGAAACCCTCTAAACCCGCAAACTGATATTAGCATTCGTTTGGCCTTGTACTGTTGCAAAATTAAACTTTTGCAACAGTACAAACAAACAAACAAAGATCGTCGAAAAAGGACATCAACGACAGAGCCGTGGCGCAGTGGTTAGTGTGTCGGACCACTGCGCGTGAGGTTCAGTGTTCGAGTCTTAGAAAACGCCAAACGTTTTTTTACGCTCCCACCTCTCGCGTACGTTTAACGGACATCCAATCGATTATCTGCCCAAATTCTGATTTCGAATGTCAGGATCCTTCCTGCGGTTATTTTTATGTACTACCGATTTTCTAAATCGGGCAGCAGATATGTACGCTTACATCTTTCAAAGGCATCTGCTCTCAGTGTTTAATTTACAGCAGATAAGAAACAGAAACCTAGATGTACTAGATTTAAATAATTATAGGATGCTTCTCTACACCTACCATCTCCCCTCATAACTTAACCATGCACATGTGTTAAAGAACATAGTTCTGGATCGTTAATGGATTCAATACGACATATGTTGCTGTCTTAACTAAGAACCAAGCTGAACAGAGTGTCTGGAAGATTGAAGCTTTGTGTCGAAAACCAATCTATCCAAGCCTAATGGCCTATAATATCTGTGCATGCTGTAAAACCTTATCAGCAAATGTTAGGGCGCTAAAAAAATATTCTTCAAGCTACATTCCAACTAAGCCTCCCAAATGATATTATTGTCTTGCCACTTGAATCATTCAACTTTCTAATTTAAACTTCATACTAATTAGTGTGATTCCATTACTCACTGCGGAATCAATTTTCAACAATTTATTGTTATCCCATTACTAATCCAGCCAACTACAGTAATAATAAAGTACCCGCTATACAAGGTATAAATCAAATACATACATATGTATATCGTCTGTCATTTATTGTGTAATTCAAAAAGCGTGATATTCTCTCCTCCTATGACTTACGATAATTTACAGATATATCGCGATAAATCCATTGATCATCATCATCATCACGGCTAACAACATCAGCAACAATAAACTATACTTGATGACTGTTAATACTAAATAATCTGTTTACACTCATGCTGGAAACTATTGAAAGACTCAACTTTTACAAAACACCAAAGAAGCAAAAAAAAAAATAAGCGCGGGAATGTCCCTCCACTTCACTAGCAACAGATACAAATTCAATTCAAGAATAATTTTTCCCGCCGCTCGTGTTGCCAATCTAAATGAACTGATGCAAAAGCAAACAAACCTTGCCCGTCCCGGGGAGCTTCGTGCAGGCACGTCAAGCGCACGTTGTTTGGTGTTATTGAATGCATTTAAAAAAAAATAAAAAAAACTGAAATAAACAACCAAGCTCGTGCCACCATCGGGGCGCCCGTCCCCGCAAACAAAACACTTCACAAGCGCAAAACAAAACAAATTATACAAGTACAATGTATAAATTTTCTTGTTAAAAAAAAAAACAAAAGACAGATAGTGTGGGAAAGTCCACTAGACAGAGGGGGTAGAAGAAGAGGTATCAGCATTTTCACGAACTCATCGGAATGCAATGCAAAGTGCATGTGCGCCATGTGCTGATGCCAGAGGGCATTAATTCAAAATCTAGCGACACGTTTTCAAAGCGCGACGAAGGTGATGACCGGGATAAGTTTGCATTTTTTTTTATTTCTTTTGATAGTAGTCTGACATGGAATTGAATATGGTATCAAGCTCAGGGGGTTTGAGGCAGGCTTTATGGTCTTCTGATTAGAAAATGGATTCACAGGCAACTGAGGTTATCGTCGAGTTAGAAGTCTTGGTCATATTAGAGAGGTCAAGACATCAGACCAGCAGTACGGGTTGCAAAAAACTTCGTTAACAGTAGAGCCGTAAGATGGGTAACTGAAACAATGGAAATAGAGTGCACAATTGGGTCGCATGTACTTACACCTATACGGCATTCCTTTACAATTAAATCAAGTGCAAGAGAAGTCGTTAAGACCACTCTCCAAAATTTAGTTAAATACCAAAGAAATCTATTTCTAGAATTTTCCACCATTTGCTATATTATGACTTTTAGAAGAGAATAGACTGAAAGATAAAAATAAAATATACCAATATTTTACCAAAAATCTGATAGCAAATGTCTTATCCAAATATTAAAATTTGAACAAGACCGGTAGACGTTTTCGACAAACACTTTTATTTTTAATGTTAAATTACCCGTAAGAGTTTTACTCTTTTAATGCAGTTGCGCAGCGTAGCTTGGATATATAAGAAAGAGCCAATCTTGGTGCAGTGGTTTGAAACTCGGACGATATTAGGTTTCAGTACATGCTTACTTTGTGAGTGGTGTCGAATTAGTCGGACAGAATTTGCTGCAATTTTTCCATTCGGTTCTGATTTCTAGTATTTGTTTCAAATACTTGTTGAGTTATTCCAGGTATAGTCGCATCATTTAATCTTATTACTAGAAAACTTGAATAGATATGGCTGATACTTCAGCTGAAAACCTATCACTCAATAAACGAACACTCAATCACTAGACCATGCCACTCACATTTTTAAATTCAGCCTTAAATGTAATGCGCAATTGGGGTTAGAATAAAATATGGGATTTTTCCTGCGGCAATTAAGACACATACCCCAGATAAGTTTGAAGTAAATTTGCTCTGCCGTTCAGGCTGTATTCCGAGGTAACATACAAACAAACAAATACAAATTGCGAGACTTACTCAGGGTTATCGCGAATAAATTTTCCCTCGGAATTTTTCCCTCGAACAAAAATTAGGTATCTTCAGAAATAGGGAACAAAATTATCGGGGAAAAATGAAGTATCACGATTGCGTTGAAAATGCTCCTGACTTGGAATTCATGATACCTATTTATTTTCCGCGGAGTTATTTTCTCTATTTTTAAGGTACCTTATTTTTGTTCGGGGGAAAAATTCCGAGGGAAAATTTATTCACGATAACCCTGACTATGTCGAATTTCTCTATAATAGTACGTGCATGTGGAAGAGTTGAAAAAAACATTGCAGACAATTTCAAAGTCGACTTCAATTCTACATATTATAACGCTCCGTAGGACAATAGTGAAGACGTCGCATATAATAAAGTGTGTATTGGATACCTCGACGAGTTCCGAAATTATCGGTGATAGGGTCTAACTTTGAGTCCATACAAACCTGTGCTGGATCCATGCAAAGTGATGCAACGGACCCTTATGTATGCGAGACCAATAAGAAGCATATTCATAGAAAACAAAAAATCAGAAAGGATTTGAAGAATGCAAAATAACAGCAGAGATGGAACTAGCCACCTAAGGGAAGTTGAACTCATCGAACCAAACAATGAAAACTATATGTAAAGCAGAAGTTTACGTCTAGTTGACATTGTCAGCAGGGCACGAGTGTCATCGACACTTAAGACCTTTGTCAAAAAAATGAGTTATGCAAAGTTCGGTGAGGTTATCTAGAAGATTTGAAACATGCATTTTGTTCGACTTCAAAAGCATTTGTGTTCAAAAATATATAGAAAACGAAACAAAAAAATAAATAAAAAATATCAACAATCCAATTTTTAGACCTCGAATTTGCTTACATCGGTCTTGAAATCCCGCATAAGGAATGTAGGTGCTAAAATTTAAAAAAAATTACAAAACTGAGCCAAACGTTTGTAAATGTTTGAATTTTCAGAATTAGCTTTTTGAGTGTGAATATTTAAAAAACCGTCCGTCAAAAAAATAAATAAATATAAGCGAATTATGAAATTTGGTACAAAGAGCTGGTCAAAAATTATACGCAAAAGTTATCTTCGCCGACTAGATTATATTCAAAATGGATCGACACCAAAAAAAAAAAAAAAAAACCGACCAGAATTTCAGACCTAAACATTTCAAGCAATGGTACGTTTCAGTAAAAATATGATATAAGAAACGGTCGAACGTCTTGAAATCTATATCGTATATGTATATATCTATATCTATATACATAAATATATATGTATGTATATGTAATAAACTGTAGATACTCGAATGTTCTTGTCTTTCTGTGCATGCCTCACGCGAAAACTACTGCATGGATTGCAACGAAACTTAGTATAGCGATAGCTTATATCTTGGATCAACATTTATGATACTCTTTATCCTGATAAATTAGAGATGTCGTACAAGATAATCAAATTCTGTTTATACATATAGGTAGTAAAACTGTAAGTGTAAAAGCGTTTCAAAACTCATCACGAAAAAAACTACTAAACGAAATTGAACGGCGTTTCCGCAGGTTTCATTGCTTAGAGTCTAACTCTTAAATTGGTGTATGTTTTATCGTGATCCGCCATCCAGAAGCTAAGATCTAATGAAAAATATCTTTCGCAAAATTCAGAATTTAAATTATTTTTGGTTGATCATGATTTCGAATCTGCACTCAGTGGAGGTACTCGTACATACTCGTAATCTTTTTTTCCTTATTTTACCCTTACTGTCTCTTGGCAATCTTTAAGAGCAAAGCCGACTAGTAGATGGAAGGAGGATGGTGATACTCTTCGTGTTTTCTTATTCTTCAGTTTCCTTTTCTGTTATACCTGCTTGGCAGGTTATATGTTGTGTGCGGTATTGTGTGTGCCCTGGTGGGAATTCCCACTGGGGAAGTTATAATTCAGTTTACACATTTTCAGTATTGTATTCAATTAGCAATAATATTTAAAAAAAAAAAAAATAAGTAAATGAGCGTCAACTAAAATGCGGGCGAAGCAAGGCGAGCACGGGTCAGATAGTTACTAATAAAGAAGGTGCTTAGCTGTTTAATATTCTCGAAACTTGTACCAAATGCTTCAATAACAATCAAAGAGTGTAGAAACAGCATCATGTGTGTAATATTTTTAAAAGAACTAATGGATAAGTTAATCGGTTGTAAGTAAGATAGTATTGTAGATCGTATAAGGTTATATGTATGATAAGCAAATGTAGGCCAGTTTAGTCTAGTCTATAATCTCCAAAAGTTGATTGTGTCAGTTCCACTAGTGGTTCGAAGAATGACGACATTCTTTCGCACCCAACTTTAAATTACGATAAATTGTCATTCGAAAATTGATTTTCTCCTTGACCTTCCTGTAATCGATAACCACTCTCCATTTCTGTTTCCCGCTGGCGTCCAGTTTCTTTGGGACGATCCAAACAGGGGAGCTCCATGAGTACAGTACTACCTTGATAATGTGAACTAATTTAAACAAGGGTCTGTTCACATTTTGGGGTGGTTCACCGCATTGCGACTCGATTGATTAAAGTTCTTTTCAAGCAGCGTTGCCAGTTTGGGGGTTTTTCCCCCAGATCCAGGGTTTTTTTTTTTTTTGGTCAACAGGATGAAATTAGGGGGAAATCTGGGTTTTTTTTTAAATTCTGTTTTATTTGTGATTTACAATTATTATATTTCATTCTTGGTTATCTGCAATGAAACTACTATTTTTGCACACCTTAGAGCACTTATTCATTTTCAAATACGACTCGTATGTGAACACTGCAATTTATACAGAAAACAATGACATGCCTCTTGCAAATTTGCAATTGTTTTTGTTCGATTGTTGCAGTTGATTTGTTTTGTTTTAAATAAGTTTGCTCTAAATTAATATTTGTTTATAACTTATACACTGATAGAAAACACTCACATCCGCTCTTAACATATTGTTTGTCTAAGACTTGTTTAAATTGTATCTCAGATCATCTGATTATGTATGTCTTCTAATTTAGATTGGTTAGCTGATGTAGATGGGGCAGGAGATTAATCAAAAGCTTATTGCAAGTAGGTTTTGGAAATGTGCTCTTAAAGCACACAAGAACACCAAAAAAACACAAGGAGTCCATAAAAAGTAGTGCAACAACATCAAATCCTCAGCCAATTACTAATTTTACAGGACCAACAATCAGCAATAGAAGAAAAATTATAGAACTTTAATTAACTGCATTTGCTGCAGAGCATTGTTCAATTAACACGATTGATCATCTGGGCAGTGCAATCAACTGATTAGATGCTGATTCAAATGTTTTAGGTGGTATTCGCATTCATCGAACAAAATGTACCGCGCTGATTAAAAGCACCATGCTTCTTAAAAAATCTCTTAGTTGATGTTGGAAATAACTTCTTTTCCTTAATAATTGACGAAAGTACCTCCATTGATACGAAAAAAGTGTCAGTCATTCGTTATTTTAGCAGTTAAAAAAAAAAAAATGTAACAACATTTCTAAGATTACTGGAAATAGAGCAAGGAGATGCTGCTTTAATGGCAAACGCAATTAAACACCAGCTTCAGTCTGATAATTTTAATTGTGACAAGCTCATTGGAATCGATGTTGATGGTGTTAGCATAGCACGAAATAATTCTGTTGCTACAATTTTAAAAGAAGAATGTGCCGACTTAGTTGTTGTGAGATGCATTTGTCACTCACTACATTTAGCAGCAGAAAATGTTGCTAAATTATTACCAAGGCATTTCGATTTTATGGTCAAAGATAGTCATAACTGGTTTTCAAATAGTACGAAGCGACAAGTGGAGCAATCGAAGATTTATAATTTGATTGTAAATAAATCCCCAAGATGAATAAATTTTCTGGAACCTGTTGCCTGGCAAGATGTAGTGCTATTGAAAAAATTCTGGAGTGGAATCCTCTAAGGTGATAGTTGATGGTCACACTTTTGACAGTCAAAATTGATGATCACACTTTGTTAGCTCTCCGTAAAACGATCGCAAAGTCACACAAAAACAATCGCAAAAATGTGATGATCACGCTGATGGTCACCTTAAAGAGAGCAAAAGGGATGATTGTGATCGTCAACAATCAACTATCAGCCTAGAGGATTCCACTCCAGCTGTTTCAAGCGAATGAAAATAAATTATATTTAACTTTTTTGAAACACATTATAAGAAAGGCAATTAATGTGAACAAACTTTTTCAAGGAGAAAATGTTGATTCCTTAAAGCTTTTCGAGGATTTGAATGAGCTTATATACTCCATTCTTCAAATGATCGTCCATTCTGATTCACTAAAGCAGTACACAAAAAAATCGAATACAAGACTTTGATTTCGAGCCCTTCTTAATGCCAACTAACTGTATTCATTTTGGTTTCTATTTTAATAAATTGTCATCATCAATACAAAAAGAGCACTTAGAAGGAACTAAGGAACTAAGGAACGATGCAAGACATTTTTAGTTAGCCGGTGTAAGAATTTACTGAAGCGGTTGCCGTATAATTTGCAACTGTTGGAGAAAATTTCAATTTTTGCCCCAGAGAATGCCACAGTTCAAGTAAAAGCTCATTTTCGACGAATCTAGGAAGATCCCGATGCTGCCCTTCGAGAGTGGAATTTGATTCCAATGTGTAGTTGGTCGGATATAAATCTTTCAGAGTTTCTGGAATGAAGTGTATAACAAAACCGGATGCTGGTGGTGTCAAAAGTTTTACCATATAGGAAAATTGGCAACAACACTTTTATCGCTTTCATTTTCCAATGCCAGTGTAGAAAGAGCCTTTGCAATCTTTAATATAGTTAAAGATAAATTAAGAAATGGATGGGCATCGAAACGGCGCCGTGGCGTAAGTGGTTAGTGTGTCGGATCACTACGCATGAGGTTCCAAGTTCGAATCCCAGAAAACACCAAAAAGTTTTTTCACGGTCCCACCTCTCGCGAGCGTCTGACAAACATCCGAGAGTATTGTTGTCATGAAAAAGCTTCTCAAATCGCCGTTCGGAGTCGGCACTAAACTGTAGGTCCCTTCCATTCCATTCGTGTGAAAAATATAACGCGCACAACATGAGTGGTTGCGAGAAGCTAGGCCTTGGCACTTTAAAGAGCTGTTGCGCCAAATATTTATATTTGTATCGAAACGGCCGATAGTATTTTGCGTACAAGATACACCATGCAAGCCGGATCGGGATGTAACAATTTTAATCCATTCGAACAAATGATCAAAATGTTTACATCCAAACAGAACTGAAGACAAACAAAACTGAAGACGATGACGATGACGATTATATTTTGGGACTATTTTCTGAAATTAATTTTTTTTTATATATTGGTTTACATTTTCTTATTTATTGCTGTTACTACTTATATGCATCTTAAACATAAATTTAGTTACATTTCGTTCTTTTAATTAAAAAGAAAAAAAAAAATGGGGGAAGTATTTTGAGCGTCTGGCAACGCTGTTTTCAATGGTGTTATTAAGTATTGAACTTTTTTTTTACATTAATACCTACAAAGGACTCGGGTTCTATACAGCTCCAAAAAGTAATACGATTTTAAACACATGAGGGTGGTATCCATTAAAGATGTGATTACCTAAAATTATTATGGAAGATGGGTTTACCTATACGACAGTTATGCTGTATGTGCGAATTTTACGAACTGATGTAGACACTTACTCGTAGAAAAGCGCAAGGTGTTACGAAGTGTAGAATGTTTGCACTTCGTACACCACTCAAAGTTGTTGTTGCCTTTAATTTCCTTCTTATGACTTCTTTCTTAGTACAAGTAATGAAAGTGCAAAAAGAAAAAACAAGATCCTCGTGTCAAGTAAAGCCATTCATATGGATAGTGATGACGACAACTTTTCTTTCGGCTTTTAAAACCAAAACAATAACAATAACAAATACCTCATTTACGAAAATGTTAATCAATAGAACGAACAGATTATTAAACACATATGTATCCACTTCTCTCACTCGATACATATTCTATCCGACTTATACACACATCTCAATGAATTGTGGTGAAATAGCAGAAAACTTGCGCACAAAGTACAAAACCCGTACCGCAGAAACGAGAAACACACAAATAAGTGATAATAAAAAAAAAAAACAAGAAAAAACAAACAGAAAAGCTCTACACAAAGCATACTAACGGATAAACACCGTCGTCAAAACAAAATTTGAAAAATAAACACCGCTGACCTTGATCTAACAAACACAGCGAAAAAGGCTTCCTCGCTATCCGCCCGCCCAACCGCTCGCCTGCTCGATCAAAAGCAATCAAATCAATTTACACACACTTTTGTGGTATAAAAGCTCTTTTTTCGATTCGGACTTTACCCGCCGCAGCACTGTATCTAGGGGTTTGTTTGTGTTTTGCTTGAGAGAGTTTAGGTGTATCTGTGTGGGGCACACAAAGTATAACAAAGTTATGGAATTTTTCTTTGTTTTTCCCACGTTGACACGTTTTTGCTGAATGCCAGAGAATGCGCGAATATCTGACTGACTGTGCGACTATCGGTCACAAACGGGTGGAGCAAGACGTATAGAAAAACTGGAAAAAACCAAAACAATACAGTGACTCACATGAAATTTTCAACTAATATATGTGCGGGAGCTTAAAAATATGTTTTCGTGTATGTTTCTTGTAAGCCACTCAGCTGCTTCCCTCCCCAAAGAATATGGGAGAATACAACGACGATGAGGACTATGCTCTGACGTCAGTAAGCAATTAATAACAAGCTCTTGTTGTTATATTTTTCTAATTTGTTGAACTCAGCTGAGCTGAAAAAAAGGGGCGTGTTCGTGTGACCGAATTTCCTTACATAAGGCAAAACAACAAACGTCACACAAAAACAAATTATAAATCATAAGGGGTTTCCAGCAAAAAGAAGAAGCAAATAGTCCCAGGAAGCTATAGTAAACAACCAATAAGTCGTAGTTTAACTGTGGTGAAAGAACAACGTAAACAATGACATATGATTAAAATTTTGATTTGATTAGGTCCAATAATAAAGTCCGCTTTCAAATTGCTGTTTTTTTTTTCAAAACAACTGTTTTTCACTCCTGTATGTATACGTTTATTTTGTTGTTATGAGTCAATTATACTGTGTTTGCTGAGTAGTTTATTATTATTTTTTTGGCAAAGACGGTGCTATTAGATGGAGAGGGGAATACTTAGTGTTTGGACTGACTATTGTCAAGGTCATTACCTAGGGGATTTGTTTTGATTTTGGTGTCTTTAACCTTGACAGTGAGCGTTGGTAGTAAATGGGTAAACATTTTTTCCTGTGACGGTGATTGTTTTGATACCAATCCGGTTGTTCTTAGACTTTGACCTTGAATTTGTTTGGAAGTTTATATTTTTTTTTCTCTCTCTTATAGTATGATGGGGTAATAAACGCAATCAATAATTTGATAGTGGCAGTTCTGTTGACAATTTTCTAAGAACCTCTTAATGTGTCAATAATCTGCATAATGTTATGTCAGACGGCAACCCCGGCAATAGAATGAGATCATTATTTATACGCTGTCTTATATGTATTTGCATCGTTGTTGACTGACAATTCTATTCATAGAATGATTGGAACACTGAGTAAACTTGGAAGCATGCAAGCCTGACAGCTGTAATTCGAGGGACCTCTCGACTAGAACATTGTTATTCTTTCATATGATGCGCTCTAGTCAACGCCTTTAGGAAATGCATAGGTTTATGCTGAGGACGCACACGACAAAGTTGAAATAGTTGATATCTAAAACACAATAGCGCTTCGACTTCGGGTTTGGCCGTTACGTCCCATCCATTTCGAAAGCGCATTTGTTTACATTTATTTGTTTCCTTCATTCCACAGCTATTAGCTGTCAAAGCGAGGCAAAAGTTCAGCGCATCTCAACTTGTGCTTTGGGGTAGAGTGTCGCTACATAGCATTACGCGTAAACACAAAGATCGTGTTCACGGCCATTGTAACCGTACCGTCATTCAACTATTTGACGGGAATAATTCAATTCGTCGTCTGCAGAGGACAAACCTTTAAACCTCGCGTTATAGTATATGGCGGTCGCGAAAAAGGCAGGAACTTTCATTCGAATTTAACGTGTCTAAAGTGCTACACTTCTTTTTAACTACATACGAACATCTTTTTTCCAAAAATCACGTGTCTCGTAAGCGAAAATAAAACTGCTGGATAAGCGTCGGCTTAGTTGTAGTATTAAATTTGAAGAGTATGGTGTCTTTAGAAAATTTATCACCTGCTCTCGGCAAAAAAAAAAACATAGCATTACGTTTTCCTTTACGAATGGAAAACGTGAACTCGAGGTGGAAGCGACATTGTGATAGGATACATTGATTTCCTATAGTTTAACTCATAGACGTCATGCTAGGTCGAGGCGATATTGTGTTTAAGGCATGATGCCTTCACTCGACTCTGCAGAAAGCTGTAAATGAAAGCCAGTCAGTACTCTTTTCCCTTCAACGATTTCTGTAAAAGCAGTAGAGACGAGGAAGAGTCGATTACCCATATTCTGCGCAACTGTCTTGCACTATCCATGTTGAAAAGGAAAACCTTAGGAAAGTAATTCTATAACGTCCTAGATGACCTCACCGGGTTTGACATTTGCAAGATTAACAGTTTTTTCTCCAGGTCAAATTGGTTCATTTAATAGAAGATTTTACCACACACGTAAAGTCAAACAGGCAAACAACAAAAGTATTAGATACACTTAGTATACAATCCCATAAGAATTATTTTAGTTTGGTTATGAGTACCGAAAGCTCCGGAATCTTTATAATGATACCACAATGGATCTACTTATTGGTCTTAGAGAGTCCTAGCTCCAGCTTAGGGCAGCCATTCTACCTAACTTAACTTAAGTTAAACAGTCAGTCTGATCGCTTCAACCACCCGAACAGATTAAAACGAAAGTAGCAAAAAACAGCATTAAATCGAATAAAGCCACAAGTCAGATGGTCTAAAACTACTTAAACCTGCAGGACTTTTTTGTTAATATTAACTCACGCCTAAAAGTATACTTTTCCGCCCACTTGGAAACAATTTGGACGGGAAGCAATTTCATTCCGAAGATGACACTTCGAAATCTTTTTTACCCAAAAGTCGGGTAACTTCTACAAAAGAGGTATTATGTCACTTCCAGAGTGTTGGAAGAAAGTAATAGATCATGATGGACAATTTCTGACAAATTAAGCAACAGTTTTTGCACAAAAACTGTATGTTTAACTTCGACCCTAAAAAATCGCAAAGCTTACGATTATCTTAAAGAAGCCGTCACAGTTGAGGGTCAAAGCTTTTTTTAAATAGAATTCAAATAAAAAAATAAACAGATCTTAACCTTTAGGAAGATGAGCATTACATCCGCATGACATGCATTTAGGCGGTGAAAGCAACATCCCAACGACGCATTACGGCAATAAAAACAATAAATATTTGGCGCAACAGCTCTTTAAGTGCCAGGGCCTAGCTCCTCGCAACCATTCATGTTCTGTGCGTTATATTTTTCACACGAATTGAAGGGACCTACAGTTTAATGCCGAGTCTGAACGGCGATTTGAGAAGCTTTTTTCGTGACAACAATACTCTCGGATGTTTGTCAGACGGCTCGCAAGAGGTGGGACCGTGAAAAAACTTTTTGGTATTTTCTGGGATTCGAACTTGGAACCTCATGCGTAGTGATCCGACACACTAACCACTTACGCCACGGGCGGCGCCCACGCATTACGGCAATGATGCCCTGATTTAGAAACAAAAATAAAAATATTTTAAAGTCATAAAACAATAATTTGTGCCAATCAATCAAACTGGAAGGCAGAAGTCTGTAATTCTATCGTTTTCGATCATTGAAGTCAATTTTAATTTTCCGATTAAATAGTTTTTTCAAGAACAAGATGAACTAGGGTAAATAATGGGTTGTTCGGGTAAGTAGGAAACATGAGACTAAATTAGATTTGCGCATCAAGTTAAGAGGAAATGTTCTCCTTCAGTGGAGGGTAACCTATGTGCTTCGCCCAACGCAGACATAAAGAATTTAAAAAAGATTTTAACATTTCAAAATGAATAGCGATTAAAGTTTTGTTTTTTGTTAGAGTTGAAGTCTCCATTGCAGTATGTGTAGTTGTCACATCGGGCAATTCGACAAAAGTTACAGAAAAGAACTGCTATTGATCGAGAAAGGATCAAAAATTTATCGAAATATTTTAATTGACGCATTTGTGTAAACAAAATCCACTGGAGGAGGTTTCCGGAGTACACCTCAGACTTTTAAAGACATTTATTTTGGGGGAAGTAAAATATGCATGGATTAATCAATAATTGCTTCCTTCGAACTAATGAAACTGTTGTATGTTGGGGAAATCAAATTTCTTTTGCAAGAAACGCGCGCAGATCTGCTGCATTTTGGAGCATATCTAGCAATTGAAAGACACATTAATTTATTCTATAGATTATAGTTCACCGGAATAATGTACTATATCCTGGACAAATACGTATACTGTAATAATAACAAGCACATACTCGTATATCTTTAAAATAAAATATAATGCAATACGTTCGTGTTAATTTGTTCTCAGGATTGAAACAATAATGTGTAATATTATATCAGTCAAATTTTTCGGGGGCAAACATATCTTTTCTTTGGGTGTTCTAGCTGCTCTCCTAGAATTACACTTTTTCAAAAAGTACCGTTCCCCGCTACCTACTACCCTTCAGATCAACAACTTGCAATACGGCCCCAGGCATAATGCGTACATACTCGTACCTGTATAATATACAAATTTATTGTTGAAAAAATATTCTTCATGCAGAATATCTAATATTAAAAATCACAAACGAATTAAAACAAATACACGCAACTGTACTTATATGTCCAATTTAACTGCATTCCGGCAGACCTGAAACTGCAATAAACCGCCAACCATCAGTGTAAAATTACACTAAATTTAATTAAGCTGGTTTTCCTCCCCCCTCTGACCCCAAACAACCCTCAGTCTCATCACATTTGCGCGCGTAGACACAACACCAATGACATTGCACTTTTTTTGCATGCTATACACCGTTGCATTCACAATATGTACTAGTAGCCACATGTTATCTTAACTTGGCTTACAAACTAAGAAAAAGTAAACAAAAACAAAGCAGAACTACTTCATTACCTAATCATGTGGTGTCTGTGTGCCTGTACCTACTAGGTGAATTCTAAAAAAAGCGTCAACTCTCTATAGAAATAGCCCCTTGTCGATTGTATCTATGATGATATACAACAGACACGAACAAAGAAAATTAAAAAAAAAGGTAAATATCCACTATAATTGAATACATCAGTTTCAACCCAATGCGGTTTGCTATTATGGCGGCGGCGGCGGCCGGCCATGGTCGATCCCTATGTGTGGGGTGTGAACGCGGTCTAAGAATAATCGAGTGGCGCCTCTTTGTCGCACTTCCTCTGAATAGTCGATTGCAAATAATTTTGCAAAACATTGCAACTCAACTGTGGCGGGTGTTTTCTTTTCGATTTTTGCACCTTTTTAGCAATTCAATGAGAACCATCAACCCCCCTCTCTCTTGTTACTGATTTGTTCAATTCAATTCAATTTAATGGTTTGTTTACATTTACAACCGAGCAAAGAATATTTTAAATTTGGAATTATTTATTGGAAATATTCCAAAGTATTGCAAAAAAAAAAAAAATAAATAAATTCATTTAGCACCAAAAGGTAAACTCTTTGTTAAGTGTTTTTTGTGTTGTTATTGTCGGTAACTCAAACCGTGACCTAGAAAATTCGTTAAAAGTATATTTTTGAATTATATTTGACAAATGTCAAAGTGATTGCTGTCAGTTTTTATTTAAAAAATTTTGACAATTTATATGAGTTAAAAAAAAAAAAACATCACTCATGTTTATTTAGGAAAAATTCTTTCAAAAATAGATTTGAAAAACATGTTATATCACTTTTCTAAATAAATAAGAATAATGATGAGTAACGGATTGTATTGTTTTGTTTACGAAAGGTTGTTGGTTTCACTGAAATATTTGGGTTATGACTGCATTTCGCACACGCCCACTTTCAGCTTATTGTATGTAGGGACAAATTCGAAAGAACATACATATAGTAAAAGATAAGCAAGTTCTAAGTTTATTGATGTCAGAGACATACATATGGTACATAAGAAAGTTGATAGCATTTCCATCTTTTAGCTATAATAGAACCCCTTTTAATGGGCGTAACATGATGAGTGATTGGTTCAAAAACGTGAGATTCTTTCTTGAAGGGTATTTGTTTGATTTTTAAGAGATTTTATGAGAAAAATAGTTTTTTTTTTTTTTTAATAATAAAGTTCGCGAGTTTTAATGAAATCTTTAGAATCATTTTTATCAACACTGTAAATACGTAGTTTCAAAGAAGTAAGACTTGATTTCCTATTTTTTTTTGGCTTTGTTGTGTGAATTTATGTACATCTGATTTTAATTATTTGAAGAATGTTTTGTGTAATATTTGTGTTACTTTCCCGCTGTGAATGATGTGTGAATGGTCGTATGATGTGTGTGTGATTGGTATGGTTTGACTTGCTCTCGCATTCGTATTTTATACTCGATTCTGCATTTCGGTGAGAATAGCACAAGGGATCGGCAGACGTGATAACAAGACGGAAGTGGATAGTTTGAATAAGCTTACGGAGGTACTCAAGTCCAACACCACTGTTACGCAGATTGACATTGATGATAACCTGAAAAGGTAGATGCAGCGGTCAAATCGACAAACTTCCACTTCTTTATTGTTCTCGTTCTCGACGTCGTCGAAATCGAAAAACAAATTATCGCCGCCAAAATTCAAACTCATTTTCTACACATAAAAGACCATCACAGAATACACAAAATTAAAAAACAAAACAGAAATCAATACAAACCAAAATCAATCCAAATCAAACGTATTTACTCTTTTCACAATGACAACAGAAAATATGAAAATCGAATACTTCCTTTTGTTGTGAAAGAATGAGATTGGCTTAGTCCGGGTATTAACGCCGCTAGAATACTGATTTTGAGGGTTCAGCTAATACCGAGTACCAACTATTACTCGGCACCATATTCGGTAGATTAGCGTTGGTACTTGGCGAAGAAATTACTTGATACAGATCTGAGTACTACTAACTTTTGATCTAATACAATACTAGCGCTAGTAATGAAGTAATAGTAATAAATAATGAAGCCTTTTAACATCACACTGTATCAAAATACCCGATGAATTTAGCCCAATTTTCTAAATTTTGTTAATTCCTGTCAATTTCTAGTACTTATCTTTATGTATTTAACTAAATATCTCTCTTTTTTGGCTGACGGCAAATGCCAATGTCTATTATTGTGAATTATTTTGTAAAGCAAAAAAATGAAAGTATAGAAATAAAAACACAATTCTTAATCTAATCTTAATCATCTACTAGCGCTAGTACTAGGCGAAGAAATCGGCCGTAAAATGTGCTGCATTAGCTTTTATTCAACATACATATTTCAGACCAAAAAAGTAGACCCTAAAAAAACAGATCAAAATCCGCCATTTTTTATTTAATCTTCACTCTCTATCTTTATCTTGGAATAGTTAAGAAACTACTACTATTATACTAGCCCAATATTTGAAAGTTGCTCCAAGATTTTAAACACCAATCAAATGTTAGTTGATTTAAAGAGTAATTCGATAACGGTAGAGAATAGGACCAAAGTTTATGAAGTCTTAAAAGACCCGTTGAAGGAAAAACACGTTGCGTATACGCCTGAGTGCTTTTGTTTTCGTTATACTTAGTAGAAGTGCATTATTTTATCCTGTCTTCTTCTGTTTTTTGCCCTCAAACTTATAATATATGACTACCAACAGAAAAAAAAAACTCTAAAGAATGCCGATTTTCGTAGACAAGTCAGAACACACAGGATTCAATGAAATTGAAAAACAAACCGCAAATACTCGTACAGTCCCTTTGATTATATTGATCTTTTTTCAGGAAATATTGGGGAAAAAACATTTTTATTCCCACAAAAGTCGTATATAATTTGTAGCATATTTAAAATGGCGAAAAGGCCCGGGAGGTATCTAATAAAGCGAGACGTATAGAAATGATTGAGGTATTAACATATTCAAAAAATTCCAAATATCTATTCTTTCCCAAGGATGGTGCAACATAGGATTTTTTTTAGTATTATATTATAGTACTCTAGTATTAAACTATTTTTTGTTAGACGCAGCAACGCACGCAGCAACGCACGCCGAGTGCCCTCGGTCCAGCAATTTGCCCCTTACTTTCGTATTATAGTACTTTAGTACTAAACACATTTTGATATATATATTTTTTTAGGGTGGACCACTTACCCACTGTTGGCCGGCACAAAACTGCTTTCATATATCTAGCCCCAGGCGCCTCCCTGACATGTTTTTTTTTGTTAGACGCAGCAAAGCACGCCGGGTACCCACTAGGGACATATAAAATATGTATGATAATATGGCAAAAGAAAAATTGTCATTGGCACATCATTAATTTAACTGTATCTTGATTTTTTATTCCCTTCCGTTTTTTTTTTTTTTTTTCGAAAGTTAAAAATTTGTGCATACCTAGCCTTAAGTGTCCTGCATCACATTTTGGAATAGTTCGGCATTATTTACATATCTAATTCTACGATCAAAAAGTGAAGACAGGTGGCGTTGCTGAGGCAAGTGGAGATTACCGTCGTGTACTGCCATCTGTCAAACGAAACCATACTAAATTTCAGACCGATTTATAGGCTGGTTTTTTTTGGCAGCCAGTTGTATCGCACGTGTTTCGTGTTTCTCGATAAAATGGAAAAAGAGCAATATACGAGTAGATCCGTAAATCGCTTTTTATTTTTGGATGGAAAAAAATACGAAAAAATAAAAGCGAAGTTGGATGCTGTCTATGGAGCTCCTTCACCATCTACAACCGAACGACATTGGTTCAACGAATTTAAATGCGGTTGTACAAGTACATCTGTTTTTGATGATGAGCATCCAGGCCACCTGGCAAACATGATTACCAAGGAATTCGTTGGAAGGATCGATAAGATTCTCGCTGACCACTGAACTAAAGTGCGTGAAGTAGCAAAAGTCGTAGGCGTGTCGTACGGAACGGCAATCAATATTTTACATGCCAAGTTAAGTGCGAACCCCACAGGCGGATCAGTAGAAATGCGGTGAAGTGGGAGGGTTATGATCCCTTATTTTCGGATCATAACCTCGCTGATAAAAGGAAGAAGAAGAAGAAGACAAGTTAAGTGGGGGAAAGGTGTCGGTCCTATAGGTGTGGCGACTGCTTACGGTGAACAAGAAGCGAATCCGGAATTGTCGCGGCCAAATTGCACGAACTACCACACGAATTGCTGCCGCACACAATGTACTCGCCCGACCTGGCTCCCTTTCTGTTCCCCAACATAAAAACATGGCTCGGGGAAAAAAATCAGCTCAAATGAGGAGGTTATTACCGAGACATAAGCGTATTTCGAAGAGTTTGTCAAATCGAATTTTTTTTGGAGGGGTTAAAGAAATGGCATGAACGTTGGGAAAAGTGTATTGACCTAAAAGGAGATTACCTTGAAAAATAAGAAATGTGAGAAACTTGCGTCTTTATTCCTAACACGGGTACGTATTGATCGAAATAGGAAAGTTCCGAAATCAGGAAAGTTCTTCTCCACGATA
Organism: Brachypalpus laphriformis; assembly: GCA_945910035.1. NCBI lineage: Eukaryota > Metazoa > Arthropoda > Insecta > Diptera > Syrphidae > Brachypalpus > Brachypalpus laphriformis. The sequence goes on along the minus strand of OX246754.1, from coordinate 42,580,811 downwards.
AGTCAACTCATGGGCTACGAGCTGTGGCCTCGGAGTAAATCCGGAGAAGACTGAAATGATGCTGTTTACCACCAAAACCAAGGTGCCGGCATGAGCTGGCCAGGCGAGGGTCGGCCCTTAACGGCTCTCTAGCAGAAAGAGTCGACATTCCGCTTGGTGCCGTTAAGGGCTATATTCACCTTCACTTCCTTCAGCTAGCCAATCGCGGGTGGAACAACCTCACAAGCTGTGTCATATCTAGGAAGACGTGGTCCAGTTTCAACAAACCCAGGTCAAAAGTTACTAGGCAAACCAAGACCAGTTATTGCCAAAATCGTAGCTATTATCACAGGCCACTGGCCAGTTGGAGACCATGCGGCCAAGCTTTTGTAGGAGCTGCAAGGATATTAATGAGAAAGATCTCTATGTCATTTCCTTTGCAGATGTCCGGCCCTGGCGAGGATCAGACAACAAACTCTTGGCAAACCCTTCTTCGAGGATCTGAGAGAGATAGCTGACAAGAGGATTGGAGAACTAATCCTCTTTCTGAACTCCACGGGCTGGGTTTAAACTTAACATCATCTTTAACTAGCCACTACAACAGGTAGACACGAGTCCGTGGTAACAAAACGGCGCACTTTAAGCGCTAATTGGGTTCTTTTTGGACCGCAACATTACCTACCTACCTACGTATTGATCGATCCTCGTATTTGGTGGTTTTTTTCACATTCTAGACCAGTCGAACTTAGTTTAGTTGCGTAATTTGCAAATTGCCGTACATATGTATGTATACATATTTTCTGAAAAATCAATACACACATTCAAGGAATGATAGGTAGTCTTCAAATAGGTCAATTAAAGTCTACCTATATACTTGTACATATCAGACACACCCCCAAAAAGTGCGGTTCCAATACAATGACTACAAACCACAATGATGATGAATTTCAAGAATTGTGCGTGTGCGTCCAATTTGTGATCTTAATTAAACGAATAATTGGCAGAATATCGATTGATTTATTAGTCGTGGAGCCATGCTTATTAAAATTGGAAGACATAGATATCTACTGGTCAAATAAAGTACAGTTGTGACAATGTGAATTCAATAATTTGGACATTTTTTGCAATCACGAGAAAATAATATTGCCATGTAAACAAACTTAACAAAATTGTTTGTACAGACTTGTTATGATATCAATTGCAAAAGAAAGCTTATGGATTACAAAAAATAAATAAATAAATAGATTAAATTATATAATCTGAAGTGGCATTCAAATTTGTTCTTGGAGGGCAGGTGTCGTTTTTGATCCATGAAATCGTCAAACTTGTTAATATTCATAAAAATTATAAGTGTTGACATATCGAAAGTATATTCCTTACCCCTTCGGTTTCAACTTCAATATTATTGATAAAATGTCATGCCTCTACTGCATATACGGCATTCCTGCATTTTTATTATTCTACCCACAGAGCGTCGCATAAATCATAAAATGCTGTAAAACTATCTTAAATATTTTAGTAAACAATAAAATCTTAATAGAAATGTCAACATAAACAAATCGCTTGAGCACCAATCCAGCAAGCTCGTTACCACCCTCCGCCTCTCCAGCCGGCAGGCGACCTGCAACATCTTGAATAATTCAATTATTTCCCGATACCCAACTGTGGAACTGAGACAAATCATTGAAAGTATTGCATCATGTCAAATATTGAAATTGAACATTTGACGTCATATAAACCCAACAAAACTGCTGCTGAATTCTTTCATTGATTAAATTTTATTTAATTTATTTTTTTTTTTCTGTTCTTCTCTGTTTTGTTAAATTTCTTTGTCTTCGATTGGCAATTATTTCTAATTTATAGAAAATAAATATTTTTTTATTTGCTTGGAACAAAGTTCGGTCTTGAACGCCGGCCATGTTAAATTTTGCGCGCCGCGCACACAATTAGGAAGCAGTAGGGGAGCAATAGCATTTTGTAAATAGAATTTTAATAAATTTTAAAGGTGTCTGCTTTAACATTTTTTTTTTTTTGTATATGTGCGTTTATATTTATTAAGTAGGAAATGGGTGAGAGAATATCATTCAACACAAGGAGATTATTCTTTGAATGAAGACAAAGAAAAATGTTTTTCAAATGACTGCTGCTCTAGGGGTGGATATGGTTTTTCAAAGCAAACACAAGCACAAATTAAGGAAAAGAATTTTCAATATTTTCTTTGTTTCATAAATCTTATTTTATTTTTGGAGCTTATTTAAAAAAAAATTCTTCATTTGTGTGGGGGAAATTTTATGAACATTCTTGGAAAAAATAGTTTTCAATGTCGAACGTTGACGCTTTTCGAACGAACGAGAATTTGCCAAGTCATGATGGATTTAAATTCAGCTATACAAAGATTTATTCAGAGGCGTTATGTCTTGGTTTGACGAATTTAAACCTTTTTTTCGACAGAATTTTTTAACGGCATTTCAGATCCTTAAAAAAATATTACCGAATCCCATTGATTTGATATTAGAAAATGTTCAGAATAAAAATGGACGAACAGGACTTGAGGACATTCCTATGGAGTTCTACAAGATTTTAACGACAAGTTCGGCAGCTTCTGTAGTCACTTACATTTGTCTCCGATCTGGGTTATCCTACGTTCTTCTTCTTCTTCCTTTTATCAGCGAGGCTATGATCCGAAAACAAGGGATCACAACCCTCCCACTTCACCGCATTTCTACTGATCCGCCTGTGGGGTTCGCCTATTTGACCTCAGAAAATATCGGCAGGCCTGCCGATTTTAGATCACTCGGTTACTGAGGCCAATGAAATGCCGATGTCGTCGCATTTGTCTGATCCAGGCGTTTATAGGCCTGCCTTTCCTACATCGCGATGTCTTTGGAACGTGCATTGATATTGCCTTTTTAACAGGGTTCAAATGATCTCTTCTTTGAACGTGGCAATACCAACTGAGCCGGTCACGCTCGATGGTTTCCTTGATGTGAAAGCTTCCACGGATCTTCGAACTTCTTATTCGATCAAGCTTTGTCACTCCTGCTGTCATGCGAAGCATCTTCACCTCAGCTGCCGTTAATTTACTCTCATACTTTTTGTACATCGTCCAACATTGTGAACCGTATGTGAGCGCTGGACGTACAACTGCGGTGTAGAGCCTTCCTTTCAACTTAGGGGGCATTTTTCTGTCACAAAAGATAGCGGAATTTTCTCGCCACTTCATCCACCCTACGCTTACACGATGATTGATGTCGTCATCACAAGTTGCTTTGCTATTGATCATAGATCCCAGATATTTGAACTTTTCGCACTTGGGAAGCACTGTTCCATTCAAATAAATGTCTGGAATAGGCCTGAGTGGATCAGAGAACGGGCAGCACAAGTACTCTGTCTTTTTTGAACTAATGCGATACCCATTTCCCTCCAAAACGTCCACCCACACATCAAGTGCTCGTTGCAGGGATGTAGGATCCTCACTTATGATGGCTCCATCGTCAGCAAAGAATAACTGATGTACCTTGGGGTCCATCACTTTACCTTCAAGCAGATAATCAAGGACTGTAATAAAGAGCAAAGGACTTAAAACGCTTCCCTGGTGCACCCCGACTTTGATTGGGAACTCTTCGGTTACTCCAGCGGGGCATCTTACTTTTGTCTTTGCTCCTTCGTACATGTCCATAATCATCTGCACATAGGTTTCTGAAACCCCTCGATGTCTTAGCGCCACCCATATCAGATCTCGTGGTTGTCTGTCGAATGCCTTTTCAAAGTCAACCAATACAATATGCAAATCCCTTAAGAAATCACGATGTTTTTCCATTATGATCCTTATACTTTGGATTGCATCTGTGGTTGATTTACCCGAGACAAACCCGCACTGATCATCAGATAGCCGTATTATTTTTCGCAGTCGGCCACCTAATACCCGCTCAACGATCTTCATGGTGTGTGACATCAGCTTGATCGAACGGTAGTTATCACAGTTTCGCGTATCACCCTTCCCTTTGTATACAGGGAGAAGGTAACTTTCCCTCCATTGATTCGGCATTGGATCACCTCTCACGAATTTGGAGATGAGAATTCTGAGCCATCTGAACCCGATGTCTCCCATCTTTTTCCAGAACTCAGAGGGTATCTCGTCTGGCCCAACCGCTTTTCGTTTTTTGGAGTATTTGACCGCCTCACTAACTTCTTCGACTGTAATGTCGGGTATTTCTTCACAGTTAGGGGTGGCTCTTGGAAAGTATAGCCGGGGAAACTGTTCATTCAAAAGCTCTTCACAATACTGCCGCCACCTCTGCAGAATTTTGTCGTCATCCACAAGAAGCTGGCCATGAGCATTGCTAATGAACTTTGGCGAACGAATCTCCTGAGCATTCATCCTTCTTTGGGCGGCTATTTTGAAGATAGTGGCACTCTTGTTCATATTGTGTCTTCGCAGCTCCTGGATAGTCTGGTTTGCATCAGCAACCGGGGAAAATATTTTCTCCAGCTCCCGATACAGGCCCTCCGTACTCTCTGCTTGAAGCTGAGTTATCCTACGTTGTTGACCATATGGATGCTCATCAAGAATTTGTAGTTTTTCATAAATATAAATGGTATCCATGGAGAAATGGTATCCATTAGAGAAACTTATGAATGTTCAAAACACCACATGCTACGTAGGAGTACTCCATTAGAAGTGTTGTGGAATTAAGGTATAGTACAAGGCTGAATAGTATTTTTGGTTATCAGTTACGTAATACAAGCACTATCCAGATGAGGTTTGCGTACTATCACCCGAAAAAATGAGCACCAGTTTAGTGTGAGAGGAATTTGGTGGTTTTATTTATTAACCAACATTTTCACATTGACAAGCATCGCCCGGTCATACCTAGATAAAGGCAAAAAAAAATGTATGCGTTCTTTGTTGATTTCAAGGCAGCCTTCGACACTATTGACAGAAACGCGCTGTTCTACAAGCTGAGTAACTTAGGGGTATCTTCAAAGGTCCTAAGGGTCATACAAAGTCTTTATGAAGATAATAAAGCAGCTGTTTGGGATGGCCACAACCTATCCAACTGGTTTAAGTCTCTAATGGGAGTGAAGCAAGGTTGTCTCATGAGTCCACTTCTATTTTCAATATTTCTGGATGATCTTGTGACCTTTTTAACAAGTGGAATTGTGTTCGACGGACTCCAAATAAAGCTGCGTTTATACGCAGATGATACCGTCATTCTATCAGAAACTCCAATGATGTTGCAGATGATGATAAATAAGGTCGAAAACTACTGCAATTTATGGAACCTGAAAGTGAACACCGCTAAGTCCAAAGTAATGGTTTTTAGAAACGGGTTTGGACGATACTCAAGGCAAGAAAGATGGACTTGGAAAAACCAGGAACTTGAAGTCGTTAAGGAGTATAGATATCTCGGAGTTTTAATTACATCTCAAGTATCCTTCAAGGCCCACCTGGGAGAAAAACTAAAGGAGGCGAAAAAGGCAATAAATTGCAGTTGGCGGGGATTCCTTGGTAGAAAAAACGTTCCATCGAGCAGCAAATTTAAGGTTTTCGAAGCGGCTATGAGGTCAATCATGTGCTATGCTGCACAAGTTTGGGGTATATTCGAGTACGAAGAGGTTGAAAAACTTTTAAGATATTTCTAAAAAAAAATCTTTAGATTACCCGAAAACACACCGACATACATGAGGTTTATCTCCTCTCTACATCTTTACATTAAGATTGCACTTTCTCTACATTCTGAAAGTAATGGAACTCCCAAACTACCGCCTTCCACACATCGTCGCAAAATATTTGGTACAGCGGAAGCTGCAATTCTTTAACGAGTGGTCGAGGCTTAGCGGCGAACATAGTATGCAGCTAACGCACTATAATGCAAAATCTTGGCGACGTTCTCTGAACCAGCTGTTATCCGTTATTGAAGAGTCTACCCGTACGAAGTTTAGATTGAAAGCGCAACAAAGTGAGACCAGGTGTACGTATCCCTTACTCAACCATGATCTGGCTGCGAAAAATTATTTCCACGATCGGTTCAGCGTTGATGTAATCTCTATCATCTTTAAGGCGAGGGGCGAACTACTTCGGCTGAACTTCAGGCCTCATATAAGCGACGGGAATGAGGAATGCAGCCTATGCAACCTTCGAACAAAGGAAGACGTTTTTCATTTTATTGGAGCTTGCCCAATATTGAAAGAAATCAGACGTGCGTACTGGGGTAAAGAGGCGCTATCAATGGCTGAATTCATCAGAACTCTAGATGGTGAGGACTGGAACGTGCTGGCTAGCTATCTTAAAGCTGCATTAAAATGAGCGAAGCATTTTAAATCACTACATTTGCATAAAACTTTCGTCTAATTCTCTCTTTTCTTCGGCTGACGGCAATGGCCAGTCTTTTATTGTAAATTATTGTAAAAAATTGAATATGAAATTTAAAAAATAAATTTACTTTACTACTACTACTACTATTTATTAACCCCACCAAGAGCGAGAGTCTCGCCGGTTTCTTTCTACATCAAGAAAACCCACCATACTAAACTCGTTTGAGATATATTTTTCGATGACATATTTTGGCACTTTTGTCATAATTTCAACACCATATTACCCTTAATATAGAGACCGTTTAAAGCCGCCTGAAAAGAAGCACAAGTTCTAAGTACCTCAAAGCTTTTTTTTAGCGCATTTCAGCCTCCCCGCGTTGATAAAATTCGAAGCGATCTGAGAACATGCAGCATTCAATACCTAGGAGTTGTCTGCTTTTCATGGAACACTCAGCATATTTAGCGTTTTAAAAAGGACTTTGCGGAGTATAGGCGACTATGCGGTGGTGATAATACTGTCAGAGAAGGTGCGCCAGGAGCTATGTACTACTTTCCTGAGCTCCGACGTTAAATTTTAAAAGTAAAAACACTTTTGTATTTTAAAATTGATTTGTACCTTCTAATTTATGTTCACTGTGTACTGTTTCTTTTTTCAATTAATGGATATATTATTAGATTGTGATTTTACACCCAAATAGAATAAATACTTTCAAGGTTAAGTAATTTCAAGCAATTTACTCTATCAAGCAGTTTGGCATGCTAATTTGTCTAAAAATGATTGATTTGATTGATATTTTCAATTAATGACACTAATTAATTGCTAAATAAAAAAATAAAAAAATCCCATCAATTAAATATCAAATGTCAAATTTCTTTGTTCGTATTTGAGATGCGAAGGATATAACAGACAGACTCATCTTAAAAATACCCACCCCTTACACCACACCGGGTGAAGGTGCTCGCACCGCATGTGATTAGACCTGAAAGGCCGCCAAAAAAAACACACAAGTTACCTTACTTAAATTTTATAGATCTATCTGAGATCCGTCCGCACCAAGCATTATCCCCTCGATGTCACGCACCCGCACACATATAATTTGATTTAAATCCAAACCACGAACTTGTAAGTTGTGTGTGCCTGGCTCGCTCTAGTTCTTTTAGTTTTATTTATTTACGTTTATTTATTTTCCTCTTTTTTTTCTGAATAAAGCATTCTGATTTATAAAAGCTACATACATACACGATCACGTGCATACCTTATGCTGAACGTTTTACTCGAGGTAAAACGATTGTATTGTGTATATATCGAGAAAGAATAATGCAAATAATTATAAATTACATATAATTAAAGCTTCAACCAATGTGCTTCCTGAGATGATAGTGGGGGTTCAAAGTGCAGACATTATAGAATACAGATATATTTTTAACACCTTGGTTTGAGTATAGATATGATTAATATGACTGAATCTACATATTTCACTGCTCGTTAAATAATAGCAATAAAATGCGGCATTAAATAGATTACAAATACTGTTTTATGAATAAATCATTGAGCGCAAGTGTGTACATTATTTCCATCCATAGATATGCTAACAAACTAATTGATTAATAGGTGGGTGTGGTGGTTGAACTAGTTTACCTCAAACCCTTATTTAAGTAATTCCTTACATGCATGCGTATTAAGGTATCTAAACCTGCACCATATATACAGAGATCCACAAATAATATCCCTATCGAAAACAGTTCACATGATTTCCTGGGGGTAGATAAAAAAAAAAAAAAACATTGGAGATACAGACTCATCTCACTGTATATCACATTACGGAAGTATTGCTGCGTCAAAGAGATGGTTTCATGTCCGTATGACATCTGGCTATCAAATATCAAGAATAAGTGGTTTTATCTATAACTGTACAAAAAAAAAAAAAACATGGCATTGCAAATCGAAAACGGAAACGATGGTTTTGAATGAAATTCAATTTCAATGGCCAACCTTAATATGAAACGTCTTCAATATTTGGGACGATCACGTAATGCATAGAATTGGTGCAACTTACTAAGGCATATGTAGGCCAATCGAATATTTTTAAAACATTCAAAGAAAATACTGAAAATCTTGTAACGCGAACCAAGGAGACAGCGGTGGGCGTACAAGGACCAACATGTTCGTCAGGCAGATATATCATCGAACCCCTACAAACAACGATCGATGCAGTGAGCGAGGGAGGGACAATCAACGAATTGGAGTACAGATTGGTTTATTATTTTATACTTTAAAAACATTCAGTTTAGTTAATGAAGATAAGCATTTATAGTAACCGTTAAATTCTGTACAAAGTCAAGAAGTGAAGAGTTTCTATTGGAGAAAAATGGTTACGATTCTCTTCACTATTCTACAATTACTTATAACTAATGTCGTTTCGTCTTCTCTCTTGATTTGGGTAACGCTAAGCCCCTCGCAGGCCTGTGCGAGTTAAAGCTGTAGTAGTTTTACCTATCTTCGTTTGATACACTGAGATTCTTATCTCCAGACTCCAGTGATAGGCCAGATATATAGGTAGTATTATAGTTATCCTGCGAAGACATTTGCTGCAGCTCTATTGTTCACTATGGACTCATCTGTTGTTTCCCCTATCTTTCTGCCTGGGACTGATCTGTTCAATAAGACAAATTATATTATGCCATCCATAGACATGTTCGTATCGCTTATCTCCTTCATAAGGTTGAGATGGTGCCGTGCTTGTGCCATCTGTCATTATGGTGCGAACGAACTGTGCAAGAAGTTCGGAAGGACATTTTCTTCCGTCTCCAACATATTTATTTTGCCCTAAAAAATTTAAGAATTCGATCAGCAACACATAACTTGTAGTAAAATATGCGTAGAAATTCAACGAAAGTTGAATGCAAAAGGAAATGATATACACTTCAGTGTAAGGACGTGTGGAAAGGTGGACACCCTAGCACACTTTGAGCTTGGGAATTTCTTGTTCAAATAGTCAGAGCTTTCATCGAGAAAAAGGCCACAAAAGACTTTGCCAAAAGAGAAATTCTAATCATGGAGCGAGGCCTACTCAAGTAATAAGTTTGCCCAATGTCTGAAATTAACTGGAAAAAGGAGCGGAATTTTGAGCTACAACCCGTTTGAAAATATCCTCTTAAGGGAGTTTCTAATCCCATCTCTTTTGCATACATTTTTTGAACATCCGTACCTCTTAGGTTAACCTATCGTGGACGGTGGAAACAACATTTATACACAACATTCGAAATATAAATCAATTTTGCTGGGTCAAACAAAGATGTAAGCAAACAGCTATACGAACATTATTTCATTATAGCCATTGTCTGCTGGGTTGATATACATAAGTGCATGCATATATTTGTTCAAAGAATTTAATAAGACTTCTATAAACACCAATATACAGAAAAGCAAAATTCTAAGTACTCGTATGATAGAATACAGTTTTTTTTCATCACAGACAAGAATTGCGAGATTTGTTAATCGCAAATCCACTTACTTCTTTTAGCAGTAATTTGCGAAAAATGCAACACTAATTTTCAATATTTACTTATTAGGTTTATTAACGAAAAATTTCCTATTCATCTATCTACGAGTAATATTGACATATTCTATTTACGGGTTTCTTTAAAAATCTATCTTTTATTATTTGGGTGCCAACTTCAACTGAGTGGGTGAAGTCGGAAGCTTTCTAAGAAATCCGCTCCTTATACCATTGACTTTGGTGAACTTTTAATTTGGTTTGTAAATATTTGCAATTTGTATTTTTTAAGACTTCATTGTGAAAAAGCAAATTTAACAGAATGAAATTCAGAGTACATTTGTATTTTCAAATTTATTTATTTTTATTTTTTTTGAGACCGCGTCCAGGTACATTCGACAGACCGTAGAATTCCAATTTGTAACTGAAAAACTGTAGGAGACTTAGGTTCGCTTATTCCTTTTTTTGCAATTTGGAAAAAGGAGCTATGAGGTCGGAGATTTACAGATGAGAACGAGATCAAGGCGGCCGCAGAAAGTCATTTGAAGGCAAAGAAAAATATTATTCTTTCGGTATTAAGGCATTTTTTTTTTTTTTTTGTCGGGATAGGAAACGCTCAACTGGAGCACTCAGACGCAACTGGTCCATTGTACTACCAGAGAGCAAACCCTGATTTACCCATTTTATTGGAATTTCCTTGTCTTTCTAAAAAAGCCAAGCAAGCACTTCAGTGATGAGGAGCTTACAGTACCAGCACTCACCACATCCGCACCGACGATCTGCCACCTGATACGAGCAAAGGCCGGACACTCACAGAGATAATGTTCCGCGGTGTCGTCGCTCTCTCCACAAGCGTCGCAGATTGTAGTGTCACTTAAGCCCAACACGTTAAGGTGCTTGACAAAAGCAAAGTGGCCTGTCAAGACGCCAATAAGTTGTCTACAGTCTTTTCTGCAGAGAGACAGCAAGAATGCCACTGATTTCTTACAGACGTCCGGGAGCATAAGTTTAGTCAACCAGCATCCTGGAGAGTCATGCCACACACAATTGTGCTAGTGAGAAACCCAATCGTCAATCAAAGCCCTAACCGAGGACGCAGGGAAACCCAACGCGGGTTCGGGACCTGAGAAACCCTCCTCTGAGCCTTGTCTAGCAATCTCATCGAAAATCTCGTTCCACAAGATCCCAGTGTGACCTCGGACCCAGATAAGAGACAGAGAATTCAGCCTTGCGACCGAGCTCAGAGTTTTTGGTTTCACGAACTATTTTGGAAGTGGTTAAAGGGTTAAGCAAGGCCTTAAGCGCAGCCTGACTGTCACTACAGACACAAATGCTACGTCCCTTCCACCTGTTCTTCACAACATAGTTCATGGCCATTAGGATTGCATAAGTTTCCGCTTGGAAAATAGACGCATATTTGCCTAACGAAAAGTGAAGTCTAATGTTGTCGACTTCCACGAAGACACCAGCGCCAGACCCTTGACTGGTTTTGGAACCATTCGTGAAAATACGACTACATTCCATTCCCGGCTCAGACTCTAACCGAAGCCAGTCCTGGACACAAGGAAAGTCGACTCTGAATTTGCGCATCAGCTGGAGTTCTGGTGTCATTGCATCAGACGGCATATCCATAAGACAGGAGTCGTAAGATAAGTGTCGCGCAAGTTCATCAAAGTTCCAGTGTGGAGTATACCAAAAACCGCCACGCCTAAGACGATGGATGGCTTTGATAGTGCAACCCATGATATAAGTATCAAGGGGAGGTAAGTTCAGCAAAGCGTCTAGAGCACAACCAGACGTACTCGGGAAAGCTCCCGTGCAGCCGAGGTATTAAGGCATTGTATGCCCGATGTGGGAAATGCATTTCACTCGAAGGAGATTGTATTGAGAAATTTAATTTTTTTATGGGATCTCTTCTTTCACTTAATGCCTTAGGTCGCCAACTTATCAGCCGCCCCTCGTAGGTGAAGTATGGTGGCATAATTCCAGTTGATGTATAGAAGGTGACGGAGTTTGAATTTAAGAAAATAACACAAAAAAATAACTCTTAATCAAAAACATTTTTTTTTATAATTTGCGCGCACTTAACAGGTTATGAATACCCTTAATATGCTTACACACAGTGCGGGCGTTGGGAAAGATAGAGACCTTTTTCCAGCCATGTCACCATTGGCTTTTGCAGTCGTGTTTACACAAGCTTTCGCAATTGATCGGACTAAAGAGGTGAACAGAATGCTGCATCTGCGTCTGAGTCTGAAGCTGTCAAAATATTAAATGTATGGAAAGCCGTAAGCAGCAACACAATGTGCGTCTGCGACTGAGTCGTGCATCGTGAAGTTGAATTCTGTTCAACTTCAAGCAGCGATGCAAATGTGACGTTTATGTTTTTGTACGCAAAAGCTATTGTTTACACAAAATGGAAGTCGAAAACTTTGTGGAGATTGTACCGGAAAATGAAATTCTTTGGAATTTATCGCACCCACAGTACAAAAGGTCCTCGTCGTGCTCTTTGAGGTATTTGAAAATTGTTTCAAAAAATCATCTTTCTTTTCTTTCCTTATAAAGGGGACGAACCCACCATCTGCGTTTCCTTTTCTTTACTAGTTTTAGCGCTAAGTAACACATGTGCAGAACACACATTATAAAAGCAATTTCTTCTTGATCGTCCATAACAAATAACAATTTCTTTCACAATGTATATATTTTGAAGAAGTAAAAACATAAGATGGAAATTTGACAGTCGCTTTCATTGTGTTTGCTCCGCGCGGCAAATTTTGACAGCGATGCAAAACTCAGACGTAGATGCACCATTCTGTTCACCTCTTAACTCTTCATTTCATGCTTGCTGACATCCTGATTCGATCCATGAACTATAAACCATTATCGTGGCAATTGATGACGTTACCACTACACCATGGCCACCCCCCTTTCAAAATAATTTCGGGCATATGGCCGCAGCGGCTGTCGACGAAGCGCATTCGGTACGGTCAAATTTGGGTCAACTTTTCGAGCAATGGTAGCCGTATGACATCAAGAGCACGAACAATGTTGACTGACTAGACGTCAACTGTTGCTGGTTTATCAGCATAAACAGTAAATTCACGTGGCCTCACGATGCATGATAATTTACCAGACTATACTGAGCATAAATGTCAAAAAGAGCGTGTAGAATGACAGCTCGGTTTGACACTTTTTACACACATAAGATTAAGTTCAATCTCAGTAACCTGAGATTCATTTTAACGATTGGCTTGTACATTTATTAGTGAAACTATTGACTACCACGGTGACAGAAAGTTAATCTCAGTCTCAACTACAAAGATCAATCGATCGCGGAGAATTTTTAAAATTCGCATGAGATTGTTAATTTAATTTGATTTAAGCTGCTCCTAACTTCACATCTTGTTAACCAAACAAATTATATGAGAAGAAACCAAAATGTATTAAGGATAAAGTTTTAAATAAAAATTTGCGGTGAATGTGTTTAAAAAAAAAATGTTTCAATGCGAATTTAATGCATACAAATCAAATAAAAATACAAAACAAGTTCACAAATAGAAAAACTTTTAATGCAACATATTATTTAAAAACTAGCTGTAGCCGCGGCTCTGCTCGGGTTTAAGAGTTTATTATGCTTCCCCTATTCATTTGTGTATTTCTCAGTTTCGGAACAACGTACTAAAACGATCTTCTCCCTCCTATTTCGGGGAGGTTATGATCCGAAAACAAGAGATCATAACCCTCCCACTTCACTGCATTTCTACTGATCCGCATGTGGGGTTCGCCTATTTGACCTCAAAAAATATCGGCAGGCCTCCCAATTTTAGATCACTGGGTTACTGAGGCCAATCAAATGCTGGTGTCGTTGCATTTGTGTGATCCAGGCGTTTATAGGCCTGCCTCGCCTGCCTCGCGATGTCTGTACTCAAATTATTTATGGTTTTAAATCGCTGATGATATTTACTTTAAATCATAAAATTAATTTCATAAAAATCGATAAAGCGGATTTGTTGTTGATATTTACCTATCACATAAAGCTTGTTATAAGCGTTTTTATTCTGAGTGTAAGCTGAATTATAACTTCCCCAGTGGGAATCCCCACCAGAGCACAGGCATACACGCAAACAAGCAGGTATAACAGAAATGTAAATCAAAAAATAAGAAAATACGAAGAGTACCACGCCCCCTTCCGCCAACCAGTCGGCTCTGAATAAAAAAAAAGAGAAAGAATTACCTCCACTGAGTGCCGATTCGAGATCATGATCAAGAAAATATTAAGTAAACTCTAGATCTTGGAAAACTAGAAGAGATACTTTTATTAATTCTCAGCTTCTGGATGCAAGATATTTGAACTTAGACTCCATGCAATGCAACTGCGAAAACCTCATTCAATTTTGTGCAGTAGTGTTTGCGTGATGCCTGTTCAAATAAACATACAGGATATATAATAAATACAGATACAGATATGTATAGATTTATTATATGTATACATATACTCGTATGAGCAATTTTATATCAATTTATTTTTTTAAACATAATAAATGTACTAAACATACCAAGAAACAGTGCAGTACAAGACAATATCACTATAAAATACTTCAGTTTAGTTAGATTTTCTATCACACCATTGAAATGTCAATGACTTATCCAAATTAAATTTTTTCTATGAATTTGCAAATATACTATATGTACATATACCGATATGATCGGATGACCAGCCAATATTTCAGGTTCGCTTGCATAATAATAAGCCAGATTCGTTGTAGAAACCCCAGTAGTTGTAAACAAACTCAAAAAAAAAAAAAAAAAATAAAACCAAAGACTTGAACTTTACGAATACATTTTCTTGAGAAGCAATATAGTTGGGGATTTCCAGCTTTTTCAATTTTAGTTCGTTTTTTTGCTGCAGTTACGTCTAGACAAAAACTATCACGCCGTAGTTTAACACATATTTCCTCTCGAAAGTCCACTGTCCGCTCTCATACAAAACTAAAAAAAAAAAAAATCAAGAAGTCTTATCTCTGATGCGCGATTCTTTTAATTATCAATATTCGACATAATGAAATTTTAAATCCTCTCTATAAAAATTCACACAAAAAGATGTAGAACACGAATAAAATGAGGAAACTTATCGCGAAAATGAAGCAACAATCGCAGTGCTAACATTCTTATCAGTCCACTCCACTCAAACAAAAGGGCTACAGTAGAGGCCTGTGCTTCCTCTACTACCAGTGAGTGTATTCGTTAAGACACGCACTGCCTTGAGAATGTAGTACAAAACGATTTAAAAGTAGTTTAACAAATAAATGTATGTACTCGTATATAAAAATCTCTTTAGCTATTCTGGCGAGCAATTTTGCGATTACACGCGTTTCATCTTTTATCCCTCGACACAACCAAGTATAATGTACAAGTACATCACCAGTCAGTCAATCACTCAGTCAGCACTTTTCTAGTGATAAGATAAGAAAAAATCACTTTAAATTTATTTACTAATCAATTTAATGAATGGGACGCGACTCTTTTCCTCTCTATCTAATTCCCTGCGTCAGGAAAGAGGGAGAACTTGATTGGTCAAGACGACATCGCGTGTGAGAAGCAATCGATCGCCATACACGAGAATTGTTAACCTAATTTCTTTTATGTAAATATTTATAAAGAAATATATAAGAAATTTTGCACGCTAAACGCGCTGCTACTATCTTCGCGTTGATTGTTTGGAGTGCCCTGTGATTATAGAGAGAAATGATTACAAATTTTTAATTTCTGATATTATTGGCGAAATTGATCATTTTCAGGGGTGGAGGGGAGAAATAACGCATGATCTTTATTCAATAACGAAAAGATCACTTTCTTGTACGCATATGTTAACCTTTTACTTATACTAATAGATGGCGTGCTTGGTGAACAAAAAAAAAAAATGATCACCTGACTTGTGCACTTTCCCCCTTATTCTGTGCGGTAATGACTACGAATTTTATTCTAGGAATGCGATTGACTTGGCGTTCTGATTGGCTTGCATATGCATATATTTTTACCATGTTTTCAATTACTTCTAACCGGCTCATCTGTCATGTCAATTTAATATCTAATGCTCACCCTATCAGGATTATACCTGCTTAATGGCAATTTGAATCCTTTCTTTCTGGGAGGACTGCACCATTCACCTCATTTCTTCATTAACGATTCCTCGGCAAGGACAATTAACAACAATAATCAGTATAAGTGAACTTTTGTTCCAACGAATATCTATCGAATCGAGCTGCGATGTTGAATTAATTAGAAAAATAAACTAAGAATGCAGTTTCTTCCTCGTGCGCTAACAAAAGCGCTTTAAAAATACATATGTTTTTGAACTTTATTACATTAGAACATAACATAAAATTTCTTTAAAATTTTATCACCAAAATATCAAAAACTCCTTTCAATCTGAACTTACAGAAAAGTTGTAATCGGTCGTCTGGAACGGACTGTATAATACCCTATCGACCATATTGTCCAGCCTTATTACAGTGAAGGTCGCCTTGTGAAGTGACAGCTTGATACTTAGACATAAGGCGTGCTTTGGTGAAAATTATGCAAAGCAAAGTAAAAACTTCTCACCAAAACGATTCACAGTCAACCTAGTTTAGAATCTGTTTTTAATATAAGGTGCGCAACTACTCGTAAGTTCTCGCTGTTTGTCAATAGATGCCTCCAGCAGTAAGTGGTGGTCGATTTTGACATATCCAAAACGTCATGAACCGAGCTAAGACATATGGTAAACAAACAGTTTTGACACATTAGTGATTTTGTTTTGGCGTCACATACTTTTGGTGGTGTGAAAATGTCTGATTTTGTGCCAAATAATCGTCATTTGCGGGAAGTGTTCATTTTCTTCTTTCATTCGAAGAAAACAGCGGCTGAAGCGCATCGAGAGCTCCAAAAAGTTTACGGAAATGCTGCTCCAAGTGAAACAACGTGCCGTGATTGGTTCCGTGGCTCGGCCGTATATTCACGCTACGAAGGTTAGGCTGTGTATTTGGTGGGACCAGGTAGTTGTTATTTATTATGAACTGTTGAAACCCAACGAAACCATCACTGGGGAACGGTATCGACTTCAATTGATGCGATTGAGCCGAGCACTGCGCGAAAAACGGCCACAATACGAGCAGAGGCACGAAAAAGTGATTCTACAGCATGACAACGCCCGGCCTCACGTTGCCAAACTCGTTAAAACCTACCTGGAAACGCTCAAATGGGAAGTCCTACCCCACCCAGCATATTCCCCAGATATTGCGCCGTCCGATTATTACTTGTTCCGTTCGGTGGCACATGGTCTGGCTGATCAGCAGTTCCGCTCATATGAAGACATCAAAAAATGGCTTGATTCGTGGATAGCCTCAAAAGATGAACACTTTTACCGTAACGGTATTCGAGCTCTGCCAGAAATATGGGAAAAAGTTGTAGATAGCGATGGGCAATACTTTGAATGATTCATTTGTAACCATTTTTTTCACAATAAAGTTGCATTTTCATCAGAAAAAGTTGCGCACCTAATATTTGAAGATTGGTGCACCTGCTCGCTATCAGCGTCTGAAGCTATAAAAACAAAATTTTCAGCGCCTTCTGAAATTGAGTGTTCTAAACTATATCGCAACTCACTTTTTGATTGTTGTTGTACTCCGTGCTAGATTTTACTTTAGACTTTACTAAGAATTTCTGAGTAACGACGTCTCACCAAAACAAGCCTTTAATGTATTAAAGAGATTTTATTTAAATCTGTTTTTTAAAGCTACGAACAAATTACATTTTACAAAAAATGTGCGATTCTTAAAGCGGATTTGAGCAATTTTCGCATTCTCCTAGCTCAACATTTAACATTTAAGAAAGTGTTGGCATACAGACACACAGACAGAGGAATCGAATTCTTTCTTACATTTAAAGTAATTGATAGCTTTGAAAAATCAAACATTATTTCAATTCTTAAAAGTCTTAATTGTAAGTTTCTAAAACTTGTGTCGGTGTGCAACCGACGAACTCATTTCCGACTGCCTAATAAATATTATAACTTGTAAAAAGCAACAACTTTTTACTTTATGCATTTATGGAAAAATGGGCCTCGGAGAGCGTCCGTTTTACGAGAAATATTTTTTAAAACAATTTTACAATAAAATATTTGAAAACTCTCCATAAGCTTGATATATTCGCAAAGAAAAAACTTCAAATATGGAGCACGAAGTCAGAATTCAAAAAAACTTAAACATTTTAAAAGTTATATGTACTGGGTCCGGCAATTGAAGTGATAGGTTATGTTTACGCAGCAATCATTTCCAAACCGTTAATCGGACTACACTCAAATTCAACACGAATGCTCTTTGCCTTATTGTCTGTTTGTTCAGCAATTTGTTGTGAGCCAGAAGGCATTCAAGATGTATGATTCAGAAATAAAACGAAGTGTGCGCCGCATACTAAAAAAAAAGTTGAATACCAAGCCTCTCAAGGGATTCAAGTCGCTGGAACTTACCGCATTGTAAAGAACTAAGCGATTGGAAAGATCAAAAGTGCTGTGTCGCATGCCCCGCAGAGGCGAGTTGTCTAATTTGGTGTTCTCCAAGGAGAAAACTTTCTGCATTGAGCAGTTCCTAAACAAGCAAAACGATCGGAAATAGTTATCAGGACGTGCCAGTGACCATTCCGATGAATTACGTGTCACTCGACGACAAGGAGCCGACCAAATCATGGTATGGGCGGCTGTCACCGAAAATGACAGATCTCCGCTCGTATTCTTGCCGATGGGCCGCAATGAGGAGCCTGGAGCCTGTATTGCTGCCGTGGGCACGTAAACATATTGGTTAGAAACGCTTTAGATTCCAACAGGGCTCAGCGCCATCTATATATATATATATTTGGCGCAACAGCTCTTGAAAGTGCCAAGGTCTAGCTTCTCGCAACCACTCATGTTGTGTGCGTTATATTTTTCACACGAATGGAAGGGACCTACAGTTTAGTGCCGTATCCGAACGGCGATTTGAGAAGCTTTTTTCATGACAACAATACTCTCGGATGTTTGTCAGACGCTCGCGAGAGGTGGGACCGTGAAAAAACTTTTTGGTGTTTTCTGGGATTCGAACTTGGAACCTCAGCGCCATCGCATAAGGCAAAAATAACCCAAAATTGGCTAAAAGGAAAACGTTTCAACGTTTGTCCCACACGAACTTTGGCCGTCGTCCTCGCTCGATCTAAGCCCGCTTGATTTCTGCGTCTGGGGTATTTTGCAGGCCAGGGCATTTGCTAAAAAACAGACTTGTTTGGAGTCACTGAATGGAAGGGTTTTAGCCAAGATATTAATCGGGCATCATGTAAGTCGTTCCAAAAGCGTCTCAAGTCTGTGGTACACGAGAATGGTAGATATATTCCAGATGAATAAACAAAAAATAAACTTTATAACTTCTTTTAGTTATAACTTCTATAACTAAAATAATTTTTTTTCAACAATAAAAAAAAATTGTAATCTTAACCTTTAGAGCACCGAGTAAATTCTGAGACCTAAGAGACGGACTCGGTACCATAGGTCCCCCTAATTAAAGTCAGATTTAAACTGTATTCAAGTTTACCTTGAAATTACTCTTTTGTTCTTCGAAAATTGTCAAAAATGTAAGACCAAGTTGAAATCTTATTTTGGATACGAAAAAACTCGACTACCTAAAAAAGAATTAAAAACAGTTATTATTAAACGGAGTATGGACAAAAACGTGGTCGTGGGGGACCTAAAGCCCCCCACTCGGTACTCTAAAGGTTAAGAACCCATTAGTTTAATTGCCGGACCTGCTATGTATAACCTCCTTTCATCTTTAACTTCCACTGATGGATAACATATGTTCGAGTATATAAGTGCATATAACTTATTACTATATAACAAGAAATGCTATGTGACATCACGTTATATTAAAACTTATATTCAGTTTTTATAACAAGTTACGACTATAAAACTGTTACATATATGCATGTATAACGGGTTTTGTTATATAAGAAATCATCTGAATTTATAAAACACGTTGTATAACAAAGTTAAAAACAAAGCTTACTGTATAACAATGCCTAGTTACATGGTGTAAACGCGCCTTTAGTCTACACGTGCCTTTAAGTTCACTTTAACCCTAAAATTGCAGAAATAATCTATTCATATTCATTTTAAACTAATTTTTTTATTGATTCATTATATAATATAATAGTAATAATAATAATATATAAATAATCTATTAAATGCCGTAAGTACCAATTTAGAGAATAGTTGGTGTTAAGTCATCGGTATTGTCATATTTGAAAAAAAAAAAAAAAAAAACTGAGCTCACAATAGCGAAAATATATAAATGATTCACGATTGTAATGAAATATGCACAGTCCAATTTATAAACACATTTTAAAATAATTTAAGCTAGGTAAGTAATATGTCTTTAAAATGCCGTTACACACTAACATGTGCTTTATAAATTCAGGTTACTCAAAGTTAAAGTCGAAAATTTGTGTTTAGAACTTATGCAGGGTTTGCTGAATTTTGTGCACAAATAGTTTTCGTCAACTTCAGATAAAAAGAGCAATAGAAATCTGCCAAATAATGACGATGTCATCATAACTAAGAACTTATTAAGACCTAACGTGTTTAGGTAATAAGCAAGGGAAAACCTTTATAAATAATGAGGTTGCGTAATGGCATAAATGATGTGTAAGTTCACAGGCTCTTTAAGCCATTTTGTGAAATTCTAATAAATTTAGCTGATCGACTCTAATTAAGTTTTTTTCATATCTGCAAAACACTAGAGTTCCCTCCAGGAGAAACAGCTAGCAAAAATCTATTTCTAATGTGTTTTACATACACTTATATAAAAAAGGCGAAGTTTATTTGTTTTTCTGCTTTAACGCCTAATCTTATATCACGGTGTCTATCTATTAAGTCAAGTGAACCGTATGTAAATAATTATTCAGAAATATTCGCCTTTATCTCGATATGCTCGACTTCAGGAGGTAAATCAATATTAATTCGACTTTATGGTGGTCACTTTCATGTTGACATTTATAACTCCACATCTCTTCAGCTTATATAATATTGTAGTAAACAAAAAACGAATAAACAACAGACTCAAGTGCTGCTGCTAAAACGTGATCATCTTCTAATTTCCAAACAACTGCAAAATTAAAATTTGAATAACATACAAAAACATATAATCATCACAAATCAACAAAAAGTTATCTAAACTGTCATTATAGTGTGCTATTGTTATACCTACTAATTCATATTGAGTCATTTTAACAAACCTACCACATACTTTAATTAATTACCTCAATTTATTCAAAAAAAAAAAAAACAGATTACGTTTAGCCGAAAACAACAATTCTAGATCCATTTACCCTATCAAACTAAGACACATTCTATTCAAATAAAAAAGTTATAATAACATTATTAATTAATTAAAATGTCATCATCATTTTTTTGGTCACCACCAAAAAGTATTTTCGAGTCTAGAAAGTAATGAAAATATTTACACTCGACCTTGGACTGAAACACTTCTAATAATGACCGCTGAACTGGTTTGAACCACGAGGATGAGCAAAACAAAAATACATTGACTATATACACGAAATGCAGTGGACATGTGATGAAATTGTGACAATTTTTTTTAATAGAGCCAAGGACAAACTGAAACGTCCTTTCCACCACCATTCAAATGGAAAATATGTACATACATATGTAGGTACCTACTAGGCTGGATTTTCTAGAAAACTTATTTGATTCAACCATGTCCCAATTTTGATGTTAATGCTGTCCACATACGAGTATATGTTTTAATCAGCACTTATTCATATATGTATGTATTTTGGAAAAGTTGGAAATTATGCAGGGATTCTTAGACTTAGTTTGACTTTTGAGCTGTATTTGATGTGCTAGAACTGTTCTACAACAAAATCCTGCAAAGAGAGGGTGAAACAATGGAAATTTGATTAAGAGAGTCAAACGTTTGTATATTCTTGACCAAGTTTCAACTTTCTTTTAAATCCTAATTGTATCAAACACACTGCCAAATACAGATGGTTCTTAGATGAGTCATATGGAAGATGTGACAATTTGACGCAAATTCCCAACAGAAATTTTAAAACTTTTGACAGTTGTGAGGCGAACCCCACAGGCGGATCAGTAGAAATGCGGTGAAGTGGGAGCGTTGTGATCCCTTGTTTTCGGATCATAGCCTCGCTGATAAAAGGAAGAAGAAGACAGGTGTGAAACAAAAAAAACTCTGCTCAAAAACGTAAAACATCTTAAGTCGACTTATGTATGTAAAAAAAAAAATCGCTTTCTTTGTTCAAGCGATATATGTATATTTTCACTATAGGTATGTAGCTGGATCTAATCACACATTTTCTGTAAGCCCTACTTCCTGTGATACAGTCGAACCTCTGTAAGTCGAACATCCTTAAGTCGATTTTTTTATAACTCGAACGAATGTTTCAGAACTGAGCATGTGTAATCTGAGTTTTGGATGCTCCATAGCTCGAATATTCCATAAATCGAACACATTGTTTGATCCCGTAACGATTCGACTTACAGAGGTTCGACTGTATTTACAAAAGTAAATAAACTAAGAGTCCCAAAATGCATTTAAAATCGAGCCGACTCGCTTTAGTTTTTTCGCTCTGCTGAAAAACTATGAAAACAAACTTAAGATAGTTTACCTTTTCAGCAGAGAATTTGTTCACAGTGCTTGAGATATGTTGTACTTTAGATACGAGTTTTGACGGCTCCTGTTTAACGAAATGCAATTTTGAACTTGTTCGTAGAGTTTCATGCTTAATCCATACCGGTATGCAAAACCCTCAAGTCGGTTTTTTTTCTTACGAAAGAATAAAAAAAAAAAGCATTGGGCGAAATCCCTACAAAAATTTCAAAGATATGAGAGTATGTTCATACAAGACTCTGTAATAAAAAAAAAAAAAAAAACAATTAATGTTGCTTACCTATCTATACACATTCAGTACATACTTTTACTCTAAAAGCACATCTAAAGATACTCAGAGACACTTGGAATGTGTTCCCCAGGTTGAACAATGTCAAAAACTTTACCCAGTACGAAAATCGGATTCACATATTAGTACTCAATGTTTTTACTTTAAAAACTTTTCTAACCCTTCCAGCCGCAAGAAATGTGTGCTAATGAATGCAGTAAAGTAATATTATTTCACGATTCACCTGTTATGAATCATCGGGAATGATCTAACAACACATAGAAAGGGAAGTATCACCACATACTTCATCAACCCTCTCCTGACAAATGTATTCGCGACCTACACACTCATTCTCCATCAGCTGATGAAATATAAAACAAAAATTACACAAACAATGAATAATAATACAAAAAAAAAAATTCCACAAAAATCCCCAAAAAAAGAGAACAAGAAAAATCCCATCAAAGTAGAAAGCAAAAATCATGACATGACATTATGACATTTATTACTCTACAGAGAGATAACCAACCTTATTCGTCCTTCCTCCTGCCTTCTGCTACCTCTTCTCCCTCCTCCGTCTACTGATCAGATATCTTTTTATATTCACACAGTAAATAATCCACACAAAAAAAATACATTCCACGTCAAAAATAACCAAAAAAAACCGACGAAATATATAAACAAACTCCTTGTTCGTTCCTTCGTCCCGATTGCCTTTACAGCAGTCTTGTTGTTGCGAAATTCTTCCTTTTTCCTCGATTATTATTATTTTTTTTATTTTCGTTCTTTATTGTGTCTATTTTTATTTGTTTTCTTTGCTAAATGATTTTTTGTTTTCTTTTCTGCTTTTCCACCACTTTAGTTAACTCATCACTTTATAACTCATCAGTAATTGTAACTATTTTCTTTTTTTTTTTATATAAAAAAACAACAGACAAAACAACAACAAAAGAAGATAATAAAAACAAAACAAAACACTTTAACAAATTATTATTATTATGGATTATTATTGCTATTTCCAATGAACTACAACAACACACATACGAATGGTATATAAAACAGAACACTGGCTTAATATTTTACAAAAAAAAAGAATACAACAACTTGTATTAATTAAACTTGTTTTTAGTTTTTATTTTTTCTCTCTTCACTCACTCAATCATATAACACGAGATTTTTTTTTATTCCCTTTTCTCCGTGTTTTTGGCTGGTTATTCACATTTTCTTATTAAAGTTGTTTGCAAATTAAACAATTCACCATGAGTATAATGAATTTGTTTATTTTTGAATTCCAAGAAATCGTTTCAAATTCAGCAACCAATTCAGCGGTATGTAGAAACACAACAGATTGACGGTTGTTCTAAACAGACAACAACCCCCTCTTGCGGGTGACAGTTGTCACTCTGGGTCTAGATGTGTGGACAATTTCATAAAATTATTTAATAACTTTTATTTATTTTTTAAGAATTTTCTCACACTATTTCACATACAAATACACTTTTTTTAAGGAAAGCTTCCAAAAAGCTTGAGTAATAGAAAAATCTTCTATTTGCTCCTCTTACATAAAAAAAACTGAGAAAAACACGCGACAAAAGTTCTTTACATATGTTTCACCGATGAGATACTTTCGAACAGATACTTTTGGGCAAAGTTTTTTAAACAAATATTCTAGTTTTTGACAGTTGACACTTGAAAAACTTGATAAAACTCTTGAAAAACTTTTTGTTTTTTCACAATTTGTTTTTGTTTTCATATGTTTTTATTAAAAAGTTTTTTTTTTTTTTTTTGTTTTTAAATTTTTAGCAGGAGAATTTGCGAATCGCGTTTAACACTGACAAACGTTCTTGACCGATTGATAAAAAGTTTTTCAATTCGCGTACGTACAGTCTGGGTTAATTGAGTAGCTTTTTACTTGTTCTTTTTCTCGTCGTCTACTTGTGTACTCGTATATCTCTCTGGTTCTTGACGAGTTTTATTTGTATTTTCTGCCTATTCCCATTCTATACTTTGGGGGGTTCTTGGTGGTGTGCTTAAAAGTATATAAGAAAAGCTTTGGGGATTTTTTTTATTGTCTTGGATTTCCTTTTGTTATCAATTTTCTTGTGAAGTATTTTTGTTGGGTTTTCGTTTTGATGGTACAGTTCGCGCGTTATGTTTGTGTTTTGTATAGAAAAGAGTGGGCGAGTGGTGGAGGGTGGATAAATGAAATTAGAATAAATATGAGTACACAGATGACGTGAAGAGGGTGGTTTTATTATTATTATTGTATTTTTTTTTACAACTCGACTGTGGGGGTAGGGTTGTTTTGAATTACGGTACAGTTGGTTAGTAGTTTAACTTTGTTCTGAGGTCCTGGATGTGTGGCGAAGGGATTTTAGTAGACTTGTGTTATGGAATTTATCGATTTTTGGGTTGAGTTTGGGTGAACGATAGTAATTGGTAGTAAACTTTTGGCGACATTTTGGTTACTATATTTATAGTAATGTCAGTTGTGGGTGGGTAAGAACGCGTCACCACTTTCTCATTGTAACGCTTAAATAGCTAAATATACTACAGTTAACTAACGATGTAATAAATCGATCGGGACATAGGGCACAATAGTCTTATGTAAGATGCCAGTGTGCCTGAACTAATCACACAAATCAAATCTAAAGTGTCTATATCGTCCCAAGGTTGACAAAACGAGGTTCTAAATATAGACGTAAGTAAGAACTGTGGTATAGGTTAGGTTAGAGTGGCTGTCTATATCTGAGCGCAGGCATACTTAGATTAAATGAAGTCCTTTGTGTCCACGGGATTTATGACCTAAACTACTTAATTGATCCCAACCAAGAATGCTTCTGACAGAGCTGCAAACAAAACTTATTTTGAATATTCTGAACATTTTTTGAATTCAATGACTTCAGTTGTGACTTCAACATTAAGAAAAAAATCATCATTCGTTTTGAATCATGATATATGTAGGGTAGAGGCACTAGTATCCGGACAGTGCTAATATCCGGACACTACGTCGTTTATTTAAAAGAAATAAGCAAATTTGATAGTTATAGTCTCAAATAACTACCAAATAACAATCCTTCATGTATTTAACAACCATATGCGAAGTTTTAAGTAAATGTACGGTCTGCTGTAACAGTTGCACGGAAGTTTGTGTCTGACGTTTAAGAGGACGGTAGCCGACGTTGTGTTTTGTCTAAAAAAAAATAGTGCGACAGCTTACATAATATAAGTACTTTAAGCATTATTCATAAATTTATTCTAATCGAAAATGGTTTGTTTTCATAGAAATATATATTACTTGTATAGATAAAATATAGAATTAAAACATAACGTATTATTTTTGGTAAAAGAATTGGTGTCCGGATACTAAAACCAAAATTATAATTTTTTTCCGTTTCAGGACAGACTGTCCGGCTACTGAAAATGTGAGAAAAATGTGAAATTCTTCTTTGAAAACTCTTAAATGATAACTACGTATGGTATATTTAAAACGATTTGAAGAAAGAGAATTGTATTTTTTCCTAGATTTTCAATATCCGGACAGGGTTTACTGAATGAGAAACCGTCTGTCCGGCTAATGGAAAACAAGGTTCAGTATCCGTACAACGTTATTTTGTATGTAATTAACGTACTTAGAGTATTGAGTGGGCGCCGTGGCGTAAGTGGTTAGTGTGCCGGATCAATACGCATGAGGTTCCAAATTCGAATCCCAGAAAACACCAAAAAGTTTTTTTCACGGTCCCACCTCTCGCGATCGTCTGACAAACATCCGAGAGTATTGTTGTCACGAAAAGCTTCTCAAATCGGCGTTCGGAGTCGGCATTAAACTGTAGGTCCCTTCCATTTGTGTGAAAAATATAACGCACACAACATGAGTGGTTGCGAGACGCTAGGCCCTGGCACTTTAAAGAGCTGTTGCGCCAAATATTTGTTGTAGTATTGAATAAGGTTTTCTACTATTAATATTTTTTTAACGAACGGACGTAGATAACTTAGCGAAGGCTTTGGAGGAAATAAATTCAAACAAATTAAGCGTACGGGAAGCAGCTCTTAAATATGGCTTGTGTAAATCAACGTTGCATGATCGATTGAAGGGCAAGCGACTTATTGGTGAGAAATCAACAAAAAAGCCAGATCCCTTTTTAACCGTCGAAGATGAAGAACAGATTGTCCAGTGGTGTGCCGACTTATGTAAATGTGGTTTTCCATTAAAAACATTTTTTGAATACGGTACAGAAGATAATTAAAGACACAAAGAGAAAAACACCGTTCAAAAATGACCGGCCAGGGAAAACATGAGTGTGATCATTTATGAAAAGAAATCCTTCATTAGCAATAACAGAAGCTGAAAATATTAGCATGGGTAATGAAATGTTTCAGTGATCTTAAAGATAATTTGAAAGTGTTAACCAGAAATACATTATGGATGACCCGTCAAGAATCTTAAATGAGGACGAAAGCAGCTTTTGCCTCTGCCCGAAAACTGGTTAAATGACAGCCCCCAAAGGATACAAAAACGTGTACCAAATCTCTGCAGGAAATGAAGAAGAAACGCTAACGGTTCTGATTGTTTTTTCAGCCGATGGTAAATTGTTTGACCCAATGGTGGTATTTCCATATCTACGTCCACCGAAAGATATTGTAGAGAGTATGCCGAAATCCTGGTTCTTAGGGAGATGTGAAAGCGGATGTATGCGAAGCTAAGGGTTTTTCCGTTTTTACGTCGCTAACAGTGTACATCAACGCTTATTGGCAGATAAAGTCGAACGGGCAGTTACTTTGCTGTGGATGAGCAAAAGTCACACTTATCTTTAGAGCTCAGTGAGTTTTGTAGCAAGCAGCAAATATATTTATATGCACTACCACCAAACACTGCCCATATCATGCAGCCAGAGGACTTTAGTGCGTTTGCGCCACTGAAATCCGATTGGAAGCAGACTGTACGCGAATGGTAATCGAAAAATCTGGAAAAACACTAACAAAAACAAACTTCGACCGAGTTTTTAATGACCACCATACAAAATGGTTTTCGCAAATGTGGGTTAGGTTTATCACTTAATCCAACAGCTGTTGATTTTTCGAAATGCTGAAAACTTAATAATTGCCCAAGCTCCACAATCACCCGGTTCAGCTCAATTCGTGAAATTGGCTAAATTTAGAATTGCTGAGGAAGTTATAGTCATTATCAGAGTAGCTAAAAAATGTTGGAGTTAATGCTGAAATCGTCTTTAATCATTTCGTTTCTGATCATTATCGTTTCGTCTTATCCTACTTATTTCCTATTGTAATTTTTTGTTTATTTATAGACTGAATTACCTATTAAGTTTTTATTATTAAGAATGAATTTATTTAATTTGTCTTATATTCTTGTTGTTTTGTTTTTTGTTAAAAAAAAAAAACAAAGCATGCAAAATAGCATACCTATTTTAAGAATAAATAATTAATTTATTTAATTTATCTTAGCTTCATATATGCTTTGCTTGTTGCTTTTTTTACTTCAATTATATTTGTTTATCTTTAATAAAGAATTAAGCAATCAATATATATGTATACCTGTATATATGTGTAAATATGAATACCTACATTAAAAAATCTAAAACGTTAATTAAAATATGTCATTTAACAAAAAGTTAAGAAATGTTTCGTATTTCCAACACAAAGAAGAGTTTCAATTTCGCAAAAACTTCTGTGTCCGGATACTAAAATAAAAGTGTCCGGGCACTAAATTTTACTGTCCGGATACCAGCGCAAATCTTACTTTTTTAAAAAACATAATTATATATTATACGTATTCACTTCATTGCTTTTAGTCCTACACAATATTATTAAGAAATATCTACACTTTTAGAAACAATATAAATATTTTCTGTAGCCTTCGTAGTAAGAAAATAAAGTTAAGTTAAAGTTGGGAAATGTGTTAACTGTCCGGATACTAGTGCCTTTACCCTATGTACGTACTATCATGATTCAAAACGAATGATGATATGGAGCAATCCTTTTAGTAATCGAAATCTTGAAGACATAGCAATAATTGAAGTTTTTGAAGTCACTGAATTTATTCAAGTCAGTTATTAAAGTCATTGAAACCGTTAAAATCGTTGAAGTCATTCAAATTACCGAACAGTTCTCTTGTTATACGTACATACATATGTATGTATGTACATCAATTTCATAAATCAAAATAACAATTGAAATTCTTTAAGGATCGATGATATACATACCTATGTACGTACATATACAATACATACTTTTATTTACAATATTTGCTTAAAACATATAAAAAAATATTAATAAATTAATGTATGTATGTATGTATAATAAATTCATTCGGTGCCATAGTTGACTTCGAACGCAAAGTCCCTGGCTTGAATGACTTCAAAGACTTAAATGACTTCAATGGATTGAATGAATTCAGTGACTTAAAGGATTTTAATAAATGGTTATAAATGCAGAGTAATCGATTGTACTCTGATTTATACTTTTTTAAGCTGAATTCAAAATTTAAGTTATTGTCCCCTATCGTGGAATCCGCCTGGGGGAATTATTCACCGAAAAAAATATTTCGGCATCGTCAAATCCGCAAAGTGAACAGTTCCCCGTGTGGGTAATGTGAATCAGTTCCACTGTATCGTGGAAAACGTTCGAATCGGATTTTTCACACATTTCTCATCCGCATCAAAATCATGGCGGATTTCTGCCTTGGTTGCTGCACGTCGTCTTCTTTGTTTGCAAAAATGTAAGTGAAATTCACAAAAAACAAACAATTTTTGTTTACGTATAAATCACAGGAAAAAAACTACAACAGTTTTATTAAGCCGAACATTTTTGATAAACCTATGCAATATTGAACTTTATTAAAATCAGAAATAAATAAAAAATATTGTTTCTAGAAACACACATTTCATCTGGAAGTTCCATGAAATCATCCACTGTTGCTCTTAACCTCTGTCGTACTCTTCTCTGGGAAGACCGCTCATCTACTTCCTCTTCTGCTATCCTGTCCATTTGTGTGCTTTATTTTTATTTTAGAAATGTTCTGTTTAAAGAAATGTTCCTTTTACGAAACGAATGTAGCTACACAAATTTTTATTGACAAATAAAAGACAGCTGTTTGACAGTGTAACTATCTTTCCCCAATGCCCGTCGATAAGGAGACGTTCTCGGCGGATTCCACGATAGCAGTAGAAAGTGAAAGGAATCGAATAGGTGAAGTGAAACTCAATTCCGACGGATTCCACGATAGGGGTGATTGATTGGAACATAGCCATAGCATCTTTCCAGCACTCTATTAAACAACGACACTTTGCACATACTGTCAGTACTGATTGACATCTGCAGAAAGAGCTACAAGTGAATAAATGAATATTTGGCGCAACAGCTCTTTAAGTGCCAGGGCTTAGCTTCTCGCAACCAAGGTTAAGGACATGTCAAAATCGCAGCGTAATAATACAACTTCCAGCAACACTCCGCAACATGGTTTTGAGTTTAAAGATAGGCAAATGAAATAAGGATTCTATTCGGAGGAGATTTCGAAGAAACAATCTCGGATTTTCTCTAGAGATCATTGAAGTAAATTGTCGACTGGTGCCAAAATTTGAACTAAGTGTCAAACGAAAGTCAAAGTCTCTCAAAGACGAGTGTTTTCACCACACCTGTGAATCAAGCGTCTATCGTCCTATTTGCATGAAATAGGATTCTGACAAAAGATGGTGGCCCAAACCTGCCATCGTTGGGTGCCTCCTTACAGGGCCGGTGGCCTTCTGTGGGATAAATTACAAAAGACTAGGATCCATTGGAACACCCATTATCATCCATTCGCGTTTGCATCAAATAACCTGCACTCTTATGCCGGAAACGCATGTGTAGATTTTTGCATGCGGAGTAGCGGAATTAAAACACGCATAATTAAGCGAATAATGCCACATGTATTCGATGCATGCAGCGTAGATCTGCATTATGTCTCTATTTCTTTTCGCTGCATGAGTCAATGCTATCAAATCCAAGTGGAACACACACAAAACAACAAAAAAACAATTCGGCTGTAGTTAGCGAATGACAGTAGCCAACGCGATGCAATGTCTGCACATGCGTTTACTTGCAGATATGCACGCAGCACTGCATGAAGGAATTGTCCGCATGTGTTTCCGGCATTACATAATATCTCAAATAATTCCACTCATGGATGAAAGTCATGACAGGCAACTGTCCTATTTCTTAAAGGACGGAAATGGACTAAACATTTCCGAAAACATTTACGGCGATTTGGTATGGCATCCAAGACACTATATTCAGCAGCATCAGTAATCAGCTGATTCCAACAAAGGTCTGAGCTAAAATGAACAATGAGTTTGCAGATTTTTTAAGTGGGCATTGTACCATACTCTATCCAACGATGTGAAGATTAAAATGCGAGTACTCATGGTGGACACAATTGTTCCAATTTTCCGGCAGATAGGTTACTTAGTGCCCTGTAGAACGCTCTCTTCACCATTAAATATTTAGTTAAAGCTATGGGTCAATAGAATGAAAGAATAGTTGTAACCCTTTTTTTAATAACACATCTAAAAAAGGTTTTAGCGGTACCTAGATATTTAAGAAGGCAGAAACTTTACTTTGGACCTGGACCTGAATATGTACACATTACTATAAAATCTTCAACGATTTGGGCGAATATTTAGGTTCGGAAAAAATATTTATCAGAATAAATATTAAAACAGGATAAAGCTTCGTCTTCACAAATTGTTCATTACTGATGATCGTCAAAATGACTCAAAGTCGTAACGATAAGTTCTATTAACCACTGATCCTCAAACTTTTCAATAGATACGACGATCAGTTTTCAAACCGACTGACCAGACAGGTATCAGCTGGATAGCACGAGAGCAGATCACAGACTTTCAACTAATAATATCTACTGCTACTCATCACGCGAAAATAACCGATCAGATCAAAACTTTTACACATGTCTTCAACTTATCTTCAAAAAGCCATTTATTAGCAGACTG
Source organism: Brachypalpus laphriformis (assembly GCA_945910035.1). Lineage (NCBI taxonomy): Eukaryota > Metazoa > Arthropoda > Insecta > Diptera > Syrphidae > Brachypalpus > Brachypalpus laphriformis. The sequence continues at coordinate 42,549,034 of OX246754.1, read as the reverse complement.
ATCTTCACAAAACTTGGTTCACCCACACTGCTGCCACTCATTATGAAATACTGATCAAATGATATCGAAACCAAGGAAAGCTATTGATATTTGCAAAGCCTAATTGCTTACGCAATTATATCAGGAAACAGGACTTCAACCAATAACCCAAATAACCAGTCAGCTGAATTGGGACTTTTTGCAAGCATTGAGGCGGTGCGTTTGCAAGCATTGAGGCGGAAGCGGCCAAAATGGGTTTAGCGATAAACGAGGGCAAAACCAAGTATATGCTGTCAACAAGAAGAGAAAGCCAACACCGACGAATTGGACAAAACGTCACAGTGGGCAGCTATAACTTCGAGGTAGTAAGGGACTTTGTCTACCTTGGCTCTGCTATAAATTCTACAAACAGCATCAGCGTAGAAATCAAGCGAAGAACAACTCTTGCCAATCGCTGTTTTTTGGGCTTATAAGGCAATTCAACAGTAAAGCCCTGATCATCCCAGTCCTGCTTTACAGCGCTGAAACATGGACTTTATTAAAGGAGGATGAAGATATCCTTGATCGCTTCGAGAGAAAAATTCTTCGTAAGATTTTCGGTCCCGTTTGCGTTGACGGGTTTTGGAGGAGAAGATTCAATCACGAACTATACAAGCTGTACAGCGACATCGACCTAGTCAAAAAACTGCGTATTGGACGTCTGAGATGGCTAGGACATGTAGAGCGAATGGACACCAACGCTCCGGCCCGCAGAGTCTTCGAATCTAACCCGTAGGGACGACGCAGTAGAGGGAACCATCGCCGTAGGTAGCGCGCACAAGTTCAAGGGGACCTCGACCAACTTGGAGTGTGCAACTGGAGGCAATTAGCTAAAGACCGAGCTAAATGGAGAGGCTTGTTGGTTGAGACCCAGGTTCACTCCGAACTGTAGCGCCACCTAAGTAAGTAAGTAATTGGGACTTTTTGCAAGTAACCCCGGTATTGCTTAAACTTATGAAGCTTTCAAACCATATGTATATGTATACAAGCTACACGAAAACTGTCTCTAACAACACATCCACGAATGGTCAAGGTATGATTGATCACTCGTTGAAATCAGTTTCGGTTTATTTCTAAGCAACTAAGAAAGGGCGCAGCGCTTCCTTTTGAAACAATTCGTATGTATTCTTCTATATCAAGCGCCAGGCAGAAACCTGTGTGTTCAACAAGTCTAATGTTCATTCAGAAACTTTATATCGGAACTCCTGATCTGTTCGAAAATAAAAATCATAAAATAGGGTACATTTCAGTCAGGCTCTATTCACAATAATAGGTATTGCCAGCGAAAGCGATTGACAATTATTTCTGTACTTTACGGGAAACGCGCTTACCTTTCGTAACTATTAAGACTTATTGCATCAGCCGATAAAATATATCAATCTGAGTCACAAATTGGGCGCAAAATACCCGAATACGAAGAAAAATAGACAAAGAAACACAGCACGCGCTTTGATAGCTTCATTGTAAACAATATTTTACAAAACATATCGTTGCCAGATTCAATTAAAAATATTTCTTTGTATATCGAATTTTAATTAGCGTGATACGCAATAAATTGATCCAATTCTGAGAATTTTCCAAAACAAATCCCCTCTTTCAGAAGCAAGTAGGATTCACTTGAAGAAATTTCATTACCCAAAGGAGCTTCAAGGTTCTTTTATCTGATGAAGCATATTTTTTCCCCAGAATTTGTATATTTTCCACTAATACTGTTCCATGGGAAAATATAACACTTGACCCACGCACAGGGGTAGAAGGTAGAATTACCAGCTCACCCAACTCTACCTCGGAACGACCACTTTCTCTTTCATTAGCCTCAATGTAGCAAGCAGTGGTGAGTAGGCTCGCTATTAAAGGCCACCACCTTACACCCCTTTGCAGGTAAAAAGTTGTATAATATGCGTAGAAAAAACATTCTAAATAGAGGGTGGAAAAAAAATAGAAAACAAAATGGATACAAAATGTAAACATATCGATTTAGAGAGCCACCCAAACATCGCATCATCACGCCATCCCCTGTGGTTCGCATACACAGAAAACAGGGATGATGGATGTGTACCCACTCGCACACGCCTACACAGTTCTTTATTTTGGTTTTAATTTTGTTGTTATTCTCGATTTTCATAACAAAACGACGACGAACGACGGAATCAAAGGAATGAGCAAGAGGAGCAGCAGGTTGGAGGGTTGTGTTTTTCATCAAGTACATGATTGTATACTAGTGCTACCATGCGCATCAGAGAACCATATATAAAAGAAAGTACTAGTAAGCTTTTCATTCCCACCCTGCGAATAATGATGGGAAAGGTCAAGGGATTGTGGGTTGGTTGAAAAAAAAAAAAGGAAAGTGAAAAGGCTGTTGCTCAGTGTGAGGCGGCCTTCATGAGTGGGCGACAGATGAGCCCTGTTTCAAATCAAATTACATTTACTATTTTTATACACTCACGCTCTAGCACTTCATTAGGGAAGGCACGAAGGCCGCGAAGAACACGTAGGACGTCCTTATAAGAAAAACAAAACAAAAACAAAAAAAGAGCAAAAGAAAATACGCACCATATCAGAGTGTGTGGGCGTCGTCGGATCCCGATGAACGTACACACATAAACAGAGAACTTAGATTTTCTGAATGAATTTGTGTCACTCGGCGTCCCTTATCCACAATAGAAAGCGAAAGTGAATGTATATTGAAATTGCTGAGCAAATTCCACTCTGTCAGTGTTTATATATCACGTATCCAAGGCCAAACAGATACTTTGAAGCATAACAATGGGAATAGCATTTGTTTATTTTCTTTGATTTGTTTTCCATGGAAATCTTTAGAAATTGATAGGATTTCATCATGGGTAGGCGGTAGGGTAGGGGAGGGTTGTGGTAGTGCTTTGGAAGAGCTCTGGCATATGACCCTGAAGGAATAATAATTGAAGCCCGTGGGAGCTTTGAATGCAAATGAAATGTAAATATTTTGATAGGAGTTGCTTCCTGCTGCTGCTGTTCAACAGTTGTTTGTTTGAAAATGCTAATGTTGACATATCATATAATGTGCAAAACGTACAAAGGACTTCGTATACAAGGTTTTGACGCAAAACAGGAATTGATTTTTCCGTCGAGGAGTGCAGCACAAGGCATCTGGATTACTTTTGAAACACATTGCTTCTATTTATAACTTAGCAGGAATTACGCCGAAGAAGCTAGGCCTAGGCCTTTCATGGGCTGTTGCGCCAAATATGTATGTATGTATGTGTAGCAATGACGCCGTAAACTGATCTATACTGTTTAAGATGACTGGAGATCGCAAAGTAAATCCATACTTTTGCTCAATCCTTTACTATCATCCATCGCAGACCAAACTTTGACCGATGACACATCTATCTACATACGCCGCGAAATCAGGCAGACCGATGAGCCAAATTCGATCAGGAATAAGGCTTTACTTAAGGAGTGATCTCTTTCACACTGATTTTGATAATTCGATTTTTATGTGTGACGATTTTTCCAACGCAATTGCTCGTTAATGATGCGGTTGATTCCCGCAATAACCAATGGTCATGGTGCTTAGTGCAACAGCAACTCGTTATCAACTAATCTTTAGACATACATTGGTATATTATTACCCTGCATGCTATTGCGAATAGCGATCGATTTTCATAGGACGAATGACCTTCAGTTATCCCGGCAACTAGTATCGAATGCGGTTGATTCTTAATAGCACTAATCGAAACTAATATTTCCTTGAAAACAGATCATTTACTTTTTTTTCAATTAAACAAATTTAATTTTTAACTCCGTCCTTGGTTTTGGACCCATCCGTGAAGAATCACAGCGATTCATTGTATAAGATGTCGCGTTACGTTCTATCCGGTATTGAGTGCATGTAGACCCTGTTGAACTCATATTCAGTGGGCAGGTGATCAGTGGAACTGGGGAGATGACGGTACGTCGAAAATATGTTAGCGTGTCCCCTGAGTTGCTCCTTCTACTGCTTGGAGCCTCTCAGTCTTACTGCCGAGCTGACAGCCAACTGTTTATTGACGATGTCAATCGGAAGTAGATGGAGCATTTTGGAGCACCGCTGTGGGAGAAGTTCTCAGTGCACCGGTAATACTGAGACATGCAACTCGCTGAGTTTTTTTCCATTATGGATAGGTTGAACTTCTTCTGCAGGACGGGCCACCATACCAGTACTCCGTACAAAGGAATCGGTTTAGTATCGGTGTGTAAAGCCAGTGCATAAGCGGCCTTCCAGCAAAACTACGATTTTTGAAACGAATGTTTCAATAGATGCGATGATCAATTCCCAAAACAACTGATCGACCTCAAGACAGCAGATCGTTCAAAATAATTAAATAATTTAATTTTACTGCTGATTCTGCCTACCTAATCCTATTTCGACTGATCTTCACACTGGCGAATAGACACGATGACCGATTTCTAAAACAAGCGGACGAATTCCGTAGACGGAGTCAATGGTGGCGTCTATAGTTCCAGTTAGGTTGAACTTAGTGAATACTTTGCGCGAGCTGCTTCGACGTATTCGGATCACAGGTCGGTAAGGAATTTCCAATGTTGGTCAGGACATTGGAATAGAGATGATGGCGGAGGAGCCCTTAATGGGCCAACGGCAGCGCTCATACTCCCGTAGTGGACTACTGGCACCGGTGTACCCGGCCCCTCGTCCTAGGGGAATAATTATTAATAATTAATAATTAAGGAACTGGCCCTCCAGGTTGGGGGTTGTGCCGTCGGGGTAACTTCCCTACCACGTAAAAAACTCATGGTTCCGAAACAACCAAAAGCCTCGGATAAGGACGACTCAACTGATGACGACCCCAGCAAACGAAATAAGGACAACGACCTTCGGATCTGTACGTGGAATGTTCTGTCCCTTTACAGACCACGTGCAGTCGAACAATTAGCAGAGGCCCTAGACTGCTATAAGGCATATATTACCGCCATCCACGAAGTGCGATGGGATGGGCCGGACAAAAAGAGGATGAAAAACGGTGACATCTACTACGGTGATTGCTACAAAGGCAACAGGTAACGCTTATTCGGATGCGGATTTGTTATACGCGGCAGACTCAGGCAAAAAGTCTTAAGCTTCCGACACGTTAGCGAGCATATTATGACTATCCGGATCAAGGCTAAATTCGCTAACATAAGCCTAATATGTGTTCATGCCCCCACGGACGAAAGGGACCCTGCCACCAAAGATATTTTCTACGAGCTTCTCGACAAAACATACGAGCGTATTGGCAATTTTAACGCCAAAATATGAAAGGAGGACTTTGGTAGGGCAGTCGGTAAGCATAGCCTACAAGACACCACGTCTGATAACGGACTAAGGCTAATTGATTTCCCTGTGGAGCGAAATGTCACCATAGCAAGCACATGGTTTCCTCATCTCGATATTCATAAGCAGACGTGGCGGTCCAATGATCATGTAACGATCAACCAAATCGATCATATTGCGATCGACGCAAGACATGCCTCCAGTATTTTGGATGTTCAGACCTTCCGAGCGGGCAACTTAGACTCGGATCATTACCTTGTTGTAGCCAAGGTACGAATGCGGATATCCCAAACTGAACAACAAAGAAGAATCACTGTGAGAAAATTTAACGTGGAAAATCTACAATCGCAAGAGACCGCCAAACTCTTCGCTGAACGCGTATCCCAAAATCTCTCAATCACTCCTATGCCTCCAGCATCAAGTGCCGAAGATCAGTGGGAACACTGCCAACATGCCATCAAAAACGCCGCGACTGATGTGCTGGGTCTCGTTCGCCTACCACCGTGAAGCCCCTGGTTTGACGAAGAATGTCGGCGAGTGCATGCAGCAAAACAAGAAGCATACAAAGCGGCGCTGCAAAGGAAGACGAGAGCTGCTCGTGAGCTCTACGAGCAAAAGAGACGGGAAGAACATCGACTTCTCCGAAAGAAGAAGAAAGAGCATGAGAAGCGCGCGTTCGAGAATATCGAGAGTGTATACTCCAGGAACAATGTACGGAAGTTTTACCAAAAGGTAAGAAGAACGTGTCAGAGAAGCAATGCCCAAACAGAAACCTGTAGAGATGAAAATGGAAACCTCGTAGTAGAATCACAGTCGGTGCTGAGAATATGGAAAAACTACTTCTGTAGACTGTATAACGGCGACGAAGACCAACATCCTGCTGTCAGGCAGCATTCAACGTAGACGATGACAGTCTATATATCCGTCCACCAAAACGAAGTGAGGATAGCAATATCCAAGCTGAAATCCAACAAAGCTGCTGGACCTTACGGCTTACCGGCCGAACTTTTCAAGGCAGCTGGTGATGAATTGGTTGAGTGCATACACCAACTCATCTCTAAAATTTGGTCAGACGAGTGTATGCCTGATGAATGGAATCTCAGCATCGTTTGCCGATCAATGAGAAAGGAGACCGCCTCAACCGCGCCAATTATAGAGGCATTAGTCTCCTCAACATCGCATATACTCGTAAGATCTTTTCTGCGATATTGTGTGAACGGCTGAAACCTTTTATCAGCAGCCTGGTTGGACCCTGTCAGTGCGGTTTCAGGCCAGGAAAGTCAACCATCGATCAAAACTTCACACTTCGCCAAATCCTGGAGAAAACCCAAGAAGTCCAAACCGATACTCATCATCTCTTTATCGATTTCAAGGCCGCCTATGACAGCATCTATAGAAAAGATCTTTATAGAGCCATGTGTAGTTTTGACATCCCTGCCAAACTTGCCCATATGTGCAGGATCATCAACGGCTCCATGATGAACAAATATTCAGCATTAAGTCGAAGAAGTTAGTAAGGCGGTCAAATACTCCAAAAAACTAAGAGCGGTTGGGTCAGACGGCATACACTCTAAGTTCTGGAAAAATATGCGAGAAATCGGGTTCAGATGGCTCATGATTCTCACCTCCAAACTCATGAGAGATGATCCAATATCGAACAAAAAAAAAATAAAAAATAAATAAATAAATAAAATATTTGGCGCAACAGCTCTTTAAGGAGTTATACGTAGTTAGAAATTTCAAAAAATCAATTTTTTTTAATTGCATTTTCGGAATGCACATATATTTGAGTACATTTTCTGAAAATATCAAATCGATCCGGCAAATATTCTTGCAAATACACGCACATTTGTAAGGACGTCCCGGAGCGTGTGTGAACGTCTTTTGAAACTTTGAACGCGTTTTTCTCAAAACGGTATTTTCAAAGTCGGTGAGCACTATTTCTCAAAAACGGCTCAACCAATCAATCTGAAATTTTAACACAACCTTCTCAGATATATTCTTCAGGGATTGATCGAAGGAATAAGATTTCGGAAAATTATTTCTATTTTTTTAAACAATTTAACGAAGAAATGTTGGTCGAAAATCGGATTTTTTTTTTTTGAACAGCCATTTTATCAAAAATCAAAATTTCGACTATTCCTTCGATCAATCCCTAGATTTATCTGTCCACTAATAGAATCTTTTTGGCTTTTTTATTTTGAATGATCCAAACCGGAGATATCGCACTCACCGCCAGACACGTTTTTTTTTAGGACCTCCAGGAGATCGGCTACAGGAGCACTGTAACTCAATGGCGCAAAATTATAGTCGCAAAAGTATACTTTAAAAGGATTTTAGCGCGTAACAAAGTCAATATTTGTGTTTTCCTATTTATAGTCGAGATGAAACTCACTTTATAGTTCTCACCTCGTGCTAACTTTAAAACCACCAAAAGCACCTTTTAACTTTTAGATGGGCTTTTAACCATTTGTCATCCGCCATTCTTTTTCACTTTTTCAAATTAAAATTTCAGCCAACCAACGGCTGAAATTCATATACGACATCGTTCCCTAAACTGTGTTCTCAAACATTAAATTTTTGGGTTTGGGTCGATACTAGTTGTAGGTAGGTTAAAATTAAATTAATTAAAGTATACAGCAGACATTCCAACTTCGAGAAATATCAACATAATGACCGCCACTTTTGCAGACGACACAGTAATACTTGTCTCGCACCGATGTCTAAAATCAATCATCAAACCAATCTGGACATACGGTCTACAACTCTGGGGTGTAACCAGCAAAACAAATATTGACATCATCCAAAGACTTCAAAACAAAATTCTACGCACAATAGTGAATGCAGCCTGGTACGTACCAAACAAGAATATACACAAAGATCTCAACATACCGACAGTACTCGAAGAAATCCAAAATTCTAGTCAAAAACACCAATTCGACTTCTTAACCATGAAAACTACGAAATTAACTCTCTTCCCGCTCAAGAATACGCTCATATACGAAGGCTGAAACGAATAAGACCATCCGACTTACTAACCAGGATATGAACTAAAAAGTAATGTGTTTAAATGTATCTATATGTACCTTTTGCCAATTCATGTTAATACTTTAATTTTTAAACTTCCGTCGTACCTGAGAAATGTTTTATGTTCATAAGTATTTACTGTATAACCAAAGAGGTTCTTAAAGGCAATGGCCTTATGACTGCTGTAATCCTAATTGTAAAACCGATTACTTAATGTCCAGTGGACAGATGTAAAACAATAAAGGAAGAAGAAAAAAAAAAAAAAAATTAAAAAAAATTAAAGTTAAGTACCGGCTTTAAAGTTAAAGAGATGATAGTTAGTGGCTACTAACATTCTTTAAAATCAGATGACTATAATTTTGCGGCAATATTTTTAAAAATTAAACATGCGGATATAAAGTTAAAAGTTACCACTACATGTGTTAATACTTTTTGTATTTGTTAAATAAAATCTCTTTTCAGAAAAAAATCGTAAATAAACAACTTTTTTTGGCGTTGCAACTGCGTATAACACCTTAAGGGCTAGGGCCTAGCTTCTCGGAATCACTCAAGTTGTGTGCGTTATATTCTTCACACGAATGGAAGGGGACCTACAGTTTAGTGCCGTATCCGAAGGACAATTTGTTTTGAGAAGCTTTTTCGAGACAACAATACTGTCGGATGTTTGTCAGACGTTCGCAATAGGTGGGACCGTAAAAAAACTTGTTGGTGTTTTCTGGGATTCGAACTTGGAACCTCACGTGCAGTGATCCGACACACTAACCACTTACGCCACGGCGCCCACAACACCGAACTAATGGAGAGAAAATTACCTTTTTCGTGTGAATGGTGATACGAGAAACTGTTGCATATTTGCATATTATGCAACAGCTTATCACCACGAAATCTGATAAGGTTGGCGCTGAAACAACGAGGGGTTCGAGAAACATTAATGGGCACGGGTGTGTTTGCATCATTGCTGTCCCTCTTTATACTATTCTTTTCAAACTGAACCGATAGAACTTCCGCATTTTTATCCTGTATAGGCAGCAGGGCACTTAGCTCTATGCAATAAATCCAAATGCTTGAAATTTAGTTTCCTGTTGAGGATTGACCTATCTTTTTCACTGATCAGTAGGCATCCAGATCTTAACTATGAATTCTTGGCGCTACATTCTTGACAGAAAATTTAAATATTTTGGCACAAATCGATGCATAGATACAGGACCAACTTCAGAATAAAGGCCATATCCCTCTTTGTAGTATTATATTTCTCACACTGTACCATCCTTCTAGAAAGGCTAGGAGAAAGAAGTGGTCCATGAAATGATGGCTGACAGCAAAAACCGTGCTTCAACTTAATTTAATTTAAAAAAAATATTTAAATATTTTATTAATTTTTTTTACTCCCGGCGTGTAAAGTTGTATACCCGACGCGTGACAGTACATATTTATTTGCTCATTCTGTTGTCATTAACAAAGATCGTACGGAAATCATAATTTTAATTAAATTATTTTCGTATTCTATATTCTTGACGTATACACCTGCGTGTAGTACCTACACGGGGGCGTAGGAAACAGTGTGTTTTGAAGTATCTCGTATGAAAATAGAAAACAAATTATATGTTCTGTGTCAGTTAGGATGATATTTTTGGAACTCAGCTGTACTCAAAAAAACCTAAATTTTTTTATTTCTTTTTTTATTTGTTGGTAAATATATTTTAGTAGCGTCTTATGTCTTGGAATAGACAAAAGTTTATTGTCCCCCAGTTTATTGTTAATCGAATTAAGTGAAAAAGATAAGAAAAAACACAAAAAAAAAACATCACCTGTCCACATTTTGGAATCACTTAAAGAACCGGCTTTTCATTGATTTTATTGTATTTCTTTTGGTTTTTATGTATAGGTATACAAAATAAAAGTTTGAAAAAAAAAAACAATTACATTTTGTTTATAGAAATAAATATACTCAGCAATGTGCTACTCATGTGTCCATGAACCCGGCCAAAACGAATAACAATTTTGAATTATTTTTATACTCAATCAATTTGTTATTATTATTGATTTTGTGTTTTTTTTTTCTGAAGTACTTTCCCGGTTTTCTTTTTTTTTTTGTACTAAAGGTTATTTTTAGAACTAATTGTATACTGCAGATAGTGTAGATAGATAATAGTAATATGAACTAAGAACCTAAAACCACGAAATAAAGAAGAACTGACAGTTATGGTTTCATTAATATTTCGGACTTTGCTCATTCTGAAATGCCAAATAGGTATGTTATTGGATCATATTATGAGATACCGACGATATATTCAACACATAAATCATACAAATGAAAAGGAGAGAGAAAATCAGTTGTTGATTCGTTATGCTGATGAAGTAGAGATTACTTTGGGAAATAATAAACGAAGCGGTTATAACCCACACACATAGCCAAGAGGTTAACGATGTGTAGTCGCTTTAAATGAGACCAGGGATTATCATCGAGGCGATTTTGCTGATGGTTTATTTATTCAGGCGGCTTTTTGGGATTTAATTGAACAATCAAATGTGTTCACTTGCATGTAGGTAACAAAAAGAAAATAAAGAGAAGAGTGTGATTTCGGAAGTACAGCAGTAGATAGGAAAGACAGGAAAGTGTGACATGCAAGCGGGCTTTAAAAGGAAGTTGTCCTGCCGCGGAAATGAGCGTCTCAATCTCAATTTAATCAATAACAAGAAAACACGGTCACACCGATCTTGAGATTATAATCAATGTTGATATGTTAGCAGTGCCAATGAACAAATTTAACCAATAAATAGTAACACAAAATTGTAAGAACTGTTTGTTTATGTTAAATATTAGAGAAATAAACAAAAAAATGTATACAGAATCCGTCTGGAATAAATCGTGTGGTTAAACTCTACATACAGGATAGAATTTTCTCCGACTCGCTCAAAGCTGCAGTAGTAATTCCGATACCTAAAATATGTGATGTGGTAACCTTAATGTTCTCTAAAGAGGTACTCCAGAATGTTGGTCTTCTTCAAATAAAACTAATTTCGTCAGCGACTTTTAGAAGCAGAAGGTTGCAGACATTCATTTGTAATACCCTCATCGGTAAAATTAATACTCTATCAAGATTAATATTTGATGGGGTGTCCAAAACCAAGGACGGAGTCGGTGCCGGAATTTTCTCAGAAGATCTGGACATACACCTCTCCTTTAACCTTCCAGACCACTGCAGCGTTTTTCAAGCCGAAATCACCGCAGTTCGCAAAGCCGCTGACTGGCTAGCGGCTAGCACACTATCAACACCTGATATTGTTATTTACGTCGACAGTCAGGCAGCCATCAAATCCCTCGCATCCAGCACTACGAGATCTAAGGCAGTGAAAGACTGTCGCATATCCTTAACGAGATAGCTGGTCAGTACAACCTCACTCTTTGCTGGGTACCAGATCAATATGACATACCGGAGAATTATGCAGCCGACGAACTAGCACGACAACGCTCCTCTGGTACAGATAGCATAAGCATCACCGACATCGAACCGCCAGCGTCTTATGTTAAGTACCTTAATCAAATTGATGCCGAGAAAGTAGCCAATCATCGATGGCAACATCGAGACCAATATCATACCGCTAGACAGCTCTGGCCGATACTCAATAAATCCAGGTCCATCGGACTCTTGAAGCACAAGAGAGGAACCCTCTCAAAAATAACAAATGTCCTCACTGGACACTGCGTCATAGGAAGACATGCCCAGAGATTAGGTATCCCTCATAACGACTTCTGCAGAAGCTGCAGAGATGAAGAGGAAGAAGAGACCATCAGTCATCTCCTGTGCGCCTGTCCTGCGCTCGCAAACATCAGGAAGGCCACTCTGGGTGAATACTTCTACAATTCGGCTAAAATTCTCGACTTCATTCAATGAAGCAAATGGTTCCAAGAGTAAGAGGGTGATCCACCCGCCTTACACATCGGCAGTACAATGGACCTACTTTCTGGTCTAAGTACATCCTCATCGAGGGCCGTTCCTAACCTAACCTAACCTTAATGTTCTCTAAAGAGGTACTCCAGAATGCTACCCTTCTTCAATAAAACTAATTTTCTGAGCGACTTTTAGTCTAGTTGCAGACATTAATTTTTAATACCCTCATCAGTAAAATGAACATCCCATCAATATTTTTTTATTTTAGTCTTCTTCTTCTTTCTTTTTCTACGAGGCCATGATTCGAAAATAAGGGATCATAACCCTCCCACTTCACTGCATTTCTACTGATCCGCCTATGGGGTTCGCCTTTTTTTTTCATTTTAGTGATAACTCTATACCCGTTGGAGAGAGATTGCAGGAATAATGTTCGGCAATTTTACCTAAAGGCAAAAAGAACATGCAAGGACTTTAAAGCAGGGACGAAAATCATAGCCGGTGCTGAGGAAATGGAAGGAATAGTTCTGCAGACCGTTAAGCGGCGACGATGGACTATATTACGCTGTTAAGCAGAACGAGCTATTCAATAGTGACAATGACAGTTAAAATTACCGTCATCCTGATCAGAATGAAGTGAGGATAGCGATATCTAAACCTAAAGCCACTGGAGCCGACGAGCTTTTCAAGGGAGGAGGAGATGAGTTGGTAAGGAGGAGGCACCTGCTCATCAGTAAAATCTCGTCAGACGAAAGTATATCCGATGAATGGAACCTCAGCATTGTTTGCCTGACCCTGAAGAAAGGAGACCCTCAGAATTGCGCCAATTGCAGAGGTACATATAAATCTTCTCAACATGGCATATAAGATCTTGTCTGCTGTATAATGTGAACGCCCAAAACCGAGCATCAACAATTGATAGGTCCTTATCAGTGCAGTTTCAAGTCGGGAAAGTCCACCATTGACCATACATTTACAATATGGTTGCAAGAAGCTAGGCCTTGCAAGGCTAGACTTAAGGAGCTGTTGGGCAAAGTATTCATCTTTTATTTTTACCCACAAAAATAAAGAGCGGTAGCTCCTTGATGGGATACTGCATAATACGTATTAAATAAAAACCAACCATTTTTCCGTCAATCATTAAGACCGTTACAATAAATTGTCTAGTAAATAGCTACCTACCTGAGACTCTAAGATTTTGAATTAGTGATTAATCATTATTCCTTTGAGAATTGTGGTGTACGAATATGGATTGTTTTTACTTTATTTACGAAAAAAATGAATAATTTTGCGAATATCTTGCGCTTCTTGGCTTTAAAATGAGGCGTCAATCTTTCCAATCAAGGAATGGGAAAAAGTATGAAGTAATTGTAAGGAATTCAAATCTACCCATTATGAGTATGCAAAAGTATTGGCATAATTTTTCTTGAGATTTTAATTGCGCCAAAATCGACAATTTTGCTTGTTCATGCAGCCATTCAGCGAGCGGGAACTGTAACTACCACCTCACATAGGTCCTGTCCGGACACGGTGGCTACCGGAAATACCTCCATAGATTTGGACACTATAGTTCGCCCCTGTGTCCAATATGCCCAAACGAAGAGGAGGACGCGGAGCATGCAGTGTTCTACTGCAGACGCTTTGCAGAAGACAGAGCAAACCTGCCAAGTCCAGAAAATCTTGTTAGTCACATGACACGATCAGAGGGCGAGTGGATGGAGATCTGCTCATTCATAGTATGTGTGCAGAATGCGCTGCGAAGAGCAGAAGCCCTAAGAAGAGCCCAAGAGGCGGCCTCGGAGACTAGAGCATAATCGCTAACCAGCCCCGCGAAGAAATACCTAACGGCAGTACCGTGGGGAGAGTGGTTGAAGTGTGTAAGGTGTGTGTTTAGTACGTAGGCGTATTCCTGGAATCGATTACTCAGGTTTGCGAATCGTGCATGCTAGTAGCACTCGGGCTATTAGTATCTATGAAGATTATACATCCTTGGCGCAACCTAAAAAAAAAAAAAAAAAACCTTGCCATTCAGCCGAAAATGTGCCTCGTCGTTGAAGTTGATTTTTTGGCCAAAATTGGGGTCGGTTTCCAACAGCTTCAGAACCCAATCAACGAATGCGTGGCCCATGGAATGATCAGTAGGCTTCAGTTCTTGAATAATTTTAATTTTGTACGGATACAGGCCCAAGTTATTCGCAAAGTTCATGAAGTAGAAGCACACGAAAGGTCAAGTTCTTGAGAACGACGCGAAACTGACACGTTTTGGTTCTCGCGCATACTCTGTGCCACTGCAGCAATATTTTCGGTCCACGGCGCGTTTCGTTGACGTACTAGTACTGCTCAATCAGCCACTGAACCACATTCCTCGAATTTCTTCATAATTCGTCGGATGGTAAGCTCGGAAGGGCGCTCATTACGACCGTTAATCGTACGTAACGCGCGGAACGTTCGCGAACAAAACTCGATTTTTGATAATCATTTCTATACGATTTTGATGCGTTGTTGAATCGTGTAGCGCTCTATGGTAAAATATCACCATTTTACCATAGAGCGCTACACGATAACAGCAGAATGAAAGCAAAATATATTCAACTACTCGTATGGCCGCAGTCGGCTGTCAAAGTTCTAATGCTCTAAACTGTTTGCGAAAACGGTGTAAGAAAACGAAACCGATATATAACTGCCAGATCAGCGAGGTCGAAAAATACTTCCACCGCAATGAGGAAACTTACTGAAAGTGGTTCATTTGAAGGAGTAGAAGGTAAAAACATCAACTTTAGACTATAAACAAAAGAAAAACATTTGAATGGGCAAAACAGAATCGGACGGATTGGATTCTATGGCCTGATGAATCCAAGTTCATAGTGTTAACTCGAGGAGACGTGTCTTCGTCAGACATTCGGCTTAAGAAAGACCTTCAGATCATCGTTTGATGCCACCATTTAACAACGGTGGTGAGTAAGGTTATGGGCCTGTTTTGCCAGGACTATGTTCAAACCAGTGGGTGCCGTGGCGCAAGTGGTTAGTGTATCGGATCACTGCACATGAAGTTCCAAGTTCGAATCCCAGAAAAACTTCTTTCACGGTCCCACCTTTCGGGAACGTCTGCAAACATCCGAGGGTATTGTTGTCACAAGAAAGCTTCTCAAAACAAATTGCTCTTAGGATACGGCACTTAACTGCAGGTCCCTTCCATTCGTGTGAAAAGTATACGCACACAACACGAGTGGTTACGAGAAGCTAGGCCCAGGCGCTTAAAGAGCTGTTGCGCTAAATATTTCTTTATTTTTGTTGGAACCAGAGTCATTGACGATGATTTCTACTTCAGCAACGGAAAGATCCTAAATACTTCTTCAAGCTATAAAGAAGTTGTTTAAACCAAATGGCGATGGATGAAAAGCTGGGATTTATGAATTGGGCTCCTATGTCACATTATATCAACCCCATCCATTTATTGTGGGATGCACTCGACAGATAAAATGTATCCCATGTCACAGAATGGAGGGGCGATATGACTGGTAAAGAACCAACAGTTCTTAAAACCGAAATTAATTTTTCAATGAGTTCTGTTGAAATTTTGTTTTGTGGTTTCGTATCGTTTTGGAGTGGCCCCATACGGAATTCAGAAGAACAGATCAGATAGAATATGAATTGGTGGTGGTTAAAATCGCTAAAAAAAAGCTTTGAGTTTTGAGTGATGATAATTTCGAAGCACTCCATTTTGAATTTGCTGAATGCATTACATGTTTGACTTTCTTCTACAATACATTCCCAGAACTGTATTCCATAGGTCCGTATATGCTTTAATACTTGTTTTTAAATTAATAATTTGCTATGAACTAATAGAGTGGATGTTCTACCGATTAGCCAATACAGTTTAGATCAAGTTCTTGACGTTTCTTTTTTACGTGAATTTTCTATCGTAGTTTCGCGTCAATTAACATGTTGACCGAGTCTTAGTATGGAATTATATTGTCGTTTACGAACAATGTTCCGGTCTTTTATTTGTAGAATTGATATATACCATTTCAGTTCAATTCTTATTTTCTTATTTTCTCGTCCATGCGTTGATGTGACAGATTCGCCTTTGGAGTTTTTCCGTTGATCCTTGAATAGAATCTCTCACGGATAGCTTAACAGTATCATTTGCAAATCTCGCAATAGTGGTTCCCTCGGTTTGTAATAGGTCATTCGTATAAAGGAGGAAAAGAGTAGGTCCTAAGAGGTTCCCTTGTGCTACACCAGCGTTACTCTTTGCATTGCTTTACTATAAACAGTAGTTAAGTTAAAGACACCCATTAATAAAGTCGGTTGAGCTTTATACCTTATTACAGTTCTTGAAGGTAAAGTGACGGTCCCCAGGGTAAATCAATTATTCTTTGCTGACAATGGAGCCATCATAAGTGGAGATCCTACATCCCTGCAATGAGCACTTGATGTGTGGGTGGACGTTTTGGAAAGAAATGGGTATCCCATAAGCTAAAAAAAAGAAGACAGAGTACTTGTGCTGTGGGTTCTCTGATCCACTCAGGCCTATTCCAGACATTTGTTTCGATGGAACAGTGCTTCCCGAATGCGAAAAGTTCAAATATATGGGATCTATGATCAATAGTAAAGCAACCTGTGATGACAGCAATCATCGCATAAGCGTAGGGTGGATGAAGTGGCGAGAAAACTCCGATATCTTCTGTGACCGAAAAATGTCTATAAGTTGAAAGGAATGCTCTACACCGCAGTTTTGTGTCCAGCGCTCACATACGGTTCACAATGTTGGACGATGTACAAAAAGTATGAGAGTAAATTAACGACAGCTAAGATGAAGATGACAGGAGGAATGACAAAGCTTGGTCGAATAGGTAAGAAGTTCGAAGATGCGTGGAAGCCTTCACGTCAAGGAAACCATCCTACGAAAAATAGAGCGCGACCGGTTCAGCTGGTATTGCCACATTCAAAAAAGAGATCATTTGAACCCTGTTAAAAAGACAATATCAATGAACGTTCCACAGAGATCGCGAGGTAGGAGAGGCAGGTCTATAAACGCCTGGACCACACAAATGCAACGACAGCAGCATTTCATTGGCCTCAGTAGCCGAGTGATCGAAAATCGGGAGCCCTGCCGATATTTTCTGAGGTCAAATAGGCGAATCACACAGGCGGATCAGTAGAAATGCGGTGAAGTGGGAGGGTTATGATCCCTTGTTTTCGGATCATAACCTCGCCGAAATCGGAAGAAATAGAAGATAAGACCAGGTGCCATAAAACTGGACTTTGAGGACTCCTTGGCCCAAAAGGATAAGGACTTTTTCAAAAGAGACATATTTGCTTAAGTGGAACGTTGGAAAAATACCATAGATAGAAATGGAGATTAATTTTTGAAATAGCGTTGTTCAACTTTCCACATGAAAATCGGAAATTGCGTATGTAACGATCTAATATAATATAGAAAAGAAAAATCTGGAAAAAAAAAAATTAGAAAGAAAAAAATCTCGAAACTAAAATCTTGAAAAAAAAAATTTTTTTCAACACCTAAAATTTAGAAAAAAAAAAAAATCCCGAATAACGATGTGTATGTAACCAATTTCGCAGGGAAATGAAAGGATTTTAAAAATCATGACAGTAAATTTCTTTCCGAAATTTAGTCATTTGAGATTTTTGTACTTTCTTGATTTTGTCCCATTCGAGATTTTGCAGAGATTTATGAAATTGATTTTCGAGATTTTTTCTTTCTAGATTTTAGTCGTTCTAGCTAACGTCATGATCCCTATTGCCACACCTCGTTAAAGGCAGCATATCAACGCCACCACTACTGGCGCGTCTCACATTATTGCTCTTAACTTGTCTGTACAACTAAATGCCACTAAAGAGCCTTGTGATAAACCTGACACGTTTATTGGCATTTTCTCCCTGAAACAGCGCGTTTGCATTTTTAATAAGTTTTCCATTAAATTCGATTGAAACTTTCTAATTTTAGTCGGTGCGGTGCGGTTGTGTTCGGCGTTTGACGTCTGTATGTTCGCTGGGATTTCAATTTAATTTACTTTTTTTTCTCGAACCGATTTGTACCAATTTGCTAAATTAATTCAACAGAGTTAGTTGTTACGGTTAGCACAATTTTTTATTTTTTTTTTGTTTAATGGGGTCATTTCGATGGTGTTTGGACGATTCACAGTTGGATTTAATGGGTTTTCTGGTGAGTTAAATGAATGAATGCTAAAATTTCGAATTAAATTGTGGCAATTAATCGAACACACGAAGTGAACAGTTGATGTCCTTGAGAGTATCTTGCACACTATACCTGCCTTCCATCGACTCCACATAACTGGAACCTGCAACTATTTTTATGAATGAAAATAGATTGTTTAGTGTCTGCATTGAGTAGCCTTGAGAGTGGGCAACTCTTGCAATAGCAAGAGAATTAGAATTCTTGGAAATGGCAAGCAAGTATTAGTAGGCTTGCAGGTGAAACTATTTTTGGTTTGAGTGATTTACGCTACAGTGGAGTTGTACCTGATTTACCGGAATGGCGGAGTTATATTTGAAAAAGTTGCTTCAGCTGAAAGCCACACCTAAAATCCGTTTCAGCCGACAAGAAATGCAATAAAGCTTTTAATCGAATTTTGATCAGGATACGTTAAAGTGAGATGTTGACTGGCATAGTGCGTATCTAAAGTGTTTTTCTTAAAATCTTGTTATCTGTTGACCCTAGCAGCTGGCACGATATGTAGAAATAAATTTAGTGTAAAAATACACCCTTGAGGCACTTGCAAATATTGGAAGACATACTACAGACAGGAATTGATCTGAGCGGAGACTTCCTTTTCCAGGATAAGATGGTAACACATCAAGCAGAGTTGGACGCTTTATGCGTGGGCTACAGACTACACCAACATCAGAAATAATATTAACATATATAAGGATACCAACTACATATTATAGGTCTCCCTCATACACGATCTCATCACTTTTGTTTCCAGGCTTGTTGTTTGAAGCCCAGGTTGACCCCGAACTGTAGCAGCATCTAAATAAGTAAGTAATTAGGAAGTTTTCCAGCGGAGGGGTACAGAATCTATGATCCCTTTCGAGAAGGTACTAAATTTGACCACAATCATAGCCAAATTACATTACAAACACATTTCATTACATCCGCTGTATTATGTACAAGCAAATTTGGCAATTTATTTGGCAAAACAAGAAGTGAAATGGGGTTCATTTCTCATTTAAAATGCATTTCCTGTCTAGTGATAAAGTTCGGGCTTTAAATGTTGGTAAACAAATTATTTTGTCTACTTTAGACTTTGAAAGACTATTCGAAATATTTGGCAGTAACTGTGTGTTGTGGCGTAATGCCTAGTATATGCTTAATTAGAAATTTGTTTAAACAAACTTTCTTTAGAGTAAAAATAAGCTATTGCGTGTATATACCATCGCAATTAATACGGGTACGTATCAGGATTATGTTCCAAAATGGAGTGAGGATTTTCAGAAGTAAGACTTTCGTTTTCCTTTATTGAGTATTTTTAATTAATTCTTTCTTTTACAAAATATGCGTCCAGTGTTATTGTTGTTGACACTGTTTCCATGGGGATTAGCCCTGTTATGAAGTGGCGATGGAAATACGAGTATGTACATATATATGTACATAATTAATTAATTATTGAAATTTTTATATCCACCGGTATCCTCTGATATATCTATATATAGATTGAACATGCATCCATATACACATATTGGGCGCAACAGCCCATAAAAACCCTAGGCCTAGCTTCTCGCAACCACTCGTGTTGTGTGCGTTATATTTTTCGCACGAATGGAATAGACATATAGTTTTGTGTCGTATCCGAAAGGACAATTTTTTAGTTTGTGTTTGAGCTTTTTCATGACAACAATACTCTCAAATGTTTGTCAAACGTTCGCGAGAGATGGGACCGTGAAAAAGCCTTTGGTATTTTCTGGGATTCAAAGTTCAATTTAATTTAATTTAATTTAGTTCAAAAGATTGACTGTTGTTCCTAGGTCTCAACAAATGTACAATTTAAGTTACTACCCATATCCATTAGCCAAGTTCTCTATGCATTCTCTAAGTGAGCGTAACGTTAGGTAATTTAAACGTTCTACGTCCCCACCTACAAAGTGGGCGTGGTTTCATACACGAATTGTAGCTAATGCTAATCCCTACACACTTTACTTTTTATCATTTCTATTAAAACTGTTGAAAAAACAACTTTTTTTTTTAAAAAAGTGGGCGGAATGTTTACACTTGTACTGCTTCGGAGCTTAGAATGTTTATAAATATATGTCATATATATCATCGGACCATCTGATCGGGTGATTAACCCGAAAACTCTCCACTTCTGCACATGCACTGTTTCTAATCATAAGTTGAATTACAAGTAGATGTTAAGTTAGTCAATAAACGATCTTTGTGAAGCGTGGACATATCGTCCTTTTTTTTATATGCCTACAACATCGATTTATCGTTGTTCGATTCTATCGAAGTTTTCGAGATACAGAGGCAAAGCATTTAAAGGTTTGACTTTAAGCATGAATTTAGTGTTTTTTTTGTGTTACGCAGGCTAATAGAAAGAAAAATGCTGGTTATAGAGACTTATTTCTAACCGGATTTGGGAACGGGCGCAAAGGACAAAACTGTGCGCTGGTGCCCTGTTGTTATATTTTTTTTTAGATATAAATTCGTGTTGCGAAGTCTACAGACGCATGATTTCGGCTTATATGTAGAAGTAAATCCGAATAACAGAGGCCTTTTCCGCTGGAATAGAAGTAATAGAGGCAAAGAAATTTGTCAAAAGAGTTTTTCAGCAATTCGAGTTACCGGATGTTTGATGTTAAGAATTTGAACCTAACAGAGCGAATATTACGAGATATTACCGATTCAAATAGAAGTGATCAAGGAGCATATTTACTATATTTTGCTTTGGGAATATCTTTAAAATCGCTATGACGTGAATTGTCTGAAGTCTATGACAGGCAGTGGTACCTCCGGAACCGCTAGATATATCGAATGCAATCCGCCTCCCGAACCATAGCAGTGCGGAGGTCTTAGCAGTGACTGCTGCTATTGGGGCAATACCACCAGAACGTATCACCTTCTTTATCGACAGCCAGGCAGCTCTGAAAGCTATTTCTGCTAAAGAAATAAAATCGAAGCTTGTGAAGTTTTGTCGAGAAGAACTCAAAGTTATTGGAACACAACACAAGGTAACGTCCTGCTGGGAAGACTGACGAATTAGCAAGAGGAGACTCGACATCTACATCTGAATAAGCTGATCTCTCTGTGAATATCCCGCCTTGCACACTCAAGAAAGGCGAATACCAAATGGACCTCTATGGAGGCTTACCACCACTTTTAACAAAGGCAGGACCGAGAGACGAAAGACAGGAAATCCCTTTCCACCCGCATCCAGGACAATGGCGGCGTCTTTCAGATAAACCGCAACAAGCGGCTAACGCAGATCTTCACCCAAAATAGATAATGCTTTCTGTCTGGTGGGATATGACCGGTGTTACAACCAAGCGTCACACGTTTGAGGCATTCCAGCGCAGTGATATTTGAACCAAATCCAAATATTCCCACCGTATTGCTCCCATGATGTCAGAGCAAAAGAGTCACATGTTGCGCGCATTCCAGTGCAGTGATATTTGAACTAAAAACCAAATTCAAAATTTCCCACTGCATTATTTCCATAACCACTCAGGCTACGGGAATCCAGGAATACTCCATGCAGGTGAAACCATGGGAACTGCGATCACGCGATTTTTTTTTTTTTATTACGTAGTAGTACCGGCTGAGTAGTGGGTGATTGACGGAAAGTAAAAGAGTCCAGTCACAACATTCAGCGGGTAAACATCGCCGAGGAGATTCTTAGTGCGTGTAAGATATATCGTAAGTATAAACCCCCTAAAGCGAGGTAAAACAAAAAGTTAAGTAGCAACTCAAAAATGCTTACAAAACAAACCAATAATCGTAATTTAAAATCGTTAATTGAAAGCATAACACCGGTGTTGTCCATTTTCTACAGGCAACACCATAACAAAAAGGTATTACAGTCAATAAAAAGGACGATTGAAGGCATGTCTTGGAGAAAAATGGCCAGCATTGGTCAATCGCAGAGGGATACTCTTCTATTAAGACAATGCCAGAATGCGACGGAAGATTCAATAATGACTGAATTTAAAAAAAAAAAAAAATGTATAATTTGCGCGCACCCCTAAAATGTTTTACGCTCTGCGTTGGAAATCATAGACAGAGAGAGAAAGATTGGTGTAGTAGTTTGAAACTCAGATGTTCGTAGGTTTTAGAAAACCTGCAGGGGTGGTGTCCAGATAACTGGGGAGATTTGCTTTGTTATTTTGTCTTTGCTTCTGATTCACAGTATTTTTATCCCGATCACCTGACGTCATATGCATATCATTCATCCAATAGAGCGAACAAATTTTCCAGCCATATGACCAACCTACTGCCAGTGTTATGTCTTCGCAATAGTGTTGACATAAGCTTTCGCAATGATCGAACTGACTGTGTATATATTTCATGAAAAATAAATAAATGCTTGCTGACATCAAGAGCCGAACCATGAACCATTAGCGTGACAATCAATGACGTTACCACTCTACTATCGCCACCCCCCGAAATTTAATAAAGTACACGGAAACTCGCATTATTTGTGAAATGACCTGATATTTCCTACTACAAATGGAAACTACAATTTAACAAGTTTTACTACATCTGCAATTTATTTGGTAAACAATTTACTACGAATTTTAATACATAATTTGAAATCCCATTAAATGCACAATGGGTTGGAAATTCGTTACATTTATATGCGTATCAATTTTGGGTTTTTTTTGTAATATTAACTTGCGTTTAAGAGTTTAACTATTTTAATATAATTGCAATTGAAAGAGTTATTTTTGGTGAAACGATTTGAAATTTAGATCATATCTCTCCGAACTAGTAGTGGAGGATTTTCTGTTAATTTTGCATTCGGTTCTGGTTTCTAGTATTTATTTCAAGTATGTGTTGATTTACTCGGATGGTTTTAATACTAGAGAACTTGAATGGATATGGCAGGTGGCAGTCTTATGCCTAATTTACACTACACCTTGCAGTACAAAAATAAGCTATGCTGATTGCTCTTGAGCTGCCCATGATTTCGGACTCAAACAGCCGTCGATTAGTGGATCCTGAACCCTATTTTGAAGTTACATGGAGTAGTACAAACCTCAAAATAAAACGATGGGAAGCTGGGGTCGAAGGAGCATGAGAAGCGCTCGATCGAGGAGATTGAGAGACTCTATTGCAGGAATAATGTTCGAAAATTTTACCAAAGGGTAAAAAGAACATGCCAGGGTATCAAAGCCAGAACAGAAGCCTGCAGGGACGAAAATGGCAACATAGTAGTGGAATCGCAGTCGGTGCTGAGGATATGGAAGGAACACTTCTGCAGACTGTTAAAGGGCGATGATGACCAATATTCCGCTGTTAGGCAGAATGAGCCATTCAGCAGTGGCGATGGCAGTCAAGATTCCCGTCAACCCGATCAGAATGAAGTGAGGATAGCGATATCTAAACTCAAATCCAACAAAGCTGCTGGAGCCGACGGTCTTGCCGCTGAACTTTTCAACGCGGGAGATGAGTTGGTAAGGAGCATGCACCAGCTCATCTGTAAAATCTGGTCGGACGAAAGTATGCCCAATGAATGGAACCTCACCATCGTTTGCCCGATCCTGAAGAAAGGAGACCCTCTGAACTGCGCCAACTACAGAGGTATAAGTCTCCTCAACATCGCATATAAAATCCTGTCTGCCGTATTATGTGAACGCCTAAAACCGATCGTCAACAACCTGATATATCCTTATCAGTGCGGTTTCAGGCCGGGAAAGTCCACCATTGACCAAATATTCACACTACGGCAGATCTTGGAAAAAACCCATGAATCGAAAATCGATACGCACCACCTCTTTATCATTCATCATTTCAAAGTTGCCTATGACAGCGTGTATAGAGACGAGTTATACAGAGCCATGTCTAGTCTTGGCATCCCTGCCAAGCTCGTCCGTTTGTGCAGAATGACGATGGAGAACTCTCGCTGCTCCATCAAAGTCGGTAAGAACATCACCGAACCGTTCGATGTCAGGAAAGGTCTTAGACAAGGTGACGCGCTATCATGCGATCTCTTTAATATAGTACTTGAGAGAATTGTACGAAACTCACAAGCCAACACCGGAGGTACAATCTTTTACAAGTCTGTACAACTACTCACTTATGCCGATGACATTGACATAATCGGAAGAACTCAGCGGGCCGTCAATGGGGCATTTACGAGTATTGAGATCGAGGCAGCAAAGATGGGTCTAGCGGTCAATGAAAGCAAAATAAAATATATGCTGTCTACAAAAAAGGACACCCGACATCGGCGTCTTGGACAGAACGCCACAATAGACAGATATAATTTTGAGGTAGTAAAGGATTTTGTCTACCTAGGCTCTATGGTGAACTCCGCAAATGACATCAGTAGGGAGATCACACGAAGAATTACTCTTGCCAATCGTTGTTTCTATGGGCTAAAACGGCAATTGAGTAGCAAAGCCCTATCTCGAACTACTAAGGTAACTCTTTATAAGACATTAATCATCCCAGTCCTGCTGTATGGCGCAGAGGCATGGGCTTTGACAAAACCGGATGAGGATGCCCTTGGTTATTTCGAGAGAAAAGTTCTTCGAGCGATCTTCGGTCCCGTCTGCATAGACGGTGAGTGGAGGAGAAGGTACAATGCCGAGCTATACGGCATGTACAAGGACATCGACTTTGCCAGAAGAGTTCACATACAGCGACTAAGATGGCTGGGTCATTTAGAGCGGATGAAGCCCAACGTTCCCGCTAAGAAAGTTTTCGAATCCACCCCGGATGGACGACGCAGTAGAGGACGACCTCGGGGTAGGTGGCGCAAACAAGTGGAGGGGGACCTCAACCAACTTGGCGTGCGCAACTGGAGGCAGCTGTCTCGTAATCGTGCTAGCTGGAGACGTTTGTTGGTTGAGGCCCAGGTCCACCCCGGACCGTAGCGCCATCTAAGTAAGTAAGTAAGTAAGCTGGGGTCGAATCGGTGTATCCGTGGAACGCATGACTGGTCACGTAATTTGTATTGTGCTGTTGGCGTGTCCAGCAACAAAATACATATAAATTATGTGATGAGTCATCCGTTTGCGGATACTGCAATTCGACCCCTGATTGCCATGCAGAGTACTGGGCCAAATCCACCGACCTAAGACAGGCAACAAAAATTCATTAACTTCAATAAATTTAAGGCTAAGAAGCAAAGAAGACTTAAGGACCTTAACATGCTATCTGACTGGACATTACCCAATCAGATACCATCTGCACAAAATGGGAGTAGCAGATACAGACGTATGCCGGCTATGTGGACAACAACAAAGAGACGGCAGAAAATATTCTTTGTGAATGGTCCGTGGCCGCAAGAGAAAGACTTCTCCATCTTAGGCAGGCTATACTGAGCCCTGCAGACATCTGGAACATTGAGCCTTATTGAGGTTTATCAATAGCCTTAACCTTAAGTTCTCGGTTAAACACCGGGCTAGCACAATAGATCTTATAGGTCGCAGTGCGTACAAGGCCCTAATCTAGCATAGTATTATACCTATTCCACAGATGCTACGTACCATAACAGATGTTCGAAAGATCTTAACAGAATGATCACTAGAAACTCCACTTTTTCACGCCCTTCCAGGCAGGTCCTACCAGAGCACACAACTTTCATGTTCACCTGGCAAACGCAAAAGCATCATTCTATCAAAATTCTACTTGTTACAGGAGAAGCAATCTTCGACTCACTTCGGTTCACCCCCCACCGAAATATTTCCAGAAAATTATAATGAAAGAGTGAGTCTTAGCTGTGCTCACATAGGCGAACCCCACAGGCGGATCAGTAGAAATGCGGTGAAGTGAAAGGGTTATGATCACTTGCTTTCGGATCATAACCTCACTGAAACTCACTCACTTCGGTTCACCCCCCACCGAAATATTTCCAGAAAATTATAATGATAGAGTGAGTCTTAGCTGTGCTCACATAGGCGAACCCCACAGGCGGATCAGTAGAAATGCGGTGAAGTGAGAGGGTTATGATCACTTGCTTTCGGATCATAACCTCGCTGAAAAAGGAAGAAGAAGAAGATTCTTAGTTGTGCTCGATGTGGAACATGTTCTTCGACGTAGGGGCAAGCATATAGCATCGATTTCAAGCAACTGTGCCTTATTGATGGTAAAAGCAATGATTAGAGCCAAAGACAACTGGATGGGCTCTAGTGTAAGTGACAGATCTAGAGGGTAGACGTTTGACAGTATACACGGTAACTCATCGGAACATCTTTTTTTATCTGAACTTCATTACAAACAATAAAACAAATAAGACCACGGTGTTCAAAATGCTATTAAATATGCTAATGGTAATTAAGAGCATTCGAACAAGATGTTTTCACCGATTTCGAAACTCTATTCTCTTCAAAAAATTAATCTTTTCTTTTACATCTTACTTAATATAGGGTATGTACTTACCACTGACTAGAATACACCTGAAAGGTAGTACAAACCGAAATGTATCTTTACCTGAAAAGAAAGAAAAAAAAAATATTTACAATTAAAAGAATATACTCGTCCTCCCACATCTTCAACTTCACCCACTCATGAAATAAGCATTAAAAAACCAATTTCACCAAAGGACAGGTATCCAAATATAGAAAGAAAATTTCCCATTGCTACACATCAAAGAAAATTCTACCACAAGACTCATTGTAATTAAAATTTTATAAAATACGCAATTTTCCTCGACCACTTGGCGTCGCGACGAGATGTGACTTAATTCGAGGTGGATCATAAATTCCTCATAAAATATGAATAATTAAATTTTTACAACAACTCACCTATGTGCGTATAAATATCTTTCAGTGGAAATGTCATAAACACTTTTTAAAACTTAACAAAAACAAATGCAAAACAGAGTGGAGGAAGTAAAGCACGACAAGGAAAGAAAAACAACAAAAGAACAAGAAGAACGAACAAGAGATGAAGAAAAACCAACAAGTACGAAGACCCCGCGAGATATTGTCCTAACACACCCGACTTCCCCGAATTGCACTGAATGACTGAATCCGCGGGCTGGTAACCTAGTTTCTTCTTCTTTTTCTTTTTTTGTCATGAGACGGAATCTACGATTTCTATGTGCAATCAGGAGCAACAAACCATTTAAATCAACCACCAACAACATCCCTCTGCAACAGTGAAATTTACCAATTTACGCGCACCGCGAAGCGGGGTGAAAACTCACCGCGCGGTACGCGAAGTTGTTGCATGCTGTGATTCAGGATTCAAGATTCAACAACAAATCAACCCCTGTTCTCTTCAAATCGTGATGTACAACGCACTCCCCTAGTTTGAGTGACTCGCTTTCCTCCTAAAACTACTACGGTCCTATGGAAGACAAGTTATAAATCTTCAAATACGCTCTCTTATCCTTTACACATACACATCCTTGAATGAATCATCGCACAGACAATGAGTGTCGTTTTTTATGTTTGCTCGAAAAAATAAATATAAAAGAACAAAAATAATAAAAAAACTTTATTATTGAAAATCAAGGAAAGATTTTTGAGGACACTCCTT
This sequence comes from Brachypalpus laphriformis, assembly GCA_945910035.1. Taxonomy (NCBI): domain Eukaryota; kingdom Metazoa; phylum Arthropoda; class Insecta; order Diptera; family Syrphidae; genus Brachypalpus; species Brachypalpus laphriformis. The sequence continues at coordinate 42,521,115 of OX246754.1, read as the reverse complement.
TGGAACAAAAGGATCGACACGAAGGAAGTGTTCTCTATCTCACTCATACGGCTGATGGGGTTATCTTTTCCTTATTTTGCTGGGATAGCTTCTTTTTTTTATTTCGCGATTCAAATCGCGTTTTTTCCATTCAAGAATAATGGGGTGCCCCTGATTTTTATTTTTTCCTCGAAATCCTTTACAGGAGACTCGTTTTTTTTTCTCTGAAGAATAATTTGCGTACGGCGAAATGTTTTTGTTTAGCGTTTTTATGCTTAGCAATTGGAATGGAAATGGAAGCAAGTTGTACAACAAGAGGGGTTGCAGGGCAATTGTTCCTGTAACCTATAAAAAAGAATATTTCATTGTAAGGATTTTTTTCTGGTCCATTGTGTAAGTTTACCTTTAGGAATTGGAAGGTAGGTTGCAGGAATAACTTTTATTTTTTAATCTAAATGGGTTCAGATTCGGGTGGTGACAGTATAGCATAGTTGACATTGTTACGGTTAATTGTTAGGAAGATGCTGATAGACATCTTGTTTGGGTTTGGTTGCTACTCGTTCGACATCACAGGATAAGGGTTTTGTTGAACCTGTCGGGGCTAAGCTACTGATTAAATTTGGAACTGGAGAAATTTGTCCAAGTCGGAGGGGTCTTTCAAAAGAATATGTCCCTAGAGCTTGTTCCTCATACTTGTAGAGTTTCGTTTTTGTGAAGCTTAGCGAAAACGTTTTAGTATTAAGATATTAACTGATGAATTATGGTTATGTAACACGGCTACTACCTAAATACCATTGGAAAAAAGTTCATCACACGTCTATGAAAGAAATTTGGGCCTTTTACTCAAGTATAATACTATAAATGAGAGTGAACTCCAGTTTAACAAAGGTATGGAACTCTTGTTGTCTGTACCTCTGATGCAGCAAAACCCTTTCAGTCTTCAAGAAGATGCAATAAAAAAACGGGCATGGTACGACTGGGATTTCGTGAAAGCTAGGAAAAAAATCATTCGCTTACCTACGTTTAGTCAGAGAAACAAGCAGCAGCCTTGCTCAAACGTCCGAAACAGGGGAGGGGCAGATGTGGGGATAGTACGTGATCACCATCTTATGATAGCTACTCTCCAACTACGCACTGCTGCAGTTCGAAGATCCCACGACAACACAAGAATGCCCAGGTTCAACATCGACAGACTTAGTGATCCCTCAGTGCGCCAACAATTAAGGGAGCACTTTTCGCAAGGTGTGGAAGCAATCAGCAGCTCTATGCCCGCAACCATCCAAGACCATTGGTGTGCTGTGAAAAATGTTTTTACATCTGGTACTGAAAGAATTGTCGGTCGATCGCAGGGAAGACATAGGGCGTGGCTATCCGAGGATACCTAGAGACGGATTGACGAACGAAAACAGCTGAAAGCTCGCGTTGCAGCTACCCCAGCAGCAGGGAGAAGCGAGCTAGAGTCCATATATCCCATGAAGATGAGAGAAGTTCAGCGTAGCGTACGACGTGACAAGCGCAACTACATCAATGCTCTGGCTACAGAAGCAGAAGAAGCTGCACGGAGGTGCGACAGCAGGACAGTCTACAGAATCACCAAAGAGCTGACAGGTGGTCGCAGCTCCACCCAACACCCAGTGAAAAACCTAGACGGCTCCTTGCTCATTTCAGATGAGGACCAGCTCAAGAGATGGAAAGAGCATTTTGCTACGGTTTTCAACCGTATATTCGCTAGCAATATGCTCCCAAATCAGACTGAGATGCCCGAGGTGAGAAGTTCCCGAATACGCACCACGACTCCCAGTGAAGATGAGATCATTACCGCGATCAAGGCACTCAAAACCAACAAGGCGGTAGGACTTGACGGTATTCCAGCAGAGCTCTTACGAACAGCACCAACAACATCGGCTGAGCTTCTGCTTCCACTTATAGAGAGAGCTTGGGAAGCTGAGAGCTTTCCTAAAGAGTGGAAAAAGGGAATGATCGTCAAACTTCCTAAGAAAGGAAATTTAATGGAGTGCGGAAACTGGAGGGGTATCTGCGTGCTGCCTGCTGTAGCTAAGATAATAACTAAAATCACCCTGGAGCGAATTAAACAACATCTTGAAGACAAACTCGATGCCGAACAAGCAGGTTTCCGCTCTGGATCCACCTGTGTCGACCACATCAACACCCTGCGGATTATCATCGAACAATGTGTTGAATATGAATCGCCACTCCACCTGCTGTTCATCGATTTTGAGAAGGCGTTCGATAGGTATGGCAGGGGAGGTATTCCCGATAAACTAATTGCTATTATCAAAGCTACATATGAGGGCTCCAAATGTCACGTTCTGCACAGAGGAAGGTTGTCTGAGAAATTTGAGATCCAAAGTGGGGTAAGACAAAGCTGTGTCCTTTCACCAATATTATTCCTATTGGTGATTGGCAATGTGCTTCGTGCAGCTTTGTCGACGGGAAACGGAGGAATTCGATGGACTCCTACATCTCAACTGAAACATCTTGACTACGCGGACGATGTATGCTTACTCTCCCACAGAATTATGGACCTCCACCAAATGACAGCAGATGTGGAGAGGGAGGCAGGCGTCATCGGGCTGAAAATGAATACGGCAAAAACTAAAATTATCAGCCTTGGAACAAACTCATTGTATCAAATATGCCTTGCTGGACAACCGGTAGAAAGAGTAGAGAATTCGAACTGGATATAGCCAACAGGATCGCCAAAGCAAAGTCCGTGTTCGGGATGCTGTCCAAAATATGGCGAAGCAATGCAATGTGTCGGATCACTACGCGTGAGGTTCCAAGTTCGAATCGCAGAAAATACCAAAAAGTTTTTTCACGGTCCCACCTCTCGCGAGCGTCTGAAAAACATCCGAGAGTATTGTTGTCACGAAAAAGCTTCTCAAATCGCCATTCGCATTCGGCATTAAACTGTAGGTCCCTTCCATTCGTGTGAAAAATATAACGCACACAACATGAGTGGTTGCGAAAAGCTACGCCCTGGCACTTTAAAGAGCTGTTACGCCAAATATTTGTATTTGTATTTGTAATGCAATCAGTTTGAACACCAAGATAAGACTGTTCCGCTCCAACGTTGAATCCGTGCCGTTATATGATTGCAGCACGTGGAGAGTGACCACTACTATCACCAAAAAGCTGCAAACGTTCGTTAATATGTCGGTGCCTGCGCAATATCTTAATGATTTTCTGGCCCAATCGTATATCTAACGAACACCTTTACGAGAGAACGGGTCAGGAACCAATAGGCACAACCATCCAACGGCGTAAGTGGCAGTGGATTGGTCACACGTTCCGAAAGGGTGACAGTTCCACAGCGAACCATGCTATGCAATGGAACCCTTTAACTCAGGATGGCAGAAGACCTGGCGGTCCGAGGAGAACATGGCGCAGAACAGTCGAGTAGGAAGCACAGCAGTTGGGGAGAACTGAGGCACATTGCCTGAAACCTACGATGGCGCGTGGGCGTAGTAGAGGCCCTAGGACCCACAAGGGGATACAGGACAAAGTAAGTAAGTAAGATCTACATACATACGTACGTATTAAAATAATTATCTCTCCTTTCGGCTAACGACAATTGCCAATGTTTATAATTGTGAACTACAATACTTTTGCAAAACACAGAACTACTGTATGAAAGTTAAGACACAATTCTTAAATAATAAAATTACTGATGAATTATGTTAGAAATCGAAGTACTCGTACGTTCACTCAAGTAAAACTTCTTTACCGAATGTAGAGCACTTTTGCTCGAGTGCAACGAAAATGCGAACCGGAATGTGTTATGGAATATGTCGTGGAATTGTATAAGGAAAATCAAAGACACATCCTCGAGAGTAGTGATGCACCAAACCAAAAATTTCTCAAACCGAGTTAACCCGACTTGGAATGTAAGCAAACCGGGTTGGCTAACTCGGGTTGTAACAAAATTATGCCACCGTCACATAAGAAACAAAACGGAACCGAATACGAATTCAAAATAGACATTGAATCAGTTTGCAACACCGTTTAACTTGGTATGTATACGCTCGATTGACTTGATTCGATGCAACACACACCAAAACAGCGCATACAAAAAAAAAAAAAAAATAACACAACTATTTGAAAAAAAACCAACAATGAGAGAAAACACGAACAAGTAGTTTAGGTGCCACCGTCTTATGAAAAACCGAACCGAAACCGAATTCCAAATAGGTATGGAATCAGGCAGTGCAGCTTACCATACGGGTACATTCATGTGTTAGTGCATTGTGTTTACTTATCCTAACCAACTCAAACTGAATTGTGTGTTCAACTTGGTTTAACGTTGTTTTAGCATTAAATTATTCGGTTCGTTCCATTGGGTTTGCAAACTCGGTTTGATATACATAAATGTAATTCGGTTCAACTCGGTGCAGCTGTAACTCGTTTTGAACCGGTTTATGAACTCGAGACTCGACACATCACTGCTCGAGAGTAATGAAAATGCGAACGGAAATGTGTCATGCAAATACGTAACAGAAGTGTTTACAGGAATGCACAGAGGTAACTTACTTTAACCCACAGCTTACACGTTGGGGACAATTTAGTGCGGCTTCCACGACGTGTCATGATTGCCGTGCCATCAGGTAAGCCACCCCTCGGTAGGCCTTGAAATAGATGGTTGGATCAAGTCCGACATCTCTCCTGGAGCCAATTAGGGAAATTGAAATTGCGTTTCGGAAATATGTAACGAAAATGTGAAACGCCCCTTTTTTCTCAAGAATGAATTACGATTTTGATCAAATTTGGTATTTTATGAAGATTGGTTTTGATGCTTGTTACGATAACTATACGTAACGGTTCTGAAAGGAGATTTCAATGCCAAAGTAGGAAATGACGCCACTAAACTTAAAATGTGATGAGATTCCATGGACTCAGAGAGTGCAATGACTATAGCGATCAGCCTTCAGTCCAATCTATAAAACGTATCAGAGAATTATTGACAACTTGGCCAGTCAGGAGTTTCTATCCAGATCTTTGTATCAAGCATGCAACATACATAGATATAGCACATGGTAACCATCTTATGGCAGTGTACTTCTTCTTCTTCCTTTTATCAGCGAGGCTATGATCCGAAAACAAGGGATCACAGCCCTCCCACTTCACTGCATTTCTACTGATCCGCCTGTTGGGTTCGCCTATTTGACCTCAGAATATATCGGCAGGCCTGCCGATTTTGGATCACTCGGTTACTGAGGCCAATGAAATGCCGATGTCGTCGCATTTGTCTGATCCAGGCGTTTATAGGCCTGCCTTTCCTACATCGCGATGTCTTTGGAACGTGCATAGATATTGCCTTTTTAACAGGGTTCAAATGATCTCTTCTTTGAACGTGGCAATACCAGCTGAGCCGGTCGCGCTCTAATTTGTGTACGATGGTTTCCTTGATGTGAAAGCTTCCACGGATCTTCGAACTTCTTATTCGATCAAGCTTGGTCACTCCTGCTGTCATGCGAAGCATCTTCATCTCAGCTGCCGTTAATTTACTCTCATACTTTTTGTACATCGTCCAACATTGTGAACCGTATGTGAGCGCTGGACGTACAACTGCGGTGTAGAGCCTTCCTTTCAACTTAGGGGGCATTTTTCTGTCACAGAAGATAGCGGAATTTTCTCGCCACTTCATCCACCCTACGCTTACACGATGATTGATGTCGTCATCACAAGTTGCTTTGCTATTGATCATAGAACCCAGATATTTGAACTTTTCGCACTTGGGAAGCACTGTTCCATTCAAATAAATGTCTGGAATAGGCCTGAGTGGATCAGAGAACGGGCAGCACAAGTACTCTGTCTTTTTTGAACTAATGCGATACCCATTTCCCTCCAAAACGTCCACCCACACATCAAGTGCTCGTTGCAGGGATGTAGGATCCTCACTTATGATGGCTCCATCGTCAGCAAAGAATAACTGATGTACCTTGGGGTCCATCACTTTACCTTCAAGCAGATAATCAAGGACTGTAATAAAGAGCAAAGGACTTAAAACGCTTCCCTGGTGCACCCCGCCTTTGATTGGGAACTCTTCGGTTACTCCAGCGGGACATCTTACTCTTGTCTCTGCTCTTTCGTACATGTCCATGATCATCTGTACATAGGTTTCTGGAACCCCTCGATGTCTTAGCGCCACCCATATCAGATCTCGTGGTTGTCTGTCGAATGCCTTTTCAAAGTCAACCAATACAATATGCAAATCCCTTAAGGAATCACGATGTTTTTCCATTATGATCCTTATACTTTGGATTGCATCTGTGGTTGATTTACCCGAGACAAACCCGCACTGATCATCAGATAGCCGTATTATTTTTCGCAGTCGGCCACCTAATACCCGCTCAACGATCTTCATGGTGTGTGACATCAGCTTGATCGAACGGTAGTTATCACAGTTTCGCGTATCACCCTTCCCTTTGTATACAGGGAGGAGGTAACTTTCCCTCCATTGATTCGGCATTGGATCACCTCTCACGAATTTGGAGATAAGAATTCTGAGCCATCTGAACCCGATGTCTCCCATCTTATTCCAGAACTCAGAGGGTATTTCGTCTGGCCCAACCGCTTTTCGTTTTTTGGAGTATTTGACCGCCTCACTAACTTCTTCGACTGTAATGTCGGCTATTTATTCACAGTTAGGGGTGGCTCTTGGAAAGTATAGCCGGGGAAACTGTTCATTTAAAAGCTCTTCACAATACTGTCGCCACCTCTGCAGAATTTTGTCGTCATCCACAAGAAGCTGGCCATGAGCATTGCTAATGAACTTTGGCGAACGAATCTCCTGAGCATTGTTCCTTCTTTGGGCGGCTATTTTGAAGATAGTGGCGCTCTTGTTCATATTGTGTCTTCGCAGCTCCTGGATAGCCTGGTTTGCATCAGCAACCGGGGAAAATATTTTCTCCAGCTCCCGATACAGGCCCTCCGTACTCTCTGCTTGAAGCTGGGCGCACTTCTTCTTCGCTTTTTTCTTGCAGCATCTGTATTCCATTTCGAGGCGAGCTTTTTCGTCATTATTATTAGAGGGGCACTTTGACCAAGCTTTGAAAGCCGCTTTCTTCTCATTTATCAGCATCTTAGCTTCATCACTCCACCACCATGTTTCTTTGGCGTGTTGATGGTGGCCTTTTGAAGCTCCTAGCAGTGATTTGGCCTTATTTAAGCAAGTTCGCTGTAGGGAATCCCACATATTTTGTGCTCTGCACTCTTCATCCTCAGCTCCGTTGATGGTGTGAGAGAGGTAATTTTTCATTACGAAAACAAAAGCTTCGCCTTTTTCTTTGTCCAGATTGTACCACTTGATTTTCTCAGAGACCCTTGTTTGTTTGCCTTTCTTCGGTGTTTTCATAAAAATTTCTGTTATGGCAGTGTACATGCTTAGATATCACCTAGATTAGGTTGGCTAGATCTCATTTTGAACTACACCTCTTTCCTTGGAGTCCTCCTGCGAAAAATGGAACATTTTGTACCAACTTAAGCAAATTAAAAAATGTCTGAATTGATTCAATACCGTAGAATTTGTCATTTAAAAGTTTGTTTGTTTTTATTGCCGACTCGATTATCGGTAATAAAAAGGATTTATTGGAACTATAAATTAGGTTAGTATGTGAGTGGAAAAATAAACGATTAAAAAAGAAAAAAGATAATTAAAAGAACATTTATCGATATTTCATCGTTTATCGTAAAGGGAAAGGCATAACAACCAAATGTCAAAAAACTGTCAAAGTAGATCTATTCACAGTAATTAGTACGTTATTCACAATGACATAAGACTTTGTTCATTGGAGTTACAAAATTAAAATCAATAGACAAAATCGACAACTATCGAGTCAAAACCGACTTATTTCTGATCGATAATCGCTTTTGGGGGTTCCATGTCAGTTACGGTACAGATCTTAATGATAAATGAGTGTGGATCTCTTTAATTTCGACGAAATCTGCTGCCGGAATTGGACTATTTGAGGGCAAACTAGTTGCACCTAATCGTCTATTGAAAAGTAAACGAATACTAGTATTAGGAGGTTTCGAGACAAATACTTTGTGAAGTACTTAGTAGTTTCAATTTCCTCAAATGACACACATACATATATAGTAACATTATTATGATTTCCACTCAGTTTTTAAGAATGACCATACTGTACTTTCTCCCCGTACTACTACTACGGAAAAACTGCTGGCGCCCGTCAGAAAGATAAATCGCCTGTTCTGCCATTCATCTGAGTGCACAAGGAAACTTCTTGTCATGATTTGTGATAGATAAACATCTAAATTGTACATATCTGACATTAATTTATCTATTCAAGTTTAGTCTGTCGACATCGTCTCACACGTACAAAACGTCCTTCTTTTTATAAACCCACTGACACCAAGGCAACTTCCCATAGCAGCCGCATTGGATCGATATTTTCTGTTCTCTGTATCTCAACGAATCAGTGGATACACGCAGAAAGAGCAGAATAAGTGAAAGTGAAAATCGATAAAAAAAAAAGCGAAAGTTATCCAGATAAAGATGACTGGCTGATTTGCCACCCACCCACGCCTACGTCATGGCCATCGAGGTCGCCACCACCGCCGCTACCACTGCCGGCGACACCGACGAAGACGCCAAAAAAGCACATGAAAACAAAAATCCTGAAAAGACGCGCCCAGGTTGATATTTGTATGGTATATAAAAGCCTCTTATCCTTATTTACAAAGTTCCTTGGTATAACTTGTGTGGCAAGACGTGTTGGCGTGGTTGCTTTGAGCATGCGCCAGAAAGAAGACGACAAAAAAAGGACGCACATCCCAATACCAAAACAAAACGTTCGACAATGTTTGTAAACAATTTGTACGCATAGCTAGCTTCTTAATGGGATAAAGGACGAGAAAAATATGCCGTAAGAGAGGTAAGACAGGAGAAAGTGTGTAGGAGCAACACTCCGGGAAATTTCATCACAATGCCAACGAGATGGGCGGGTGGTGGATGTGTCGGTGTAATTAAATGTCTGGGCGGATGAAAAAGTTTGCTGAAACTTTCTCCAGCTGTTGGGGTGGGTTCAAGGCAAACAAGAGGAGCAAAACAAAAATGAGTTTCATAAGGTCTCCATAGGGAGGAGTAGGGAGATTCTCTAGAAATTTGTCATTTCCAAGGATATTCGTAATTTATATCGCAAAAATTGTTCTATGGCGGTGTAGGCGACTGCACATGAACTCTTGACAGCAGGAGTGGAGAACGTTTTATGGTTTTTTGATGAGTTTCAACAATATAGAGTTTCCTGAGTTGATATTGCTTGCGAAACTCAAATTAAAATCAAGATATTTTGACCTTTCTTGCCAGGCTTTTTTAGAGAGGATTAATGAATTTCAGATTCATAAGTAGGATGCTTGAGATTGGTGTCACGTTTTAAGAATGAGCCGGTGAGAATAAGTCGATAAAAAAGTAGCAATATACCTCTCCGCAAACTTTATACTGAAAGCAATGAAGTTTACATCAAGTTCATTGAAGTTTCTATACAGCTTTCAAGATGAAGTGTTGTCGTGGCTAGTACGCGGTGCTTACGTCTCTATATTCACAAGGGAGCATGGCTCTCTTTTGATCGAAAAACCGCCAACCCAATTGAGCACGTTGCGATTGACGCAAGGCACTCTTCCAGTATTCTTTGTGTCCGGACTTTCCGAGAAGCCAACGTGGACTCGGGTCGTTACCTAGTTGTAGCCAAGGTACGGATGCGGATATTCAGAACGGAGAAATAAACTAAATAGTGTGAGGAAGTTTGACGTCGGACGGTTACAATCGCAAGAGACCGCCAGAGCTTTTACCGATCGAGCGTCTTTTAATCTCAATCTAAGTCCTATTAGATTTCCCTTAGGGAAAAGTTGGGGAGAATTCAGACACATTGCCAGAAACCGTACACGATGGCGCGTAGGCGTAGTAGAGGCCCTAGGACCCACAAGGGGATACAGGACATAAGTAAGTAAGTAAGTCCTATGCCGCCAGCAGCAAATGTGGAAGACCAATGGCAGTGTTGCCAACAAGTCATTAGAGATGCCGCTTCTGATGTACTGGGTTTCTTTCGGCCACCACAACGAAACCCCTAGTTTGACAAGGAATGACGGCAAGTACATGCAGCAAAACAAGAGGCAAACAAATGGGCGCTTCATAGGAGTAGAGCTGCTCGCGAGCTCTACGAGCGGAGAAAAAAAGAGGAACACAGACTTCTCAGAAAGAAGAAAAAGGAGCATGAGAACTATTGCAGAATGATGTTCCGAAATTTTACCAAAAGGTAAAAAAAACATGCCAGGGTTCCAAAGCAGAACAGAAGCCCTGCAGGGACGAAAATGGTAATATAATAGTAGAATCGCAGTCGGTGTTGAGGATATAGAAGGAACACTTCCGCAGACTGCTAAACGCCGACGATGAAGAATATATTGGGCGTTTGCGAGTATTGAGACGGAGGCAGCAAAGATGGGTTTAGCCGTCAATGATGGCAAAACAAAATAGATGTTGCGTACAAAAAAGGACACCGGCGTCTTAAACAGAATGCTATAATAGACAAATACAATTTTGAGGTAGGAAAGGACTTTGTGGGCGCGCGCCGTGGCGTATGTGGTTAGTGTGTCGGAGGTTCCAAGTTCGAATCTCATAAAACACCAACAAGTTTTTTTCACGGTCCCACCTTTCGCGAACGTCTGATAAACATCCGAAAGTATTGTTGTCACGAAAAATCTTCTCAAATCGCCGTTCGGATACGACACCAAACTGTAGGTCCCTTCCATTCGTGTGAAAAATAAAACGCACACAACATGAGTGGTTGCGAGACGCTAGGCCCTGGCACTTAAAGAGTTGTTGCGCCAAATATTTATTTATCTTTTATTTTAAGGACTTTATCTACCTAGGCTCTACAGTGAGCAAATGACACCAATGGGAAGTTCAAATGAAAAATTACTCTTGCCAATCGTTTTTAACAAAGCCGTATCTCGAACTACTACGATAACTCTTTATAAGACACTAATCATCAAATCATGTTGCATGGCGCAAAGGCATGGACTTTGTCAAAATCGGATGATGATAACCTTGGTTACTTTGAGAGAAAAGTTCTTCGAGTGATCTTTGGTCCCATCTGCATAGACGGCGAGTGGAGAAGAACGTACAATGCCGAACTATACGGCCTGTACAAGGACATCCACTTAACCAGAAGAGTTCACATACAGCGACTAATATGGCTGGGTTATTAAGAGCGAATGGAGCTCAACGTTCCAGCTAAGAAAGTCTTCGAATCCACCCCGGATGGACGGCGCAGTAGAGGAGAACCTCGCGATAGGTAGCGCAAACAAGTGGAGGGGGACCTTAACCAACCTGGCGTGCGCAACTAGAGGCAGCTGGCTCGTAACCGGGCTGGCTGGAGAGATTAATTGGTTGAGGCCCAGGTTCACCCCGGACTGTAGCGCCACCTAAGTAAGTAAAGAAGTCGTGGTGTTTGAGACGTGTGTGAAGTACAATCGGATTCTACTGCTTCGAATCGACAAAGTACTTTGTAGAACACCACTCAGTGTTACCACCAGAAACCGTCCTCGGAGACCATTTCAAATTTGAAAATCCTCGAACATCCTAATCGTAAGCAATCTGTTACATTTCACACCTTTGTTTGTGCTGTCCTTTCTGATGGGCCATGTCTGACGACTGTCTGTGCTAACGCGCAGGCGGCGCTAGACATGATCGATGAATGGTGCACTAAGAGTGGGCTTTCGGTAAATCCTTTTAAAACTGAGATTGTTCTCTTGACGAGAAGGAGGATTCTGACCGGTCTGACTGAGCTAGTGCTAAAAGGCATCTCTATCCGCATTTCCAATGAAACCAAATATCTAGGAGTGATTCTAGATAAAAAATTTCACAGGTCTAAACACGTCGAGTCGAGTCGAACACTTCCAAGGCGCTCTGAATTTTCTGGCAGTGTAAGTGTACTTTTAGCAAAACATGGGGCTTATCACCGAATAAGGTTCTCTGGATCCATACGGCTATGATAAAACCATTCTTCGCATATGCGTCGGTTGTTTGGTGGAAGGGGCTCTCGCGTAAATATGTGGTTGCCTTTTGCGTCAAACTCCACAGAAGGGCTTATCTTGGCTGCACGGGAGCTTTTCCGAGTACGCCTGGCTCTGCTCTATATGCATCCTCTTGATACTTATATCATGGGCTGCACTATCAAAGCCATTTTTATCAAAGCCCGTTTTTGGTATGCTCCACACTGGAAATTTGATGAACTTGTGCGACACTTATCATACGACTCCGGTCTCATGGATATGCCACCTGATGCAATGACACCAGAACTTCGGCTAATACGCAGATTCAGAGTCGACTTTGCTCGTGTTCAGGACTGGCTTCGACCAGAGTCTGAGCCAACAATGCAATGCAGTCGTATTTCCACGGACGGCTCCAAAACCAATCAAGGGTCTAACGCTGGTTCTCGTATGTGTCTGTTTACCAATCGGAAACTTATGCAATCCTAATGGCCATGAATTATGTTGTGAAGAACAGGTGGAAGGACGGTAGTATTTTCGTCTGTAGTGTCAGTCAGGCTGCGCTTAAGGCCTTGCCTAATCCTTTACCCTGTTCCAAAATAGTTCATGAAACCAAAAAAACTCTTTGAACTTGGTCGCAAGGCTGAATTCTCTGTCTTTTATCTGGGTTCCAAATCACACTGGGATCATGGGGAAGGAGATTTCTGATTAGATTGGTAGATAAGGCTCAGTGAAGGCTTTCTCAGCTCCCGAACCCGCGTTGGTTCTCCCTGCGTCCTTGGTAAGAGCTTCCATTGACCATTGGGTGTCTCGCGAACACGATTGTGTGTGGCATGACTCTCCAGGACTAGGTTGACTAAACGAATGCTGCCGGACGTCTATAAGAAATCAGCGGCATTCTTGCTATCTCTCAGCAGAAAAGACTGTAGAAAACTTATTGGTGTCTTGACAGGTCACTTCGCTTTCTCCAAGCACCCTAACGTGCTGGGCTTAAGTGACACTACAATCTGCGACGCTTGTGGAGAAAGCGACGATGCAGCGAGCATTATCTCTGCAAGTATCCGACCTTTGCTCGTATCAGGCAGGTGTGGTGAGTGCTGGTACTGGTAGCTCCTCATCACTGAAGTGCTTGCTTGGCTTCTTCTTAGAAAGACAAGAAAATTCGAATAAAATAGGTAAACCAGGGGTTTGCTCTCTGGTAGTACAATGGACCAGTTGCGTCTGAGGGCTCCAGCCGTTTTCTATCCCGACAAAAAAAAACAGCAGAGAACCGTCCAAACACCTATGCTATGTACTTTCTGCTACTTGTGTTTGTTCAGTCAGTGCTTTATGTATTTTACTCTGCACACAACGCTGGACTTCACTCATCTTCGTACAGTACTCGGACTCAAGGTCGCTTCTATTCGATGCGTGGGTGGCTGCAATGAAAATTTGCTTTTTGCTCTAAGATCTTTCTGTACCGCAGTTCTGTTGGATCTTTGTTTATTTTATACAAAATTCTACAATCTATCGATCAGAGAATTCTTTGAAGACTGGTCATTGAACTACATATACTAATATATCTCGAATGTGAACTATGGTAATATCTATTATCTGCTGCCTAAGCCGCGAATGCAACTAGCGCTTTCTCCAGCATTGAATCAGAAGCAACATAAATTGGTTTTATTACATGTGATGATCAAACGAATATAGAGCCACCGAACAATAGTTCACAAAGCAAATGCTTTGTGCAGAACGTCACGATGGGCAGACATAGCTATATTTGCCAAGCTTTTCGAGGAAAACATCTAAATTGTTTCCAGTTTACTGCCACGTTTTTCGAATCATTAGCTTCCGTCCAACGTCACCTCAAAACACAAATCACCGCCAATCAACAGCGCGAATAAAAAATAACAATCTCATCTTCAATTTTCTCTGAAAGCAACATTGTCTGTTTCAGTTAAACCGTCCACGACCATTCAACTTCCTCTCGAAACACATGCGACAAAGAAAGAGAAAAAATATATTTATTAACGTCATCGTAAGCATGATCGCATTCTGCCAAAACAGCCACACACATGGATCACGATCACAACAATGACAGATCACCCACCCACACACAATGTTAAGTCTTATCACTTGTCAAACAGAATTGTGCACACCTTTATATGATGACAAGACAAGACACAACCAAAACAAACACCACCTAAAGATAATGAAAAATTAATTATGAAAATAAAGGTAATGGCAACGCGTGGAAACAAAATGGAAAACAACACATAAAGGTTATGTTACATGCTGATAAAAGTTTATTGTCAAGGTGAATGACGCTTAATGAGTTCTCAGCAGACAGACAGTGTAATCGAGCTTTAAAATTGTCGCTTAAATTTGAAACTATGGTTGTATTCAGCAGCTGTTGTTAAGCTTTCCACTTTAAGCACAGCTATCAAACATCTCATCTTGTTTAGGGCTGTGTGTTAGTGCTGACAAACACCCAACCATTTTAGATACGGATTTTCGGTATAAATTTGCTCATGGCAAACCTACGAAAAAAAAAGCCGCGCGCTTGCCGGGTTAATGTACTTTCAATGTCGATGGGGTTAAATAATAGAGAAGCACCAGAAATATTCTGAAAATGGCGAAAAATAAATAAAATAAAAACCAATCAATCGAGCAGAAGCAAATGGGGAACAAAATTCGATAAATAAATTCTAGATGGGCTTGAAATAGTAGGAGACGGCCTGAACCGGGGCAATGTGGTCAGAAAAAGAGGTACTGTCGGTCGGCATCCATTCGTAAACACAACAAACCAGAGTCATGTGCCAAGGAAATGAAATCATATGTTCGTTTTGTTTCAAGGTCTTTCGCCTTCATTTGCCAGAGTTGGGGTGTGCTGCTCTGGCTCTTAGGTGATTTACCAGCAAATGGTCTGGCCATACAATGAGAGAAATACAGTAAACGAAGCCGAATTGAAATATTTCATGAGTGTGGCATACAAAATTGAAAATTCCAGAAGAATAAGCAGAATTTTGAAAATTAATGAAAATAGCTGATTAGCTAATTTTATTGACTGGTTGGCTTGAGTTTTTTTTTTGTACATAGATGACACACTTTGCTTTATGATTTAATAAAAATGTTGGCTGGCGAAAAAGGAAGTAGCAAATAATACATGACAGGGAATTTGGGTCGCGATTCGTTGGCCTGCCGAACTTATCAAGGCAGCTGGTGATGAATTGGTAGAGAGCAATCATAAACTCATCTCTAAGACTTGGTCAGACGAATGTATGTCCGATGAATGGAACGTCAGCATCGTTTGCCCGATCCACAAGAAAGGAGACCCCCTCAACTGCGCCAATTATAGAGGCATCAGTCTCCTCGTCGCATACAATATATCGCAAAAACCCAAAAATTCCAAATCGATACCCACCATCTCTTTATCGATTTCAAGACCGCCTATGACAGCATCTATAGAGACATGTCTAGTTTTAACGTCACTGCGAAACTTGTCCGTCTGTGCAGGATGAGGATGGAGAACGCTCGCAGCTCCATCAAGGTCGGTAATGACCTCACCGAGACCATTGATGTCAAAAAAGGTTTTAGAAAAGGTGAGGCGCTGTCATGTGACTTCTTTGGTATTGTACTTGAAAGCAGTGAAGTGGTGAGAAAACTCCGCTATCTTCTGGGGCCGATAAATGCCCCTTAAGTTGAAAGGAAGGCTCCACACCGCAGTTGTACATCCAGCGCTCACATACGGTTCACAATCTTCGACGATGTACAAAAAGTATGAGTGTAAATTAACGGCAGCTGAGATGAAGATGCTTCGCATGACATCAGGACAGCTAAGCTGGTATTGCCACGTTCAAAGAAGAGATCATTTGAACCCTGCTAAAAAGGCAATATCAGTGAACGTTCCAAAGATATCGCGAGGCAGGGGAGACAGGCCTATAAACGCCTTGAGCACGCAAATGTAACGACACTAGCATTTGATTGGTCTCAGTAACCCAGTGATCCAAAATTCGGAGGCGTGCCGGTATTTCCTGAGGTCAAATAGGCGAACCCCACAGGCGGATCAGTAGAAATGCAGTAAAGTTGGAGGGTAATGAAACCTTGTTTTGGGATCAAGACCTCGCCGAAATAGGAAGAAGAAGAACGCAATGACTAATTTATACCACTACTTACATAGTTCCTTTAACCCCTCGTGGGGCATAGGATGTCAACCACGCCTGTGCGCCATCGCGTTCGAAGTTCTGCAACGCGTTTGAGCTGCCTCCAACTCATTCCTAAAGAGCTCGATTCCTCCTCAACTGTTCTACGCCCCGTTTGCCTAGGACGCCCCGCTATTCTGCCTGCCTGGGCGAGCGGATTCCACTGCATAGCGTATTTCGCAATGGAGTTGTCTTCGCGCCGTAGGGTGTGTCCAATCCATTGCCACTTTCTTCTACGTATAGTAATGCTTATAGGTTCTTGGCCCGTTCTCAGATATAGTTGTTCGTTGGAGATGCGGTTAGGCCAAAAAAATCCTCAAGATGATTCCTAAGCGTTTGTTTACGAAGACTTGCAGCTTGCGTGTGTTAATGGTGTCCACCTTCCAAGTTCTGCACCCATAAAGCAGCACTGATTCTACGTTAGAGTGGAACAGTCGTACCTTGGTTCTTAACCTGATAACATTACTTCTCCAGATTTTGGATAGCATTCCGAACGCAGCTTTAGCCTTCCCGATTCTGCTGCACACATCCAGTTCGGTGCCACCGCGATTAGTCAGTGTCGTCTCGACTAAT
Organism: Brachypalpus laphriformis; assembly: GCA_945910035.1. NCBI lineage: Eukaryota > Metazoa > Arthropoda > Insecta > Diptera > Syrphidae > Brachypalpus > Brachypalpus laphriformis. Next base: position 42,504,352 of record OX246754.1, on the reverse strand, counting down.
CGCGGTGGCGAAAGTTATCAACTTTCTCGACTTCCTGTCCGGCAATGTTAAGTTGAGCGCGGGTATTAGAAGTGCTCAGGCTTTTGTTTTAGCTGTGTTTATTTTTAGCCCCACTTTGTTTGCCTCAGCTTCTAGATTTTGGGCCATCAAATGAAGATCCATTATCCGATGTGAAAGAAGACAAACATCGTCAGCGTAATCTAGGTGTTTAAGGTAAGATGTCATCGTCCAACGAATTCCATAATTAGCTGACTAATGACTAATTTATGCATTTCACGAATCTTTTAATCGGTGTTCAAAGATTTTTAACAAATACTATACTTGTTTAGTCTAAACATTAGCAGAGACAGCTTCAAATAAATATCTTACATATTAAACTTTTGTTTAAATTTTTTTTTATTCCTAAGTAATGCAAGTAAGTACGGTACGCGTTAAAAATAGACATTTCGTCTATATATTGTCCACTGCGATGTAAACTTGAAGAAAGTGATTTCACAAACATCTTCAACTTCCTTAAACCAAATTTTATTATTGGTGGCGACTTCAACGCGAAACACACCTTCTGGGGCTCAAGGTACGCCTCTCAGAAAGGTAGAAAGCTTTATAATGCGGGAATGCAATTCACTTGTGATTTTTACTCGACGGGTAAACCAACATATTGGCCGACTGATAGAAATAAGATACCAGATCTGATCGATTTCTTTGTTGTTAAAGGAATATCTGGCAACTGTATAAAAGTTGAAGAAAGCTTTGATCTCTCCTCTGATCATTCTCGAATCATTATGACGATAAGCGAAGCTCTGATTAAAAAAGTAGGACCGGCCAGATTAACCGGCGCGAAAACTAATTGGGATGGCTTTTAAAAAGATATTGAAGCAAATATTGAGCTGAGCGTATCACTTAAAACACTCTATGAACTTGAAGTTGAAGTAGATCGCTTCGTCGAAATCTTACAGGATGCCGCGTGGAAGAATACTCCCAAACCAAAGAGAACCCCGGCCAGTTACATTCAAACTTATCCGCAGGAAATAAAAGAGATGATTAAGGAAAAGAGAAAAGCGCGTAAAAGATGGCAATAAACTCGGGCTCCGCAAGCTCCGCATAAAGCACATCTTAACCGTTTGTGCAACTCACTAAAAAGATCTATTAAAGACCTTAAGAATAATGAAATACAAACTTACCTAGAAAGCTTAACGGCAGAAAAAGATTCTAACTATTCGCTTTGGAAGGCTATAAAAGGTATTAAAAAACCTCAAATTCAAGCCGCGCCAATTAGGAAAAATCAAGACGAATGGGCCAGGCATGAATAAGAGAAAGCGCAAGTTTTTGCCGCCCACCTGGAAGAAACTTTCAAACCGTTTGATGGACAAGCTCTTATTGAAAATATAAATACGTCGTATATAGACAATAGCGTAATAAGAAATGCAACACTTACCGAACTTAAGGAAGAAATAAAGAAACTTAAACCTAAGAAAGCTCCTGGATACGACCTAATTACGGGAGAGGTTCTTAAAGCACTACCAAGAAAAGCTCTAATTAAGCTTCTGTTCATTATAAACGCCGCGATTAGACTAGAATATGTTCCCAGTCAATGGAAAGTCGCCGAAGTTATAATGGTCCTTAAGCCTGGAAAGCCGCCGAATGAAAAAACGTCTTATAGACCGATTTCGCTTCTTCCAATTATATCCAAAGTGTTCGAGAGAATATTGGTTTTGGCGAATACAGCCGGTAATAGAAGAAGGGCATCTCATCCCGGATCATCAATTCGGATTCAGAAGTAAGCATTCTACAGTTGAACAAGTACATCGAATAACACATGTAATCGAAAAATCACTTGAAGAAAAAAAGACTTGTTCAAGCGTATTCCTTGACGTTTCTCAAGCCTTTGACAGGGTCTGGCACGAAGGCTTAAAGTTTAAATTACGACAAGTTCTGCCAGAGCACCTATATAATATTTTGAAGAACTACCTTACGCGTCAAATGTGGAAACGAATATTCTGATTTTAAGGAAATAATGGCTGGGGTGCCGCAAGGAAGCGTTCTTGGTCCAGTCTTATATCTATTATACACTCGTGATATACCGCAAGTAGAAGGCACTGAGCTAGCTACATTTGCCGACGACACTGCTATCTTGACGGTAGGTAAAACGGTCGAAGATACTACAGAAAAACTGCAAGAAGCTTTGGATAGAGTAAATGAATGGACAAAGGTTTGGCGAATCGCACTCAACGAGATCAAATCTGTTCATGTAAATTTGACTTATAGGAAAATGAATAATTTGCCGATCTTTTCAAACTCGGTTCAAATCCCGTTTGCAAACGAGGCTAAGTATCTTGGAATGACACTTGATACAAAGCTGAAATGGAAAACGCACGTAAAGAAAAAACGCAAAGAATTAGATAATAAATATAGAGAAATGTATTGGTTACTTGGAAAATATTCCAAGCTTAATATATATAACAAACTGCTTTTATATAAGCAGGTGCTAAAGCCTGTATGTACATATGGTATACAACTCTGGGGTTGTACCAAAATAAGTAACATTGAAATTTTACAATCTTTTGAGAACAAAGTGCTAAGGGGTATTGTTAATGCGCTATGGTATATCCGAAATAGCGATATCCACAGAGATCTTGGCATTAAAACAATCGAAGACGAAATCAAAAACTACGCGAGAAAGCATAAAAGTCGACTAGAAAGTCACGCTAATATAACAGTCCTCCAAGTTTTGGATGAAAGAAATTTACTTCGCCGTCTACAAAGAATCAAACCTTTAGACTTAGCGCGTTAAGTAACCGCGTTTAAACTGCGGAGCTAGCAGGAACTTCTAATGGGAAGGTACCTGCAAAACGTCACTATTTCGTGAAACGAAAACTACTTGATAAGTCGAATACTTAGTTGTAGTAAAAATAAAAAACAAGTCTGTTTTGAAGGGAGGTTTTTTAGTGGGCAAGAATCCCACACTACTATGAGCACGCGCTGTCGATCCTCATAGTGTCTTGTTGAAGATTTTAAACTTCCCCTTGGAAAAAAAAAAGATTCCTAATGACTGTAAAAATAAAAACATTAACTATATTAACTTTTTATTTATTTATTTATATTATTGTCACAATACATATATTTTTTTTTTTATCTATTTATTTCAATTTTAATTGAGACTGTCTTAGTTTGGCAAAGTAAAGAAACAAAATAGAGCGCAACCGGCTCAACTGGCATTGACATGTTCAAAGAAGAGCTCATTTAAACCCGGTTAAAAATGCAATATCAATTAACGTTCCAAAGATATCCCAGAAGAAAGGCAGGTCTGAAAACTCCTGGATAACACAAATGCAACGATACCAGCATTTGGTTTGCCTCAGTAACGATGTTATCCAAAATTGGGAATGCGAATGAGTAGAAATATAATGATTTCTGATTAAGACTTAACCAGATCTAATTATTTTTGGCAGGTAAATATGCCATGATTAAAGGGCTTGACTGAGCCTTCTTTGATGTGTCAAATCACAGTTTATCAAAACGATAAATCAATCTGCTCACACAAACTTTTCACAGAAACTGTTCAAGTGTCACTTCGTATTAAAATTCCATTAATCCCAATCAATTCACTTCGGTAACTTGCCTGTTTGCACACAGAGCGAATTTCCATTCATGCTTCGCCTACTTTTCTTCCAGATCAAAAGAAAATTTAACCTCAAACTATGATAGGGAATGAAAATCGACCTTCGAGTGTCTTTTGTTTGCTAGAGTGACCTAAAATTAGAGCTCTTCTACCTTTGCTCTGCATAGCTCTCTATACCACTTGAATAGGTGGCAACATGCTAATTGCATTGTCCTTCAGCATATCATATCCTTTATTGAGTTTGTCCTCCTTTCTCGTCATCATAAGCACTAGAAATGAGACGTTGATCGATTGTATTTAAATTACAGATATTTGTAATAATTCTTGTTCCCCTTCCGCAGTTTTGGGTTATCCTTCTGTGTTATGTTCCCTTTGTCACCTTTCGCGCATATGACAAGACAAAGGGGATTATCTATCAATCTATCTATTGTTCTTGTTCTTCTAGTTTGTCTGCTTTTTTTTTTGCTCTTCTATACCTTGTCACTCTCTTCTGTTTCTGTTGAAACAATAAGACGGAAAAACTCGTTCGACTTCTATCTCACTCTCAGAAGAAAAAATAAAAACGCAGGGGATAAGCCCAAGTGAAAGGACATTAAACTTGTTGAAATAGTGAAAGTCGCAAAACCTGAAGACATTGCTGGTTGTGTTGTGCCACCACCCTTGTCTTATATTCTCCTGCTCGTATATAGAGTTATTCACCCCTGGCACAATTATCCATTGCAATGTCAGTTTAGCCATGGAACGCAAGGCACTGAGCGCTCCGCACCCTTAATAACAGTTATGCGCGAATAAAAATAATAATAATGGAATTGAAAGGGGCTCAGGATGTGGAACCCTGCTGAAAGAAGTTCCCATCACCGCGAGAAGCCTAGTTTTATAGAGCACACGTGCTCAAGGAGATCTCCTTGGAAGAATTACCATGCCAGTACATACACGTTCTCTTATGTATTTCTGTAGGTTAAACTGTACCAAGAATATGAAATAAGAAATTAGGGGAACTTTTTTTTAAGGATTTCATCCCCCTGAGTGAAGGTATTTCTTTTTTTTTTTTTTTTTTTTTTTTGTTCCTAAATGCTTACGGATTCAGGGGCTTGCATTTGGTGCACATTTGACAATGGAACGGTATTAGTTTTTTTTTGTCTGGAGAATAATAATAAAAAAAACCTACTAAAGCAGGAAGTTGTCGGTGCGTGCGGTTTGAATCCCAGGAAACACCGAAAAGCTTTTTACGGCCCAACTTCTTGCGGATGTCTGACAAGCAACCGAGAATATTACTGTCATGAAAAAGCTTCTCAATCGTGACCTTCGGACACGAGCGACCGAGGATCACGACTTTAACTAAGGTTCGAAAGATAACCAGCATATGTAACAAATAACCACACCACAAATATCAGCCCAAAGGAATATGAGGAGGGTAATGTTTGAACCGTCAAGCGTAGATTCCATGACAGGATAGCTGTAAAAAAAAAAAACATGTATGCAGAATGCTTACAAACCACGTGAAACTTATCGTATGTTACCCTATTATACGCCCTATTAATGTGGGCGTGGATTTGTGTAGTAAAAACTTTCTACATCGATATATTATACTTTCTTTTACTTTCAAGAGATTTTATTAAAATATGTTTCTTTTCTTTAAAAAAAAAAAACGCCTTCAACAAGTGGGCGTGTCCTTATTTAACACATCTGAACAAATTATAGAGAAGATACACGTACATTGTAGTCTTGATAACTATCTGCCTGATCAGAAGGTTTTTAGAATTTATAGGAAAACCAACTGGTCCCTTTATAGGAAACGTTTATTAACGATTATTCCCTCCCACCTGCCTACTGAACCTTCTTGCACTGAAGACCTTGACGATCTAGTCAGCACCCTAACATCGGCACTAAATGGTGCCATGGCCGAGGCCTGCCCACTCTGCAAACCTCGAGGTAAAATGAAACCTCCCTGGTGGAATGCAAATCTCAGTACTCTTAGAAAAGACAGTAGGCTCCTTTTTAATACTGCTAAAAGCTCCCGTGAGACGGCCGACTATAAACTGTCTCTCAGAAAATACAAAAAATCACTGAGGAAGGAGCAACGACGTTCCTGGAGACTTTTCTGCGACAGCATTGAAGAGTCGTCGGAAGCTTCCAGGTTGCGGAAAATCCTCTCTAAAAGCCCTGCTATACCCAGTTTCCTTTTGCATCCGGATGGTTACTGGACCTCCTCTGCTGAGGAATCCATTGACATCTTACTGGATACTCACTTTCCTCGTAGCTCCCCTGTTGCTGTATCGCAAGAGGGAAATCCCCCCCTTAACCTTGCAGCAACTCGTTAGTCTTGATAACTACAGAAAATATCCGATGGGCCATGCGCAGTTTCAAACCCTTCAAGTCCCCAGGACCTGACGGTGTTATTCCAGCTGAAATTCAGCAATGCGAGGACATTGTGCTTCCATGGCTCAAAGTCATCTTGTCGGGCTGTCCGAGGTTGAAGCCATATTCATACCTAAGGCAGGAAAGAGCTCGCACATGGAACCAAAGGATCTTCGACCTTTCAGTCTATCGTCCTTTCTGCTTAAAACTCTAGAAAGGTTAATTGATATCCATCTTCGGCAAAGTATTAGCCCAGCTCTGCTCTCGCCGTCCCAACATGCGTACTGCAGAGGCAAATCGGTTGAGACTGCCTTACATTCGCTTGTGCGCACCATCGAAAAATCATTGAGCATCAAAGAATACACCATGGTGGCTTTCCTTGACATTGAGGGTGCTTTTAACAATGTCAAACCAAAGGCGATTACCGACGCACTTGTAAATCTGAAAGTGGATACTTCGCTCGGAGTGTTGATCAATCAATTGCTTACATGCAGGATTATTAACACACAGCTGGGCGGAGCATCGGCCAGAAGAATTGCTCGCTGCGGTACACCTCAAGGTGGAGTCTTGTCACCTCTTCTGTGGAACCTGGTAGTTAATGAACTACTGATGGACCTGGATACGTCAGGTTGTAGAGTAATCGCCTATGCTGATGACATTGCTATTGCTGCCTCCGGTAAACACCCGGACACTCTCAGGGATATCCTCCAATATGCTCTCCTTCGGCTCACCAAATGGGCCTCCAAATGTGGAGTGGGGGTTAACCCCCATAAAACGGAACTCGTTCTCTTCACGAGGAAATATAAAGTTCCCCTCATAGACCCTCCTATGATAAATGGCACCAATCTCACCTTCTCTGAAAACGCAAAATATCTGGGTCTTATTTTGGAAAGGAAATTAAACTGGAAGGCCAATCTACTAGAGCGCGTCAAGAAAGCTAATGTAGCTCTCTATTCCTGGGGCCTTACTTTGTACTGCTTTCGGATTCGGATTGCCATTCGAAAATGTAATCCAATTCTGAAATGAATTGGTATTTTGTATGGTTCTCGGATAGGGTGTAAGTGCTTCCAACTCAAAATCCAACATTTCCGAAAGTTAGATTGTCAGAACATCTATCAAACGCTTAAGTGACGTTTTGGAAATTGTGTTTGTATACATTTGCTATAGAAACGCAATACAAAATAAGGCCACTGTAAAAAGGCTATAGGTAGGAGCTGGGGTATCAAACCTCAAATCACGCATTGGCTATACGTGTCCGTTATCAGGTCTATACTACTATATGGCGTGATCGTCTCTGGCCTGCTCTTGACAGGGCTGTCCACCTCACTCAACTAGCTAAGGTGCAAAGATCTGCATGCATCTGCATCAGTGGTGCACTGAGAACTACTCCCTCCGCAGCACTGGACATTTTGTTCAACCTGCTACCTTTAGATATTTTCGGCAAACAGATGGTTGCTTGTGCGGCCATCCGCCTGAAAGCCTCCTCTCAGTGGTTTAGCTATCGCTTTGGCCACTCCTCGATTCTTGATCTTCTCAACTTCAAACACGAAAACACGGACTACACCCCGCCGAAACTAAGATTTGACCGTAACTTCCGTACGAGCATCCCTAACCGGGATGTATGGGACACCTCCTCCCCTGTCGACGGTAGTTCGGTTCACTTCTTTACAGATGGATCTAAGACGGAGTGTGGGGTGGGTTGTGGTGTTTTCTCCGAACAGCTCAATCTAAACATCTCTTTCCGCCTCCCTGATCATTGTAGCGTTTTCCAGGCGGAAATCATGGCGATTAAGGAAGCCCTGTCCTGGCTGAAATGTAATGTATTATCTGTCAGGGATATTAGCATTTTCACTGACAGCCAAGCGGCAATCAAGTCCCTGGAATCGTTCTCCTTCACTTCAAAGGCTGCCTTAAACTGTCGTCTATCTCTTATGGAGATGACAGAGCAGTTCATCATTCACCTTGGCTGGGTGCCGGGCCATAGAGACATTCCAGGTAACTGCAGGGCTGACGACCTCGCCAGACAGGGTACTACTCTAAGGATTTTGCCTGAAAAGCAAGCCCTGGGTATGCTCCTCGCTATATGTAAGTATCTACTAAAGCTGAACGCTATTAGCACGACCAACCTCAGATGGGGAAACGGCTCAACGTGTCACATTTCGAGACAGATCTGGCCTAAGCTGGATCAAAACCGTAGTGCCGATCTGATCAAGCTAAAGCGTACACAAATCAGCTGCGTTATCGGTGTTCTCACTGGACACTGTCTTATAGGCCAACACGCCAGAAGACTTGGTCTCTTCTCCAACGACTTCTGCAGGAGCTGTAGGGACGAGGAGGAGGAGGAAACCACCCTTCACCTCCTATGCACATGTCCGGCCCTGTCGCATAAAATAATGCTCCATCTAGGGTCCCCCTTCCTTGACGACCTCTGCGATCTGGCGTCCCTGGACGTCATGAGCATCCATCGCTTTGTCGAAAGCTCCGGTTGGTTTGTTAGTCCCTGAGTGGCCTAATGGTTTGATCCATGGTATCACAAAGGACCTTCACTGGTCTAAGTGTGTCTGCACTCTCGTGTGGACAGCCAACCTAACCTAACCTAACCTGGATCAACGAACAATTTTTGTTGTGTCTTGTGGTGTGGTTATAGTTTCCGCATCGATCTTCTTTCAAAATATGGTGTATTTCGTATTAAAATTGTGCTTAACTCTTGCCATATGCAGCCAGAACAACGTTTGTTTCTTCTGGCGTACAACTTTTTATTGTTTTCATTCAATAATTAGTTATTTAAAAGAAGCAATTGTTTTTTTACCTCTTTTCCATTAGCATTGCACAGCTGAGTTCCTTCAAGCGGAGTTGCCATGCGATTTACTTACTTACTTACTTAGGTGGCGCTACAGTTCGGGGTGAACCTGGGTCTCAACCAACAAGCCTCTCCATTTAGCTCGGTCTTTAGCTAATTGCCTCCAGTTGCGCACTCCAAGTTGGTCGAGGTCCCCTTGAACTTGTGCGCGCCACCTACGGCGATGATTCCCTCTACTGCGTCGTCCCTCGGGGTTAGATTCGAAGACTCTGCGGGCCGGAGCGTTGGTGTCCATTCGCTCTACATGTCCTAGCCATCTCAGACGTCCAATACGCAGTTTTTTGACTAGGTCGATGTCGCTGTACAGCTCGTATAGTTCGTGATTGATTGAATGCGATTTTTTCCCCCTTATAAGATTCAGAGAATACTTCTCTTTTACTGTATATTTTGCCGATCCTAATTCATTCAAATTGTGTATTTTCACTCAATAATTATTAATTTGAAATCATTAGGAGTAACTGGGATAAGGATTTACTTTCAGATACGCTTTTGTGCGTAATTCCAATGCAAAGAAAACATAGATATCATAGAATAATATTTAAAGTGCAGTAAGTATTTCATATTCTAATCTGGCAACAGGAGTTTTTACAATTGTCGACAAAAGTGAAGCCTAGCAAGGAATAGGCGAACTAATTTTTGGATCACGAAAATAGATCCAAATGAAAAGCAAGATCTCGCATTGTTATTGTAATGCATAAACACCAATGATCTGATCTGGATCATGGGTGATAATAAAACACGGCTATTAGATACAATATAAGATTTCATTTTCCGAGCTCAGAATTTAAGGCCCTGAGTGAGGTAACATACGAACGGATAGACGGGCATGGCTCAATCGACATAGTTAGTGCTGTTGATCATTTATATTATAATAGTGGGCCCAACGGCCGCATTCTAGTTAATCAAATATGTATTTTATATATTTAATGAAAATGCATTATTGCTTGATTGAATGGCATTCATTTTTAATATTTGCATTATAAAAATATACATAAGTATGTACGATTCGCGATATCTGTGATATAAACATGTGGTATTACTTTTTTTTAAAGTACAGTGAAATTAGGATATAACGATGGTGAAGGGACCGGCCTAAAATGGTCGTTATAGCCGAATGTCGCTATAACTGAAGGTCAGAAAAATGCAAAAAACACAGTCTTTGTTAGGTACATATGTATGTATTTATATTTTTATTATTTAATCAGAATTATAAAAAAAAACTTATATGTAGTACATTCACATATAAACATAAACATAATAAACATAAGCCCCGTGCAGGGACGGGTTAAGAATATCACTGCAGCGCCCCCCAACAACTAGCGCTTGTCGTAAAAGGCGACTAAGGGGACAAATCAGATCTAGGCAATATAACACCCAAGTGAGCCTAGCGACACATATACTACCTTAAAAACCCTCCCACAAGTGTGCATGCGAGTCTGTGGGTTGACACGACTGGAGATCACCGGTGTCATAGAAGAAAGAACAAACAAACAATAATAAAACAGGAGCATGCACGTGTCAAACAACAAACAGCATCACAATATGGTAATATTGCAAAACTGATTCATTATGGTAATACTTCCTAAAAGGAAAGACACTACCCCGCCAGGCACTGCCACTGCTGTGCATGGTACTAATCCTGGTCGCGAGTTGGAACATTGGAAGCATGATCGGTCGAAGTTACGAGCTGGAAGAGATGATGAATAGAAGGCGGGTGGATATCTTATGTGTCCAAAAGATGAAATGGAAAAACACCGGAAATCGGGCGCGTTCTTGGACGTTAGGACAAAAGATTACAAGATGTTCTACTACGGAACGGGAAAGGCTAGGAACGGAATCGGTATCATCCTTACGGCAGAGCTACTTGGTAACGTCTTGAGCATTTCGAAGTCCAGCGACCGTTTGATGTCTCTCAAACTACAATAGTAATACAAGGAGAAGTGTGGAATATTCAGGGTTATCGTGAATAAATGTTCCCTCTGAATCTTTCCCTGAACAAAAATTAGATATCTTCCAAAAAAAAGGGAAAAAATCATCGAGGAATAAATAGATATCGCGATTGCCTTGAAAATTCTCTTGAATTCTCATCCAAGATACTTATTTCTTTTCCGGGGAAATATTTGCTCTTTTATAAAGAAAGCTTATTTTTCTTCGGGGGAAAAATTCCGAGGGAAATTTATTCACGATAACCCTGATTGTTAGTGCATATGCTCCCCAAAATGGGTGCAATCATAGAGATAAAGATGCATTTTGGGTAGATTTCCACAATCTCCTTAAGAACATCCCAAAGAAGAGTTTCTGTTTGTTGGAGGAAATTTGAATGGACATGTCGGGAAATCAAACGAAGACTATGAAGACTGCCATGGAGGACTAGGATACGGCACCAGGAGCCTTCCTGGTAAAGACATCCTAAGCATGTGCAAATCACACAGTCTTATCGTGTTAAATACCATGTTTATCAAACAAAGCCGACACCTGATCACTTTCAGCAGTGGTGGAGATGAAACTCAGATTGACTACCATTTAGTAGTCAGTTTCATGAAGCCCTGGGGTAAAAGATTTCAAAGCGATCCTGGGAGAGGCGATCGCTCGGCAACACCGTCTCCTTCTAACAGAAATTTTTATGAAGACAGCAAACAAACAAGAGTCTCTGAGAAAATCAAGTGGTACAATCTGGACGAAAAAATAGCCGAGGCTTTCGTTTTCGTGATGAAAAATTCCCTCTCTCACACCCAGTGTTCCCAGATTTTCTAAATGAATTTCCCCTTTTTTTGTCGCATTTTGCCTTTTTTACAGTCTATTTTCCCCGCAATATTCCCCTTTTTTAAAAACAAAAGAAAAAGCACATATTAATGAAAAGAAGTGCTTTAATAAAAACGTTTAATTCAAGGAAAAAACAAAAACTGAAAACGAAAACTTCATTCAAAACTTAAAATATTATGTTAGACTAAGTCAAAACTAATAACAAAACAAAAATAAGCTAAGGTTTAATAAAGCAAATCAATACAATGTCAATAAGACCACAGGTATTCATTAAACGCTTTAAAAAAAACATGAATAACATTACATAACTGAGCCTATACCATATAATACATACATTTTCAGCCTTATCGAAGTATCCGTTCGGAATAAATTCTGAAACGTTAAAAAAAATCGAATCGGAAAGCGCATCACCTTCCTAGTATCCGTCTTCGAACAGAAATTACCAACGTGTATTAACTCATGGACTTGACATAGAACATGAATTTAGATAGATAAAATTCAAAATTGACATTTCGAATAACATTTACTTTACCCTTTAAAAATAAATATTTGACGCAACAGCTCTTTAAGTGCCAGGGCCTAGCTCCTCGCAACCACTCATGTTGAGTGCGTTATATTTTTCACACGAATGGAAGGGACCTACAGTTTAGTGCCGTATCCGAAGGGCAATTTGTTTTAAGAAGCTTTGTCGAGACAACAATGAGACAACAATACTCTCGGATGTTTGTCAGACGTTCGGGAAAGGTGGGACCGTGAAAAAACTTTTTGGTATTTTTTGGAATTCAAACTTGGCCACGGCGCCCACTTCACCCTTTATATCGAACAAATTTTCCGCAATTCCGTTCGGATACGTCGATAGGGCTGGTATTTTACTTTTATAGGTACCTACATCTTGAAATTGTGAAGCTTAAGACATCCCTTCTCAACTTCAAATTCAACGCAATTAGAATTTGTTTTAGGCAAAGCCTTTGAATATAGAATTCGGCACGGTGTAGGATTCTGAAGATTTTTTTTTTTTTAGTTTTATTTAAATTATAACAACAGAGAAAGTACGTTCAGCTCCTGCACCGCTATGCGGAAAACAGAAAATAAATTCTACAAGTTTTCAAGTTTTAGAAATATATCCTTTTCATCTGGTAATTTTGTTGATAAGAGATCCTTTTTGCAAATTTACGGAACTAATGTTTGGTATTTTAAAATTTCCAAGAGATCATTTAATTCACTACCAGGAAACATATTGTTACAACGCTGGAGAGTGCCGAAGACCGAAGCGTCGACCCTGACGTAAGAAAATTGGGAAAAAAACAAAAAACGCAGACTTATGTAGGGCTATCGGCAATTCCGGAGGAAACAAAATTCCGCCCGAACATTTCTGTTCCCTAGAAAATATTCCTCCTATCGTGAGTTTCCATCGAAATTTATTTCCCCCGGAATCGGCAAAATATTTTTGAAGTTTTGTCCGAATGTTTTGTCAGTTGTCAATCACCGCTGTTTTTATTTTTTTTAATTCACACATTTGAAATATTTGTACAAATATTTGTTTTCAGTGAGAAAATTGTGTTTATTTTGGTAAATAGTAAGACGCGGATTTTATTTATCGTTAGTTTGGTATTGAAAGTGTTCGATTTATTCCAGATTAAAACAAAATTCATGTATAAAATGCATAGCCTAGAATTTACATTCATAACCAGGAGTTAAATAGACAAGTTCAATGCTGTGAGCTGTGACGTTATTGCAACGTCTGTAGCTCCACCCCTGGGCGAGATTAACTTTTAGAATGGTTGGTATACACTCCTTATTACGTGTCCTTTCAGTTGGGATGGATCTTTGGAAGGTTCAATATCGCTTCGGTTTACTACCAGAAGACGTTAAGTGGCCCCTCGATCATCGGATCATCCATTGTGACCTATTTTATTTGGTAAACATTTCACTGATTCACTCATGCCACATATGTATCTCAATTATGGCTTCTTCCAAATAGGAAATTCTGTATTCCCTGAAATAGCCTCCTCCGGTACCATTTTGGTGTTTTTTATTTTCGTTTTAGGAATATTTAAGTTAAACTTAATTCAAATTAGTAAATGTTTATTTTAGTATTATTAAATAAAAGCGATCAAACTTTTGTAACGCGAACCGAGGAGACAGCGGTGAGCGAACAAGGACCAACATGTTCGCCAGGCAGATATATCATCGAACCCCTACAAAAAACGATAGAGGCAGTGAGCGAGAACAGTCAACGAACTGAAGTACAGACGAGTGGTTGATTATTTTATACTTATTATACGGCTAAAATTTAGTTAATAAATAGGTATAACCATTTAGAATAACCGTTAAAATGTTTGCTTTTAAAATGGCCCGTCCTTTGTGGTTGGTGCACATCAAACCCGTGACGTCTGTATTTTCACTTTCCGCTTAAAAAAACATCAAATTTGGCATAAAAAAGGTAACGCTATCCATGAATTGCTGCTTTTGTTTTGGATTCCTCCAGCAAATTGATGAGGAAAAATTCCGGGGGAAATCGCGTTGAAATTCCGGGGGAAATTTTGTTCACGATACCAATTTTTTCCAGGGGAAACTTTTTCCCTCGTTCGAAATTCATTGCCGATATCTATTTTTCGGAAAAGGTAAACATCTCGGGGGAATTTTATTCACGATAGCCCTGATTGAATATTGAATTATAAAGATTTATTTTTTACTTGTAATTGATGTTGGGTTCTCGAGACGTTAAGTAGAACTGTCAAAAAAAGAAATGTGTCCGATCGTACACTCGATTTGTACACTTCGCCCATTAATTTCTCTAGTTGACCATGTTTGACTATGCGTATTATGTGGAACAAAGATGTCAATTGGGATGTGCAATAGGTTCATACGTTGCGTATGAAAGTTTCGTAACACTGCACCCCTCTTAGGACTCAAACTTCCATCGGAGTCCCAAAGGCAGCCAACCGGTTTACGTGAATTACTTTCATCGCCGTCTTCCCAGGTAGCTGGATCCGATAGAGTAGGTCGTTAATCTTCTCTAGAAGCTTTGTCGGACTTTCCCAGTCGCGTTGTAGCTTAGGCGACACACCCTTCCGCTGTTTTGGATTGAGTAACCAAACTAGATCGCCGGGCTGAAAAGACGGTAAATTGGACCGCAGATCATACCTGGATTTCATCTTTTCCACATTCAGTTGTAAGTTCTGCCTAGTCAGATCGTGGACTTTACTCATCTTCTCTTCTAGGTACTGAAGATACTCCGGCGGTGATGCTGAGGAATCCACTGCGGAACCAAACTGCAGATCTACGGGCAAATGCAACTGGCGTCCGAGGAATATTTCCGCTGGAGAAAATCCAGTGGACTCGTGGGTGGCTGGGCGGTAGGCTAGCAGGGCAAGTGGTAGTAGCTCATCCCAGTTGTGTTGATTTTTCTCCACAAACTTCGATAAGTAGTCTAGCAGCGTACGGTTAAACCGTTCCACCATACCGTCGGACTGAGGATGTAGGGGTGTAGTTCGAGTCTTTTCAATTCCTA
This sequence comes from Brachypalpus laphriformis, assembly GCA_945910035.1. NCBI lineage: Eukaryota > Metazoa > Arthropoda > Insecta > Diptera > Syrphidae > Brachypalpus > Brachypalpus laphriformis. The sequence goes on along the minus strand of OX246754.1, from coordinate 42,489,238 downwards.
GCGCCTGCATAGTTTTAGTAAGAACTTCGGACTCAAAGTTTCTTCCTTAGTCGGAGTGAAGAGACTGCGGCAGGGCGTATCTGCAAAAAGTGGTGTCAATCAGTCCATCAAGCACTAATGCACTGGTCTGATTGAGCAAAGCACTCTGGCCATTTGGAGAAATAATCCATGACAACAACTATATAACGATTGCCCACGAGAGCAGGGCAGGGGACCCAATACATCTATCGCTATTCTTTCGAAAGGGGCGCCAACAATGGAGGGCTGTAGTGGTCCACGAATTCTTGGTGAGGGTCCTTTTCTTGAGCAACATTTTTCGCAGGTTTGGCAACATTTTTTGACATCAGTGGTTCGACCTGTCCAATAAAACTTTTCTTTCATTTTATTTAAAGTCTTACATTGACCCAAATGACCTCCGCTTGGAGAATTGTGCAAAGCTGCCAGGATTTCCGGAACAAGTGATCGAGGAATTACCGGTAGTGTTATTTGGTTACCCTGCTTCAGAGTCGATACTCGACATAAAATACCGTCCTTCAGCAAAAGCGAATCAAATTGTGACCAATAAGCCTTTACGATTGGATTCTCGCACATGATGGCTTCACGAGGTGGTCTTTTGGACTCCTGTATCCAGATCCGCACCTTCTTCAAATCTCCGTCATCCTCTTGCTTTGCTCGTAAGCCGCCTGGCTCCACACCCGTCAAAAGGACCTTCTCTTCCGCAATGACTAACTCGTCTTCCGCTCACAGTGTCGACAGTCTATGCATGGCCTTCTTGACAATGCATCTGCATTCCCATGCTTAGCTCCCGGCCGATGTTGGACTTCAGTCATATAGCTGTAGACGCTCGATCCATCTTGCCATCTGTCCTTCTGGTTCTTTAAAATTAAGCAGCCATCGTAGTGAGGAAAACAAAACATACGAGCAATGTCCTAAATAGGACGTTAAAATCGTATTGGGCGATTTTAACGCCAAAATAGGAAAGGAGGACGTCTTTGGTAGGGCAGTCGGTAAGCACGACACCACGCCTGATAACGGACTAAGGCTAATTGACTTCGCTGTGGAGCGAAATGTCACCATAGCAAGCACATGGTTTCCTCATCTCGATATTCATAAGCAGACATGGTGATCTAATGATCATGTAACGATCAACCAAATTGATCATATTGCGATCGACGCAAGGCATGCCTCCAGTATTCTGGATGTCCGGACCTTCCGAGCGGCCAACATAGACTCGGATCATTACCTTGTTGTAGCCAAGGTACGAATGCGGATATCCCAATCTGAGCAACAAAGAAGAATCACTATGAGAAAATTTAACGTTGAAAAGCTACAACCGCAAGAGACCGCCAGACTCTTCACTGAACGCGTATCCCGAAATCTCTCAATCACCCCTATGCCGCCAGCATCAAGTGCCGAAGACCAGTGGCAACGCTGCCAACATGCCATCAGAAACGCCGCGACTGATGTGCTGGGTCTTGCTCGCCCACCACCGCGAAACCCCTGGTTTGACGAAGAATGCCGGCGAGTGCATGCAGCAAAACAGGAGGCATACAAAGCGGCGCTGCAAAGGAAAACGAGAGCTGAAACCTCGTAGTAGAATCACAGTCGGTGCTGAGAATATGGAAAAACTATTTCTGCAGACTGTATAACGGCGACGAAGACCAACATCCCGCTGTCAGGCAGAATGAACCATTCAACATAGACGATGATAGTCAAAATGTCCGTCCACCTGACCAAAACGAAATGAGGATAGCAATATCCAAGCTAAAATCCAATAAGGCTGCTGGACCTAACGGCTTACCGTCCGAATTTTTCAAGGCAGCTGGGAATGAATTGGTTGAGTGCATACACCAACACATCTCTAAGATTTGGTCAGACGAGTGTATGCCTGATGAATGGAACCTCAGCATCGTTTGCCCGATCCACAAGAAAGGAGACCCCCTCAACTGCGCCAATTATAGAGGCATCAGTCTCCTCAACATCGCATACAAGATCTTTTCTGCGATATTGTGTGAACGCCTGAAACCTTTTATGAACAGCCTGATTGGACCCTATCAGTGCGGTTTCAGGCCAGGAAAGTTCATTATCGATCAAATCTTCACACTTCGGCAGATTCTGGAGAAAACCCAAGAATTCTATCTCTGTGTGTGTTGGCGATTTTTCACCAGACCAGAATTGTGGACAGAAAACTTGTGGATTTTGCACCATGATAACGCACCGTCGCACAGTGCCATCATTATTAGTAATTTTTTGACGAGAAATGCAACAAATACCATCCAACAGCCACCGAATTCACCTGATTTGGCTCCCTGTGACTTCTTTCTGTTCAATCGAGTTAAAAAACCATTACGGGGAACGCGTTTCAGCAGCCGAGAGGAAGTAATGGAAAAATCGCAGGAAGCACTGATGGACATACCGAAAACCGAATATAAAAAATGTTTCGAAGTTTGGATCAACCGCTGGCATAAGTATGTTGCAGTCGATAGGGACTACTTTGAAGGGGACAATATAGATTTAGATGAATAAACTTGTATTTTTAATTTTCTGAATAAATTCCGGGAACTTTTTAATCAAGGTGGTATAGCGCCCTATGTAAGTAAGTAAGTTGCCGGTCATTCTCTCAAACCCAACCAAAGTACGTTTTAAGCGGAAGCCCTACATATTGCCGAGGCGGCATGTATACTATCCCAAACTCTACAGCCAGAAAAATACTTGAACATTTATATAAGGCGTGTTTTGGTGAGACGTCGCTTCTCTGTGAAGTAAGATTTAGCACGGAGTACAACAAAAAAAAAAGTGACTGGGGACCACTTTAGCTTTTTCTTTTTCAGTAAAAACTGAGTTGGGTTGTTTAGTTTGCACTACTAAATTTTAGAGGGCGCTGAAAAGAGCTTTTTTATTCAATTTGATTCAAGGTTAATGATTCAGTTGTATTTCACAAATTTAAGCACAACTTTTTTATACTTTTCACTTCAGTTTCAATTCAATCACCAATCTTCAATCAATCAAAAAAGCTATAAGCCAGATTGACTGTGAATCGTTTTGCTGAGAAGCTTTCACTTTGCTTTGCATATTTCTCACCAAAACACGCCTATAGACATCCAAGAAGGTCATCCACAATGATCAACTTAAAGAGTTAAGTAAACGATGCCGCGACGAGTTGGGAACACTCAATGTTAGTCACAAGGGTATACAGGGTAACGTGTTGGGCGACAAATCAGCAAGGGCACAAAACTGGACCAACCTATGGTCGATAACTATGTTTTGTCACTCCTTGTATTATAAAATCCAATATAACCATATAACAATGTACGTTCGAAGCTAGATGAAAAATGGAGCACGCTTTCACCATGCCACATTTCAGAGAAACTTTGGACACACTACAAGAAGAAAAATACAAAAAAAATGGTACCCTCAACAGACCAATTAACATTTGTAGTGTATCATCACAGCCCACAACTAACTGGTGGTTCAGCTAAGTAGAATGCGTTTAAGCAATAGAGACGTATGTACGCAGATGCTTGGCGACTTAGACATGGATGAGGACACTGCCCATTTACTCGTACTACGCGAATGCTCAAGCCTTTGCAGAACCAGAATGGCGCCCCTCAGAGAATATTACTTCAATGATCATCACAAGTCATTCTAAAATTCATACTGAACCCGTTTCAGCCAACCGGACTAATCATAGTTTTTTACTTCTTACAGGTTTTAGCATGCCACCATTGGGGAACACAATGGATTAACAGAGAATCGAGTGATGGTTGTACTCCTGTACACAGCCCCCCCCCTCAACCGAACCTACAATAACCTAAGGAGCTTATGTTCCCCCACATCATTCATCTCTGATGTAACATAGCACCACTACATATCCACCATCGCAAAATCAAGGTCCATGAAGTTGAGTTACCGGCTAAGAGCAAAGGAATACTTCATATCAATGAAGCTCCTCTTCAATATTAATCACAAGTCATTCTCTTACTCATTGCTTGTAGTTCGGTTCAAAACTCTTAGAGACGAGCAATTCGCCGAACAGAATATCCCATGCTAACGTCCAATCTCATCGTTAACAGATAGCAGACTTATTCCTATATAAACTGCATTGAAGATAATCTGAAGAATTTCATGGAATGAAACCTGGTAGGGCACACCTTTCACCTGGCAACCACACGTAGATCAATCTGCCAGGCTAGGTATTAATTCGCCTGACTACGGAAGGAATAGGAACTATCAAACATTTAGTTTATGAATGCCAACATCTTCAAACCCACCGCTTCTCTCAAAGTGCACTTCCTCCTTGAACCTAACTTTGCTTCATGATTGAATGGATTTGGTTTCACTTCCAGTCTTGTCACACACTCTCTACTATTTAGTTGCTTATAGATATGTTGCCTTAATGCATCTACTGTTCTCTGTGTATTAGTGACTAAATACTCTTTGTTTTTCCGCAGGTCCTGTATCTGACGATGATGAGAAACTGAATACACTAGTTGCTGGCATCTGTGAATGAATGCACAAAACTACTTATGATCTGCCTATACGCTCTGGCCACAGCAGGTGTGCAAGCGAGCGGAGTCGAGCGTTAATTTCGGCTGCTACGAGACAGAGGTCAGATTTAAAGTTGGGTATCGATTTGGCTGGCTGTCTATCAACCGTTTGGAGAAGACCAGGTAGTCATGTTAAAGCCAGTACTACTCATCATCGTACTACGAGCTGCTGCAAGGATTTTTAAAAGATTGTTCGCGAAAATGACCTCTTTAACAAGTCCCTCAGAAATTGCCCATCGGCTTAAAGGCCATGTCCCTTGAGCCTAGTTCATTTCCCACGACGAAGCCGGGTCCTAACAAGCGCAGTCATTTGTGATGAGTACCAAGCACAGCCCCTTTTTCGCTTTTCTACCAACTTAGACAAATCCAGTCAAGCAACGAATCAAGTTGCCACCACTTAACTTTCCAGAAATAAGAAACCAAAGAGAAACTCCGTTGTTCTCCACCACCAGCAAATGAAAGATACAAAAACCAAATTAATACAGTTGTTCACATTTATTAAAAAATAAAAGCAAAAATATTTACAACTCATCATCGCTCTACATATCCTCCGTGCTGTATTTATAGGCTTCATCTGCCAGTGCCTTCTTCTGATTCTGAACATCAAACCACTTCCTCTCGTAGCCATTCGATCGATCGACACCATCCCACCTATATCCGGGTGGAATCTCGAATCTATTCTCTGGAAACGAACCTTTATACTTGGGCATCACTGGAACATTCGAGGTCTTCTGTTGCTCCTTCTTCTTGCTCCGCATGTAAGCCAGCATAGGATCATCGTCTCGTTCCTTCTGCCTCAGCATCTCATCCAAGTCTGCGTCGTTGGAGTACCTAGCCAGAGGTTTACTCCCTTCGTACTGATCATCAGACACCTTTGCTTGGCGGGCTTCGATTTGCTTTAAACCTCGATTCCAACGATCGTAGAGTTCCTTTTTCTGTGCCTCATGTGCTGCCTTTTTGCGCTGGACTTCCGGGTCTTCCTCCAGCTCCTTGCGACGCCGACGATACGAGGAGCTCTGTCGCACCTGAACTTCAGCATCTCGGCCTGAGATGTCACCGGACATTTTACTGAACATTCGGTCCTCGTTTCGGCGACGTTCATCAGTTTCCAGTTTCAGCGTTCTAGCGTCCTGCAGGCCAGCTCGCTTACCGTCCAGAGTTTTGGTCATCTTGGCCGATGGTTTGTGAGTTGGTGGAGGCGAGTCAGACCGGCGTTCGCGCTTAATGCGGGTAGGTGAATGGTCAGAGTCCAAGTGGGGTCTACGCATCCGAGGTGAGCTGTCTGGTGATGGCTTCTCCAGCTTGACTGGAGCCGTCTTGAATGGATTTCCGTTGATACGGCGTCTGGGTGGGGACTGGTCCGATGATCTCTCCCTCTTCACACGAATAGGGGATTGGTCCGTGCCATACCTGAGGGTTCCCCGAGGTGGTGGTCGATCGGAATGTCTTGCAGAATGACCCGGTGAACGTCTTCTTGGCGGGGATTGATCCGCGTTCTTCCTCGCGCGGCCCGGTGTACGCCTTCTCGGAGGCGATTGATCCGAATCTCTTCTCGAACGAACTGGAGATCGTCGCCTTGGTGGAGATTGATCTGAATTCTTCCTCATGCGACCTTGTGAGTGCCTCCTTGGGGGCGACTGGTCCGAGTTTTTCCTGGAACGGCGATCTGGGGACCGCTTTCTTGGCGGTGACTGGTCTCCACCCCCATTTTTTCGCTTCTGCTCCGAATGACCAAGATCCCTAGACCTCCGTGGTGGCGATTGGTCGCCTGTCTTAAACTTCTTCACCGGGGATTGATCTTCCGCCCGACTTGTTGCTCTCTTCCCCCACAAATCGTCGCTATTCCCTGTGGACGTCTTCTCCTCCGCCCTGCTGCCACCAATACTCTTCCACTTGCTCTCGCCATTAGCGGCGCCAGATGCATCCACTATCCCAACAATTTGTGGAGCGTCCTCACCTGTTAGGAGCAGCTCCTCGTCAATGTCCGGATTGTGGTCGCCGTGCGCGTCGTCGTCGATGATTTTCACTGTCGTCTGCTTGTGTTTCGCTCGCTTGTCCTTTTTCTTCTTCTTCTTGTCACTGCCGCCTGATAGGTACTTCTTTAAGTACTCCTTTTGACTCATTTTTGTGGACATTTTCAGTAAAAGATTCGCATTCGCAGATAATATCGCGAGGGATACACAACTTGTTTTGAGCCACAAAAAAATAAACGTACATCAAGCGAGGAAATGTCAAATGTGACAGAATCGAGTTATCGATAAACATACAATAGTGAGTTATCGATGGTATTGCCAGATATGCAAAAAGCGAAGACTATCAATTAAAACAGAGTTATATTCAGATTGAGTTCGTGATGATGAATTCAACCGTTACTGCTTCTTTGTTCTGCTCAAATATGCCTCCGAGAAAGGGCTTTATAAACGCACTACCGCTCGTAATTACTTTTTCCTCGATTTTGGTTTTATTTTGTTTAACCTGTCCATAAAAATGTAAACTCCCATTTGTCGATGGGTATTTTCCATTGCAAATGGTACACATTTAATGAGGGTCATAAAACTGATATGAGTAAATTCAAACATTTCCTGTAAAAGGGAAATGGGTCATAAAAGGGATTACCTGGAACGCACACCTTCTATGTTCTGTTCTGTGCCAATTTATTCAGATTTGGAATTCCAGAAACATCATTAAAATGAAATTTTTGAAGTGAATCTTCTTTAGCGATACAAGTGCATCGGAATGACCTCGACAAAAAAAATCAAACATAAATTAGCGGCGGCGATGGTAATATAATACTTGATATATTTAATTTATAGTGCAATGATACTCACTTCTTTACAAAAAAAAAGATTAACTAAGATAAAAAATTTCTGTTCGGGGGAAAGATTCCGAGGGAAAATTTATTCGCGATAACCCTGAATATTTCTCTCTCTAATTCCTTCCAACGCCCGCACTGTGTGGGGTGTTTAAGGGTATTCATAACACCTTGAGTATGCACAAAGTATATATTAAAAAAAAAAAATAATAATAATAATAAAAATGAAACGATCAACCACACTGAGAGGTTTTCGTCCGATCACCGAAATGAAGCAGCGTCAGGCACGGTTAGTATACTCGTAATACCTAGATGGTAGACCGCTGGGGGCCACGGCGTATTATTGACATTTTAGTCGTTTTATAAGGTGACTCCACACAGATTTTACAAAAGCTTTTGATTTAGTACATCACACTCTACTGTTAGCTAAGCTTAAATCGTTGGGCTTTCACCCTTCAAATGCAAATGGAGAATGCCAGTAACCACGTCAAACTAGAACATTGGCTCAACTTCGCTCAGGCTGGTGCCGCAGACACAACAGGTACAAGGCACACCTGGACCATAACTTGGCATACATTTGCCCAGACTGCAAACTGAGTTTATTCCTAACATCTTTCCATCTGCGGATAGATTCTTCCGATACATGATTCGAAGAGTGAATTGCTAAGGAGAAAATGTTACTACTGCAATTCAAAGGAGGTCTCTATTTTGTGTTCATTGTGTGTGAAACCAGCAACTATTCCGGTCAGTGTTTGTTACGCCGCTGTAGAACCATTCACAAAAACATGCACCTTCTTATAATTATAATTATATGAATGACTGGCTCACGATAGATCTCCTGCATAGGACCTAATCACGGCAGAGGGTCTTAAAGTAGCTCCTCTTCATTATAAATGCTGTGCTTGGACTAAACTCATAATGTTCTAAGTCAGGATAACTTTACTTACTTATTGCAGAGAATAATAGATGCAATCGAAAATCTTTTGTAGGAAAAAAAAGTTTCTTCAAGCGTATTCCTAGACATCTCTGGCGACAAGTTCTGCATGAGCACTTATATAATATTTTGAATTTGAAGACTTACTTTACGAATATACCACATATTACGCGTCAAACACGCAAACAAATATTCCGAATTAAGAAAATAATGGCTGAAGTACCGCAAAGAAGAGTCCTTGGACCATTTTTGTATCGATTATATACTTTTTTAACTACATTCACCAACGATACCGCAATCTTGGCAATAGATAAAACTGTTGAAGGGACTACCGAAAAATTGCAAGAAGCATTCTATAAGAGTAAATGAATGGATAAAGATTTGGCGAATCGCATTGAATGAAGCTAAGTCTGTTCATGTACATTTTAGTTGTAAAAAATAAATGATTTGCGGATCTTTTCGAACTCAATGCGAATTCCGTTACCAAACAAGGCTAAGCATCTTGGAATGATACTCGATACAAGGCTGAAATAGAGGTCGCACACAAAGGAAAAACGCAAGGAGCTAGAAAAGAAATACAGAGAAATGTATTGGTTACTTAATATTCCAAGCAGAGAATAAACTTTTTTTAATACAAGCAAGTGCTAAAGCCTGTGTGGTACGATCTCGGTAATCCCAACCCTTGATACACGCAACTCCTCGATTTTTGCAACACTATAAAGCATAGCATTATAAACCTATAACTGCAACTATGTACATATGTACATACATATATGTGTGTACCTAAGTACAACCATTTTTTAATGTTTCGTTCAAAAAGCAATGAATAAGTTTAATAAAATAAATTAAATAAACTTTTTAATAAAGAAAATATTAGCTTTCTGTTCCAAACCTCGCAAAAGGTGCTCTATTTATCATATTGCACATTATATAACTTTTCACTTTTGAAAACAAAGTGCTAAAAGGAATTGTTAATGCACGGTAGTATATCCACAGAGATCTCGGCATTGAAACAATTGAAGATGGAATAGAAAACTACGGAAGAAAGCATAAAAATCGATTCATATCTCTGCATAATTATTCATAACTTCAACGAGTCGCTTTTTGTATGGGAATTGAGAAGAGTTATATCTTCAATACTAGACAAGTTCGACCTTAAATATAGATGTACATATATATCAAAATTCATAGGAAAATGCTTTCTACTAAAAATCAAAATTTCATTATGGATGCCCTTTGTCTAAATAATTACCAAAAATTAGATTTAGAACGAGTTTTTCATATTAGAAACTGCCCTCACACTACAGTGAGCGTATACTGACGGTCTTATTGTCTCCTTGAAGACTTTCACCTACCCTCGAAAAATAGCCGCGTTTTGTTATCCTCGTGAGCTGAACTAGTTCATCTCAAAATAAAAAAACCCTCCTGGTTCACATGGAAATTTCATTTTCTCAAGTTGGTAGCAGCAGCTACACACTGACGTTTCATATGGACTAAAAATGGCGGGAAAATGGCAATCGAAGTGAGAAGAGTGCTTAATATTTTTATATTTGTTTAATAATTAAGTATTTTTAGATACTTATGTCAGAAAGTGAGGATACAACAAATAACTATGAGTTACTTCTGCCATTCAGCAGAGCTGCCAAGCTTTACATATCATTTTTATTGTGGAAAGCCATCTAGTGGTGAGATATGGGTTTAGAAATTATGGTTCACGAAAATTGTACCAGCTCAAGTGCTGGTTCAATTGTTGTTTTTGCATCCTGTGTGAAAATATGAACTGAACTAGTTCACGGGGAAAACAAAACGCAGCTATTATAAAATAAACAAGCTAACCATAACTCCAAGCCCATCATCTTTTCCAGCGTTACTGGCAACACTGCTAGATAACATCGATTACAATTACTAATTTCCCCTTTCCCGTGCACGCAACATTCCTCCGCGCTTCTGTTTTGATTATTCTTCGAGGCAGATATTCCCCAAAAAGATAAAAATTCTTGATTCCCACCTCCACGCGCAAACAAAGAACTTTTGCCAAAAACGTGCCGAAAAGGAACAACGAAACATGGGAACTGTACAAAAACAAGTCCCTTCCGAATTCAACCAGAAATGATTTGAACTGCCACCTGCCATTCGCAACTAATTTGAATAAATGAATATTTAACAACAATAACGCATGCACGCTTACCCAAAAGTGTATCTGTATCTCATAAATCAGAAGACAAGGTACTTTGTTGGCAAAATAGAAGCCAACTGAGTGCGCAGGACACGAATATTTTTATTTTGAAACGTTTTTGCTGTCGCTGTTCACTTTACTTTCGATGGCACACAAACCAAGGCGCACACACACACTCGAATTTAGTACGTTTATATAGGTTAGTATATTAGATAATCTAACGCGTATGACACAATGGGTGACTCGGGATATTACACGGTTCCACTGTAACACTTGAATTTATTGTAAACAGCTGAATTGGAATAGTTTGCCTGAGTTAACGGTTCGGATCTGAAATGAATTTCGCGAGAAAATTACCACTTGACATGTGTATACATGTTTACATCACAAAAACAAAAAGCGACCTATTCGATGATTTGTTTTCTTGTTTCTATTTCTGATTGTCTTCCACTTCCTCTTCGTGTTCGTGTGCTGTTTCTTTGGGTTTTTTTTCTTTCAGTTGGCATTTTGAAGCAGCTGTTGATATTTCAAAAGCTCTCCTCTCTTCATTGCTTTATTTCGTTTTCTGTTGTTGTCTTTACGAAAGGGTGGGTGCGGATGGGGAAGAGAACATGTGGTGAATAAGATTCTTCCACTCACTGTTACTAGATATGGTAGGTAAAACGTGATTATCGATGAGAAGTTATCGGTCTTAGGGGAGCTTCACATGAGGAAAGGAGGGGAAACTAGAGGAATACCACGATTTAAGTCACTAATCGGTTCTGATAGACCCAACGCGACTTAAATCAAAAATGAAGCACTGAAGCACTGAAACTGAAAAACTCAGACTTAAAAGATTTTAGTTTACTTTTCATCTATTCGAGCGTTTTTGTATGTAATTATGTGTGTATATATGGGAAAAATAGACAAACTTATAAAATAATTTGAAAGGACTAAAAGTAATACAATACATACACGTACATAGTAAAACAAAAAAACTATGTCCATATTTATGTAAGAAACGACTATTTATTGAAACATTAATCATCTTCACTCGATGAAAGTAGCGTTGCTACCGAATGCGGCTGGCTTTTTTTTCCCAGCCAAAGATTTGTCTGTAGAATTCATTATCTGCTTGAAAATCCTTCGGAGGAAATATGCTTTGAAAGAAGCTATAGCTCCCTTATCCATGGGTTGCAGCAATGATGTTTGTTGAGTGGTAGAAAAATCACTTTCACATTTTGATCAATGTCATTCAGACTATTAGGATATCCAGGGGCATTGTCAAGGATCAAAAGAATTTTACGTGGAAAATTATTTTTCAAACAATATTATTTAACGGCTGGATATACTAAATTATTAAACCACTGAGTAGAAAGGGCCGGTGTATTACCCATGCATTTTTATTTCCCCACCAAATAACCGGAAGGACAGTTTTTGGTACATTTTTGGAGTAATATACTAATAGTGGTTTAAGTTTAAAATGGAAATACAGATACTGCAAGAAAAAAGCGAAGAAGAAGTGCGCCCAGCTTCAAGCAGAGAGTACGGAGGGCCTGTATCGGGAGCTGGAGAAAATATTTTCCCCGGTTGCTGATGCAAACCAGGCTATCCAGGAGCTGCGAAGACACAATATGAACAAGAGCGCCACTATCTTCAAAATAGCCGCCCAAAGAAGGAACAATGCTCAGGAGATTCGTTCGCCAAAGTTCATTAGCAATGCTCATGGCCAGCTTCTTGTGGATGACGACAAAATTCTGCAGAGGTGGCGGCAGTATTGTGAAGAGCTTTTAAATGAACAGTTTCCCCAGCTATACTTTCCAAGAGCCACCCCTAACTGTGAAGAAATAGCCGACATTACAGTCGAAGAAGTTAGTGAGTCGGTCAAATACTCCAAAAAACGAAAAGCGGTTGGGCCAGACGAGATACCCTCTGAGTTCTGGAAAAAGATGGGAGACATCGGGTTCAGATGGCTCAGAATTCTCATCTCCAAATTCGTGAGAGGTGATCCAATGCCGAATGAATGGAGGGAAAGTTACCTTCTCCCTGTATACAAAGGGAAGGGTGATACGCGAAACTGTGATAACTACCGTTCGATCAAGCTGATGTCACACACCATGAAGATCGTTGAGCGGGTATTAGGTGGCCGACTGCGAAAAATAATACGGCTATCTGATGATCAGTGCGGGTTTGTCTCGGGTAAATCAACCACAGATGCAATCCAAAGTATAAGGATCATAATGGAAAAACATAGTGATTCCTTAAGGGATTTGCATATTGTATTGGTTGACTTTGAAAAGGCATTCGACAGACAACCACGAGATCTGATATGGGTGGCGCTAAGACATCGAGGGGTTCCAGAAACCTATGTACAGATGATCATGGACATGTACGAAGGAGCAAAGACAAGAGTAAGATGCCCCGCTGGAGTAACCGAAGAGTTCCCAATTAAAGTCGGGGTGCACCAGGGAAGCGTTTTAAGTCCTTTGCTCTTTATTACAGTCCTTGATTATCCGCTTGAAGGTAAAGTGATGGACCCCAAGGTACATCAGTTATTCTTTGCTGACGATGGAGCCATCATAAGTGAGGATCCTACATCCCTGCAACGAGCACTTGATGTGTGGGTGGACGTTTTGGAGGGAAATGGGTATCGCATTAGTTCAAAAAAGACAGAGTACTTGTGCTGCCCGTTCTCTGATCCACTCAGGCCTATTCCAGACATTTATTTGAATGGAACAGTGCTTCCCAAGTGCGAAAAGTTCAAATATCTGGGATCTATGATCAATAGCAAAGCAACTTGTGATGACGACATCAATCATCGTGTAAGCGTAGGGTGGATGAAGTGGCGAGAAAATTCCGCTATCTTCTGTGACAGAAAAATGCCCCCTAAGTTGAAAGGAAGGCTCTACACCGCAGTTGTACGTCCAGCGCTCACATACGGTTCACAATGTTGGACGATGTACAAAAAGTATGAGAGTAAATTAACGGCAGCTGAGATGAAGATGCTTCGCATGACAGCAGGAGTGACCAAGCTTGATCGAATAAGAAGTTCGAAGATCCGTGGAAGCTTTCACATCAAGGAAACCATCGTACACAAATTAGAGCGCGACCGGCTCAGCTGGTATTGCCACGTTCAAAGAAGAGATCATTTGAACCCTGTTAAAAAGGCAATATCTATGCACGTTCCAAAGACATCGCGATGTAGGAAAGGCAGGCCTATAAACGCCTGGATCAGACAAATGCGACGACATCGGCATTTCATTGGCCTCAGTAACCGAGTGATCCAAAATCGGCAGGCCTGCCGATATTTTCTGAGGTCAAATAGGCGAACCCCATAGGCGGATCAGTAGGAATGCGGTGAAGTGGGAGGGCCGTGATCCCTTGTTTTCGGATCATAGCCTCGCTGATAAAAGGAAGAAGACGAAGAAGAAGTGGTTTAAGTTTAAAACTTCCGTGTGCATTTCCTCCCAAAAAAGCATCAGTCTCTCTTTGGCAGTTTTGTAGCCAGGTGTTGTGCTTTCTGCCTTAGATATAAAGGTTCTTTCTGGTAATTACTTCAACCCAATTTCATCAACGTTAAAAACTTGGCTTGGGATGTAACCTTGTGCTTTAATCGAGTTGCTTTGGGAAATTTGCTGCTCTTCGGTATCTGCGGTTGCAGCTCCTCCACTCAATTTAGAATTCTCCAGCTTCAAATCTTTTATCCTGGTAAATAAAAGCTTTTCCATGTTCTTCATAACAGAAGGTCTGAGTTTAATTATACATAATAGAGTCTGAGGTAGATACTCCAGCTTCAGCATTTCCACCATATCCAGTTTAGGGTTTATTTCTAAAACGTTTCTAGCTTTAGCTCTTGAGAACTTTATGTAGCTCACAAGCGTTTCTTTTTTCGTCAATTTTCTTTTTCTTTTATGAAGGTGAAAATCTCGAAAGACACTGTGGGGTTAGTAATCCATAGTATGTGACTCTAACCGCACTAAAAACACCTCCTTAATCATAACCAAAGGCGCTAAATCGCATCATCACCATCCCGTGGTGCCCGCTGGATAGCTATCTGATAGTGAACTAACGGTGAGCGTATGCTGAGTCTGACGATATATGTGTAGCTGAACACCCAGATCTGCGTAAGCACATCTGGGTGAACTTCAGCGCGCATATGTTTAACCGGACGAGGCATCTCTTGTTGACCTGATTGGCTGAAATATGCGTCTCAGAAGTCTAGTACGGGGTCCTCAGAAGGAGGACGTGCGGCGGATGAATTCTCTCGATGGAATCAACGGTGATGTTTACAGACCAGCGGATACCTTACCGGAGCTACTTCGACATGTTTGGAGCTGAGGTCTGTAAGGATTTTCAATACTACGTCAGGGTATTGAAAAAGAGATGGTGGCGGATGAACCCTTAATGGGCCAACGGCAGCGCTCATATCCCCGAAGTGGCTTCCTGACATCGGTGTATCCGGCCTCTTGTCCTAGGGTTACAAAAAAAAAGGATCTGGCCCTCCAGGTTGGGGGTTGTGCCGTCGGGTGAACTTCCCTACCACGTAAAAAACCTTCGGTTACGAAGCAACCAATAGCCTCGGATACGGACGATCTTACTGTTGACGATCCATGCAAACGTAAAAAGGACAATGATCTTCGTGTATGCACATGGAATGTTAGGTCCCTCTACACACCTCGTGCAGCCGAACAACTTGCGGAGGCCCTAGAGTGTCTCAAAGCAGACATTACCGCCATCCAAGAAGTGCGATGGGATGGGCCGGCAAAAGGAGTATGAAAAACTACGACATCTACTACGGCGATTGCTACAGACAAAAAGGACAGCGTCTATTCGGGTGCGGATTTGTTATTGGAGGCAGACTTAGGCACAGTCTTTCCGGCATGTGAACGAGCGCCTCATGACTATCCGTATCAAGGCTAAATTTGCCAACATTAGCCTAATATGCGTTCACGCCCCTCGTGAGGAGAAGGAGAAGGCGACAAAGGACGACTTCTACCAGCTCTTGGACAAGACGTATGAGCAATGCCCTAGCCACGACGTTAAAATTATCCTAGGTGATTTCAACGCAAAGCTAGGGAGAGAAGACGTCTTTAGTAGCATGGTCGAAAACCACAGCCTATACGACATCACATCCGACAAGGGACTCAGGCTAATCGACTTTGCGGCGGGGCGAAACTTTGTCGTAGCTAGTACGCAGTTCCCATGTCTCGACATTCACAAAGGAACATGGCTCTCCTTTGATTAAAAAACTGTCAACCAAATCGATCACATTGCGATCGACGCAAGGCACTCTTCCAGTATTCTGGGTGTCCGGACCTTCCGAGGAGCCAACGTGAACTCGGATCACTACCTAGTTGTAGCCAAGGTACGGATGCGGATATCCACAATGGAGCGAAATCAACGAAATACTGTGAGGAAATTTGACGTCGAAAAGCTACAATCGCAAGAGACCGCCAGAACTTTTGCCGATCGAGTTTCTTCTAATCTTAATCTAAGTCCTATGCCGCCAGCAGCAAATGCGGAAGACCAGTGGCAGCCTTGCCAACAAGCCATCAGAGATGCCGCCTCTGATGTACTGGGTTTCTCTCGGCCACCACAACGAAACCCCTGGTTTGATGAGGAATGCCGGCAAGCACATGCAGCAAAATAAGAGGCGTACAAAGCAGCGCTGCATAGAAGGACTAGAGCTGCTTACGAGCTTACGTGCGCAGGAACAAAGAGGAACATCCACTCTCAGAAAGAAGAAAAAGGAGCATGAGAAGCGCTCGATCGAGGAGATTGAGAGACTTTATTGCAGGAATAATGCTCGAAAATTTTACCAAAAGGTAAAAAGAACATGCCAGGGTTTCAAAGCCAGAACAGAAGCCTGCAGGGACGAAAATGGTAACATAGTAGTAGAATCGCAGTCGGTGGTGAGAATATGGAAGGAACACTTTTGCAGACTGTTAAACGGCGATGATGACCAATATTCCGCTGTCAGGCAGAATGAACCATTCAACAGTGACGATGGCAGTCAAGATTCCCGTCAACCCGATCAGAATGAAGCGAGGATAGCGATATCTAAGCTCAAATCCAACAAAGCTGCAGGAGCCGACGGCCTTGCCGCTGAACTCTTCAAGGCAGTAGGAGATGAGTTGGTAAGGAGCATGCACCAGCTCATCTGTAAAATCTGGTCGGACGAAAGTATGCCCGCTGAATGGCACCTCAGCATCATTTGCCCGATCCTGAAGAAAGGAGACCCTCTGAACTACACCAATTACAGAGGTATAGGTCTCCTCAACATCGCATATAAGATCCTGTCTGCCGTACTATGTGAACGCCTAAAACCGATCGTCAACAACCTGATAGGTCCTTATCAGTGCGGTTTCAGGCCTGGAAAGTCCACCATTGACCAAATATTCACAATACGGCAGATCTTGGAAAAAAAACCATGAATATAAAATCGATACGCACCACCTCTTCATCGATTTCAAAGTTGCCTATGATAGCGTGTATAGAGACGATTTATACAAAGTCATGTCTAGCCTTGGCATCCCTGCCAAGCTCGTCCGTTTGTGCAGAATGACGATGGGGAACTCTCGCTGTTCCATCAAAGTCGGTAAGAACATCACCGAACCGTTCGATGTCAGGAAAGGTCTTAGACAAGGTGACGCGCTATTATGCGATCTCTTTAACATAGTACTTGAGAGAATTGTACGAAACTCACAAGCCAACACCGGAGGTACAATCTTTCACAAGTCTGTACAACTACTCGCTTATGCCGATGACATTGACATAATTGGAAGAGCTCAGCGGGCAGTCAATGGGACATTTACGCAAGTTCGTGAGGTTTAGTTCCTCTTAATCTAGGAATATTATACCGTACATTTAAGACGTCTTCTATCTCAGGATTAATATGAATCTGCAGACGCTCGTTGTGACGGATTGCTTTCTTTTTAATTGCTTCCGTCACATGGTCAATCTGCAAATCACAATGCAAGTCATTATTTCTAATATACCATGCGGCATTTACTATTCCCCGAAGGGCTTTGTTTTGAAATGTTTGTATTACTTGTTCATTTATTTTCTTTGTACCACCTCATAATTGGATACCCTACGTCCAAACAGGCTTTAGGATCTGATTATATATTAAGATTTTTTTCTCAATGGACACTTCTGAATTATATCCTAACAACCAATAAAGTTTTCTATATCTAATACTTAGCTCTATTTTCTATTTCACATGTTCCTTCCATTTCAGTTTAGCATCCAGATTCATACCCAGATACTTAGCTGTGTTAGAATAAGGAACTACTTGATTATTAATAACAACAGAAAGATTCGTTATTTTTTTGTTTGTAAAATTGATATGAGTGACTTTGACTCATTAAGTTTAATTCGCCATCGTTGCGTCCAATCACATATCTCGCTAACTGAATTTTGAAGCTTTTCAGTTGCTTTAGCTACGCATCCCTCAGATGATATGAGAGCAGTGTCGTCTGCGAATGCGGCTAACATGAAGCCATTTGCTTGTGGTATATCCCTAGTATATAATAACTATAAAGTGGGCCCTAGAACACTTCCCTGTGGAACACCTGCTTGTGTTTCTTTAAGTTAAGAGTACGCTGAACCATAGCGAACTCTAAAGAATCTATTTGCTATATACGATTTAAGTATCTCATAATATTGTCTAGGTAAGTCCCTTTGAAGTTTATACTCTAAACCCGTATGCCAAACTTTATCAAAAGCCTGTGCTGCGTCTAAGAATATTGTAGAACAAACTATATAACATTAGTTATACGATGCACTTGGTCTACTGTCGAATGTTTATTTCTAAACCCGAACTGTTGGGTGGGAATAAGCCTTCTTTGCTCTATGATACTGTCTAGTCTTTTAAGAAACAGTTTCTCGAAAAGTTTTGATAATACCGGTAAAAGTGAGATTGGCCTATATGAGGTAACTTCTAATAGAGGTTTACCTTGATTAGGTATAAAAATAATTTCTGCTATTTTCCAGTGAAGTGGGAGGTATCTTTGTTTAAAACAAGCATTAATAATAAGTTTGAGTTTTAACTATGCTTTTAAGGGTAGCTCTTTAAGGATTTGGGCAGTTATAAGATCATAATCTGAAGATTTTCTAATAGATAGTTTATGAATGCATGTACTGATCTCTCTTAGCGAAACATAAGCAAATACGTCTACTACTCTATCATCTCCATTTACTCTATCAGAGCAATCAAGACGTTCGTTGCCATGCTAGGTGGAAAAGGTTTAAAAACATTTGTCAGGTGCTCCGAAAAAAGTTTGACATTTTCTTTTGGGTCGCCCTTCAATTTCCCATCAGATGTTTTTAACGGGGGATCTTGCGCTTGAGGTCTCTTTAAATGTTTGGCAGCCTTCCAAAGGGAGTAGTCTGTAATTTTGTCAGCTGTTAAGTTACAAAGGTATTTATTTATAGATCTATTTTTAAATTCACCGATACTTTTTTAAGTTTGTTATTTAGGCCGGTAATTATCAAGCGCTCTTAAATCCATTTTAATTTTATGAAGCTCTTAGTTTTAAATTTTTGCTGCGTATTCACCAAGCACTAATAGGATTGTGTCCATGCTAATTCGAATATGCGAAAAATTAATTTTCGGATTTCCAAAATGAGCTTCCGAACTCTCTTTCGAACTGGGAGAAATGCCAATGAAAAAGGAAACATTGTATTTTCCTGATTTTAGTCAGAATTAATCACGGCACATTTTATTTTTTTATTTGGTTGGCAGTTCTATTGACGGAAATGCTGGAGGCATTAAATTCGTCGGCATTTCTTCTTTTGCATTTCGCCAATCCAGCTTGTCCTTTGTTTGGTCTGAGTGACAGTTCACAGCTGATTTCGAAAGCTTTCGAAATTCCTAAGTTATGAGCAGTAATAACTTAAGAGTGGGTGGGACCACTCATAAGTCTTATGAGCGCTAATAAATCTGCACTATTATTGGTTGGTGAATAGGTTTATGAAGCTCTTAGTTTAAGATTGGTCGGTGAATACCGGCCTTAGTCTATTAAATATAGTTTTGTCGCCAGGATATCTTGTCATTTGCCATTTCCCGCGAGCTTTTCTCTTTTCTAATATTAGTTCCCTAATTTTTATGTGATATTTCACCGACATTTTTTTGTTTTTCGTTGATAAGTCGGTGCACTATCATCTGCTGCCTGTTGTATATCGGCAATGAATTGCTCCACTTCGATGTCAATATGGTTTGTTGCAACCAATGGAGATCTAAGCTTAATAAATCAGTTCTTTAAATTTACACCAGTTCGTTCTTTTGTTGGTAAGTCTTACATTTTTTATCTGTTCTATTGACATGCCGTTGACCGTTAAGATTACGGGTGTACGATCCGACGACAAATTATCACTGCTTTCAACTTTTACCTCTTTTCTATTGCTTCCCTTGGATATGACGAAGTCAATAAGATCTGGTATTTTCGCTGTGTCAGATGGCCAATAAGTGGGCGAACTAGTCAACATAAAATCGCAGTTAAAATTTCGCCCTCCTCTGTAAAGCGTCCTGCCTTTTGTCGTTATTAATCTTGATCCCCAGTAGGTGAGTTTTGCATTGAAGTCACCTCCAATGATAAGATCGTCCTCTGTAGGCGAATGCTTGAGTGGGCAGTATATAGTAGCTATTTTAAATTCCTTGTTCTTGGTCAAAATGTTTATTGTAGCTACTTGCATGGTTTGTTTTGCTATTTTTGGCAATTCATAAGGTTCGAAAACGCTTTTTACAATCACAGCACTACCTCCCCTGGCACTGTCAGCTGGATGGGGAGAGTGGTAACAGAGGTACCCAGGAATTCTAATCTTTTTTTCCTGTTTGAAGTGGGTTTAAGAAATCAGGCAAACAGCAATATTTTCATTCCATAGAATTACTTGAAATTCAGAAATATGTTGGAGTAAGCCCTTTGCATTCCAGGTTGCCATTTTCAGATTTTTAATCATTATTATTTTGTTGGATTTTTCCTGTGTAAACTTCTTTGTTTAGTAGCTTAGTTATTTTATCTTTGAATAATAGTAAAAAGCATTTCCCTTACTGAAATTTCTTCTTCTTTACAAAAGAATTTCTTCTTCATAACAAAAAAAAAAAACTACAAGTGCATGTGCACATTGTATACGAGTATAACACATGTTCATATAGTATGAATATTTGACCTTACCAAAATGGGTCGTAATCAAATAATAAAATGGAATATTTAAACTTTTAAAAGGTTTTAATTACTTTAGGTTTTCACTTTTGTAACTTAGTCGATTAACTTCCTAGCATGACAATATTAACAATAGTAAAATGAAAAAATTAAAGACGAACAAATATGTAATTAAAACTGAAATGCATGGCCTACTAGAAAAAATATTTTCACGGAAAACAATAATCGTTCAAAATTTTTTTTTTAAATTTTAAAAAGCACATACATATTAACTTAAGTTCGAAGCAAATACTTCGTAAATGGAGGTAGCTTTCTGAATTTTTTTTGACGTCGTAAGTCGAAATGACGTTAATCGAAGTGTGGACAATCGAGGTGTTACTGTATTTGAAAATGGCTTATAAACTTCTTCTTCTTCCTATTTCGGTGAGTTTTGACTGAATTTCTACTGATCCGCCTGTTTGACCTCAGAAAATATCGACAGACCTCCCAATTTTAGATTAATTCGTTAAGGAGTAATGATCTCTTCATTCAACATGTCAGTACCAGCTGAGCCGGTCGCGTTCTATTTTCCGTGAGATGGTTTCTTTGACGTGAAGGCGTTGGCGCTGGACGCACAACTGCGGTATAGAGATTTCCTTTTAACTTAGGGGACATTTTTCGCTATTGATCATAGATCCCAGATACTTCAACTCTTCGGACTTGGGAAGCACAGTTCCATTCAAATAAATGTCTGAAATAGACCTAGGTGGATCAGAGAACGACCAGCACAACTACTCGGAATTTTTTTGGATTAATGCGATACCCATTTCCCTCTAAAACGTCCTTCCACAGGTCAAGTGTTCATTGCAGGGACGTACTATCCTCACTTATGATGGCTCCATCGTTAGCAATGAATAACTACTTTGGGGTCCGTCACTTTATCTTCAAACCTAAACTTATATATGTTACGTCGGGGTCCCACAGGGAAGTCATTTAGGGCCATTTTTCTTTCTCTTGTTTATAAATGATATCCCTGATTTTATTCTGAACTCAGACTGCCTTATGTATTCAGATGACGTAAATATCTTCCGCTGCGTAACGTCCCAAGCGAGCTTTTGCAAAATGACCTTGACAAATTATCAGAATGGTGCGATACAAATCAGCTTTTCCTTAATGTTTCCAGATGTCACTTCTTGTCTTTCTTCCGTAACCGCTCACAAATTCTCTTCCCTTATAAAATAGGGAACGTCCCTATTTTAAAGATAGGTGGAAAGAAAGACCTTGGAGTTATATTTGACTCTAAGCTGTGTTTTGCTTCCCACATTGACTATATTGTGGCCAAAGCCAACTCTATGTTGGGCTTTGTTATGATGAACTCCAAGGAGTTCACGGATCCATACACTTTCAAATCGTTGTATTCTGGATTCGTAAGATCAGTCCTTGAATACTGCTGTGTGATTTGGAACCCGTTCTACGATAATAGTTCTATGCGAATTGAAAATATTCAAAAACGTTTTACGAGAGTTGTAATTTATCGACTTCACTGGAATACTCACATGCCCCCGTACACCACCAGATGCCAGTTAATAGGCTTGCAATCACCAGGAATGCGAGGCATATATTTTGCCATTACGAGTACTTTCGTACGAGACATTTTAAATTCACACATCAATTGATCTGCGAGTTCGTAATTTTTTCTATGATACGTTTCATAGGGTAAATTACGGACTCAATGAGCCATTAACACGGTGTATTAAAGATGCCAATGCAATTTGTAATTCTATCGAGTTTAATAGCAATAGAGTTTCGTTTAAGGGAAATTTATTAAACATATTAGTTTACCCTGGTGGATGAACTTGCATAAGCTTTACTTTGCATATTTTTCTTTATATTTGTAAAGAGATAATTCGTAGTCTGTAAGAATATATAGATATATGTATGTATGCATGCCCACTATACATGAGCTCGGTGAGATTAATTAATTAAACAATTGATTCCACAATGATTTTTATTGTTATTTTTATTATTTGATTACTTATACAAATCAAGTTAGATTAAGTTTAGATTAAGTTTAGTTTATTATTTAAGTTAGTTTTAAGACTAACACTAACTCGCAGGCGACTGGCTACTGACCAACTACCTGCTCTCTAACTTCGTCTTCTTTCTACAAGACGAAGTTGGAGATCGGCAAAAAAACGCGGGAAAGCTTTGTACATATTTGATAACCGGAAAAAACAAGTACAAAGCAGAAATACGATCTCAGTGAAGTTAATCCCGATTTAGGTTTAGTATCAAGTTAGGAATTAGGGCTGGGAGAGAAGCATTATATAACACCTCCCCACCCAAGTCTTTTTGGTCCCCAAAAAGGAGGGAAACAAAAGTATTTATCGCTTATATTTGTCAGTTTACCTTTAGTTTGTGCTTAAGTAATACAATAATAATGTCAAAAAATGTATGCGAATCTAATTAGTATAGGCAATTATAACATTGTGCAAGCTTAATATTTACGTGTAACAATATTCATTGTAGACATCACAACAAAAGAAAAGATATTAATCAAACAGAAGTAAGTGTACTAATCTTAAATTTTAAATTAAAAATTTCTTAATTATTCTCGTTTAACTACGTACTGTATATTTTCGTTTATTTCTTCAATAGTTTTACTTTACGTTTTACTTATTTTTTGTTTTTATTTTATGCATATTATTATTACTTGTTCCTATATAATTTTATTTATAAACAAAACTCAATTTATCTGTTTTTTAACTGTTAATTTTTATCTGCAGTTTTTAGTTTTCTCATTTAATCAAGTGCTAACAAAACTTAATCAATTCATATTACATGATACATGATGATATTACATATTACGGCCGGTATTCACCGACCAATCTTAAACTAAGAGCTTCACAAACCTATTCACCAACCAATAATAGTGCAGATTTATTAGCGCTCATAAGACTTATGAGTGGTCCCACCCACTCTTAAGTTATTACTGTTCATAACTTAGGAATTTCAAAAGCTTTCGAAATCAGCTGTGAACTGTCACTCAGACCAAACAAAGGACAAGCTGCATTGGCGAAATGCAAAAGAAGAAATGCCGGCGAATTTAATGCCTCCAGCATTTCCGTCAATAGAACTGCCAACCAAATAAAAAATAAAATGTGCCGTGATTAATTCTGACTAAAATCAGGAAAATACAATGTTTCCTTTTTCATTGGCATTTCTCCCAGTTCGAAAGAGAGTTCGGAAGCTCATTTTGGAAATCCGAAAATAATTTTTTCGCATATTCGAATTAGCATGGACACAATCCTATTAGTGTTTGGTGAATACGTAGCAAAAATTTAAAACTAAGAGCTTTATAAAATTAAACTTGATTTAAGAGCGCTTGGTAATTACCGGCCTACATGTCCTAACACCCACATCATTTTTGTAACTAAGTTTTCTTATCATTTATTTTACAACTCGTTTTTAAATGTTATTTTACATTTTTATTTTATTTTTTTCTGAACAAAGATTCCCGCCGACAACCACTGAGATCTAATTTCAAGAATATATTTAGTATCATTTGTATGACAGAAATAAAGAGATCTTTTCTAAACAATTATAACTAGTTTGAGTGCTGAACGTTACCACACCAAATCCTGATATAATCACACGAACATACCCGTCGATCTGTCATTTCTTTCTAGGCTACCTGAACAGGCAATTTCCGTACTATCGGTTTTAGATTTAAAATAAGAAACGACGTAGAAACCCAAATTTACTAATAATCCTGTAAATTAAAACTAAATACAAGGGTTGGACTTAGTGCAGTAATAAACGGAATACCATAATAAAGCGACAAGGAAACCAAATATTTCTTCGGAAAATTACGGTAGAGGTAATAAATTTCAATTATACAAAATATCTATCTGAAATCGTCAAAGTGGTAGCCGTATTTTAGATTTGGGTGCTGCAACAGGTAAATTTTAATGATATTAAACCCTTAAATGACGACAACGTTCTTGAAATACGGAATCCTAACCATATACCAGCAGCATACCGCTATGCGTTCACATACCTATGTAAATTTTATTATTCATTTTGGTATTTATATTTCCGTTTTAGTTGTTTTTTAAAGTCAGCCTTATTGTGAGTTTCACCCGAACAGCATTCCACGTGAAAAAATTCACTTTTCCCCTATCATGAGTTTCGGGCGAAAATTTGTTCATCTTCGAAAAATTCCCCTTATTGCGAGTTTTTATTTCGCGTGGAATATGACGCTATTCGCATGGAAAATTTCACTTGATTTTTGTAGGCGGATGAGAGAACAACAAAGCAGAAAATGTAAGTTGTTTGAAAGCAAAAAACTGAAAATCAATTATACATAATTTTATTTCAGGAGCAAAACTCTAAATAAGCAACAAAGTGATATTTTGTTAAATAAAATGATGGAGAAACCAGATATTGCTAGGGCATTTGTAAAAGAAATAGGGAGAAAGTGGCAGAGTTTTGGGGAAAACTTAGCTCGGAGCTACACAGCGCGGGCCCACCAAGCAAAAGCGGGTCCACCTTAAATATAATATCTTATTAGTTTAAGAATATATCATTTATTTAGTTTGTAACTTACAAGTAAACCATAAACTACACTTTCCCTTTCTGTTATAGAACAGATGTTTATTTGTTGAAGGGGACACAATATATACATGTGTTCCATCAATACAGCCTATAACGCCATGTAGCTTGTATTTGGAATAAAAATCATGAGCAATTCTTCGTTGTTCATCTTATGTTGGCCAAGTTATCCACTGTACGCAAAGCACCTGTTCAAAAACGTCTACAACTTGAGCAAGCACTTGGCTAAAAGACGATTGTGCTAAACCAACTTCGTAGTTCTTGCCAACTCCCCTTTGGTATACGCCCTCTGCTTGCACTCAAACAAGCGGCCAGCTTTACAATTGGTGGTATTGCAAACTTTTGTTTTGCTGGGGAAAAGGAGTTGGTGAGCACGTCCAGTAAATACTTAAATGCTGGTTTATTTAATCGGTAGTGCTGTTGAAATCTGAAAAATAAATGTGCTAATAATTATTTTTCCAATCTTTAAAGAAGAATATAATCTTACAATGGTTCACGCAAGTCCAAAGGATTTGAATTATCTCTTAAACTTCTTCGAATTGTTAGTTCTTCTTTTCTTTCTTCTTCTTGACATAATATTTGTAGCGCTATAGAGTTAATTTTTATTTCTATTTTATTACATATTTACTTTTTAATTTCTTTAATGTTGCACCCACATTTTTTTCTTAACTTCTTTTTTTGCCTACTGTCAAAGCACCAGAATCTGTTCGAAATGTCACAGCTGATTCGAAGTGAAATTTTGTTCACGTGAAATTCACAATAGCTAAAAAAAAATCCGGGCGAACAAAAATTTCCACGTGAAATATTTTTCGGGTGAAACTCACAATGAGGCTGAGTATTTCGTTTTTCTCTTTGTCGATTCATCTGTGATATAATTACCCTCAGTTCTAAAGTTAGTTAGTTTCTTATATCTTTGCTTAATTTTGCCCACGGTTCTATTTTTAACTATGTTCGTGCATAGGTTAGAGTCAGTGTTTTTGTTTTTGTTTAAATTTTTAACCCTAGCTTCTTTTTCTGGTTTGAATTTCTTAGCTAATGAGTCAATATCATCTCTACTCATGTTCTTGTTAATAAAGTCAATTGGTCTAAATTTAGTAGTTGAATGAATTGTGCTATTTGAAATGTTTATTATATTAAATAGTTTCTCGTCCAAGTCAGAATTATCATTTGATGCGTTTCTAATCCTCAAATGTTCGTTTAATGTACCATGTAACCTTTCGATGTCCGCATTTCCAGTTTTCAGAGAAGCTGTTGTCTTATGGAAATTGATGTTATTCTGTTTTAAAAACTGTTCAACTGCAGAAAGCAAAATGCAGGTTTCACCGTCAGAAACAATTTTATTGGGCTTTCCCAGAAATTGAATTCTTTGTTTTATAGAATCTAGGATTGCTATCCAATTTCTATCTTCTAATTTATGAATCGTTGCATATTTGGAAAACTTCGTTAGGTACATTTTATTTCGTTCAGGAAACCATATGTTAATGTGGATGATATCATTGAAATACTCAGGTGTTTCGGTATTTTGCATTGGAATTCGTAGAGGATGCCTATCATGTTTAGCTAGGGTACAAATATCGCAGTTGTTTGGATAAAAGTATGCATTTTTTAATTCAGCGAAAATCTCTCTCTCAGGCGAACCCCACATGCGGATCAGTAGAAATGCGGTGAAGTGGGAGGGTTGTGATCCCTTGTTTTCGGATCATGGCCTCGCTGATAAAAGGAAGAAGAAGAAGCGAAAATCTCATTTATGCCCCTATGATTTTTTCTAGTGTGTTCTTCGTTAATAATATCAATCTTTTCATTTTTATCAACAATATCTATTAGTTTTATACCGGATTTTAATACTTTTGAATGTTTATTTGATGAAAAATATCTAACGTAAAAATCTTGAAATCTAACGAATAATGACAAATCACTACAGTAAACGCAGATAAGTCCTTTCTTAATAAGAAGCCCTTTCATTATTTCGAGTAAGTTACTATTTTCGTTCAGTTGCACATGGTTCTGAACTTTTTTATGAATTATCTTTATGGAAATTTTTTCTTTTATGCTATAAGACAAATATATTTGGTTTTTGTACAGGTTAATAGGTTTCTCGGATATGTATACATATATGTTGTGTTTCATCCTCCTTCGCGCTATGAATGGTAGCGCTGGTAGATGTCACATAGTTGTTATCGTTTCTTAACGTTGCGGATGTAGAAATAACTTCATCGTTATTACTACAAGATGCCTCATTATGGAATATGTCTCCTAAGTTAACTTCATCGTTAGTATTCGACATGTCTTTATTGACGTTTTCCTGTTCAATATACCTACTAAGGCCATCTGCTACGTAGTTTTCCTTCCCTTTTATGTACTCAATATTTAAGTCGTACTCATTAAGACAAATTTTCCAACGTTGGAGTTTCATATTGGGTTCTTTGATACCATTTAGCCAAACAAGGGGCTTATGATCAGTCCTAACTGTAAATCTCCTCCCATACAAATAAGTTCTAAAATATTTGATGGACCATACAACAGCGAGGAGTTCCTTATCTATTGTCGAATAGTTAAGTTCATGTCCATTTAATGTGCGAGAGGCATAATAAATTGGGTGACTACCTTGGCTTAGTATAGCTCCTAAAGCATGGTTTGATGCATCAGTTGTTAGGATAAAAGGTTTGCTAAAATCTGGACTCTTAAGAACCGGATCAGAAGTTAGTAACTTTTTTAGATTTTGAAACGCTTTAATGTATTGTGGGTAAGATGTATTTACCTTCTCTGATTTTTTTAAGCATTTTATCAAAGAGTATGCAACCTTTGCGTAGTCTTTCATAAATTTTCGGTAATATCCTGTTATACCTAAGAACTGTTTTATGCCTTTCTTGTCAGTTGGCAGTTTCATTAAAGTTATTGCTTTTATTTTATTTTGGTCTGGTTTAATACCATTATTTGCAATAGTATGCCCTAAATAGTTCGTAGATAACTGAGCAAAGCTACATTTATTTACTTGAACTTTTAAATTAGATTGTTTAAGTTTCGGGAAAATTTTCTTCAATGAATCTAAATGTTCTTCAAAACTAGTTGAGAAAACAAGGATATCATCTAAATAGACGACACAGATTTTATTTATAAAATCCTTTAATACCTAGTTCATCAACCTTTGGAAAGTCGCTGGGGCATTCTTCAGCCCGAACGGCATCCTCAGGAACTCGTAATGGCCGTTTCTAGTTGAAAAGGCAGTTTTACGTCTGTCACGTGGGTCGACCTCTATCTGGTGAAAGCCTTTCGCTAAGTCGATGGTTGAAAAATAATTACATTTACCGAGTTTATCAAACAAGTCATCGATATTAGGTATAGGAAATTTATCCTCTGTTGTTTGTTCGTTTAACTTTCTATAGTCCATTACAATTCGCCATTGTTTCCGTCCACTCTTATCATCTTTTTTGGGGACTACCCAAATTGGCGAATTGTAAGGGCTATTACTTGGCGTAATTATCTTTTGTTCCAACATTTCTTCTATCTGCCTATCAACTTCGTCCGCGTGAATTTCCGGGTATCTATAAAGTTTACTGAATATGGGAATTTCTGTTTTCGTGTTAATCTGATGTCTAATCTCATTCGTAAAGCTTAAATTATCACCTTTATAAAAAATCGATTTATACGAATAAAGCAATGATTTCAATTTGGAAACGTCAGAATTACTTAGATGATTCGCAAATACCCTATCGACAATTTCGGTTTCATAAACTTCACCTAAAAATACGCTAGATTCATTAGAATAGTCAAGTTTAGCATAGACTTCTTCGTCTTTGTTGAAATATATTGGAATGCTTACATCATCTGTTATGAGAGACCCAGTTTTGCAATTAATAATAGAGTTAAGTCTAAGGAGAATATTATTTCCTATAAGACCGTCAAAATATTCGTGAAATTGATATTCTAAGAAATCTACAAAAAAATGTTCCTTATTAAATTCCTTGAATAGAGGAATTCTGTATTGTGTATTTGTTTCAACGTTGTGACCGAGAACCTTAAGATTATAACTTCTAGATGGTATTTTCCATTTGGGATTGCACAAGTTTTTATTAGTTATGCTATATTCAGCACCACAATCGATTATAAACCTAAGTTGTCTGGTATTACTACTTACAATTATATAGGGTAATTGGCTTGGTAGCGGTTTCGAAAATTTGGACGCTCATTGCGAACAGTGGGCTCATTACGAGGATTGTGCCGTTCATTATGTTCATTAAGGCCTATGTCCATTTGCTCGACATTGCTACCTCTATACCTATTCGATTGTCGGGTCTGACCACTATGTATGTAGTTATTGTCTCGTCGCGATTGTCCACTTTGAGCGTAGTTGTTACGGCGTGCTTGTACATATTTGTTGTTATGTTGTGTGTGTCCGGCCTGAACGTAATTGCTATTTTGTATTGGGTGTTCATAATTTGTTCTCAACATATTATTACGAACTTGCCCGAATTTATTATTTGCCGAAAAATAATTATTAAAACCGTTTCCGTGGTATCTATTTTTGCTGGGTCCTAACAACTGTTGGTTAATTTCTACGATAATTTTGTATGCTTCGTTCAAAGTCTTGGGGTCTCTACTATAGATTATTGTCTTCATTGGCTCGGGAAGATTGCTCTTAAAGGCCTCCAGGGCTATCCTGTTGTTAGACGAGATCATTACCCTATCGTTATTATTTTTTTCTAGCAAATACACGTTGTTAATTCGGCTTAAAAGTTGGTTAATATTATTGAAATAATCTTCTATTGTTGTTTCTACCATAGCTGCTCTAATATGGTCTAAAAGAGCACTGACTGAAAGCTTTTCACCGAAGCTACTTTTTAAGATCGCCCTTATTTCTGTCCAAGTATGAACTCTGCCATGTTTTTGGAGTTCACATTTGGCTTTGCCTACAATTTTATCTTTGATGTAACCGGTTAAAACAATTTTGGTGCCTTCATCAAAATCAACAAATGCAGCTTCCAACGAGTCAACCCTGTCCAGAAAATCAACTGTACATAATTCGTTCCCGTTATATTGTTGAATCCTACTTATTAAATCTAACATAAGCTTAAATTTTTCTGCTGCCTGAAGGAATTCCATTATAAATATAATTCTCGCTTACCGCCGAATTGTTTACTTGTTTCTTGCAACGCCGGTATTCCACTTCGAGGCGGGCTTTTTCGTCTCTACTATTAGAGAGACACTTATACAAAGGTTTGAAAGCCGCTTTTTCTCATTTACTACTGCTTCAATTTCATCACTCGACCACCATGATTTATTGGCATGTAGCTTATGATCTTTTGAAGCTTCTAGCAGTGATTTAGTCTTCTTTAAGCAAGTTGACTTTAGGTAATCCCACTTACATATTTTGTGCTCTGCACTCTTCGTCCTCAGCTCGTTGCCAGCAGGCATCGCCTTTTTCTTTGTCCAGATAGTACCACGTGATTTTCCAAGAGACCCTTGTTTGTTTCCATTTCTTCGCTGTATTCATGAAAATTTCTATTATCAGGAGACGGTGTTACTGAGCGACCGCCTCTCGCAGGATCACTTTGCAATGTTTTACACGAGGTTTCATGAAATTGCCTAAAAAATGGTAGTCAATCTGGATTTCACTTCTACGACTGCTGTAAGGGATTTGGTGCCGGCTTACATTTGATGAACATTCGAAAGAATTTTGTTTTGCGCTCAAGAACGGCCATCGAAGAAGCTTAACTCTACATAAGTAATATAGGTCGAAAAGCCTCTTTTGCAATAATTACTTACGGTGGTGGAAAAGTAATTAGAAACAAACAATTTTTTGTAGAAAATCAGCTTGAAAATTTGCATTTCTCTTAAAAAATTTATATTTGAAATCAAATCGTGTTCTTCATTATAATAACTTAATAAATTCATAAAAAATTAAAGATAGATAGATAGATAGATATTTATTTCGCTTCAAAATTACAAAGGATTGCCACCACACAATTTACATACAGAGATATGATATTTATATGTATATCTTTCAACTGAACAAAATTTTAAATTATTTACAATTTTCTTACGATAAATTTATTATTCGAGGGGAAACACCGAGAAAACCCCTCATTTGGTTGAAAAAAAAAAAAAAAAAAAGTTAAGTAGATAAAACTAATAATAAGCATCATTAAGGCAATAATAAGTTTATAGGAAGTAGCTACTTAATGAAAATATAGTATATTAAAGTTTATTGCTAAATTAAATTAAGTTAATAAATTAAGGAATAAATAAGTATAAAGTAAATGAATGAATTTGAATATAAAGTAAATGATTAAATTAAAAAAAATTAACAAATAAATAAATTAACAAATAAATAATTAACAAATAAATGAATTAACGAATAAATAAATTAACAAATAAATAAATCAACAAATAAATATATTAGCGAATAAATAAATTAACAAATAAATAAATTAACAAAAAAATAATTGACAAATAAATGAATTAGCGAATAAATAAATTAACAAATAAATAAATTAACGAATAAATAAATTAGCAAATAAATAAATAAATTAACAAATAAAAAAATTAACAAATGAATAAATTAACAAATGAATATATGAAAAAGTAAGTAAACAAACAAAAAATAAATGATTAAATAAATAATCTTACAACTAAAAAAAATAAGTATATAAATATGAAATGAACAACAAGATAAATATATTAACATATAACACAATAAACATGTTATCAAAAGATTAATAAATAAAATAAATAAATTAACAAATATATAAACAAACAGAATTATTAAATTAACATATAAAGAACTTAGAACTATAGGTAGGTATGCAAAAACATGTGGAATTTTCACAATGTTATTCCAACCTGTGGTAACTGACATTTAATTCGTTAACTAGAGGGTTATCAGGTAGATCACATCTGATCAGAAATGTGTTGATAAGCTTTTGTATTCTATCGGAGATCAGATCAACATTAGCTACGCTATGTAGATCGGAAGTGGAGTGATGCCAAGGAAGATTCAGCATCATTTTCAAAGTTTATTTTGTTGTATTTGTAATTTTTTAACATGACACCTAGCACATCTACCCCATACTTGACAACCGTAGAGTAAGAGTGATTGAAATATAACTTTATGTATGATTATTTTATTTTCATCGGATAATGAGGACTTTCTGTTTATAAAAGGATATAGCATCCTAGTGGCAATACCTATTTTATGCAATGTTCTCCTTATGTGTTCTTGAAAGGTTAATTTTTTATCTAGATATATACCTAGATATTTTGCTGTTGACTCCCAAGCTATCTGATGTCCATTAACAATTAATTGGTTGGGTGGAAGAAAACAATGCTTTCTTTTTCTGCTAAAAAAGATAGCTTGTATCTTCTCCGAGTTCAATTTAATTTTCCATTTTTTATAATACTCGCTTAGTTTTTCAGCGGCATTTTTAAGATTCATCTCGATGTTGAGACCGAACTCATGCAAAGAAAGTATCGCGGTATCATCAGCATATACTGCAAATTCGCATCCTGGTAAGTTTGGAAAATCGGATGTATATACGTTGTATAAAACTGGTCCGAGGACTGAGCCTTGGGGGACACCAGCAGGGACACTTAATAAGCTAGACGGACTGTTATTGACATACACTTTACAACAACGATTTGACAAAAAACTTTGGACAATTTTGCAGAGAAAAACAGGAATATTAAAACTTAGCATTTTGTATAGTCCGTTATGCCAGACGGAATCAAATGCTTGTCGAGGAGTATCATGCCCGTCGATTTTCCTATAGTACGATTAATCTTGATACTGTTGCATATTCTAAGTACTTGATGGAATGCACTATGATAACGCCTGAAACCGAACTGTTCATTAGGAAATATTTCCTTTTCATCAATTATCCTTAATAATTTTTCCTTAAGCACCCTTTCAAAAATTTTACTCAAGCTACTAAGCAAACTAATCGGCCTATAGCTGTCCGGTAATAAAGGAATATTAGTAATATACAGATTCAAGGGTGCAATTATAATTAGAAACAAAAGCAAAGTGGGAACAAAATAATGAATAAAAATACAATGAAATGCAAAAATAATGTACTGTATATGTATCTAGCTACCAAGTCCTGGCATCTCTTTAGTGGAAATTTTTGCCATGCCTCCTCGGTATTCTTGAAAAGTTGGGCTTCATTTGTTACTTTTTTCGAAGCCAAGCTTCTTTCGACATCGGCTCAAAGGTTCTCAATAGGATTGAGGTCGGGACTTTTTCGCTGGCCAACTCAAAACACTTATTTTATTCTCCTTAAACCAACTCTTCACAAGCCGTGAGGTGTGTTTGGGATCATTGCCTTGCTGAAATATGAACGTTACCAGCAGATATTCAAATGAATATGGCTCCATATGGTCTTGCAGAATGTCCCTGTACACATGTCGATCCATACGTCCACAGATTCGAACAATAGGCGCCATACCAGGAAAATGCACCCCACACCATCACGCTTCCTCCACCATGTTTAATGGTCTTAATGGCGTACTTAGGGTATAGTTCTTTATTTGGGGGCCGTCGGACATAGCGTTTACCATCAGAAACAAACATGTTGAACTTAGATTCGTCACTCCAGAGTACTCTTTTCCAAAATGAGAACGGTTTTTGTGCATGCTCTTTTGCAAATTGTAAACGTTTTAGATTTTTTAGCGAAACGTTAGGCTTTTTGCGGGCAATGCACCCCCGCAATCCCACTTCTAGGAGACGATTCCTTATGGTTCTCGGTGTTATCTGTGCACTTAATTGGGAGGATACAGTCAAATGGATGGCCTTGCTGGTCAAAAAAGGATTCGCCTTACTCAACCGACAAATAAGTATATCCTTTTTAGCCGTCGTTTTTTTAGCCCTTTGTTTTCTTTTGGGATTCTCAGTACTCCCTGTTTCAGTGTACATCTTAATAGCACCGTAGACCATCTTTTTGGAGCATAAGAATTCTGATGCAATAGCATCCATAGAGGCTCCCTGATGGCAGTACTTTTGTACAATCAGTTTCCTCATTTCTGGTATACAGCTTTTGCTTTTTCCCATTTTTTGCTAAATAATAAATTAGATTTATATAAACATTCTAAAAATACGAAATCAGATTAATTTACCCAAATATTCCTATACTTTCTCAGTAATTTTCTACTTGTTTCTAATTATTTTTGCACAAATTTTACACTACTGATAGAACGACACTAAGCTTTTGTAAAATATATCCTTATGGGCATAAATGAATGATCAATACAAAATGGAATAAGTGGCAGACAGACAGTTGGCACCAAAAAGTATTTTACCGGTACAAAAAACTTGGGATAAATGTGGCAAATATCGAGAAGAAAAGAAAAAAGTATATTTTGTTTTCATCGTTTCTAATTAGTTTTCCACCACTGTATATGTATCTGCGGTCAGCGTTCAGGTTTCTTCGATCAACAATGCTTCGGATAAAACAACGGGTATTGAAAAGGGACGAATGCTTGCTTTCCGCGAGGTTGGTTTGGGAGTTAGAGCAATCGTGAAGAAAATATCAAGATAGGACCGTGTCTTTCGAAATTGTTTATAAGATCTGGAGTCTTATGGCGCAATAATCCAACCTGGGCGTCCGCAGAAGCTTACAAGTCAAATCAAAGGCAAATAATACACGTTTCGTCCAATTCGGTGCGTTCTTTGCTGGAAATTCGGAATGAATTAGAGATGTTTCGATTTCAACGGTTTCGCAAAATGGTGCCTGCCCTGCATGTCTAACAACAGCCCACAAGGAATAGAGAGTGGAATTCGCTCGTAAAAACATAGATCGTAAATGGAAAACCGTAAGTAACATTATGTTAACTTACTCTTTTTTTCCAATTTGAAATGTATTAATCTAATACAATCTTTTTTTTTTTAGATTATTTTGAGTGTCGAAAAGATGTTTAATCTTGATGGACCAGACGGTTTTATTGGATGTTGGCACGATTCATGGAAGGAACCAATGTTTTTTTGAGGAGGAACTCCGGCGGTGGAAGTTGTATGGTATGGGGAGCTTTCTGCGCTCGCGGTAGCGTTTCACTTGCCTTCACCTCCACTAAAATGGGTACTGCAGCCTTCACCAAGCTGTTCGAAGAGAATTTGGTACTATTAATAAGGCGATATCGTCGATTTTCTCATGCCTTTCAGCAAGATAATGCAGCGATTCACGTCAGTCGCCATAGTTTCGAATGATTTCAAGCCCAAAACATCAGATTGATGGAGTGGCCGGCAAGTTCTTCGGATTGTAATTCGATAGAAAATCTTTGAGGAACCATTACATGTCAAGCTTATGCCCATAATCAGCAACACGCGAACGTTGCCGAGCTCTGAGAATCAGTTATGCATCCATGAAACTCCTTAGAGGATTCCATATTAAGAAAGCTAATTGAGAGTACGTAAT
This sequence comes from Brachypalpus laphriformis, assembly GCA_945910035.1. NCBI lineage: Eukaryota > Metazoa > Arthropoda > Insecta > Diptera > Syrphidae > Brachypalpus > Brachypalpus laphriformis. The sequence continues at coordinate 42,453,631 of OX246754.1, read as the reverse complement.
AAAATCGCATACTAATTACTGTAAAAGTAATTAGCCAAAATAAAAAAAATTGAGAAAAATGTGATACAGTTATACGAGTACTTATGCAAGCTAGGCAAAAAGGCAAAACAACAGGGGAAGGAATCCGTTTATAGTTTCCTGCAAAATGCCATTAATATGGTGAGGTTATACGTTTGCAAGGCACTGTATATCTTGTCTGTGCTCTCTAGCACAGATTGCTAAAAACCACCACTTTCTTATTTACCATTGCTTAAGAAGTGAATAAATTCTTCATAATCAACGAAGACGTCCACGGTCTTAGTCAGGAATTCGAAGCTATTCCCGCTGCAATTATTTAAAATTCAGGATACATTTTTTTTAACAAAAATATAGAAATTGGGTTGGACATTCGTTTATACGCACTTAAGCAAATGTTATCAAAAAATTCGCAAAAAAATATGGAAATTTTTTTAATATTTTGTGTGACTCCTATCCTTGTTTATGACCGAAAAAATGCGAGTTGGCATAGATTCGATTAAGTTATGTATAATATCGGAGCTGATTTCAAGCCAAGCATGACGAATATCATTTTTTAGCTCCAACACACTGTTGTATTGCTTCCCGTTTGAATATACCTTACCAGCAAGTATGCCCCAAAGGCTCTCGATAGGGTTGCAATCGGGACTACATGCTGGCCATTGAAGGAGTTCAATGTTTTTCGAGGAAAACCATTCTTTAGATTCCCTAGAAACGTGGATGGAAGCGTTGTCTTGCTGGAAAATGTAGTTTCTGTCCGGGTCGCGTTCGTAGTAAGACACTAAAACGTCTTCCAACAACTCTGTATACATTCTTGAATTCATTTTTGTAGTAATAAAGCAAATTGGTGAAGTCTCGTAGTAAGAAAAGGCTCCCCATACCATAACAGTTCCACCCCCGAAATAGCGTTTCGATCGTACCACATTATGCTCATTTAAATTATGCCAATAACAACTGTAGCAGTCAGGCCCGTCCAAATTAAATTTTTTTTCGTCAGAAAAAATTACATTTCGCCATTCGTGGGTCCAGGACATGTATGTACGTACGGGCAAACTCCATTCTTTTGATTTTGTGGCACTTAGTCAAACGCGGTTTTCTTTTAAGTTTCGTCCATTTGCTGTTGTGTGTAGCATTTAAAACTCGTGCAACATGCCGAACAGTGATGGGGAGATCTAATTTGTCCTTTATTTGCCTGGATGATAAGCGATTTTTGGTTGCTTCGTCACGAATTTGACCTTTTTGGCGCAAAGTTAGCTTCGTATTTCCTCTGGTTGGAGCTTTGACGCCGTAGCCTTCGGCTTTTTTTAAGAAATTTCTTATTACGCCTTCAGAATTTTAATTTTTTCTTGCTCGGAATCAGTTAACTGTTTGCCTTTACCCATGGCTACGAAAACTTTTAATAATCAAAAAACCTTGACGCATATTTCAAAAAATCTGCTCGACTTACTTTCGAACAACTTAAATCTTCTATATTTCTTATCTTTTACGCAGAAAATCTTTGTATTTACAGCAAAAACACAGATGCGTATAAACGAATGTCTCAGTAGAATTTGACATGATCTAAATTCGTTGCGCAGTACAACACAGAAAGTCCCGTTACAAAAAAAATATCTGTTGGTACACATTACTCACACTCCTGGTAGTAAGAACATGGATGCAGAAATTAAAAATTTTTTAAAATAATCCTATACTGCTCAATTTGCCAATAAAAATTAAATGCGTATAAACGAATGTCTACCACTGCAGTAAGCATCTTTACGTAATAGATAAACATCCGAACATGGCGTCTTTAGGACATCGACTGAGTTACCATACATCACCTTAGTTGTGGTCTTCTTCTTTCGCCAAATAAGACAAATTATTCAAACTTATATTGCTTCTTCCATTTTTTATTTCGTTTCTTTTATAATTTTCAAGTATTTTGTAACAATTTGTTTCTTAAGTTTTTTTTTTTACAAAATTAACTACTACATTATCATTTTGAAATGCAATTTTAATTCTATTTAATACAAATTTAATACAAATGCGTTCTATTATTTTCATTATTATTATAATATTTTAAGCAATTTCAAAATTGATACCTAATAACAAAAATATTACTTATTTTTTTTAAACTAATTTACAAAAATAGCGCCTCAATATAGTTGATTTTCATTTGTTGCTTATTTTTTTTTCTTTAAAAGTTCTTTTTTTTACTTTTAAAGTTTTTTTTTTTTTTTTTATAATTTTTTAACTTGTCGAATATAACTACAATAATTTATTAATACATTTAATGCCTCTCGTGAAAATTTAATTGCAGTTACCTTTTTAGTTTTTTATATACAGAATTTCTTAATTATTAAGGCTTAGTTTAATTTAGGATCAAAAGTGACAAAAAAAAAATGTTGAAAAAGAAAGTCGATATTATTTTTTTAAAGAAAAACTAAAATAAACAAGTGCTTATGTAATTTTTTATTTGAATATCCAAGGAAATACAATTTAAAAAAATATTTAAAATACGTGACTAGAAAGTATTTTATATCATTTCTCTTTCATTGTTTGTTCTGTTGTGTTGGGGGCCTTTAGTTGAATACTTTTAATATATTTAAGGTATTTTAAAACTGAATTTACTCTAAATCTACTCACTAGATATAAGTTTTTTTTACGAATAAAATATCGATTGCATTTTAAGGACGGATTGCTTAATCATGGGGTAATGAGGTGATGAAGGGAAAGGGACTGGGAAAATAAAGGAAATTTGTTATGTTAATATAGTAGAATCCGCTTAAGACGATTTCCTACTTTGGACCCTCTTTTCTCCAGTCCCTTCATTCTGACTAGAATTCTTATGGAGAAAAATTCGGATAAAACGTTTTCTTTCCCGCTTAATAGGCTCACACAGCGACACAATACACTGAATACAGCGCTTTTCCAGTCCCTTCACTTTGACTAGAATTCTTATGAAAAATAAACTCACATAGCGCAGCGGGACGATAAACAGAACAGGTTTTCTGTGGTTTGTGACTTGTTGTATGTATGGTAGGAATCAGCTGAGTAAATTACGATGGCTAGTAGCAGCAACAAAAATAAAATCGTTATCAAAAGAAAAGCTCTTTCTATTAAAGACAAATTAAACATTTTAAAAATTTATGACGAAAACACAGTAGGACTGTAGGACTGCACTGAGGAGAATTTTAAAAGACCGGGAAAATATTTAACAAAATGCAATATCGGGTTAATGCAGCCGGCAGAAAATCAAAGCTGGAAAGTATGACAAGCTGGTAATGATCTTATTAAATTGGTTTTAACAAACCCGCGCTTTAAATTTTTCTGTGAAAGAAAAGGCTCTCGAGATAGCTGTACATCTCAGCATTGACGGATTTACAGGATCCAGTGGATCGATTCAAACCTAGAAACAGCATTGTTTAACGACAAATCTGCAGAGAAACTGAATCTATAACTGATGCCGATATTGCTACCTGGACTAAAAGCACGCTGCCCAATTTATTGAAAGACTACTCTTCTGACGATGTTTACAATGCAGATGAAATTGGACTTTTCTGTAAATTCTGTAAATAATGTATAATAAGTCGTTAATGTACAAAACAAAAAACTGCCATGGTGGCAGGTTGAGTGAGGAACGTCTGACTGTTTTAGCCTGCGCAAATGCCTCAGGCACACACAAACAAAAGCTTCTAGTGATAGGAAGGAGAAAATCACCACGTTGTTTTAAAAATATTCGAACTTATCCATGCGATTAGACCTCCCAGAATCATACACACTCTATTTTATAACGTGGAATAAGAAAGACGTGTTTGCTTTATTGTTAGGAATTATTTTACCGATTTACAAGTGGTGACAAAAAACAGTGGCCATTGGTCTACAGTCTGTCAAACTTCTGAAAACGATTGATTTCAAACATTTGAAATTGCCAACGGCTTAACAATCCCTGTTCGTGGCACATCTCTGTTTCTCTCCATCCGATAATCATCTCTCCCTTCCTTTTATTTTTGTGATGGATTTCATTTATATTTTTTCCCAAAGTTGTGAGTGAATTGTAATCGATAGACGTAGTTGGTCTTTATTCGCTTTTAAGAATATTGTGTTGGTGTTTCAGAAGCTTTTGGGTGGAAATCATTTTCAGGTCGCCTGGCAATTTCAGAAGTTAGATGAATACAGCATCTACCGCGAAAATGCCGAATTTTAGAGATTTAAACGCTTGTGTCGACTGTTGGTTCAAAAACGGATTTAATTAAGAGATTGGTGAATTATCAGCTTGCAAACGAAGAGAATGATGAAATCACTCAGCCGCAAGCGGAGATTAAGGCGCTGAAAATTTTTCTTCGTGACGGTAGAACTCGTGTCGCGCTGGTAGTAAATTCGGAAGAGATAACTGTGGAAAGAAGTGTTGAAGAAACCCGGCGACAGAATACACACTCATACCGAAAACTAGCGGAGTTGATTCGGTATATGTGAAATGGTGTACGCCATATATAAATGAGACGGTGTATATGCCGCAAATTGCAACAAGCATTAACCAGTGGGCTGTATAATACGACCAACGACTTATTGTTCGCGATTCGTTGCTATGTATCGAATATTTGCAAGTGCCTCAAGGTAAATCGATGCAGGAACGGGCTAAAATAAGTGCTCCACGGGAAAAAGGAGTACTGGGTACTTTAAAAACACAAGTACCAGTATTTTTCAAGAACCAAGCATCACGTACTTAAGTACTTGGCCAGTACTTCTAAGTACTTGACTAGTACTTGCAAGTACTTGATCCGTTCTTCCAAGTAATTTATAACATTTTGAAAAATATTTGTTTCTAATGTATGTGGGATCCACAAAATACAACGTGCATGGTAACACCATGCACACACCGTCGACCGCCGCTCTAAAAAGAGCAAAGAAGAAACGAAGGACAACGTCGCCCTATAAGCGGGCAGATCAAAACGAATCACCACCGAAGGAACACCGCATCGTCATCGCCACCACCGTCACCATCGCCGCCACCACCACGCAGTTAGTTCTATTAAGAGTAAATTTTTCATAACTAGTTTTTTTTTTTAATTACAATAAAGAATGTAATCTGCATTCCTACATGTATTTCTCTTCATTTCATTTCTCTTCTAACCTGCGAAAATAAAGTATTTCAACTAAACAACGAAATTTGGTTCAAACTAATAAGCAAGAATCCATGGCTCTACGTCATGCCAGAACCAACCACCATGAGAATCTTGAACGGCAACGCAGCCGATAGCGGTATCCTAACCATAAACCCGTACTGCAAAACTCTAACTAACGAAGTACATCTTAAAGTTTCAAGCGAAAAATATAACACAACCCCAATCGCATACTATACGTATTTCGAGGATCTAGTACCAACAAAAACATTAGAAATTCCCGAAAACCTTTCCCAAATTCCACATCAAACTACACACAAGAAGAATTAGATCTAAATATGTACAGCATCGACTTAAATAATGTGTGCCGAACGTATTTTACAACTACATCGAGGTGTGGTAAGACGAAGCTGCACCAATCCACCTTTTTCAATTTCAAAATTGTATGCGAAATCAAGGAAAAGACCACTTTCCAATAATAGTTTAAGAGGAAGATCAAAACAAATAAAGTTGGGTAAATAATCTCAAAGGCTACAAAAACACAACTACCGGCAACAGAATTAACCCCAAACATCGAAATCGATGAGCAATTCATATGTTCATCATCAACCGCAAAAAATAAGCAATAGGCCTTACAGCATCTGGAAGAAGGCAATCAGTTGCAGCAACGTTACCTGCATAAAAAAATATGAAATTCTTGCTCTTGAGTCTGTAGCGAGCGCATCGTACCCAGCCATGCCAACTAAAGCTTTTTTATGCCTTTTAGGCATTATTTCATTAGCTAAGGCTTTAAGGCTTGTTTCTTTTCAAAAAGTCATCTTATTTTTATTTCAAATATTTTTTTTATTTTTTTTGATTCAACATACTTTTTATTTTTTTAAACATTCTTAAAAAATCTTGGCCAAAAAAAATTTTGTATGTAACCTCGGTGCTCGGTCCCCTCTAACCGTTATAACCGTCTGTAGACGGTCTCTTTTTCTTGCAGATATATAGAATCCAAGAAAGAGAGAAACATTAAAAACCGTTATAGCGATTTTGAGTGGTAGTGTGATTTGTAAAATCCAAGTAACATTCGCTTTTTACTTTTTATTTTGAGTAGACGTGTCAGTTGAATGTTGTAAGTCAGTGCAAAAAGTGAAATAAATTATTTTGAATAAAAGTGAATTTTGAATTACAGTATTTATTTGTTTATTATTTTTTTAAAGACTTGAAAATTTTATGGTAAGTGTGAAATATTATTTATTTTCATAATATATGGTTTCAATGTTTTCTGATGACCGTTTGTAGACGGTCATAACGGTTAACGCCAGATTTTATGTATTTAAGTGCGTGCCATAGCAGGAGACTTTTCAAAGTTTTTTGTTTTATATATATCGACTTTTTTAACTGCTTTTAGATAGCAATGGATAGTGAAAAGTCTAATCTTCACAAAATGAAATCTCCGGAAGACAACCGTCGACAAACTAAGCTGTCTAAGATGTCTGATGAAGAGATAACATATACATAGCATATACGAGGGCAAGGTGAAAAGTTCTCGGCCTGACAACGAAAGACTGCGATTTTCAGTTAAAAAATGATTTTATTTTTCTACATAATCTCCCTTGACTTCAACACACTTAGTCCAGCGTTCCTCCAACATCAGTATTCTTTCTCGAAAGTGAGAGTCTGGAAGGTTGTGAAAATATTCATCTACGGCCCTTTCAACTTCTGCATTGGATGCGAAGCGCTTTCCAGAAATAAGTTTTTTCAAGTTTGGGAACAGATGGAAGTCTGAGGATGCCAAATCAGGTAAATAAGGGGGATGGCCGAGCAAATCGTACCCTAAATCCCGCAGTTTTCCCATCGCCAACGCACACTTGTGTACAGATGCATTGTCCTGGTGAAAGATGATTTTTTTCTTCTTCAAGCCAGGCCTCTTCTCGCGAATTTTGGCATCCAGCTGGTCAAGAAGGTTGGAGTAATATTCGCCTGTAATTGTTCTGCCTTTCTCAAGGTAATCAATTACCAGGATCCCTTTCGCCTCCCAAAACACACTGGCCGTGACTTTTCCGGCAGATGCGATCGACTTCGCTTTCTTTGGCGCTGAACCACCGGCTTCCACCCACTGCTTCGACTGCTGTTTCGTTTCTGGCGTGTGGTGGTGGACCCATATCTCATCCATGGTGACAAATCGCCGCACAAAATCGGTCGGATCCCTATTGAATCGGTCCAAAGATTGCCGCGAAAATCGTTTGCGGCACCCATCTTGCGTAGAGCTTTCGCATCCCTAAGTTTTTGTGCAAGATGTTTCGCACCCTCTCTTCCGATATACACATAGCCTCAGCTATCTCACTCACCTTCACTCGCTTATCGTCCAACACGATATCATGCATTTTTTCGATGGTTTCGGGTGTGGTTGCGGTTTTTGGCCGTCCTTCACGCGGGTCATCTTCGAGGGACGTGCGACCACGTTTAAATTCAGCTGTCCACTTTTCAACGGTTGACATGGAAGCAGCAGAATTCCCGTAAACTTTTGTCAACTTTGGATGAATTTCCTTAGGGGTTAACCCATCCAAAACGAAAAATTTTATGACCGCACGAAATTCAAGTTTATCCATTTTAACGAAAAACACGTAAGACGTCTACTGCAAAAATTCGTGTAAACAAACTACTTGAGAGAACAAGTTGAAACTTGTCATACGAACTAATGAGAAGTGCACCCAGGCAAGAGCCATACATTTTTGCTGATTGGAACGCTCTCTATGCATCAGGCCGAGAACTTTTCACCTTGCCCTCGTATGTTGTTTGTTGATGATGAACTGAGTGGTGATGATTTTGATAGTGACGATGATATGGGTGACCCTGACTTTCAACCTGAGGATCGCATTGAATGTGGAGAGACCACTGACACAGCAATATCGCAGTGCTTAGATGAACTGGAACATTGTGATACAAGTTCTGAATTCTTGAATGCTAACAATTTTTCTTTCAATATCAGATCTATGAACAAGGTAACTTTTTGGTGATATGTTCTAACTTCAATATTGAAATTAAATTTAATTAGAAGAACCACTTCCTACCACATCGGCAACGACATCTTTCAAACCATCCAAGCGACCTCGATCTCCACTACCAGAATTTGAAACTGGTGGCCCTACATCAGCTCCATCTACAGGCGGCTTCAGAGGGAAAAATTTAACCGAAATCGACATCAAATCAACAGAATTTCAACAGATTTTATGGAAAAAAAGGTCATTACAGCTTTATGTCAATAAGGTAGCATTTCGAGGCAACAGTTCATTGCCACAAACTATAAAGAATTTAGAAACGCCACTACAATGCTTCAAATACTTTTTAACATCTGAAATAGTCAACCTCATTGTTGCAGAAACAAACCGTGATGCGCATCAAGAAAATATCAATACTACGTTTTCAGGTTCAGAGACAGACATTCACAAGTTTATAGGCATTCTGCTGTATATGTCACTATATCGATACCCAAACATGGAAAGTTATTGGAGCAAGAATGCATTCGAACCAATACGAAGCACGATGTCTTGCAGGCAATTTGAAAACATAAAACGTTATTTATCATTTGCCGACGAAAAACAACGTATTAAGAGAGGTGCAGATGGTTATGACCCTTTATATCACGTGAGGAGCATTTCTGAACTTTTCAACAAAACATTTGACTCAGTGCCGAAAACAGCACGCCTGTGTGTTGATGAGCAAATGTGTTCAACAAAGATGAAGCATCATCTACGGCAGTATATGCCGAATAAGCCTCATAAGTGGGGTATACAATTGTTTGTTTTGTGTGATACTTTCGGGTATTCATATAGATTTCAATTATTTATCGGAGGTGGCGACAACACGGTCTTGTCAGGAGCACCAGATCTTGGCCCCACAGCAAACGTGGTTGTTCGTCTCACCCAATCAGTTGCTGAATTTCCAAACCATGTTGTTTATTTTGACAACTTTTATACCTCACTACCTCTACTAATTTATCTACGTGCAAAAGGAATTTTTAGTCTGGGTATCATTCGCTCTAATCGAATTTCGAATTCCAAGTTGCCAAAAGAAAGAGACGAAGAGTATAAAAAAACTAACAGAGGATATGCCGTTGAGTTTGTTGGCACAGCATATGGTGTGGATATATCAACTGTATTATGGAAGGATAATCGAGGAGTTCGACTTGCACCGACATACGTTGGGGTCATGCCGTTTTTAAAGAATAGTCCTCCAACACATCCAAACAAAGCACCTCGTTATGATCGTAAACGAAAGCAATATATTGAAGTAGATTGCCCACAAATAATAAGAGAATATAACAGTCATATGGGTTGAGTGGATATGATGGATGGATTGATGGGACGATATCAGATTCGTCTAAGGACACGCTATCCAATGAATCGGCTTTTTTTTTTATCATTTTATAGATATGGCCGTCACAAATGCATATATTCTTCACCATCGCATTAATACAAGCAAAAAGATTAAATTGCCAGAGTTCCGTGAGCAAATTGCATATGGGCTTTGTACTTTTTCACTTACAAAAAAAAGTGGGAAGGCCATCAACAACTCCTTATGAACCATCGCCAAGTATAGGGAAAAAATGTGTCAGACCACCAGACGATGTCAAATCTGATAATACTGGACATATTCCAGGCATGTTCGATAAATCGGGAAAAAAGAGATGCAAGCATTGCAAAAATCAGATACTCAAATATATTGCATAATATGTCAGATCAACTCGTGTTCAACGCCAAGTAAAAACTGCTTTTTGCATTTTCACAAAACAACAAAATAAATAGTGAGAGCTTTTTTCGAGCTGATTGAATAAATTTTATTTTTATTTTTTCGTTAATTATTATCACATATATACATTTTTGCTTTAATAGAAATAAAACATCCCTTATGTTTGACATATAAATTTAATATCCAACTTTTTTTTACCTTAAACCGTTTTGAACGTACGGTGAACGTATTTTCGCCCCTGGCGCACGTATTTTCACATGTTCAGATTATTGCTCAGAAAACTCTAATTATCAAAAACTGAAATTATGGTCGATTTTAATTAGCATTATTGAAAAAAAAAACGGTTAGAGTTTATATATTTCCAGCTTCCACTTCCAGTAAGTGGAATGAAATTGGAAACAAATTTGAAAACTGTTTGTTGTTTGTTCGTTACATTGCATCAGCTGTATTTTTTTGTATTCAAGAAAGAGTTTGTTGTTAAATAAAGAAAGTAAGTAAATTATAAACTCATTTTATTCTAAAATGGATGAAACAAAACAAATAACTATCGAAGTCTTCGAAGATGATAAAAGCGAGAGTTTCTAAAGCAACAGAAAATCGCAAATAAAATCGTATACGAACAAATGGGAAGAAAATCCTTTGCTTTCGCCAACAAAAAGTGAAAAAGGTTTAATAAATATTTATAAAATCCAAAACTCCAAATTCTTAACTAGTTTAATTTTTTAAGGAAACTAAAATGTCATGAATTTTGTTCCTATTAAGAATGTTTTCAGTTTTTTTTGGAAATAAAAATTGTTTTTGTTTATTTTTTTATATTTGTGTTTAATTTTTGATTTATTGTTCCACTTTACCTAAAAAAGGCATCTTTTTTTTTCAAGTCAAGCATTTTTTTGTCAAAAGTGGTTGGCAACGCTGATCGTACCGTATTTAATCTAATCTAATCTCCTCACTATGATTTTAGTTCGTAGAGTGCGTACATCGAGATTACACAGTGAAAGAGTGAGCAAAGTTTGAGGAAGATCACCAAATATTTAAATCAAAAAAGAAAAGGAAGCAAGTGTTGCAACACTGTAAAAGCTTTGAAAGAAAAAGAAAAAACGACAGAACAGGAAATATGTATATTTTGTAAATTGTTATTACGGGGCATTGTTTAAACGATCGTCGAAGAGGAAAGACCTCCTCAGAAGTATACACAAAATTGTTTGTTATTGAAGTTTTTTTTTATTATTTAAAATAAACACATGATGGATTGAGTCGTCTGCGCTCACATCGCCAATAGATTGTGTTTCAGTCAATCTCCTTTTCCTCTCTCTCTCTCAAGGTCGCATTTTTCTCACTTGATAGCCAATAGCTCTCAGTTCGTATTCAGCAGTCAAAAGAGAAAGTCGGTGGAAGCAGGGCGACGTGATGGTACCTCACATAAGCAGATGAACGACGGTGATACTTCCGACGAAGAGCATTTTGAAGATAGTGTGCCAGATGGAGAGATAACGAACGACAAAGAACGAGAGGAAGAAAACGACGAGCGGAACAATGAAGATCAGAACGATGATTGAGACGATGAGAGCAGCGACGATCAATAAGACGAAAGCCATAATGATAGACAAAAGAAGGAAAAAGGAAGGAAAACGAAAGACAGTTATGAAGAAAAGGAGTGAAACTTGCTAAAGAGGGATTTAGAAATATTAAGAGGGAAGTCGAGTTGCAGGAAAAAGAGAATTAGTTGTTGGCCAGAGAGAAAACGAATCAAAGAGAGTCGTTCGAAGTTAAAATTACTCTATCGTTTATAAAAACCTTTTATCGCGCTGAACGCGAGAGTAATCGCTCTCCATCCAGAAGCCGCTGAACGAATTAATTCATTCGTTAAGAGAACTGTTATTTTCTTCTAGAAGAGTGTAGTGTAGTGGTTTAATGAATATCGAAATAGATAAAGAAGCGGTTGAAGTATTGCATGTCAGTTTGTGCTACCCATCCGTAGAGAAGTTCGTTATATATATATATATATATAATTTTCTTATATTTAGAGAAAAACTCACCCCCAAAAACGGGTGACACACACAGAGACCGGTAGCCAGTGTTAATTATTTTGTTACTTTTGTAGTAACTCACTACATACGCCGCATATCACATATCAAACTAATAGAATATATTGACTTTCATCCCTTAACTATCGCATAGCAAATCTTAAATTGCTTTATTACATCCGCATTTTCCCATGCAATAACATAAGTAAGGGATCTAATGATCGAACGGATCGCCGACGGTACTCTGTTGCAGGAAATACTTTACGACGGTCTTGGCACCACATGCTAGAAAACCCCTGATGGGTTTTCTCAATACAACAGCATGGGTAAGCCATTTATGACGGGATACGTTTATGATCAGGTACGCTGCATGTAAAGGATCAAAGGCAGTACTTAATGTACCTAATGCTATATGTTCATGATATGGATGGAATCGATACTATATAAGGCGGAAGATAGGTAGAAATAAATTATAATAGATCTTCAATTCCACTCTAACGGTCGCAGCCAATGCATTAAGACAGCGAGCCCTAGAGCTAGAAATAAAATCAGTGGTAGAATAAAAACAATTTGTTTTATTTTACCATATTCTCCGGTACGTACTCTTCTCCCGTTTATAAGGGAAAGCACGGTGCGCTATCGTTACTACACTTTTATCTTGTATCCCGAACAATTAATAAAATCAATTTGAATTAAATTCCGCAAATATTTAAATTCAAACGATGTGCGTGGTGGCCGAGTCACTAAAAATACATAGCCTAATCAATAAAATGGACAAAACTAATGATTATTAAATGAGGAAAGTGTTACTGTTTCAGATGCAACTGCATCCAACTCAAATAACACAAAGAAGCGGTCTACTAAAGCGGTGCAAGCCAAGAAGATGCACACAGGAAACTCTTGAACTAAAAGACTTTTGAGAATAGAAAAAGGTTCTATGATTAATAATAATAAGTATTTTGCTGAAGAAGATCTTTTAGCTGTTCTTGAATAATGTAGAAGAACTACTGTACAACAACCACCCAGAGATGTTGAGATTGATATTTCAGGCGATTCGATAGCCAAGATTTGCCAAAATACAGTTCATTGTCTGTATGAATTTTGGAAGTATTGGTATTTTTTTTTGTTTTGTTTCAATTCTGGTTTAACTATATAGCAAAAATTATTTTTTTTTCAAGTTTTAATGATATTTATTTAGTATACCGTGTTAGTCGGTAATGGTTCAGAGTGATTTTAAAAATTCTTCAACTGAATGCAAATATTAGTTGGGTCTGCTTGCCGAAATTTTTTGAGCGAATTAGGTTTTCACTTTCGTGCAAAAAAAAAAAACACTCATACGCCATACAGGTTTTTTTTTTTAAATAAAAAGTTATTGCAATGTTATTACCCTGTTCTTCTCCACAACCACAAATTTGTTCTTTGGGGGAGAAAAAGGACACTGGGAAATGTTTATATTGCAACAACATCAACCTAGAACATCCTCTTTCCCATACACTTTATATGGTATTTCATCATCTTTTTTCATCCTCTGTATAAGCGGAGCCGTTATTATAACCCCAAGGGGCGCCCCCAACTACAGAGGATGCCATTAATGACATTAAACGTACTGACGAAAAACAGAACAAAACAAAATGAAGCCGGTTATTGTGCGCTATTTTGTCCCGACTGAAGGTGTGCGAGTGAAGTTGCTCGAATTCGGAAATGAAAAAGGCGAAACATCGGAGACAATTAGAGAATGATAATGGATTTCGTCAGTGAAAATGAATTGTGCAATAAAATCGTCGGCTTTTGCGGGGATAATTGTCCGACCAATTTCGGCGACGCCGAGCAAGGTGACCAGAACAACGTGTTCTATCGCTTGTCGCAATTCGGGAATAATTGGCATAAGATTCTGCGCATATCGTGCATAATGCACTCAAAGACGCATGCAATCTATGCCAGCTTTCGATGTTGAGTGCATCGTTGTAAAAATTTATTCATATTTGTATATTCACACCGTGCGAGTTGAAGCACTGAAAATAATTTGCGATTCATCGGAAATCGAATAAAGACAATTGCAAGGATACGCAAAAACTCGGTACCTAGCACTTGGGCCAGCGATTGCATATATTCTTCGGTTCTGTTGGTACCGCTCAAAAAATTATTTTTGTCCGAAATAAATTGTCTACTCGATAAATGCTTCAGATCTCGAGCCGAATTACAACAATCGATAACGAGTAACCCGTCATCGAAATGTGAGGATTTGGCATTACCGCTTTAGTTATCGAGCACTCACATCGAAATTTGAGATGACAGCTCACGTCATGGCGCGCCATTTCACTCGAACGGTATTTTGCTGTGGCAACATCGCTGCGACCATAGCAGCAGTTGACAGGAATGCTAAATGCAGAAGGACCACCAGCTAAAGATGAAAACGGTTGCAGAAATATAATCATGTTTCGTTTTTATATTGCGTAAATCAAAAAACTTTTTTGGTAGACTTTTTCAGATCAAAAGTATCTCATCAAAAACAAATTATGATTTAATAAACGGTCCAGAATGAAAACCGGTGGTGGCCCTTTTGAAGAGAAGCTGCTGAGTCAAGCATTTATAATCGAGGGATAAACACCGTATTCGGTATAATCTACTGACCTATCGCCTGGATCGACGCCGTATCATTCTCACGTCGCGCCTATCGCATTAGGTTAGTTTATAAGTGTATTTTGTCGTTCAGTTGCATAGTGTCACTCGAGAAATACAGTTTTCTTTTGTAAGCATTTTTAATATCTCTCTTAATTGAACGCGCTTGAGGCGGTTGACGGCTTTGGCCTTTGTCATCGAGTACGTTTGTCCTCAGTGATGATTGACATCTTAAGTGTTCGAGTTCTCGATGGCACAGTAGATGTGGACGTGCTCGGGTAAATTAGAAAAAGTCAAGTAGCCCGCGTATTTCAGAAAAATCAATTTTTTTCACAAGAAAACTTAGTCGACACCGAAATTTAAACCCAAGTGGTTCTTTCTCAAGAAAATCTTTCGTGACTTCGACGGTCACATCGCTAAGGACCCAGTTGACGCATAATTCTCCACACCACATTGCTGGGAATCCAGTCGACCAAGAAATGTCAAACCAAGCGTTTCTACAAGAGCTTGCAGCAAGCACACCGACTTCTTCGACTCCGGATTCCACTCAAGCGCTCCACTCTTCCTCAAGCAAACTCAAGGATTCTACAATCAAGCCTCCTCAAGAAGAAGTTCATTTGTTTCCGAATTCCAACTGGAATTTATGATTTTATCTCAAAGCCTCTTCAAGAAGAAGTTTGTTTCCTACCGACTTCCAACTGGAATTAAGGGACTCATCAATCAAGCCTCTCCAAGAAGAAGTTCGTTTTTATTTCATTTTTTAAAATAAGTTTTTTGTGTTTGTGTTTCTGTTAGTTTTCGATTCAACAGTTTGTTTTAGAGGTCATCAATAAAGAACTAAAGACATTTCCTATATTGTTCATTTGTGTTCGATCTATTACTAGTGGGGCGGCGCTCCAAGCGACACCGACCTCGCTAAAACTGGTGACCCCGACGTGAACAAAATTATCGAAGCACGGTTTCTCTAAGCCCCTTAAGAAGACGTTTATTCTTCGCGTTTTTTCCAGAGTTCAAGCAGTCTTCCTCCCGCGGAAATACCTTGTGAAGCGGCCACACCTGTGACCACATAATTATTTAAGAATCGTTTAACAAAACGATTAACGAAAAGAAATACAAACACCGCACTTCGTAAATTGAACCCAGATGGCACAAGCCATAAGTGTATCCAAGTACCGCAAATAAACATGCAAGCGCCATGCGTAATAAGAACTCAAAGTGAAACCACTTGCCTGCATTGAACCCAATGCAGAGAGCATTGGGTCCGCACGAACCCAAACGAAATGCGCTCGAGTTGCAGTATGTTTGTTTGAGGTATGTATATCCATGAACGAGCGCGTATGGAGTGACGACGGTCACTCAACCAATTATATGAAAAATGCTGAATAGACAATACAAAGAGCAAACTCGCGTTGAGTGACGACGGTCACGCACCCAATACAGAATATGCCGAATGGGCAATATAGGGTTCAATATGCGAAGTGCGGAATTTAGGTAAGAAAGAATATTGTAAAAATTTGTATATAAAGAGCAGATATTATGAATAAAAATTACTTCTGATGTGAAAGCCAACGGTATATCTTGAGTTTTTACACAGCAACTCGCTAGAGGCCAAGATATCCAACTTCCCGATCACGACACCTTGAGGGAGCAGACACTGCTCCAAGGTTTGAGTTCACGGCGCAATAGCCAGAATGAGTCGTGGGGAAAACCCTTCTTGGTGAACCTTCCCTTGATTAACGAACAACTTTACATGGCGATCCTGCCAGGAGGCAATCAAGGCAACTTGTACCACCAGGAGAAGATCAAACACCATCCACCAGTCCATGTCACGAGAACAGGAAAACTTGGCCCAAGCTGCAAACTATATTACGACAGCCAACGAGCTACTCCAAGCTACTTACAGTGCTGGACCAGCTCCGGGACCTATAGGTCCGTTACCACTCGCTCTAGCCGACCCAAGGACCGGACCTCGTCCATTGTCACTAGACGAGTACAGAAAACGACAAGCAAATTTCCGTGCTAAGGTAGACGTCCCCCGTGTGTCGCCGAAGAAACAAAATAAACCAACCCGAGGTGAGCGTCTAGTAAAGAAGAAACAAGAATTGGCGAATCTCCATCGACTGGCCAATATTCCGAACCAGACCGTCGAATCCCGGAACACGTTCCTGCACCAATCCAAAATCCTGCAGAAAGAAATCCGAAACTTGAAGTGGGAAAAAAGCAACCGAAAGTCACAGGAAGAACGGGAGTTCCACGATCTTTTCAACCACGTTATAACCTCAGCCAAATGAGAAGTACTGAAAGCCGACAACAAGCAATCAACACCGGCCAGCTACAAGCATCACTAGAGCAATTAAAGAACTGCCTCGAAAGCCTAAAGAAATCTTCGCACAGAACCAGGAAATCCGAGGGAGGGAGAAGAAAACTCGACCAAATAAGAGATCTTTGGGAAGAATTCACCTCACGTTTTCATGCCATTGACCAGAGTAAACTAACAGAGCTTGAAAGAACAACGCACAAACGCATAGCGTTGTTAGCAACCAACTACAAGAACGAGTCAGAGGAGATAAATAGTGACTAAATCGAGGAACCCCCTTTGACATCCGAAGAGGAAGAAGCAAAACCACTCCTAAGACCCCTCAAGACTACAGAACCAACCATGGCCGAGTTTGATTTCAATACTGCGCAGAAATTGTCAGTATGAGCATGTGAAGATAACAACACTCGCACCGAAAACATAAGGGATTTCTTAAATGGCGTAGAGTTATATCATGACACAGTCAGTGCAACATCCAATACTACATTGATCACATTTCTACTGAAATGTAAGATTAAAGGAAAGGCATTAACTGAGTTAGGCTCTAGCCAGTCTACCACATTTCCGGACCTCAAAAAAGATCTGCTGAGCAAGTATGGGTCTAAGGACACGATCGAGAGCATACAGGCAAAACTCGACAAAACACGCCAATGTAACAGACCCATCCGAGAGTTCGTCTCCGAAGTAGAGTGCCTGATTAATAAAATGACTGAGCTCGAAATCGCCACACAGGGAGAACGCTAGAACTATATTGACCTCCACTAACGAGCGACGAGGCATTCCTTAAGAAGGGCGTACAAGATAGGTTCAAAATAATTCTCGATTCCGCCCGTCATACTAAAATGCACTGTGCTGTCGAACATCTGCTAGAACTCGAGCCTAGTACAGTACATAACACGGAAACTGTTCGCTATACTAATTCCCACCCAAGATTCCAGCAACGGCGATCGCAATCTCAATGACAGAGAAATTCATATAAACAAATACGAAATGAGAATCGAGCAGATTACCAAACCAGCCAGAATAGATATCCGCAGAATCAGTCGTGGGAAAAACCCCTCTTGGCGAACCTTCCATTGATTAACGAACAACTTTACAACATTTTCTTCAACACCCCTCAAAAAGACGCTTATTCTTCGCTTTTCTGCAAGAATTCAAGCAGTTCTGTTCCCGAGAAAAAAACCTTCCCTTCAAGACTTTCAATACCCCTCAAGAACACGTTTGCCTGGTTTTCAACCGTGTGTCCGTATTTATGTTTTGTGTTAATTTTCAGGTTTTTTCTTTCAATAAAAAAAACAAAATCTATTATTAAGGTGCACGCTGTGCATTTGATTTCCACTCTCATAGTGAGATCTCGCTAAACGCTAATACCTGTGAGCGCCATCTGTTTCATTAATTTATTTGCTAAAAAATATAACATCGCACCCAACTTTGGGTCGATCCATTGTTCACTTACAAAGAAACAGCCAGCAAAAGAAGAACACCTTCAGCTAAAGAAGAACACCTTCAGCTAAGAAATAAAGACGAACAATTGAAATCCTCTCGCATCCATTTATAAAAATTTTTCTTTTAAGTAAAAGCGATAAACTGTTTTTAACTTATATATATTTGTGTTCTTGTTCAAATCATCCAAAACAAAACTTCTTTTAAATCCTGTTTTTAAAATGCGCATATTTTATTCCTAGGTTGAATTCCGGAGGCAGCTCATGTGGATATGGAATGAATCGTTCCTAAAAGCTCCCATTCATGCAAAAAAGGTGTCAGAATTATTTAAAACTGTGGCAACACTGTTAAAGAGAAGCGAAATAAAAAGAATAAACAAGCAAAAAAAAGATAAAGAGAAAAAGACGGGCGTCGGTATAAAGAAATGAAAAGAAAAGTAAAAACAGCAGTAGTAGTCCAACCCAATAAAGTGTTAAGAAAAGAATATTTCTTGTGTTTGTACTTATTTTAAGAACGTTTGAATTTATTTTAAAAACAAAAAGATTGAGAAAAACTACTGCAGTAATCAGAAGTGGGATTGCCTAATAATTGTGAAAAATATATAATACAAAAAAAAAAAAAAATAAAATAGATTCCATTCATTTATGCGCGCCATGCAATCCGAAATTGAGGAAATGAAGCAGTAACACAGCTGCGAAGTTAAAATCATGGCTACGAGTTCTCGGAAGGAAGACAACCGGTAATAAAAGTGAACTCATGTTGCGACTGGAAGAAACACCAACAAACAGTGGTTTATTTCAAATTTGATAGCAAATAAAGAAGGAAACAGACACAAATCTGAAAAAAGCATTACCACGGATCTCGCCACAGTGTACAACAAAATGACAGAAAATTCATACAAAAAAAAACTGTGAACTTTTTGGTTCTCTTCAGTAGTAGTCATTGCAAATACTCTATAAGGAGATTATATGTCCAAATTTTTCCCAATATTCTTGCACAACTTTTCGGGCTACGATTGCCATTTATTTGTCAAGAATCTTGCTCAGATGAATGGCGACATAACCATAATTCCTTTGAACAAGGAAAAGAATAATTCATTGTATTTCCGTGTATAATTAGATCAACACAATATATTTGAAATGAGATTCTTAGGCTCAAATAGATTTCTTCAAGCAAGCATTGCGTCGCTTTCAAATAATTTATCCATTGATGACATGATTATTATGAAAGAATTTTTCAAAAATGATAATTCGTTTAAATTAATGATTAGGAAGGGAGTATTTCCATGTGATTATTTATATTCGTGGAAACGTTTTGACGAATGCTCTCTTCCAACAATCGACAAATTCTATCCATCTATGATGATGATATTTATAAATTAAAACAAATCTAGATTTGACACATTTGAGTATCCTATAAGCAATCCACACAATTTTCCGCAAAAAAAAAAAATAGAAAGTGCTTGGTCTTTTCAAAGACGAGGCTAATTGCCAGAAAATATCGGAGTTTATAGGACTCAGAGCAAAAATGTACTCCTTCAGCATAGATAACGACATGGTTACAAAAAACGGCGAAAGGTGTAAAAAAAAATCTGTAACTAATAACTTAGATATAAGAAATTACCAAACCTGCTTAATTAATTAAGAAACAACTTATTTATAAATAATAAATAAAATATGTATATATTTGGAAGTAAATTGCACAATATTTATACACAGCACATAAACAAATTAGCTTTAAGTTATAATGATACCAAAAGGTATATTTGTAGTGATGGTATTAGCACCCTAGCTTGGGGCCATCACAAAATACGAATAGATTAAGTAATTTTATTTGTAAATAAAAAAGTAAAAAAGAAAAAATGTTTGTTTTATTTTTATCTACTTAACTTTGCAGAGCGCAGCATTTGTTGTGATATAAACATTTCTCTTCCTTGGGAAAGAGAGACGTAGATGACATCGCGGAATATTTCATGTTGGGATCGAGGTGTTATATTTCAGAGATTAATTTGATTGCCGAATTGGAGTGTTGGGAGCGGGGTGTCATATTTCAGAGATTGATTTGATTGCCGAATTGGAATCCATAGATGGACTATCGACTGCTGTTTATGTTTCTGATGGTGGACCGAGGTTTTTATGTTTAAAAAGAAAAGAACTAAGTATAATTTGTATTAAAGTTCTAAATGGCAGCAGTTCGCCAATTCTATCAAGTTCCGAGTTTAAAGCAAAAAGCGTGTAGCGGTTTGAAACACAGATGGCAGGAAAAAACATAAAACAGATAAACTAGATAACCGGAAAAAAGAGACGGTAGTAACATGTAAAATAAATCATGTAATTCTCAGATTCATGGCGGACAGACGTCAATAGAAAAGTGTAATTAACCTGCGTAATAAAACAAGAATTTTATTAAGGCTTTGTAAAAGCAGTTTTTCTTTATTCTCCAAGTTTGGAGCAACAAGGTCTTAACAAGTGAATCGTGTGTGAGTGGTCTCACCAAAGGAGATACCACCCCACGCTATAAGCGGCGGAAAAAATATTAAAAAAAATATTAATAAATAAAATACCTACGGGAAGTTTATAGAAGTTCGTTAGTGATATATTGTGGGGTTGTAAGTTCGACGTAGTAAATTTTTCGCAAAAATACTATCCAACTGAAGAAGAAGCGGTCGAAGCCGAATCAGCACAAAATAGAGAGTTTATCTACGATTTGAGGCATAAGTATCCAAATTTTTGTACCGTGGTAGATTATTTCGGTGGTGCAGGCTCATTTGAAAGGATCTGTAACTCGGAAGATAAACATTTTCCAGAAATCCTATCAGTGTTTCCAATAACTCCAACAACAAAGCATAAAATATATCTGCCATCACCATATTTATATTGAATGAAAAATGACTTCGAAACTGACAATGGAATCAATGATAATGACAATTTGCGACGACAAGGAACAAGCAGAGAACAAGTTAGTTTGGCTTCCAGCTTGGTGGGCGATTCTCCTGAAGGCTTGTCTCGAGCACCTCGAATTCCAGAGGAAACAAGCCGTGATCTTACATCCAACAATGAAGAACTTAGCGATCTTACTCGAGAAATGGTGCAGCATTGAGGCTGGATGATTGTTTTGTTTCAGGAGTAAAGTTCTGAGTTGACTAGTTTCGATAGTATGAATGTTTGTTTATTTTAACACTATTCCAACGATCTGGGCTTCTTCTTCTTAGAGAAAAAAACATTGATTGGTGTCGATGCTGCAAATGACTGTTTATTTTTGATGCTGGACCAAGACTCAGATCCAACAATTTGGTAATCATCAATTATGAATCAATTGTTTATTATTTTTTCCAACACATTAGATTATAGAATACAGCGTTTGAAAACATACAGAAACTTCGCCATCTCCTTCAATAGAAATTTGTATAAATACACAAAGGAATTTAGATGTGTTGTGCCCAAAACACACATTCCATTGTAACACTGGGGTACCCGAACCTTTTTGACACAGCGGCACCAAAATCAAAGACCACACATGCATTTCTGCATGACATAGTGGCACAGTGACATTGGTCACTCATATGAAATTATGAAAGAAATAAAATTATATCATATATATATATATCACATTCAATATCAACATGGGTTCGCTTTACCCTCTGAAAGCGAAACATGTGTGTCGCAGAAGTGACTCGATACCCGATACACAATCGAGGTCACTTCAATACTCAGATTACCTTCCGTGCGTGTCACAGAATTATGCCACCCAAGTGTTGCGTAAGGAACAACGAAGAAAGGCAAAACATGTGTCTCCCATATCGCATTACGGACTTGACCCGATGCGAGTATTGAAAGTAGGCAATGCAAAAAAGCATAAAAGATATGAACTGTGACGCGAACAGAGAGTTGATTGCTGGTTGCAGAGCCGTACATTACGCGAAAGAAATCTCTGTCTTTTAATTCCATTATTCCAGTATCGGTATCGCTATCGTAGTTCGGTGTTGTATCGCCAAATACAACAGATGGGATAATTCAGTCATCATCATCACCATCATCATGGCAGCAAATAAAAGGATAGTGGACGGTCTGATTAAATTCATCGGGTAATTCGAACACTTCGAGGAGTTCGCAGACCCCACTGCGCTGGCTTGGCACTGTACCAAGCTATTCTTTGAAGGCGGACGGCTGAGGCAGGGGCAGGCGGCTGTGCACCTAGCCCTCGGATTGCGGTGCGCAGCTCTAGCTATGGGCTACAGCGAAAAAGAAATACCTCAGCTGTGCGAATCCCCGCAAGCAATGATAGGAATTCAGCCATGAAATTCCTATTATTGTTAAAAAAAATAAAAATAAAAATTATATTATAAAAAATATTAAAAACTGGTTCATTTATTTAGCTTGGTTAATTTTTTCTGCAAACCTCATCGGGAAGGAAAAATTCTTTTACATCCAATTTCAGCACAGGAGAAAAATAAATAAAAAAGATTTGATCATCTTCAACTATTTGCGTTTTATTTTTTCTTTTATTAAATTTACAGCCATATAAAAGATAAATATAAATGACGTATAATAAAAACAAATTTATATAATATAAGAAAAACATTTTTTATTTTATTGACTTCCAATTAAGAACTTTTCTAGCAGGAAAAATATTTTGCAGTGCACATCATTTATTGTGGTATACACATTTCTTTTCCTTGGGATAGAGACGTTTTAATTCTTTTAAAGCCGGTCAGCCGATTTCTTCGATATTCATTAGTTCGACATCTTCATCCTGAAGTAATTCTTTCAGCCATTGGACTTTTTCAAAGCCCTTAACGTAAACAATACTCGTAGTATCTTTGATTTTTTTCTCGAAGATATTTCCTAACATTGTGAAATTCGGTGAATCCTCCATCCCAAGCTAATCCATGATGATTTTGGTGCAACCATCGAGCTTGTCTTCTTAATGCTGGCGATAATTGATTGAAGTTGAATGGTGGCTTTATAATGAAATGTTGATGTTGACCATTGTGTAGTATTGCTATTTCTTTTGCGATGAACTTGTTGTTGGGCCCTTTAAATCCTCGGATGTCAATAACAAAGTCATTCAACTGTCGACAATTATATTTCTCGCGAAACTATTTGACTCAAGGGATGTTGAGAACGATATAATTGCAAAAGTAAAGCCTCGACGAATGTTACAATTCCAAAGTCCTCCAGAAGTAGAAAAACCTGTCGATTCTCCAGAATCAATCATTCAGTCAGCGAGGACGACGACTGTTGATAAAGATGTTTCATTTAGAACGCTCGAAAATTTCGATGTGGCTAATCTTGATCAAAGTACTCCATACACATGGTCATCGCCAAAAGTGCACATGAAAAAATATGATGGCTTCTCACAAGTTAAGGCTAACTGAAGTCATAAGTACAGGGTGGGCCAAAAGTCTCTTTCCTATGTAAAAAAAATAAATAACTCTTTTATTTATAGATATTTTTGAGTAATTTTTTTTTGTTGCAGACATAAGACTTGGGAGATTTGACATGGAGTAGACTACACGATCGCATAGCGAACACAAATCGTCGTATTATTTTTGGAAAACAGTCGGTCAATAATTTACACTCAACGTGCCTACCGGCAATTTTATGGAGTTCGAAATGCTCCAACAGCTCCCACTATTCGTGCAATAATAGCCAAATTTCAGCAATTTGGGAACGTTGGCGATGTGCGTATCGGTAGACCTCGTTATGGGCGATCGACCGAAAACCTTCAGGTCGTTAGTGAAAGTGTTGCAGCCGATCCTGAAACATCGATGACGACGTTCAACACAGTTAGGCATATCGCGTGGCACGATTCGTCGGATTTTGAGGAAATATCTGCACCTATACCCTTACAAAATCCAGTTGGTCCAACATCTCAATCCTGGTGACCCATAAAAACGTTTGGAGTACTGCAGAACTGTCCTTCACATCGCCGAAAATGACCAAGAATTTTTAGGAAATTTTATGATGAGCGACGAGGCACATTTTCATCTGAGTGGATTTGTAAACAAGCAAAATTGCAGATTTTGGGGCACACAGAATCCCAAAAATCTCCATCAACGTCCCTTACATTCAATTCGTGTTACTGTTTGGTGTGGAATAACCTCGCGTAAGATTTATGGGCCATATTTCTTTGAAAATGATGCGGGTGCAAGCGTTACAGTTAATAGCATCGCTACAGAACAATGCTTCAGGACTTCTTTTTTCCACTCATGCAAGCAGACAACAATGTTGAGCTCATGTGGTTTCAGCAAGACGGAGCTACCGCTCACACCGCTCGTGAGACAATGAACTTATTGCGCGGAAAATTCCCAAATCGCATTACATCAAAAAACGGTGATATTGAATGGCCACCGCGATCGCCTGATCTGTCGGCTCTAGACTTTTTTTTATGGAGTTACCTGAAGGAAAAGGTTTACATTAGCAAGCCACACACTATAGAGCAGCTGAAACTCAACATTCGAGAAGTCGCGGAAATTACGCCGGCAACATTTCAAAAAGTCATGGAAAGTGCTATCAAAAGAGCCCATGAGTGCCTGCATTCTAATGGCGGTCACTTAACCGATGTAATTTTCCATACATATTAAAAAAAATTACCAT
The DNA here is from genome assembly GCA_945910035.1 of Brachypalpus laphriformis. Taxonomy (NCBI): domain Eukaryota; kingdom Metazoa; phylum Arthropoda; class Insecta; order Diptera; family Syrphidae; genus Brachypalpus; species Brachypalpus laphriformis. Next base: position 42,428,775 of record OX246754.1, on the reverse strand, counting down.
GAAATAAACTTTTATTTGTAAATTATTTCATTAGTTCTTATCTTTTCATTCAAAAGTCGTTCCAAATTTACACAGGAAAGGAACTTTTGGCCCACCTTGTACTACTAAAAATCGGCGACCTATTTTGAAAAACTTATACTTTGCTATATCACACAAGGGACAAACGAGGCAATAGATTTAACCAGCATATACAACTTTTAAGGATCTACGAATGAGATATCGACTGATTTTTTCAGTAATTTACAAGGAACTGACAAGTTTTCTTGAAAATTATTGTAAAAGCCTTTATTTGTTACAGTTTCAGGAGTATACAAAAAAAAGGTTTTTTTAAACAATTTTTTTTCGAATTTTTATTCCCTTAATTGGATTTTTCCGAAAACGTATTGTAGATTCAATAAAATAAATTAATGGTACGTACGATTAAAATACTTAAAAAAAATTAAATGTACATATCTAAAAATTTGCAATTAAAATAGTTTATGGCCACGAGCGAAGCCGCGTGGGTCAGCTAGTAATGTAATATTAAAAACGTCGTTAATTTTAATTAAAATTTCACCTTTCTGGAATAATCGACCAGATTAGGTGGAGACAGTTTAGACTCAAAAATATTACTTTACCTAGAAAATAGTCGGGTTTTTAAATAACCAGACTATGGAATCAGTCGCCGACGCACGTTTTAATTGCTCCTCCCAATCAAGATAAGCAACATTTTTTGAAAAAGGTTTTGCTCGAACGAAATAGGGACAGCGAAGAACGACGTTTAGATAATCTCTTAAATAAAATCGAATTAGGTGATCAAAAGCTTTCCGAGCTTTATAGAAGCATGGAAAGCTTCGCGAATGGTAATAATTTCGTTATTACTTCATTCGTTAAGAAGCTTTGGCTCAATAGACAACCATGCAGTTGCCTAATGACAATTGAAAATTCACGAAGTCGGGAAGAACTTTTCAGTCTTGCCGATAGATTAGACGATTCCCCCAGTAAATCGCAAATTTAACAAATTGATCATTGAGTGAAACCCGATCAAGATACTCTTGATATCTTAATCCATCGCATCGAATGCTTTGCGATGCAGAACCAACGAAATACGAACTTAAATCGACATTCACGGAAGCTATCACGTGGTTGATCGTCATCTAGAATTCGCTCCAATAGTCGTAATAGAGATGATAGTAAGATTTGTTGGCTAACATCTGTCGCATATATAGACAAATTACTGTTGGAGAATGATCAACCTATTGATGGTTGATGACGATTGACTGGGGTGCTGCTTGGGAGCTCGATCTCTTGCGTTACTGTACAAAGAAGAAGTCTTTGTACTTTGACTTCTGGAACTTCAAGAAAATTATAATGGCGAGAGCTATTAGCTCCACAGTGTTCATTGATACTAGGGCGTACCGTTGAAACGAGTTTGAAGCATTGGTCCATAGTTTTATCAGTTTCCTATGCACCTCAATCTTGCTGGATCTCTTGCAAAGACCCTTTTCCCATCCACCAACTCGTTGCTTTGTGGTTGCCCACTTTAATGGTGAGTGGCCTTTATGTGGCCGGAGTCTGGAACCTTCTGGATCTCATCTGGTCTACTACTGGTTGTTTGAGGTTAGTAGTAACGTCGAAGTTCTGCTGATAGGCGAGTTTCATATCCTTTGTGCTAGCTTTATGTGCGAGACCGCATACGTTACACATAGCGATGCAAAAACTGGTTAGCTTGGGGTACGAGATCCTTGCGTATCTCTCGTAGATGCACTCCCCGGACATCTCGCCAACCGAATTTTTCAGGAGTTTGAAGGTTGTCCTGGAGAATCAGGTGTATCAAAAATTTAAGAAATTTGGACCAGAAGAAGAGCTGAAAAACATACCACACATATTTAACCAAAATCTACCTGAAACTCTTTTAATATAATGGGAAAGCTCATCATACAGTTTGGAGGTAGTATCGACATCAATGACCGAGGTGAACTCTGAAATGTGTTTGCAAAACTAAAACTAAAAAATTATTCTAAGTGATAAACCAAACTGAATAAAAAGTTAATTTCATTTTTTGTACCTATTCCTAAAATATTCCATATAAATACATTATCTAAGTGATAAACCAAACTGAATAAAAGGTTAACTTCATTCAGAAGTCAATTTTTACATAACTTCACCATTACACTCACCGACAGTAAGCATGCATGCAATTCTTACAAGCATAATTTCTAAATATAATCCACACAAACTCCACAAACTCCAGAGCTTGCAAACAGCCATTAAAAAACTAATTATGTGCAAGTATGCGTATTACCCAGTTTTAATAAAAAAAAAAAAAAGAAAAAACAAGTAAAATAAAAAACAAATTCACGGAAGAATGATTTGTATGGCTGATTTATTGATACAATAAACTCAGAATTGAAAAATGAATGAAACACATGCATGTGTTTCCTCTATCACTAAGTTTAAAGGAGGGTGTTAGAGATAAAGCTGAACATATCCAATCAAGGGTTAATACATACGAGTATGTATGATGCTGAACTCAATCATTGCTAGCTGAGGAGGGGGTAAACTTGGAGTGAGTAGCAGCTGGGTTTTAGTTACTAACGGAAGAGGAAGTCATATTGTATTGTAATAAAAATTGCCGATCACGCCAAATACGTCCCAAGGTTGCGACGAACGATGGAGACCAAAAACACAACACACAATTGCTCTGGTTTCCAAGAGGTTGAACTTCTTTTTTTATTTGAAATCGTTTTTAACTAAATTAGATTTTATAACTTTAACTTTATTCTTCGGCTTGAAATCTGCGTGTCTGCAATATCTGCTGTCATCTCTTACTAAAACAAAACTCATCCTTGGGCTTATGCCAACCTCCTTTATATGTTATTTGGCTGGCTTTCCGGGCAAATTGCAAAATTTCCAATTCGCCGTTGGAATTCCATTCGCCGCTGGAATTCCATTCGCCAAAAATCTTGTAAGCTCTGGTACCTCGACAGCTTCGAAGTGTTTCTCAGGGCTTCTCGGTTTTTAATGTTGATGCTTAATGTTTGTTATGCTTGCGTAACGGTATATATTGCGCCCAAGAGACGCAGGTCCGTAGACGAGGAGTCCAACGCCTCGAAGAAGACAAAGAGCTCAGTGAGCTCCAAATCCTTCTCCGAGACGGTCAAGGACAGCCTCGTCGTCGCGATAGTGGACCTGTCTGACGAAGAAGGGAGGACCTCCTACGATAAGTGGAGGCTCATTGAAGGCAGAGTGATGAACTGCCTTTACGAGCGTATACTAACTCATCCCAACTCTCCACCCACCTTTCAAGACGCTGGCTGGCATCAAGGCTTTGTTAAGCTGATCGCATGCGGCGATCAGAACTCGGTCGACTTCATCGCCGCTGCCATTAGCAGCATAGGTGAAATCTGGCCAGGAGCCAAGCCCAAGGCGGTGGAACGGAGCCAAATCCCCCACAGGCCGAAAGCGAGGATCTGGGTTCCATCCCTGTAATCCCTGATGACGAACCATCATCCCCCGATGACCTAAACGCTACCGTCGTGGAGAGGTCCGTATCAGCTCATAATGATGCTAAAACTGATACAGATTAATCTCCACCATTCTTCCTTAGCATCCGATAACCTGTTACTTCGCCTCAGTGAACGAGGCTTTGACATCGCCCTGATCAAAGAAGCTTGGATAAGAGATGACACCGTCATAGGATTGAGGGCCCCAGGATATACGCTATACCACGCGAAGAATGTAGGTAGAACCCGAGCTTGCGGCGATCAGAACTCGGTCGACTTCATCGCCGCTGCCATTAGCAGCATAGGTGAAATCTGGCCAGGAGCCAAGCCCAAGGCGGTGGAACGGAGCCAAATCCCCCACAGGCCGAAAGCGAGGATCTGGGTTCCATCCCTGTAATCCCTGATGACGAACCATCATCCCCCGATGACCTAAACGCTACCGTCGTGGAGAGGTCCGTATCAGCTCATAATGATGCTAAAACTGATACAGATTAATCTCCACCATTCTTCCTTAGCATCCGATAACCTGTTACTTCGCCTCAGTGAACGAGGCTTTGACATCGCCCTGATCAAAGAAGCTTGGATAAGAGATGACACCGTCATAGGATTGAGGGCCCCAGGATATACGCTATACCACGCGAAGAATGTAGGTAGAACCCGAGCTTGCATTCTTGCTAAAACCTCCTTAAACCTAACTTTTCTTCCCCACCATAGCACAAGAGACCTAGCAGTAACACTGCTTAAATCAAAAAACACCACCATCTGGCTGGCGTCAGGATACCTACCCTATGAAGACCCCGAGTCTGCTCCATCCAAGGAAGTGGAAGAAGTGGTAGATGAAGCAAGTAGGAGAAGAGAGTATTCAGAAGCCGGAGTCGGTGCCGGAATTTTCTCCGAAGATCTGGACATACACCTCTCCTTTAACCTTCCAGACTACTGCAGCGTTTTTCAAGCCGAAATCACCGCAGTTCGCAAAGCTGCTGACTGGCTGGCGGCTAGCACACTATCAACACCTGATATTGTTATTTATGTCGACAATCAGGCAGCCATCAAATCCCTCGCATCCAGCACTACGAGATCTAAGGCAGTGAAAGATTGTCGCATATCTCTTAACGAGATAGCTGGTCAGTACAACCTCACCCTTTGCTGGGTACCAGGTCACTGTGACATACCGGGGAATTGTGCAGCCGACGAACTAGCACGACAAGGCTCCTCTGGTACAGATAGAATAAGCATCACCGACATTGAAGCGCCAGCGTCTTATGTTAAGTACCTTATTCAAATTGATGCCGAGAAAGTAGCCAATCATCGATGGCAACATCTAGACCAATGTCATACCGCCAGACAGCTCTGGCCGATACTCAATAAATCCAGGTCCATCGGACTCTTGAAGCACAAGAGAGGAACCCTCTCAAAAATAACAAATGTCCTCATCGGACACTGCGTCATAGGAAGACATGCCCAGAGATTAGGTATCCCTCACAACGACTTCTGCAGAAGCTGCAGAGATGAAGAGGAAGAAGAGACCATCAGTCATCTCCTGTGCGCCTGTCCTGCGCTCGCCAACATCAGGAAGGCCACTCTGAGTGAATACTTCTACAATGATCTTAATGATCTCGGCACGGCTAAAATTCTCGACTTCTTTTAACGAAGCAAATGGTTCCAAGAGTAAGAGGGTGATCCACCCGCCTTACACATCGGCAGTACAATGGACCTACTTTTTGGTCTAAGAACATCCTCATCGAGGGCCGATCCTAACCTAACCTAACCTAACGGTATATTTGATTTTTTTTGTGGGCAAACGAGTTTCTTTAGCCGTCACCGTGGTTTGTTCTTTTTTTTTTTTACAAATCATGCCTTATTCGACTAAATTTTTATATTGAACACAAAAAAAAATTAAGAAATTTTTTGTACACTATTATTATGTGGGATTGGGACCAAATAAAGGACAACAGACCAACCACAGACACACATCAATCCAGAAGTACATAAGAACCGCTAACGTCGACAGACGGACGATAAGAATATTACGCAGCTGTAACATCATACGAGAAAATAAGCAAATGAACAGACGAAGGAAGAGACATAATCCTATAAGAGAGAGAGTCACAGAATCTCATTACTTATCTTGATCTGTGTTTGTCGTACCAAAGTATTCTTTTGAATAAAAGCTTGTACACATATTTTTTGGCGTTGACTTTTTTTAAAAGGAGATCAGCAGGATTTAGCAGTGCAAAGTGTTGTATTGTAAGTATTGGACTACGGATTGTTGAATACTTCCCTTCGAATGCATTATCCCTGTGTACGGTTACCTGGACCAGGGTTTAACGCTCCACATACTGTCATGTACGGTCACCTGGACCGACAGTCTACCGGGAATTTACTAAAGCCACTGTCGTGTATGGTTACCTGGACCGACAGCATTTGGAAGTACCTACATAACGTAGTAAGTGTTTTTTTTTTCTTGGGATAACGAGCCAGTGAAGAGGATCGTAGGATCCTGGGTAAAGTCCTGCAAGTGTGAGTTCGTCCCGGAATATTAAAAAAAAAAAAAAATAAATATAATATCGTCCGGGATAAATATAAAAGGACAGAATAACATCAACCACTAGTGGCCAGATAGTGGCCGAAAGTGTGAAAAAAAAGTAAACGACTGTTAAGGGCAAATAAGTGTAAATTTGCATCCCTCATTATGGTGACTAGTGGAAATAGTAAAACTCCCAACGGTGTCATCAAACTCGTTGAGGAAATTTATGAGGAACTATAACTGTATGCCTCAACGAATAGCTGTGTCATGTCCAGACAAAGAAGGAAAGTAGCGGAACCGAGAAGGAAGGTAGCGGAACCAAGAAGAAAGGTAGCGGAACCGAAGGAGCAACGCTTGCAGGGTGGTACGAGCACCGAAAAAGAAGACCTGGAGGAAGGAACAAGATAGCAAAGTTCACAACCCAATTGGTTGGCAAGTCGTGCCACAAACGTTCTCAAGTATCGTAAACAGATATGGTTCAAATGGACATACAATTGCCATGTGTAATTAGAACCCAAAGTGAAAACCACTTGCCTGTATTGAACACGAAATACGCTTGGGTTGTACCTTTAACTTTAGATGGCGATCCTGCCAGGATGTACACGCATATATACAGATATATAAAAACCCCCGATTTTAAAAGTGGTGCGGAAAAGAAGAAATAAAGACATGTCATGATTTCTCCTTTTTCGCTAGGAAGGGTGGTGTGAAGGTGCCACACCAGTGACCACTTAATCGTTTAAGAACTGCTCCCACAATTGTACTAGGTTGGACTACGTGCTAACGGCCGGACCAGAGCTGTTTCGCCGAGAAAATTTAGGACAATTCCGTTCGGTTAACGGCTGGACAAGAGCTGTTTTACCGAGGGGACCAAAGTTTTCCATCCGCTCAACTGCCAAGCCAGCACCGTTTCAGCAGTGGTATAGGAACATTTTTGTTCTGTTTTAACCCTAGAAAGCTAACCTTATTTTGTGCACTCATTGTGCATTGTGTTGTTGTAAATTCAGTTATATTTTATTAACAAAAGATACTAAAATTAATTAATCCAAAGTAAATTAACAATAGTTCTCGCAATTTTTTGAAGTAAAACTTCTTTTGGCACGCTTGGCTTGGGGAGTAAGCTGGCGAATACATGACGAGAGCGTTACGAAAAGTGTGATCGGGCGAGGCGAACGGAAGTTGAAAGAGAGAGATATGGAGTTACATGTTAGTAAAGATGGAAAGAGAGAGTTACGTTTCGTATGTAACTGTAGGGACAAGAGAGAGAGAGAGGTGCGCGCGCACATTTTCTTTCTCTCTTCCTCACATAGCCCATTACATTTCGTGTATCTAAGCACAGTGCCGGCCTATTGCCTGTATCACACTGTAGGAGCAAGAGAGAACAGTGCGCGCGCACATTTTCTTTCTCTCTTGCTCTCGTAGCCAGCGCATGAAATATACATAGATCAGCTGGTATGGTTTGCGAGTTTACTGGCGTTACGCGAACGGTGATTTTTCATTCTTGAACAATTTTATATATTAATATTCTGTTCAATACATTAAATATTTTACTTTTAAAGTGGATAAAGTTGTAAATTCATTTTAAAGTTCATATTTTGTGAATTTTCGGGTGAATAATAACAAATTATGGCAGGAAGTGACACAGACTCTGAATATGAAAGCGGTGCTCCAGGACCATCAACTAAGAAGAAATTACGTACGGAAATTGTGCATAAAAAGTGTGTGACAACATATTCAAGGCAAGATTTTAAACCTAGTGAGACCCAATCAACTGATAATGAATCACGAAGGTGAGTGCGTATCTCATACTAGTTGCTGGTGTCGTAGCGTCATATACAGCGTTCCTTTTTTCTTGTCTATTTTCTCCTTCCACTAATACACGGCATTCTACTCTCGACATTGGGGCGCGTTTGATTCTTTTCTTGTCTCTCTCTTTCTCTCTCTCTCTTTCTCCTTGTTACTGTTCCGTATTTTGGCCTCGCGTTTCTACAATTTACTTCAACAAATTTTTAAAATATTATAACATTAAATTTTACTAATACGTAAATAAATTAATACTTATTAATTCTAGAGGTTCACCATTACAAATAATTGGTGACATCATGATTGAACATGACAATAATCAAATGGAAGTTGATGATGAAAATCTCACTAGAGATCATGTACAAAAATTGAGACAAATTATTGGAGTTAGGTAAATTAATTTTTATTTTATTGAAGTAAAACTTCTTTAGGCACGCTTGGCTTGGGGAGTAAGCTGGCGAATGCATGACGAGAGCGTTACGAAAAGTGTGATCGGGCGAGGCGAACGGAAGTTGAAAGAGAGAGATATGGAGTTACATGTTAGTAAAGATGGAAAGAGAGAGTTACGTTTCGTATGTAACTGTAGGGACAAGAGAGAGAGAGAGGTGCGCGCGCACATTTTCTTTCTCTCTTCCTCACATAGCCCATTACATTTCGTGTATCTAAGCACAGTGCCGGCCTATTGCCTGTATCACACTGTAGGAGCAAGAGAGAACAGTGCGCGAGTTATGTGCACAACACACAACACTACACTCAAACAGCATCAAACATAATGTGTACCTATCATACCACTGCATACATGAAAAAGCTTCACAACAAGCCACCTCTACTTGCCATCAGGTTTGACATCAGCCAAGACTTATTGTCTTGTACTAGTATGAACAAACTGGCATACAGGCATACTGTCGAACACGTCTGTTATGAACATCAACTTCGGGAAGCCTCAACATGCATGGATTGGATTGTACTCGTATTAAAGTTGTTGCTAAGCAAAAACATAGATTGATTACGAATAACATGTAACTCCAAAAAAAATGTACATAAATGTTAAAAACATAAATATGTATGTAGTAGTAGTATTTTGTAGCGTCTGTTCTGATTTGAGATCAGTACAGTCGACAGTCGGAATTTGGACAGTGATGAATAAAGTTGTTAATCAGAAAATGTTGAATATTTGTTTTTTCCTCTAATTAAGTTAGCTTAGAAGTATAACTGGCGCAGTCGGTAGGATAGACCGCTACAATGAAGCTATGTCTAGACAACCACAACGATCCCAACCGCAACGAAGAAACCAACAGCGTAAGAACGCTCCACGGGCACCCCCACCCGTAGCAACGACTGAGACTCCACCTAAGGACGAACCACTATATGAAGGTTCAGTATCCGCATCAGTACCCGTGACGTCAACATTGAGTCACAACCTTGAGTATTCTAGTCTACTCATTATGATTGAAGAATTTTGGAAAATGGCTGTCCGAGAGGATAACCGTTTTGAGAGAAAGGTACCGCTCTGCATGTTTACACATGTAATGGTCGGCATACTACATATGAGAATCGCTCAGCATCAGCGGTTCGATAACGGAGATAGCCTTTTTCAATTTATAGATCTAAAAACAGCATTTGGTGATGCTGAATATAAAGTGCCGAAAGTATTACTTGATTATTTCCATTCAATTTGTACCGGAGTAACACCAACAGGGGAGAAGATTAAAGTGAACCAACCAAAGGTTTCAGTTCCGCAAGGACCAATCCCAGAAAGGGGAAATTTAGCTGAGGCGCCAGCTGGCACGTTTGGAATACCAACTGCAACAAACCATAATGTGTATGAATGTTACATTTCACCTTATATTACACATAGATTAATTGAGCGCACCATAGAAGCGTCATCCAATCGAGATTTCGGAGATTGGAACCCTTTTCCACATGGATGGATACCAAATAAAGCATTCGATTAATACGAAAGATGACATACCTGTTTATACTAGGTCCTACCGCTATCCTTACGTCCATAAGGAAGAGGTGCAAAGACAAATTTCTGATTTACTTGATCGGGGCATCATTCGTCCTAGTTTCTCCCCTTGGTCATCCCCTATTTGGATAGTGCCCAAAAAGAAGGACGCTAATGGAAATCAGAAGTGGCGGTTGGTAATCGACTACCGCAAACTTAATGATAAAACCATAGAAGACAGGTATCCATTGCCTAACATTAGCGAAATTTTAGACAAATTAGGGAAATGCATTTATTTTTCGACCTTAGATCTCGCATCAGGTTTCCATCAAATTGAGATCGATGAGAAGGATATTCCCAAAACGGCTTTTTCAGTGAACAACGGCCATTACGAATTTATCCGCATGCCATTTGGCTTAAAAAATGCCCCCTCGACCTTTCAAAGGGTTATGGACAATGTCCTGCGAGACCTCCAAGGCAAAGTATGCCTTGTGTATATGGACGATATAATCGTTTTCTCGACGTCGCTTCAAGAACATGTCGAAAGCCTAAATGCGGTCTTCGAAAGGTTGAAAAATGCCAATCTGAAAGTCCAACTGCAAAAATCAATTTTTCTTCAAAAGGAAGTATCTTTTCTAGGCCATTTAGTAACGGCTGAGGGTGTAAAACCTAATCCGGAAAAGATCCGGGCTATAAAGGAGTTCCCAATACCGAAAACGGTAAGACAGATAAAATCTTTTCTCGGGTTACTCGGGTATTATCGCAAATTTATAAAAGATTTCGCGAACCTGACGAAGCCGTCATATCCTACAACAATAGTATCCATTCAACAACAAAATTCTCTCCATTTGAATTGCTTACCGGACATATAAATAAGACTTACCCACTATCGATAAAGGAAACTCGCAGGACAAAGCAAGATTATTTACTGCAGCACATTAGAGACTACGACAATTTAGCAAAGTTAGTTCACGAACGAAGTTTAAATCAAAAGCAAAGGGTCATAGATAAGCTTAATGAAAAACGCGTGAATCCACCTGATTATAGTAAAGGCGAAACTATTTATGAAATGGACGATAGGAGGAACAAGTTGGCTCCTAGATTCAATGAGCATAAAGTACTAAAAAACAACAAAGTTACTATTGCCACCGATAAAAGGAAGGTACACAAACAAAAAATAAAGACAAGGCCTGCTTGTGATGAATCTTGAGTTGCTTACGTACATTCATTTCAGTCTATAGGAAAGTTAACTGATAAATTTTGTCTAATGGTTACTTACGCTAATACATATGTATGTATATTCCTTTTTCTTTTCATTTATTACAAAAACCATATCTTTAGCTTTAAATTAAGTATGGAGAAATTATTTAATTTTGCATTTATACATTTACTATTATTGCACAAAAGAAGTTTTTTGTACATACGGAGTATTCAGTTCAATCCTTACCTCATCCCACATTCCTCATCCAAATTATTAATACATAGCCCTTACCCGATACGATCAAAAATGTCAAATTACGGCTTGCACCTGTGATCAACCAGCGATAATTCGAATCCTGTACTGCAGTGCAATACATGCACTTGTCTATCTACGATCAATGCAATCGACGAACTTCGGTCATTCACCCCATCAGTTCATTCTTCGGCGGGAGGAGTTATGTGCACAACACACAACACTACACTCAAACAGCATCAAACATAATGTGTACCTATCATACCACTGCATACATGAAAAAGCTTCACAACAAGCCACCTCTACTTGCCATCAGGTTTGACATCAGCCAAGACTTATTGTCTTGTACTAGTATGAACAAACTGGCATACTGGCATACTGTCGAACACATCTGTTATGAACATCAACTTCGGGAAGCCTCAACATGCATGGATTGGATTGTACTCGTATTAAAGTTGTTGCTAAGCAAAAACATAGATTGATTACGAATAACATGTAACTCCAAAAAAAATGTACATAAATGTTAAAAACATAAATATGTATGTAGTAGTAGTATTTTGTAGCGTCTGTTCTGATTTGAGATCAGTACAGTCGACAGTCGGAATTTGGACAGTGATGAATAAAGTTGTTAATCAGAAAATGTGGAATATTTGTTTTTTCCTCTAATTAAGTTAGCTTAGAAGTATAACTCGCGCGCACATTTTCTTTCTCTCTTGCTCTCGTAGCCAGCGCATGAAATATACATAGATCAGCTGGTATGGTTTGCGAGTTTACTGGCGTTACGCGAACGGTGATTTTTCATTCTTGAACAATTTTATATATTAATATTCTGTTCAATACATTAAATATTTTACTTTTAAAGTGGATAAAGTTGTAAATTCATTTTAAAGTTCATATTTTGTGAATTTTCGGGTGAATAATAACAAATTATGGCAGGAAGTGACACAGACTCTGAATATGAAAGCGGTGCTCCAGGACCATCAACTAAGAAGAAATTACGTACGGAAATTGTGCATAAAAAGTGTGTGACAACATATTCAAGGCAAGATTTTAAACCTAGTGAGACCCAATCAACTGATAATGAATCACGAAGGTGAGTGCGTATCTCATACTAGTTGCTGGTGTCGTAGCGTCATATACAGCGTTCCTTTTTTCTTGTCTATTTTCTCCTTCCACTAATACACGGCATTCTACTCTCGACATTGGGGCGCGTTTGATTCTTTTTTTGTCTCTCTCTCTTTCTCCTTGTTACTGTTCCGTATTTTGGCCTCGCGTTTCTACAATTTACTTCAACAAATTTTTAAAATATTATAACATTAAATTTTACTAATACGTAAATAAATTAATACTTATTAATTCTAGAGGTTCACCATTACAAATAATTGGTGACATCATGATTGAACATGACAATAATCAAATGGAAGTTGATGATGAAAATCTCACTAGAGATCATGTACAAAAATTGAGACAAATTATTGGAGTTAGGTAAATTAATTTTTATTTTATTGAAGTAAAACTTCTTTAGGCACGCTTGGCTTGGGGAGTAAGCTGGCGAATGCATGACGAGAGCGTTACGAAAAGTGTGATCGGGCGAGGCGAACGGAAGTTGAAAGAGAGAGATATGGAGTTACATGTTAGTAAAGATGGAAAGAGAGAGTTACGTTTCGTATGTAACTGTAGGGACAAGAGAGAGAGAGAGGTGCGCGCGCACATTTTCTTTCTCTCTTCCTCACATAGCCCATTACATTTCGTGTATCTAAGCACAGTGCCGGCCTATTGCCTGTATCACACTGTAGGAGCAAGAGAGAACAGTGCGCGAGTTATGTGCACAACACACAACACTACACTCAAACAGCATCAAACATAATGTGTACCTATCATACCACTGCATACATGAAAAAGCTTCACAACAAGCCACCTCTACTTGCCATCAGGTTTGACATCAGCCAAGACTTATTGTCTTGTACTAGTATGAACAAACTGGCATACAGGCATACTGTCGAACACGTCTGTTATGAACATCAACTTCGGGAAGCCTCAACATGCATGGATTGGATTGTACTCGTATTAAAGTTGTTGCTAAGCAAAAACATAGATTGATTACGAATAACATGTAACTCCAAAAAAAATGTACATAAATGTTAAAAACATAAATATGTATGTAGTAGTAGTATTTTGTAGCGTCTGTTCTGATTTGAGATCAGTACAGTCGACAGTCGGAATTTGGACAGTGATGAATAAAGTTGTTAATCAGAAAATGTTGAATATTTGTTTTTTCCTCTAATTAAGTTAGCTTAGAAGTATAACTGGCGCAGTCGGTAGGATAGACCGCTACAATGAAGCTATGTCTAGACAACCACAACGATCCCAACCGCAACGAAGAAACCAACAGCGTAAGAACGCTCCACGGGCACCCCCACCCGTAGCAACGACTGAGACTCCACCTAAGGACGAACCACTATATGAAGGTTCAGTATCCGCATCAGTACCCGTGACGTCAACATTGAGTCACAACCTTGAGTATTCTAGTCTACTCATTATGATTGAAGAATTTTGGAAAATGGCTGTCCGAGAGGATAACCGTTTTGAGAGAAAGGTACCGCTCTGCATGTTTACACATGTAATGGTCGGCATACTACATATGAGAATCGCTCAGCATCAGCGGTTCGATAACGGAGATAGCCTTTTTCAATTTATAGATCTAAAAACAGCATTTGGTGATGCTGAATATAAAGTGCCGAAAGTATTACTTGATTATTTCCATTCAATTTGTACCGGAGTAACACCAACAGGGGAGAAGATTAAAGTGAACCAACCAAAGGTTTCAGTTCCGCAAGGACCAATCCCAGAAAGGGGAAATTTAGCTGAGGCGCCAGCTGGCACGTTTGGAATACCAACTGCAACAAACCATAATGTGTATGAATGTTACATTTCACCTTATATTACACATAGATTAATTGAGCGCACCATAGAAGCGTCATCCAATCGAGATTTCGGAGATTGGAACCCTTTTCCACATGGATGGATACCAAATAAAGCATTCGATTAATACGAAAGATGACATACCTGTTTATACTAGGTCCTACCGCTATCCTTACGTCCATAAGGAAGAGGTGCAAAGACAAATTTCTGATTTACTTGATCGGGGCATCATTCGTCCTAGTTTCTCCCCTTGGTCATCCCCTATTTGGATAGTGCCCAAAAAGAAGGACGCTAATGGAAATCAGAAGTGGCGGTTGGTAATCGACTACCGCAAACTTAATGATAAAACCATAGAAGACAGGTATCCATTGCCTAACATTAGCGAAATTTTAGACAAATTAGGGAAATGCATTTATTTTTCGACCTTAGATCTCGCATCAGGTTTCCATCAAATTGAGATCGATGAGAAGGATATTCCCAAAACGGCTTTTTCAGTGAACAACGGCCATTACGAATTTATCCGCATGCCATTTGGCTTAAAAAATGCCCCCTCGACCTTTCAAAGGGTTATGGACAATGTCCTGCGAGACCTCCAAGGCAAAGTATGCCTTGTGTATATGGACGATATAATCGTTTTCTCGACGTCGCTTCAAGAACATGTCGAAAGCCTAAATGCGGTCTTCGAAAGGTTGAAAAATGCCAATCTGAAAGTCCAACTGCAAAAATCAATTTTTCTTCAAAAGGAAGTATCTTTTCTAGGCCATTTAGTAACGGCTGAGGGTGTAAAACCTAATCCGGAAAAGATCCGGGCTATAAAGGAGTTCCCAATACCGAAAACGGTAAGACAGATAAAATCTTTTCTCGGGTTACTCGGGTATTATCGCAAATTTATAAAAGATTTCGCGAACCTGACGAAGCCGTCATATCCTACAACAATAGTATCCATTCAACAACAAAATTCTCTCCATTTGAATTGCTTACCGGACATATAAATAAGACTTACCCACTATCGATAAAGGAAACTCGCAGGACAAAGCAAGATTATTTACTGCAGCACATTAGAGACTACGACAATTTAGCAAAGTTAGTTCACGAACGAAGTTTAAATCAAAAGCAAAGGGTCATAGATAAGCTTAATGAAAAACGCGTGAATCCACCTGATTATAGTAAAGGCGAAACTATTTATGAAATGGACGATAGGAGGAACAAGTTGGCTCCTAGATTCAATGAGCATAAAGTACTAAAAAACAACAAAGTTACTATTGCCACCGATAAAAGGAAGGTACACAAACAAAAAATAAAGACAAGGCCTGCTTGTGATGAATCTTGAGTTGCTTACGTACATTCATTTCAGTCTATAGGAAAGTTAACTGATAAATTTTGTCTAATGGTTACTTACGCTAATACATATGTATGTATATTCCTTTTTCTTTTCATTTATTACAAAAACCATATCTTTAGCTTTAAATTAAGTATGGAGAAATTATTTAATTTTGCATTTATACATTTACTATTATTGCACAAAAGAAGTTTTTTGTACATACGGAGTATTCAGTTCAATCCTTACCTCATCCCACATTCCTCATCCAAATTATTAATACATAGCCCTTACCCGATACGATCAAAAATGTCAAATTACGGCTTGCACCTGTGATCAACCAGCGATAATTCGAATCCTGTACTGCAGTGCAATACATGCACTTGTCTATCTACGATCAATGCAATCGACGAACTTCGGTCATTCACCCCATCAGTTCATTCTTCGGCGGGAGGAGTTATGTGCACAACACACAACACTACACTCAAACAGCATCAAACATAATGTGTACCTATCATACCACTGCATACATGAAAAAGCTTCACAACAAGCCACCTCTACTTGCCATCAGGTTTGACATCAGCCAAGACTTATTGTCTTGTACTAGTATGAACAAACTGGCATACTGGCATACTGTCGAACACATCTGTTATGAACATCAACTTCGGGAAGCCTCAACATGCATGGATTGGATTGTACTCGTATTAAAGTTGTTGCTAAGCAAAAACATAGATTGATTACGAATAACATGTAACTCCAAAAAAAATGTACATAAATGTTAAAAACATAAATATGTATGTAGTAGTAGTATTTTGTAGCGTCTGTTCTGATTTGAGATCAGTACAGTCGACAGTCGGAATTTGGACAGTGATGAATAAAGTTGTTAATCAGAAAATGTGGAATATTTGTTTTTTCCTCTAATTAAGTTAGCTTAGAAGTATAACTCGCGCGCACATTTTCTTTCTCTCTTGCTCTCGTAGCCAGCGCATGAAATATACATAGATCAGCTGGTATGGTTTGCGAGTTTACTGGCGTTACGCGAACGGTGATTTTTCATTCTTGAACAATTTTATATATTAATATTCTGTTCAATACATTAAATATTTTACTTTTAAAGTGGATAAAGTTGTAAATTCATTTTAAAGTTCATATTTTGTGAATTTTCGGGTGAATAATAACAAATTATGGCAGGAAGTGACACAGACTCTGAATATGAAAGCGGTGCTCCAGGACCATCAACTAAGAAGAAATTACGTACGGAAATTGTGCATAAAAAGTGTGTGACAACATATTCAAGGCAAGATTTTAAACCTAGTGAGACCCAATCAACTGATAATGAATCACGAAGGTGAGTGCGTATCTCATACTAGTTGCTGGTGTCGTAGCGTCATATACAGCGTTCCTTTTTTCTTGTCTATTTTCTCCTTCCACTAATACACGGCATTCTACTCTCGACATTGGGGCGCGTTTGATTCTTTTTTTGTCTCTCTCTCTTTCTCCTTGTTACTGTTCCGTATTTTGGCCTCGCGTTTCTACAATTTACTTCAACAAATTTTTAAAATATTATAACATTAAATTTTACTAATACGTAAATAAATTAATACTTATTAATTCTAGAGGTTCACCATTACAAATAATTGGTGACATCATGATTGAACATGACAATAATCAAATGGAAGTTGATGATGAAAATCTCACTAGAGATCATGTACAAAAATTGAGACAAATTATTGGAGTTAGGTAAATTAATTTTTATTTTATTGAAGTAAAACTTCTTTAGGCACGCTTGGCTTGGGGAGTAAGCTGGCGAATGCATGACGAGAGCGTTACGAAAAGTGTGATCGGGCGAGGCGAACGGAAGTTGAAAGAGAGAGATATGGAGTTACATGTTAGTAAAGATGGAAAGAGAGAGTTACGTTTCGTATGTAACTGTAGGGACAAGAGAGAGAGAGAGGTGCGCGCGCACATTTTCTTTCTCTCTTCCTCACATAGCCCATTACATTTCGTGTATCTAAGCACAGTGCCGGCCTATTGCCTGTATCACACTGTAGGAGCAAGAGAGAACAGTGCGCGAGTTATGTGCACAACACACAACACTACACTCAAACAGCATCAAACATAATGTGTACCTATCATACCACTGCATACATGAAAAAGCTTCACAACAAGCCACCTCTACTTGCCATCAGGTTTGACATCAGCCAAGACTTATTGTCTTGTACTAGTATGAACAAACTGGCATACAGGCATACTGTCGAACACGTCTGTTATGAACATCAACTTCGGGAAGCCTCAACATGCATGGATTGGATTGTACTCGTATTAAAGTTGTTGCTAAGCAAAAACATAGATTGATTACGAATAACATGTAACTCCAAAAAAAATGTACATAAATGTTAAAAACATAAATATGTATGTAGTAGTAGTATTTTGTAGCGTCTGTTCTGATTTGAGATCAGTACAGTCGACAGTCGGAATTTGGACAGTGATGAATAAAGTTGTTAATCAGAAAATGTTGAATATTTGTTTTTTCCTCTAATTAAGTTAGCTTAGAAGTATAACTGGCGCAGTCGGTAGGATAGACCGCTACAATGAAGCTATGTCTAGACAACCACAACGATCCCAACCGCAACGAAGAAACCAACAGCGTAAGAACGCTCCACGGGCACCCCCACCCGTAGCAACGACTGAGACTCCACCTAAGGACGAACCACTATATGAAGGTTCAGTATCCGCATCAGTACCCGTGACGTCAACATTGAGTCACAACCTTGAGTATTCTAGTCTACTCATTATGATTGAAGAATTTTGGAAAATGGCTGTCCGAGAGGATAACCGTTTTGAGAGAAAGGTACCGCTCTGCATGTTTACACATGTAATGGTCGGCATACTACATATGAGAATCGCTCAGCATCAGCGGTTCGATAACGGAGATAGCCTTTTTCAATTTATAGATCTAAAAACAGCATTTGGTGATGCTGAATATAAAGTGCCGAAAGTATTACTTGATTATTTCCATTCAATTTGTACCGGAGTAACACCAACAGGGGAGAAGATTAAAGTGAACCAACCAAAGGTTTCAGTTCCGCAAGGACCAATCCCAGAAAGGGGAAATTTAGCTGAGGCGCCAGCTGGCACGTTTGGAATACCAACTGCAACAAACCATAATGTGTATGAATGTTACATTTCACCTTATATTACACATAGATTAATTGAGCGCACCATAGAAGCGTCATCCAATCGAGATTTCGGAGATTGGAACCCTTTTCCACATGGATGGATACCAAATAAAGCATTCGATTAATACGAAAGATGACATACCTGTTTATACTAGGTCCTACCGCTATCCTTACGTCCATAAGGAAGAGGTGCAAAGACAAATTTCTGATTTACTTGATCGGGGCATCATTCGTCCTAGTTTCTCCCCTTGGTCATCCCCTATTTGGATAGTGCCCAAAAAGAAGGACGCTAATGGAAATCAGAAGTGGCGGTTGGTAATCGACTACCGCAAACTTAATGATAAAACCATAGAAGACAGGTATCCATTGCCTAACATTAGCGAAATTTTAGACAAATTAGGGAAATGCATTTATTTTTCGACCTTAGATCTCGCATCAGGTTTCCATCAAATTGAGATCGATGAGAAGGATATTCCCAAAACGGCTTTTTCAGTGAACAACGGCCATTACGAATTTATCCGCATGCCATTTGGCTTAAAAAATGCCCCCTCGACCTTTCAAAGGGTTATGGACAATGTCCTGCGAGACCTCCAAGGCAAAGTATGCCTTGTGTATATGGACGATATAATCGTTTTCTCGACGTCGCTTCAAGAACATGTCGAAAGCCTAAATGCGGTCTTCGAAAGGTTGAAAAATGCCAATCTGAAAGTCCAACTGCAAAAATCAATTTTTCTTCAAAAGGAAGTATCTTTTCTAGGCCATTTAGTAACGGCTGAGGGTGTAAAACCTAATCCGGAAAAGATCCGGGCTATAAAGGAGTTCCCAATACCGAAAACGGTAAGACAGATAAAATCTTTTCTCGGGTTACTCGGGTATTATCGCAAATTTATAAAAGATTTCGCGAACCTGACGAAGCCGTCATATCCTACAACAATAGTATCCATTCAACAACAAAATTCTCTCCATTTGAATTGCTTACCGGACATATAAATAAGACTTACCCACTATCGATAAAGGAAACTCGCAGGACAAAGCAAGATTATTTACTGCAGCACATTAGAGACTACGACAATTTAGCAAAGTTAGTTCACGAACGAAGTTTAAATCAAAAGCAAAGGGTCATAGATAAGCTTAATGAAAAACGCGTGAATCCACCTGATTATAGTAAAGGCGAAACTATTTATGAAATGGACGATAGGAGGAACAAGTTGGCTCCTAGATTCAATGAGCATAAAGTACTAAAAAACAACAAAGTTACTATTGCCACCGATAAAAGGAAGGTACACAAACAAAAAATAAAGACAAGGCCTGCTTGTGATGAATCTTGAGTTGCTTACGTACATTCATTTCAGTCTATAGGAAAGTTAACTGATAAATTTTGTCTAATGGTTACTTACGCTAATACATATGTATGTATATTCCTTTTTCTTTTCATTTATTACAAAAACCATATCTTTAGCTTTAAATTAAGTATGGAGAAATTATTTAATTTTGCATTTATACATTTACTATTATTGCACAAAAGAAGTTTTTTGTACATACGGAGTATTCAGTTCAATCCTTACCTCATCCCACATTCCTCATCCAAATTATTAATACATAGCCCTTACCCGATACGATCAAAAATGTCAAATTACGGCTTGCACCTGTGATCAACCAGCGATAATTCGAATCCTGTACTGCAGTGCAATACATGCACTTGTCTATCTACGATCAATGCAATCGACGAACTTCGGTCATTCACCCCATCAGTTCATTCTTCGGCGGGAGGAGTTATGTGCACAACACACAACACTACACTCAAACAGCATCAAACATAATGTGTACCTATCATACCACTGCATACATGAAAAAGCTTCACAACAAGCCACCTCTACTTGCCATCAGGTTTGACATCAGCCAAGACTTATTGTCTTGTACTAGTATGAACAAACTGGCATACTGGCATACTGTCGAACACATCTGTTATGAACATCAACTTCGGGAAGCCTCAACATGCATGGATTGGATTGTACTCGTATTAAAGTTGTTGCTAAGCAAAAACATAGATTGATTACGAATAACATGTAACTCCAAAAAAAATGTACATAAATGTTAAAAACATAAATATGTATGTAGTAGTAGTATTTTGTAGCGTCTGTTCTGATTTGAGATCAGTACAGTCGACAGTCGGAATTTGGACAGTGATGAATAAAGTTGTTAATCAGAAAATGTGGAATATTTGTTTTTTCCTCTAATTAAGTTAGCTTAGAAGTATAACTCGCGCGCACATTTTCTTTCTCTCTTGCTCTCGTAGCCAGCGCATGAAATATACATAGATCAGCTGGTATGGTTTGCGAGTTTACTGGCGTTACGCGAACGGTGATTTTTCATTCTTGAACAATTTTATATATTAATATTCTGTTCAATACATTAAATATTTTACTTTTAAAGTGGATAAAGTTGTAAATTCATTTTAAAGTTCATATTTTGTGAATTTTCGGGTGAATAATAACAAATTATGGCAGGAAGTGACACAGACTCTGAATATGAAAGCGGTGCTCCAGGACCATCAACTAAGAAGAAATTACGTACGGAAATTGTGCATAAAAAGTGTGTGACAACATATTCAAGGCAAGATTTTAAACCTAGTGAGACCCAATCAACTGATAATGAATCACGAAGGTGAGTGCGTATCTCATACTAGTTGCTGGTGTCGTAGCGTCATATACAGCGTTCCTTTTTTCTTGTCTATTTTCTCCTTCCACTAATACACGGCATTCTACTCTCGACATTGGGGCGCGTTTGATTCTTTTCTTGTCTCTCTCTTTCTCTCTCTCTCTTTCTCCTTGTTACTGTTCCGTATTTTGGCCTCGCGTTTCTACAATTTACTTCAACAAATTTTTAAAATATTATAACATTAAATTTTACTAATACGTAAATAAATTAATACTTATTAATTCTAGAGGTTCACCATTACAAATAATTGGTGACATCATGATTGAACATGACAATAATCAAATGGAAGTTGATGATGAAAATCTCACTAGAGATCATGTACAAAAATTGAGACAAATTATTGGAGTTAGGTAAATTAATTTTTATTTTATTTTTATTTTCATGACTAATAATAATTTACTAAATTTACCAAACTAAAATGATGAAATTATAGGTTGAATAAAGCGCCAAAAACTTCTGCAGAACGTGATCGAGAATTCAGAGCAAGAAAAGCACTGCTTAAACAACAAAGTAAGCAACAACAGGAACCAGATGCAATAGTTGAAATTGCTACAGAAGATATTCGAAGTGCTGGTCCATCAGAAGATAATCAAGTCCCTGGACCCTTTGAAACGAGGACATTAGAAAAAAGAGCACGGTGTGCAGAGGCAACACGGCGATGGAGAGAGAAAAAAAAAGGTGTTAGTGAGTCATCAAAAAAACAGGTGAAAACTGCAGCTCAACGCATGCGGGAATACCGGGAGAGAAAAAAATTGTAAATATTAATTTATTTATAAAACTTATGCCATTGAAGGCTCGTAAAATTCTTATTTGTATTTTCTTACTTAGAGCAAAGAAAATGTTGTTGAAACAGCAAAGTGATCAAGATTTAGATGCTATAGTCAGCACATCATCATCACAAGTAAATCAAAGGGCTGGTCAATCAACAATAAACAGCATATCCGCAGAGCTAACTAGAAGAGGGAATTCACAATCACAGCAACAAATTGAAACATCAGAACGTACACAAGAATATCGTGAGAGAAGAAATGATAATATCAACATCGAATCGTAATTATTATTGCAATTATATATGTTGTGTTGTTCATGAAAAAATTTTAGGCTAATGTTTTTTGTTTAAATATATATCTTTCTCTGTTCATAGTAATAATCCGTCGGGAAATAATGAAGAACAATCAGACCTCCGTGATTCAACTTTGATTCTGAAGTACGACAACATTACAAAACATAAAAAGGCTCATGAAAATTTCGATCAGAAATTCCGGCAAAATCCATTTGGTTATTCATGTACAGTCTGCAATAGATTGTGGTTTAAAAATGACTTAAAAAAGGCATCTGACAGTTATGAAGATCTATTGAAGAAAATAACGGTAAGGAATAATATTATTTTGAAATAATATCGAAGTATGCACCTACTTTATCACTATGAAGAAATTAACAAACATAAATTGTATACTTTCCAGAATATCAACAACATTAATGATGCAATGATTTGTTCGACTTGTAAAGTTGCTCTTGACAAACAAAATATTCCAATATTGTCAACATACAATGGATTTGAATATCCAAAAGTTCCTGCACATTTACCGAAACTTGACTTAGTTTCGGAAAGATTAATTTCTCCTCGGCTTCCATTTATGCAGATACGAAGACTACGGCATGTGCATGGGCAATTTGGTATATACGGTCAGGTTATCAATGTGCCAGTATCTGTGGATACAATGGTGAATCAACTTCCAAGAGATATCAGCGATGATCATTGCATCTACGTTCATATCAAAAGAAAACAAATTCACAAGTCGAGCTATTTACAAGGATTAATTAATAAGAAAAATATTAAGACATGGTTACAATATTTGGTAAACACGCCTCTTTATACTTACTACAATATCACAATTAATCATGGATTCCTCAGTGATGATGATGAAGAAACTCAACAAATAGGTAACATAGATGAAGTCAGTGAAGATATTCCCATTGAGGAGAGTCTTACAGCTCAGCAACATACTCTTCTGTGGAACGACGAAAAATATTTAAGAATCGCACCTGGAGAATACAATATTCCTCGTAGTTTATTATTTGATGAACATGCGGAAGAATTGTTATTTCCAACTATTTATTTGGGACAATTTAGAACATTTAAAGAAGGCATTAGAGTTACACCATTCATGATAGCTTCCAGTGAATTGCGTCGTACTGACCGTCGAGCAATTACTCCGTACCATTTGTTGTATATCGCTGTGAAGATTATGAGACTGCGGATTCGAGACTATTTGACTGTGGCATTTAAGCATATTGGTCCTAATACCAACATAACAAGAGAACAAATCCAATCAGACGAGTACATAAACAATTGTATTGAATCTAATCTTGCTTTCTTACGTTCAATACCAAATTCAACTTGGTATTGGGCACAAAGAAAAAAAGATCTTTTCGCAATGATTCGACAGATAGGCAGACCAACAGCTTTCATGACACTTAGCGCCAATGAAATAGGATGGACGGATTTGATACAGCTGTTGTATAAATTGGCAAACAATGGGGTGGACATTTCAGAGCATGTTGCGTCGGAACTAAGTTTCATTGAAAAAAGCACACTTGTCAACGAAGATGCTGTGACTTGCGCCATATACTTTAATAAATTGGTTAATGTATTGCTCACAATATTACAATCCAAAGAATGTAGTCCTTTTGGTCGTTACAGAGTTGCTGAATACTTTAAACGTATTGAATTCCAGCATCGTGGAAGTCCACATGCACATATATTACTGTGGCTTGAAAATGCTCCAGATAATATGATTGATGAAAATAACAGTGAAGTAATACATTTAATCGACAGTTTAGTATCAGTTTCAGCATCTCAAGCATCAGGAAATATCAAATTACAAACTCATAAACACACGTTCACATGCTATAAGAAGATCGTTGCTAATAAACCACAAAAATGCAGATTTGAAGCACCTTTTATGCCATATCGCAAAACATTAAATCTTACACCGATGCAAAAAACAGACGAACATTTTCAACAGTATGCTAAGAGATATGCTGAAATTAGATCCAATTTAGAAAGTACAGATTACAATAATATTGATGACTTTTACGCAAAAAAATAATATTCAATCGGACGATGAATACCGCAACATACTTCGTGCTGGAATTACAAGACCAAAAATATTTTATAAACGCAGTCCGACAGAAAAATGGCATAATCCATTCAACCCTTTTGTTTTCAATATTCTGAAGTCGAACATGGATTTCCAAATTATCACTGAGGAGTATTCCTGTGCTGCCTACATTGTTGAGTATGTAAACAAAACTAATCGAGGTGTTAGTAACTTACAACGGAAAATTATAGAAGTAATGAATGAACATCCCGAGTTTGATATAGTGGATATTACGAGAAAAATGAGTGTAGATATGTTGAATAGTGTAGAGATGAGTAGTCAAGAGGCCGCTTGGTATCTGCTCAGAGAGCCAATGTCAAAGAGCTCAGTTGTTGTCATTTATATAAACACCGTGTGGCCAATTGAACGACAAAGGATTCGAAAGACCCAAAAAGAATTGAGTGAACTTGATGAAAATTCCATAGATATTTGGAAGGAAGATTGGTTTGATAAATATCAACGACGACCCGATGAATTGAGTAACATTACTCTAGCACAATTCGTTTCTAAATATTATAAAAATAAAAATGGTGTTTACGCTACGAGAAAGGTGCCCAAAGTTATTCGATTTCGAAATTATGATATTGCACAAGATTACAATGAATATAGACGAGAAATGGTTACTTTACACATTCCATTTAGAGATGAAGATGCTGAAATTTTAGCTGAAATGAAATTTATCAATATCTACGATGAAAATGAAGCACTAATTTTGGAAAGAAGAAAAGAATTTGAATCGAATTTAGATATCGAGAAAACGATTGAAATCTGTCGACAATTGTGCCGTGAAGACGAGAATCCAGACGATGATGAAACTGAAATTCAAGATGTTGCGAATCGCTTTCCAGAACCCAATCCTTTCCAACAATTGTATCGTAATCCAAATGCAGATGTTAATATGGATCTTCACTTAGCAACATTGAGTAAGTTAGGTGTTATTGCGAAGAAGAAAGAAAATATTATGGAACTAGATCAATTCTGTCAACTAATGAGATCTGCAAATGAAAAACAAAAAGAATTCCTTCTTCATGTCATCGACCACGTCCTATCTTCAAATTCATCACCACTACAAGTATTCTTTACTGGACCTGCTGGATGTGGAAAAACTTTCACCATAAAACTTGTAATGGAAATATACAATAGATATTCAGATAATGATGGATATTGCAATGCATACATCTCATGTGCATCCACTGGCAAGGCTGCAGTTGCTATCGACGGATCGACCGTACACACTGCGTTAAAAATATCGCTATCAAAACTTCTTCCATTATCAACTGAGACGGCAAATCAATATCGTACACTGTTCAGGTATATAAAAGTCTTGATCATAGATGAAGTGAGTATGATTGGTGCAGAATTATTAGCTCAAATTGATGCTAGACTAAAACAAATAACAGGGAATTTTGAAACGAATTTCGGTGGATTAGATATGATTTTCATTGGTGATTTACGGCAACTGCCGCCTGTTCGCGCCACACCAATATTTAAACAGCCAAAACAGCGCATGGTAGGACCAGTACTATGGCGAGGATTAAAATTTTACCAATTGACAAAAGTCATGCGACAAAGTAATGCAATATTTTCATCATTACTAACGAAAATCGGTAATGGCACGATATTAACAGATGACGAATTAGCAATTATTGAATCGCGATTCTTTACAAAGGAGCAGGCTGATCAATTATGTCCACATGGAATTCGTCTCTTTCTTACTAATAATTCTGTCAATGAATACAACAATACGATACTGCAACGTGCAGATAATAAAATAGCATCAATAGCAACAGATTTATTTTTTGGATGTCAAAGTACTGAACAGGAAGCTTTTGTCAAACAGAAATTACACAAAATGTCAGTTATCGATACTGGCGGTTTACCGTACGAAATTGTTTTCGTTCTGTACAAATCGTACATTATCACCACAAACATTGATGTATCAGATGGATTGGCAAATGGAGCAGTTGGTAAATTAGTACATATTGAACAAAACGAACAAAATTAAGTTACACGAGTATGGTTAACTTTTGAGAATTCACAAAAAGTTGGTGAAAAACTTCGACGAAAAGCTTCTAGTTACGTTGCGACACATAATATTGATAAACATGCCGTTCCGATAGAACGCAGAACATCTACCATTGCCATGAATAATAACAAAACAATAAACGCAAAACGGAATCATTTTCCTTTAGTATCAGGATGTGCCATGACAATTCATAAATCTCAAGGTGGAACATTCAATGAAGTTGTTTATGAATATCAAAGGACTCATTCTCTACCATTACTATATGTTGCTCTATCACGAGTTACCAGTATTGAAGGACTCTACATAGTGCCAAAAGACAATGATAATAGATTTTATCATGGTCGAAAAAATGATACATCGATCATATCTTTACAAGATGAATTTCGCCGATTATCGTTGAACACATTGTCTACAATAGGAAGAACGATTCTTGATTTCATAAATGACAGAAAAAAGTTGTCTATGGTTACTTTTAACTGCCAAAGTCTCAGAAAACATGTGTCGGACTTGAGCGATCCCGTAATGGATTCAAGCAATATTTTGTTTCTATCAGAAACCTGGTTAAATGACGATGAAAATGTAGACATCCCGAATTTTGATTGTATTGCGAAATTTAAACGTAAAAATGTTAGATCAGCAGGAGTGGCAATTTATCAGAAATCAAATGATGCCTCGAATATAGTAACTTCGAACATGGATATACTATTACGACATATTCGTGAAATCGATATTGGTCAATCATCCATTGGTGATATATGTGTCGCTCACTGTCTTTTAGACGATGGAACAAACATAATAATGGTAGTTGTTTACATTTCGCCCAATAACACAGTGAATAATATTATGAAGTTTATATATAAAAGACTTATGATTTACGGTCGAGTAGGCTCTGAAGAATTAGGAGAAAACTATCATACGTTGCCACTGATTTTAGCAGGAGATTTCAATATTAATTTCGCGTCCGAAGATGGACAACTCTTGGTGAACTTCTTACAAGATAAATTGGAATTACAAATAAATAATAACCGAAATGAACCTACCACAAGACATGGAACAACAATCGATGCAGTTTTCTCGAGATATCTGTCTAATTTTCATTCAAAAACATATGTATCTTACTTCTCATACCATAGGCCTATTAGCTCGGTCTTACAATCAACCACAGTAATTACTGATGTATCCGATGATGAAAATAATAAATAAATAAAAAAAATTATTCAAGAATATTAATTTATCAATAAAAGCCGATAATAGATTTAAATATTTGTAGAAAATTGTAGAAATTAGTAGAAAATATATGTATATGTATGTACATGTATATATATATGTACATATATAAACATATATGTATATATATATATACATATGGATGGAGCTAAAGAAGTTTTACTTCAGTTGTGTGGTCTAAAGCACACTCGTTTTTTAATTTAATTTTTTGTTTTTTATGTTCTCGACATATGGTCTCATGTTGTACTACGACATTATGTTGCTTATTTTTATGGGAGTAAAATGTACGCAGGTTAGCTTTCTGGGGTAAGTACGAGATTGATTCAAAGCCAGTTTTAAATACCGATACAACATCATGCTGAAAAAGAAGAAGGTATCAGGGCCGAGGAATCAACTGTAACAAATGAGCGTGTAAGAGAACATCCATCTTCAGTCGCGAGTACGATCGACTGACAGGAATAATTTTCCGAGGAATGGGTATGATCCCGTCCAGACAGTATCATTCATAAAAAATGTTCTTATATTCAAAAAGAGACGAGGAGTTACAGATGAAGATGCCCCTACGAAATTTCCCTTACTTTTAACAAATGCTGCCAGTACTAGGTGGGATGGAGTTGGCCATGAGGCAGAAAGCTGGGATCATTTCTCATATCCTCAAGTCATTTTTGTGTTAGTAATCGGCATAAAATAACGACGAAATGAGTCAACGGTAGAATTTATTTGTCAAAAGAGATCACTATTTGCAGAGCTACCCAGCCCAAAAGGTTTTAGATATCCATAGATATGGAATGAATGATTGCAAGGACCGTTCTACACTCTTGCAGCCCGGACAAAGATTCCAAAGGTATGTACAAACTGCAAAAACTGCGAAAAAATTGATACAAAAACCCATCAGTCACGCATAGGATCACTCGTGTACTCGTATCTAGGGATCTCAAGTAGGCCAGACATTATTCACTCCGTTAGCAAGCTCTCGCAGTTCAGCAACGATCCCCATCAATAGCATTTACTGGCAGCGAAACACATATTAATGTAGGATTGGGGCCAAACAAAGGACGACATACGCTACAGACAACAGACCAACCATCTAACATACACACATAAACTCAGAAGTACATAGGAACCGCTAACGTCGACAGACAGACGACCAGAACATTACGCAGCTGTAACATCACACCAATAAATAAGCAAACGAACGGACGAAGGAAGAGACAAAGAAACAGACACACACGCACAAGAGAGCTTTTACTTTTCTTTTTCTTTTGCCAGTACAGTCTTTGAGCGAGCGTCATATGGGCAACAACCCTGTCGTGTAAAGTTAAAGAATAAAGATTACAATTGAATTATAACGTAGTGGAGTGTTTTTTTTTTTTAGACAACGAGCCAAAGAAGATGATCGTAGGATCCTGTAGAACAAATCCTACATTAATGTACTTAAAAAATACAATTACATAATTTGAAATAAGTCTAATGCAGAACTGGACAGCAATTGCGTGGTTACTCCGATTCGGATTAGGCAACATGTGAAGACAGGCGATCTTATACTGGGTATACTTTCATGATTGGAGGGATGGCAGTATCGTGGGGAATCAAAAGGCAGCCAACAGTTACCCTATCAAGTACGGAAGCGGAGTACGTGGCCCTTTCAGCTGCAACAAAGGAAGCGGTTTATCTGTGAATTCTACTTTTGATAATGGGATTCAAAAACACAGTCAGTGGGACCACAGTTATCTTCCTCGACAACTAGAGTGCGCAGCATCTTGTTAAGAATCCTGTGTTCTACGAACGAAGTAAACACATTGATATTCGTTTTCATTCTTTGCGTGAGATCTTTAAGAACATCTTCAGTTTCAATTGTGTGGGACTATTCCTGTAATGTACAAGAAATTTGTCAATTCTACCGATTTTTCCTTGTGCCAGTAGTTGAATCAGCAAAATCTACAGATATTTCAGCTGTTATTTCCGAAGTATCTGTAAGATTCTTCTCATATCACCGTAAGTTTACGATGTTAAGACTCTTGTGTAGCTTTAAGCATTACTTTTCGAAATGCTTAAAGAGTTCGGTCGTGTTTTGTACGCACATAAAGTGAAAAAATAGAAAATAAAAATTAGGTTTTCAGTGAAATATTTTAAATCGAAAATGGACTCCAACGTAGCTGGTAATCAAGAACCATTGCAATGCAATGAATTAACACGTTAGTAGTCTTTATAAATAGATCTTTTATGTGTTACGGAATAACACAAAGCACAACAAAACATTTCATAACACCTCAGCCACAACCAGAAGAATAAACAATGCAATGTGATGACACTGCAAGAACGTAGCCGTAGTAAAATCAATGTAAACACTGGGTCACTGGAATACACTGACCATGCACATTAATGAGTGTGCCATAGTAAAACATAAACATTGTACGGACTGACCGTGCTCGTCAATAAGTGTGTCGCCAGTGCCACCAGTGCATACTCGTGTTACATTGTTTCGGCAGTCACAAAGAGTGTCGCGTGGTTTATGTGACCCATTCCAAGTGCATGCACCCCTCGCGTTATTAGGAAGATCGAATTATGTTCCGGATCGACAGAGTATTGGATTCAATACATATCGATTGATATGGATTTACCGGAGGGAAATTTACTACATAAGCCGTTACAGTTGAAAATAAAATCTGAATTAATCATGACTTCTGTCTAGTTTGATTTTCGCTCTGGCTCTCTAGCCCTACTCCCCGAGTAGACTGGCAAACTAATGGCGTTTACGCCTTGCCTTAAATAGGATTTTTTGTTTTAAGCCTCGTACATTACAATTAAGTGATTTAGCTATGCCAGTAATTCTATTTTGTAGAACTCTTAAAAATTTAACATTTGATGTAATAGCAATATTTTTAATAGAAACTTAAGGAATCAAAGTCGCACAAAACGATTCCGACAAACTTTGGCTATTACATAATCAATAACCGTGGCCAACCGTGGAAACTAAAAGGAAATTAGCATATCAGCAAAGAAGAAAAGAAAAAAGTCCTTCTTTGGATCAAATGTTACTCATATTCTTAGAGAGTGGCCTTTACTAAAGCACGCTTATGGACAAAGATAGGTAATTATAAACAATTTTCAAATAATCAGAATTAAATATTTCATTTTCTCAGATTCAAATAGATTTCACTTGTGCGAATAATGATGCAGTCTGCAGCTTTTATTCTGCAAGAAACAAAATATTTCACAGAATGACGAAAAGAATGCGAGCCCATAAAGTGATATGTACATGCACATTACATTTTTTTTTTTCGTAGATCTAAACGACTTTAAGACATTTCAAGCATTGTATTACCTGCTACCGCTAGGAAATAGATATAAACTAAAAACATCCTAATGCTATGTTCCTCGTGGCTACAAAAGAATGTGAGGTCAAAGAAAAATTGTACAGAATATGCGAGGAAAATAAAAGTAAGGGCTCAACCCTTCAACCTTTAATAATAATTGTTCTTGAAGGCAATATTGTAAGTACATGCTTTACCAGTATTGACGACAATTTATATAAGCATCACACTGTTCTCAGTGCGGTATATTCTTGTTTTATCATATTTCATGTAACGGGTGATTCATCGTGAGGTTTAATTTTCAATAGGCTTTTTTTGACAGATCACGCGTGACTCCTATCAAACTGCTTTGTCATTTTTGTTCCGTATTGTTTGGCAAGTTATCATGGAAAGACTCACACCACAACAGCGTCTCCAAATTCTTCAGTTGTATTACGAAACTCAGCGTTCTGTGAGAAATGTTTTTCGTGCGATTCGAGGAACTTACGGTGCGCATAATCGACCTACTGAAACCACTATTGCCAATACCATTCGCAAATTTGAGTCCCAGTTTACATTAGTGGATGATACTTGACCGGTTAGACCACATCCAGCACGTAGTGAAGAGACTATAGCAGCTGTACATAGCTGCTGCTTCACGCGAAGACCGTGACGAATCGATTCGTCGTCGTTCTCAGCAGCTTGGCTTGTCGTATTCGACAACTTGGCGTATTTTACGTGAGGATCTCGGCCTAAAGGCGTACAAAATGCAACTTGTGCAAGAATTGAAGCCACGCGACTTGAATTTGCGTCATATTTTCAATGTATGGGCTATGGAAAAACTCAATGAAAATCCAGTGTTTTATCGTGAAATTTTGATCAGTGATGAAGCCCATTGGACTATTTTCTCTGGGGATATGTAAAGTCTCAGCTCTTCGCGAATAAGTCAGCTACGACTGACGCTTTGGAAGCCAACATTACTCGTGTTATTCGCGAGATACCAGTCGCTATGCTCGAAAGAGTGGCCCAAAATTGGACCTTCCGAATGGACCACCTCAGACGTAGTCGCGGCCAACATTTACATGATATCATTTTCAAAAAGTAAATGCCATGAACTGTTCTTTTAACCGATAATAAAAATTTTAAGTTCACTTTCAAATTTATGTGTTTTATTTTACATTATAAATCAAACCTCACGATAAATCACCCGTTATAAGCAATCAGCTTGACTCACATAGTCCAGATTTTTTTTATTTTTTCCTCCACTAACTTCTAACAAAAAAAAATATTTTATACAATTTTATTTTTCGACTTGAAATCAGAGCGTGTCTATATCAGCTGTCATCTCTTACCAAATCAGAACTCCTCTCTGGGGTTCCACCAACATTTTTTATATTTGACTTTGGGTTTCCAGATAAATTACCAAATTTCCAATTCCCCACTGGAATCCCATTTGTCAAAACTCTTGCAAGTTCTGGCACCTTCGTGTTGACAATTTCTATATGTCTCTCAATGCTTCTCGGTTTTCGTTGTTTTGTTTCTGCACTCGTGTAACAATATGTTGGGCTCTGAATTATTTTCTTAAGACATTGTGAATAATTGGCTGTAAGCCGAATGTACTTTTAGCCCTCTAGCAGGATTGGCACCATTCTGATCCAATTCATTCTATAAGTAATATTTTTTCTGCTTTGGCATGCCACGCTGACTTTTGTTTGGTTTATCCCTATGCTCTGATATAAGTTTTACCATTGCTGTGCGGCTCGTTTGGCACGTATCGTCAGTTAGAATCGAATTTTCAGTGATTCAACAAAAAAAATTATCGGTCTAAAAGTAAGAAGTTTACCAATTTTCAAAAAATACTTGTCGTTGTAGGAAATCGATTATATTTTGTGATTATAAAAGTGGTTTATGTTTCTTTAATAAATAATTGACCACTACGGCTCACCGAACTCACCCCGCCTAAAGGCAGGTATTCCATGTGACATGAAGTTTGTGCATCTATATATTGCGCGTTTTTTGGCGGAATATAAAGATTTTATTGGGTGAATAACTTTTGCATTTACCTACATGGATTTCGTTGTTATCATCCGTGGCATGATCTGTCAACTGAGTATATCTTTGCACTTTTTGGTTACAGAAATGTCTGATAAACTACCAAAAGAGACGGAGTTCATTCTCAACCTGAACGACAAAGGATGTATTTTAATTTGTCGAAATGACGAACAGATCCAAGAAATGATGGACTCAGTTCGTACTGATACTGAATCTTTTGATGATAGTGACTCAATCGGCGACAACAGCGATGATGACAGCAGCGGAAAGGATCCAGATTATCGCGTATCACCAGAAGATGAAGTACAAATTTACGACTGTGTCGCTGAATTGGGAATATCATTGTCTACTCATTTTCTGAGTAGTACTGTTAATCTGAGCTTAAATCTGAGTAATATTTCGATTCTAGCAGAAGAGTTAATTTCGTCTACTTCTTTAATTGATCAACAACAACAGGAGGCATCTTTTTCAGAAGCAGATCCATTATCTCAAGCAGGTGCATCTTCAATGCCTTCGGCTGCGCCAATTAATCATCCACGCTTGAAAGGTAAACGTGAAAAACGACCTCGATCACCACCACTAGAACAAGAAGGAGGACCGAATGTGCAGCCGAATGACGGTGGACTCATTTCAAACCTGGTAGAAATTGACCACAAATCTGCAGAGTTCCATAAAATAACTTGACGAAAAACGATGCAACTACATTGAAACGATGTGGTGTTTCGTGGAGATACCAGATGCTTTGAACGGTTCCGTGAACTGAAAATACAATTTTAATGTTTTCAATACTTTTTGAGTGATGACCTGATAGATAAAATCTGTCATTACACTAATCTGAATGCTCGGAACCAGGACGTCAATATCAAGTTCAAGGTGAGTAATGTGGACATTAGGCAGTACATTTGGGTACTGATTTGCATATCAGTATATCATTACACAAGCCTAGAAGACTACTGGGGATAACATTCATTTGAAGCAATTCGTAGAACCATGATATTTTATGATATTCGTAAACAATAAGTGTGCAAGTAGAAACTCGGCTCTGAAGTTGGTTGCATTAAAAACATACTTGAACGCATCCAATTCGTTCGCCATTTTGGATTTATGTAGCTTAGTCATTGCTGTTTTTATGACTAAGTTTTAGTCATTTACAAGTTGTCATTCCGTGTGCATCAGTTGTATAAGAGATGGATGTCGATAATCAACATTTACGCCATTACATTCTATTCTGTTTTCAAATGAAAAAAAAAATTATCCTCATGAATTAATGAAGCATAACTTATTCATAAAAATAAAAAATTGTCCTGCTTGAGGGTTAAGCTCCTCCCTTGGTACATAGTTTATGCCTTTGTCTCTTTTTATCTTATATATTTTTCCTAAATGCCAACAATTAAGATTGGAAGTCATTTTATTTGCGTTAGTTATGTACAAACTTATATTTACACTTTAAAACAATTGCAGGTGTTCTGCACTTGAAAACAGGGGGCTAACTATGCACTTATCCACGAATCGCATAATGCCTCGTGGGGATGATTACAACTATGCACAACGATCGGTTGGAATATGGACTTTCCAAAATATTTCCATATTTCCCGTGATATTTCTACACACTTTTTCATTTATCTGTCATAGAAAGAATATACTTTGTTTCAAAATTTTGCTAAAACACCGGTGGATAATTGGAACAATGTTTCCATAAGTGCTTATTTATATAAACGTTTGTTTTTCGCTGTTTTTCATTTATTTACATTTCCAATTGAAAATCCATCGCTAACAACCCTTGCGCCATCAAAATATCTATCGCATTTGAAGTCGATTGAATGACGTTCGCATTTACATAGTTGCGCGAGTTATGTTAGAGACACATAACACGAGTAACAAGACACCAGCAGAGGGACGATTATTCATATAAGTACAAAAAGGACAAGTGTCTACTTTCATCCCCAGCTGCAAACAATAAACTCGGTGAGTTATGATGGACGCCGTCGATTCCCATCTACACCACATCTCCAATCACAACTCATAAAATCGCTGAGTTATGATGGACGCCGTCGATTCCCATCTACACCACATCTCAAATTGCAACCCATAAAATCGATGAATTACGAGGGACGCCGTCGATCCAGCGACATGGTGGACGCCGCCTAATTTAAGTATTTTTAAGAGTAGAATTGTAAGTAGAATTCAGTTTAGATTTGTCAACGCAAATGAGCAGATCAGCTCAAGTAAAATAAATTTATATTTAAAAAAAAAAATAGAATTGTTTAACTTAATTGGCGCAGTCGGTAGGATCTTTAATAAACATATACATGTAAAATATATGTCCCTGAAAGGATCCAGTGATAGAACTAAAAAAACAAAAAAAAACAAAAAAATTTTTAGGACGAAAGTTCCTAGCAAAAAGTGAATCGTGAGTGAATTGTGAATAGTGGTGTTCAAAATTAAAAAAAAAAATTATACACAAATTCTCTAGGAGAACACTACAATCTCTAAAACCACAAATAAAAATTATATATTTACCTAAATATATATTAAACAGTGACAAAGTAAAAGTGAAGCGATTCGATATGGCGAACACAGAACAAACCGGAGTCATCAACAGACTAGAAAAGGTCCCCACATTCGAAGGATCCAACGAGGACGTTATAAATTTCACAAACCATGTGAGCTATTTATACGACCTACTCGATGTCGTCTACCAACCTTTGGCGAACCTCATCATCATCCACAAAATCCAAGGAGAAGCAGCTAACTCAGCACGGAGAGCCCCAGAAGCTTCATGGAACTCCATAAAAATCTGTCTCCTCCAGGACTATGGAGTAAAGGAAACATACGAGCAGATTCTCCAAGATCTTCATGCAGTACAGGCAAGAGATGTAAACACCCTCTACAATCAACTGAACTACATCCTACAAAAATTAAACAGGAACAATAAATAATGAAAATATTGTCTTAAACAAATTCATTAACAACTTAAATGCCCCTCAGGCAAGCATAATTATCGCACGAAACATTAAGTCTTTGAGTGATGCATATTACCTCTTAAGTAGGCATAGGCAACTTAACGATAGAATTTCGTTAAATAATGTTAAGCTTAGTATTCAGAACTATCCGCAACATAAACAGAATAACTTCCAACCTAGCCCAAATCCACCTTCCTTTAATAACCATAACAATTACCGTCCCAACCATTATAATAATCGGAATAATTACCGACCTAGAGTAGATATTAATAATTCTGGCCAGGTAAGAGCACATAATGCTCAAATATTAGGACAAAGAAACCCTAATAATAATTTTAGATTTGGATTCAATAATTCCAATCAATTTAGAAATACCTCACGACCCATGGAAACCAATAATTTAGACCAAAACAATGAAGGAGAGGTAAATTTTATAAACCCCGGGAGGTCGAGACACTTCCCGTAATATCGGCCCACATACAAGGATATCGACTTAGACTTTTAGTAGATACAAGAGCCTCAGTTTCTTTATTAAAAATAGATAAATTAAAACAGTACCCTAGAATTAAGTTAAAGAAGCCAATATCTATAGCAACAGTAGATACAAAGACACAAGTCACGGAGGAAATCATATCCCCTCTTCCTGAGAAATTCAATGAGCCCACCTCTACGATGACATGGAAGCTATTGAACTTTACGAATGCGAAATTCAACGGAATCTTAGGAACGAATATCCTAAAACCAATCGAAGCTCAAATAGATTTTAAGTCTGCGTATTTAAATATAAATAATAACAAAATACCTTTCATAGAAAATGAAGAAAGCAATGTTAATGCATGCCTCTTTTATTATGAGGAAATAACTCAGATGAGCGTAAATCATCTAAGTATTAAAGACCTCATACCTAAAGATTTAAGCCATGAAGAATACAGGGAACTTCAGGAATTTTTACATAAAAATAGAGATCTCTTTTACAAAGAAGGAGATACTCTTAGTTCAACTACTCAAACAACACATAAAATTAGAACAACGGACGATGCACCCGTTTTTACAAAAATATATCGTTATCCCAAAATTCATGAAGAAGAAATTGATAGACAAATAACACAAATGCTCCAAGATGGAGTAATAAATAAAAGTATTTCTCCTTACGCATCCCCAATATGGGTTGTACCAAAGCTCAGAAAAGAAAAAATGGAGAATCGTTATAGACTATCGGAAGTTAAACGAAAAAACAATAGAATATAAACATCCGATACCTCATATAGACGAACTGTTAGATAAAATAGGTAGATATCAGTATTTCACAACATTGGACTTAGCAAAAGGTTTCTACCAAATTAAAATGCAACCACAGGCTATAGAAAAGACAGCCTTTTCGACACCATCCGGACATTACGAGTTTTTGCGGATGCCTTTTGGTCTAAAGATTATATTCTCCACTTCGTTAAAAGAACATCTAATAAACTTAAATCTTATTTTCAAAAAACTAAGGAAATTTAATTTAAAAATCCAAATAGATAAGTGTAACTTCCTTAGAAAATAAACTCAGTTCATTGGACACACAATTACGTCCAACGGAGTAAAACCAAACCCAGACAAAATAAGTGCTATACAAAAAATATAAATACGTAAAACTCAGAAGCAAATCAAAAGCTTCCTAGGACTGACAGAGTAGAAATCGAAAATCAACTTAAGGTTATAACTGAAAATAGTCACCACCTTATAAAAAACAACAATAATCAATTAAAGATTAATAGCCAGATTCAAAATGAACTAGAAACCATAAAAAAACGCAGTTTTAACAAAAACCAAACATGAACTAGGATTTCAGCTAGAATTTCAAATGGCCGAGAAAAGACTAGTAGTGTTAGAATATCAACGTAAAATAGACAAAATTAAAGAGTTCATAGAAAAAATTCAAAATACTATTTTAGCTAGCCGATTACAAATTATGACAACAAGCTTACTAACCACGGAAGAAATTCAAAACTTTGATATAGATTTATGTAAGCTAAATAACATTAAACTTTCAATTGGAGAATATTCAAGCGATCTTGTAATTTTTATAATCCAAATTCCGGATAAAATTTATGCCTTTGATAAATATTTGTATACTCCAATTCCAAATGAAGAATTTATAGAAATAGATATTAAAGAGGAATTTATGATAAAAAATAATAATACATTTTTAAAATATGAAAACAATAAAGAACTCAGATACTTAAAACCTGTAAAAAATTGTTTAAACAAAAAAGATTGCAAAAGGAAAATTAATAAAGAAAATAATGTAATTGTAGAACTAAGAAAAGGCGTATTATTAATAAAAAATAGTAACACAAAAATTAACAGTTCCTGTGACGAACGAAGAATCATAGCAATAAAAAGAAATGTACTCATTCATTTCGAAAATTGTAAAATTATTATTAATAATGAAGAATATGAAAATCAAAGAAATATTGTAAAACAACCAACTAGTATTGACTTAGAAGAAATATTAAATCTCACAACAATTGCTAATAAAAATATAAGCAGGAATATGTGGTAAAATTAATAATATTGATAAAATAATAGAAAATTATTCAAACCATTCGAACATTCACTGTAGTATACATGCAATTGTACTTATTATAATCATTAGCATAATTGTAATTTTGTATAAGAGATTGTTCCAGGAGAAACAACCAGCTAAGGGAGGAGGAGTTATGTTAGAGACACACAACACGAGTAACAAGACACCAGCAGAGGGACGATTATTCATATTAGTACAAAAAGGACAAGTGTCCACTTTCATCCCCAGCTGCAAACAATAAACTCGGTGAGTTATGATGGACGCCGTCGATTCCCATCTACACCACATCTCCAATCACAACTCATAAAATCGCTGAGTTATGATGGACGCCGTCGATTCCCATCTACACCACATCTCAAATTGCAACCCATAAAATCGATGAATTACGAGGGACGCCGTCGATCCAGCTACATGGTGGATGCCGCCTAATTTAAGTATTTTTAAGAGTAGAATTGTAAGTAGAATTCAGTTTAGATTTGTCAACGCAAATGAGCAGATCGGCTCAAGTAAAATAAATTTATATTTTTAGAATTGTTTAACTTAATTCGCGAAGGTAGTACATCGAAGTGCGGCAGTGTTCGCCATCCAATTGCGTAGTACCAAAATGCGATTTCGCCTGAAAATGCACTTCGCGGCGAAGTGCATAGTTAGCCCCCAGAGTTAAGGAAACAAGTTCAGATGTTTTTCACTTAAAAACAAGCCCAGATGTTTGCACTTTAGTATAGAAGTGCACGTGTTCTGCACTTGAAAGTATAATAGTAAACAAGTCCAGATCTTTTGGACTTGAAAACAATAAACAACAACCACCGATGTTTTGCAATAAGACTTACAGTAACCTGATGAGGTTTCATTTTAAGTTAGGTCTAGAAATAAGTTAATCCTTAAGTGATCCCCGAAGAATAAAGTTTCTATTAAATAAATAAAATAATAAAATAAGTGTTTTATTGTCGAACCGAAGAAACTAAAGACCATAAGTCGGTCACGTTGTCGTCCCAGCTTGTCTTTTACGCCGAAATTCTTAAAGGAGAAGAACGTTCGGAAATAATTTATTCTATGCATCAGTTTTTTTTATTTATTTTTGAATTGAAAAGATGTTAAAAGATGTTGAATTGAAAGATGTTCTGTAGTCCTGAGAACTATGGCATGTGGCCACACCATTAATATTCAGGCCTTTAAAGACTATGCCTTACAAACAGCAAGATCAATTGTGGACGAATATCCATGTTCAATATCAGTTGTGCTACTGTGCGCACTACTCTGGTATGAGGTCAGTCTATTGTCAGCCAGCCAGCGGAAAGCAAAGCCCTAGTACAGCGTGGCAGCCGGCTAGCGGTGCAAGCAAATAAAGTCGGGTTTTTTAGCGAGCAAGGCTCTTTTTCCGAAACAAATCGGTTGTGTTTTATTACCCTCATAACGTACTCTCCCTAATTGCATCCTAAACATTTTGGTCCGCGTCGGGCCGGATGAATTTTCGACCCATGGTTCAGGTAGTGCGAAACAGCGGAAAGTGGATGATGTCATCGTAAGACCGGCCATTTACTACACAAAATAACTGTGCAAATTGACGTTTGTGCAGTGCATTTGCATTGTGAATGGGGGTGTTTGCACTGTTTGTGCAGTTAACTGGGTAAAAATCAAAACATTTTTGATTTTTACTCAAATTTTAATATTGGCGCAGTTAATTTGTGTGGTGAATGCGAATAATAAAGCAATCGATCAGTTGTCTGAAATTTTTGGCGAGTGCACATCGACGGGAAATATTTTACATCAGTAATGGCTTCTGACGATCAAAAATTCTGGAGCGAATTTCTTGAGCTGTACAAAGAACTGCCGGCTCTGTGGCGAATTGAAAGCACGGAGTACAGCAATAGAATTATGACAAATCAAGCATATGAGCTGTTGGTTGCAAAATTAAAAGAAAAAATTCCAGACGCTGACAGAGAAACAGCAGTTAAAAAAATCAACACTTTCCGTACAGCACATAGAAAAGAACTTAAGAAAGTTAAAGCAAGTGAGAAGTCTGGAGCGGGAGTTGAAGATATACATGAACCATCATTATGGTACTACTCTCATCTATCGTTCCTCGAAGATCAAGAAAACTGTACACCGGGTAAATCTTCAATGGATGATGAGGAATTGGTAACACTTCTAACAATGTTTTTTTATTGAAATGAAATTTATTTTCCAATACAGGCGTCGCCACGTCCAAAAAAGAAGACGTCTGAAGAAGACAAATTAATAAAATTAGCATGTGAGCATCTACAAGCAAATGATATCATCAGTGCATAGTGTTATACATATAGCGCCCAAGAGAGAACAGCCAGCACAATCCGAACGAACGTGAACGAGCCAGTATAGAGGGTTAAACCAGCCGCGAACGAGCTTCTTCAGATGCACAGGCGAGGTCTGTCGTATCATAGCCTTATCCTGGTAAATCGGCTCTGCCAGGACAAATCTCCTTTCCGTACTACTCGTGGGACCAAATATGAATGATCCATATAATAATAAACAACTAAAAAAAATAGAAAAAAACAAAAAAAAAATAATTAGCACCTCATCGAAAGAAGAGCTGCTGGCTTCAAGCCAAGAAGCCACTGAACCAACAGGCAGTGTAGAAAGTACCAGCCAAAATACTCTACCAATGTCTCAACCCTCTACTTCCTCCTCTGTGGATGCCGCCAAGGATACTACTAAGAGTACTCCCAAGCAAAATTCACTAACCTCCAACATAAACACTACTTCGAGAAGGCCGTCTACATTCTAAACAAGATCGCCAAGAATGAAGAGGCCGGCACTGTCACTGAACGTGACCAGGAGAGAAGTTGAGGTACCAGGCTGTTATTGAAGACTACAACAAGCGCCAGGCCGCCAAGACGAGTCTTAACACCCAACAGGAAGCCTTGAAGAGGAACCGATCTCAAGAAGAGATGGCTCACTCCAGCAAACGCAGCAAAGTCGAAAGCGGCGTTGCTAAAAGGCAGATCAAACAACTGGCAAAAAGTACCACCTCCACCACACAGAAAAGCAGCACTGTTGTTGATTCCTCACACACCATCAGCGAAGTGGTCAGGGACGATCTCCAAGTTGCTCTGGTAGATGAGCTTTCTACCAGTGGCAAGTCCATCCTGAAGGCATGGAGGCGATCGAAGCCAAACTCTCGCAGATGGTGCTTGACTACCTGACGGAAAAAGAAGCCGGTCCTGTACCCTGGTTCGACTCAGCTGAGGTCGTTAGAGGGTATAGGGTAATCAAATGCGAGGACAGGTTCTCGAAGGATTTCCTTGGTGAGTGTGTCGCTAAGATAAGCGACGCATGGAGCGGCTTGAACATTAAGCTTATCCCAGCCAGAGACATCCCTCGAAGACCGAAGGCTCGCATCTGGTTGCCGACTATGCCAATAGACAGCGAACAGCTGATTCGAGGTCTTAAGCGCCAAAATCCTGCGGTCCCAATGGATGATTGGGCAGTTATTAAGACGGAGCAGCCGCAGAAAAACAGCATGACTTTTCTGCTCCTCATAAACGAGGATAGTTTGGAGGTGCTCGAGAAGTTGGACTACCTTCTAAGGTTTGGCATAAGAAATGCCAAACTTAAAATATACATTTCTTCAGGCGCAGACGAAGACACAGACGATGTCAACGACGCCAACACTCTGTTGGAGGGCACGAAGATCGTCCCAGATACCCCAAATGCCCCCGTTAAAGATGATTCAGATTAATCTGCGGCACCGCAGTATGCCACATATAATCTGCGTGTCTTTATCAATGAAGAAAACATCGATATTAGCATCATCCAGGATCCCTGGGTAAGGGGATCTACCATCAGGGGACTTCAGGACAACCACTACAAACTCTACTACAACCACAATAACTGCAACGGTGAGCCTAGAACTTGCATTTTAGCTAAGAAGCATATAACAGCTTTTCTATGTCCTAACCTTAGCTTTGCCGATTTAACGGTGGTTAAACTGGAAACTGCAAACGGTGAGGGCTTTTTCGTTGCATCTGTTTACATGGATCGGGATCGGCAAGCCCCGCCGGAGGAAGTCCAATACCTAACATCAACCATTAACACCAGTAAGGCCAACCTCTCGATGGGCTGCGACACCAATGCCAGACATACGCTTTGGGGTATGAGGTGAGTCTGTTTTCGATTTCGATACTGGCAATTCTCCAACTTTTGTTTTTCCGAGTACGGATAACTTCAATGGGTGGGAGGCGGTTATTGACATTACTCTAGTATCTAACAACGAAACCATCAGGGTTAAAAACTGGAGAGTGTCCGATTTACAATCTTTTTCTGATCATAACTGGATACTCTTCAACGTCTGTCTCGAGATTGAGACCCCTAAACCGTATAAGAAACCCAAAACGCATAAACTGGACAAAGTTTAATCGTATAGTTAAGTCAAAACTGGGTAGCACATCGACGTATAAAATCGAATCGACCACGGAACTGGATTCAAAGGTTGAAATCTTTGTAAAAGCAATTAACGTTGCCTTTAAAGTCTCGTGTGGGCTATAAATAGCTTCTCTCCCTATAAGTCACCTGGCCCTGACAGCATCATGCCTATTATGCTGCAGAAATTGCAAGACATAGCAATTCCCTGGCTATTACCGATTTATAGGAGTTGCTTAAACTTAAGCCATGTTCCCCAAACCTGGAGACGTGTCAAAGTGGTTTTCATCCCCAAGGTGGGCCGACGAGGACATGAATCCGCGAAGGATTTTAGACCCA
This sequence comes from Brachypalpus laphriformis, assembly GCA_945910035.1. Lineage (NCBI taxonomy): Eukaryota > Metazoa > Arthropoda > Insecta > Diptera > Syrphidae > Brachypalpus > Brachypalpus laphriformis. Next base: position 42,385,388 of record OX246754.1, on the reverse strand, counting down.
TAAGCCTGTCCTCCTTTGTTTTGAAAACTTTAGAACGTATTCTAGACTCCCATATCCGCGATAACCTGAGTTCTCCATTGTCGAAATCCCAGCATGCGTATCTCAAAGGGCGGTCCACAGAAACTGCTCTTCATGAGGACGTGCGTACAGTGGAAAAAAAAACTCTTCACTACAAAGAATATACTCTCGCCACATTTGTTGATATATAGAAGGAGCCTTCAACAACATTTTCACTGAATCTATTCAGGAATCTCTCACCGAGTTAGGTGTAGAAGGCTTTATTAGCCAATGGATAGTTTCTATGCTCAGTACTCGTATAATCCATGCAACACTAGGCAACAGTAGTACAACTAAGACGGTAAACAGAGGAACTCCACAAGGTGGAGTCATCTCCCCCCTGCTCTGGTTAATGACGATTAATAAAATCTTGGTGCGACTTGATAGGGAGGGTTTTAAGGTGGTTGAGTACGCAGATGATGTGGTTATACTAGTATCAGAAAAGTTCCTCTCCACGATAAGGCAACTTATGGAGAGGGCTCTCGATAAGGTACACTCATGGGCTAGGAGCTGTGGCCTCGGAGTAAATCTGGAGAAGACTGAAATGATGCTGTTTACCACTAAAACCAAGGTACCGGCATGGTTTTAGTGGTGACGCAAACGGGGAATTAATTGCTGGTTGCAGAAGCGTACGTTACGCTAAAGGGATAAACACTCTGTCTTTTAATTTCCATACATCGGTTTCGGTATTGCTCTCAAGTTCGATGTTGTTGTATCGGCAAATACGACTCTTTTCATTTACCCTTGTTAGTGGTTTTTGTCTAATTTTGCCTAATCGCGCATTTTTTTCCTTATTGACCTCTGACTGAGTTGTGTTATCGTTTCTTTTTTTCTCGGCTACTCCACTATTTCTGTGTCACTGGGTTTTTTTTTTTTTTTTTTTTTTTTTTTATAAACAACCGTGCTCGCTGACCTATATCTTCGTTTCTCTTTTGTTTACAATCGTGAACCTTTTTTCGCGTTCGTGCAATATCATTTTTCTTTTCGTCACCTCATCGTATCTGTGTTATTGTGTCGCGTACATTCACCCTTAAATTTCACCATGTCGTCATGTGGATCCAATAACTGCACCATCTCGAACTCCACTGACATGATAGCCTGCAAAGGTATCTGCAATAAACTCTTCCACCCTATCTGCATTGGCCTGACGAGGAATGCCAAAGCTCATCTGCAGGAGTACAACAACCTTTTCTGTTTCTTCTGCGACGAATGCAAAACAATCTCTTTGGCACACATAATGCTTGCGATTAAATGCAATAACGAACAATTATGTACCCTTACGGACTCGGTCGCTGAGCTGAAATCGGAGCTGCGTCATAGTATCGACAAAACATTGGAAATATTATCCAATAACTGTGACTCTTTGAACAATGCCCTCGAAAACAACGTTTCGGATTACTGCTCCGTTTTAAAAGAGATTAAGGAATCCTCACAAAAAATTGAAAGGAGATATGATCACTTGCTCACACTCATGAAATCATCCAACGCTGGAATCGATGAAATGAAGAGCAAGCAGACTAAAACCGACAACATAAAATGCTCTATCGCCTCCCCTGTTCTCAAAGATATACACGGCGATATGTCAACCATATCGGAGTCACTTTCCGGCCATACCATCTCATTAAAGGAGCTCGAGACTAACATTGCCCATCACGCGGATGAAATTCATCTGGCCTTGAATTCCCTAATTGAAGAAGCAACTGCGACGAAGCTTTCAAGGTTAGCAACGAACGACATCATTGAAGAACTCAAACTAGTGTCGACTAAACTCAACTTCATCCAGTCTGCTACGCACCCTCCCGAAAACAAATCATTGCATGAAGAGTTTCTTAACGCTGACTCCGCTGCACACATCGACCTCAATGATATCCCATCTCCCTCAACTCCTGCGCCTTTGATTGCCCTTCCACCCCCCGTATGCGCAGACCAACCACAATCCAGCAATCCTTCACCAGATATGACTGTTAATTCTACATGCACCACCAACACCATATCGAAATTTGGGACCACATGGACGCAATCTGAATGGAACAGTAGGCTCAGGAAACTTGCTATTTCTAATGAGATAAACGGCCTTTCAGCTTCTTACTTCCTGACTGCCGCTCCGCGTATTGCCGATGATTCTCGGGTGCGTATCATGTTCCAACAACAGTATCGCATCTCCGATATCAAATGCAAGAAGATCTTATCCAAAACACCCCGATACTTCAAGATCGACCTTCCCGCGAAATATAGCTGGCTCTTCCCAAAGTCCCCGAAACATGTTCTTGCTCTTGGCAAAATGAGGATGACTCGATGGACCGATAAGTTAAGTTCTAATATTAAGCCCAATTGTAATTCTAAGCCTTACTTTAAAGAGACTAATTTTAAACATATCTCTAAGCCAAATTATATGTCCAACACCTACTAGGCTATTTCCCTTCTTTGCTAGTTTTTAAGTCTAACTTAAGTTGCTTCGACTCCTCATAGCCATGTTTTGATTCTGCCTCCCCTCCACCAATTTTATCTACCCCTTTTCACGCCCTCTACCTCCTACCTTCTCTCCAAAATGCTGTTAGTTTAAGTTTTAGTTTCTAAGTTTTTTTGTCGCTAGTTGTACGTTTAGATTGTTTAAGTTTTTTTTTTTTTGAGCTTGTATTAAGCTAATAATAAATAAATAAATATATAATAATGGCATGAGTCAAGTGGTATTCACATTGATGTGATGTAATAATGACACGGGACAATTATGCCAAACAATTAGTCCAACAAATTTCAGTCACCTTTTGCAAACATCAAATGACATGCACATCGACAGCGGCATTAGCGTGCACTGTGGGTACCTCCATAGGCCAAAATTTAAAAAAATTAAATGTCATTAATCAAGAATTCAAAGTGTCAATAAGGTTCTTCAAACTCCCGCTAAACCAAAACCAAAAAAAATGTTGACGCATTTTTTTTTTTCATTCCTTTACAGCCATTCAAATTAACATACAATAAAACATACAGCTCGCTTATCGGTGCAGTTTTATTACTAGAGAACTTGTGATAGTGATAACTTGTGTTAAGAAAGTGCGAGCAATATTTAATTGTTATGGATATTAAACAAGAAGGTGAGTACTTTCTAAAAACATACATTTAATTATTTAATAACTTAAAGCGTCAATGTAATAGGACCCCTGCGCGAAGCACTTTTTGTAACTTTTTTTTTTAGCTTAGTTTACAGTAAATTAAAGATTTTGTTGGTTTGCCTTCGAGTGCCCGCTATAAATGAGGTACTAAAATTAAGAATATTGTTCTACCTTTTCAAATAATAAGGTAGTTTTTCCCCGTTTTTCCCTTTTTTGAGTTGTGAACCATTACTTCGTTAATTTTCGGTTCTGAAAAAAAAAAAAAAAACTCTTTTGACTGATCGTTTTATTTTTGGTAGGTGCTGGTTATCAATGCGTAATTAAACGCAATTTTTTATTTGATTAATGGCTTGAAAGTCGAGGAAATAATGCAACATGGTCAACGCAAGCCAACCAAATCCTGGAAAACATCAAATGCAGTTGGCCTTATCAAGGTGTTGAGAATATTGAATTTGATCCCCTCTATGACCGAATTTATTTCGTATGCAAGAAGTTAACAGAATTTTGAAAGAAAAATAAAGCCAGGAAAAATTCAATTATGAAAAATCATTCCTCTTGGCTTAACAAATCTGAGACTGTCTTTTTAAGTAATCCGGACGAAAATTATCCAAGTACATCACAACAACGAGGTCGTCCTAGAAAAAGTTTTCAAGAATGTTCTGCGCGGACTAAACGAAGACGTGTGGCTAAAATCTCGAGATCCGACGAACCACAGCTTTGCGTGAATTGTCATGTATTTCGGATTTGCGAGAAGAAAATACCATGAGTGTAATGCCTTGTGAAGTACTGCCGCTTCTTGTGGAAGCAAAGCTTACAAAGAACCAGTACTTACTTATTCAGAGTTTTGTCAACACCAAGATTAAAAAAAAAATGCAATGCCTAGCTACAAAATTATAAAGACGGAAAAAGAAAACTGCTATCCAGAAGCCGACAAAATTAGTGTCACCGAGACAGGTGCCGAAGTAGACGTACACGCTTTACTTAACCACACGGCAACAAGAATTCTTACTTCGCAGAAAGACGTTCTTGACACTCTCAACAAGGACTCATATAAAAGCCTACAGTTAGGAGGAAAATGGGGATTTGATGGAAGTACAGGCCAAAGCGAGTACAAACAAAGCTTTCATGATCCTAATGCTAAAGACAGCGATTTATTTGTTACATCTTACGTGCCATTGCAGCTTAAATAAAAAAATGTGAATAATGAAGATGTTGTTGTTTGGAAAAATCCTCGACCTGCCTCAACACGATACTGTCGCCCAATTAGATTTCAATTTAAAAAAGAAACTACTACTGCATCTGTTTTTAAAGAACAATATTACACTGAAAAAATAAATGCCTTGCAGCCTTTAACTATAACTATCAATGATAAAGAATGGACAGTCACTAACAACTTACGTTTAACTATGGTTGATGGAAAAGTGTGCAACGCACTTAACGAAACAACATCTTTAAAATGTTACATATGCGGAGCGACACCAAAGGAAATGAACAACATTGAATTATGCCTTCAAAAAGAGACCAATGAGAACAGTTTATGTTTTGGTTTGGTTTGTCCCCGCTTCATGCTTGGATTAGATTCTTCGATTTTTTTGTTCATATTTTTTACAGACTCAATATTAAAAAATGACAGATTAGAGGTAATGACAAAACAGAATTCGAGAAAAAAAAAAAGAAAATAGTCCAAGCTGAGTTCAGAGCAAAACTAGGATTGATTGTGGACAGACCGAAACCGGGAGGAAGTGGTTCCTCAAATGATGGCAATACAGCCAGGAATTTTTTTTTACAATTCCGAAATTTCAGCTCAAATAACAGGAATCGACAAAACATTGATTGACATGTGGCAACCCACATAACGAACACAGCACGTGTCAATAAAGCAATTTACCACACACCAGAACCGCCCTTCGCCCGACAATAACATTGACATGACCAGGACGAAAAACGAACCACAGAACAGATGTCAGCAGTATATATAGCATGCTGATGTCATTCTACGTTTACCCTTCGAAGCGTGCGCAACGTAAATTAAAATAAGTTTTCCTGTGTAGTATACGTAGTGTTAAGTTAAAGAATAAAAGATTTAACTTCAAAAAACGCTTATTCTTGTGGTACTAACACCACAAATGGTGATCCCGCGAACGTTAAACTAATTTTGTTTTCCCGAAAAACGCACACAATTCTGTGTAACAAGCACACAGACAAGACGCCATTTTGTGCGACGAGTACATTTTAATTCCTCTGGAGCAGAACACAATTCACGTTGTGGCTCGTTGCATAGCCTTTACAATTTATAAGATTGGAAAGGCTATGCAACGAGCGACCCAGACAACGAAGTCGAACACGGGAAAGACACACGAACGCACCGAGAGGACAGACAAGTGACAACGCACTACGAAGTGACGCAACCAACACGTGTTGGTATCACCTACAACACGGCAAGAACGCTACCAAGTGCCGTTCTCCGTGTCGGTTTGGGAACCAGCAATGGGGAAACTAAGATATCAAACGTTAGGGGAATCGGCTAACGTTTGTATAGACCGCATTTATGTCACCGATTCATCAACATTTACGGATTTCCTGATCGACACCGGAGCCGATATTTCAGTCATCCCTCCTTCAACCAAAGATAATACGAAAAACCCAGAAGATATAAAACTATACGCTGCGAATGGCACCATTATTCGGACATATGGAAAGCGAAGAATGAAGTTGCAGCTTGGAAAGGATACATTTTTCACATGGGATTTCATAATCGCCGATGTTAAAAATCCTATTATAGGTCTCGATTTTTTAGCTCACTATAACTTGACGATAGACAGTAAGCGTCGAAAATTAGTCCACAACGAGTTGGGAAAAACATAACGAACAAAAACGGCGAGAATACAACGACGAGTATTACGATAATCGACACGACGGATAAGTTTGCTGTAATTTCAAACGAGTACAAGAACATTACGTCTTCTTCAAACAAAAATTCCGAAAATTTAAACCGACGGACGCCACGATTACACACCAAATCCTAACGAAGGGTCCCCCGATTTTTTCACGACCACGAAGATTACCACCTGAAAAGTTAGACGCAGCACGAACTGAATTCAAATGTTTGGTCGAGCAGGGAATTTGCCGCCCATCGAATAGTAATTGGGCGAGTTCATTGCACATGGTGAAGAAACCGAACGGAGAGTGGAGACCTTGGGCGACTACCGAAGTCTTAATGCCGTGACCGTTCCAGACAGATATCCAGTCCCGTACATTCAGGTTTTCTCTACGATATTATACGGCAAATCAATTTTTTCAACTTTAGACTTTCAAAAGGCGTACCACCAGATCCCTGTTCAGCCGGAAGACATCCCGAAAACAGCAATTACGACCCCATTTGGACTCTACGAATTCCAGTATATGACATTCGGATTACGTAACGCCGCGCAGATCTTTCAGAGGTCAACCAAGTATTTAAAGATTTGGATTTCGCTTTTCCATATATAGATGACATTTGTGTCGCATCTCGCAACAAAGAAGAGCATAAAGCGCACCTACGAATGGTTTTCGATTGTCTCCAGCGAAACAATATGCGCATTAATGTATCGAAATATGTCTTCGGAAAAGAGCAAGTCAAGTTTTTGGGCCATACGGTAACAAAAGACGGAATTAAGCCACTCGACGAAAAAAATTCAAACAATCAAAAATGTTGTTAAGCCAAAATTAGCGAAAGATTTAAAAAGATTTTTGGGTGTGATCAATTTTTATAGACGCTTTATACCAGGTGCGGTCAAAAATCAAATGCATCTCCAGGCACTGATGTCAGGAAACAAAAAGAACGACCGGACAGAACTGATATGGACCGAAGAAGCTTCTCGCGCTTTTGAACAATGCAAGCTGGAGTTAGCATATGTTCCATTGTTAGCCCATCCCGCTAAAAATGCAATACTGTCATTGGTTGTAGACGCGTCAGATACGGCAATAGGAGCGGTTCTCAACCAAACGATAGGTAACGATACCATGTCTTTAGGTTTTTATTCCAAAAAGTTGACCGGCGCACAGACAAAATACAGTACGTACGATCGTGAACTCTTGGCGATGTATAACGGCGTAAAGTATTTTAAATATATGCTAGAAGGACGCGAATTTGTATTTACACCGACCACAAGCCACTAATATTTGCATTATGCGACATTTGGATCTTATTGCTCAATTTACTAGCTACATTTGACATATTCCAGGAGAGGAAAATAAGGTAGCAGATTTTTTGTCACGATTCAACGAGATAAGTGCCGAATCTAAAAACATCGACTACGACCACATAGCCAACGAGCAACAATCCGACGTGGAGTTACAACGGTTGCTGACGGAACCCGATTCAAAAACATCATTACAGCTAGCCCATTTTAAAATACCGAACTCAAACAAACTGATTTATTGCGATACTTCGAAAGGAGTAATTCGAACATTCATTCCGAAAAGCTGCAGAAGGCTCGTGATATCAAATTTTCATAGTCTGTCACATCCGGGCGCACGTTGTACAACCAAATTAGTAAGCGACAGGTATGTTTGGTACGGCCTCAGGAAGGACTGTGCAACCTTCGTCAAGCAATGTAAACAATGTCAAATCACTAAAGTCCAGCGGCATACGAAAGGCGTCTTGGGTGTGTACGAGCTACCCGATGAGAGATTCTCACACATCAACGTAGATATAATTGGACCCTTGCAGCCGTCTAAAGGTTTTCGATACTGTCTCACTATAATCGACAGATTCACCCGTTGGCCAGAAGTTATCCCGATGTACGATATCACAGCTGAATCAATAGCTCAGAATCTCATAATAGGTTGGATTTCACGATATGGCGTGCTGACAAAGATTTCCACGGACCCCGGAAGACAGTTCGAATCTGCAGTGTTCCAGACTCTGACCAAAATGCTGGGGACGATGCATCTTAAGACGACGCCTTATCACCCGCAGGCAAACGGAATAGTCGAGCGGATGCACCGAACTCTGAAAACGGCTTTGATGTGCCATGAGACTCTTGAGTGGAGTGATGTCCTGCCTTTGGTTTTGTTGGAAATACGAACGGCATTTAAACCCGACATAAAAGCTTCCGCTTCAGAATAAGTGTACGGGACAACGCTACGATTGCCGGCCGAGTTTTTTACTGATTCACCTGAAGAGGTTAACCATTCCGAGTTCCTTAAGAATCTAAAACGAAAAATAAAAACGCTGAGACCTACTGCTACATCGAGGCATTGTGACGACCAGGCATTCATCCACAAGGATTTGAACAACACTTCGCATGTTTTTATTCGCAACGACGGGCTCAGACCATCACTCACTCCACCGTACCGAGGACCATTCGAAGTGATAACACGAAGAGAAAAGTACTTTAGTATTTTAGTTAATGGTAAACTACGCAAGATATCAATCGATCGTCTAAAGCCCGCTTTCATATTCAATGGTGAGGAGAACGACTCGTTAAACACCGAACACGAATCAACCAAAAGAGTGGCACATCATCAACCTATAACATCGGAACCACTAGATGAAACAGTAGCGACTTGCTCGAAGCCTATTGTAACTAAGTCAGGCAGAATCGTGCGTAAGCCGCAACGTCTCTACTAGGAGGGGAGTAATGTGGCGACCCACATAACGAACACAGCACGTGTCAATAAAGTAATTCACCACACACCAGGAACGCTCTTCACCCGACAATAACATTGACATGACCAGGACGAAAAACGAACCACAGAACAGATGTCAGCAGTATATATAGCATGCTGATGTCATTCTACGTTTACCCTTCGAAGCGTGCGCAACGTAAATTAAAATAAGTTTTCCTGTGTAGTATACGTAGTGTTAAGTTAAAGAATAAAAGATTTAACTACAAAAAACGCTTATTCTGTGGTACTAACACCACAGACAGATGCGCAACTATTTTACAGGCTTTAAATTCAGGTTATAATATCGATGCAAATAAATTCAGAGTTTTCGCTTTAGATACAGCTGAACAGATAATTGAAACATATCCATGGTACTATTTACCTGCTTCCGCTCACAAAGTGTTGTTGCATGGTGCATCGGTGATTGAGCCGATGATTTATTTCTATAGTGCGAGTTAAGTGAGGAAGCCGCAGAGTCCAGAAATAAGGACATCAAAAATTACCGACTGAATCACACAAGAAAAATGTCTCGGCACTAATAAGGACCTTTTGAATAGACTTCTTTTAAGTTCCGACCCGCTTATTTCAAATTTGAAAAAACTACCTACTAAAAAAAATCGTTTTTATCAAAAAATGCATTAGAATTGTTAAAAAACTAATTTTCGAAATATTTTTTTTTTGTATGGATTTGTTTACATTTTAAGTTAAAACAAATAAAAATAATAATAACACTGTTTAATTAAAAAAAAAAAAAAAAAAACTGTATTATATTGCACCGGTGTCATTTCACGGCATGCTACTGTTTATTCATGTTCTTCTTTGATAAGAAGTTTCGTATAATAATTGGTTCAGTCATTTGACTATTGTTTAGAATTAAGATATAGTAAGCACAATTTGTAAGTTGAAAATTGTATAAATACCCAATAATTTATTTATAAAAATTAGTCTTAGTATATCATTTGTTTTGATTCAATTGCGGCGAAACCGCCTCCCATTGCAGCGTGCTGCGCTTTATACAGCAACAGTAGGAACCCTAAGAAACGTGCTTATATTACGTGACGACCCTGCCAAACTTGAATCATACACGCGCCATCACAATAGTATATAAGGCGGAGAATAGGCAGGAGCAAATAAAAGTAAAACTAACAGTCAAATTGTGAAAGTCGCAGCCCAGCTAAAGACAGCGGACCTCAGCAATAAATAAATTAATAAATACATAAAGGTCGCAGCCCAGCTTAGACAGCGGAGCTAAAAAACAATCTTCATCAAAGGCGAGTAAGTGTGGTTCCTCAAAACACGATGAAATATAAAACTAGAGCTAGTGCGTATAGAGGAAGCAAGAAAGGAAACTTTTACATATATATAGAACAAAAATATGCAATCATGCACATGGACGATGGCACAGAGGAATCCGATGTTGACACCGATACTGAATTAACGGTGCAGCAGGTCCGACAGGTAAATGATAAGCCGTCTGTAGTCAGAAAAAAGGCAATGGCGACAATAAGGTAGATGTAGATGTAGGGATGGGCAATCGCGATGGTAAAACTACTAGTCAGTCACAGTGTGGGCAGCACGATATCCATAGCGCCAACAGGGATAGCCACGAAAGCGAAAGGGGTCAGGCAAGTGCATTTTGTCAATCTTCATCTGGGTCTCAGTTGAGCTCAGAACAGGTTTGCGGTTGTCAAGTCGTTCCAAGAAGTTACCAAATTTTAGTGGAATGACCACTTTTTGTGAGTAGCTTTGAGAACTCAACCAGACTATGTGGATTTAGCAATGACGAACATTTACTTCGGCTACAACGCGGTTAAAAGGAAAGGCTCTCGAGTATGTTAGTATAATAGTAAATTAATGATGCCCGCGCTGGTTCCTGAAATCATTTCCACTTAACGTATGGGTTTTGGAAGGCTAGAACACATTATTTCTACATTGTTGGCCAAGCTCCGCGCGTCTCCATCTGTAAATCCGAACAAGTTAGATGGCCTAGTCAACTTCGCATTAGAAGTTAAAAATATCACTACCACTATGGAGGCCGGTAGTCTTAGATCACCACCGCTATCGTGGAATCCGTCGGAATTGAGTTTCACTTCACCTATTCGATTCCCTTTTACTTTCTACTGCTATCGTGAAATCCGCCGAGAATGTCTCCTTATCGGCAGGCATTGGCGAAAGGTAGTTTCACTGTCAAACAGCTGTGTTTCATTTGTCAATGAAAATTTGTGTAGCTACATTCTTTTCGTAAAAGCAACATTTCTTTAAAAAGTGATTAAAATAAAAATAAAGCACACAAATGGACAGGATAGCTCTGTTTTTGGAAGCAGAAGAGTAAGAAGATGAGCGGTCTTCCCAGAGAAGAGTACGGCAGAGGTTAAGAGCAACAGTGAATGATTTCATGGAACTTCCAGACGCAATGTATGTTTCTATTATAGAAACAATATTTTTTATTTATTTCGGATTTTAATAAAGTTCAATATTGCATAGGTTTATCAAAAATGTTCGGCTTAATAAGGCAGTTGTAGTTTTTTTCCTGTAATTTATATTTTTAATTGTTTTTTTAATTTCACTTACATTTTTGGAAACAAAGAAGACGTACAGCAGCCAAGCCAGAAATCCCCAATGATTTTGATGCGGATGAGAAATGTCATTTTGTTCGGGAAAAATCCGATTCGAACGTTTTTCACGATAACGTGTTGGGGTGCATACAAGCAATATGGCAGGGTTTACATGCTATGCATGTAATGAATCACATTCAATAACTAAATGCGAAAAATTTAAGAATTTAACTAACGCCAAAATTTATGTTCATCCTATTCTTAATGTTAAAAGAAACTTACAATTGAAATTATATGAAAAGATCTATTTAACCAAAAATACTGAAGTGTATAACTATAATAAAGAGAAGACGAATTTATATAAAAGATGAATGTATTGAAAATTTGTATAATAATAACATGAAATGTAAGTTAGAAGAAAATAAAGAAAATAATATCTACGAAATAAGCAACGACAATATTGTAATCGTAAATTCACCCTTAAAAGAAATAACTCAAAATTGTAATCAACAGAAAATTGTTATTCAAGGACACTACTGTATCGTATGCTACGCACACGAGTATATATCAGCATATACCTAAGTGTATTAGTGCATGTTTATTCCTGCCTCAGTGGAGCTACTGCGCGCACTACTGTGGTATAAATTAGACATAAGCCAGCGAAAGAGTAACAAGTCAGTGTGATAGCAGCAGTAAGCCAGCATTAGTGCCAACCTCAGTGATAGCAATAAATTGGGTTTTTTATCGAGCATGGCTCTTTTTCCCCACCAACTCATTAGTGTTTTATTTCCGCCTGTCTATTTATCTCGGTTAGTGAGTGCATCCTAAACAACTACATTGTAAAAATAATTGCCAAATAGAATACCAAGAAAAGTCCTATTCAAGGAAAGAATACTCAAATGAAATCTTAATACCTAATAGCGTAACGTATACAATTATTGACACAGCAAAATTTCGATACAATTATTGACACCCTCTTCAAACACAAGGTCTCACTGGTTTAAATGCGGAGCAATTCCAGTAACGGCTTTTTTAAATCGTTTATTCCTTTTCTCTTTACACTCGTGCGTTATTGCGCTGTGAGAGACTGTCAGTGTAGTGCAAAATTTCAGTGAGTTAACATCAGTGGTTCGTGGCTCTTAAATCGTGCGCAGAAACAAGACCAATTCGTTAAGGAACTGAAACAAGTAAGTGACTTGATATGATTTACTTTATACAATCATGATCAAAATTTTGATTTCTTGCAAAAGATCATGCTTTCACCTATGATCTTTTAGGTTTAATTTTTTTTTCTACTGATATTTAATTAAATAAATGGGGTGTCAAATATTGTATTAGTATTTGCTCAATTCCTTTTATTGACATCATGGTGTCAATAATTGCCTTCTATGGGAATACAAAAGTTGACACCGTGTCTATAATTATGCTGTTGGAGGGCGTCAATTATAGTTGTTTTCTCTAAATAAATATTTAGCTGAAAAAATGCCTAAATGCAGCCACAAATATCGTGAAAATGACTTCCAAAAAGCTCTTGAAAGTGTCAGGACGCAAGCTATGTCTAAAAAGGCAGTGGCAAAATTTATATTTTATATTTCGATTAAGTGAAAAATTTATTAAAACAAGGTCCTAGGACAGTTTTAACTGCCATCGAAGAAGAAGCCTTGGAAGAATGGATAACCACATCCCAGCGAAAAGGTTTTCCTAAAAGAAAAGGGGGTGTGCTCCTTGCCGTTAAAGAGTTTCTCGATGGAGACAAACGGGACCATCCATTTGGGCCAGAAAACATGCCGGGGAATGGATGGTGTTGCCAACGAGGCAGCTTCAATGTAAACCGCCAACCTGATGTAAACTTGCTTTGGGTTCCGTCTCTCATTTCCAATTTGGCAGCATTGCTTGTTCACACTTTTCCTTTTGTCTGTTGACGTTTGTGTCATTTTTGAATCATTCGGAAATAACAGCAGCCAGAGACGGAGACCAAAGTAGGTACGACGAGCGAATATTTTATAATTAACACTAATATTACTTTTCCTTTATACTCCAATAAAGTTTTTTTAAAGCATTAATACACACTGAGAAGAAAGGCGTTTTACTGAAGTGTGTGCTGGAAAAGTTGGGAAACCGTCAAATAAAAGATGGTTTAAGGCGTTTTTAAGTCGACACCCTTCCATTTCACTAAGAACACCAGACTCGGTTACATCGGCAAGTGCAACAGTGTGTTACGTGCAAATTTCGCACGAAATCCTTGGTCTCTCCATCCTACCAATTCTCACCCGTCCACCATTTTCGGCCTTTCAATCCAATTTTATTCCGTTGTCTTCTTGAAGCAGTGGTCTCGTTAAGCGTTCCTGTATGGTTCCGCCATTCAGTGCTTATTCCTTTCCACATGCTTCAAGGGGGCAACAAAAGCAGGTACTCCGGGACACAGAGCCCAACGGTCGGTTGGCAACCCTCTGATACGGATGGACCGTCCGCCAACGATGTACATTGATCAGCGACGAGTGAGACGAGTGACGATGAAGAAGAGGGTGGACTGCCCTAATATCTTGCCCACACCACCAGGGCATATGTATCTACAACATAAAGGACGAGTACACAACAAGATACATCATGAACATCACACATTTACCCAAGCATCCCAAACATACCAACACATTCACATAATCAACACAACTTGTACGGCCATGAGCAGCGGTCAACGGACTGGAGGAGGTTCAGTCCAAATTCAGCGATGGCCGAGAGCCCGACGTTTACACTGAATTATTTATATGGGGGGGCACGTCATCGGCTAGTCTCTTTTCCCCAAATCTGCGTGAGATTCCACCGGGATAGGTAGCTTTCGCGGATTTAACGTAATAATGGGAATACGAGTGGGTACTCTGGTTCCTTCCTCCTCAGGAGTGTCCAACGCAAGGCGTTGTTTGACACATTTACATTTTAAAGTCAATAACCTATTCTTCCATGCTAGGTCCAACGCCAAGCATTGTTTGATAAACTTCCTTTTCTCCTCATATTCCTTCTTCGCTTTTGTATTTTTCGCGATATTGTTTCGAACATTTCATTTTGCGTTCACTAGCCCCTCAATTGCTAGCGCTTGCTGTGAACGTGGCACCAGGGTAAAGAGCGAACCCCGGGAATGCGTAACCCGACCCTCTGAACTGCCAGTTGGGGCGATTTCAGAGAGAGAGAGCCATTGGAAAAATGGAAAGAGCTGCTGGATAGCGGCGTTCAAGGAACGGTTGCATGCTTCAGCAAAAGAGCGGAGTGTTGTGCCTCCCGCTCACCCACTCTTGTATTGCGCGGTATTTGCGAAATGCGGAATTAGCATTGTAAGTGTATTGCACTTCAGGTGATTGCTCGCGCTGAACCCAAATTGGAGTTTAAATTGCAATGTAAGCATTTTGCTTAATTGCTTGGACTTTAATTGGGTTCAGGTTGTGCAGGTTGTGCAATACACTGGCGCAGCAGTTCTGCATGTTGCGAATAACATGCGTAATATGAGTAAGTGGGTCAATAGAATATGAATAATTATAAGTAATTGTTAAGCATAGTAAGCAAAAGTATGAAATAAAGAGTTGAGTTGGTTCTCGACTGCGAAACTTTTAAGACGCGTATTTATTTATCAAATCGTTTTCCTCGTTGTACTCATATATCCCCAACAGGAGTACTGCACATACAGCCGTCCCTGAACTTTTGAATGGCTGAATAAGCGGTAGGCCAATTTACAGACAGAGGCTCTCGGTCGGTTAGGCAAAGTACTGAGGCGAGTTCAGCACTTCTTGGTTGACCACGAGAGTGTGCGGAAGAGCGCTAAAGTGATTGAGGAGTTTTTTTTAGCAGTGAGCAAGTTTTGTTAACAAGCGGAAAAGTCCAGAAGGGGACTAAAGTCAAAATATAGAAGGGAAGGAGAAGGAGCAAATAGGAGCATTTGAGGAAGATTCTAGGGGGAACCCTTTCGAGACGAGGAGAAAGAGGCAGATTACCCACTCAGGAAAAAGATAAGTTGTCTCAATTCTATTTTGAATTCTCTTTGTGCGATTAGTGTAGGATTTTGTTTTGTTCAACCCCGGTAGGATTTCATACCGTATATTTCCCGGTGAAAGCGGGACGCTTGAAGTTTCAGGACCGGCCACCGGGCCACCCCAACGGCTTCATATACGTAAATACGGTTGAAAACATCCTTTGTTCTTTTTTTTATCTTTTACCATTTCCTTCTTGTGGAAAACAGACTTTTCGAAATAAATTGGCCGTACTCGCAAAGAGTGTTATAACGCACGTTCGTTGTTCTTTTTTTCCTTATTAGCACAATTTCAGGATTCCCACCCCAGTCGTTTTCCCAAGGTTTCCCGATCCCTTTCAAAGATCTGGTGGCACCCATTCCACGAGTAAACAGCCAGACATCCGTATAAACGGAATTCTAGTGAACTCACACCAGCTGAGTAACCGGGAGAGCAGCATCCCACAGGCTGCTGTTGTTGCAATTTCCCGATCCTCTTCGCATCATCTGTGGCTATCTGTCAGTTTTGCATTATTCCCGCGCGTGTGCGGTCGTCTTAGTTTTTTTGTGTTTGTCTTTTTAATTAAATTTCGGGAGAATTTACTGCAACAAGTGGGGTCTTCGGACATAAGATCGTAGTTTGTTAAGATTAAAGATTTCCTGAAGGAGAAGGATTGGCGGGACATTCTAGAAGACAGGATTATTAACGGTGGTGAAACCAACTTCTTACTGTGTCCTAAAACCAAAAACGTGTTGGCAGCAAAAGGTGCTCGTAATATATACGAGATTGATAGAGGACTGGCGAAATCTAACCTAACAGTTATGTTCTCATTCTCAGCCCTGGGCAGTTTGTTTCCACCCATGGTTATACAGTGATGGACAAAAAAATAAATACAGCTGACTCTTCTGCACAATTTTTTAATTTATTTTGTTATTACTCTTTATCGAATAACCGGGCATCTTGTGGAAAGTAGATAAGTAGTGAGTAGAAAACGTATATGCAGAAAATAAGCCGAATCATTTACGGTTACCCAAACAAATTCCTTAAATGTCATTTGTTGTCTGGACAAAAAAATAAATACATACCGATAGTGAAGTGTTTTTAGTAAAAGTAAGGTGTAAGACCTATCATAATAGAGTTAGAAAACAAAAAGGTATATATTTTTGCTGAAATATAGTTAAATTGAAGATTTACAGATTCCCTCCATAGAAAGAAATGGGTTGAAAGAAGCATTGTTCGGTTGAGACGAGGGAGTTGATACGAAAATTGAAAATCGAAGGTTGTAGTTACCGGGATATAACGCAAATTGTTGGTTGTTCTTTAGAAATGATGCAAAATGTATTCAAAACGAAGCCATTGCAAGAACATAGAGGACGTCCACGAAAAACAACACAAAAAGACGACCGTGTTATCACTTTGGAAACAAAGAAAGATCCCTTCATTTCTTAAAAAAAATTTTAAAGAAACTAATCTCAACATCAGCGCAGGGACTGTCAGGAGATGACCAGTTGAGTCCAGGCTTCCATCTAGATCACCCAGGAAGGTTCCACTACTCAGGAAAAAAATGTATTAAGCAAAGAAAGATTTTTGCTTCTAAACATAAAACGGCGATCAGGGCATCAAAAAGTGGCCAAATATCCTTTGGAGTGATTAGTGCAAATTTAATTTGTTTGTATCGGATAGCAGACATAATGTGAGACGTCCACCCAACACAGAATTCAATCCACGGTACACCAAAAAGGCCGTCAAACATGGTGGTGGAAACATTATGGTATGGGCATGTTTCTCTTGGTATGGATTTGGTCCCATACCATACCACCACCTTATAGATGGTATAATGACAAAGGAAACATACAAAAACATATTCCAGACCATAATGTTACCACATGCCGAGGATGCATTGCCGTTGGTTTGGACGTTTCAACAAGATAACGATCCGAACCACACCGCCAAAATGGCAAAGGAATGGTTTGCGACTAATAAAGTTGCCCTTTTGGAGTGGCCTGCTCAATCGCCTGACGTAAATCCAAAAGAAAATCTATGGAAGCAAGTCAAAGACGTAGTTGGGACCACAAATCCAAAAAAAACAAAAAAGAATTGTGGCAGTCAGTACGAACGGCTTGGCAATCAACCTCCTTGAAGACATGCCAGCATCTTGTGGATTCCATGCAAAGCAGAATCACACAAATTATAAAGTACTAACGTCCTAAACAAAATAATTTCTTATATTGCTATATTACATTAAACTTTAATAAATTTAATGAAGGAACATTGAGTTGTATTTATTATTTTGTCCACATGAAAATACGGCTTTCTAAAACATTTAGCAATCTTCCCAAAAATAGCATACCGCTGTTCTATTTGGTTATGCAGATTAGATGTCTTAGATAAACGAATCAAGGTAATTCATTTTTTTCTTTTTTTTTCCTGCCGTGTAAAACTTTTAAAGATATGTCAATAACTATATCATTACATTGTGTCAATAGCTGTGTATAAATGTCAACCATTGTACTTTTACGTGGTGTCAACAATTGTACTTGGGTGTCAATTAATATACAATTTTATAACCCCTTTGAAATATTGTGATTAAACTTTACTTTGTCAATTTTCCTTAATTTATATAAAAACTAAATGAATTCTAATAATATAACATATTTCGAAATCCCAAGAGTTTTCAAAGTACTCCCGTCAATAACTTTTTACGGCGATTTAAAGAAAAAAAATTCTTATGGGTGTCAATAACTGTATCGGTTACGCTATTATTAATAACATAATATATACCAAACTAAGTAACATGGCATTTGTGAATTTACATTAACAGAGTATGAAGAACTTCAAGAAATAAGTTACAAACGCAACGCGACGAATCAAATCTTGCACATTGTAATAATAGCTTTAACAATATTGTTAATCATGCGTATTGCTTTGAAGATTAAAAATCATGGAAGGAAAAACATAGCAAATGTACATAAATCTTCCATCGGTCTCTTTTAGACCCATCAAAGATCAAAAGGGGGAGGTGTATTGGGGGTCCACACCAATACAATTGTATTGACATTTAATTGACAATAAAATACAAGTGAGCGCTGTTCCGGATCTACCGACACACCGCATGGCGCCAACCTTATCATGCCATATAGCGGGAAAATCATCCGATGCCAGATGCCACCATATAAAAGTATATAGCGGCAGTTCCAGAACACAATAGAAACATCCAACATCAACAACATCACATAACACACATAGAGCATTTTGTCGTAGCAGAGCGCAGGCAACCGGTGTTAGTAAATAGAGCCAAATCATTCGATGTGCAAAAACACAGTACATATTGTCGCAGCACAGGACTGCGACCAAATCTACTCGAGCAACACATATATAACACACGTACATAGAACCAGAGCAGTCGCCAGTGCAGGCAACGGGACGCAGACACCACACACATAACAGCGACCCTAGAGCAGAAGATCGTCACGTGGGCATTTACATCTTGCGTGTGTGCGGGATAGCGGCAGTAACAGCTACCCCTTTATATACAGTCCACAATCGTCTTGGGCCATTCCTTTTAGAGCAGCGGCCAAGGAAAGTGAATTCACCATCGAGCAGCGCAAGATTGTTGTTTTTTATATTCATTCTTTCTAATAAATAATTTATAGTTAAGCAATCATATAAAATATGTAAGTGCATTTTCTCTCTTTTGGACTCTCCACTGGGTTTTCGAACAAGCGCAAATTACTATTTTAAAAACGAATGTATTTATATTTACAAAAGTAAACCTTCGGTTAAGAAGTTTTTATACATTTAAAAAAATAAGAACACATTAATAAAACTTATATATACATAAATATATGTCATCGAGCAATATTTTTATTCTAACACCAGATTTGGCAGCACTATGTTGGTCCTTTATTACTTTCCAACTCTCGGCTTTAGCGAGTGCGTTTGGTAACTACCTCACTCTTACATAGTCGCTCAGTAGACTTAGTCAACATTAAGCTCATAAATATTGTATTAGTTTTAGTTGTTTATTTGATAAAAGTTTTTTTTGTTATTTGAAACCGAGTAAAAATAAAAAAAAATAAAATAATTTATAACCTATATATACAAGTTAACACACGCAGAAGGCTACATCCGCTTTAATAAAATGCAATGTTCACAACAAACGATAACATACCCAATCACCGAAACATATGCCAAACCATAATGTTATTTTTAGAACCTGTCGTGTAGATTAAGAGTGAATGTAAATTAGAATTAAGTTCGATATTTTTAAATCAAGTTTTTTAAATTAAAATACCACACTTCTAATTTATATATATGTAGGATCGAATATATTTGTCCATCCCTAGGATATGCCAACTTACCACACCTAGATCCACCACCAGATTTATGGTGGCATTACGTAATTTAACCAAGTAGCGAGTAGTATCGTGATTCCCAAACGGGCAAGACGTTGCACCACAGTGAAATCATTTTAACTTTTATATCTTATCTTTTTCAATAATAATTTCCTTACTTATAAATAAACATTTATAACGTGTAATCGTGAGTTTTAATTTCTAAGATCCAACAGGTGCAAAAGTAAAGTGGAAACCCACATATATAAGTTAACGCACCAATCCACGCCTGCATCAGGAAATTCACTTCATCCAAACTATATTCAGACCCAAGCCATCGAAACCCGCAACATATGGACATAGAACCAACGCCCAAGACAATAGCGATAAGCCTATAAAAGGCACCACAATCAACACACAAGAAGGTCATTCTTAGTTTTCTTCCGTGCAGTTAAACTCGATACTTTGATCGCAAAAGCTATATCTTTTGTAAATAATTTTAAGAGTATTTAAATAAAGTTTTTTTTTTATAATAAACTCGTATTAGTTTATTTAGTTGGGGGCTCAACCGGGATGCTCCAGTACACATAAAGTACAGTGTTACCCATAAAAGTGCATCCAAGCCAAAATACAATCATTTGCCAAATATTCCACCACAGAGGGAAGAAACAGCAGACAAAGCAATCGGAACACAAGAAGATTTCATCAGTTCAGCAGCAACAAGGAATTCAACGTTCAGTGAGCAGATATATAGAGTAAGATTAATTAGAGTCACAATGAAAATAATTTTGTGGAAAAATTTATATAATATGAAAGTGAACATTTGTGAAACATATAAAAAGAGTAAAAAGTAGAATCTCTCGATCATACCGTGCATTCTTAGAACCAGTAAGTTCAGAATCAGATTAAGATATTGAGTTATCAAACATGACTTCTCCAACAATTAATCAACAAACTATTAATGAAGCAGTCGTCAGGGCAATTGCTGCAAACAACGAAGCCATTAACCGATCACTATTAGAAAGCGAACGATTAAAACGGGTAGGATATGAAACAAGAATTGCGAATTTAGAAACGCAGATTAGATCCTTAGGATTAACAAATACAGTGACAGAATACAGTGAACAAAAAGTGAACGAAACTATAATAGACAACCAGACTCTAGAACTTATCAAATCCGTACCGGAATTTAAAGGTATATCAAACCATTATGTCAGCTGGAGACAGGCTGCGAACTTAGCCATGTCAAGATATAAAAAGGGCAGCGATAGGTACTTCATAGCTCTGTCTAACCTTAGAAATAAAGTGACTAACGATGCCAATGATGCATTAACACATCATGGAACCGTTCTGAACTTTTACGCAATCATTGCAAGACTTGATTTTATTTACGCGGACAAACGACCCATTCACGTACTAGAAATCGAAATAAATTCGGTAAGACAGGGATCATCATCGCTTGATGAATTCTTTAACAAAGTAAACGCCAAACTAAGCTCAGCACACCGAACTATCACAAACACTGGAAATCAGTACAGAAATGTTCATCAGCAAAGCAACAATAATCCTTTCCGAGATAATGAACCAAGATGGCGTAAACCGAATTATAATACTTATATATATAATAACGCGATCTATTCGAAAGAGAGAAAGAGACCAGTGCGCAACGATCAGTATAACCAACGCCAATAAAAATGGAAAGAATAAACAACATAAATGAAGGGAAATCTTTTTTTTAGGCGCAAAGTCGGATTGTCCCACATACACAGGAGAATAGAGGATAAATATATTAAGATCCTCATAGAAACAGGCGCCAATAGTAATTATTGCCGACCAGGTGTTTTTCACCACGAAACAACTCTCCCAATAAAAAAGAAAGCCACAACAGTAAATGGCGGCATTATCATCATAAAATACGATGAAGTATTCATTTTAAATACACAAACAAGATTTTACGTTATAAACAATCTTGAATGTGATGCTCTAATCGGTTCACAATTAATGAACCAAAGCAACGCGAAGATAGACTTCGAAAAATGTATCCTATGTTATGATGACAGAAAGGAGAAATATCATTTTGATATAAATGAGCAGATAAATAATATTCAAGACACAAGCAATTTGGAACAATCAATGTTCAAAAAAATAAAAGATAGCCACAAGGGCATACGTAGATATCTCATTACCATTCCGCACCGATGTGCAAGCGGAAATTAAGACAACTAGCGACAAAGCGATATGGAGTAAACAGTATCCCTATCCGCTATCAGTAAACAATTTTATCAATAAAGAAATGCAGAAACTAATGAAAGACGGAATCATTCGACCGTCCGAAAGCCCATAAAACTCGCCAGTATGGGTTGTATCGGAAAAGGGTACAAACGAAGATGGAACTGCGAAAAATAGATTAGGCATTGATTTCAAGAAATTGAACGAACATACTTTTTCAGACAAATACCCGATTCCTGATACCAGTGTGATATTATCAAACCTTTGAAAAGCCAAGTATTTCTCCACGTTAGATCTGGAAAGCGGATTTCACCAAATCCTAATGAAGTCATCTGATATTGAAAAGGCTTCATTTAGCATTAACAATGGCAAATATGAATATGTTCGTTTGCCCTTTGGTCTAAAGAACGCACCTTCGATATCCCAAAGAGCAATAGACAGCATTCTCAGGCCATACATAGGTAAAATCTGACATGTGTATATTCATGATCATCTACTCAGATTCACGTAGGATGAGTTACACTATTTCTAAAATTCCATGTGTCATTGGCACAAACATTGACGAGGTCAAGTAATGCGATAAGCGCATTCCTTCGCCTACTATTTCATTTGTTTCTTTGCAGTCGTCGTCGCGTCGTCGGGAGTCAACGGCACAGAGATCATATTTCTCGTGTTGTTTTCTCGATGACCCATATGTAGCCGTATAAAATGCTGCGGCTGGGCATTTGGCGAAAAGAGGATCAAAAATGTCAGCAAGAAAGATCGTCATAATATTGGCCACTGTATGCGGTGTGGGGTTTGTGGCAACGTTCGCCATAAAAGTGATAACGTGGTATCGGATTCTCCATTCGTTTGGCTTGTGGAATTTCTTCTTAAAAAAGCACCGGCAACCACGGCGACGGCGATGACTGAGAAGGTATCGAGGAGTTTTTTTCCAACCACGGTGGCGAGCGGTGCGTACGACAAGTCGACGGTTCATCCTGGAAGTTTCGGCAGATTAAAACTACTTGCGTTCTTTTTTATTTTCTACACAGATTAAAACTACTTGTATTTTTTTTTATGTAAATTGCTCTCTTTCATTTTATTTTGTCAATAAAATTAAACATTAAACAAATTCAAGTTTCTACATTCATATACTCAGATTCTCTGGAAGATCACACAAGGCATCTTAACGAAATAGTAGAAGTTCTGAGAAACGCACCCATGAAGATATCAATCGAAAAAAAAAAAACTCAAGTAGAATTCTTGGGATATGTCGTAGAACATAATATAATTAAAACAAACCCTGCGTTAAGAGTTATCTATGCAAAATAAGTTATATGCACACTTCATATTTCCTTACCTATTGTAACTATTATCATTAACTGTCTGTTTTCTTTCCTGCCAGACACTGTAAAACACAATAATGTACATATACAAACGTGCGTCATCATTCCCAAAAATATGTATCCTAATAAAACAACAGATATTGTAAACTGCTATAGAGACCTATCCAAATATGTATCCTAATAAAACAACAGACATGACGCAATGGACGGCAGACGCTGATAACCTTTCCTTAATAACACGAGCTGCATGTATGCTGCATATTTCATTCCAATTCCCGTTCCATTCCCACAGCTTTTTTGTTGAATGTGAATTTTTATTTAAGACTGAATATTTTTAAGAATAAAGATACTTGTTATTAGATAAGCACAAGAGACGGTGGTTCCTTTTATTTCAACAAACTCAATCTGGTGTACTGGTTTACGTGCCTGTGTATCACACTACAATTATCGACAAGTTTATGTGTTTGGCCAATTTTCTATAGAGAACCAAAAGAGATTCTCCCGAACACCCTGAAAAAGTAATAACCATTAGAAATTATTCCAAGCCTACTACATTGAGACAATTACGTAGTTTCCAAGGTATGATAGGATATTACAGGAAGTTTACAAAAAATTATGCAGTCATAGCTAAGCCGCTCACGAAATATCTTTAAAGTAAAGATGCCCAAGTATTAACATAAGTTGCGAAACGAACTAGCGTAGAATTTGACGACCAAGCAATAAAAGGATTTAACAAATTAAAGAAACACCTCGTGATAGAGATCGAACTGACACAACCTGACTTTTCTAAGAAATTTGCTCTCACAACTGACACCTCTGACGAAGCAGTAGATGCGGTTTTATCTCAAGATAATAAACCAATAACGTTTATTTCAAAAACACTAACAAAAACTGAGCGAAATTACGCAACCAATGAAAAAGAACTATTGGGTTATTCAATAAGTTCTGCGGTTTTTTTGGAAGTGGCGTTTATCGCTTCAGAAAATCACTGTGTATAAAACCGTTACGAAAACTTTTTTTTTTCCCAGTAGAGATGATTATTCTTTACATTGTTACGAGAATTTGTTTTGATCGGACGTGTTTTAAGTGCTCAAATTTTTTTTTTTAAATGGAAGATGAAAAAGTGCATTATAGGCATATTTTGCCTTTTTTCTTTAAAAAAAGGTGTCAAAGCGACAGAGGCGCAACGGGAGATTTGTAGCGTGTATGGAGATTCGGCAGTTAGCGCTGACACTTGCCAGCGCTGGTTTACACGCTTTCGTTTCGGCAATACAGACCTTGCTGATGCTGCTCGCTCTGGACGTCCACCCACCACAGACGACGATCAAATTTTAGCTGCAGTTAGCGTTGACAGAAATTTAACGACACGAGAGATCGGTCAGAG
The DNA here is from genome assembly GCA_945910035.1 of Brachypalpus laphriformis. NCBI lineage: Eukaryota > Metazoa > Arthropoda > Insecta > Diptera > Syrphidae > Brachypalpus > Brachypalpus laphriformis. The sequence continues at coordinate 42,360,744 of OX246754.1, read as the reverse complement.
GTTTAACATTGCCCATATATGTAACTGTTTCACAGAGACTGAAAAGGCTTGGAATGTCGAAAAAGTTGGATGTTTGGGTTCCTCACAAACTCATTTGGTGGGATTGGCGAGGTGTCCTATACTTCAAGTTGCTTCTACGCAATGAGACAATAAATGCCATCAAATATTGCTCTCAGCTCGACAATTTGAAGCAGCAGTGGAAGACAAACGGCCAGAGTTAGTGAACAGGAAGGGTGTTGTTTTCCACCATGACAACGCCAGACCACACACAGCTTTTGTGACAAAAGAAAAGCTGAATTCCATTGGCTGCGAGGTAATGCAGCACCCACCGTACTCTCGAAACCTTGCGCCGTCTGACTACCACCTATTCCGCTCTCTCCAAAACGATTTGGACGGAAGGCAATTTAATTCCGAGGAGGACATAAAAGCGCACCTGGAAAACTTTTTTAGCCAAAAGTCTACTGATTTTTACAAAAGAGGAATAATGTCTCTTCCAGAACGTTGGAAGAATGTAATAGATCGGAATGGACAATATTTGATGGATTAAATATATGATTTTAAACCAAAAATGTGTATTTAACTTTAACCAAAAAAAAAACCGCAGAGCTTATTGAACAACCAATATATGCAATAGTATATGCCTTGAAAAATCTCAGAAATTATCTTTACGGAGTAACAAACCTAGAGATGCATACGGACCATCAACCATTGACATTCGCGGTATCCCAAAGAAACCCAAATGCAAAAATGAAAAGATGGCACGCTCTCATAGAAGAACACACTCCCAAAATGATTTGTAAGCCAGGTACAAGCAACGTTGTAGCAGACGCACTTTCGAGACAGAATTTAAATCAAATTTCCGACTCTACATCAGAGAACACACAATATTCAGCACCACGTAGCGACGAGGATGAGATAGAACAAATTGACAGGCCTCTAAACCAATTCAGTCAACAGGTACTCATAGACAAGGGAGCTTTCACGGTTCACGACAAAATAAATCATTTCCCAAATAAGATTAGACTAGACATATCGTCACATACAACCCAGGAGACTTAGTGCCAATATTAGGAATTATTTAAAGAAGGAATTATAGCTTTCTACACAGCCTCTAAAACAATTTACGATATAAGAAAGACATTGATAAACTATTTTACAAACAAACTCATTAGGACGAGACATTTCGCGAACGACGTTATCCATAAAGACGACCAGGAATCAATAATACAACAAACGCATACACGAGCGCATAGGCTATTCAAGGAAAACCCCAAACAAATTATAGATAGTATGGCAACACTGAAGAAGAAGCATAAAAGAAAAAGAAAAAAAGGAGTCTGTCGGTAGAAAGAAAAGTAGGGCAGTCGATTGTAAGCCTTTAAGTAGAGTGGAAGTGTATTCCTCTAGTAGGTAGTGTATTCATTATTGTTTTTGTTTATATATCTACTTATACATAAAATTCAGAAAATAAATATAGCAAAAGAGTAGAAACTGAAGTGTTTTGTTTGTTAAAGTGCCTACAGAAATCAGAAGTGGAATCGAGGAAAAATAATACGTAAAGAAACAAAAAACACCACCATGCAATCGATAGAGGTCGACGAAATAAAGAAATACACAGCAGGACAAATGCGTATATGGCTGAAGTCATTGGGGTTGAAAACAACTGGGAATAAAGGTGACCTCATAGATTAGGATCGGCCCTCGATGAGGATGTACTTAGGCCAGAAAGTAGGTCCATTGTACTGAAGGTGACCTCATAGTTCGCCTTATCGAAGTCCCGACACAACGACGCAATGAGTTTTCTCCCAAAGGCAATAATACAGACGACGCAGACGATGATATCATCGACAACACGAATAAGTTGGACGTGTGGCGAATTAACTTCACGAACACAACCAACATAACGTATGTCACAGCCAACGCAACGTATGACTTAACGAACGTAAGATACGACTCAACCAACGTAAGAACAACAGAGTCAGTCGTCTAACAGCCCCGAGTCGTATCATATTCGTTAATAGGTGCGGACTAAAATTGTTTTCAAAAGTTAAGTTAGTAAAGTTATTTATTTGCTGGGAGTCTATCCCAAGTCGCAAAAAGGTGTAAACTTATAAACCTAATAAAACCGTGTAAAGATGAAACTGTGGAGTGTTGTTTATTGTAAACCCGTGGAGTGCGCGTGTCTAGACGGTCGGCGACGCCATATCGGTTATCTTACCGAGCGACCAATACCCCTCCGTCCTGGGCAGGGTAAACCCAACACGCATCCTGCAACACCACCACCAAACAACCTTTATAGACGAAAATGATGAGAGTGAAGATGAATATGAAGACAGCGTAATCACTCAGACGGACGGTGAAAATACGATTGGGGATGAACAAACAAACAAGCAATGGAGTGTGCAGAGCAGAGTGTGAAGTGTGGTACGCACACCAAGGATTTGCTACCAGAATTTTCCGGCGGAAGAACATCCGTGAAGTACAGAAACTCGACGAAAACAACACAAGGGCGCTTATGTCATTCAAATTGAAAGGTAAGGCACTAAAGTGGTTACATTCCACGTCAGATTTGGTGGCGGTGCCTATCGACGACCTTTTGAAGGATCTGAAGATGTTGTTCGAGGAACGAGCGAGTCGACTAACGCTTAGACGACAGTTCGAGTTGAAGAGATGGTTTCTGGGGGAAACTTTCCAAGGATATTTCCACGACAAAGTCATATTGGCCAACAGGATTTCGGTGGATGAGGTCGAGCTACTGGAGTACATTATCGAGGGGATCTCTGATGTCTCGCTGCGCTACCAGGCGAAAATGCAGAGATTCGAGAACAAGCAGCAACTCCTGGATGCTTTCACCAACGTGATCATCCAGAAGCAAACATCGAAGCTGGTCGTATCAGACGACACGATGCAACATCCGGTGGTATTAGGTAAAGATTTTATGAGGAAAGCAAATGTAAAGATAGGAATTATTTCAAATTGAAGCGCAGTTACCAGCCATCAATTTTATTTTCATTATTATATTATGCATTCATTCTATTAATTTTTATTTTGTTTTCGATATTTATCTAATATTGTTAAAATAATCTTCTTAGTTAAGACTCGCCAAACAATTGTTAAGTTACCCTATATTTTTTTTATTGAAAAGCTTTCAAAGCCTTTAGTTATATTGTAAAAACAACAATTGTAAAAGCTTAAACTTTGCCCTATATAAGAAGAGCACCGCTTGTACAGACTCACTTGCCTGGTAGCTGTTCGACTCGCCACTCTAAGCTGGATGAAATAAACGGACATATAACGTCTAAGTATACGAACTCGGATTTCTTTCATTTTTTTACGGAAAAAGGGAAGTCGCTCTACAATCCGCTCTACAAAATGAATTAAAAAAGATAGCTGTAGCTGATGAATGCGAGATAGTATATTCCAATCTTATGAATATTGAGTTAGTGAACAAAAAGATATTATAAATAATGACGATATAGATTTTGCATTAAAGGAAAGATTCAATGAAATCTTCAATGAAAGTTATTTGTGCTGTAAGCGTCCCGATGTCCCCGACATAGTATGTGAAATGAAATTAGTGTTGAATAATGAAAAGCCATTCCATTGGACAATTGGTGCAAAAAAATCAGGACTGCAATGAAGTTCTTCAAATAAATCAAAATATTTTAGCAGAAATTGATCCAAATAATTCCATCTGTATAGAGGAAATCGAAGAATGGAATGAAGGTGTTTTTGAAGACGCATCTGAAGATGAACTGAGTAGTGATGATGAGGGTTCAGATAACAACGAAGACGATGTTGTCGATGTTGCACCAGTCATTTCTCATTCTACAGCCATCGAAAACGTCAATAATTTAATAAAATGGTGCAAAAAGAGTGAGTTGTTTCCCACTACGCAATGACTAGTCTTTTGGCCCTCCGTAAAGATATCATTGTATCAAATTCAATTAAACCAAAACAAACAAAAAAACATTACTGATTATATGCAAAAAAAAAGATTAAATGTTAACCATTAAAAAAGATTTGGTGAAAATAATACATTTTGGAGGTAGTTTCACTTTTTTTCTTACTTTTTAAGTGAATTAAAAACTGCGAAAACTGCGAAATGCAGCTGCGATAGTCAACGCCCATATTCTATACAGAGAAATTACGAAGAATAAAATATCCATTACTGCATTCAAAGAAAGCGTTATTGAGGGATTGCTTAGAACAGAAGAGAGTGACGAAATAATGCACGAGGAGACTGAACCTGAACACAAATTAAAAAATGTTAGCCGTTTTAACAGATGTAGATGTGCCACCTATTACAAGAATATAATAGAAGAATGGGGTAGAGCATTTCCATCAAGGAGAACTCCGCAAACTACATTGAAGTGCGTTGCTTGCAATAAATATTTTTGCTTGGGGTGCTTTTTTGACGAGCATAAGGATAAAATAAAACAAAATTCATTCATTTAATATCTTCTTTGTCTCATTATACGTTTATTTGTGTTTTAATAAACATCATAAAATATAAGCTGTATGATTTTTGTACTACATTTAAGGTTCCATACTAGGACACATATGCCCTAATAGCAGGCCACGGACTGTACATGTCCTGTGGGATGTCTAGTTTACAATGATACTTGGCTCGGTAAATTTCATCCAAGTCCAATTAGACTCTACGCAGTTAAATGTTAAGTAAACTACTGTGAGACCACCCTGGACTCACGCGGCACAGGTCTCCCAAATTCGTGTGAATCCACGTTCGTCTCATGTGGTACTCAACGTGTTAAAACCAGTTCTTCTACATAATGGAAACGAATATCCTTCTATACCTGTAGCCTATTCAATCATTTTAAAAGAAACATACGTGTAAAGGAATTGGTAAGCCGTATAGAAAACTCGAATCTGTTAATGCTTAAAACAATGAAAAAGTAGTTTGAAGTAGTGCTTCTGACAACGCTCCTTTTTGCATGTTATTTACGTTGCCAGAATAAGAATAGTTAGTTTGTGAGTGGATTTCGATCGAGACAGGCAGTATTTGTGGAGTGCATTTAAACGTTTAAATAAGTAATAATAAGGGAAAAATACTTTGAGAAGTGGTGAGTAAAATCACTGGGTTATCGTTGTAGTTAGTAGAGTAGAATATTTATGTAGTTAATGGTAAATTATATATAAGGGAAGGCGACGAGATGTCGGATAGTGTGTGACGGTGGTGTTTCCCTATTCCCGCTTGTGTATGAGTTGGATGGTATTGGTCGGCCAGATTCCCTTGAAGACAGGAAAGTCTGATGGTGTGTGAGGCGACCGTCCCTTGTACATAAGTTTGTGTGTGTGTGTGGGAAACAGAGACCCCGTCGGTTCCTTCCGATCATCCTCTGAGAGTGACTCGATGCGCGGCCGTGTGTGCGAAGCTTTCACCGGTTCCCCTTGGCAAAGTAAAAGGTGAAGGTGTGTGTGGTGGGCTTTCGTGGTTCCGCTGCTGTATCGAGTGAAAGCTCCCAGTAGTAGTGCTTGCTTGCCGTATTATTTTGTGTATGCGATTTATCTTGGTGTGGACATAGTTTTTGAGCGAGTTTTTCCAAAAGCAATGGTAGCTCACGAAGTTGTTTTTTTTTTTACTTACAGGAACTGTGTTGCCAGTGACGAAACCTATTTAATGAATTTGAATAAAGAAATATTTTTTGTGTTAACTAATGGGTTATGTTATTTCATTTCATTTTATTAATACATTCTTACATACGATACTATGCAATCCATATTAAACTTGATAAAATATAGAGAACTCAACTTGGAAAGTTTTTGCAGATCTAAAAGTGATTGCCTTGTTACTGGGATCACAGGGTGGCTTTACAAAGTATTGCTGCTTTTTGTGTATGTGGGACAGTCGAGCTACAGAGAAACACTAAATAATTAAAGATTGGCCGATGCTATCGGAATTTGTTGCTGGACAATCAAATGTTAAATATTTACCTCTGATTAATCCACAAAATGTTCTTCTTTCACTTTTACACATAAAGTTGGGTTTAATGAAGAATTTTGTAGAAACTATGAACAAAACTGGTGAAGGCTTTTCACAATTAAAATCTGTATTTCCTAAATTAAGTGATACCAAACTTAAAGAAGGTATAATATATTTGTTGGACCGCAAATACGGAAACTGATGAAACATGTCAATTTTGACCGTCTTCTCTCATACACATGTCACGCAACCATGCAACACGCTACAAATTAACTGATAGCTGACGCTGGTGTGTGTGAAGGATACACAGCGGAACATTCCGCAAGAGAGTCAACGATCGGTCGTCGCGCGATACACATCGAACGAAAATTCTTTTTATAATTTAATTCTTAATTCCTTTCCTTTTTCTTATTAATAAACAACAGCATAAAATTAACGTTTGTACTCATTCCTCTGGAGTTACAGGAAAACCTACGGCATCCTTGACAGATCAGAAGTGGGATAGTTGTTGTGCGAAAAAGTGTGAAGACGTAATGGAGGAAGAATGGAAAAAATTGAATAACAAAGCCCTCAAGGCGATCATCGCGAAAAACGGTCTCCCAACGTCGGGTAATAAAAACGAGTTAGCGCTGCGGTTGTACGAAAGCAAAATAGTTTTTCCCGAAGATGAATGTAATAGGGAATCAAACGGACAAAGTACTGTTGATACAGACGATAGTGGTAGTGACACGGAGGGTAAGATCCAACAAACACATACATCGCTATCGGAAAAGAGCGAGGTATAATTATTGCGTATCGAGTTAAAACGGTTAAGCGAGTTGGTGGAAAAAATGTTGCTAGCGGATGCATCGCGTGCGAAAAAAGAAACGGGTATAGAAACGAGTGCAGGTACGAAATCGACCGCGCACTCAATTCGAAATAATTTCGGTTGCGGTGGAAATACCCAGAACCTCGGGCGCGAACATGTATTGACCAATGCTGCCAGATCGTGGGAAATTTCCCTTTTTGTGGGAATATTTGGTCTTGAAATGAGCTAAAAGGGAAAAAGGGAAACTTTTTGCTTTCCAGAACAAAGTAAAGGGAATTTTCGTTTTTTTTTTTAATTCGCTGCAATTTTCTTATTCGACTACACCAAGAGAAATATTTTTAATAAAAAATACAAAGCAATACATTTTGTTGAATGAGCTCATTTATTGTGTACACCTGAACGCATCCATCAAGAACCTCTTGTCAATTGTCAATCGTGAAAATCCAAACGTCATATAATTGTTGATACGCAGAAAGACAAACCAAAATAAATTACTGGCATGATTGCAACGGTCCATATTTTGTCCTTTCTGACAGCCAGGTTTGTTTGCAATTTGTTAATACTATTAATGTAATTGTACTATTAATGTACTTACATCTTTTTCAGAGAAGTACATACATATTGTGGAGAATATTGTTTGCTATCTGGTTTGCGTGATTGTTGAAGCCGATAAAGTTTAGCATTATTTGTTCATTCTTACTTGCTCTGCTAATAGATTTTTTGCATTGGTTTCTTATTCAGAAAGATATGTCTGCGCCTGGTAAACGCTTCCAGTCGAGCTGGCTTACGGATAAGGAATTTGCCGCTTGGTTAAGGCCGGTAGCAGACAATGATTTTACAGCATTTTGTAAAGCATGTGGTGCTACCATTGTTGCTGGTAAAACAGAAATAATAAAGCACAGTATTGGGAAAAAGCACATAAAAAATCTAAAGGCAACCAAAAAACACAAGTTAGTAAATATTTTAAAGACAACAAAGTTCTCCGTACTTCTCGATGAAAGCACAGACATCACTAACACCAAAAATTTATGTTGCTTGGTTGTGGGAAAGTTATCACTAACTTGTTGGATGTCATTACTATCAACGCGATGGATTCGAGCGCAGATGCTTTATATGCAGCTTTTTGCACCATGATGGAAACGAAAAATATACCGATTGAAAACATAACAGGTATGGCTTGCGATAACGCGTCTGTTATGGTGGGAAAGTTTAATTCATTCTTTATCAAATTAAAAAGCGTTTGCCCAAATTTGTTTCTGATGAAATGCATTTGCCATTCATCAGCATTAGTAGCTTCACATGCATGCAAAGAACTTCCCAAGGAGTGTGAAGAGCTTATGCGAGGCATTTCAACTTATGTTTCTGAAAGTTCGAAAAGTTCAGCTGAACTTTTACAGTTCCAAGAATATTTCGGAGTTGAGAAGAAGAAAATGTTAAGGCCTTCAAGAACTCGCTGGCTTTCCATACATCCTTGTGTTGAAAGGATACTAGAGAATTGGGAAGTACTTCGAAGCTATTTCCGTATAGCTTCCTTCGAAGATAAGAGAAAGAAAGCCGATTTTATTCACGAAGAGCTTGAAAATGGCGAAAACAAGGCTTATTTCTATTTTCTTAAATACGTACTTCGTTTTTTTAATGAGTTCAACGCTCTTTTCCAGCACAGGAAAGTATTAATTCATTGCATTGTGCATGAAAGCCGCTTATTGGTTCTGAAAGTAGCTCGGAATTTCCTAAATTCCCAGTTTTTTATACTTCCGTGGCAAACTCAAATTGAACTTTTAAAGAATTCGGATGAGTACATTTTGAGTTTGGATACTGTGTTCGTGGGGCAGGAATGTGAGTGTCATTTCGGAAATAAGTAGCGAAGCCAAAATATCTGTAAAATTGAATATTCTAAGCTTTTACAAAACAGCTATATTACAGATGATAACACGCTTGCCATTTGAAGACGCAATTGGAGTTCCTAAGGCCACACATAGTATTTGATGCTCGGAAAAGTGGAAACGCAACTATTTCTGCCATTGCGAGGAAGCTGAATTTTCCAGCTACTGAAGTAGAGACTGAATTCAGCAATATAGCCATACTTTTAAGCGAGGAACAAAAGGCAGCTTATGGGGCAATGCAAATTGACGAGATGTGGCATCATATTTGCAACATTAAGAATTTTAATGATGAAGTACTATTCCCACCGAGCAACACATACCGAGCTAAATGGAGAGGCTTGTTGGTTGAGGCCCAGGTTCACCCCGAACTGTAGCGCCACCTAAGTAAGTAAGTAAGTACTATTCCCACATATAGGAAAATTAGCTAAAATCGCTGACTTTGCCACACTCGAATGCGGAAACAGAAAGAATTTTCTCCATTATAACAGACGTAAAATGCAAGAAAAGAAATTGTCTGGGAAATGAAATGATAAACAGTATATATTTAATAAGATCGTCATTTCAAAGGAAGGGAATCAATTGTTATGAATTTTCCGTTAACCAGAATCATATAAATTTACACAATGCAAAGACTTTGTATTTTAAACCTATGGAATGAGAAAAAGACTATTTTTGCAATGAATTATATACAAAAAGAAAAGAAAAGACTTATGAAACAAATTTAAAAATGAATATGTACATTCTTTTCTGTGTTACTATTATTACTTTTACTTTAGTATATATTTACATTTAATGTATATATTGTTACGGACGTGCAAGCGGATAATGCGACACCATGGGAACAACAACCCTATCAGCACAATGCAACATGACATGCGACGGAAACCAGACGCCGACTCAGCAGAAAAGAGAACAACGAAGAAAATGAGGTGTCAACAGATTAAAAGTATTTAGGCAGGTGAAAAATTAAATAAAGTGGGATTTGTTAGAAATTAGCTGAACGATTAACATGTGCAACTTAAACCTTAAGAATAAATATAATTAGTGTAATAAGATAAAAACGTGTCTATCTATTCATTGTGATCATTGGTTTATCATCTTCTTGGCGTTCGATTTGTCAACCATCGTTTGGACATACGTGTCTCTCTATTCATTGTGATCATCGGTTTATTATCTTCTTGGCGTTCGATTTGTCGACCATCGTTTGGATATTCACATACACCCCAAAGGAAATACCAGCGTCCATTACCGAGACATCAGCTGGCCTGCCGGGGTTTCTTTTGAGTCCCTGATTCTTTATTTTTTATGTGTTACTCAACCGAGGCATAACACATTTTCTGGTGGCAGCGGTGGGATACAGCAAAAGAAGAAGTGAAGAAACCATCGATGGAGCAACGCATATTTATACTATTCTTGTGAGTATATTGTTATTGTAAAGCTATTGTTTCATACGGTGCATAAAAAAAAAAAAAAATTTTATAGTAAGAATTTCTAAACACTAAGAGTTCATGTTTTCAAAATTCCGAGCTTCGATAAACGGTCTAAATACTATCGCGGAGGAAAGCGAAGGTGGAGAAAGTTTAAAAAATAGTGCTAGTTTAGAAGATCTTACTGAATACGAGGATATCTTAAATAATAGTGAAAGCAATACCGATAGTGAAATTAGAGTTGTAACTATGAGTGAAATCACGATTAATGTTTTAATTTCCTTCATCCCCACATTCAATGGCACAAGTGACGAAGTTTTCACTTTCATTGACTCGTGTAACGATGCTATCCAATTAGCATCCGCTACACAAAAAGATGTTCTTTTTAAGTACATAAAAACAAAGATTCGTGGTAATGCTACAACAATTCTCATGAATAAGGACATTAAAGACTGGGATTCTCTAAAGAAAGAATTAACAGCAGTATTCAGAGAGCCTCACAGTGCTCTACAGCTTCATAGGGAACTTATTTCTATTAGGCAAAATAGGGACGAGTCTGTTGTTCATTGCCTACAAAGGGTCGAAACGTTGCAAAGGCGGTTGCTACAAAGCAAACTCGCGGACGTAAAGAGTGAACATAAAGAGGGGCAACTGGAATATATCCAAAATGAAACCTTAACGGTTTTCATTAACGACTTGCGAGAAAGATTGTCGACGTACACAATAACACAACGTCCAAAAACGCTGGCCGAAGCGGCTCAATTTGCGTCAGAAGAAGAGCAACGTATGAACATGTTTCGATCAAATACCCAGAAAGATTATACAAATAAAAATCTAGCCAAGATAAACTACCAAGAAAGACGGTGTTTTAATTGTGGTAAACCAGGACACATTGCGAGGTTTTGTAGGTTACCGAAGAAAGATAGGAATGAGCTAGGTAACCGGGAGAATGGGCCGAGTACCAGCAATAATAGCAGTAGTAACGACAACAAGAATTTTAAACAGAAAAATTTTCGGTAAGCTGTATGGTCAATGAGGCACCCGTGCAGCTTAGGATCTTGGATAATTTCGAACGTCCTCATGTACTAGTAGAGATCAATGGCGAGCTGAAAAGGCTAATAATTGATACGGGAGCAGAGGTGTCCCTTATCAAAGCCAACTACGTTTACGAAGAAGATGTAGAAGCAAGGAAATGTATAAAATTTAGTGGAATAGGTGGTAGGACACGTAGCACTCTAGGTGAAACGGAAGTCCATATTAGATTTGTTCCCTTAGCCGGAAAATCTAAAGCTATTAATTTCCAAGTGATAGAAAATGACTTGCTAGGAGAATATGACGGATTAATTGGAAATCATTTCCTACGAGAGGGTGGTTTCACAATTAACTACGAAGAAAACGTCATTAGTGGAAAATTTGGAGAGATACCATTACGATATCTAAATGAAGAAAATTTCATAAGGGCAAGATCAGAAATCTAAATAAAGAAGTTGTAATACATCAGCAAGAAATTAGTGAAGGTATTGTAATACCCAATTGTGTTACACTGAATGACAAAGGAAAGTGTTTAATTTCAATAATTAACACTACAGACAGGCCATTCAATCTAAAAAATATAAGAATTGTAGGTACCAATTTAAGTGAATTTGAGATAGCGGAAAAGAAACGAAGTAAAACAGTGTCAGGTAACGTTCGAACTGATCACTTAAACAAGGAAGAAAAAGAAAGTCTTATCGAAATTGTCAGGAAATATAGCGATATTTTTAGTATCGATAATGAAAGACTATCAAAAACTTCCATAATAAAGCATAAAATACGTACAGATCCCGGGTGCGAGCCTACATTCACCAAAAACTATAGGTATCCGAAGGTTCACGAGGAGGAAGTCCGTGAACAAGTCAGTAAATTAAAGAAAGATGGGATAATTCGCGATAGTAGTTCTCCCTGGAGTTCACCGTTATGGATCGTTCCAAAAAAAGTGGACGCCAGCGGCAAGAGAAAATGGCGTATGGTAATTGATTACCGAAAATTAAATGAGATAACAATTGCGGACAATTACCCTTTGCCAAATATTACGGAGATACTAGACCAGCTAGGAAAAGCTAAGTACTTTTCCACCCTGGACTTAACGTCCGGTTTTCATCAGATACCGATGGCAGAAGAGGATGTGGAGAAAACAGCCTTCAGTACTCCATACGGTCATTTTGAATTTACCAGAATGCCGTTTGGACTGAAAAATGCTCCAGCCTGCTTTCAGAGACTGATGAACACAGTATTAGCTGGATTGCAGGGTATCAAATGCTTCGTCTACCTAGACGACATTGTTGTATATGGTAAAAACTTGCAAGAACACAACGAAAAACTGGTCGAAGTATTTGAACAACTCAGAAAGGCTAACTTAAAACTTCAGCCGGATAAATGCGAATTTCTGAGAAAAGAAGTGTCATATTTAGGACATATTATTACTGATAAGGGGGTAAAACCCGACCCGAAGAAAATAGAACGTAAAGTGCAAATGGATGCACCAAAAAATTCGAAAGGTATAAAATCATTCCTTGGAATGATAGGTTATTACCGGAAATTCGTCAAGAATTTCAGCCAAATTGCGGAACCATTAAATCGTCTTCTCAAGAAAGACGTTCAGTTCATATGGAATAACGACCAGCAACAAAGTTTTGAAAAGTTAAAGCAAGTTATAACTCAAGATCCCATTTTGCAATACCCAGATTTCAGCAAGACATTTATCATAACAACAGATGCTTCCAACCGAGGAATTGGTGCAGTACTCAGCCAAGAACACAATGGGAAAGACTTGCCTATACATTTCGCAAGTCGCACGTTAAATAAGGCCGAGGTGAATTACAGCACCACCGAAAAAGAGTGCTTGGCAATTGTATGGGCCACTAAGCAATTCAGACCATACATCTATGGGACTAAATTTATAATACAAACAGACCATAGATCCTTAACTTGGCTGTTTCACGTTAAGGATCCAGGTAGTCGATTGGTAAGGTGGCGACTCAAACTTGAGGAGTTTGATTATGTCATAACTTATAAAAAAGGAAAAGAAAATGTCGTCGCCGACGAACTAAGTAGGAACGTACGAATAACAGAGGAAGAAAAGGAAGAAACCTTGCAGGATCTACTGAGTATAATAGAAGAAGAAGGAATAGAAATCAGTAATGAAACTAGCGAAGGCAGAGAAAGAGACGAAGGTTTAGAAACAAATATGGGGAATAGTAACAACGAAATTTCCATGGAAGCCATAGAGAACATCCCTGAAGAAGATACAGCGGTAGAAAGTGAAACTTTTAGCATAATAGAAGACGAGGTGTTGACAAGGGATAAATAACTAGTCACTGATATAGAGAAAAGGAAGGCCATAATAAGGGAATATCACGAAGGGTTATTAGGTGGACACACGGGGCAAAAAGCCACTTATGCGAAAGTAAGAAAAAAATTTCAATGGAAGGGCATGCAAAAACAGATCGAAGACTTCGTGAGAAATTGCCCTCAGTCCCAGACAGAGAAGGTCAACAGAGCGCCAACTAGAAACCCTATGAAGATCATTACATAAGCTGACAAAGCAATGGAAAAAATCATGATAGACGTAATTGGACCCCTTGAAGAAACTGAGGAAGGTTACAAGTTCGGATTGACTATTCAAGACGATCTTTCAAAATTCATCAAGTTCATACCGATAAAGACTAAGGATATGCGGACGATAGCGCGAGCCGTAATGGAGGATTGGATTATGAATTTTGGGATGCCAAAGTTGATTTTATCTGACAACGGATCAGAATTTTGCAATAAGCTGTTTGAAGAGTTTTGTGAGCTTCTAAATATAAAACACATTACTACTAGCGTAGCTTATCCACAGGCCAACGGTAGTGTTGAAAGGGCTCATTGCAGGCTCCTAGAGTACCTTAAATCTACAGGACGCGAATTAGATCAACTTAAAGACTGGCATAAGAGAATGTCTTATGCAGGATTCTGTTACAATGGAACTAAACATACAACTACAGGTTACACTCCTTACGAATTGGTATTTGGTTTTGAAGTTAATAGGCCTAGTGGTGTAGACCCGAATGATGAAAAATCTGTTTTCGATTATGTAGACGTAGAAAAGCAAGAAAATGCCAAGGAAAGTACAAGAAAATGTAGGGAAAAGTCAAAAATTAGATATGACAAGAAATTAGGAAGAACTATAGAATACAAAATTGGTCAAAAGGTCTTAGTGAGGAACGAAAGAAAAGGAAAATTAAGAAGCCAGTATAAAGGGCCATTTAAAATATTAGAAGTAAATGAAACTAATTTAGTTATACAAATGAATAATAAGAAACAAAAGTTTAACAAAGCTAATGTTAAGCCATATATTTCAGATCCCTCTTCACCGGGCAGGTCATCGCCGAAGTAAAATTATGGTTGAAAGATCTACAAAATAATACCGGGATATATTTTAACCACTTAGGAGAGGCAAGAGAAATAAACAATTATATAGCATTAGTGATAGAACTAGATATAAATGGATTAGAACACGCGAGTGGAAATATAAGAAACATGATTAACACAATGGATGTCGTTTGTCTAGAGTCAAAAATTGAATGTAAAGAATTTCAGAGAATAGCTAAAAAAGAAATTATAAAGATTGACAATAGAATAAAGATTATTCTAGGAATTATGGCTAGTTCGAGAAGACAAAAACGTGGACTAGTCAATATGATAGGTTCAGGATTCAAAGTCCTCTTTGGCACAATGGACAATGAAGACGCGGAATACTATTATAATGTCATCCAAAAGATAAACAAAAACGAACAACAAATTAAAGATGGCATGGAAGATAATGTTAAGATACTCAGTCAGATAAATAAACAAGTAATAGAAAGTATCAAGAACACTAATGTAACTTTTGCTAAAATCAATGAACTAGTAGATGAAATAAACAAAGTTAATACTCTAGAAAGTAATTTAAATAGAACTATTTTGATCGAATCATACTATGAGGAAATATCTAATAAAATAAATTTTAAAATGTTACAGTTAGAAATGGAAATAGAACAAATAATAGATAGCCTCTTATTTATACAAGCAGGTATATTACATCCACGAATAATTGAACCTATAGATTTATTAAATGAGTTTCGAGATTTGAAAAATGACAACACATTTGCAATAGAACCAAACATGGAAAATTACTCCGAAATTTTGAAAACCATGAATTTAAAAGCGTTTACTAAAGATCACAAAATTATTATTATTATTAATATTCCGACAGTAACTAAAGAAAACTCAGATTCAAAATCATAAAAACTTTTGGTCAAGAACATTGGAAAAAATACCAGAACGATCACAGGGGATAATAATCTCAACATTTGGAATCCTGAGCTTGTTAGTTATAACATTCATCATCTGGAAATGTAGCTGTGGTCGAGGTAAGACAACATTAACCATCTTCAATAAGTGTTTCAACAGATAACATCGAGTTAATCCGGAAATATCCTTGAGAATGACCAGTTCAGCAAATACCTCAATCGAATCCATAGATGTGGAAAATCCGAAATCCAATCTAAGAATTAAATATCCTTAGATGTGTCTTAAGGAGGGAGGTGTTACGGATGTGCAAGCCGATCATGCGACACCATGGGAACAACAACCCCATCAGCACAATGCAACATGACATGCGACGGAAACCAGACGGCGACTCAGCAGAAAAGAGAACAACGAGGAAAATGAGGTGTCAACAGGTTAAAGGTATATAGGCAGGTGAACAATTAAATAAAGTGGGATTTGTTAGAAATTAGCTGAACGATTAACATGTGCAACTTAAATCTTAAGAATAAATATAATTAGTGTAATAAGATAAAAACGTGTCTATCTATTCATTGTGATCATCGGTTTATCATCTTCTTGGCGTTCGATTTGTCGACCAGCGTTTGGACATACGTGTCTCTCTATTCATAGTGATCATCGGTTTATCATCTTCTTGGCGTTCGATTTGTCGACCATCGTTTGGATATTCACATACACCCTAAAGGAAATACCAGCCTCCATTACCGAGACATCAGCTGGCCTGCCGGGGTTTCTTTTGAGTTCCTGATTCTTTATTATTTTATGTGTTACTCAACCGAGGCATAACAATATATATCAAAGTAATTAAACTAATTATGTGTATACGTGCGCGAATACATTTGAGTTCCGTATTAGCCCAACCGGTTATATATCCCCACTCTTCCACAACCGTATCTAAATACACCCTCGTTTGTCGCGTGTGCGTAGTTTATCTCGTTTCGCTACCTCCCAAAATGCCGCGTAGTGCGAGAAAAAGCAAAAGACAAAGCGTCGATCCTGAGGACAGATCGCCGACGAGTTCCCCTCTTCCTTTGTGTGACAGTGTTAGTAAAGAACGAGAGTTACTGAAAAGAGAAAGAGAACTAATCGAAAGAGAACGTGAGTTGCTAAACCGCAAAAGAGATTTAATGCTGGAGGCAGGCAAACAATCTACATCTTCCACAAATTGAAGGGATATTCTGGAAGTGCTACCAGAATTCGATCCAAGCTCTCCAACGGGAATGACAGCAGCGAATTGGATTGTGAGAGCAACTAAGCTTAAGAGTGTTCACCGCTGGACAGATAAAGCGATCCTTTTGGCAGCAATGGCGAAAATGAAAAAAGCTGCAAAGCTTTGGATCGAATCCGAGCTGGAAGCTGATTTGACATGGGAAGAATTTAAAGTTCGGTTGCGAGAAAATTTCCCTGTTGGGCTTAATGAAGCGGATATTTTTGAAAAGTTGCGACAGCGAAGACAACGACGTGGCGAAACTTTCGAAATGCTCGGGATATCAAAACAAGTGCAAATGTCAATAGGTGCAGTGATCAAATTTATCATCAAGGGAACAAACAATGACAGTACTCGAAATGCTTTGTTATCTGGTAGCTATTCGTCAATACCTGAGTTGGTAGCGAAGGTAAAATGGCTAGAAAGTCTTCAACCAACCAGAAATTTAAGTGCGAATTTAAATACTGAGTCATATGAGAGTGAAGTGACAAACAGTAAGAACGTGCGGTGTTATAATTGTAACAAAAATGGTCACTTTTCTAGACAATGTGATATGCCGAAAAGACGCGTAAGTGTCAACTAACCCCAAGCGAAATTTCGTGCACATAGTAAACAACACTGACTATACGAAACCAGGACTCCTAAATAATGAACCGTGTGTTTTTTTATTGATTTAGGCAGTGATTACTCTATAATATGTTCGGGCTCGTTGAGTAAGTTGCTAACCGTGGCACCATACGAAACTGTTTTGACCGGTTTTAATGGCAGTGACTGCAAAACAATTGGTAAAGCTACAGCGCTAGCCACTGTTGACGGTATTGAAATGGTGGTTAATTTTCTGGTAGTAGAACGCGGAAACTTTTCGTTCGAAGTCTTAATTGGTAATGACACTATAACCGCTAATGATTTAAAAGTAAAAAAATTTCGAAATAAAGTGACGATTGAGAAATTTCAAAACTGTAAACAAGTGCGCGAAGTTAGCCGTGTGGCAAACGTATCGATCGATCCGAACTGGAGTGTTAAGCAGCAGGAAATTGTTGAAGAAATTGTAAGCCGAAATCCCAATGAAGATGCCAGAGAATTGGAAGCTGTTGGCTGTGAGGTTAACATAGTCAACATCAGTGAGGACGACTTCATAAGTGATCTGCAGTCTCAATACAAAGAAGTGATCGACATCAAAGAAGTGCTGAGTAGATCACCGAAAACGGCGAAGGAGAAGCAGCTACACATTGATTTCCTCAGCAAGGGCAATCGTCTATATCGTAAAGTTGGCGAATCGTACAAACTATTCGTGCCAAAATATCTACGCTGGAACGTTGTCCAAAATGCACATGACAAGCGTGCCCATGTGGGATTGGAAAGAACATTGGAACATATAACAAAGCTATACTGGTTCCCAAAAATTAAACAATTTACATCGAAGTTTATCAATGCGTGTGTATCCTGTGCCTATTACAAACGAGCTGAACGACGGAAGGAAGGTGAGCAACATCCCATCGAAAAGAAAACCATTCCATTTGGATCATCTGGGACCATTTCCAAGGAGTTCCAGAAACAATACACACGTCTTGGTTCTCATTGACGGATTCACGAAATATCTATCATTGCGAGCAGTAAGGAGTGCATGCACTGGCCCTGTTCTTACGTTCTTGAATGATTTCTTTAGTCATTTTGGATCTTCAAGGCGTATCATCACCGACCGTGGTACATGCTTCACCTCGAAGAGTTTCAAGAGTTACTGTCAGAAACACGACATCATCCATGTGTTGACAGCTGCTGGAACACCACGCGGAAATGGCCAGGTAGAACGGGTCAACAGAGAGCTTGGTTACATGATACCGTCGATGACTGAATCTGAGAGGAAATGGGACGAGACGTTGAAGGCGATCCAGTGGACAATTAATTCGACAGAACACAGCCCAAACGAACTACTATTTGGTTACATACCCAGGCCATTCACTTCGGATAGGCTGGCACTACAGTTATTGAACGAGATCGATCCTGACGCTAGAGAGAATCATGTCGACCACCACCGAGTTGAAGCGGGCGAAAGGATAAAGGTTAGTCAGCAGACTCAGCAAGTACGTTTTAACAAACTTCACCGTGCACCGAAAGAGAATTTGCAAAGGGAGATTTGGTGCTTGTTACTAATGAGGCACCAGCTGCAGGAAAACCAAGAAAATTGGAGCAGAAATACTAAGGTCCGTACCCTATAGACACGGTACTTGGTCATGGCCGCTATCGGGTGACAGATCCCCCAACAGCGAAGAAGAAACGTCGTTTTGCTACAGTTTATTCCTTCGATCGGTTGAAGCCGTATGTGGAACTACCATCAGATGAAGAGTCCGAGACGCCCTCAGTATCAGGAAGGGCCGAATGAAAAGAGAGCTGTCGAAGAGCGAAGAACAAAGGAGAGCGACAGTGGACGAAGAAGTAGGTAGTCGTTCTCGGGTCGTCAGCAGATACTGACGTGTCCTTTTATTTTTTTTCATTTTATTTTAGTTACTTAATATATATATATCCATAGAAGTTCAGAGCGTGTTTTTATTTTGTTTCAGCGATTACATACATAATGTATGAATATTTGAAAAAAGAAAAACTAAGGCGGTGGTGAGGTAAGTGAGGTGGTGGGGGGTCAATATTCTGCCACGTCTGTGCTCGTGTCCCCTGGAAACCACTTTGGTTAAGGCACTGTGAATAGCTAAAAATCATACTTCTAATATGTATTATGTAAATGTCTAAAGACAAAAATATTTTGCAAATGCGTTTTCACATAAATTCCTTTAACTAAAGTGGGCTAAGAGCAGAGTTGATTTTGTTTCCTATTGTTTAACGTGCATGAACAAACAAATAATAAAAGAGTGGCTATGGCTACCTATCAGACCTCTTCTTTTATGTAAAATGTAAGGACCAAACATCAAACATACTGTAAATGAGAGTAGGAGTGCCACAAGGATTTGTAAAAGTCAGATGTATTCAAACAATTAGGAAATAAATAAACATAATTATTTGTCTCAGCCTCAATCTTATAATACATACATACCTACATACATATGAATAAAGTAAAGTAAAATAAAGTTAGCCTACAATACCTACAGTACCTACTATTTAAATTATTTGTACCGTACCTACAAATTCTTAACATCATCGCAGATCGCATTAAAATTATTCCTGATCTTAACCTACCCTAATTTAATGTACATATGTAGGTATACATACATATGTAGGTATATTTCTGCTCTGTCTGTTCCTCACCGTGCCAAAGTCGCAGGCCAGGAGAAAAAAATACGAGAATACAAAACAAAAAAATATATTTCGCTGTGGGTATGTCACAAACTCTACGCTGGTGGTGAAAGCTTTTCGTAAAGCAAAAGAAAAAGCTTTTGGCACAGAAAATGTATTTTCCATTTTTTTCTTTGCGAAGCAGAAAAGCTTTTTGTTTGCCCATCGTTGTTTGCTCATCGCAAAAAAGATCAACATTTTTCTGTATGGGGATGCGACATCTGTGTAAGTTTATTATCTGTGATCATAGCTTCAAAAGGCATGCCAATATTACTTTGGTTCGTTGAGATTGGTAGCACTATTTTGTCTCGCTATTGTCATTTTATCTTCCGACATCATTGAGACTGCGATTTTTAACGGCTTTTTTTAAAGCAGGGATTTGACTCGCTTTGTAAGGCGGAATTCATTAGGAATGTTAGCCAACTCCTTTCATCACATAAATATGCATTAAACTTATTCATTCCAGTAAATAAAATCAACAATCATTCGAATTGATATTTATTTTTCCATCGAAATGATATTTGTTCTTCCATGAATTTTCAGTCTAGCGAGGACACTACGATAACAATGACAGTAAACGGAGAAAGACGTGTTTTAATCGTTCATAAGTCGAAAGTATACTTATATAATTGACTGCATTATACAGTTCTTTTTAAGCAAGACGAACTTAATCTTAACCACACACACAAAGGTCATATAATTTCATTCAATCAATTAAGAGAATTGTGCTCAAAGTGTTGGAAAGATCCATCAATATTCTTGGTTATTAACACATATTGTAGTGCGGATAAAAGATGGTACAATAAATTATTTAAAGAAATTGTAACATTATAAAGCTGTTCAGTCATTAAACATATGTTAACATGAATGCATCCGATCCAGAACCACGCTCCCTTGAACTTATTTTTTCGCAAAAGTATTTAATAAAAAAATGCTTCTGATTCTGATGAATTTTGCGACCGAAATAAGATCCATCACGTACTAACGACGACAGGAGTTCCGAGGGGAAACGGACAGGTCGAAAGAATAAACCGAATCATCATCGAGGTTCTGGCAAAAACGGCAGTTGAGGATCCAAGAAAATGGTATAAGCTCATTGGTAACCTACAAGTCTCCTTAAATTCCACTGTATCAAGAAGCACTAAAAGAAGCCCTTTTTAACTGATGTTTGACGCGGTAATGAGAAAAGAATCTGACTCTGAACTAAAGATGGTGGTCGAGGAGGCGATTCTGGATGACTTCGAAAACAGCCGAGACGCAATAAGAAAAGCCGCAAAAGAAGAGATACTCAAGGTTCAAGAGGAAAATAGAAGAATCTACAACCGAAAGCGGAAGCAACCACGGAAGTATGAAGTGGGGGATCTGGTGGCAATTCAGCGCACCTAATTCGGAGTCGGTCTGAAGTTGTGTCCGAAATTCTTTGGACCGTATGAAGTAACACGCATTTAAAGGAACGAGCGATATGAAGACGGAAGGTGGGCCAGCAGCCGATCATATGAAGCCATGGGTGAACGAACTAGACGATGTAGGCGAAAAAGACGAAGGCAATGACGTACTCCAGTCCGACTGAGGACAGTCGGAAATTCCAGGATGGCCGTGTAGGATAAGTTACTATATTTCTAATCATTTCATGTGTCATTGGCACTAACAATAGCTAACGAGGTCAAGTAATGCAATAAGCGCATTCCTTCTCCTACTATTTCATTTGTTTCTTTTCAGTCGTCGTCGGGAGTCAATGGCACAGGGATAATATTTCTTGTGTTGTTTTCTCGATGACCCATGTGTTGGTGTATAAAATGCAGCGGCTAGGCATTCCACGAACATAGAACCAACATGTCAGCAATAAAGATCATCGTGATATTGGCCACTGTATGCGGTGTAGGTTTGGTGGCGACGTTCGCCATAAAAATGATGACGTGGTATCGGATTCTCCACTCGTCTGGCGTGTGGAATTTCTTCGGATGAGCAATGACGACGACGGTGATGATGATGACTGGGGAGAGATCGAGGAGTCTTTTTTAAACCACGACGGCCGGCGGTAGCACCTCAAGCGATTCACATTAAATTAAAAGTCTTTACCTTTGTTTTTGTAAAATTAATTACTCTCTTATTTTATTTTGTCAAATAAATTAAATCTAAAAGCAAATTCGTTTTCTACATACATGTGTGGGAGCGGGAGCACATCCCCATGGTCGGAAACATTTAAGACGAAATACATCAAGAAGATGAAACACAAAAATGCCGGAACAGAGGAAAACAGAGAGCGCGCAACTTAAAATCATGTGTTTTCTTGAAATGTAGAAATTATGCCAAGTTCCTTGTCTACACGTTATTAACAGTGTTTTGATAAGTACAGAAAAATGTGTGAATTGATCAATTTACAGACCAAACTTGGCAAGTTATTTTTCTTGAACGTTTTTCTGATAAACCACGCTTGAGATCCTTCTTAATATTTTGCCTGGCAGCCACTTCAAATTGTTTTTGTTAACATTACAATACCAAATGTTTTCATTTTACAAATACACGTCAGTCAGATTTTATCCCAATTTCTGACGATTTCCTTTCGTTGGAACAGAAACGAACGGATTCAATTGAAAAGCTGAGCAAATCGCTTGATGAAAATAATAGAATCCAGCAGCAAAGGAACGATCTTTTGAAAAAATGTCTTCAAAACTTTAACTGATGATTACTGATTAAAAAAAGAGCATTAATAAAGAACAATTTTTTTTTGTGTAATTCTTTGTAAATGTGTATGTAGAAGTATCTTGCTATGTTGTTCCTCTACTCAACCACTTGAACTTCAGGTTGATTTTGAGAAATGTCCTCTTCAAGCATATCAATTGGGTCATTTTCATCGCTATTTCTTTCAAAAACAACTTCCATTTCTCCATTATCTATTATGAAATTATGCAGCATGCAAGCAGCAGCTATTATATGACTTCCAAAATCAGCATCGGCAATATCTAAATACTTCAAGCGTCTAACTTTTCTCTTTAGCCGTCCAAATGTACTCTCAACAACTGAACGAATTGAATTTAATCTTGTATTATATGCTACATGAGACGCCAGATGTCCATTATCCCGAAACGGAGTGATCAATGGGTACGCACAGTCCCCAATGAGTTGCTGGTTATGCTGAAGAAGTGGTTTCTGTTGGTCGGTAAACTTTTGGAACATATCACTATGTCTAAATACACGTGCATCGTGCATTCTACCAGGCATTCCAATAAAAATGCCTATAAATCGGGCGTTATGGTCTCAAACTCCGGTAAGATAAATAAAACATACCTTCTTTAGTATTATGAAAATCACCCATACTTTGCAAAATTATGGAATGAAACTGCTTCCTATTATAACAGTCACTGGTATTTCCAACTGGTTGCTTGATTGGTATGTGACATTCATCTATGGCCCCAACAACTCCATGTATTGCACGAGAATGTTCTTCAAATATTTTAAGATTCGAATAACGATATTCTAAATTAGTTTAACCAACAGTAATAGGTACTGAAGGACGTCGCACATCGAGTCGGTGAAATTTTGAAGACAACGCATGAAAATGATTGGCGTTGGTTGCCAAGTGGTCTAAATGTCGCCGATACAGCTACGCGAACTACATACCCAGTCGAGTACGTGCTTAATAACCAGTGGATATGTGGACCTGAGTTCTTGAAGAATTCCGATGAGTTCTGGCCGTTATCAGTGGAGCTTGGAATTTCTGCCGAAGGTGATGAGGAGAAAGGCAAATGTTGTTTGATCGTTCCTGTTGGGCAGCGTTATGATTTCAATAGATTCTCAAGTTATCTTTGCCTGCAGAGAACAGTGGCATGGATGTTTCGATTTTCTACCTACGCTTGCCATAAGCGTGACAACAGAAAAGGTGAGTTGTCAGTGGAAGAACTTCAGAGAGCGGAATTAGGGTTGTGCAAGTTTGTTCAACGCGAGGTATACGGCAAAGAGATAATGCGGCACGTAAAATCCAGCGACTTGATTTTGCAACAGGTCACATCAGGTGGAATCGAGAGTGGCATACCGTCGTCTTTTCTGATGAAAAAAAAATTAATTTGGACGGACCTGATGGATACAGCTGTTATTTCCATGATTTGAGAAAAGAAGAAATGCATCTGCAAAGGCTGTTATTTCCATGATTTGAGAAAAGAAGAAATGCATCTGCAAAGGAGGTAATGTAATGGTATGGGGAGCAATAAGCTATTACGGAACTGTGGAGGTGGATTTCCAAAGCTCCAAAATGACGGCAATCACTTACAAATCGATACTGGAAAAAGCTTTTCCGCAGTTTTCGGAGATGTTTGGTGGACAGCGATGGACTTTCCAACAAGCCAATGCACCGATACATACCGCACGGACAACAAAAGCCTGGATTCAGAACCAAAATGTAAACCTACTTGCATGGCCGCAATATTCACCCGACCTGAACATCATGGAAAACGTGTGGGGCTGGCTTTCAAGAAAAGTCTACGAAGGAGGAAGGCAATATGATGAAACGGAAGAGATTATTGAAGCCATAAAACTATATTATTTGACAGCACTCTATGAATCTCCACACAGCAAGCTACTTGAAGTGATTCAGCGATCAGGAGGTAGTACCCATCACTAAAAACTATTGCTACTCTTTGAATAAAACCAACATTTATTTAAACAATCAAATTTTGTATTGTTTTTTTACCTTTTAAGTTTCTAACAGGTAGATTTAGCTACTGTTCGTAATCAAGTGAGACAAAAAAAAAAAACAGGTAAATTTTATGACCTTTTTGGGAAAAGCGTCATAAAATTTGCATTTATCAACTTAATTCCATTTTTTTTACAATATAAACATAATATATCCTTTATTCCTTGTGCAATTGGGTTTTTCCCAGATTAGCGAAGGGTTTGAAAAATATCGTAATATTAAAACAAAAAACTGCCTGTTCGTAATCAAGTGAGATGGAGTGTAGTTCAACTGGAAGAAAATGGTGTCCCATAAAGGGTAGTGACATATTTGCACTTACTTCATGTCTTAAGGAAGGAGTGTTGTGTGTATTTGTGAGAATCGACTACGCCCTAGCATTATCTGAATCAACACGCCATCCAATGATACCGTCAAGCCGACACGCGCTTACAGAGTTAGTCATCAGGTGGTATCATGAAAGGTTACATCATCAAAACAACGATCGTGTTGTGAATGAGACAAAGAGGAAGTTTTGGATCACAGTCCTCCGAGCCGCCGTCAAAAAAATTAAACTCAACTGCCAACGATGCAAGAACGATTTTGCAATCCCAAAAACGCCAATTATGGGTCAGTTGCCTATTGACCGTTTAAAGCCGTACGTTCCTTCACGTATACAGGGCTGGATTATTTTGGACCGCTATTCGTGAAGATAGGATTTAGGAGAGAAAAACGGCGGGCAACATTATTTACATGCTTGACAATCCGAGCCATTCACATCGAAAATAATAGGAGCCAAGTTCCAATAACTAGCTCAAAAACTCAAGATATCAATCATTAAATTAAAATGAATGCTCTCATTTTGTTTTGTTTGATACCATCAATTGTATGCTTTATAGCTTATGATTTTACAAATAAAAACAATTTATTTAAAACAATATCTATATCTCAGGTTAAACCATATACTACCAATAGGTAGAAGTAGATTAGATTAGATTTATATTGTTGAGAGGTGCAAGTGCACTGCGACCTATAAAAGATCTATTGTGCCCCCCTTACTAAGGTTCTAGCCGATGATATACTCGGTCTAGAGCACTTCCTCCAGTCCAGCTGTTACAGCAAACCGGAGTATCTTCAGTGGATCCAGCGAAGGCAAATCCGTTTCTGATAGGAGGTAGGCACCAAGGTGATTCCTTCTTTTGTGGATCAGTGCTCCGCATTCCATAAGAAGGTGCGCTGGTGTTTCTGCGAAGTCCCTGCAGAATCTGCAGTGTCCGTCTCCCTCTATTCCCAGTTTCCTAAGGTGCTCCTTAAGTCTGCAGTGACCTGTTAACATGCCCGCCAAGATGCGAAGCCGATTCTTACTAACTCTTAGGCAGGCTCTGCTTCTTTTCTGGTTGTATTTCCCCAGAAGTTCCTTTGCCTGTCTTATTTGGGGGATATCGTCCCAATGTTTGGCCCATTTGTTCTCTTCTTCTTTCCTTAAGTCTTCCCTTATTTTGTGGGGTCCTATCCCACAGAAGGGTTCTGGTCCAAGGAATGGCGTGTCTGATCCGTTTCTAGCTAGCTCATCAGCTGCTTCGTTCCCCTCTACTCCTACATGTCCTGGTACCCAGTAGAGAGTTACTTTGTTTGTTTCTCCCAGTTTGTTGATCCTGGTGAGACACTCCCATACCAGTTTGGATCTGATCTCATGCGAGGTCAGTCAGAAATGCCAGAAATACAACAAAGCATTAAAGGACCGGAATAGGATTAACAAGCAATATAAGGATGGCGATTATGTTATGGTAAAGAACTTTATTTGTCAACCAGAAGCTTGTAAGAATATTGGACTGAAGTTCAAGGGACCCTACGAAATAGATAAGGTGTTGCCGAATGATAGGTATATATTGAAAGATGTCGAGGGTTTCCAGTTGAGTCAGGTGCCATACACGGGAGTATGGAAAGTAGATAATATTAAACCTTGGTTAAATTATATTGAATGAACTCCGGTCAATCGGGAAGATTGCATGTCAGGATGGCCGAATTGTGGCAACACTGTTAAAGAGAGGCGAAATAGAAATAATAATATAAGAAACAAGAGTAAGCGAAAAGACGGATGTTGGTGTAAAGAAATAAATTTGAAAAGCAAAAAACCGCCAGTAGGGATTGGATTACCCCCAAGCAAGTCAGAATAAAGTATAAAGGTATAAAGTAGTATTTCTTGTGTTTGTTTTATTTCAAGTGTAAGAGAAATACCATACCACTACGGTATGAAATTATAAGATCGAAAGCACCCAAAATATTCCCCTCCTATAAAGTTATTCAGGAGTGTAAGAAAAATGCTACCCCCAACCTGAAAATATCAATATATCAGAAACTTCTGTAGATGCAGATTTACAAAGTTTGCTCAACTTGACAATTGAACGTTTGTAACTGTCCAAAAAGACGTGATCGATTTACCAAAGCCCGAAGAATTGAAAAATATATGCTTATACTCTAAATGAGGCGAACCCCACAGGCGGATCAGTAGAAATGCAGTGAAGTGGGAGGGCTGTGATCCCTTGTTTTCGGATCATAGCCTCGCTGATAAAAGGAAGAAGAAGAAGATGCTTATACTCTAAATGGGGATTTGATGGAAGTTCTGGTCACAGTTCATTCAAGCAAGCTTTTCATGGATTAGACGCCAATGATTCAGCTGTTTTTATTACATATCCTGTTCCTCTCATTTCGTTCCGGTGCGGATAATCTGACAGAACGCTCGTCCAAGCTCAACCAGATATTGTATACCTCTAAAAATTGAGTTTCTTGAAGAATCTTCAGCAACAGAAAAGCAAAAAATGGATAACCAAATCAAGGTTGTTTTAGAAAGTTTTTACCAGAACTCGCAATCAAAACAAAATCTATCAAAAATGTACCAGTAGTACACAAGAGTTCTAAGATCCGTAAGTCGAAGTTGGAGGCACATTTTCTTGGCCTTGTAAGGTCACAATGACCTTTTAAGCAATGACTGTTATAAGTTAAAGAAGAAGGGGGTAGGACAATCATAGTCGCTGCTAGAGAGATTATACGCCCAACTCCTGAAGGATATGAAATATCTAAGCTTAAAATCGCCTCTGAGTTCTGGTGATGCTTCTAAGTCAAGTTTTGATAACCTTCTCAGACAAGCTTGTTCTTGAACTGAGGCCCATAGTGTGTTTCTGAATTTGGAATCAAATTTACGGACAAGCTTAATATCGCGACTATAGATAGCATGATGACGGATGAAAGCATGGACAAGCAAAGTTCTTGGGCTGGGCCTCTGACCTGCTAAAATAAATGCTTTGAGAACAGAATCTGAAACCTCTGAGCCTGTTCTCTTTTCTGGATGGTGTAGACAGACTTACGACTGCCTCTGCGCTTCGCAATTCTGGAGCTGATCAAGGTAAAAGAGACAAGTTTCGTCTTTCTGTTGTAACTATCCACTGTCCGCATGTTTTAGATAGAAACTGATAAGTTCTATATTCACAGATTTCTGAATTGTAGTGGGTGACCTACATACAGACGAAGAAAGATTTCATATAGACGAAGAGGTAAACAATCAGAATATTTGCAGATAAAGATGAACAAAAAAGAACAGAAGCTAAGTCAGTTCTTCCAATACAGTAAAAACTCTTTTAACCGGAACTCCAATAACCGGCAACCTCTAATATCCGGAATTTTTTCAAGAAAATATTTGTGAAATTTACACTCTAATATCCGGAGAAACCTCTAATATCCGCAATGCTGTGTACAGATGATTTTACACAAGCATGTAAATGTTCAAACATGTTGCGATTTGCACAAGAATGCGTGCCTGAAAACGAAAACAAATTTGCCGTCTGCGTTTTAGTCTGAAAAATAAGTTTGCCGTTTGTCGTCGGCAAACTATAATTTGTATTTGTTTTTCGTCTAGACTAAATGGCAGACTTTAAGTTTTGTTTTCCTTCACCAAATAGCACATCTCGTGAGCACTCGTAGTGTTTGATTGTACGTTGCAGTAAGCATTTGTACCGCTATGTCGGCAAAACGAGCACGTAATGAGTGAAATCTTTTAGCTGTGTGATTGAGTTGCAACAATAGAACAATTTGTGACCGCAGTTGATATGGAGGATTCGAGGCGGTAGTGTGCGGAATCGACGCACCACAGATACTGTATTTAACTTTTTTTTAAACATAATAATGTATATAGTTTGGGAAAGGAAATGAGAATCGCAATCTTATTAAATAAAATATTGTAATTTGAATTGAGAATAAATATTAAATAAAGGGTTGGTAAATAAATTTAAAGGTATTCCCTCATCTGAGGTTTAGCTCAATATAACACAACAGAACAAAAACAATCAACAAAAAAAATATTGCAATCTTGTTTCCATTTCCTAATTTCTAGTCATGTATCGATTGCACCTTACAACTAAAATTTCTCTCGTAAATAGAAAATAAATGTGTTATATAAATATTGTTTGTTTTTTTCGTTCTTTTAGCATTCAATTAAAACTATTACTTAATTTAGTTATAAAGTTACTTATCACTGCGTTGCTTTAATGTTTAATATTTTGTTTTGGTTTACTTAATTTTATATATGTATGTAACTAAAGCGTCATTTTGATGGGCATGGCAGGAGCAAAGGTGAATATGTGGATTAGGAAAGGGAATATCTAGGATGATGGACAGCGGCGGCGGGTGGGTAATAGGCGAGAACATGAATATAATAATATTTGTATTTTCTGCTTACGGTTTTTTTGTCGCGTGCTTTTTTGTTTTTTTTTTTTTTTTTGTGGGTGGTTGGTGGTGAATCTCTTAGTCTAATGCAATTCCTCGAATCCATGAACTTAAGTCACTGGTGTCTGATTCCATAATGATCTCTTCGGGTTCATCGTTGAGGAGAATGTATTGTGCGGCAGTTCGTCCACTAAGATAGGCACCATGTACGGTTGAATAGAAGTTGGAATGCGTGTGCTCACCAGCAAATAGTACTGCAGGCTAAATAGAGAAAATTTAATTAGCAACAGATTTGGGAAAAGTAAGGAGAGATAATTACTTTCGTTTGATGGGGATTTGCATAGAGCGGTTGTGCGAGATTTTCAATATCCTCTTGACAAGCACCAACAGGTATCGATGTGTATGATCCTCGGGTGTATGGTTGTGATTTCCAACTTGTGCTGCAAGATGTAATAAGGGACATTAGGTCTAGATTTAAACGAAAAGACTACGTCAGGGAAACACCATGAGCGGGATAAACAATGGAAAACTAAGATTAGTTCAAACAGAGTATTTAGTTTGGGAGAATGTGGAAGAAAAATATTTTTTCTGGAATTAACAACAAAATGCGACATAATCCGTTGAACTTGCAAAAATATTTCTTATCCAAAACCAATATTATAGATAAACATATAATATACACAGCGGTCAACAACAATAAAAGCGTAATGGGTCTCTTTTTAAACTTTAAATGCGCCTTTGACGGAGTATGGAGAGAAAAGTTATACAGCAAACTAATAGATCTGAACATTGGGAGTAAGGTGCTAAGGTGGATAAAGTGCTTCACTAAACAACGCTGGATCTCAGTAAAATGGGGAATAACACCGCATCTAAATGGAAGCAAACAAAAGTGAGCGTCCCTCAAGGTTGTATATCCGGCCCGATCCTATTTAACATTTACATAAATGACCTAATTAAACAAATAAAAGATATAGGCATTAGTATAGCCATCTACGCAGACGACGTGGTCATATGGACAGAGGCAGATAACAAGACACGACACGACACAAATATTCAAAACGAAACTAGCGGAAGCTAGAATTTATCCGTAGATAAATTAATAACTTAGGCGGGCGAAAACAACCTGACAATCAACACAGACAAAGCATTATACCAGATCTTTTCGCTAAAACACAAACATGACGACGTTGAAATAAAAATCAAAAACAGCAATAGAAAGAAAATGCCCCACAACATACTTATGAATCTCCTTAGACACCAAACTAAATATGAATGATCAAATAGATAACACAAAAAAAAAATCTCAACAAAAATCAAATATACTCAAAAGACTAGCTGGATGTAAATGGGGAGGATCAACTGACTTATTAAACAGGACATATAAATCATATATAAAACCAATACTAAAATACGGAGGAGAGCTAATAACAACGGTATCTAACCAAAAAAGAGAAAACAACAACTACAACTGCACCAAGAAGCTTCGCAGGAAACTCATCACTATTCACAGAACATAACATACAAGCAGGTCAACTATACGAAAAACTAAGAACGCAACCAGAAAGATTCCCGTGGTTTAACAAAATACCCTCAACCCATCGCCTCAAAACATATTCCAGCTTCGTACATATAACCAAAAACATTCTTGACAAAACTGGACCAACACCAAGGATCAGCGCAATTCAACCGGCTACGAACCCGTTAGATTTCATATCTATGCAAGTAGAAACCGACCTAATAATACCACTCGTAAAAAGAAACTCAACAATAGAGACAGAAAGACAAATCGCATTAGCAACCATCGATGAAAAATTCCCAGAAAATGTCTGGCTTCGAATTTATACCGACGGATCATTACTAAAAGACAGTATCGGCACAGGTGCAGCAATATACTGCAATAAATTTAGTCACTACTTTGCACTACCTACAAACTCAACAGTTTTCGAAGGCGAGCTCTGACGCAATTCCTCAGAAGAAACGAAACTACAACAAACATCGCTATACTATCAGATTCAGCCGCCAATTAGTTATAACAATTTAACAGAAACCATAACTGTTAAAAACATACGAAAACTATACCACTCTACAAAAAAAGGACATCGTATTAATCTCCAATGGATACCAGCCCATGTAGACATCAAGGGAAATGAAATAGCGGACAGCTTAGCCAAAAAAGGAGCAAACATCATACCCAGAACCCCAGAAAGTATATCATTAATATTCAGACTACAACGAATCAAACTATACTGAACAAGAATCCAAGAATGAACGCACCGCAATGGAAGGGAAAAAGTACGAAAACATAAAGTCCTTTTACAACGAAATAGCCCAAGCACCAAGGAAGGAAGCAGTAGCGAGATTAAGACTCAAGACCGGACACAGTTGCCTAGCCGCACACTTGAAAAAAAATCGGAATACTGGAGACTGACATATGTAGCTTATACAACATGAATAAGCAACATAACGAAGATCATCTAACAAGATGCCCAGCACTGGACGAAGCAAGGCAGCAAAGGAATAACATAACACATTTATACTGGACTGCTCGAGGAAAAATGGCCTAGGCCAACTTTCTCCATTGGACAACAACAACAACAGATAAACATTACTTAGCCGTCATAGCTGTCATATATATAAACACAAAGCTAGGACAAGAGGACGTCTTTAGTAGGGTGGTAGGAAAGCACAGCCTGCACGACATTACATCCGACAACAGATTCAGGCTAGTCGACTTTGCGACGGGACGAAACGTTGTCGTAGCTGGTACGCGGTTCCCACGTCTTGATATTTACAAGGAAACATGGCTCTCTTTGACCGGAGGAGAAAAGAGGAACATCGACTTCTCAGAAAGTAGATTTTAGGCGTGTTTTGGTGAGAATTATGCAAATCAAAGTCAGAGCTTCTCAATAAAACGATTCACAGCCGGTCTGATTAATAGCTCTTTTTATTATTTGAAGATTGGTGGTTGAATTGAAATTGAAGTGAGAAGTATGAAAAAGTTGTGCTTGAATTTGTGCAATACAACTGAATCATTCAACTTGAATCAAATTGAATAAAAAAGCTCTTTTCAGCGCCCTCTGAAGTTGATTGTTCCAAACTATACATCGCAAGTCACTTTTGACTGGAGAAAAAAGCTAAAGTGGTTGCCACTAATTTTTTGTTGCTGCACTCCATGCTAAATCTTACTTCAGTGAGAAGCGACGTATCACCAAAACACGCCTTTTATTGAAGGAATGATGTTAAAAAAATGTTACCAAAAGGTAAAAAGAACATGCCATGGTTTCAAAGCCAGAACAGAAGCCTGTAGGGACGAAAATGGAAATATAGTAGTAAAATCGCAGTCAGCGCTGAGGATATGGAACGAAAACATCTGCAGACTGCTAAACGGCGACGATGGCCAATATTCCGCTGTCAAGCAGAATGCACCATATCATCTATAAAACCTGGTCGGACGAAAGTTTGCCCGATGAATGGAACCTCAGCATCGTTAACCCGATCCTGGAGAAAGGAGACCCTCTGAATTGCGCCAACTATAGAGGTATAAGTCTTCTCAACATCGCATATAAAATCATGTCTACCGTATTATGTGAATGCCTAAAACCGATCGTCGACAACCTGATAAGTGTTTATCAGTCCGGAAAAGTCCATTATTGACCAAATAAATATCCACACTACGGCAGATCTTGGGAAAAACCCATGAATATAAAATCGACATGCATCACTACTTCATCGATTTCAAAGTTGCCTATGATAGCGTATATACAGACGAGTTATACAGAGCAATGCTTATTCTCGAGATCACTGCCAAGCTCGTCCGTCTGTGCAGGATGACGATGGAGAACTCTCGCTATTTATCAAAGTCGGAAAGAACACCACGAACCGTTCGATGTCAGGAAAGATCTTAGACAAGGTGGCTCGCTATCATGCGATCTCTTTAACTTAATACTTAAAAGAATTGTACGAAATTCACAAGCCAACACCTGAGGTACAATCTTTTACAAGTCTATACAACTATTCGCCTTCGCCCGTGCCGGTAGATAACACTGACATAATCGGAAGAACTCAGTGGGCCGTCAGTGGAGCATTTGCGGGTATTGAAATCAAGGCAGCAAAGATGGGTTTAGTGGTTCACAAACAGTGAATAACATGGATGGGTCATGTAGAGCGGATGGAACCCAAAGTTTCAGCCCGAAAAGTCTTCGAATCTACCCCGGATGGATGGCGCAGTAGAGGACGACCTCGCGGTAGGTGGCGCAAACAAGTGGAGGAGGACCTCAACCAACTTGGCGTGCGCAACTGAAGGCAACTCGCTCGTAACCGGGCTGGCTGGAGAGGTTTGCGGTTGAAACTCAAGTCACTGTACCGCCGCCTAAGTAAGCAAGCAACTGCAATCCTTGGATGTAAAATAGTTTACTGTTGACGACCCTAGCAAATAAAATAAGGCCAATGACTTTGGGATCTGCCGTGGAAAGTTTGAGATTTTAACATGCCAGGTTGAGCCTAAATAGACAGACATCACTGTCCTTTAAGAAGTTCAATGGGAATGGTCAGGCAGAAACATAATGTGAACCGGAAAGAAAGATGATTTAAACCTTGCACTTGGAACAACCCTCGTCACGCATTGCTATTGAAATAGTGTTCCTAGATTTTCCATTAATGAATTTTATTGATCATGTTCCAGACGCATTTTTCGATCCACTTTTTTTTTGATCAGGTACCCAAAGTGTTGTATTAGAAATGTCAAATTCAAATTTCATTTTTGTATGCAACTTTCGCTATATTCTTGCGTACTCCAGATAAATCTAATAAAAGTCAGAAAGCATTTTGCATACGAGCCAAAGCGTGCAAAGCTTCTTAATTTTGAGATGATATAGATATAGGAATGGTAACCTGGACATAGTTTCAGGAATGAACACCTTGTTTAGGTGACCGGTATAAGGTTCGTCACCAAGGTGAAAACGTTCCCTCCGAAGTTCCACGCACTCTTCTAATGGTTGGGGAATTAATACCGATGACAGACGACATGTTGCCGAAACAATCTTTATTTAGAACAAAGAGATCGTCGACTTTTGTAAAAAAAAAAAATATATATTGCTCTAAAATGTTGGCGATCTAAATCATTTAAATAACTCATATCTCCGAATATATTGATCGTAGATAATACACCTTTGATACATATACCATTGAGTTGATAAAAAGGAAACTATATACATCCAGTCAGGAACCCAACATTATGCTCAGTGAATGCTACAGTAGCATCATCCATTCGATCCTTAGGAAAGGAGGCATGCGCAAGCTACAGAGAGATACTGTATGCTGGGCTACATGAACAACAAAAGCCATTCGTTCACAACTTATAAGTCCTTATCAACGTGGTTTTAGTCCAGTAAAGTCCACCATTGATCAAATTTTCACAGTGCAGCAGATCTAGGAAAAACATAAAAGTTCCAGATCCCCCACCATCTGTTCATAAATTTTAAAGCCACTTGCAATGAAATTTATAAGTAGAGAAACTATACAGTCTGTCTAGCCTTGGCATCCCTGTAAGACTTGTCCGCCTTTGCAGGATTACGTTGAAAAACACTCACTGTCTTCACGAAAGGACAGTCTTTGCGTAGAAGCTCAAAATAGATAGCTACAATTGGCGATGGCGAATAACATTATCCCCCCAGTGCAGAGAGCAAGTAAATTATTACTTTCGCGGTAAATAAAGATCACTCCAACGGTGGGGTGCAAAGTTGATAACGGATCTCAATGAACGCACGAAACTAAGAAGTCGCGGTAAAGAAATGCCACACTCAATATGGAATACGCAATTGGAAATGGTTACTAGATTGAGGAACTTGGTGTACGAAATCTGGATGGAAAGGAATGTTGTTAAATTTTCAAAGTTATTCAGTAAAGGGAATTCGGATACCAGATCTTTTATTTGTTTTTGTTATAACAAAAGAAAAATGTATAAAAAAAGGTGCCAAATGTACTCACCACACGCATGTCTTTGGCTTCGGTACGTAGGGATCCTTTAGGAACACTTTTAGAATTTCTGTACATTTCTCAGCGACCGCTTCATGTGACAAAGTCTCCATATAATCGGCTTCCTTACCGGAAACCCAACCCAATAGCAGTGTGTCAGTGACCTTCGCAAACGAATATATTTTCTTGTACCAGTGCTTACTCAAATACTCTTCCGAGCACCGTTCTTCCACTGTCAAATCCTTCTCATACTTATCATCATCCCAGAGCAGCATAACTTCACTTATCTGCGGACTTAGAAATGGTCGCTCATACTCGAGGAAGATCTTATCTACCGTTCCGTACATAAGATTTTCAATAGCCTCTTGTTTGTAGTGCGGTAGCTCGGGATCAAACAGCGTCTTCATTGTCTCTTTAAGTACACCGAGCGGCGCTGTACATATCACATGATCGGCAAAGAATACCCTCCCATCGTCACATATTACACGAACAGGAGTTTCACCCTGGTCAGCATCGAAGGAATCTGCTTTACTCATACCTGCCGCTGCTACTGCTGCTGCTGCACCTCCTGAAGGGAAATCCGTCACAGTCTTATCTGAGTCGTCTGATTCATCACCGTCTTCCTCTGGTCCTTCATCGACTGTCTCTAGGCCACTGCTGGTTTTCTTTCGTTTCCAGAATATTTTCTTTACGGGACATCGGGTTACGATCGTGTCCTTTGGAAGCGCTTCAGTCAATGGCTTCAGAATTGAACTGTAACCAGACGGTGGCACGATGTTGCCACCTTGCAATTCTGTATAACTACCTAATTCTAAAAGGTCTACTTCGTCCATATTATGGCAGCCAGTGATGCAGGTCTCACGTTTCAATAGACAGTTGAAAATAAGCTTTTTCAGTCGCTTTTCTTTGGGATCTTGCACAGAACTTAAGTAGATTTCAATCTCGTAGTTTATGTGCTCACCGACACTGTTAATGTCGGGCGGTGGACTAAACTGGCAAAGAAAGTATTCATCACAACGGCGCAGGAAACAAACGTACGCCTCGTAGATTTCGTGGAGTATACCGAAAGGAACTTGAACACCATCTTCTGTTGTTGCTACCACCTTATGCGGTTTGGGTATGTTGACAATATTCACAAGGCCATGTTGGACGGCTAACTCGAATATCGGGTTGCCAAGGACACCGTGAATCCAGTTAGCACCAAGTTCAATCTGAAAAGAAAATAGAGGATTATAGTTTCTGGAAATGCGACTTACTATGGAGACTATAACTAAAATAGTAATGTCGACGTACTAAAAATCGTCCAATCAGAATTAAGTAAATAAGTTTCAATGCTATGAGAGGAGAGAATTATCATCCAACTCCCAAGACATGTCGAAGAAGATAGTAGGTGTTATTATAGCGGAAATATTGGGAATTGAATTTTATAAAAACCATTATAAGTATTTTAAGGTTTTTGGAGTAATCGAAGCGCAAACGAGGGAAGGGTGTAACCAAAAATCATAATTTTATAGACTGTGTATTGGCAAAAGTGCTATTGACTAACACTGTTCATTGAAGTTGCTTTCTGACGATAAATGTAAAACTTGTCCTTCAGACTATCGTACATTGCACGCATTAAGGCCTGCGCAAATTATGTGAAACGCGAAAACGGATGCGAACAGGCCTTTATAGTGCGCTTTAAGCGGGGGTTATGGCTTTTTATGAGCATTATATAGCGTAATGTTGAGACGATTGATCATGCCAGATAGAAATGCAACGAAGTTGGCTGCTGAGTATTAGCGGAGCACACATTGACTCAGGGTACTGTGCACTAAGAGCACATAGCGAGAGGTTAGGAATATTCCTTCGAGTATCAATCGAATATGGAAGCTAGTAGATAAAATCAGCTCATGTGACAAACAAAATGAGCTTATTTTGGTCTAAGTGTATTCTACCGGCACTGTATGTATATATGGGCTGTATGCATGAAATATCTATGCACTTCTTAGAACTTTAAACCGCTCCACAATACGTTCATTGATTCTTTAGACTAGCACGTTCACACAAAGATGTATTTACACTTTCTTTTTTACTGCCTAACATCGGTGAACCTGGATACGCTAGAAGGATTCTACTCTGTAGAGTTATCACCTCAGTTCTGTTATATGCCGCCCAGTCTGGGCGGAGGCACTGAGGACGAAGGAGACCAAAAGGAGATTATCGTCATCATACAGACTCTGTGCGCTACGGACAATCAGCGGCTTTCGAACCATCTCTGGCGAAGCTGCATTTGTCATAGCTGGAATGGTCCCCATCGATATTCTCTCAGATGAAATGCTGAGGATATATAACAGAAGAGCATTGAGTCATCAGGACGCCACTGGTATCAAGGTGATAAAAATTGAAGAAAGGGCAGCGTCAGCAGCTATGTGGCAAGCTCGTTGGGCTAATACAACAAAAGGCAGATGGACATATAAACTTATACCGGCAATCCAAGACTGGATAAGTCGAAAGCATGGAGACTGCAACTACCATCTAACGCAGTTCCCGTCTGGCCACGGTGGCTACCGCAAATATCTACACCGATTTGGACACGACAACTCACCATACTGCCCGAAATGCCCAGGTGAAGATGAAGATACGGAGCACGCAGTGTTTTACTGCACACTTTTCACAGGCAGGAAGAATTACTCTGCCAAGTCCGTCATTACTCCTCGACCATATGTTACGGTCGGAAGAGAATTGGATGGCAATATGTTCCTTCGTAACAACTTTACAAAAATAGCTGCGGAGAATAGAAAAGCTAAGAAGAGCAGCTGAAGCAGCGGAAGAAGCTGACACAAGAAGCATAGCATAAATTGCTAACCAGCACCGCGAAGTAATACCTAACGGCAGTCCTGCAGGGAGGGCGGTTGAAGTGTGTAGGGTGTGTGTTTAGTACGTAGGCGTATTCCTGGCATCGATTACTCAGGTTTGCGAATCGTGCATGCTAGTAGCACTCGGGCTATTAGTATCTATGAAGATTACACATCCCTGGCGCAATCCAAAAAAAAACTTTCTTTTATACTACAAGTTTGAGTGCGAGCTGATAGAATATTAGCTAGCACTTATCACAACTGGATCAAACCGATTTTCTTTTGATCTGTTTTTTTTTTTTTAAGCTTTCTATGATATTACCGGACACACATAAATATGTAAATGTATGCCTATTTAAGTTGGCTGATCAGAAAAATGGTACTGTGTAGATATGGAGCTCTTCATCACAATAGCAGTACGCTCATACATAGAATTCGATAATAACTTATCCACCTTTATACTCAGAAGACAAGATTAAGAGTTTAACTCCAAATGAATAACATTCAGTTCGGCACTAATGGGTCCAAAATGTACACATGTACTGGGGCAAAATTTTTTATTTATTTATTTATTTATCTACCGAGCTTATCTCTAACAGATGACAGAATTCAATTTACCTTACGTAATAGTTAAATAAATAAATATTTGGCGCAGAAGCTCTTTAAAGTGCCAGGGCCTAGCTTCTCGCAACCACTCATGTTGTGTGCGTTATATTTTTCACACGAATGGAAGGGACCTACAGTTTAATGCCGAATCCGAACGGCGATTTGAGAAGCTTTTTCGTGACAACAATACTCTCGGATGTTTGTCAGACGCTCGCGAGAGAATACGTAATAGTTACATTTTCTAATAAAAGTTTTTTTTTTTTTTTAAATCACATCTATTAAAATATAAATCCACATTATTATCATAGTTATTATACAATTTAACACATCTAGTGATTGGTTCATTTGCTGCACAATTATAGATATGTCTTGGAATATATATCAAATGTCGAGATCGAATTGTTCTTTCTGATGCATAAATGGTAAGTAATTCAAGAATTTCAGGACATTTAATACGGTACGCGAAAATATCGTATACAAACAATTCACAATGAACAATACGTCGTTTTTGGAGCATATCTAAACCAAATAGAGTACATCTGGTGGAATATGAATGCATATCATCTAGATTCCATTTGAGTTGTCGTATTAAAAATCTAGTAAATGCTTTTTGAACTTTTTCAATACGGTTTCTTTGAATTTCATACGCTGGTTCCCACATTATTGAGGCATATTCTAAAAAGGGACGGACAAGAGACATATAGACAGATTTAATAGCAAAGGGGTTCGAGAAATCCTTGCAGTTTCTCTTAAGAAATCCCAACATTGAGTTGGCCTTTGCAATAATATAATCAACATGAAAATTAGATGTCATTCTCGTGTCAAAAATAACACCAAGATCTTTGACTTCAGACTGTCTACTAAGACTTATACCAGAAGTAGTATAAGTATATAATGAAGGTGTTAATATGCGATAGATAGAAAGAAATGGGCTTGTTAATGTTGAGTGGTAAAAAATGTTCTACACACCATTTTTTAATAATACTTAAATCATGTTGTAAATGAATGCAGTCGTCCATATTTTTTATTCTTGCAAAAATCTTTAAATCGTCCGCATACATTAAACATTTTGTAAAACGTACTAGCGAAGGAATCTCGTTAACAAAAATGTTAAATAACAAAGGGCCCAGGTGGCTGCATTGAGGTACTTCAGATGGGACATGACTGCATTTAGATTGAACACCTTGAATTTTAACTATTTGTTTCCTGTTTATTAAATAGGAAATCCATTTAAAAAGTGAAAAGTGAATGCCAAAGTCTTGAACTTTTCGTATTAATACTTCATGGCAAACAGTATCAAACGCCTTTACAAAATCAGTGTAAACAATATCTATCTGAAAACCGGATTCCAATGAATTCAAAACATAATTTGTAAACAACGCTATATTGGTAGTCGTTGATTTACCAGTCATAAACCCGTGCTGAGAAGAAGATATCAGTTCCTTTAGATTAAAATCCAATTTTTGTTTAACTATTTGTTGAAATAATTTTGGAATAGCTCATATTTTGGAGATTCCTCGATAATTTTCAATTTTATGTTCAAGCCCAGATTTAAAAATAGGACTTATAAATGAAACCTTCCATTCATCCAAGAAAACTCCTGAAGATAAAGATAAATTAAAAATTAAACGAAGCGGCTCAGACAGCGATTTGTTGCACTGCTTAAGTACTAATGATGGAATTTTTTCCCTCCGTACACGATCCTGAAGAAAGGATACCCTCTGAACTGCGCCAACTACAGAGGTATACGTCTTCTTACAACAACAACACATATAACATCCTGTCTACCGTATTATGTGAACGCCTGAAACCGATCGTCAACAACCAGATAAGTCCTTATCAGTGCAGTTTCAGGCCGGGAAAGTCCACCATTGACCAAATATCCATACTACGGCAGATCTTGGAAAAAAACGATGAATATAAAATCGACACGCATCACCACTTCATCGATTTATACAGCTATACAGAGCCATGCCTATTCTCGGCATCGCTGCCAAGCTCTTCGGTCTATGCAGGATGACGATGGAGAACTGTCGCTGTTCTATTCACGTCGAAAAGAACATCACCGAACTGTTCGATGTATTATTATTATTTGTGTAGGGTTATTTTGCACTGCGACCTGATGGTCTATTGCGCCCCCTGCTAATACCTTGGGGAGGTTTGTTCCCTCGTTAGAGTCCCCTTCGCAATTGCAATTCCTGAGGAATTGTGTTTGAAGGTCATATGCTCTTACTTTGCCTTGGCGAGAATAGTTCACCTTAGAGCTATTTCTCCAGGCCAGTTTCTTTTAAGAATCTGAGAATGAGAAGTGGGTCCATGGTTGGCATATCCTCTTCTGATACTTGGTATTTGCCCAAGTATTTCAATCTTTTGTGGGTCAGTGCCTCACAGGATTCCAAAAGGTGTTCCGGAGTCTCACATGACTCGTTGCAGAATCTGCAAAGGCCTTCATTTGTTATACCTAGTTTCCGTAGATGCTCCCTGAGTTTGCAGTGCCCCGTTAGGAAGCCTGTTAGGATCCGTAGGTTATTCTTGCTAAGACAGACGCAGGCTTCGAATCTTCCCAGTAGTTTCTTAGCCTGCCTCAGGCATGTGGCGTTGTACCAGGTTCTTGCCCTGTCTTCTCTCTCCATTTTCCTGAATTTCTCGCGTATGTTGTGTTCCCCCATTCCACAGAATGGTTCAGGTCCAATGAAGGGTTCTGCGGTCCCTTGTCTTGCCAAGGCGTCCGCTGCTTCGCTACGTTTACTCCCGACGTGACCGGGTATCCAGTAAAGTGTAACTTTATTGTTTCTGCCCAGCTCATTAAGTTTGCATAGGCATTCCCACACAAGTTTTGACTTAATGACATAGGAGTCAAGTGCTTTGATAGCTGCTTGGCTGTCTGACAGTATTGCTATGTCGCAGTTGCTGTATCCCTTTTCGAGATTGAGTTGGATGCATCTGTTTATAGCACATATTTCAGCTTGAAAGATGCTGGTGTACTTGCCCATAGGTTCTGAGTGCTTGGTCCTTGGCCCAAATACGCCCGCCCCTGTTCCCTCTCCAGTTCTCGAACCGTCTGTATACCACTTTATCGTGTGGCTGCCCAGTCCGTACATCGTGGATTCGTTGCTCTTTCTTGTTACTTAACTTTGTACTAAAGTTTTTCCCAAAGTTAAATTTCCTGATACTGTCGTCCCTGGGGACGGCCAGAAGGGGAAGTTTTTTGAGAAGTGCATCGTATTCTCTCATACCAACACATTTCTCCCTTCCGATACATTCTTTTGCCATCCTTAGGATCGTTCGCTGTGCATTTTGCTCCACTACAAGATGGAGCGGTGTTAGCTCCAGGAGTACTTCCATGGCTTCAGTTGGACACGTTCGCATGGCTCCAGTGATGCAGACTGTTCGATGTAAGGAAAGGTCTTAGACAAGGTGACTCGCTTTCATGCGATCTCGATTGAACATAATACTTGAAAGAATTGTACGAAACTCATAAGTCAACCCTGGAGTTAATATTTTTTACAAGTCTATACAACTACTCGCTTACGCCGGTCGATAAAACTGACATGATCGGAAGAACTCAGTAGGCCGTCAGTGGAACATTTGCGGGTATTGAGATCAAGGCAGCAAAGATCGGCTTAGCGGTTAATGAAAGTAAAAAAGGCACCCAACATCGGAGTCTTGAACAGAACGTCAGAATAGACAGATATAAATTTGAGATAGAAAAGAACTTCGTTTACCTAGAATCTATGATAAGCTCCACAAGCGACACTAGTGGGGAGATCAAAGAATTACTCTTGCCAATCCCTGTTTCTATGGGCTAAGAAGGCAATT
Organism: Brachypalpus laphriformis; assembly: GCA_945910035.1. Lineage (NCBI taxonomy): Eukaryota > Metazoa > Arthropoda > Insecta > Diptera > Syrphidae > Brachypalpus > Brachypalpus laphriformis. The sequence continues at coordinate 42,318,227 of OX246754.1, read as the reverse complement.
GAGAGACAAAGCCCTATCTCGAACTACTAAGGCAACTCTATATAAGACACTAATCATCCCAGTCCTGCTGTATGGCGCAGAGGCATGGTCTTTGTCAAAATCGGATGAGGATGTCTTTGATTACTTTGAGAGAAAAGTTCTTCGAGTGATCTTTCGTCCCAACTCCCGTCTCCCGACGGCGAGTGGAGGAGAAGATACAATGCCGAACTATACGGCATATAGGTACTCGTAGATGGGTGCCTAGTGACAAAGAGTTACTGCTCACTCAGACCAACAGTACGGGTCCATTGTGAAAAACTATACGGCATATACAATGGCATCAACTTAGCCAGAAGAGTTCACATACGTCGACTATGGACGGAGCAGTGGAGGACGACCTCGCGATAGGTGACGCAAACAAGTGGAGGGGGAACTCAACCAACTTGGCGTGCTCACCTGGAGGCAGCTGGCTCGTAACCGGGCTGGCTGGAGAGGTTTGTTGGTTAAGGCCCAGGTCTGCCCCGGACTGTAGCCCCACCTAAACGCCACTAAGACCCACAGGACCTAATAAAAAAAAAAGCCTTTGGTGCCTCGAGCAGTTATAAAGCAACCTCTTCCAACTTGATGCGCTCAATCGGAAACCCCGGTTGGAGGGCAATACATGCCCTATAATTATGTACATACATATGTACATATGTATATGTATCATAGGTGCAAGTGCAAAACCCACCATTGGTGTTCACTTATGGGAACTTCTGAAGCGCCTGCACTTTAGAATTTGCTTTCGGCCGCACCGTTCAGTTCAGAAACTAGGTTTTCTTTAATTTTTTAGAGCACAACATGAATGTAGTTTCGGAAATTTAAATATAACTAACAGGCATTGTCACCTTATATTTTTCCTTTTACAATCAATTCCTAAGCCTTCCCTATACCCTTTCATTTCTCTCCATCAGTGGGATTTCTAAGGCTTTGACGTAAGTGAACACTTAAAAAAAAAAAAAAAATACGCCAATCAGCCAAACAAAAACTTATCGCATTACGCATTCGATATGGGACAGACTCAAAGCGAAACAAATTAAATAGTGGCTAGAACCAAATCCGTCATCAAATGCGATCTGCAGCGCTTTTCATAGTCAGGGTCTAACTTGGCAAATCGATAATCGTAACGACTTGACCAACATATCAGCTGCCAACCAGAAACACACAACAAAACTACAAGATGACACAATAAAGATCAACACAAATCCAATTCGAAAGAAGAGACACCAAAGGAATATGGAAAATCATAAGATAAACAATTAAACGAGGTACCTAGTAGCTGTCGACTAGCGAACTTCGACTAAACAAAGACTAACGTAAACAAATAGCAATTCTTCGGCTTATAATGACTCAAGTTACACACTAATGACCACAGATTGCGTGTGTTCCAGGAAGCTGCATTCTCTTCTTCCAAAAATCACCTGACAACTGAGAACAAAAGCAAAATATTTGATCAGAAGTCTTTGGCAATCGTATTTCCATCACGCCCACTGAAAACATGCGGAATACTCCTTACTCAGTCACTATTTATGCGCACACCAAGTGCAGTGCATCGAAGAAAAACAAACAAAAAGTACCCACATTTATTCAAGGTTAGCCAAACGCAGAACAGAAAACCTTTTCCCCGACTTATACTCATCTCGTCATCGGGGACGTGACGAAACCCATACAAGGCGCTTCTGTCACCTTCATTGCCGCCCGCTCGCCGGGCAGGGAGATAGAAAGAATTTTTGGCAGTAGACCTACCCAATATTTATAGAACAGGGAAGTGCACGAATATACAAATTAACAGCAGCGGCACAAACGCTTGGGGAGGGAAACTACCTAAAACCCTGCAAAATAGTGCATCCCACAGGACCGACCGAAGTATGGGGGCATCTGCTGTTGCGCCGCGCTTACATAATCTTGCCTGACTCCAATTGAAAAAAAAAAAAAAAAAACCAAAATGAGTCCAACTTACACTCTGCTGTGTTAGGGGTATGGAGACAATCCGTCCACCGATTCGTCCCCGGGCCTCCAGAATCTTAAAGCTGTCGCATCCATTCTGGAGCAGATGGTTGGCCGCAGAAAGTCCGGCCACTCCAGCACCGATAATGAGCACCTTAACTTTGTTATTCGGCGACGAGGTGACACCAGCACTGGTCGAGGGTGTTTCACCCTCCCCAGCGGTGGAAAGCTCCGGTTGATTTTCACTAGTTTTACTCATTTTCCTCGGAAATTACTTGCAACTCTAGTGTTGTACGTGAGATTGATCACGATGCGCGACAAGGTAAACTAATTTTGAAGGCTTTTTGGTTTTTTTTACTTTTCGTGTGCTTCCTCTCTTTGGGGCGAACAAGAAATATTTTCACTAGGTTCGCATGCCTTTCGTTGTTTGCCGTGGTCGTCCGTAGTAGTTTGTGGGTGACAGCTAGCCAGCTGTTTTTTTTTTTTTTTCTTCCTTCATTTTTTTTGATGGCGGCTACGAATTGGAAGGCGATGTGCGCATGCACCAAAAGCCGGTGCGTACAGAAATGTCAACATGTATGTTGAATTTTTGAATATTTAGTAATTTCCGAGTGCAATTAGACATTTTTTTGTTCGAAATGGCGTTTACCTGGAGCTTCTATTTGCAGGTGAAGCTGATACAATGTGCATTAATTAGTTCTGTCGTAAAAATATTTGTTTAAATGAGCATTGTTTGAAACTCGTTTGGAGGAAAGCGAGTCTCGTGAGAATAGGGTGTGTCCGCCTGTGTTTGGTTTTGTATTTCCGCGCCAAAATCAATACTTTCGAAAAGAGCTGTTCCGATGTTTGCGCAAAGCAGCACTATATACTATAAATATAGTTGAAACACATTAGCAATAGAAACGATCATTTTGAGAGTCCCAAAAGAAATTTAAGAACCAATGCTTTTCCATGGGATAACACATTGGGCGAGTTTTATTATCACCGATGCCCATTACTTTAAAATGATTTAAAATTAATTGAGCGAATAAACACGAATAGCTTAATTAATGAACAAATTATTGAACAACATTCATTTTTGTACAACACATAAAGAATATACACCCTTATCGTGGAATCCGCCGGGGGGAATTATTCACCGAAAAAAATATTTCGGTATCGTCAAATCCGCAAAGCGAACAGTTCCCCGTGTCGGTAATGTGAACGAGTTCCACTGCATCGTGGAAAACGTTCGGATCGAATCTCCCCATACATTTCACACCCGCAGCTATTTCATTGCGGATTTGGTTGTTAGTGTATGAAATCTTACGTTGCTTCTGGTAGTTCCATTATATTTTCCGTGTTTGCTCTTAATTGAGAGTGCCTCCTCCTGTGTGAAGATGATCTTTCATGAAAAACCAATGAAACGCTATCTATTTTCGCACAAAAATAATTTTTTATTTCCCAAATGGATTTTCACAAAGCACACATGTGTTTCAAACGAGCTGTCACAACAGAACTTCCTAATCGACAACAGTGGTCGGTAAGGAAGATTATCCGACGGATTCCACGATAGTGTTTTTATGTTCACGTGAAACGAATAGGTGAAGTGAAACTCAGATCCGACGGATTCCACGATAGGGGTGATAGAGTTAAATACATGCTACCCAAAGCAGTGAATTTCTGCGAAATTTGACGATAAATGATTAAATCCTGTTCCCGTACTCCAAAAGTTCGTAGTTTTTCATAGAAGAGAGAGCTCAGTCGAATTTTAGCCGAAGAAATTTCTTTAGACAGCTTTACGAGATCTTTCAAATTGGAAGTGTGTTCCTTTGAGTGTTTTTGTTGGTTGGCAAAAATTGGAAACAATGGAGAAAAGCCATAGAGAATCGTTCATAAAATGTTTCTATAATACATTCTACTACCGTATACAAAACTTTAAAATCTGCAACTTAAGTAAGTTATTCATTAACATACATATTAAGCACTCGTTTTTTTCTCACATATTTTTTTCGCGTTTTAAAAGAGGGCATATTTTTTGCCGTTCCTCTACTTTTTGTAAATTTGTCACTCTGAGAAGTCTTTACCCCATTTTTTGAAATGTGACAGGTTGCGAATCTTGGTACAGAAAGTACGGAATAGACCGAAGTTGCTGTTTGTGGTGTTAATGTGTTCCTACTATTAAGGTTGATTCACATACGCCTGTTCCCATTAGCGCAGGAATGAACGACTGTGCGAAAGAGAAGAACCATTTTTTAAGGAGTGGGAAAGAGAAGGGTTGGTTTCACCGTAAATCCATTTTCAAAAATAAATCTTCGCGCAAGAATGAAAGTTTCTTTTAAACCCGTTCCGTTTTTGAACAACTATAATGGCTATATGGACGCGAGAACAAGTAGGATGTTTTTGTTTCTCCAATATTTTTGCTTGGGAATATCCGAAGTTTGGGATTCACTGATATATATTCTCAAACAAAAATTATTAATTACATATTTAAATATTTGTTTGTTATACTACTGAAGATTTCCGCCGTTTGTAACGACTGCTTTGGCGTTTAGTTGTGTTTTAAATTTCAGTGTTCCACAACAGTCAAAATTGCTTATATTCCAATGACGCCTTCTTTTGAGTGTGAACAAAACGTTCGTGGGCATGACAAGCTAATGTGAACAGGCTCCATACGACAACGCGTAGCGAAACAGCATACCAGGAAAATATTATTTTAGTGATCTTAAGGGGTGTCCAGACCGAACGAAATATTTGAAAAACATTGCTTCAAAATGATTCTTAAATGCTTCTCGATCATTTTCCATTGTTTCGAACGAGGTAGGATTAATAGCGTCATACTTTATCATCATGGAACAATTAGAAAAAAATAAACAGCAAAACAAAAGAAAATTGTCGCAAGGAATTTTTTTTTTTTAATTTTTAGTCTTGTAATTTTCGTCTCGTGGATCTCGAAATCCCTTTTCATGTCATAAAATTAATTTAAGCAATAGAATACTCGTTTCTCCAGGCTTTTTTCGACATTTTTTATATATACCTACGCAGAAAAAAACTTTCTACACACAGGGGTGAAGAAACAAAAATAGTTTTCTATCGCGAATGGGAAACTAAGAAAATTTTAAGATATGTGTCGATGTGTGGGCGCCGTGGCGTAAGTGGGTAGTGTGTTGGATCACTACGCATGAGGTTTCAAGTTCAAATCCCAGAAAATACCAAAAAGTTTTTTCACGGTCCCACCTCTCGCGAGCGTCTGACTAACATCCGAGAGTATTGTTGTCACGAAAAAGCTTCTCAAATCGCCGTTCGGAGTCGGCATTAAACTGTAGGTCCCTTCCATTCGTGTGAAAAATATAACGCACACAACATGAGTGGTTGCGAGAAGCTAGGCCCCGGCACTTTAAAAGAGCTGTTGCGCCAAATATTTGTATTTTTGTCGATGACACTTCCACAAAAAAAAAAAAAAATTAGAAGTTTCTTTGTTTCTGAACGTTTTCGGATCGTTTCGTTCGGTCTGTATGCACCTTTATGCGATTGCAGAACGGCTGATCAACTTGGTTGTCAAAAAAAAAAAAAATGGGATTGTCGTGTAATGGGATTGCCGTTTTCTGAGCTCTGTGGTTCTCCTCTTTTATAGTAATAGGTTGCAAAATGGAAATACCTGGTCCATTCGGGTTGGATTCAAAAACTCCAGTCTGGAACTCTTCTGGCTAAGTCGATGTCTTTGTATATGCCATATAATTCGGCATTTTACCTTCTCCTCCACTCGCCGTCTAATCAGACGGGACCAAAAATCAGTTTAAGAACTCTTCTCTCAAAGGCATCCTCATCCGATTTTGACAACGTCCATGCCTCTGCGCCATACAGCAGGACTAGGGCAATTATTGTCTTAAACAGAGTTACCTTAGTAGTAAATTATAATTGCAATTCATGTTTCTAGGTTCCCTGTTTAAAGGCGTTGGTTCAGTTCCTTCATTTGAATGAGGAGAAAAAACTTATTTGTTTTAGGCCGGTAATTATCAAGCGCTCTTAAATTGATTTTAAGTTTATGTAGCTCTTAGTTTTAAATTTTTGCTGCGTATTTACCAAGCACTAATAGGTTTTTGTCCATGCTAATTCGAATATGCGAAAAATTAATTTTCGGATTTCCAAACGCGTTGTAAAATGAGTTTCCGAACTCTCTTTCGAACTGGAAGAAATGTCAAAGAAAAAAAAAACATTGTATTTTCCTGATTTTAATCAGAATTAATCAAGGCACATTCTATTTTTTATTTGGTTGCCAGTTCTTTTGACGGAAATGCTGGAGACATTAAATTCGTCGGGCTTTCTTCTTTTGCATTACGCCAATGCAGCCTGGCCTTTGTTTGTCTGAGCAACAATTCACAGCTGATTTCGAAAATTTTCGAAATTCCTAAGTTATGAGCTCTCTTAACTTAAGAGTGGTTGGGACCACTCATGAATGCTAATATATCTGCACTAATATTTGTTGTGAATAGGTTTATGAAGCTCTTAGTTTAAGATTGGTCGGTGAATACCGGCCTAAATATCTCCACAATTAATTATAATAGTACTTTGCACAACAATTCCGATATACGTTACAGCAGTACGAGTTAAATATTTTTGTCCTTATGAAAGTGAGGTTTTCTTCAAATAAACAATTTTTTTTATTCTATACACATTTTTGTCCCTTTCCAGTTATTCTGAACGGCACCTTGCTGAAATATCCATCGAAAGTTCCTCAGTTGCCTAGAAACATGGATCATATGCAGTGACAGACTCCATACTGTCATATCATTGAAATTTGATATACATTTTTCACAAATCAATTGTTATTTAAATAAAATTAGAAATGGTCTTTAAGAACCCATCTTGAAAATTCCAACAAATTCTCCAAAGCGAACGCACCTCATCCGAGTCTCTAATGCAATCGCCTCAATAGCGACACGAATGCACCGATGAGTACAAATTTTTACATTCCCAGCATTTCTTTGACATTCGCCATTTGACGCGAATCTCTTGCAAACGTCAAAACAAGCAAAAGTCGCGCTTACACCAAAACAAAACAAAACCGCAGCGAAAAAGCAGGAGAAGAGAGAAAACATGTCGCGAATCAAAGACGACCACGCAAATTCTCCTCCATCAACCGGGACTACATCGAAAAAGCTTCGGTTCCGCGGCGAGTCCAATCTGCACAACCGTATTGACGAGATCTTCGAGGATGTCGCCGCCGAAAGGAGGAAAATGAAGTCAGCTGCAGAGGAGAATACCGAAGAAAGGAAGCCAAAGAAAGGTAAGCCGAGTCGAGAGAAAGTCTTCAAAGATTTCTATTTCTTCCCTCTTCCCCGCACCGCCCATAGGGACGCCATCGTTCATGGACTTTGTGAAGGTGGAGATGACACGCGGCTACATTTTGGAGCACGACGAGGAGCGCTACTCGGCGCGAAGGCAGAAGATCTACTCGTTCATGAAGATACCCCGCGAGGTGGAGAAATTTATGGGCTACGGGGTGATCCAGTGTGCGGATTCGTTCCTGTACATCCACACGTTCCTGCCGATCCGGTTTCTGTTGGCCGTGTGGGGCTTGGTGAGTCGACCGGTGGCGAACTGCTTTGGTCTGCGGCGCAGAACTCAGAAACTGCTGACGCCGGCCGAGATTTGTGATCTGTTGAAGGGCGCCATATGGATCGTTTGCACTCTGCTTATGCTCTCTGTGGACACGAATCGGGTGTACCACATCATCAAGTCGCAGAGTATCATCAAGTTGTACATATTCTACAACATGCTGGAGGTTGGCGACCGTCTGCTGTCGGCGTTCGGCCAGGACACTATAGACGCGCTGTTTTGGACGGCCACCGAGCCGAAGAATGGGAAGCGCGATCACTTTGGCCTGATTCCGCACATTCTTTTTGCATTGATCTACGTGGTGCTGCACAGCTTCCTCATTATGTTCCAGGCGACGACGCTGAACGTAGCCGTGAACTCTAATAACAAGGGACTTCTCACAATTATGATCTCGAATAATTTTGTCGAGCTGAAGGGCAGCGTCTTCAAGAAGTTCGACAAGAACAACCTGTTCCAGTTGACCTGCAGCGATGTGCGCGAGAGATTTCACCTCTCGGTGCTCCTGTTCATCGTTGTCATTCAGACGATGAAGGAGTTCAACTGGAGCACGTCGCAGTTCTACGTGATGCTGCCGGACTGCTTCTATGTGCTGATCACAGAGATTCTGATTGACTGGGTCAAGCACGCGTTCATCACGCGGTTCAATGAGCTACCAGTGGACGTCTATCGGGAGTACACCATTAGTCTGGCGTATGACATGACGCAGACGAGGCAGAAGCACGCGTTTTCGGATCACTCCGACCTGGTTGCCAGGCGAATGGGATTCATTCCATTTCCCTTAGGCGTTGTACTTATCAAGGCGGTCTACAGTGCTGTGTCCTTCGACAACTGCGCTGCATATGTGTTGTTCCTCATTGCCTATCTCACCCTCATGGGTTGTAGGATCCTCAACACGATTTGTGCTCTCGGGAAGGCCTGTGAACTGATGAAGCAGCATCAGGAGGAGAAGAACAACTCCACACCGAGTTCTTCCGTCACCAATGCCTGCCCAATTCCAGGGGTATCAATGTTGATCACTCCCAATCGCCCAAAGGCCGACATAGCTACATCCCCAGTACACCCACCGACTCTCCATCGATCGCATACAACCGAAGCACCTTCGTTAGCCGCTACGTCCACACCAAAGTCGAACGACGAGGACTCCAGCTCCCTACTAGCAGCGAAAAATTCCCTGGAACTTGGAGCCACCGCTCTGTTCTCCAACAGCGACGTGGACTTGGATGACGTCTGCCTGAACGAGAAGGTGCTAGAATCCACCACGAGCACCAGCGACGAAGTGTTCGAAGAAGGCAAGGAACTCACCCGCAGCGTTCCCGACCTACAACAAGAGACAATCGGAGCTGGCGACGCATCCACAGAACGTCCACCAAAGAAGAAAATTGTCCGGGCCCACAAACGCTCAGAGTCCGAACCATCAATGCAGAGCATTATTGGCGAGAAGGAAGCACCAGCGTAGGTTTGCAGGGTAGACGCAGCCGTGTTCCCTACCCCGTCGTCCTGTCTTATGTGATTTTATTGGTTTTTCGTCTTTTTGTGTGGAGGGGCCTACTCTAATGGTGTCTGCCGTGCACTATATTGCCTTTGTGGAGTATAGTAAGCTAAGAATAGTGTTAAAATTATTCGTATTTATGTAATTAATTAGGATACTCTGAATTTTATTACTACATAGCGATAGTTGAATTTATAAAGGAAACTGATATATAAACAAAATAAAAAGACAAGTTGTGTACCTTACTTGAATGAATTTATTTAAGCGGCGAGGGAGAGAGAACAGAGTTTGCAATTGGGAAGTAATGAATTTTTAGGTCGATTTGGACAACACTTCCGGTTGTGAGTCTATCATACAACCATTATTCCAAGTGTGGTTGGTGTATAAGAGTGCGGCTTAGTATTGACATCAACCAATTTCGATGGAGGGTGTATTCAGTTCACAAATAAAAAAAATTGTTTGTGAGAAAAGTGAGATGCATTTATCTAAAAAAAGATGAAATGGTTATCATTTTGATTTTGTTTGTACAAAAATAAAATAAACCACTCTTTTGTCACAAAAAATAAACATGTCCTTTATTTCAATATACAGTGAAAGCCCTACTTACGGACAGCTCACATAGGTAGGTAGGTAAAGTGGCGGTCCAAAAGAACCCAATTAGCGCTTAAGGTGCGCCGTTTTGTTACCACGGACTCGTGTATACCTATTGTAGTGGTTAGTTAAAAAGGGATGTTAAGTTTAAACCCCCCTGTCCCCCTGGCAGCTGACCTCCTCGTGGTGGGGGGCGGGCAACGTGACTGGGATGTGCAGATGGGGTAACTTAAATAGTTATTCCCATCCATACAATCCAGTTACGGCTAACAAAGCGCAAACCCTATGATGACAAGAAGGAAATGACCGGCCTCGGATATTGCCAAGCCTGGTAAGCCAGGGCATCCTTTGGAGCCAGGCCTGAAGGGTGTCAGTATGCGAGCGTCTGGTGGTCGGCTTGTCCCGCTCGGCAGCCGGCCGGGTCAAACCCGAAATGGCTACGAGCTTCCTGTCAATGGTCTCGCGAACCATTACGGGGGTCAAGGGGTGAGCGCGCTGTGTACCGATAGGGGCACAGATGGACTCTCTGAGATTCGACAACGGCATCGACTTAGAATAGGCACATGGAACGTCTCATCGCTCACAGGGAAGGATCTTGAGCTTGTTGGGGAGGCTGTTAAAAGTCGACTAGATATAGTTGGCGTCTCTTCAACAAAGCAGAGAGGTTCTAAGACTGTGGACTTTTCGGGTGGGTGGAAGCTCTTCCTGTCAGGAGTCGCACCCTCAATGTCTGCTCGGGCGGGAGTGGGGATACTCACAAGTCCCAGGTTGACAGACAGAGTTGGAGTGGATACCATTAGGAGGGAGAGTTGCGATCTTAAAGCTCAAGCTTGAAAGATCAACTCTGGCATTGGTGCAGGTGTATGCACCGAACCTTCTGTCAGAGTACGCAGCTTTCTTAGATGAAGTTGATGTTGCCCTTGAAAAGGTTGCAGATATGGATTCTTTTGTGCTGATGGGTGACTTCAATGCTCATGTGGGTGTAGATGTTATGACATGGGGGAGTGTGATTGGGAGGAACGCTGATCCTGATCAAAACGCGAACGGAGAGAGGTTGTTGGATTTTTGTTGTGAAAATGGCTTATCCATCATGAACACCATCTTTCCACACAAAGACATTCACAAATACACGTGGTACCGTCAGAGTCTTCCGCAGAAGTTGCTGATCGATTGTGGTACCATCGTGTCTGAAGAGAATGGTTTGTGATGTTCGCGTATTGAGAGGGGCCGAACTGTCAACTGATCATCACTTAGTGCTGTGCAAATTGTATCTTAGCGAGAGAGTGCCTCCCCTACCAAAGCGTAAACCAAGGATGGTTACACGCATACGATGGGAGAGGTTACAGGACGATGAGATACGGGAGACATTTGCGCGGCAAATATCTGAGAGGTTTGAACGAATTCCAACTGTTCCATCAAATGTAGAGGAAGAATGGCAACTGTTTTCAACAGCGGTTATTGCCTCTGCGGGAGATGTTTGTGGAGTGAAGCGGTGTTCGGCAGGAGTATGGGATTGCTGGTTCCCTGTTAAGGGCGATTCAGTCTTTATATACAAACTATAGAAGCTGTGTTTGGATAAACGGTGTTAAATCAATACCTTTCACTGTAGGCGTTGGACTCCGCCAGGGGTGCGTTTTGTCACCTCTCCTCTTCATTGTATATATGGATTGGATGTTGCAGCGCAGCCGCGGCGGGGAAGTTTCAAAGTGGGAGACCTAAGGATTAGTCATCTGCTCTTTGCGGATGATTTGGTCATCCTTGGGTCCTCTCAAACCGAACTTCAGCGCGCACTCGAAAGGTTTGTAGCCGTTTGTGATGATGCTGGAATGAAGATCAACGTGAACAAATCGGAAGTAATGGTCGTTTCCAAAAAAACCCATTCAGTGCACTCTGCATGTTAGTGGAGTCCCACTGAAGCAGGTGGAGAAGTTTAAGTACCTCGGGGTTCTATTCACGAGTGATGGGAGGAGCAATGCCGAGTTATCCTGTAGAATTGGTCAGGCTAGATCAATTTTGAGAGAGCTTGGCCAATCTGTTATAAGGAAGGCCGAACTTAGTGTTCAAGCTAAGCTATCGGTTTTTAACTCGGTGTATGTTCCAACTCTCACCTATGGTCATGAAATTTGGGTAGTGACCGAAAGAATAAGATCGCGGATACAAGCTGCCGAAATGAGGTTCCTTCGCGGTGTTGTTGGAATAACTCGTAGGGATCGAGTGCGCAACACCAGAGTACGCGAGGCGCTCAACGTTGAGCAGCTACTTCTCCGAACGGAACGATCTATGCTTCGATGGTTTGGTCACGTAGTGCGTATGCCCCCAGACCGGCTTCCAAGACGCGCCATGGTTGCCGTGCCATCAGGTAGGCGACTTCGCGGAAGGCCTAGAAATAGATGGTTGGATCAAGTCCGACATCTCTCCTGGAGCCGCTTAGGGATTCCCCCTGATGAATTGGAGTCAATGGCGGAGGATCGAGAACAATGGAGAGTCCACCTGAGCATCCTACCCCCGCGACCCTCATGAAGGATTAGCGGGCCATTGAAAAAATGAAAAAAAAAAAAATGAATGAAGTTTAAACCCAGCCCGTGGAGTTCAGGAAGAGGATTAGTTCTCCAATCCTCTTGTCCGCTATCTCTCTCAGATCCTCGAAGAAGGGTTTGCCAAGAGTTTGTTGTCTGATCCTCTCCAGGGCCGGACATCTGCAAAGGAAGTGACATAGAGATTCTTTCTCATTAATATCCTTGCAGTTCCTACAAAAGGTGTTGTGGGGGATACCAAGCTTGGCCGCATGGTCTCCAACTGGCCAGTGTGATAAACTGTGATAATGATCTTGGCAATAACTAGTAACTCTTTTGACCTGGGTTTGTTGAAACTGGGCTACGTCTTCCTAGATAAGACACAGCTTGTGAGGTTGTTTCACCTGCGATTGGCTAGCTGGAGGAAGTGAAGGTGAATATAGCTCTTAACGGCACCAAGCGGAATGTCGACTCTTTCTGCTAGAGAGCCGTTAAGGGCCGACCCTCGCCTGGCCAGCTGATCAGCACGCTCATTACCCTCATGGTTGCTGTGCCCTGGGACCCAGATGAGAGTGATTCTCGAGTGAGTGCTTTGTTGATTCAATTCAAACCGGCATTGCTCTACCAGTTTTGAAGAGATGCAGACCGCATCAATGGCCTTGATGGCAGCCTGGCTATTCGAAAAAATAGCGATATTGTGATTAGATGTTGGAAGATTGTTTAGCAGGCGGCAGGCTTCTCGAATCGCAAGAAGCTCCGCTTGGAAAACGCTAGCAGAGTCTGGGAGACGGAAGGACCTTGATATATTCAGCTGGTCAGAGAAGATACCTGCGCCGACTCCGCAGTCCATCTTCGAACCGTCCGTGTATATCCCTATATCATAGTTGCAGGTAACGCTTCCGTTCTTCCATTCTTCTCTGGAAGGGAATTTTGCTAAGAAGGGTTTTCTGAAGTTGAGTTTATGTTGTGTAGTTCGAGAGGGATCAGATGCAAGATCACACTGAGAGCATCTGTTGGACAAGACCTCATTGCTCCTGTGATACCCACGCACCCCGATCTCTGTTCTTTTTTTTATTCTGTCGATATTGTACTTTTTGCTCAAAGCTGGCCACCAAACGATAGCGCCGTAAGTAAGAATTGGACGCACAACGGCTGTGTACATCCAAAGGGTCATCTTTGGCTGGAGGCCCCATTTTTTACCGAATGTTTTATTATAGGCATAGAAGGCTACGCTTGCCTTCTTAATTCGCTGTTCTATATTGAGTTTCCAACTAAGTTTCGGGTCTAGAACCGTGCCTAGGTATTTTGCACTGGAGCAAAGCGAGAGAGGCTGACCATCTAGTTTGGGGGGTGAATGCTGGTACCTTGATTTTAGTGGTAAACAGCATCATTTCAGTCTTCTCCGGATTTACTCCGAGGCCACAGCTCGTAGCCCATGAGTGTACCTTATCCAGAGCCCTCTCCATGAGTTGACTTATCGTGGAGAGGAATTTTCCTGATACTAGTATAACTATATCATCCGCGTACGCAACCACCTTAAAACCCTCCCTATCAAGTCGCACCAAGATTTTATTAATCGCCATTAACCAGAGCAGGGGGGAGATGACTCCGCCTTGTGGAGTTTCTCTGTTTACCGTCTTAGTTGTACTACTGTTGCCTAGTGTTGCATGGATTATACGAGTACTGAGCATAGAAACTATCCATTGGCTAATAAAGCCTTCTACACCTAACTCGGTGAGAGATTCCTGAATAGATTCAGTGAAAATGTTGTTGAAGGCTCCTTCTATATCAAGAAATGTGGCGAGAGTATATTCTTTGTAGTGAAGAGTTTTTTCCACTGTACGCACGACCTCATGAAGAGCAGTTTCTGTGGACCGCCCTTTGAGATACGCATGCTGGGATTTCGACAGTGGAGAACTCAGGTTATCTCGGATATGGAAGTCTAGAATACGTTCTAAAGTTTTCAAAACAAAGGAGGACAGGCTTATGGGTCTAAAATCCTTCGCGGATTCATGTCCTCGCCGCCCCGCCTTTGGGATGAAAACCACTTTGACACGTCTCCAGGTTTGGGGAACATGGCTTAGGTTTAAGCAACTCCTATAAATCTGTAATAGCCAGGGAATTGCTATGTCTTGCAATTTCTGCAGCATAATAGGCATGATGCTGTCAGGGCCAGGTGACTTATAGGGAGAGAAGCTATTTATAGATTTCAACCTTTGAACCCAGTTCCGTGGTCGAGTCGATTTTATACGTTGATGTGCTACCCAGTTTTGACTTAACTATACGATTAAACTTTGTCCAGCTTATGCGTTTTGGGTTTCTATACGGTTTAGGGGTCTCAATCTCGAGACAGATGTTGAAGAGTATCCAGTTATGATCAGAAAAAGATTGTAAATCGGACACTCTCCAGTTTTCAACCCTGATGGCTTCGTTGTTAGATACTAGAGTAATGTCAATAACCGCCTCCCACCCATTGAAGCTATCCGTACTCGGAAAAACAAAAGTTGGAGAATTGCCAGTATTGCAAATTGATAGGTTATTGGTAATGATGAAATCGAAAAACAGACTCACCTCTGTCATTTGTCTCCACGCTACCCCAAAGCGTATGTTTGGCATTGGCGTCGCAGCCCATCAAGAGGTTGGCCTTACTGGTGTTAATAGTTGATGTTAGGTATTGGACGTCCTCCGGCGGGGCTTGCCGATCCCGGTCCATGTAGACAGATGCAACGAAAAAGGCCTCACCGTTTGCAGTTTCCAGTTTAACCACCGTTAAATCGGCAGAGCTAAGGTTAGGACATAGAAAAGCTTTTATATGCTTCTTAGCTAAAATGCAAGTTCTAGGCTTACCGTTGCAGTTATTGTGGTTGTAGTAGAGTTTGTAGTGGTTGTCCTGAAGTCCCCTGATGGTAGATCCCCTTACCCAGGGATCCTGGATGATGCCGATATCGATGTTTTCTTCATTGATAAAGACACGCATATTATCTGTGGCACACTGCGAGTGCCGCAGATTAATCTGAATCATCTTCAACGGGGGCATTTGGGGTATCTGGGACAATCTTCATGCCCTCCAACAGAGTGTTGGCGTCGTTGACATCGTCTATGTCTTCGTCCGGGCCTGAAGAAATGTAAATTTTAAGTTTGGCATTTCTTATGCCAAACCTTAGACGGTAGTCCAACTTCTCGGGCACCTCCAAACTATCCTCGTTTATGAGGAGCAGAAAAATCATTCTGTTTTTCTGCGGCTGCTCCGTCTTGATAACTGCCAATCATCCATTGGGACCGCAGGATTTTGGCGCTTAAGACCCAGAATCAGCTGTTCGCTGTCTATTGGCATAGTAGGCAACCAGATGCGAGCCTTCGGTCTTCGAGGGATGTCTCTGGCTGGGATAAGCTTAATCTTCAAGCCGCTCCATGCGTCGCTTATCTTAGCGACACACTCACCAAGGAAATCCTTCGAGAACCTGTCCTCGCATGTGATTACCCTATACCCTCTAACGACCGAATACTATACCTATACCCTCTAACGAGGCGAACCCCACAGGCGGATCAGTAGAAATGCGGTGAAGTGGAAGGGTTGTGATCCCTTGTTTTTGGATCATAGCCTCGCTGATAAAAGGAAGAGGAAGATACCCTCTAACGACCTCAGCTGAGTCGAACCAGGGTACAGGACCGCCTTCTTTTTCCGCAAGGTAGTCAAGCACCATCTGCGAGAGTTTGGCTTGAGACATTGGTAGAGTACTTAGGCTGGTACTTACTACATTGCCTGTTGGTTCAGTGGCTTCTTGGCTTGAAGCCAGCACCTCATCTTTCTGCGTTAAGCGCTCACACCACCACTGAAATCAGGTACCTCAATCCGATGGCCAAGAGGCATATATAAAGGATAATACTATTGAGGAGTAAGAACCCGATACAATGTTTCTTGGCTTTGGCTAACCCCATCTTGACAACGTACAAGACTGCTGTGGACGTTATTACCGGCTGGCACCCACGGGGAGGGTTAGGATGAGGATTTTTGTCTAGCCAGCTCACATAAGCAGACAACTATTTTACACGGATACTTTTTGTGGAACCAATATTTTTCCTACATTTGCCTGAGTAAAATACATTCTGATAAGCGGACGCTGCAATAAACGGACGCGGACACTACACTCTTACACATTCTGTATAAAAAATCTCCCATAAACGGACGCGAAAGTCAAATAAACGGACTGACATACTGGAAAGCTTGAATAAAAGCGATGATACCCCGTTTTATGTATGTATGCATGTATATGCTTGTTGAATTTTAGTTGTATAGTTAGGTAAGTTTTATTACATTCAGTTTTTCTGCGCAGACGAATGGGGATGCTACTAGTAGTGCTGGGCATAATCGGATGATTTGAAAAATCGAGACATTAGTACTCGAGTGATCCCTATAATCGAATGATCATTCGAGATATGAAGGCTTTATACATATGATGAGAACACATTCCCCAGGTGTTTTTGGTTGGGTGTCGCCCAAAACCAAAACCTTCGTTGTCTTCGTGAGTTCTCGGTTAGGGCTTCCATTGACGATTGGGTCTCTCATGTACACAATTGTGTATGGCATGACTCTCCAGGGTATAGGTTGATTAAACGAACGCTCACGGCGTCTGTAAGAAATCAGCCGCATGCTTTCTGTCTCTCAGCAGAAAGACTGCCGACAGCTTTCTGGTGACTTCACAGGCCACTTCGCTCTCGCCATGCACCTTAACGTGCTGGTCTTAAGTGACACTACAATTTGCGAGTGTCCGGCCTTTGCTCGTATCAGGTGGCAGATTCTCGGTGCTGATCCCCGGTGCTTAAAGAACAATGACCTGAATGATGAGAACGGAAGGGAAGTCAAAATATTTTGTAAAAAAACAACAATTTCTCCAGCCGTATGACCAAGCTACTGCCAGTGTTATGCCTTCGCCGTAATGTTCACACAAGCTTTCGCAATTGATCGGGTTGACTTTATATATTTCATGAGAAATAAATAAATGCTTGCTGACATCAGGATTTGAACCCTGAACCATTAGCGTGGCAATTGAGGACGTTACCACTACACCATTGCCACCCCAAATACACAAACAAAGTTCTCGATTTCACTAATATCACGATTCGAGATATGAGATGTGTATCCGAGTAAAATACTACCCCATTCATCCGCTTTGCTACTACCCGCCTTTAAAATGAATGAATTTTACTCGGATAAACATTTCATATCTCGATTCTTGGGGAGTGTGTTCTCATATGCATATAGCCCTCATGCGACCACAAGGTAAAACCGCCTAAGTCGATTTTCACAGATTCTCCGAAAAACAAGTTTAAAGTCTTCGTTTTTCCCGAAAACTTATGAGAATTTGGAATTTTAGTCTTGTTCCTTTGCTGATGACTCGACAAGGATAACATGTAATAAGGTAAAAATTTGGTAACATAAACTTCGAATAGAGCACCGAATACAGCATCTACTGGAATCCTTAATTAAATTTTGTCCTAACTCGATCCAAGCTGATGTCACACACCATGAAGATCGTTGAGCGGGTATTAGGTGACCGACTGCGAAAAATAATACGGCTATCTGATTATCAGTGCGGGTTTATCGGGGGTAAATCAACCACAGATGCAGTCCAAAGTATAAGGATCATAATGGAAAAACATCGTGATTCCTTAAAGGATTTGCATATTGTATTGGCTGACTTTGAAAAGGCATTCGACAGACAACCACGAGATTTGATATGGGTGGCGCTAAAACATGGAGTGGTTCCAGAAGCCTATGTACAGATGATCATGGACATGTACGAAGGAGCAATGACAAAAGTAAGATGCCCCGTTGGAGTAACCGAAGAGTTTACCACGAGAGGATATCACCTTTTTCATCGACAGCCAGGCGGCGATAAAAGCAATATCTGCTATAGAAATAAAATCGAAGCTTGTGAAGTGTTGTAGAGAAGAGCTCAAGGTTCTTGGAACGCAGCACGAGGTAAAGCTCTGCTGGGTCCCTGGTCATGAAGGCATACCAGGGAATGAGAAAGCCGATGAACTGGCTAGAGGAGGCTCAGCACTAAGCTCGGACCAATCCGACCCCTCGGTGTACATCCCGCCTTGCGCCCTTATGCTCGAAGCAGGAAACAAAGCCCTAACGGAGGCTAACAATAGGTGGATCTCTTTAGATACTTGTGTCACCACGAGGAAGCTGTGGCCTGCATTTGACAGAGTAAGAACCAATAGACTCATACAGAGGCATAGAAAATCCCTCTCTACTCTAATAGGAGTCATTATGGGGCATAATACCAGGCGGTACCACATGAAAAAACTACGTGTAACTAACGAATACCTTTGTAGTGGCTGCGGCGACGAGGAGGCTTAGGAGGACACCGCCCACTTTCTCTGTCATTGCCCAGGCCTCTATCATTTGAGAAATAAGATCCTTGGACAACACTTCTTTGAGGATCTAGAAGAGTTGTCCAACAGACCAATAAATGATATCGCAAACTTCATCAAATCCTCTGGATGGTTTGTATCTAGGGCACAGTAAGTACTAAATTCTTTCTTTAGGATATTTACAAAGACGGTTATTTTTCCACGAGGAAGGGATTCTCTTTTCTATCTCCTTTCCCCCATGGGTATCACAATGGGTCTATACTGACCTGAGTGTGGTTTGGAGGTTTTCTATCCCCGTACACCAGCCCACTTACCTAACCTAACCTAACCGAAGAGTTCCTAATCAAAGTCGGGGTGCACCAGGGAAGCGTTATAAGTCCTTTGCTCTGTATTACAGTCCTTGATTATCTGCTTGAAGGTAAAGTGACGGACCCCAAGGTACATCAGTTATTCTTTGCACTGATCATCAGATAGCCGTATTATTTTTCGTAGTCGGCCACCTAATACCCGCTCAACGATCTTCATGGTGTGTGACATCAGCTTGATCGAACGGTAGTTATCACAGTTTCGCGTATCACCCTTCCCTTTGTTACAGGGAGAAGGTAACTTTCCTTCCATTGGGTCACCCCTCACAAATTTGGAGATGAGAATTCTGAGCCATCTGAACCCGATGTCTCCCATCTTTTTCCAGAACTCAGAGGGCATCTCGTCTGGCCCAACCACTTTTCGTTTTTTGGAGTATTTGACCGCCTCAATAACTTCTTCGACTGTAATGTCGGGTATTTCTTCACAGTTAGGGGTGGCTCTTGGAAAGTATAGCCGGGGAAACTGTTCATTTAAAGGTTGTTCACAATACTGCCGCCACCTCTGCAGAATTTTGTCGTCATCCACAAGAAGCTGGCCAGGAGCATTGTTAAAGAACTTTGGCGAATGAATCTCCTCAGCATTCCTCCTTCTTTGGGCGGCTATTTTGAAGGTGGTTGCGCTTCTGTTCATATTGTGTCTTCGCAGCTCCTGGATAGCCTGGTTTGCATCAGCAACTGGGGAAGATATTTTCTCCAGCTCCCGATACAAGACCTCTGTGCTCTCTGCTTGAAGCTGGGCGCACTTCTTCTTCGCTTTTTTCTTGCAACAACTGTATTCCATTTCGATGCGAGCTTTTTCGTCACTATTATTAGAGGGGCACTTTGACCAAGCTTTGAAAGCCGCTTTCTTCTCATTTATCAGCTTCTTAGCTTCATCACTCCACCACCATGCTTCTTTGGCGTGTTGATGGTGGCCTTTTGAAGCTCCTTCTTTAAGCAAGTTCGCTGTAGAGAATCCCACAAATTTTGTGCTCTGCACTCTTCATCCTCAGGTCCGTTGATGGTGTGAGAGAGGTAATTTTTCATTACGAAAACAAAAGCCTCGCCTTTTTCTTTGTCCAGATTGTACCACTTGATTTTCTCAAAGACCCTTGTTTGTTTGCTTTTCTTTGATGTTTCCATAAAAATTTCTGTTAGCAGGAGACGGTGTTGCCGAGCGATTGCCTCTCCCAGGATCACTTTGCAATCTTTTACCCGAGGCTTCATGAAACTGGCTACCAAATGGTAGTCAATCTGAGTTTCATCTCCACCTCTGCTGTAAGTGATCAGGTATCGGCTTTGTTTGATGAACATGGTATTCAACACGATAAGACCGTGTGATTTGCACATGCTTAGTATGTCTTTACCAGGAAGGTTCCTGGTGCCGTATCCTAGTCCTCCATGGCAGTCTTCATAGTCTTCGTTTGACTTCCCGACATGTTCATTAAACAAACAGAAACTCTTCCTTTGGGATGTTCTTAAAGAGATTGTGGAAATCTACCCAACATGCATCTTTATCTCTCTGAATGCACCCATTTTGGGGAGCATATGCACTGACAATATTCCACACCTCTCCTTGTATTACTAGTTTGAGAGACATCAAACGGTCGCTGGACTTCGAAATGCTCAAGACGTTACCAAGTAGCTCTGCCGCAAGGATGATACCGACTCCGTTCTTAGCCTTTTCCGTTCCGTAGTAGAACATCTTGCAATTTTTTGTCCTAACGTCCAAGAAACGCGCCCGATTTTCGGTGTTTTTCTATTTCGTCTCTTGGACGCACAAGATATTCACCCGCCTTCTATTCATCATCTCTTCCAGCTCGTCCTGCTGGACCGGTCATGCTTCCAACGTTCCAACTCGCGACCCTCAAATTTCTTCCAAACTGTTTCATTATTTTGCTAGCCCCCGGAATCCGTATAGCTCTGACCCGAACATTTCTGCTCGGTCCAGGATCAGTACCATGCACAGCAGTGGTAGTGCCTGGCGGGGTAGTGCCTTTCCTTTTAGCAAGTATTACCATTTATTTTGGTAGTGCCTTTCCTTTTAGCAAGTATTACCATAATGATACAGTTTTCCAATATTATCATATTGCGATGGGCTTTGTTGTTTGACAGGTGCATGCTCCTGTTTTAGTATTGTTTGATCTTTCTTCTATGACACCGGTGATTTCCAGTCGTGTCAACCCACGGACTCGCATGCACACTTGTGGGAGGATTTTTAAGGTGGTATATGTGTCGCTAGGCTCACGTGGGTGTTATATTGCCTAGATCTGATTTGTCCCCTTAGTCGCCTTTTACGACAAGCGCTAGTTGTTGGTTGTGTTTTTTTGTTAGGTTGCGCCAGGGATGTGTAATCTTCATAGATACTAATAGCCCGAGTGCTACTAGCATGCACGATTCGCAAACCTGAGTAATCGATTCCAGGAATACGCCTACGTACTAAACACACACCCTACACACTTCTACCACTCTACTTCGCGGGACTGGTTAGCAATTTATGCTGTACTTTCTGCTTCTCGACGTATTCTTTCTTGAATTCGAAGTTGCATTTGCACGTGCGTAATAAACGCGCAAATTTCCATCCATTTTTCCTCAGATTGTACCATATGATCTATGAGGAATGGAGAACTGGGAAGTTCGTTTCTCCAGTTTTCAAATCGCCTACAGTAGAAGACTGCATGCTCCGTATCTTCCTCCTGGTCTGGACATTCTGGACACAACGGAGAGCTATCGTGTCCAAACCGGTAAAGATATTTGCGATAACCTCCATGGCCAGACAGGAACTGCGTGAGGTGGTAGGTGCAGTTCCCATGTGCTCGGTTTATCCAAATTTTGATGGTTGGGATTAATTTATATGTTCATCTGCCTTTAACCGCATTATCCCATCGATCTTGCCACACAGCTCTTGAAGCTGCTTTTTCTTCTACTATAACCCTTCTTCTTTCGCTAGCCTCTTGATGGCTCGAGCCTCTCCGATTGTAGATTCTCTGCATCTCGTTCGCGAGGATGTCGATCGGAACCATTTCTGCTATGACAAAGGCTGCTTCGTCAGAGATAGTTCTAAAACCACTGATGGTCCTTATAGCGCAGAGTCTGTAGGCTGATGTAAGTTTCCTCCTTGTTTCTTTGGTCGCGAGAGCCCCCGCCCAAACCGGAGCCGCATAAAGAAGGACTGAGCTGACAACTCTGGACAGTAGGATCCTCCTAGCGTATCCAGGTCCTCCAATGTTGGGCATTATCCTTGAGAGTGCTGCCTGAAGTCGTGACGCTTTTTTGCTCGAATAATCAACATGCTGTTTAAACCGCAGTCTATTGTCGAGCATTACTCCTAGGTATTTGATTGCTTCTTTGGATCTGATGATTTGGGTTCCAACCTGGACATTCATATATTCCACAGATTTCCGACTAATTATTAGAACAGCTTCAGTTTTGTGGTCAGCTAATTCTAAACCGGCGGATCC
This sequence comes from Brachypalpus laphriformis, assembly GCA_945910035.1. Classification (NCBI taxonomy): domain Eukaryota; kingdom Metazoa; phylum Arthropoda; class Insecta; order Diptera; family Syrphidae; genus Brachypalpus; species Brachypalpus laphriformis. The sequence continues at coordinate 42,295,882 of OX246754.1, read as the reverse complement.
TAGCCAGCTTTTGATTTGACTGATTGCCACATTTGTAGCTGATTCTACTTCACTGATTTGTTTTGCTACTGTAACAACAGCGATGTCGTCAGCAAATCCAATTATATTCACTTTAGGTGGCAGTGGTAGTCGTAAAACTCCGTCGTACATTATGCTCCATAGTAATGGTCCCAGCACCGATCCTTGCGGGACCCCAGCTGTAACATCGTAGTACTTCACTCCTTCGTCGGTATCATACCCCAGTTTCCTGTTGGTAAAGTAGCTCGCCATTATCTGCAGCAAGTAAGATGGTGCATCCATCCTAGCAAGAGATCTTCTTATAGTGGGCGCAGTGATATTCTTAGCCCGTTCCTGCACGGGGATTAAGCTCCATTGCCATATTGACCACATAATAAATAAAGCCAATTCTGCGCTTAGTTTTGTCAGACTTTGGTGTAAGGTACCTACATATATGTCACCAAATCACACTCTGGGGTACCAGGGCATATGGATATCGAAGGTAACGAAAGGGCTGACGAGCTTGCTAGGAAAGGGTCGGCGCTGCACTTATCGCGGGCCCTCCCCTCTATAGCAATCCCGATCAGCTCCTTGCGGAAAAAAAATAGAGGATGAAGCCACCGGTCGAGCAAACAGACGATGGGTTCATCTGGAAACATGCGCTACGGCCAGGGCGCTATGGCCGGCCTACAGCAAGAAGAGATCAACCTCTCTGGTAAAACTTAGTCGTTATAATGCACGGGTCATTTCTGGCATAATTATCGGACATTGTGCCATTGGCGTTCACGCGGAACGACTCGGTGTGCTGCATAATGACTATTGCAGAAGCTGCAGGGACGAAGAAGAAATTGAATCTGTTCGTCACCTGTTGTGTGACTGTCCTGCCCTATCCGTCAGAAGAATGAGGACTCTTGGTAGTTACTTCTTCTCGGAGCTGGAGGACTTGGGTAGTGTTGCGCTAGCGGACCTCCTGAGATTCATATCACTTTCTGGGTGGTTCTAACGGCGGATTTTCTTTACAGCGTTTCCAGGGTTAAATGATTGGGCACAATGGACCCGTACTGTTGGTCTGAGTGAGCAGTGACTCCTTGTCACAAGGCACCCATCTACCTAACCTAAATCACTCTATATCACCTTTGTTAGACCTATCCTCGAATATGCTAGCCACGCTTGGTCTCGCCACACTACGCTGTCCACACCCGATGTATTGAAGTCACCCAGCACAGGTTTATCCGTTTCGTCCTAAGCGGCTTTCCCTCTTCCGTCTCTCTTATCATCGCACCAATTATGGTCATGATGTACCACTGACCAGAATGTCAAAAAAAAAAAAATATTTGGCGCAACAGCTCTTTAAAGTGCCATTGCCTAGCTTCTCGCAACCACTCATGTTGTGTGCGTTATATTTTTCACACGAATGGAATGGACCTACAGTTTAATGCCGAATCCGAACGGCGATTTGAGAAGCTTTTTTCGTGACAACAATACTCTCGGATGTTTGTTAGACGCTCGCGAGAGGTGGGACCGTGAAAAAACTTTTTGGTGTTTTCTGGGATTCGAACTTGGAACCTCATGCGTAGTGATCCGACACACTAACTACTTACGCCACGGCGCCCAGAATGAATGTCGCATTTGGCTAACAATATGGGAAACACCTTTGACTTCCACCGGTGCAGAACCACCCTTCCCAACAATCTTCAACATAGCTTCGATACCACCTAGTCATGTCTTGATTTGCTCCCCCCTTCTCCTCATAATGCGTCTAGTTTATCTTCAGTTTTAAGTTTAGATTGTTTAAGTTTTGATTTGGTAGTGCAAACAATTATGTTACTTAAGCTGAACAAAGTCTAAGAGATAAACTCTTACTTTACGAGTAGGTGGGGAAATGATATGAAGAAACCTTTATTTCGGAACTTTCCTTTTCAACAATTTAGATGAGATGGCGAATGCAAACGTCAGGAATGTCCATCGCTTCATTAGAAGCTCCAATTGGTTGTAAGAAATTAACAAGTGTTTCCAAGACCCTATCACAATGGATCTACATAAGTCCAAATGTGTCTGTGCTCTAGAGCACAGTTCGGCACTCGAATCTGGCCATCTATGGTATACAGCTCCAATACGTATATCCGCTATCAAGGTGTATTTTTACTAATCAAAATAGCCAACGAAAGCAATTTCACATAAAATGTGACTTGTGACAGTTGAAATTCCGTGATAATTTAATAGGAATTCATTGCCCTTGCACATGCAACTCTCCTACTGTCCATAAATGTCAAAAGTTTCAGGCAAATAACCTGAAGCGCTGGTATTGCCACTTACACTTTGCTTAACTGAATGCTGAGAATGTTAAAAGATTATAAAAACCTATTCGAACATCCGCCCATTTATTAGCCCTTGTCGGCAGCACGCTGCCTTCGAAAGCGATATTAAACATCCAAGCCTGTGGGTGTCCTTTTCGACACCAAAAAAGAATTCTTACTTGCAATAATTTTATCCCACACACGCTGAGGGTAATTGAATTGCGGCTGAAAATCCATCGTTATCCCCTGTGTGTATCCTTTGACATTTTGTACCAGGATCCTCTGAATGAAAACTTTAAGCGCCCACTCTTGCAAGCACATCGCAAATGCAATCAAAGTTACATAGTTGCCGCTGCAACTAACACTCTCAAGAGAATCCTTGAATCCTTTTGTACTTGTGAAATTTCACACACTTTGTGCATATAGCCGAAGTATATTGCTGCGAATTTCCTGGAATTGGTGTAAGTGAGAGTGGGTCAGTTCAACTAGTTGCATGTGTTAGCTTCATAAATCAATGTCTACGCTGTGGCGTAGGTGTGGGCCTAAATGGGTATTTTGAAGAATATATACCTTAGGTCAGTACATGTTGGCTAATCCCAGTGGAAAAGTCTAATGGGTGTCGAATTAATTGGAGTATAATAGTTTTATCTTTCGTTGTTTCATAACAGCCTTAGTGAGTGGGCAAACGCTTTGTGTGGGCTTAAGTGACTCATTAAAAATAATTCAATAACGGTTTCTCAATGAATTGGAATTATGAATGTAAATAATTTATGAATGAAATATGAAACGGCAAATTTCTAATGAAAATTCGGATGTATTTTGTGCTTGGGAGGATAACCAAAACAAAGTTGTACATACATATTTAATGGGTTTCAAGAAATTGCCTATCATGTGTACTGAAATTATAAAAGACTGATTCATAGACATTTTACATATTAATGAGGTAATCAATCGCAGTGTAATGAAAACTCCGGTCGTCGACGGTGCAATAAGGAGCAAACCAACACTACTTCATCTCTAATTAATGCAAACATTTGAAAACTGATTTGATTCTTTCTTAGTATTTATTTCACCATCTAGCCTCTAGGCAGACTATACCTTAAGAGTCATCACACGTCTCAGTCTCACCTGTCAAAGATGAGAAACGACGAAATTGCTATTTTGATGGACTCAATTTCGAGCGCGGAAAACACTGATGGATTTGTTGATTGATAACTGTTTGATGAATCCAAGCGAATCAGTACTTTAGACAACGAATCGAATGAATCTTCATCACCATTAACATCGACGTCCGTTGCTTCTGCTGCTATCCCTGAAGTAAGTATTGCCAACGCCTCTGAGTTTAGAACTGTGTACGTTGGACTCCGCCAAGGGTGCATTTTGTTGCCTCTCCTCTTCATTGTATATATGGACTGGATGTTACAGCGCAGCCGTAGCGGAGAATGTTTCAAACTGGGAGACTTAAAAATTAGTCATCTGCTTTTTGCATATGATTTAGTTATCCTTGGACCCTCTCAAAGCGAACTTCAGCGCACACTTGAAAGGTTTGTTGACGTTTGTGAAGATGTTGGAATGAAGGTAAACGTGAACAAATATGAAGTAATGATCGTTTTCAAAAAACCCATTCAGTGGACTCTGCATGTTAGTGGAGTCCCACTAAAGCAGGTGGATAATTACCTCGGGGTCTTATTTAGGAGTGATGGAAAGAGCAATGCCAAGTTAGCCTGTAGAATTGGTCAGACTGGATCAATTTACCCCTTCGGGTAGGGGTTAGAATATACCCGAGGTAGGCATGCCTGTCGTAAGAGGCGACTAAAATCCACCCTCCGTATACCGAGTGTAGTGTATACACAAAACGCAATGAACAAAACAAAACAATTGATTACCCCAGGTGGTAGCCCAGGTTCACTGAAAAATCCAACCTCTTCGGAGGTCGGCTCTACGGATTCTGGGGAGATTCAGTTATTGCAACTAATAAATCCCTTCTTAAAAAGTGCAAGGGTATGTCGATCTCCTCCACCAAGATCGAATAACTCCGGGAAAAGAAGTCCACCGGAAGCGCAAGCGCGCGAAATTCAGGACTCAGCGAAATACAAAAGTCTTGAGGAAGAAAATAAAACACTCCGAATCAAGCTTAACGAAATGGATCTACTCTATCAAGATCTTAAGAAAGAGATAGACTTATTAAAAGAAAAAAATAAGGTCCTAAAGAACACGCATTTCGAGAAAGAACGCGAATGTACTCCAGCACGCTTAGCTAGTCTGGAATATCACACAGACGAAGAAGAGCTAGCACGCGAAACGTACCGGGTCCCAAAGAAAAGACCTAGTAAGAAACGGAGAGCCGGTTCATCGCTCGAAGTCGAGCCCATGAAAGAAGAAAATCACAAAGAACCACAAGAAAAGCAACTTCGAGGGCAATTTCGTCCACCCCCACCAATAAACATCATCGGGATAACGGAATACAATAAGTTGGAAAGCCTCCTTAAAGGAATAATAATATCCAAGTATGAGGTTACATCTTTGAGGGATAACGCGTGGAAAATCAACGTCGACGACTACAATGACTACCGAGCTGCGTCCCAAATGCTAAATACCGAAAAGATTCAGTGGTATACTTTCGAAATCAAGTCAGAAAGGCCGAATCGTGTCGTTGCAAGGGGACTCTACCCCTCATGCACCAAAGAAGAGGTTATGACTGACCTTCAAGCCAAAGGCTTTAAAATTCTTGATGCCGTTAATATCATCAAGAAGGAGAAGCAACAAACGGAAATAGATAAAGACGTCTTGGTAAGGCATGGACTTCCGCTTTTTATGCTTACCTTCGATAAGTCGGATAATATCGACGATATCTACCGAATTAGAGCTATACTAAATATCGTGGTCAAAATCGAGCCCATGCGTAGAAATTTAAGGATGATTCCGCAGTGCAAACATTGCCAAGGATTTAACCATACGCAAATGTACTGCAAAAACGAACCGCGATGTGTGAAATACGCCGGAAATCACCTCTCCCAAGTCTGTGAAGTAAATAAATAAACCTCTGCAACATGTGCTCATTGTAAGGGAAAGCATCCGGCAAATTATAGAGGCTGTGAAGTAGCTAAGGGGTGGGCAAAATCGCATCATCACCTCCCCGTGGTGTCCGCTGGATAGCTATCTGATAGTGAACTAACGATGAGCGTATGCTGAGTCTGACGATATATGGGCAGCTGAACACTCGGACCTGCGTAAGCACATCTGGGTGAACTTCAGCGCGCATATGTTTAACCGGACGAGGCATTTCTTGTTGACCTGATCGGCTGAAATATGCGTCTCAGAAGTCTAACAAGAGGTCCTCAGAAGGAGGACGTGCGGCGGATGAATTCTCCCGATGGAATCAACGGTGACGTCTACAGGCCAGCGGAAACCTTACCGGAGCTACTTCGACATATTTGAAGCTGAGGTCTGTAAGGATTTTCAATACTACGTCAGGGTATTGAAAAAGACATGGTGGCGGATGAACCCTTAATGGGCCAACGGCAGCGCTCATATCCCCGAAGTGGGTTACTGACATCGGTGTATCCAGCCCCTCGTCCTAGGGGTTGCTAAAAAAGGATCTGGTCCTCCAGGTTGGGGGTTGTGCCGTCGGGTTAACTTCCCTACCACGTAAAAAACCTTCGGTTACGAAGCAACCAACAGCCTCGCATACGGATGAATTTATTGTTGACAACCCAAGCAAACGTAAAAAGGACAACGATCTTCGTGTCTGCACGTGGAATGTTAGGTCCCTCTACAAACCACGTGCAGCCGAACAACTTGCGGGGGCCCTAGAGTGTCTCAAAGCAGACATTACCGCCATCCAAGAAGTGCGATGGGATGGGCCGGGCAAAAGGAGTATGAAAAACTGCGACATTTACTACGGCGATTGCTACAGACAAAAAGGACAGCGTCTATTCGGGTGCGGATTTGTTATTGGAGGCAGACTTAGGCAGGAAGTCTTGAGTTTCAGGCATGTGAGCGAGCGCCTTATGACTATCCGTATCAAGGCTAAATTTGCCAACATTAGCCTAATATGCGTTCACGCCCCTCATGAGGAGAAGGACGACGCGACCAAGGATGACTTCTACCAGCTCTTGCACAAGACGTATGAGCAGTGCCCTAGCCACGACGTTAAAATTATCCTAGGTGATTTTAACGCAAAGCTAGGAAGAGAGGACGTCTTTAGTAGCGTGGTCGGAAAGCACAGCCTGCACGACAACACATCCAACAACGGACTCCGGCTAATCGACTTTGCAGCGGGGCGAAACTTTGTCGTAGCTAGTACGCGGTTCCCACGTCTCGATATTCACAAAGGAACATGGCTCTCCTTTGATCGCAAAATCGTCAACCAAATCGATCACATTGCGATCGACGCAAGGCACTCTTCCAGTATTCTGGGTGTCCGGACTTTCCGAGGAGCCAACGTGGACTCGGATCACTACCTAGTTGTAGCCAAGGTACGGATGCGGATATCCACAACGGAGCGAAATCAACGAAATACTGTGAGGAAATTTGACGTCGAAAAGCTACAATCGCAAGAGACCGCCAGAACCTTTGCCGATCGTGTTTCTTCTAATCTCAATCTAAGTCCTATGCCGCCAGCAGCAAATGCGGAAGACCAGTGGCAGCGTTGCCAAAAAGCCATCAGAGATGCCGCCTCTGATGTTCTGGGTTTTTCTCGCCCACCACAACGAAACCCCTGGTTTAATGAGGAATGCCGGCAAGCACATGCAGCAAAACAAGAGGCGTACAAAGCGGCGCTGCATAGAAGGACTAGAGCTGCTTAGGAGCTCTACGTGCGCAGGAGAAAAGAGGAACATCGACTTCTCAGAAAGAAGAAAATGGAGCATGAGAAGCGCTCGATCGAGGAGATTGAGAGACTCTATGGCAGGAACAATGTTCCAAAATTTTACCAAAGGGTAAAAAGAACATGCCAAGGTTTCAAAGCCAGAACAGAAGCCTGCAGGGACGAAAATGGTAACATAGTAGTGGAATCGCAGTCGGTGCTGAGGATATGGGAGGAACACTTCTGCAGACTGTTAAACGGCGATGATGACCAATATTCCGCTGTCAGGCAGAATGAGCCATTCAACAGTGACGATGGCAGTCAAGATTCCCGTCAACCCGATCAGAATGAAGTGAGGATAGCGATATCTAAACTCAAATCCAACAAAGCTGCTGGAGCCGATGTCCTTGCCGCTGAACTTTTTAAGGCAGGAGGAGATGAGTTGGTAAGGAGCATGCACCAGCCTTATTTTTGTGTCAAAATTATAAACGTACAAATTAAGTAAGTACAGCTTTTCATTTCATCGAAATAAGAAAGTTTCAACTTCTATGCTTTTCGTTTCCTAGAACACCCAATCGATTCAACTTGTTGCATTCCAAATGCCAGGGTCTTCGTTATTTTCCACGTTGCGTCTCAATCGAGTTGAATGGCTGGGTTTTTTGCGGATGTTTCCACAGCAGCGCAAGAGTAATAATGTGAAATTCCTAGACGGCTCCAGGAAAGATGTTGGACTTAGTCCAACCATCTACAATAGTTCTAGGTCTACCAGAGGGTCACTTACCTGATGGGATGGAAGTCATGATCCGTCGTGGATTCGGTTTGGGGATATATGCACTACGTGACCAAACCGTTTGATGGTACCCAATGGTGACCAAATCATCCGCATGCAGCTGACTGATCCTCAAGTCTTCCAATTTGAAACATTTTTTGCCACGTCTGCGATGTAACATCTAGTCCACATATAAAATATTGTACAATGAAGAGGAGAGGTGACAAAACGTTCCATTGGCGGAGTCCAACGCCCACAGTGAAAAGTATTGATTTAACGCCGTTTACCAGAATACAGTTTCTGCAATTTATATATACAGACTGAATTGAACTTAACAAGGAACCATCAATCCCATACTTCTGCAGAGCACTCCAAAGCTTGCCTCCAGGAACCTTATCATAGGCCTTCTCCAAATCCACAAAACAACTGTACGAGTAGACAGGTTAAGCACACTCATAGGACTTCTTAAGTACCATTCTGAGAGTGAATAACTGGCTTCTGCCGGGACAAAAATCACATTGTTCATACCCTAAACTAACCTCAACCACAGCTCTGGAACGCGTTTCTTATACCTTAGCAAAGACTTTTCCAGGAAGACGCCTCTTGGAAACTTCATTTTCGAAGATTGTCTATGCATATGAACATAGCCTACTGAACTCAAATACATCCACATTTGCGCATACGCCCCGTGACTTCCCATTCTCCTGTGGCCGTAGAGATCGTATTAAGTCTTTTCCTTTGATTTCGAAATAATTCTATGATTGGGGGTTATTTCATTCACATGCAGCAAGCCATTCCCGTAAGCATAGCCTACACGACACCACGCCTGATAACGGACTAAGGTTAATTAATTTCGCTTTGGAGCGAAATGTCACCGAAATGTCACATTACCGTCATCCAGGAAGTGCGATGGGATGGGCCGGGCAAAAAGAGGATGAAAAACTGTGACATCTACTATGGTGATTGCTACAGAGGCAACAGGCAACGCTTATTCGGATGCGGATTTGTCATACGCGGCAGACTTAGGCAAGAAGTCTTAAGCTTCCGGCACGTGAGCGAGCGTATTATGACTATCCGGATCGAAGCTAAATTCGATAACATAAGCCTAATATGTGTTCATGCCTCCACGGAAGAAAGGACCCTGCCACCAAAGAGTGTTTCTACGAGCTCCTCGACAAGACATATGAGCAATGTCCTAAATACGACGTTAAAATCGTATTGGGCGATTTTAACGCCAAAATAGGAAAGGAGGACGTCTTTGGTAGGGCAGTCGGTAAGCATAGCCTACACGACACCACGTCTGATAACGGACTAAGGCTAATTAATTTCGCTTTGGAGCGAAATGTCACCATAGCAAGCGCATGGTTTCCACATCTCGATATTCATAAGCGACATGGTGGTCCAATGATCATATAACGATCAACCAAATTGATCATATTGCGGTTGAGGCAAGACATGCCTCCAGTATTCTGGATGTCCGGACCTTCCGAGCGGCCAACATAGACTCGGATCATTACCTTGTTGCAGCCAAGGTACGAATGCGGATATCCCAATCTGAGCAACAAAGAAGTATCACTGAATCACAAAATTTAACCTCGAAAAGCTACAATCGCAAGAGTCCGCCAGACTCCTCACTGAACGCGTATCCCGAAATCTCCCAATCACCCCTATGTCGCCAGCATCAAGTGCCAAAGACCAATGGCAACGCTGCCAACATGCCATCAGAAACGCCGCAACTGATGTGCTGGGTCTCGCTCGCCCACCACCGCGAAATCCCTGGTTTGACGAAGAATGCCGGCGAGTGCATGCAGCAAAACAAGAGGCATACAAAGCGGCGCTGCAGCGGAAGACGAGAGCTGCTCGTGAGCTCTACGAGCAAAAGAGACGGGATGAACATCGGCTTCTCCAAAAGAAGAAGAAACAGTATGAGAAGCGCGCGTTTGAGAATATCGAGAGTTTATACTCCAGGAACAATGTACGGAAGTTTTACCAAAAGGTAAAAAGAACGTGTCAAGTAATACCCGTACAGAAACCTGTAGAGATGAAAATGGAAACCTCGTAGTAGAATCACAGTCGGTGCTGAGAATATGGAAAAACTACTTCTGCAGACTGTATAACGGCGACGAGAACCAACAACCCGCTGTCAGGCAGAATGAACCATTCAACATAGACGATGATAGTCAAAATTTCCGTCCACCTGACCAAAACGAAGTGAGGATAGCAATATCCAAGCTAAAATCCAATACGGCTGCTGGACCTGATGGCTTACCGGCCGAACTTTTCAAGGCAGCTGGGGATGAATTGGTAGAATGCATACACCAACTCATCTCTAAGATTTGGTCAGACGAGTGTATGCCTGATGAATGGAATCTCAGCATCGTTTGCCCGATCCACAAGAAAGGAGACCCCCTCAACTGCCAATTATAGAGGCATCAGTCTCCTCAACATCGCATACAAGATCTTTTCTGCGATATTGTGTGAACGCCTGAAACCTTTTATCAACAGCCTGATTGGACCCTATCAGTGCGGTTTCAGGCCAGGAAGTCCACCATCGATCAAATCTTCACACTTCGGCAGATCCTGGAGAAAACCCAAGAATTCCAAATCGATACTCACCACCTCTTTATCGATTTCAAGGCCGCCTATGACTGCATTTATAGAGAAGAGCTTTATAGAGCCATGTCTAGTTTTGACATCCCTGCCAAACTTGTCCGTCTGTGCAGGCTGACGATGGAGAACGCTCGCTGTTCCATCAAGGTCGGTAATGACCTCACCGAGACCTTTGATGTCAAAAAAGGTTTTAGACAAGTTAACGCGCTGTCATGAGACTTCTTTAATATTGTACTTGAACGGATTGTGCGGAACTCAAAAGCCAACATTAGAGGCACGATCTAACAAAAGTCCGAACAACTGTTTGTATACGCCGACGATATAGACATTATTGGAAGAACTCAGCGGGCTGTCACCGGTGCGTTTGCACGTATTGAAGAAGAAGTGGCCAAAATGGGTTTAGCGATAAGCGAGGGCAAAACCAAGTATATGCTGTCAACAAGAAGGGACAACCAACACCGACGAATTAGCCAGAATCTCACAGTGGGCAGCTATAACTTCGAGGTAGTAAGGGACTTTGTCTACCTTGGGTCTGCTATAAACTCTAAAAACAAGATCAGCGCAGAAATCAAACGAAGAATAATTCTTGCCAATCGCTGTTTTTTTTTTTTGGGGTAATAAGGCAATTCAACAGTAAAGCCCTATCTCGAACAACTAAGGAGACTCTATATAAGACCCTGATCATCCTAATCCTGCCTTGCGGCTTGTTGGTTGAGGCCCAGGTTCACCCCGAACTGTAGCGCCACCTAAGTAAGTAAGTAAGCCATCCCCGTAGGCAAGTGGGCCCAGCCCTCGATTGATTTCCTTGTAGGATGAAATTAAGTCTAGTTACCCATAAGCTCAGACATACAACATATGGTAGAAATGTGTTAAGGATTGTCTTCACTCCCAAAACCACAAGGTTTTGCATAGTACACTTGAACTTGATACTCTAAAAGAACTACCTGTATCTCGCATAAGGCAACATTATAACTCTCTTTGGCACTCCTCTGACCTTTCTTCAGCCTACGGCATCTATGAGCCGTATTTCAATGTAATCCTCCACAGAGATGCTGGACATGTGCATAATTGTTGATATTGCTTTGATGTAGTGAACATTTATTTGACACAGCAGTCTCTGGAATGGGTTCACCAGATGCTCCACTGCGTCCCTTAGAAGAAATTAACTTCAAATTAACTATACCCTGAGGTATAGTAATACTGCTGTAGGCCACTGACCTATTCTCAGATTGATGCCCACAGTCTCCATCGGCTTGGTAACCTTTGCATTAGGGGCATATGCTTTTAAATAGGCAGGTCAGAGTAGGTGTAGCTACTACCAGGTGAGGGTTGTAAATATTTATTCACTTAACATCAATCGCTACATTCAAATGCCATTCGTAATCAAATGCTATGTGTATGCGTGACTTTTAGCTTATCCTTATTTCAAAACAGACGAATAAGCAACTTTCTCTCAATGCTTATATCACCTCCATCATCCCGGACGCTAGGCTTAGTACGCCTATTTTTCAGTCCACATTATGCTATTCGCCGAAAACCCCTTCGAAAATCTCGATTTTCCATTTGAATTTTCATTTCGTTCATAAAATCCCTCTTAAAACTGCTTAATCGATTTTCCATCCGCACATCCCTCAACTTAAAAAAAACAACAACTGCCTGACATTACCCCCACTCCACAGAGTTGGTAATTTTCTTTGCTCCAACGATAGTTGTCGGGCGCCAATAAATCCGGAAGCCATTAAATTAAAAAAAAAAAAACTATATTTATATCCCTTACAGAGCCCAACTTCCAACGCCTGAGCAAAGGATGCGAAAACCCACATGCAGAGGCTCGCAACGTCCATTGAAAATCTCTTGTTGCATACGTGCAACATAGCCATCCTCAGCATGGGGCAACAATACATACAATCCTCCTAGCGGAGGTGGACGATTTATGACGACGACGGTACCGTAAAATTAACCTCGAGCTGAAAATTTCACCGGCCCTACTTGCCAGTCCCCCCGAACATTTCGCCCGGTGAATGAAATTCTCCATTGAATGGAAATTTCAAGCCACCACCACGACCTTGAGCACACTGACAAGGGTAGGGTCGCCATACCTCACCCCCCACGTACACCGGTCTCTTGTACTGAGTTTGCTTGGCACCGGTCCATTGGGCACACGTGTCACGCTACTGTGTGGGCTCTGTGTGTATTCGTTGTTCGAAAACGGGGCAAACGAAGGATTCGTAGGCATTTCCCCAACACAAAAGTGCTCGAAAAATAGCCGCCCGTTAAGGGTGGCTTCGAATTTCGGTATCCCCACCTAGGCCTGAATTTATGAATGAAACGCGGTCGGTTTTCATGAATGAAAACGTTTTTATGATGTTCAAGGTCCTTCTGCGGGGGTCGAGGGTACGCGCAGAACGAAAGTAAGTGAGATACAAATAGAAGAAGAGCGAGAAAGTGAGTCTTATGTATAAAAATAGGGGTTTGTGAAGCAAAAATATGGCCGGCCGGAAATCAATAAAGTTTCTCGTATCTGTGTTATACATCCCCGCACATACACACACATATAGCCAGCAATCAGGCAAGCTGTTGAATGCGGTTAAAGTGAAACTAAAGAGTTACGCAACCAAAAAAGGCTTCGAAATTAGGAAATTTACAGGAAAATTTTGAAACTTTTTTTCCTTTTTTTTGGACTGAATAACCGGATGGATGAGTTATTCAAAGTTAAATTGCTTGTAATTTGAAATGTTTATCCCTAGCTAAGGGGTCCATTAAGCCTGGTATGCTACGATGAAGGACCATTAGTCCGGGAGTCCGATTAACCAAAAAGGAAGTAAGTGACGCCCTCGCTTTGTGTACACATCTTATTGTTTTTTTTTTTTTTTTTGGGGAAAATTTAGCATATTAAGTTGCAAAAGGTTGTGTAAGTTAGTGGTGGTGGTGGTTAGGGTGGAGTAGGGTAGTAGGTCTATCGATTGTTGTTGGTAACTTGGCTCTTATGAATGAAAAATCCTCAATGGAATAAGGTTAATGGGAGATTTGTGCGAAAATAATGTGGGCTTGGAAGGTCATCATTTCCGGCATAAGGGGAAATCGATAATGCTTATCTGTTTGTATCTTGCCTGCCATAAGGTAGGGCGTGTTTCGTGTCTTTCGATTGGAAAATTGCTTTAAGTCCCTGACTTTGAGTAGAAATGTTTTAACCCACGCGTTTACCTTGCGCCAAATGGCTAAAGTTCCTTATTGCATTTGTTGCCTTTTATTACATTATTATGTCTTGGTTTTGTTGGTCTGGAAGTGGGTAGTGAAATCCATAGTAGAATGGTAAGCAAAGTTTAAGCAATTTGCCGCTTGTAAAGGCCGCTGTTAGTATTTATTTTGACAGTGAAATACATCATTTATTTCGACGTGAACTTATGATCAAAACGTTAATGGGACAAATAAAATAGATAGTAGGCAACAATAAGGCGAACCCCACAGGCGGATCAGTAGAAATGCGGTGAAGTGGGAGGGTTGAGATCCCTTGTTTTCGGATCATAACCTCGCTGGTAAAAGGAAGAAGAAGAAATAGGCAACAATAATACGTAAATTGATAGGTCCCTGTGCAGACAACTTTTGAAACTATTTTAGACACCAAACTCGATGATTACCTTAATGGTGCTGTAATTTGAAGCGCACTGACAATATATTTGTAAGGCATTTCCTAAGCAAGGGCAGAGCTGGTGATGTGCTTTAAACTTAAACATGCAGTGGCTGTAGGGGCTATTCAGTTTGTGTCTAGAATTATAGGCTGCAAGCTGATCTTTCTAAGATATTTTATGCACATGCACTTAGAGGTGAGACTGTATTGTGATCACTGCTAGTTATCACCTTGCTCTTCTCACTGAGCATCTACACTACACTGTTTCAAATTGGGAGACTCGAGGATTAGTTATCTGCTCTTTGCAGATAATTTGGTCATCCTTGGGTGCTTGAAACCGTACTTCGCCACTCACTCGAAAGGTTTGTAGCCATTTGTGATGATGCTGGAATGAACGCCCGTTCAGTGCACTCTGCATGTTAGTGGAGTCACACTGAAGCAGGTGAAGGAGTTTAAGTACCTCGAGGTCTTTTTTACGAGTAATGGAAAGAACAATGACGATTTATCCTGTAGAATTGATCAGGCAGGATTAATTTTGAGAGAGCTTGGTCAATCTATTATAGAGAAATCCGAACTTAGTGTTCAAGTTAAATTAGGGTCTTTAGATCGGTATGCGTTCCAAATCTCAACTAAGGTCATGTAATTTGGATAGTACCGAAAGAATAAAATCGCGGATTCAAGCTGTTGAAATGAGGTTCCTTCGCAGTGTTGCCGGAATTACTCGTAGTGCGCAACACCAGAGTACACGAGCCATTGAATGTTGACCAGATACTTCTCCTAACGAAACGATCTATGCTTCGACGGTTTGGTCACGTAGTGCGTAAGCCTCTAAAACGGCTTCCGAGACGTGTCATGATTGCCGTGCCATAAGGCAAGCGACCCATTAACAGGCTTGAAAATAGATGGTTGGATAAAGTCCGATATCTCTCTTGGACGATCAAGAAATATGGTGAGTCAACCTGAGAAACTTACGTATAAAGGATAAGCGTGCTATTGAAAATGTGTGTATGTATGTATGAATGCTTGATTGTTTGTTCTGTACCAATCGGTTGGCTTATACCTTGACATACCCTATATCCTAAGCTTAACTTAAAGGCGATTAAGTTGAATGCAGGATAGTTTGGCAGTAATCTTAGAGATGAATACGAGTACTTTTTAAAACGCGGTGTAAAGGATTTATCATGAAAATATACCAGGATATGGGAAGTTGTAGTTACGCAATTATGTAGAGGGGATGGCAAGCACGAAAGCAAGCAAGCAGAAAAGCACAATATTCCAAATTTGACATAGAGGATACCATTGACATTTGAACTCTGTCGGAAGCCATTATGAGATGGATTTTTTCTTTGCTGTCCCATATGTGCTACCCGCTGAGAGTAAATGGGGTGATATACTGACGTTTAAGGTCGAGAGGGGCTGCTTGCAAATAATTTGGTGCTTTTTATCGATTCGCTTCCAATGGAAAATAACAAGTTTAGGAGTTCATAACCCAGCGTATACTGGCGATATTTGTGTACTGGTATCCGAATTATCTTTGAGCGTAGTCTGGTGTTGAGTTTAAATGGACACAAGTTCTCAGAATTTTCCGGCGGTATCAACAGCTTTCGAAGAGGTAATCATCAGACCAATTTTTACCTTTGCATCTAATACGGTGGCCTAGGATGGTTGCAAAATCTGCCTGTTTTATACTTACTAGACTTCAGAGAGAATTTTACTCTTGAGTTACTGGTGCAATGTACACTACTTCTGATGATAATCTTACAGCTGTGGTCAACTGGCTATCGACAGACTTAGTCGAACGAGGTAATGTTAGCTATGTGTCGACTCAGGAAAAATTGAGTCTGTCACGGAGGACATGCAATTCAGCATGGAACAACATCTCGTAAAGTGTCACATTAATGGTCCTCTGTTTATGACGCCTATCGGTAATATACGCCTTATCATTATGTTAAGCAAAATATTTGAAGTGTATTTCCCCGGGAGTTTCAAATGGCAAAATGTGATGTGATGTCTTCTTCATTGGCGGCTATAGCACCCATTGTGGTACCAAATGAAATTCTTGCTCTCTCGAAAAAATGGCGAATTTTTTCCAAGCAGAACCATTTAATGAGAGATGGAGAAGTAGACCTATCGGATCTGTAGTGACACCAATATTCCTACACAATCTTAGTAGGAAGGACTGGACTAATCACAATGTTATGGAAAACTTCAACAAAAGGATGATGTTCCGAAAACCTTTACTTTGAACATACTTTATCATACTTTATACATATATCCAGGCTCTCTAGTTCAAACGGTTCAAAAGTTACAAGGGCATTACATACATACATATATAGCTTCACTATAGAAATCCAATGTAATATCTTTCATGGATGTTAGCATTTTTACGGACAGTCGGCAATTAAGTGCCCGGCATAATTCTTACTTAACTTACTTTACCCAGCATAATTCTGAATCACTTCAAATGCAGCTCTAGATTACCGCTCGTCTCTCATGGAGATGGAAGAGCAATTACATTTTCTGGGAGTCAGGCCAAACGGACATTTCGGGAATCTATAACGCGGAAAAACTTTCTGGACATAGAGCTACCCTTGGAATTCGAAGGGGCACAGCATGATGTGGGTATGTCTTTTGCTACCGGCAATCAAGCAATTGACTAATCGTATATGGGAGAATGGTATGACGTATTAAATCTACAGACAGAGCTGGCCTTTAATGGATTGGCCTTGGCCCTGCTAACAATCAGTATGACTAATCGTATATGGGAGAATGGTATGACGTATTAAATCTACAGACAGAGCTGGCCTTTAATGGATTGGCCTTGGCCCTGCTAATCAGGTCTGGTAGGCTAACACGTCCAAAAGGTTGGATCTCTTTTCAAACAATGTCTTCAGGAGATGCAGGGATGAAGATGAAGGAGAAATTATCCTTCATTTTCCTCGGCAATTGTTCAGAGCGGTTTAAAAGATTATTTCATCTGGGAGTTTTTCTTTTTAACTAGCTCAGCGACCAGGCAAACTATAAATTCAGAAGCATCCTTCGCCTTATAAAAAGCTCCGGTTGACTTAATTAGTCCTCGAGGAGCCCCAGCTAGTTGTAGATCCCGTGATGTTACATATATCACAATTGATTTCCTCTGGCTTAAGTGTGTCTGTATCTGCGTCTTATTTCAGACACTAACCCTAACCCAACCTATATCTTCAAAACTTCATTCATTCATTCATTTTCAATGGCCCGCTAATCCTTCATGAGGGTAGAGGGGGTAGGATGCTCAGGTGGACTCTCCATCCTTCTCGATCCTCCGCCATTGACTCCAATTCATCAGGGGGAATCCCTAAGCGGCTCCAGGAGAGATTTCGGACTTGATCCAACCATCTATTTCTATGCCTTCCGCGAAGTCGCCTACCTGATGGCACGGCAACCATGGCGCGTCTTGGAAGCCGGTCTGGGGGCATACGCACTACGTGACCAAATCATCGAAGCATAGATCGTTCCGTTCGGAGAAGTAGCTGCTCAACGTTGAGCGCCTCGCGTACTCTGGTGTTGCGCACTCGATCCCTACGAGTTATTCCAACAACACCGCGAAGGAACCTCATTTCGGCAGCTTGTATCCGCGATCTTATTCTTTCGGTCACTACCCAAATTTCATGACCATAGGTGAGAGTTGGAACATACACCGAGTTAAAAACCGATAGCTTAGCTTGAACACTAAGTTCGGCCTTCCTTATAACAGATTGGCCAAGCTCTCTCAAAATTGATCCAGCCTGACCAATTCTACAGGATAACTCGGCATTGCTCCTCCCATCACTCGTGAATAGATCCCCGAGGTACTTAAACTTCTCCACCTGCTTCAGTGGGACTCCACTAACATGCAGAGTGCACTGAATGGGTTTTTTGGAAACGACCATTACTTCCGATTTGTTCACGTTGATCTTCATTCCAGCATCATCACAAACGGCTACAAACCTTTCGAGTGCGTGCTGAAGTTCGGTTTGAGAGGACCCAAGGATGACCAAATCATCCGCAAAGAGCAGATGACTAATCCTTAGGTCTCTCACTTTGAAAGATTCCCCGCCACGACTGCGCTGCAACATCCAATCCATATATACAATGAAGAGGAGAGGTGACAAAACGCACCCCTGGCGGAGTCAAACGCCCACAGTGAAAGGTATTGATTTAACACCGTTTATCCGAACACAGCTTCTACAGTTTGTATATAAAGACTGAATCGCCCTTAACAGGGAACCAGCAATCCCATACTCCTGCAGAACACTCCAGAGTTTGCCTCGAGGAACCCTATCATATGCCTTTTCCAAATCCACAAAACAAGTGTAGACAGGTTTGGCATATTCCCAGGCCTTCTCAAGAACCATTCTGAGAGTGAACAACTGGTCGGTTGTGCTTCTACCGGGACGAAAACCGCACTGCTCATCCCCCAAACTGTCCTCAACCACAGCTCTGGAACGCTTTTCTAGCACCTTAGCGAAGACTTTTCCAGGGAGACTTAAAAGAGATATACCCCTATAGTTGGCGCAATCTCTTTTGTCCCCTTTTTTAAAAAGAGGAACCATCACCCCCATTTGCCAATCACCAGGTGTTTCACCGCATTCCCAGGCCACTTTAATGACACGCGAGAGCCATTCAACTCCCTCTTTACCTAAAGCCTTGAGCATTTCTGGCCGAATTTCATCCACACCAGCAGATTTGCCAACTTTTAGCGCTTTGATCGCCAAAGTTACTTGCTCTACCGTAGGACTACTTTCCGCCCAACTCTCGACCATAGGTCTGTCATCTTCGGTGTCCTGTTCGGGATTGAGCAATTCTGAAAAGTGCTCGCTCCATCTGCGTAAGATGTCCTCCTCATTGGAAAGAAGTCTACCGTCTTTGGATTTGACTCCTTCAACGATATTCAACTTTTTTCCTCTAAGTCGGCGGACGGTTTGCCAGAACATCTTATTTGCAGATCTGTGGTCACGTTCCAATTTCCCGCCAAACTCCTTCCAAGACTGTTCTTTCGCTGTTTTCACAGCCAATTTGCAAGTTCTTCGCGCCTCAGTGTACCGATTTCGAGAACCGGAGTTCCCCAAGTGAATCCACACCTTAAAGGCTCTCTTCTTCTCTCTGATGGCTTCTTGAACTCCGGGCGTTTTAAACCAAGCAGTCCTTTTCCCACCACCAGCCGCCACACCATGCCGCTTCACTTCACAAACATCTCTCGCAGAGGCAATAACCGCTGTTGAAAACAGTTGCCATTCTTCCTCTACATTTGATGGAATAGTTGGAATTCGTTCAAACCTCTCAGATATTTGCCGCGCAAATGTCTCCCGTATCTCATCGTCCTGTAACCTCTCCCATCGTATGCGTGTAACCATCCTTGGTTTACGCTTTGGTAGGGGAGGCACTCTCTCGCTAAGATACAATTTGCACAGCACTAAGTGATGATCAGTTGACAGTTCGGCCCCTCTCAATACGCGAACATCACAAACCATTCTCTTCAGACACGATGGTACCACAATCGATCAGCAACTTCTGCGGAAGACTCTGACGGTACCACGTGTATTTGTGAATGTCTTTGTGTGGAAAGATGGTGTTCATGATGGATAAGCCATTTTCACAATATATAAGCCAACAACCTCTCTCCGTTCGCGTTTTGATCAGGATCACCGTTCCTCCCAATCACACTCCCCCATGTCATAACATCTACACCCACATGAGCATTGAAGTCACCCATCAGGACAAAAGAATCCATATCTGCAACCTTTTCAAGGGCAACATCAACTTCATCTAAGAAAGCTGCGTACTCTGAGTGAAGGTTCGGTGCATACACCTGCACTAATGCCAGAGTTGATCTTTCAAGCTTGAGCTTTAAGATCGCAACTCTGCCTCCTAATGGTATCCACTCCAACTCTGTCTGTCAACCTGGGACTTGTGAGTATCCCCACTCCCGCCCGAGCAGACATTGAGGGTGCGACTCCTGACAGGAAGAGCTTCCACCCACCCGAAAGGTCCACAGTTTTAGAACCTCTCTGCTTTGTTGAAGAGACGCCAACTATATCTAGTCGACTTTTAACAGCCTCCCCAACAAGCTCAAGATCCTTCCCTGTGAGCGATGAGACGTTCCATGTGCCTATCCAGAGAGTCCATCTGTGCCCCTGTCGGTGCACAGCGCGCCCACCCCTTGACCCCCGTAATGGTTCGCGAGACCATTGACAGGAAGCTCGTAGCCATTTCGGGTTTGACCCGGCCGGCTGCCGAGCGGGACAAGCCGACCACCAGACGCTCGCATACTGACACCCTTCAGGCCTGGCTCTAAAGGATGCACTGGCTTACCAGGCTTGGCAATATCCGAGGCCGGTCGATTCCTTCTTGTCATCATGGGGTGTGCGCTTTGTTAGCCGTAACTGGATTGTATGGATGGGAATAAGTATTTAAGTTACCCCATCCGCACATCCCAGTCACGTTGCCCGCCCCCCACCACGAGGAGGTCAGCTGCCAGGGGGGCCTCTTCAAAACTTTGAAAACAAAATTTAATAAACACGAAGATCCGTAGTCAAATGACCAAAAGTCAAAAACAATGTAAGGACTTCTAAAAATGTTTTAATTTATTAGAAACGTAATTTCTACATTCTTAATTTAGACATTGAAATGGTACGCACTTACAATAAACTCGGAATGATGTCTGACCTATTGTTTTCCAGATATCTCCTGCGGTCCACTGAAAATGTACCTATGTCGCTTCTGTAAAGGGTTATCAAACGCCAAACTACATTTCAAATGAACGCCATCTATAGTTTAATACTTAAACTAAACCATTATTTGAGTCAAAGGTCTCCGAGCATGGGATTTCACAAACAGCGACGAACTTCAAGTTCTCAACTTTCGCCTTTAAAAAGTTACAGTTACAATGTTCTTATATAAAATATCACCGAAATCGTATAACGTGGGTTGAAAATGTTTTGACATTTCTTAAGAAATTTGATTTAACTAGATATTGTAAGTAATAAAGACTACTGATAGCCGTTAAAGTTATCCCACCCTAAGGATTAGATACACTTGAGTATTATGTCAAAATACTTAATTTATACCCACACTGTCAGTCGAAAATGTGAATAAACAGTGACAAATTGCCATTCCCTAATGTGTGATAGTCTAAAAAGAAACTTTTTCCATAACAATAACTTACAGATCCCAGAATAACATAATAACTACATGACAGGACATCTTATCACCTTAAGTACACAAAAAACGAGAAATTTTGATGAAAACCTATGGTTATGGTTATGGGGTGGTCCATTAACAGAAATCTACCATGAATGGGAATTATGATGATAAGATGAACGGTGTATGGGGTGCAAAAACTGTATAGAGAGTTACTGACGTCATGCGCGCAAAAATAGACTATTGCACGCGACATGACACCTAAAAAGGAAATAAGAAACAAATGACGTACTTTTAAACACATAAGTATACCCATCCAACACCAGCATGACTTGCACCATTATCTGTCATGATACCTGAATCTAACCGGCATATTCTACGGGTACTCTCCTCATGATAAGAGGGAAGTAAAGAGAAAATTACAACTACAGTGACAAGTATAGCAAAGTTGAACCGAAAAAAAGTTGACAGATGTGATGCAAGAGAGAAAAAGATAGAGCTAGCAACCACTTCAAGGTGATTTCAACCAAAAACCAACCCAAACTACCCTTGATAATGGCCTTATGTCATGGAGAAATGCCAACAATGCAGGGTTATGTAATTTCAATGACACTGACACTCACTCCACTTGCATACAGCAGTGTCAAGTTCACAGAAGCACGGTAGCACCAAAGCGGTGAATTTAATAGTTTCGGCCTTGACAGTTGGGAGGG
This sequence comes from Brachypalpus laphriformis, assembly GCA_945910035.1. Lineage (NCBI taxonomy): Eukaryota > Metazoa > Arthropoda > Insecta > Diptera > Syrphidae > Brachypalpus > Brachypalpus laphriformis. The sequence goes on along the minus strand of OX246754.1, from coordinate 42,273,903 downwards.
TTTGTAAAGTCGCAAATGACATGAAAAAATAACAAAAGTTTGACAGTCGGAAAGACAGAATGCAATTTCCGTTGCAACAAGTAGCAACTGTGTTAAACCAATATACTCGAGTTAAAACGTCAAAAAATTAAAGTAAATCTTTGTCAGTTCCGGCAAAAAAGAAACATGGAGGCGCAAAGATTTCATGAATGAAAGCCAACGCCCTTATGCCGATTGGGAGAATGGGAGTCTTCGCAAAAAAAAAAAAAAAAAATAAATAAAATAAATAAATTACGTAATCATGATGCGTACAGCGAGGAAAAAGCTGGATTTTAGGAAATTTACAATGGTCTCTTTCGCTCTTTCTGAATTCCGGCAACAAGTGTCAGAGGCCACTTTGGTGGCAAACTAAATAGGGAAACGGGACAGAACTCTCCTATTCAATATAAGGCAATAGGCAAACGTCAATCTGATTGTCCTTGAACAGGGATTTCATTTCTCTTTTTGGAATATCGAGTTTGCGCAAAGTAGATGTTTGGAAAGTGCTGAACTAAAAACCGCAGAAAAAAAATCGCCTCAAACTATTCCTATACATATTTGTATACACTAACGCCTACACAGTGTTGTCGTTTCACACGACAGACGACATGGTGCAGAACTAGGAACAAAAAATCGGAATGAGGCAACAAAAAAAAAAAGGAGAGAAAGTAGAAAAAAAGGCAAAAACTGCAGGATAAGCGCCGCGCGGAATGAATTCAAGTTCTATTTTTAAACTCTCATGGGGTGCTGGCCAGGGTTTGAGGTTATTATTTTAGAAACACTGGTTGCATGCAATAATGGTAATGGTGAGGCTGGTGTTGTTGGGAAATTGTCAACATTCCCTTGGATTTAAGTTGTGGTGTGGTGTACTGAGTGATGGGGTTGGGGCTTAGATTTGAATTTAATGGAATTTTGTTTATGCTTGGGTATTTGATTTTGGTTCTTTTTTTTATTTGCGGGGAAAGGGTTTGGGTTCTTTTTTTTGTTTGAGGGTGTGAGCACCGTGTGACGTCAGTGGTGAGGAAACAAAAAAATAAATAGCCTCTAATTTGGGACATGGATTTGTTTTTTTTTTTTTATGATCGAAGGATTTGATTTCGTTGCGTTGAGAACGTTGAGGCTTTAGGTGTGACGTTAGAGGGTGCTTTAAACAGTAAATTGCCGAGCAAGGGAATTCTTATTAAATTGGCTACACTCCAGTACTTTTGATCTGAACTTGACATCTATTGCTTTCGTTTGCCTATGTACCATATATGGAGTTATGCTCGGATAAGTTTGACAGAAGAAATATATTAATGACATTTATTTGACATTTATGTGCAACCAATGCAAATGTTTGTAAATGATGTTTTTTAAGAGCTATAGAATATTTTTTAAATGATAACGACAGGAACTGAGTTTGAATTAAATATCTTTTATGAAGAAGGGTTCATGGCATTATGTTTTGAACATGACTTCAGGAATTTGACTTCCTCGCCTGTTTTTGACAAAGCGCATCCCGTCCATCCAATTTCTGGCTACCTTTTCTGGCATTTGAGGCTCTATCACCCAATATTGGCTGCCAAGGCCTGAATAGTTTGCGGCTTATAAGAATACACTAAAGATTTTACATAGCCCGTGGCGTCAAATCGCACGATCTACGAAGCCAATTCACTGGTCCATTTTGCGATATAGTGTTGTAAAGCTGCTCAACAGCCCAATCCGCGAACTTCCGACGTAAGCCATGGTTTCGTGGCTTATACGGGTGTAGGTTGGGATATTTTTTGCAAAATTTTCTACGTAGCGGACGGGCAATGGCCAAACTGTTGCGATCGACGCCGAATTGACGATTTCGGAACTTCCTTCACACTTTTACTCATAGCAAAGAAACTGTAGTCTTTGGTACGCACATTACGTTGACGCATTGTTGGCTTTGCGTCATGTAGAGTGTATGCGGTATGAAATTTATCCACAACACGACGAACAGCAAGCTCAATGGCTGATTATGAAGACCAACAAAATTAAGTAATCTTCTATAATGTGAATTGAAGACCGATTTTAAAAAAAAATTTGAATGATACGGAAGAATTCTCCTGGTATAAATCTATTCATGACGATTTGTCAATCAATACTGAACATAAATTTGAAAGAACTGTCAAAAATGAAAGTACTGTTTGAAAGTTAGCCCTATTGGAAGATCTATCAGTCTTTAAATAACACCCTTTACAATGCAGACTTTTAAGTGATCTATTCGCTTTTGCACAGTAAGAAATTGTCAAATGTTTAATTTCATTATTTGAAGACGTCAAATTGCAAAGAGTGTAGGTAAGTTTGTGGTTAAATTTGCTAAGTGCCAAGCAGAATGATTGAAACTGGGTCCTCTTCTCTTGGCGAACGCTAACACCTTAATTGCACTTAGAAGCCAGATTCATTTAACGTAATGCGCATTAGGATCATGTAGGCACTGTGTTAAACCACTTTGAAATCGAAAGTTACTTTACAAAAACACGAATTTTTAAACCGTTCTAAGTGAGCTTACAAAAAACTTTTACAAGTCCGTACAACTACTCGCTTATGCCGATGAAATTGGCATGGGGCACTTACAAGTATTGAAATCGAGGCAGCAAAGATGGGTTTAGCGTTCAATGAAAGCGAAACAAAATATATACTGCTGGATGTACCCGCTTCGCTGGGTCTTTAAATGTGCACACTTCTTTAGAGCACTCTCCGTTTTGTCATTAAAATAGTTCACCCGCTAATCCTTTATGAGGGTCGCGAGGGTAGGATAATTAGGTGCACTCTCCATCATTTTTGAACCTCTGCCGTGGACTCCAACCATCTGGAGAAATCCCTAGACGGCTCCAAGAGAGATGTCGGACTTGATCCAACCATTTATTTATAGGCCTGCCGAGGGGCCGCTAACTTGATGGTGCGGCAATCATGACACGTCTTGGAAACCAGCTGGGGACACGCTCTGCGCGACGAAACCGTCAAAGCATAAATCCTTCCGTTCGAAAAAGTAGCTGCTCTACATTGAGTGCCTCGCGTACGCAATACCGCGAAGGAACCTCTTTCAGCAGCTTGTATCCACGACTGTAGGTGAGAGATGGAACATACCATCTTGATCAAAAAGTTCCCGGAATAAAAACCGTGTGGCGCTCCCATCGTTCCGATTTGAGTTCTGCTTTCTTTGTTAAGTTGGTACATCTTGTTTTTGATATTCCCTCTAAATCTTAGCGTCATAGCTTGATATTTGCAAAAGTTACGTAGCCAAGAGTACATCTATCTCTGTGTGTGTTGGCGATTTTTTACAATTTTAGAAATGGATTTAGATTTGCAACAACGAACTTGTATTAAATTTTGCGTAAAAAACGGATTTAATGGTGCGCGAACGTTGGAAATATTGGAAAAGTGTTTCGGCAACGATGCTCTAAAGAAAACGGTCGTTTACCAGTGGCACGAGCGGTTCAAAAGTGGTCGTGAGTCAATCGAAGATGATGAACGCAGTGGCAGACCATCGACATCGAAAACCGACAAAAACATTGAAAAAGAAGGCAATGCTCACGGTTTTCATGGATTACAACGGTGTAGTGCATCATGAATTTTTGCCAGAAGGCCAGACAATAAACAAAGAGTATTATTTGGGCGTTATGAGACGTTTGCGTGAAGCAATTCGCCAAAAGAGAACAGAATTGTGGGCAGAAAACTCGTGGATTTTGCACCATGATAACGCACCGTCGCACAGTGCCATCATTATTCGTCATTTTTTGACGATAAATGCAACAAATACCATCCAACAGCAACCGAATTCACCTGATTTGGCTCCCTGTGACTTCTTTCTGTTCAATCGAGTTAAAAAACCATTACGGGGAACGCGTTTCAGCAGCCGAGAGGAAGTAATGGAAAAATCGCAGGAAGCACTGATGGACATACCGAAAACCGAATATAAAAAATGTTTCGAAGATCGGATCAAGCGCTGGCATAAGTGTGTTGCAGTCGATGGGGATTACTTTGAAGGGGACAATATAGATTTAGATGAATAAACTTGTATTTTTAATTTTCTGAATAAATTCCGGGAACTTTTTGATCAAGGGGTATACCAAGTTAAAAACTGATAATTAGGTTTGAACACTATAGGTATGTAAGTTCGGCCTTCTTTATAACAGATTGACCAAACTCTCTCAAAATTGATCCAACTTGACCATTTCTACACAATAACTCGACATTGCCTTTTCCATGGCTCGTGAATAAGACCCCGAGATACTTAAACGTATCAAGCTGCTTCATTGAGACTCTACAAACATGCAGAGTGTACTGAATAGGCGTTATGGAAACAATCAATACTTCCGACAAACGACCAAGGATGACTAAATAATCCCCAAAGAGAGGATGACTAATCCTTAAGTCCCCCACTTTGCAACATTCCCTGCCACAGCTGCACTGCAGCATCCAGTCCATATATGCAATGAAGAGGCGAGGTGACGAAAGGCACCCTTGGCAGAGTCCAACTCCCACAGTGAAGGGTATTGATTTACCACCATTTACCCTAACACAGGTTCTATAGTTTGTATATAAATATTGCGTCGCCCTTAATAAGGAACTCCAGAGTTTGGCTCGAGGAACCCTAACACATACTTTCGCCAAATACACAAAACAGGTGTATACAAGTTCAGCATACTCCCAGGTCTTCTGAAGAATCATTCTGAGAGTGAATAACTGGTTGGTTGTGCTTCTGCCGGGTCGAAACCCGAAACCATTGCTCATCCGCCAGAGCTCTGGAACGCATTTCTAGCTCCTTAGCAAAGACATTTCCACAGGGACTTACAAGAGATATCCCCTTTAGTTGATTCAATCTCTTTTGTTCTCCCTTTTACAAAGAGAGACAATCATCAGGTGTTTCACCGCATTCGTATGGCAATTTAATGACACGTGAGAGCCATTGCACTCACTCACTCAGTCAAAGCATTTAGCATTTCTGGCCCGACTTCATCCACATCGGTAGATTCGCCAACTTGTAGCGATTTGATCACCAAAGTCCCGAGCATAGCTCTGTCATCTTCCTGATGACATTGCTTGTTTGGGATTAAGCAATTCTGAAAAGTGCTTGCTCCATCTCCATCGCTCATTGGAAAGCAGTGTACCGTCTTTGGTTTTGACTCTTTTCACGATATTCAACTATCTTCTTCTGATTCGACGGACAGAATATTTTATTTACAGATATGCAGTCACGTTTCAATGAAACAGTTTATTGCATTTGAAAAACACGTATGTATAATTACCTGAAGTATTTCTCGAAAAACACCTTCTAAAAGGTAGGAAAATAAACTTGAAGTATGAGTATTCAACTTCCAATATAGTGCCTACGCCACCCTGTTAATAATGTATTTTAAATCTATTAAAACATTCTAAAATGTAGACAAATCCAACGATCAACAACATGTCATCTAATAAAATGCAAAAATATTGCAATTTTTCTCTCTGTACATACATACATACATATGTATTATATGTACATATGGTCGCATATATTGCCAAAACTCTTACTTGCAAGAAGGTTTGACATATCCTAATTAATAAAATTTAAAATGTCTTAGATTTGACATTGGCACTGATAATAATTTTTTTCAATGTTTACACCAGAAGAGATCACACACAAATGTTGTAAGTAAGTGCTAGAGAAATTTCTAATAGAATCTTCCTCGCAAATGCAGATCATAACAGTGAAAACCGCATCCAAATTCCTTCAGTGGTTCCCGAGATAATCGTAGTCATTCACGTTTTGGGGACTTCCTTTTATACGATGTGTTTGTTTGATGAACATGAATATGCGTGCACTCCACTGGTGGGCCATCGATTGCAATGACCCACGCATATCTGTGATATTTTTATATCTCAAATAATTATATTTTTGCTTATTATTTCTGTTATAAGAATCATAGAATAATGATTTATACCTCAATTTCTTCAGTAGGAAATGTACTAGTCGAGGAATTAAGTCATATTCAAATCAGTTTAGCCATTTCGTAGTCATATGTGTGTAAAGCATAGACAAATTATTTTTGTCATTAAAAAAAAACATATAAAATGGGTTTAAGAGCCCAATAACGGATTCAGGATACTAAACTGTATCCTAAGTTATTCCTCTTCTTACGACAAATCTTACTTACTTACTTAGGTGGCGCTACAGTTCGGGGTGAACCTGGGCCTCAACCAACAAGCCTCTCCATTTAGCTCGGTCTTTAGCTAATTGCCTCCAGTTGCGCACTCCAAGTTGGTCGAGGTCCCCTTGAACTTGTGCGCGCCACCTACGGCGATGATTCCCTCTACTGCGTCATCCCTCGGGATTAGATTCGAAGACTCTGCGGGCCGGAGCGTTGGTGTCCATTCGCTCTACATGTCCTAGCCATCTCAGACGTCCAATACGCAGTTTTTTGACTAGGTCGATGTCGCTGTACAGCTCGTATAGTTCGTGATTGAATCTTCTCCTCCAAAACCCGTCAACGCAAAACGGGACCGAAAATCTTACGACAAATCGATTGATATATATATTGTTGAGGTACAGTTACGTACTTACTCCCTATTCGCGGACAAACAGAAAAAATGCGTTCTCTTTTATAGATGTAGAGACTAATCATCCCAGTCCTGCTGTATGGCGCAGAGGCATGGGCTTTGACAAATCCGGATGAGGATGCCCTTGGTTATTTTGAGAGAAAAGTTCTTCGAGCGATTTTTGGTCGTGCAATCTCCTCAACAGTGCACGCAATATATTTTCTTCGATATTGTGTGAATGCTTGAAACTTTTTATCAACCGCCTGATTGGCCCCTATCAGTGCGGTTTTATTCCAGGAGTCCACCATCGATCAAATCTTCACACTTCAGCAGATTCTCGAGAAAATCCAAGAAGTCCAAAAAGATATTCATCATATCTTTATCTCTCTCTCGATGTCGAACAGGCAGGCTTTCGCGCTGGATCCTCCTGCATCGACCACATAAACACCTTACGGATCATAATCGAACAATGCGCTGAGTATAGGTCTCCGCTACATTTACTGTTTATCGACTTCGAGAAGGCTTTCGACAGCTTGAATCGAGATGCTATCTGGCTGGCCTTGCGCAGGAGAGGCATTCCAGAAAAGCTTATAGCTATTATCAAGGCTACATATGAGGGCGGCAAGTGTCACGTCGTGCACAATGGTAAGGTGTCGGAGGACTTTGAAGTCCAAAGTGGAGTACGTCAAGGGTGCATACTGTCCCCACTATTGTTCTTGGTGGTTATCTGCGATGTACTCCGTGCAGCATTGACGGAAGCTAATTCTGGAATTCGTTGGACTATGACACCTTACCTTAAACACCTAGATTACGCTGACGATGTTTGTCTACTTTCATATCGGATAATGGATCTTCATTTGATGGCCCAAAATCTAGAAGCTGCGGCAAACAAAGTGGGGCTAAACATAAACACAGCCAAAACAAAAGCCCTGAATACTTCCAATACCCGCGCTCAATTTAACATTGCCGGAAAGCAATTCGAGAAAGTTGATAACTTTCTATATTTAGGAAGTGTGGTCTCGGCTAATCGCGGTGGCACCGAACGGGAAGGCTAAAGCTGCGTTCGGAATGCTGTCCAAAATCTGGAGATGCAATGTTATTAGTTTAAGAACCAAGCTACGACTGTTCTGCTCCAACGTAGAATCAGTGCTGCTTTATGGGTGCAGTACCTGGAAGGTGGACACCATTAACACACGCAAGCTGCAAGTCTTCGTAAACAAATGCTTAAGAATTATCTTGAGGATTTTTTGGCCAAACCGCATCTCTAACGAACAACTTTATCTGAGAACGGGCCAAGAACCTATAAGCATTACTATACGAAGAAGAAAGTGGCAATGGATTGGACACACCCTACGGCGCGAAGACAACTCCATTGCGAAATACGCTATGCAGTGGAATCCGCTCACCCAGGCAGGCAGAATAGCGGGACGCCCTAGGCAAACGTGGCGCAGAACAGTTGAGGAGGAATCGAGCTCTTTAGGAATGAGTTGGAGGCAGCTCAAACGCGTTGCAGAACTCCGAACACGATGGCGCGCAGGCGTGGTTGACGCCATATGCCCCCCGAGGGGTTAAAGGACATAAGTAAGTAAGTAAGTAATGTCTAGTTTTGAAATCCCTGCCAAATCCTGCATAGGGCAGGATGACAATGGAGAACGCTCGATGCTTAATCAAGGTCGGCAATGACCTCACCGAGACCTTTAATGTCGAAAAAGGTTTTAAACAAGTTGATGTTGTCATGCAAATTTTTTAATATTACACTTGAACGGATTGTGCGCAACTCACAAGCCAACACCGTAGGCGGAGTTTATCAAAAGTCCGTACAACTGCTTGCATAAGCCGGCCGACGATATTGGAAGAACTCAGCGGTGGTGTTGTCACTGGTGCGTTTGCAAGCATTGAAGCAGAAGCGTTGGACAGAACGTCACATTGGTTAGCTATAACTTCGAGGTAGTAAGGGACTTTATCTACCTTGGCTCTGCTATAAACTCTGAGAACAACATTAGCGCAAAAATCAAACGAAGAATAACTCTTGTCAATCGCTGCTTATGGTAAGGCAATTCAACAGTAAAGCTCTAACTCGAACAACTAAGGGGACTCTATGTAAGACCATGATAATCCCTGTCCTACTTTACGGTGCTGAAACATGGACTTTATTGAAGGCGGGTGAAGGTATTCGGTTCCGTTTGCGTTGAAGAGATTTAGAGGAGAAGATTCGATAACGAACTGGATATTTGAGACGGCTAGGACGTGTAGAGCGGATGGACACCAACGTTCCGGCCCGCAGAGTCTTTGAATCTAACCAGGAGGAACGAAGCCGTAGAGGGCCTCCCCACCGTAGATAGCGCGTACAAGTTCAAGGGGACCTCAACCAACTTGGAGTGCGCAACTGGAGGCAATTAGCTAAAGACCGAGCTAAATAGAGGGGCTTGTGGACTACTGTTGACCAGGTTCACCGCGAACTGTAGCGCCACCTAAGTACTCGTAAGTAAGTAAGTAGTTGGTCTTCAGCGAAGCAATTTTTTTTTTTTTATAATTCGCGCGCACTCAAAGGGTTATGAATACCTTTAACATGCTTACACACAGTGCGGGCGTTTGGAAAGGAAGGATAGAGAGAGAGAAAGATTTTGGTGTAGTGGTTTTTTTTGAAGCTCAGTTGTTTATACTTCAGCTATTCTCCGGGGGTGGCGTCCAGATAACTGGGGAGATTTTTGTTACTATTGTCATTGCTTCTGATTCACAGTATTTTTTTCCCGATAATCGATGTCAAGGGCAAATCATCATCAACAGAGCGGAACAATTTTTCCAGCCACATGACCAAGCTACTGCCAGTGTTATGCTTTCGCAGTAGTGTTCACACAAGCTTTCGCAAATGATCGGACTGACTTTGTATATTTCATGAGAAATAAATAAATGCTTGCTGACATCAGGATTTGAACCATGAACCATTAGCGTGGCAATTGACGACGCTACCAATACACCATTGCCACCCTTAAACTATAATATGGAAATTAAGTTCAAGGTAAAAAAATATTTGCAAAATATAATATATAATTTCATAATTCACTGCTGATTATGTATAAACACTTGCATTAGCTAATGCTCATTATGTTCGAGGGAATTATGGTCAAAACGCAATGTGGCGTTTGGTAGGTCGCGCTCTGACATTTTGCGTAAAAATATCGCATTTGGTGGGTTCAAACGAAATTTGAACTGAGGTGCTTCGTCAGTTTTTGATTGTCAAGATCGTAGAGTCATAAACAACGCATATTACGACTATAAGTAGAAACAGCCTCTACTACGTCGCCCGTCTTCACAACTGACAGCCGCTTGGCATTTCACTACTTTTTTACTTGTTCGATTCAAAACTGGAGAAAAGGTCATCTATTTTCGGATTTACTTGAAATCGCTTACATTACATATGTAAAAAATATTTAGCAAACTACGTCTATTGAGGACAAATTTGTTGTGTTAGTTTGATGAGGTATAATAGTATGCGTTGTAATGAGAATTTTGGATTTTCCACAGAGAAGAGTCGAATTACACACATCTTTTTGTACTTAATTTCGGTAAGTACAATTTAAGGAAACAGAACTTATATTTTTATCATTCTCCTAACCTCTTAATGCCTGACCGCTTGCAGTGATATTTCGTTTTGTAAATTTATTCCTTGCGGTTTCTGATAGACGGACTTTACGAATAAAATAAATTTTTCCAATACTCGAAGAGGTCAAAATTGCAGGTTCCGCTGGTGGTATCAGGCGTGTTTTGGTGAGACAGTAATTCTCAGTAAAGTAAGTTTTAGCACGGAGTACAACATAGTACAACAACAAAGAATGACTGGTAACTACTTTAGCTGTAATCTCCAGTCAAAAGTGAGTTGGGATGTATAGTTTGCAACACTCAATTTCAGAGGGCGCTGAAACGATTTTGTGAGTGTTTCAGAGGCTGATAGCAAGCAGGTGCACCAATCTTCAAATATGAAAAAAAAAACTTTTAAATCAGATTGACTGTGGAACATTTTGTTGAGAAGCCTTTACTTTGCTTTGCATAATTCTCACCAAAACACCCTATCGATGTCATTTGAGTGCTAAGCCGTTGGAATAGGTGGAACAGAGTGAATATTCATTGAAAATAGTTAGAAATCCCTTCAGTGTACCGATGAGCCATTTTACGGCAAACAATTTTATTACCGACTATGAGATAAAGTTCATCAAGGTTTTATTGTACTGGAATGAATGAAAAAATGGAATGTTGCTGCCATCTTGATATGTTTCTGTGTTTGATGTTTTACTGCAGCTGACAGAGTACTGATTTTTTATGTCTGTTAACTGTCAAAACAAATATGTGTATGTATTCATATCTTAGTACAGAATACAAATTACGAAGTAACTATTCTGTTTGAGGTGTAACACCGTTTTAATCATTGTTCCATTTCATACGTTTTCAAACTTCTCCTCCTTTCTCAGTAAAACCTTCAACATCGTTGGAAGAAACTCAGGTACTGCCGATCAGACTGACTTTATACCCCAGCAGCTTCATATAATAAAATCCAATCCACATGAAAATCGAATTTACTTTCACAAAACAAACACCACTAGCAGTTCGCATAAAACTTACTTTAACGCATAAGCCGGCCGCTAGGTACTTTCCACTTTGACGTCACGCGCCGCCATTGTTTGTAGTATGTATGTGACTAAGCTGTGAGTACCCATCATGTACATAAAAGTACAAAAGCTTGATGCAAACATGCACATGCCTCACCCTTTGATGTCCTCTCATTTGGCTGTGCCCTTAACCGTAAACCTGAAAACCAAACAGCAGCTGTAGTTGCTTTAAGGACATTTATCGCTCAAGTGCAAGTGCACGTCCTTGAACGAGAGGAGCATTATGATGCACGTAAATGCCTCTCAGTTATTCTCCCTCCCTACTTCAAAAGTTGTGATGAATGAAATTCGGAGCTTTAGAGCTTTTGTTCCTTTCGCAGGAACACCCATGAATGAAGCGGCGAATGTGCAACAACCGGCACTACTGGGAGACTATCGCCCGGCTTTCACCTTGCACTTGACGCACAGAAAAAGCGTTCAAGTTCCCTCTCAAGTCCATTGTCATGGTAACGTCCGTCGTATGGTTCGAGGATGGCGGCGGAACATGCGTGCTGTTGTTCCCACGGCTGGTTGAGTCCTGCAAAAAATAGTTATCCTGCGATGGATATAAATAAAACAGCATCAGGGTAAATCAGAAAGCTTTGCCCGTCTCCCATCTGCTCTGTTGGGTAACTCTTGTCAATGATTAGGGTTACTACGGGATTATAGGGGTGGACTTGAAGGAAAATTATGTATAAAGCGAAGGGAATGAGCCAATGATTTACGTCATAGAAATGTTACCACTACTGACGTCACTAGTGCTTGTGGATTTCAAAGGACCCATATGTTTAGAACAGGGTGCGCTGCCGGCTGTAAGCATCATTTCCTTTTTATGAATGAAAAGTTTCAGGTACTTGACAGCTGCTGATGTGCACTTAATCGAGAGGAAATATGGCGTAGCGAGACAATTTACAATCGAATCTATACGATAGCTATTTTTATATTCACATCTGTGGTGCCTTTCAGATGTTAAAGCTGTTATGCCGTTGGGAATGGGATTATCACAGCAGATATTATTTACTAAGAACGACGTAAGATACATCGTAGATTGGAATGACGATACTATAGGATAGGTACATTAATTGGACAGGAGGAGACGTACTGAGAACCAGATGCTACATTGTACCTATTACTTAGTCATTTGACTTTTTTGAACGTCATGCGAGATTGTGACGTCATATATTCTAATAGATTGACAGTAGTCCCCATAAAATGCTGTGTCAGGACTATGATTTGTATGAATCCCTGGCCAGATACTCTTTTTATCCGTTTATCGAAGACGACCGACCCATCTTTCCTCTATGTTGGGCTAGTGGTTTAGTGTGATGTGGGTATTTTTGTAGCAGCTTGAACATTCATATAAGAAATGGTCGTGCCTTCAAATGCATTTACGTCGGGAGTAGTTTGTTGTACTTACATGCATTTTATTTCAAGTTGACGACCAACAGTCTCTCATGTTGGGTTGACTGAAGTACTGCCTCCACTTGAATAACTATGGATCCATTGTGTTTCCTAGTTGTGGAATGCCAAAAATCTGGAAGCATGAGAGAAGAGAAAGTGTTTAAGAGGTTAGCCCTTGATAACTCCGCTATTCTGAACCATTTCAAGGATAATTTTCGGTCAGCCTCAACAATGGTTAGAACCTCTGGTTGGAACATACTACTGTTGTTTGGAAGCTTTATTTACTGGACATTGTCAGGTTCTACTGAATAGATACCACGTCTTTAATCAACTCCGAATTAGTTGAAAGTATCGTAAAGAAAACAGTTACAAGAGGAATCCCGCAAGAAGGAGTAGTTTCTACTTTGCTCTGGCTCCTCGTCGTTAACAAAATTCTGAAGATTCTCAAAACCAAAGGAATAAAAACAGTTGCGTATGCAGACGATACAATAATCATGACCAGTGGGAAATACCTACCTACCATCAGTAATCTCATGGAATCTGCACTAAAAGAATAATTATCCTGGGCAGAACAAAACGGCATAGGCATTAATCCGACAAAGACCGTACTGCTTCTGTTTACCAAACGAAGGAATATAAATGAATTTGACCTCCCAAAACTGAATGGAACTCCTCTGAAACTCTTTCCACCAGCAAAATATCTCGAAACAATCCTAGATTCGAAGCTTGCCTGGAAGAAGAACACAGAAGAAAGAACAAAGAAAGCACTATGCGCATTCTACGTTTGTAAGAAAACCTTTGGTAAATGATGGGGCCTCTGTCCGTTCATAATCAATTGGGTGTATACAGCAATTGTCAGACCTATACTTACCTATCGTAGCATTGTAGGGTGGAATGCAACGGACAAGACCAGCTATCTAGTTAACCTAACTAAGGTACAACGACTGGCATGCATAAATGTAACAGGAGCACAGAGATCAACATCGCAAGCAAGTTTGGAGGTGATGTTAAACCCCCTCCCCCTGGATAAGTACATTCGAAGCACAGCTGCCAAAAGCGCGGTTCGCCTCAAGCAATCGGGCGCGTGGAAGCATAGATCCTATGGACATGGTTCTTTACTATAAAGATACAGAACGGATCTCGATAAAACAACTGACTATGTCATACCCTACACAGACTTCTATAAGAATTATTCCACGTTTATTCCCGAAAGACGAAAGTGGAACTCCAATACATTAACCGATGAACAGGCCATTCAGCTCTATACAGACGGGTCTAAAATGGATACAGGAACTGGTTCTGGAGCTTTCTGAGAATCACTCAATATCAACGACTCATACAAGCTACCAGACGACTGCAGTATCTTCCAAGCCGAAGTCTTCGCTATTGAAAGTGCAGCACAGACCATTCACATAAAGAAACTTAATCCTTCCAAGATTACCATCTTCGTAGATAGTCAAGCGGCAATCAAGGTACTAGACAGCGTGGAAGTTAGATCAAAAGAAGTTTCCAGATGTCGAAATTCACTGACCAATATATGCAACACCCATGGTGTAACTCTCTGCTGGGCTCCCGGACATAGTAATATAGAAGGGAATGAGATAGCAGATGAACTAGCCAGAAGGGGATCAGCATTGAAGATAGAACACATTTAGACATCAGTAAAAGTTCCTTTTGGTGTACTAAAAAGAAAAGTCGACCTCGAAACAAGAGAACTGATTAACTCCGCATGGTTTACCACAGGCGATTGTATCATATCTCGCAGTCTATGGCCCATAGTGAATGAAGGAAGAACCAAAAGCCTGTTGGCAATGAATAAAAAAGAAGTCCGTATCTTTATAGATGCACTCACAGGACACTGCGCGATATGGGAAACGGCCATACGACTAGGCATCAACTCACCCGACCACTGCAGGAGCTGTCAAGACGCGGAAGAGATAGAAAGTATCAAACACTTACGCCTCTACCACTTGGGCAACGGGTTCTTTGAAGATCTAAGTGATCTTGGGCAAGCTCCACTAAAGAACATGATACGATTTATAAAGAGCTCAGGGTGGTTCGCCAATGGACCGGCCGATAGATAGAGGCAAGGAAAGACTAAGTTTTTACAGGTTCCACAACATAAAAGGGAAAGACTATGAACCGTTTGGCCGCCGTGAGAAGCACCTAGGTGCACTTTCCTCTAAGCTAACCTAACCTAACCTAACCTACCACGCCTTTTTAAATTTTTGAACCGTCCGTGAAGATCGAGAAATTTGTGGCTTTTCCGTTTGTCCATTACATCGAAGTTCTTCCAAGCACTGCGCTAATAAAGGTTCCTTTCTGTCTGGACCGAGTCTGAGTGCTCTGGGATTTGTGTTTCCTTAAAAAGAAAAGCCCAGGGAGTAGTTTTACAGTTAGAGTAGTTCTTATGGCACGAATTGTGCCGATGAATGCCAGTCGGTGGATCTTAATGAATTCATTTAGGTTCGTGATCTTTTCCTTAGCTAGCCAACAGATTAAGGAGCCCTAAGTTAAAATGCGTTTGACAATGGTTGTGTACATCCAATGAATTGTCGCAGGTGTGGGACCTCATTTTTTTGCCAAAAATCCATTTGCATGTGTACAACGCAATTGACGATTTCTTTATTCTTTCTAAGGAGTTTTCTTTCCAAACTATGAAGCTAACGGTCGAGTTTAAAGTTGGCTATCATTTATTATCAGACGGACAAACGTCAATAATATTATTTTTGAAAAGGACTACTTCCATTTTGAGGATTCATGTCTGCATCATTTAGTCCAATTGTTCACGGCCATGTGGGCAGGAATTTGCCTGTCGTCGGTATATTTATTAATTTATTTACTTATAAGTACATCTACAAACAGTAATCGCTAACAGATATTTGAATATTACAATGAGATTAAAATATCAAATAAAAATAAATACAATAAGTCATTCTTAAATTTATCTCGAGATACATATAAATCAATACTTTTATAAGCTTCATTGAAAGATACAATGGCTCGTGACATCGGCTCATTTTGGCCGTAGTTAGTTCTATGTACATATAGAAAAAGGAAATCTCTCCTTCTTATCGACCTGCCAGGCACGTAAATGGGCACCATTGCAAGTAGAATTGGAGATCTTATGTGATAGCAAAGTAAGTCCCTCACAAACATTACATCATGCATAACTCTTCTGGATACCAATGACTTAATTCCAAGCAGTTGGTACCTGGATTTGTAATCCGGGGAGAAGTTCCAACGCATATTCCTGAAAATATATTTAGTAAATCGTCTCTGTACCCTTTCGAGGCCGTCAGAGTGAGTTATATATGCTGGATTCCAAATGACATCTGCGTATTCAAGAACTGATCGAACCAACGAGGTGAAGAGGGACAGGAGAACAAAGGGGTCTCTGAATTCCGTCCCATTACGTTTAATAAATCATACGATTGAGTTAGCTTTAGCGACAATATAGTCAATATGCCTGTTCAACGAAAATGTGAAATCAAACAAGACACCAAGATATATAATTTCATTAACTCTGCGAATAGATTTAGATAATAATCAACCTTTACAGCAGAAGTCCTTTTTAAAAAAGAGATTATATTACATTTTATATAAAGTTTTAAGCAGTTTAAATAAAACCAATTTGAAATACGATTTAGATCAGATTGAATCAGGACACAGTCTTCACTACATACAACTTTTAAAAACAGTTTGAGGTCATCAGCATAAAGTAGATACTGGCAATTTTTTACCACGTCAATAATATCATTGATGAAGATGATAAAAATAGCGGACCTAAATGGCTACCTTGAGGAACTCCAGATGTGCATTTAATAGACCTTGAAAGCAAAGCGTCAATTTGAACTCTTTGCGTCCTGCCAATCAGATATAAAGAGATCCATCTTAAGAATACAGAATGAAAACCGAACAACTTGAGCTTTTCAAGCAGAATTTTGTGATGCACAGAATCGAAGGCTTTCCTGAAATCAGTATAGACTGCATCAACCTGGCTTTTTTTTTCTATAGCATTAATGACATAGGAGGAAAAATATGCAAAATTTGTTGTTCATGCAAAAGTTGATTAATAAGGAAATCAAGTCTGTTTTTGACCATACTTTGAAAAACTTTAGGAATCGTAGAGAGCTTACAAATTCCTCTATAATTATCAACGTTATTTTTCGGGCCAGACATAAATATACGGGGACTAGAAAAGAGATCTTCCACTCCTGAAGACAAATTCCAGTAGAAAGGGAGGTGTTAAAAATGTTGAGAAGAGGGGTACAAATACAAAGCGAGCTGCAACAATGTTTTAGTATTATAGGTGGTATACCATCAGCCCCGTAATTCGAATGGGATTTCGGAGAATTTAGTGCTAAAAGCACTTCCTCGTAATTCAGTTGCATTGAGCCAATACTGACTGAGTAGCATCTTCAGCGAACTCTACGGGCCTTATTCTATTCCAACCTAATTTCAGTACGATACTAATTGCGACCAAGACTCAAAGTAGGAGTGATAGTACTTTTCCTTGCAGATTGCTTTGGAAGTCAAAATATGTACCTAGCTCCCACCCAGTTCTGAGCTTATTTGTTGTATTTTAGGCATGCGTTCCACCAAATGTGAGAAAGAAGGATCTATACTCAATTCATCTAGTGTTTGCCTTATAGCTTCGACTTCCTTATTATTAAATGTCCCTTCAATGTCTATGAAGGCTGGTTCTGGTGGAGCGATTTTTAATCGTTGCTACCATTTCGGCACTAAATGGTGCCATGGCCGAGGCCTGCACACTCCGCAAACCTCGAGGTAAAATTAAACCTCCCTGGTGGAATGCAAATCTCAGTACTCTTAGGAAAGACAGTAGGCTCATTTTTAATACTGCTAAAAGCTCCTGTGAGACGGCCGACTGGGACTCCTATAAACTGTCTCTCAGAAAATACAAAATCTCACTGAGGAAGGAGCAACGACGTTCCTGGAGACTTTTCTGCGACAGCATTGAAGAGTCATCGGAAGCTTCCAGGTTGCGGAAAGTCCTCTCTAAAAGCCCTGCTATACCCAGCTTCCTTTTGCATTCGGATGGTTACTGGACCTCCTCTGCTGAGGAATCCATTGACATCTTACTGGATACTCACTTTCCTGGTAGCTCCCCTGTTGCTATATTGCAAGAGGGAAATCCCCCCCCCTCAACCTTGCAGCAACTCGCTAGTCTTGATAACTACAGAAAAGATCCGATGGGCCATGCACAGTTTCAAATCCTTCAAGCCCCCAGGACCTTACGGTGTTATTCCAGCTGAAATTCAGCAATGCGAGGATATTGTGCTTCCTTGGCTCAAAGTCATCTTGTCGGGCTGTCTAAATCTGGTTTATATTCCCAAACTATGGACCGAGGTTGAAGTCATATTCATACCTAAGGCAGGAAAGAGCTCGCACGTGGAACCAAAGGATCTCCGACCTATTAGTCTATCGTCCTTTCTGCTCAAAACTCTAGAAAGGTTAATTGATATACATCTTCGGCAAAGTATTAGCCCAGCTCTGCTCTCGCCGTTCCAACATGCGTACTGCAAAGGCAAATCGGTTGAGACTGCCTTACATTCGCTTGTGCGCACCATCGAAAAATCATTGAGCATCAAAGAATACACCATGGTGGCTTTCCTTGACATTGAGGGAGCTTTTAACAATGTCAAACCAAAGGCGATTACCGACGCACTTTTAAATCTGAAAGTGGATACCTCGCCCGGAGTGTTGATCAATCAATTGCTTACATGCAGGATTATTAAGACACAGCTGGGCGGAGCATCGACCAGAAGAATTGCTCGCTGCGGTACACCTCAAGGTGGAGTCTTGTCACCTCTTCTGTGGAACCTGGTAGTTAATGAACTACTGATGGACCTAGATACGTCAGGTTGTAGAGTGATCGCCTATGCTGATGACATTGCTATTGCTGCCTCCGGTAAACACCCGGACACTCTCAGGGATATCCTCCAATATGCTCTCCTTCGGCTCACCAAATGGGCCTCCAAATGTGGACTGGGGGTTAACCCCCATAAAACGAAACTCGTTCTCTTCACGGGGAAATATAAAGTTCCCCTCATAGACCCGCCTATGATAAATGGCACCAGTCTCACCTTCTCTGAAAACGCAAAATATCTGGGTCTTATTTTGGATAGGAAATTAAACTGGAAGGCCAATCTACTAGAGCGCGTCAAGAAAGCTAATGTAGCTCTCTATTCCTGTAAAAAAGGCTAATAGGTAGGAGCTGGGGTATCAAACCTCAAATCACTCATTGGCTATATGTGTCCGTTATCAGGCCTATACTACTATATGGCGTGATCGTATGGTGGCCTGCTCTCGACAGGGCTGTCCACCTCACTCAACTAGCTAAGGTGCAAAGATCTGCATGCATCTGCATCAGTGGTGCACTGAGAACTACTCCCTCCGCGGCACTGGACATTTTGTTCAACCTGCTACCTTTAGATATTTTCGGCAAACAGATGGCTGCCTGTGCGGCCATCCGCCTGAAAGCCTCCTCTCAGTGGTCTAGCTATCGCTTGGGCCACTCCTCGATCCTTGATCTTCTCAACTTCAAACACGAAAACACGGACTACACCTCGCCGAAACTGAGATTTGACCGTAACTTCCGTACGAGCATCCCTAACCGGGATGTATGGGACACCTCCTCCCCTGTCGATGGTAGTTCGGTTCACTTTTTTACAGATGGATCTAAGACGGAGGGTAGGGTGGGTTGTGGTGTTTTCTCCGAACAGCTCAATCTGAACATCTCTTTCCGCCTCCCTGATCATTGTAGCATTTTCCAGGCGGAAATCATGGCGATTAAGGAAGCCCTGTCCTGGCTGAAATTTAATGTATTATCTGTCAGGGATATTAGCATTTTCACTGACCGCCAAGCGGCAATCAAGTCCCTGGAATCGTTCTCCTTCACTTCAAAGGCTGCCTTAAACTGTCGTCTATCTCTTATGGAGATGACAGAGCAGTTCAACATTCACCTTTGCTGGGTGCCGGGCCATAGAGACATTCCAGGTAACTGCAGGGCTGACGACCTCGCCAGACAGGGTACCACTCTAAGGATTTTGCCTGAAAGGCAAGCCTGGGTATGCCCCTCGCTACGTGTAAGTATCTACTAAAGCTGAACGCTATTAGCATGACCAACCTCAGATGGGGAAACGGCTCAACGTGTCACATTTCGAGACAGATCTGGCCTAAGCTGGATCAAAACCGTAGTGCCGATCTGATCAAGCTAAAGCGTACACAAATCAGCTGCGTTGTCGGTGTTCTCACTGGACACTGTCTTATAGGCCAACACGCCAGAAGACTTGGTCTCTTCTCCAACGACTTCTGCAAGAGCTGTAGGGACGAGGAGGAGGAGGAAACCATCCTTCACCTCATATGCACATGTCCGGCCCTGTTGCATAAAAAAATGCTCCATCTAGGGTCCCCCTTCCTTGACGACCTCTGCGATCTGGCGTCCCTGGACGTCATGAGCATCCATCGCTTTGTCAAAAGCTCCGGTTGGTTTTGTTAGTCCCTGAGTGGCCTAATGATTTGATCCATGGTATCGCAAAGGACCTTCACTGGTCTAAGTGTGTCTGCACTCTCGTGTGGACAGCCAACCTTACCTTACCTAACCTACCATTTCATACACAGCTATCTCATGCTGGGCCCGCGAGATTTAATTTGGAGCGAATTTTAATCACATTATAATACTGAAATGTGTGCATCTTTTTTTAGAGTTTTTATCTAGGAGCTTTTAGGTTGTCTCGGCTAGAGCTTCAACTACCACGAACGCACTGCCGGTTTTAAAGAACCTTATTGCGTAGTTTAAATCAATGTACAACTTTGGATAGTCAATTTTTTTTTTCTAATTTTCCCATCTGGTGAGCTGCAGTTTTTTGTTAATTTTTTTAGAAATGAGTCATATCTTCTTGGCATTGAATCATAAAATTTCTCAGACTTTTCCATAGGTGTTTTTCTTCTTTTCGGTGGTATTGATATCTTTATCCATAACTTTTTTTTTTATAATTTACGCGCACTCAAGATGTACTAGATCTCACTTTGGCAAGTCCGTTGATGTGTAATTTCATCAATAACTGGCAGGTGTCTGACAAGGTCTCCATGTCGAACCATAACCATATAAGATGTGACATAGGGGTCTCCATGAATGGCACGTTGAACTACAGGAACCCTGGGCACACTAACAGGAATTCCTATCGGTTTATCCCCGGGGCAGAACTAAATCGCTCCTTGAACCCTACAAATACCATTCCAGAGTTGGAAGTCGAAGCAGAACACCGTCGAAAAATCATTTCCGTCGATAACGAAGGGAGTTTTGCCGAAACAAAGAAAGAGACCATTCGTGATGACCCATGGTGGAATAAGCATCTTCAGTTACTTGGGCGTAAAACTAGAAAGTTAATCAATAGAAGTAAAATCAATGGCGAATGATGCCTTTACAACGAAACTCTAACAACATATAACAAAGAACTTAGGAAATCTAAATGCGAATCGTAGAGAACTCACTGTGAACGTATTGAAAGCTTCCCTGCAGCGGCTCGCCTTCAAAAGGCCCTAGCCCAGAGTCACTCCAAGCACCTTGGCTTCGTAAAGAAACAAAATGGGCAATTCACCAGTAGTCCTGAGGAGACCTGGCAGGTCTTACTTGATACTCACTCCCAGTCTGCATATTCGTTTGTGATGTCTTCCCAGAACACCTGAGGAACGACGTTCTCGTCGCTTCTACACAGGACTATACCCTATCTGGCAAACTCTTTACTGCTAACCACATTAGACGGGCTTTATCCAATTTTAGCGCATTCAAATCACTAGGTGTAGATGACATATTTCCCTGCATTTTATAACAAGGATAAAACCTGTTAATTTCCACCCTCATACAAATTTTCAGATCCAGTCTCACACTAGGCTGTATACCAAGAAGTTGGAAGGATGCTAAGGTGGTCTTCATTCCAAACGCGGCTGAGCAGAAGGAACAATCGCCTAAATCCTTTCGCCCTATTAGCCTCAGTTCCTTTCTCCTAAAAACGATGGAGAAAATTGTCGATCATAAGAGTAAAGTTCCTTTTACATGATCCTCTGCATGCATAGCTTAACGTTATTGATTAACAAATCATTAACTCCCAAAGAAACAGCCACATGTGCCATCATAGATATACAGGGAGCCTTCGACAACACATCGTATGAGGCTATCAAAAAGGCTATGGTCAGGAAAAATATCGCTCCTCTGGTCATAAACTGGATCCTCATCATGCTACGTAGCAGGAAGATAAGAATCGAGTGCAGAGTGTCGCATAAAACTATAACAGCTACCAGAGGATGCCCACAAGGAAGGAGCCCACTCCACTGCTCTGGACTTTAGTTACTGATGAACTCTTAGAATTATTTGAAAAATCGGGTTGCAAAGTACAATGATATGCAGACGACATTATTATCAGCGTTAGGGGCATCATTTCGGGCATCATTTCGGAACTAATGCAAAGTGCACTCAATTTAATTTCTAATTGGTGCAGGACTTTCCAGGAAAGGAATCGCATTCTTAAAGAAATTACACTGGAAACCGCCCCAATCGACATATCCAGGGAAACAAAATATCTGGGGGTTATACTTGACAAAGCGCTCACCTGGAACTCACACCTGAACAAGGTTTACAGAGAAAGCGACAGGAGCACTGTTTTCGTGCCAGCGCCTATACCGTAAAACTTGGGGGCTTAAACCCAAGATAATATAACATACTGGACGTACAGTGCCATTATCAAACCCATGGTCACTTATGCATCGTTGGCATAAGAAACAGTTGAATAAAATCTATCGCTTAGCCTGTCTAGGTATCACAGGGGTAATGAAAGCATGTCCCACGGTAACAATGGGAGCAATGCCTAGCTTCACACCACCTTGCAGTGCAAAAAGAAGCTATGCTGAGTACTCTTCAGCTGCCCAAGATTTCGGACCTTAAAATCGTCAACTTTACAGGTCATCTAAAGATTCTAAAGTACATTCAAAACGACCCTATTCTTAAAATCCCAGATACCGTGGAGGGATACCGTACAAGGAATACCTGTACTCCAGAAAATTTAAGGTGGTCATAGGTGACTGCTACACGTAGATGAATGAAGGGCTTGTAGTCTTACCAAACTCTCAAACTTCGTATACAGTTGGTTCCACATTGGAAAACGGTAGCACTGACGCAGGGGTTTATGGATCCAGATTCTAACGTTCAGCAGCGCTTGGAACAGTATTTTAGGCGGAAGTCTATGCAACAGAACTTTATGTACGAGAACTCTATACCTGTGAAGAAGGGTCAAGGGCACCCGTATTTATATCTTCTGGGACTAAGCAGCACTTATGGCTCTAAAATCCTATATTATAGGATCAAAACTTGTATGGGACTGTCTCAATATACTCGAAGACCTCGCATCAAAAAACACGGTCGCTGCGGCCTGAATACCAGGACACGAAGGCCTCGACGGCAATGAAGGGGCAGCCTGCTTACCGAGAAAAGGCGGGAGCCGCCTACTAGTCGGACCTGAACCCTATTTTGGAATAACACAGAGCAGCAGAAATCTCAAAATAAAACAATGGGAAGCTGATTGCCATGCAGAGTACTGGGCTAAGAACCTATTTGAGCGCAGCAAAGCAGATTTAACGACCTTAACAGGCTATCTGACTGGTCAGTGTCCACTCAGGTATCATCTGTACAAAATAGGAGTAGCAGATACCGACGTACGAGTATGTCGGCTAGGTGGAGAGCAAAAAGAGACGGCAGAACATATTCCTTGTGAATGCCCTGTGCCCGCAAGAAAAAGACTTTTCCACATTAGGCAGCTTTACTGAGTCCCTGAGATATTGGGAACATTAAGACTGGATCCATGTTGAGATTTATCAAGAGCCTTAGATTAGTTCTCGGTTAAACACCGGGCTGGCATAATAGATTTTATAGGTCACAGTGCGTACAAGGCCCTAGTATACACATAGTATAGTAGTGCAGTATTGTCCTTTATTCGGCACTTTGTGGTGATCAGCTTAAGACAATGATAGAACTTTATTCAACTTTGAAACAACTTAGATTTGTACTTTGGCTCCTTATGCTATAAAAACTGCCACACTACCGCCATATTTTCAAAGGCAAAGGGCTCTTTATGATTCTGTAAAATGTTTCTGTATTGATACTGATCCCTCGTTCTAGATAATCATACTATGGGACCAATACCATGTCACAAAAATTCTGTCCAGCCCACTATGATACCACTTTCATTCTCAATAGTCTATATGTACTATTTTCGACTTGAACTTTTAACCTTTGAGACGTCGAACATAGCTTTTTCCATCATATGTAGCTGAATCTGTTATATATTTATTTGTCGCTTGAAAGGACATTTTTCTCAACAAATCCTCTTCGTTCTTAGTTACCTGAACAGTTAAAACGGAACACTTATGGATTCAACATGCCACCAACACCCTGTCTATCACTCTCTTACGTCCTTGTAACTTCTGAATCGCTTGACCAAGAGAGCCGATATCTACCCACTTTGCCTTTGCCTGCACAAGATTTCGATTTTGGGTGCCCTTACCCCGATATATAAAGACGCATTTTCATGTTAAACTAAACTGAAACTTAAGCCAAAATCGGTTAGGCAGTTTTGGATTAGGCGCTCTAGAAAGATGTGGTGAATTGCTTTGGAACGTTTTCCTGTACCATTCCATTATTTTCAAAGCAATTGCTACAAAACATTTCAGAAACTATGGCTTTCACTAGTTCTGAAAGCAATATGACTACGAGTATCTCCAGAACTAGCTTTGATTTCATTGATGCTCAATCAAGCTTCTCAGCCAGTTTTGCCACGGATGTTGGATTGTAGGTTTAATCCCCCACACTATTCGAAAGATTGTTGAATATTTGCCAATGCTTACTGAGAGTTCGGCTTCTCTTATCTCACTGAATAATCCAGATTAATATCCGCAGTCTACTTTAGAACCACACATATGTCACACTAGATCACATTCTGATAGGCAGGGCTTGATTTTTTTCTGTTAGTTCTTGGGGAGATGACTACGAAGTAATTTGTTTTAAAGCATCATCATTTCTAAATATAATATAGAAATAAGGCCAACGTTAGTATTAGAGGCTGCTGTGGAGATGAAATCCGTCCAGCAGATTACATCCAGACGTTGAACACGTTCTAGTTTTCTCAGTGCTGTAACCCCAATAGTCTTAGCCCACTACACCACCTCGGCATACGCTAATTTAGGTCTTATATCCATAAAGCTTCTTTTGCCTTGTCGATGGTACGATCTTTGTGAGGATTCCAAGACAATGTACTTTCTAGGATAACTCGTAGGAACTTTGTTTCTTCCAAGGAATTGATAGTTTCGCCATAGAAGGAAGGGCAAATAAGGAGGTAAAGGTTCCTTCTCTTGGCAAAAGGCACAACCGATGGCTTTTTTAGATTTAACGAGAGATGTAATTTATTGCATCATCTAGGGAATGTTCCATAACCTACGAAACGAAGCTTTCAAATTTACAACAAAAAAAAAAAAAAAATGGCTACATCAGCATAAATAATGGCTTCGATACCAACACCTTTCAGTTAGAGACCATATAAGAGGTGATAATACTCCGCCTTGATATAGATAGATATAGATATATACGAGTAGGTGTTAATGAGGCGCAATTGGACTACGACCTTTGGCAGATCTATTGTGCCCCTCAAACTAAGGCTCTAGAGCACTTCCTCCAGTCCAGCTGCTTTTATGAACCGGGGTATCTTGAGCGGATCCAGTGAAGGTAGATCCGTCACTGATAGAAGATAGGCACGCACGTGATTTTTTCCTTTGTGGATCAGTGTTTCGCATTCCTTAAGAAGGTGCACTGGTTTTTCTGCGAAGTCCCTGCAGAATCTGCGATGTCCGTCTCTCTCTATTCCCAGTTTCTTAAGGTGCCCGTCAAGATGCGAAGTCGACTCTTGCTAACTTTTGGGCAGGTTCTGCTTCTTTTGTGGTTGTATGTCCCCAGAAATTTTTTTGCCTGCCTGAATTGGGGGATATCATTCCGATGTTTGACCTATTTGTTTTCTTCCTCTTTTCTTAATTCTTTCTGTATTTTGTGGGTTTCTACTCCTGGGCGTGGCAAAATCGCATCATCACCTCCCCGTGGTGCCCGCTGGATAGCTATCTGATAGTGAACTAACGATGAGCGTATGCTGAGCCTGACGATGTATGTGTAGCTGAACACTCAGACCTGCGTAAGCACATCTGGGTGAACTTCAGCACGCATATGTTTAACCGGACGAGGTATCTCTTGTTGACCTGATCGGCTGAAATATGCGTCTCAGAAGTCTAGCAAGAGCTCCTCAGAAGGCGGACGTGCGGCGGATGAATTCTCTTGATGGAATCAACGGTGACGTCTACAGGCCAGCGGATACCTTACCAGAGCTACTTCAAAATATTTGGAGCTGAGGTCTGTAAGGGTTTTCAATACTGCGTCAGGGTACTGAAAAAGAGATGGTGGCGGATGAACCCTTAATGTGCCAACGGCAGCGCTCATATTCCCGAAGCGGGTTACTGGCATCGCTGTATATCTGGTCCTCCAGGTTGGGGGTTGTGCCGTCGGGTTAACTCCCCTACTACATAAAAAACCTTCGGTTACGAAGCAACCAACAGCCTCGGATACGGATGATTTTACTGTTGACGACCCAAGCAAACGTAAAAAGAACAACGATCTTCGTGCCTGCACGTGGAATGTTAGGTCCCTCTTCAAACCACGTGCAACCGAACAACTTGCGGAGGCCCTAGTGTGTCTCAAAGCAGACATTACCGCTATCCAAGAAGTGCGATGGAATGGGCCAGGCAAAAGGAGGATGACAAACTGCGACATCTACTACGGCGATTGCTGCAGACAACTAGGACGGCGTCTATTCGGGTGCGAATTTGTTATTGGAGGCAGACTTAGACAAAAAGTCTTGAGTTTCCGGCATGTGAACGAGCGCCTCACGACTATCCGTATCAAGGCTAAATTTGCCAACATTAGCCTAATATGCGTTCACGCCCCTCACGAGAAGAAGGACGACGCGACCAAGGATGACTTCTACCAGCTCTTGGACAAGACGTATGAGCAATGCCCTAGCCATGACGTTAAAATTATCCTAGGTGATTTTAACGCAAAGCCAGGAAGAGAGGACGTCCTTAGCAGCGTGGTCGGAAAGCACATCTTGCACGACATCACATCCGACAACGGACTTAGGCTGATCGACATTCGACAACGACGACACATTGCGATCGACGCAAGGCACTCTTCCAGTATTCCGAGGAGCCAACGTGGACTCGGATCACTACCTAGTTGTAGCCAAGGTACGGATGCGGATATCCAGAATGGAGCGAAATCAACGAAATACTGTGAGGAGATTTGACGTCGGGGGACTATAATCGCAAGAGACCGCCAGAGTCTTTGCCGATCGAGTTTCTTCTAATCTTAATCTAAGTCCTATGTCGCCAGCAGCAAATGAGGAAGTGGCAGCGTTGCTAATAAGCCATCAGAGATGCCGCCTCTGATGTACTGTGTTTCTCTCGGCCACCACAACGAAACTGAAGAGGCGTACAAAGCGGCGCTGCATAGAAGGGCCAGAGCTGCTTACGAGCTCTACGTGAGCAGAAGACAAGAGGAACATCGACATCTCAGAAAGAAGAAAAAGTAGCGTGAGAAGCGCTCGATCGAGGAGATTGAGAGACTTTATTGCAGGAATGATGTTCGAAAATTTTAGCAAAAGGTAAAAAGAACATGCCAGGGTTTCAAAGTCAGAACAGAAGCCTGCAGGGACTAAAATGGTAACATAGTAGTAGAATCGCAGTCGGTGCTGAGGATATGGAAGGAGCACTTATGCAGACTGTTAAACGGCGATGATGACCAATATTCCGCTATCAGGCAGAATGAGCCATTCAACAGTGACGATGACAGTCAAGATTCCCGTCAACCCGATCAGAATAAAGTGAGTAAACTCAAATCCAACAAAGCTGCTGGAGCCGACGGCCTTGCCGCTGAACTTTTCAAGGCAGGAGGAGATGAGTTGGCAAGGAGCATGCACCAGCTCATCTGTAAAATCTGGTCGGACGAAAGTATGCCCGATGAATGGAACCTCAGCATCGTTTGCCCGATCCTGAAGAAATGAGACCCTCTGAACTGCGCCAACTACAGAGGTATAAGTTTTCTAAATATCGCATATAAGATCCTGTCTGCCGTACTATGTGAACGCCTAAAACCGATCGTCAACAACCTGATAGGTCCTTATCAGTGTAGTTTCAGGCCTGGAAAGTCCACCATTGACCAAATATTCACACTACGGCAGATCTTGGAAAAAACCCATGAATATAAAATCGATACGCACCACCTTTTCATCGATTTCAAAGTTGCCTATGATAGCGTGTATAGAGACGAGTTATACAGAGCCATGTCTTGTCTTGGCATTCCAAGCTCGTCCGTTTATGCAAAATGACGATGGAGAACTCTCGCTGCTCCATCAAAGTCGGTAAGAACATCACGGAACCGTTCGATGTCAGGAAAGGTCTTAGACAAGATAACGCGCTATCATGCGATCTCTTTAACAAAGTACTTGAGAGAATTGTACCAAACTCACAAGCCAACACCGGAGGTACAATCTTTTACAAGTCTGTACAATTACTCGCTTATGCCGATTACATTGACATAATCGGAAGAACTCAGCGGGCAGTCAATGGGGCTTTTGCTAGTATTGAGATCGAGTCAGCAAAGATGGGTTTAGCGGTCAATGAAAGCAAAACAAAATATATGCTGTCTACAAAGAAGGACACCCAGCATCGGTGTCTTGGACAGACCGCCACAATAGACAGATATAATTTTGAGGTAGTAAAGGATTTTGTCTACCTAGGCTCTATGGTGAGCTACGCAAATGACATCAGTAGGGAGATCACACGAAGAATTACTCTTGCCAATCGTTGTTTTTATGGGCTAAAACGGCAATTGAGTAGCAAAGCCCTGTCTTGAACTACTAAGGTAACTCTTTATAAGACATTAATCATCCCAGTCCTGCTGTGTGGCGCAGAGGCATGAGAGAAAAGTTCTTCGAGCGATCTTTGTTCCCGTCTGCATAGACGGTGAGTGGAGGAGAAGGTAAAATACCGAATTATATGGCCTGTACAAGGACGTCGTCTTAGCCAGAAGAGTTCGCATACAGCGACTGAGATGGCTGGGTCATTTAGAGCGGATGGAGCGCAACGTTCCCGCTAAGAAAGTCTTCGAATCCACCCCGGATGAGCGGCGCAGTAGAGGACGATCTCGTGATAGGTGGCGCAAACAAGTGGAGGGGGACCTCAACCAACTTGGCGTGCGCAACTGGAGGCAGCTGGCTCGTAACCGTGCTGGCTGGAGAGGTTTGTTAGTTGAGGCTCAGGTCCACCCCAGACTGTAGCGCCACCTACGTAAGTAAGTAGTCCACAAAAGGGTTCTGATCCAAGGAACAGCGCGTCTGATCCATTTCTTGCTAGTACATCAGCTGCTACTGGCAGCTCCACTCCTACATGTACTGGTACGCAGTAGAGAGTTATTTTATTTGCCTCTCCCAGTCTGTTGATCCTGGTGAGGCATTCCCATATCAGTTTGAATCTGATACTATGCGAGGTCAGTCCTTTGATAGCGGCTTGGCTGTCTGACAGTATTGCCTGTCTGGGTTGAATTGCGCGCATCTTTCGATCGCGTGAACTGAGAAATGTTCTCGGTGATTCTGAGCATCTAGTCCTGGTCCCGTACATTCCTGCTCCAGTGCCAGTAGATCTTTTCGATCCGTTTGTGTACCATTTAATTTTGTGTTGTTTGAATTGGTACTTATCGGACTCACTGCTCCAACTTCTTTTGTTGCTCAGTTTTGAGTAAAATTTTCTTTCAAAGCAGTATTTCTTGACCACATCGACTCTGGGCCATTTGAGAAGAGGCACTGATTTGGATGGATATGGTTATTTGCTCTCTGTTTGCGATGTATTTTCCTTTCCCGATGCCCTATTTGATAATTCTCAATATAGTCTCCTTGGCGATTCGCTCTAGCAGTACCTATGTATGTGTAGCACAGATATACCGACGATTACTTCTAGTGCTGCTGTGGGACAGGTTCGCATGGCTCCTGTTATACATTTGCAGGCTTTGCTAGGGATACCCTCGACGTGGTTAGTCTTGTTTTGTTAACCTGCCACTGTACTGTATGTGAGGATGGGTCTTACTATCATCATGCTTTTTTTTTTTTTTCTAGTTCTTAGCATCTCATACATCCAATTACTTGTGATGTGGTTTACTTCTTTTATTTCGAGACCCCTCCTAATTGCTTCATGGAAGGTGTTGTTGAAGGCTCGCTCGATGTCTAGAAAAGCACATACTCTCATTTCCTTGCTCTCCAGCGAATCCTGAACCCAACTTGCGAGCTGGTAGAGCGCGGGTTCGGTGGATCTTCCTGATCTGTAGGCATGTGGATTGTGGTAGAGAGGTACTCTTTCCAGCACAGTCATCTTAGAGTGATTATCTATGACCTTTTCTAGCATCCTTAGCACAAATGAGGTTAGACTAATAGATTTCGGGGAAGTGGTGTCTCCTTCACCCACTTTCGAGCCTTGAGGGTAACCGCGAGTAACCGCTGAAACATCTTAATAAACATGAACTTAATGGGATGTGCTTTAATCGGTTGTCGCAATTATGCGATCCACAGCATCAGCTGCCTTGGCAAGGCTTTCTCCTGGCTGATTAAGTTTACGAAGCCTTAGTATTATATGACTGCACCATAGAACAATTTTATGTGTTTACCTTTCAGGAATGGAGCAGATGACTCATTTGTCAGGATGATAGATTGGTGTTATTTTTCCAGCTTGATGAGCTTCCTGTTACTCATCATAGTTCGAGGATTTTGGGCATTCAGAATGTCTTGGATCTTGGATTGGATGAATGGATCTTCTCTGAATACACTCTTTATTCACCTATTTATATATTACGTTGCAATTAAGCCAAATGGCCGTTGGCTTTGCTATGATTTGTAATCTAAGTCATTTTGTCAGCTCACCAAAACAGGGAAAGGAAGAAATAAGACAGAAAATAGAGTCCAGCTTTGTTTCTCTGTTCAGCAAACATTATGGAAAACGGGAACAGAAATGGAAGAAGCAATTTACTAGAAATTCGTTTTACTCATCTGCATCTACATTTACATCTCCTAGCTCCACTGTGGGCGGCTAAATAACTAATATTCAAAGTGGCCTCCTGCTGTTTACCCTATCAATCCAATCATCATCAATATTCAAGTGTAACTGTGTTCCATATGTAACAACATTTGTAAACGCACACTCTTAATAACCCCAAGCCATTTAGATACAAATCTTAAGAACTTTTATAACTTCATAATATAAATACCCTCCTAATGTGATGACCAAAATGCCAGCTAGCTATCAGTCAAGTGATCCCCTACGCAGCCATTGGATAAACATCTCTAAAACTATCTTTCAGAAAATGTTAAACAATCAACTCCACCATCAAGATAGCGCCAAATCTAAATACTTCATTAATATCATCTCCTAAAGAGCTTTCAAAGATGCATTAGATCACAATCTCTTTTTGAATATTTCCAGTTTTGGCTATTTAATCTACATTTTCCTAAAGACCCGTGGCGCTACTGTGTGTTCATCCTGGTATCTCTATCCATGTCCATCGCAGAGAATCTTAAAGATCTCTGCCGCAATTAAATCAGGTTCATCAGTTGACCCGCAGATACTCGGTCGATAATCAAATGCTAATGTCATCACTTTTAAGCACTTTACCTAGTATAGTGACGGCTTCAATCGTGTTCCGTTAGAAGATACTAAAATCCGAATGGAAAAAAAGGCCAGAAAAATAGTAAGGTACTTAAAGAGTGGTGTAGCTTCTGTTTTACGATGATGATGGCGTAACTAATTTGTGAGCGCATCCATAGCCGAGTATAAGTGCGAGATTTAATGCGATTCTATTTGCATGCACGATTGGATCGGTGTCCGTTTGCAGATACAAGGAAATATTTCAAATCCCCAATACCCGAGTGTGTAACACGAGAAGAAAGCCACTGTAATAAAAATATAAATGGCAATTAAATTTTTTTTCTCTTACAGCAATGTTGCGGAGACATCCGAAAAAAGTATCTAAAACCATAAATTCAGCTACAGATCTCTGCTGGCCCCGAAGATGTGGTCTAATTTTGTAGGAATGTCTACAGTCTAGTGACTGTGTCGTGTATGCTAATTTATCTCCAAGTGGTTTAGTGCTAGATACAAATCAATACAGCAGGAGGAGGAGTATGAGCAGAAGGGTATACCTATATACGCTGCAAGGAAGCTGGGGTTGTGTTACTCATGCAAATTAGTTTCGTTATAAATGTTCGCTTTTATGTCGAAGCTATGTCTGGTTGGTCAGACTTCAATTATTCGAATTGAGACACGGTGAATCGGGTGGATTTGCAGTTGCAGTGAATGATGCTGCAGGGTTTGTTGATGATTGCAATGGAACAAATTAGTTTGTGTCCAGTTCATAAACAGAAAAGACACCAATTCGGGTTTCTTATTATTTTTTTTTAAAGCCCCATGGGGGTAAATTAAGAAATTTGCTAAAAAAATATTAGCTTTCTGTTTGAGTTTATGTTGGTTTTCGATTTTATATTTCTACAATCATGTTGTAGGTTTACGGACATGCTGACAGTTGTCATTAACCTGGATTATTTCAATTACCATAAATTTCCGACGTAGGAGGAGTAATGAGCCAACATTCACAAAACCAATCGCAGTTGTACGACTCTCTTGCACTTATATGAAGGTGGAATGCGGACCGAGTTATTGCCATATGGTAAAGTCATCAAAAAACCCTAGTCCTGTCTCAGAGGCAAGGGGGCAAATATAGTTGGCGATCGATACAGTGGCAAGCAATCTGTATAAGCAAAAGCCTTAAGCTAAACCAGATGTGGTTCAATCCGACTTCTGCTAGAGGACTTTATGTTACTGCTACAAACGTCTTTAGAGGATACCGAAGTAGCAGGTTGTCGGTTCCAGAACCAATCATATTTGTTTATTCCATTTATTTAATTGTAGTTTGAGATCGTACAAATATCTTACGAATAGAGTCTCAAATTTACATCTAACATACATGACGAATGTTTTTATTTAGTGTATGTATTTATTTAATATAAATTTATGTTAAAGAGAAAAAACTCTTGCGTAAATCTTATGAACTAAAAATGGGCATACGCCACTAATCTGTATATGCTCGTAATTCATTTTAAAAATAAACTAACAACACCCGCTCTGCTCGTGTTTAAAAATGTATTATGCTCACATATTCACTTGTGTATTTCTCAGCTTCAGAAGAACGTACTAAAACTATCTATGGTTTTGAATCTTTCATGATATTAACTTTAAGTCATAAAATTAATTTTATGAAAATCGGCTTTGAAGTTATTTTGATAAGTATCTATCTACCTATTACATAAAGCTTGTTATAAGCGTTTTTATTCTACCCGAGCGAAGCTGAGTTCCTAACAGCTAGTGGAATAAAACAACCTTTCAACACGCATGATCGTGATGTTAGAGCCACCTATCGTTTTCTAGTGGACTTGAGTTAATCGCACAAAAAAGATAGATGATTGGCAACACTATTTAGAACCGCCATTTCACACATTTAGGGGTTGAATTTTGGAAAACTCTTCTATAGTAGATGTCTACGTTATATAAGAAACCTCTGGGCAAAATTTCAAATTTCTAGACCCGATAGTTGGGGCTGTGCGTTGATATGCCATTCAGTTAGTTACTTTTTTTCTTTTTTTCCATAGATGTTTCGCATTTTTCCGAGATTATACATTTTTCGAGACCACACCGAACCTATGTACTAATCTGGGACATTGACTGTCTATCCGCCAAGTTTCATCCAAATTCATTTAGTTGTTAAGGCGTGATTGAGGAACAAACATCTGCACATCCAAAATGTTGCATTTATATAGTAGAAAGTTTAAATATTAAAATTTATAAGGTTACGATTAAGATTTTTAGTTTTTGATTTATTTAACGGATATAATTGTTTTGACTAAAACCGCTCGTCAACAACGTGATAGGTCCGTGTCAGTGCGGTTTAAGGCCGGAAAAGCCTAGCATTATCCAAATATTCACACTACGGCATATCTTGGAAAAAACCCATGAACATAAAATCGATATGCACACCTTTTCATTCATTTCAAAGTTGCCTTTGATAGCGTGCGTAGAGACGAGTTATACAGAGCCATGTCTAGTCACGCCAACCCTGCCAAACTCGTACGTTTGTGCAGAATGTCGATGGAGAACTCTGCCTGCTCCATCAAAGTCGGAAAGACCACCACCGAACCGTCCGATGTCAGGAAAGGTCTTAGACAAGCTGACGCGCTATCATGCAATCTCCTTAACATAATACTTGAGAGAATTGTACGAAACTCACAAGCCAACACAACATCTTTTACAAGTCTGTACAACTACTCGATTACGCCGGTCGATAACACTGACTTAATCGGAATAACTCATCCGCCCGTCAGTTGTGCGTTTGCGAGTATTGAGATCGAGGCAGCATTGAGATCGCTTAGCGGTCAATGAAAGCAAAACAAAATATATGCTGTCTACAAAAAAGGACACCCAACATCGGCGTCTTGGACAGACCGCCACAATAGACAGATATAATTTTGAGGTAGTAAGGGAATGTGTCTAACTAGGCTCCAAGGATGAGCTCCCCAAATGCCACCAGTGGGGGGATTAAACGAAGAATTACTCTTGCCAAACGGTGCTTTTATGGGCTAAGAAGGAAATTGAGTAACAATGCCCTATCTCGAACTATTGTACTAAGGTAACTTTGTATAAGACACTAATCATTCTAGTCCTGCTGTATAGCGCAGATACATGGACTTTGTCAAAATTGGAGTAGGATGGTTACTTTGAGAGAAAAGTTATTCGAGTGATCTTTGGTCCCATCTGCATAGACGGCGAGTGGAGGAGAATGTACAGTGTCGAACTATACGGCCTATACAATGACATCGACTTATCCAGAAGAGTTCACACACAGCGACTAAGACGGCTAGGTCACGTGGAGTGGATGGAGCCTAATGATCCAACCCGGTAAATGTTCAAATCCACCTAGGATGGACGGCGCAGTAGAGGACGACCTCGCAGTATGTGGTGCAAACAAGTGGAGGGAGACCTCAACTAACTTGGCCTAGGCAACTGGAAGCAGCAGATTTGTTGGTTGAGATTCAGATCCACCCGAGATATTGTCGCCACCTAAGTAAATAAGTTTGATTTATCATGGAGCCTTGACGTCAAAAGATGCCATGGTAAGTTAAATATTATTTTAAGAACTCTGTTCTATTATAGTTAACTTGGAGTTTATGTGAATTGCCACAGTCGAACTACAGCGGAACTCCATAAATTAGTACCGGTTGGAAGGAATATTGCTGAAAAATGAAGAGTGATGAAAATATGACACCAAACCAGAGCACCGCAGGACAAAGAAACGCTGATCAATCTTGCGCAGCAATTAGAAAGAGTAATACAGGAAATAAAAAAAAAATATAATAACCACAGCTTCTATACGTAATCTAAGAAATGACAGGAACACAGACTACTGCCTCTTAGAATTCTTTTCTCGTGAGGCAAATATGCGCCTGTTTTGCAAGCGGAAACTCATACACTTCTAATGGCCATGAACTATGTTGTGAGGAACAGGTGGAAGGGCGGTAGCATTTGTGTCTGTAGTGACAGTCAGGCTGCGCTTAAGACCTTGCTTAACACTTTAACCACTTCCAAAATAGTTCATGAAACCAAAAACTCTTTGAACTCTTTGATCTGGGTCCCAGGGATTTTGGGGAACGAGATCTCCGATGAGATTGCTAGACAAGGCTCAGAGGAGGCTTTCTCAAGTCCCGAACCCGCGTTGGGTCTCCCTGCGTCCTCAGTTAGGGGTTCCATGGACGATTGGGTCTCTCACGAGCACAATTGTATGTAGCATGACTCTCCAGGATGCAGGTTGACTAAACGTATGCTCCTGGACGTCTGTAAGATATCAGCGGCATTCTTGCAGCAGAAAAGACTGTAGGCAACTTATTGGCGTCTTGACAGGTCACTTTGATTTCGCCAAGCACCTCAACGTGCTGGGATTGAGTGACACCACAATTTGCGACGTTTGTGGAGGAGAGAGCGACGACACTGCGGAACATTATCTCTGTGAGTGTCCCGCTGTTGCTCGTATCAGGTATCACATCCTCGGTGCTGATGTGGTGAGTGTTGGTACTGTAAGCTCCTCATCTGAAGTTTTTGCTTGGCTTTTTTAGAAACAGAAATAAATTCCAATAAAATGGGTAAACCTGGGTTTGCTCGCTGGTAGTACAATGGACCAGTTGCGTTTTTTCAATCAAATTTCGTCAATAAATCAATTGACTGCAGTAAAATACCTTTTTGTAAAGAAATGGTTGATTTGATTTCCGTTAAAGTTTTCATGGAATTGTCGGCCCTTGATTCAAGTACGAGCATTCCACCAGATAATGTTTCACCCCTATTTCTAAAACTATGCAAGTCTAATATCGTAAAGCCGTTATGCATTATTTTCAATATGTCCTTGTGCCGCGTGAATTTTTAGACCGCTGGAAGAGTTAATTTATTACACGCATTTATAAATCTGGATCGAAGAGAGCTGTGGAAAATTACAGACCAATAGCTAAGCTTCCTTTAATACACAAAGTATTTGAAGCTATAGTGAAAAGTAAATTGTATGCTGCAGTACGCAATCATATCTTCGAACATCAATATGGTTTTGTGAGCGGAAGGTCCACCACAACGAATTTGATAATTTTTACGAATTATTGCCTTCGTAATATGGAAATGCGTCTTCAAATCGATTCGATTTATACCGATTTTTCCAAGGCATTCGATCGTGTTCAACACAATGTCCTGGTGAAGAAATTGGAAATGATTGGGTTGCATTCAAACATTTTATATGGATCAGTAGCTATTTAACTAATCGTAAACAGTATGTAAAATTTGGTTCTGTTCTCTCAGATGAAATTTAAAATTTTTCTGGAGTACCCCAGGGTAGCCATCTAGGTCCATTACTTTTTCTCTTATTCATCAATGATTTACCCTCATACATTTCTAATTCACACTGCCTCTTATATGCTGACGATTTGAAAATATTCAAGTCCGTAAAGTCAATGTCGGACGTTCTAGAACTGCAAAACGACGTTAATAATGTTGCGAAATGGTATAATGATAATGGCTTGAGTTTCAATATTGGTAAGTGTACAATTGTAACATTTTCTAGAATTAGGTCTCCTATATCTTTGATTATATGATTCTAAATTCCTGCCTGAAAAGGGTTACTAATCAAAAGGATCTAGGAGTCATTTTTGATGAGCAATTTACATTTTCCGTTCACATTGACTACATTATCTCTAGAGCTAACTCTATGATGGGTTTCATATCTCGAAACTCAAAAGATTTTCAGGATCCATATACTGTGAAATCATTATATATTTCATTAAATCGCCCTGTACTAGAGTACTGCTGTATAGTATGGAATCCATACTACTACAACAGTGAGATTCGTATTGAAAGGATTCAAAAGCGATTTACAAGATTTGTCCTCAGAAAGCTATCTTGGGATAATAATGATATACCCAATTATGAATCCAGATGTGCCTTAATTAACCTTAAGCCTCTTAAGAAAAGAAGGATCTATTATTCAGCTCTTTTTGCTCATGATGTTTTATCTGCATACATTGATTGTCCAATCTTACTCTCATTGTTTAATGTTTACCATATGTCCCGGCTCGCAGTTTACCTCCTAGAGAAAACAATTTCTTGTATGTTTCCAAACATAGAACAAATTATGGTGAAAATGATCCAATAAGTATTGCTTGTATTAAATGCAATGAACTTGAAAATGCCACTGACTTTCATATAAGTAGAACTGTTTGTAACAGTTAATCATGAATTCATTATAAATATAAATGTATACTATTATTACAGTTTGTAAATATTATATTTGATCTTGTAAGTAGTCTAAAAAGTTTATAGTACTTGGAGACGAATAAATAAATAAATAAATATTCTCCGAGGGCTATCTTTCTGGTAATGCAGACACTAGGGCATTTGCAAAGGAAGTGATCTGTATCCTCTCAGCCTCTGCAGAGTTCGTCTGCACTTAGCCGCGTTCTTTTCCGGTTGGCAGCCAATAGGTTGTGGCAGGTAAAAATTCCTGTGAAAAACGCCAAGTTTTATCTGTCTTGAGTGAGGATGAGCTTGGTCGTGCGGAGACGCGGCACGATGGAAGCACTCTCCATCTTTCGTCTGCTTGTCGTTTGAAGTCAAGTGATATATTTATTTTACAAATTTTAGGGTAGGGAGGACTGAGTTTTGCACCATTGGCAGGTCTGTTCTGATCCCTTTCTTGATAGTTCGTTTGCCATTTCATTACCTGGAACTCGTGTCCATCAGAGTTTAACATGGCGGCTATCCGTAAACGTTTTAAGCTCCTCACGGCAGTGTTTTATCAGCTTTGATTTTACTACCGCGGATGAAATGGCTTTTATAACAGCTTGACTATCTGCGTAAATGTGAATCTCTTTTCTGATAACACGTTCGTGGATCGTTCTCGTGCCGCCTCTGCTATTGCTAGGACTTCCGCTTGGAACACACTGCCGTGGTTCGGAAGTCTTACTTACTTACTTAGATGGCGCTACATTCTGGGGTGGACATGGGCCTCAACCAACAAACCTCTCCAGCCAGCACGGTAACGATCCAGCTGCCTCCAGTTGTGCACGCCAAGTTGGTTGACATCCCCCTCCACTTGTTTGCGCCACCTACCGCGAGGTCGTCCTCTACTGAGTCGTCCATCCAGGGTGGATTCGAAGACTTTCTTAGCGGGAACGTTGGGCTCCATCCGCTCTAAATGACCCAGCCATCTTAGTCGCTGTATGTGAACTTTTCTGGCTACGTCAATGTCGTTGTACAGGCCGTATAGTTCGGCATTGTGCCTTCTCCTCCCCTCATCGTCTATGCAGACGGGACCAAAGATCGCTCGAAGAACTTTTCTCTCGGAATAACCAAGGGCATCCTCATCCGGTTTTGTCAAAGCCCATGCCTCTGCGCCATACAGCTGGACTGGGATGATTAATGTCTTATAAAGAGTTACCTTAGTAGTCCGAGATAGGGCTTTGCTACACAATTGCCGTTTTAGCCCATAGAAACAACGATTGGCAAGAGTAATTCTTCGTGTGATCTCCCTACAGATGTCATTTGCGGAGTTCACCATAGAGCCTAGGTAGATAAAATCCTTTACTACCTTAAAATTATATCTGTCTATTGTGGCGTTCTGTCCAAGACGGCGATGTTGGGTGTCCTTTTTTTAGACAGCATATACTTTGTTTTGCTTTCATTGACCGCTAGACACATCTTTGCTGCACCGACCTCAATATTAGTAAAAGCCCCATTGACATGCCGCTGAGTTCTTCCGATTATGTCAATGTCATCGGCATAAGCGAGTAGTTGTACAGACTTGTAAAAGATTGTACCTCCGGCGTTGGCTTGTGAGTTTC
Organism: Brachypalpus laphriformis; assembly: GCA_945910035.1. Classification (NCBI taxonomy): domain Eukaryota; kingdom Metazoa; phylum Arthropoda; class Insecta; order Diptera; family Syrphidae; genus Brachypalpus; species Brachypalpus laphriformis. The sequence continues at coordinate 42,234,683 of OX246754.1, read as the reverse complement.
GTACAATTCTCTCAAGTACTATGTTAAAGAGATCGCTTAATAGCGCGTCACCTTGTCTAAGACCTTTCCTGACATCGAACGGTTCGGTGATGTTCTTACCGACTTTGATGGAGCAGCGAGAGTTCTCCAACGTCATTCTGCACAAAAGGACGAGCTTGGCAGGGATGCCAAGACTAGACATGGCTCTGTATAACTCGTCTGTATACACGCTATCATAGGCAACTTTGAAATCGATGAAGAGGTTCCATTCATCGGGCATACTTTCGTCCGACCGGATTTTACAGATGAGCTGGTGCATGCTCCTTACCAACTCATCTCCTCCTGCCTTGAAAAGTTCAGCGGCAAGGCCATCGGCTCTAGCAGCTTTGTTGGATTTGAGTTTAGATATCGCTATCCTCACTTCATTCTGATCAGGTTGACGGGAATTTTGACTGTCATCGTCACTGCTCATTGGAATGGCTCATTCTGCCTGACAGCGGAATATTGGTCATCATCGCCGTTTAACAGTCTGTAGAAGTGTTCCTTCCATACTTCCGCCAGCGATTCTACTACTATAATGCCATTTTCGTCCCTGCAGGCTTTTGTTCTGGCTTCCTGGCATATTCTTTTTACCTTTTGATAAAATTTTCGAACATCATTCCTGCAATAAAGTCTCTCAATCTCTTCGATCGAGCGCTTCTCATACTCCTTTTTCTTCTTCCTGAGAAGTCGATGTTCGTCTTTTCTTCTGCTCACGTAGAGCTCGTAAGCAGCTCTAAAGTTCGGGCTCTGCTGAGTAGATATCCCAACCCACTCCTTCGCTTGTTTTGGACCCGTCAGTGACGACTGAAATACTATGCGGGTTGATAATCTTACTGTCAGCCCGGTGTTCCCTTAAAGGGATGACTGTTCTGACGTTCGGGCTGAAGTCGGATGATGGCGGAAGGTAGTCTGTGGTGGCGTCTAGGTAAGTACCCCTTGCAATAGTACGGTGTCCCACGTGTTGGATTATTTTAGACGCAGGGCACTCAGCGCGGCTGATTTCTAAGTGAATAGGTCTAGTGGAATCAGTGCAAGGATTGTTTCAAGGGCTGTGGTCGGGATGGTTCTGATGGCACCAGTCGATGCTATGCAAGCAAGTCTCTGGATATATGTGACTTCCTCTGCTATTATCCACTAGACAATACACCCATATGTTAGAATGGGACTGACAGGATTGGGTCCCCAATTTTTTCTAAAAATTCTACTGCAAGCATAGAACGCAATGTACGCTTTCTTCATTCTTTCAGTTGTATTTATTATTATTATTATTATTAGTATTCTTTTTTGCAATTCACCGTAATATTACAATTTGATTAACAAAAGAATTTATAAGCATGGCATAAATTGCCGTCTGCCGAAATTGACTTCATGACAATAATTCAAAAAAATAAATAAATAGTGGACATAATAATGATAAAAGCTACAAGTTTGATTAATTGCGATAACTCATTAATAAATATAGTTACTAGCACTTATAAATTTATGAAACTGTTGCGATAGTTATAGGCATGACTACAGTGAGATGCGAGTCGTTTCCAACCATATGAACCGTTTAGAGCTTGCTTTGCTTCTTCAGGAGTAAGACAATTTCTGGAGAAATATAATCGGCGTATCTCCTGAAGTATGGGGCATACTGGTAAGAAGTGGTGAATATCTTCATTTTCATTTCTATTGCAAAGGGTACAAATTGCTCGAAGATTTTGCTTATGCGGGGTGTAGTTGAGAGCTAAGCCCTCGGATCTTATTTTAAACACTGAGCTTAGCTGACTGGCTGGACTGGTTAGTTGCCTGCAAAAATAATTGCTTGTACATAAAGAATTGCAAAGTTCCTTATAAATAAGCCTACTTGTTGACTCTTGGGCTCTGCTCAGACATTGTTGGTATAAATACTCGTCGACCTTTGCTATGCTGCGATAAAACATATCTTGCCAATCCTTAAGGTTTAACTCATCCAGGTCGAAGCCAACATCGTGTTCGTTTGCTATATCATACCATTCTTTAATGGGTGTTGAGCGGCATTGAAGCGCAAATTGCGTAAGTCTTTTTTGGAGATTGTTATCCCTCCTGTGCATAACCTTGATGATATAATCTGCATTTGCCTTGAGATTTTTTAAAGAGATTTGTGGGAGCCCAGATTCAACATGTATTGCGTAGGTGGGCGTTGTCGCGGGAAGCTTAAAGATGCGCTTGAAAAAAGTGCGTTGAATGTATTCAAACTCTTCAATATGTTGGTATCCGAAGGCCTGGTTATCGTAGCAAAGACAAGAGTTAATTGTAGCATTAAATACTCTGAATTTGGAAGTTATATCTACGCGCTGGTTACAAAAAAACCTCCTCCACATAATATTGATAGCCGTTTTAGCTGCAGCGTGAGGACGCAAGTCTAGATTGTGGGTGATTAGGAATCCTAGATATTTAAACTGTTTGACTACTTCAATAGACTCATTGCCCAGATACCACTTTTCCCGTGACACCCTCCTACGCGAAGATGATTCAAAGACCATGATTTTAGATTTGGCAGTGTTGATTTTCAAACCCCAGGTATCGCAGTAGCACTTTAACTTATTAATCTGTAGCTGCAAAGTAGGCGAACTCTCGGCTAGAACTACGAGATCGTCTGCGTAAAGCAAAACTTGAACACCTACACCTCCGAAAGTGACCCCACCAGGCAAATATTCAGACACATCATCAATAAAAAGTGCGAACAATATAGGACTGAGAACGCATCCTTGAGGAACGCCTGTATCTGTCTTAAAAAAAGAGGACACATCATCTCCACTTGACACTGCAGCTAGCGTATTCGTAATTAGCTTTTTATATATCCGTAAGAATTTTGATGATGAGCCAATCTAAGACAGTTTATATATAAGCGATTTTCTATTGACGGTGTCGAATGCTACCTTGAAATCGACAAAAAAGGCATAAAGCTTTTTTTTCTTGCTGATATATCTCCTGGCAATGCTCTCCAATGCAAATATTTGGTCAACTGTTGATAGACCAGCACGAAAACCTGCTTGATAAATGCTGAGATGGTGATTAGCTTCGACCCAGCTGGTTAATCTCTTATATAAGATCTGAGTAAATACTTTGCGAAGGCTACTGAGTATAGATATCCCCCTATAGTTACCCGGATCATTGATGTCACCTTTCTTGAAAATGGCAAAGATTATAGATTTTAGGAACAAGTCTGGAACTATCTCTTCGGCAAAGATTTTATTGTATAGAACTAGGAGAGCTTCTTGAAAGGCTAGAGTCGAGTTCTTGAAAAATTCCACTGCAATCCCATCAATTTCTGGAGCCTTATTATTTTTCATGCTTTTAAGGGCAGATTGCAGCTCTAAACGTGATATCCGTTCATCCAATTCGGCAATATAAACATTGGGCAATGCATATTGAAAATTTGAATTATCCGATTCGGATGTAAGGAGTCTTTTAAAATACGCAGCAAGTGATTCGATGCCAATGACATATGAAGAAACCGACTTACAACCACCTTATAGGCGCACCTTTCATCAAAATGACTTCGAATCATTGGCCTTTTCCATGCTATCTGTTATACCCCTAATAAAGTTGCCTTGTTTTATTTTACACAGCTGTTTGTATTCCTTATTCACTTCCAAGTGAAGAGACCTAAATAACTCAACATTCGTTTTCCTAAACAGATTAAGAAGTACATACGATTTGGTCCTCGAATTCCTGCATTCCCAGTCATACTATTCTGCTAAAAATATTGGCCTATGCGCGGTGCTATTGCTAACAGCAGAGTTTTTAATAGCTTGGGATAGTATTTCCGCCAACTGATTACAGCAGGGATTACTCATCTCTGGAAAATGATTTGCCTGGTGATTACTCGTATCACTGACTCTCCGTTGGGCAAGTAATTCAATACTTTTAAACATGAGGGAAGTCGACGTGGGCAGATGTGATGAAAATGTAGCTGAAACTACTTCAAAATCTTTTATAATACTCAACCACTCTCCTTGGGCCAAACAGTAATCGATAACAGAGCAACCCTGGCCAGATACGAAGGTAAGCTCGCCTCTAATGTCGCTTTCAGTTACGCCGTTTGCCCGAGTAGCAATCTCAGCCCGAGGGATTCTTGGTGCATATTTCCCGACGTAGCACATGTACAATATTTGATAAAGTAGGGCTTGGGGAATTTAATATATAAACTCAGAAAAAGCTTCCCTAAACAAGTATCTGCTATCTTAGAATCATTTGTATGTCATAAATAGATATCTCCGAATATAACACGCACTTTCAGATTCCGAACTAAAGACAAAAAAAAAGCAGGTGTTCCTCATGGAAGTGTTATTGGGCCTATACTGTTTCTTTCGTACATTTCATATTTATCAGCGCTAGAAAATAACACAATAGCGACATTTGCAGATGACAGAGCTGTTGCGGTTGCGGTAAAAGGCAAAAAGTAGCAAAACTTCAGACAGCAATTTTAAAAATATAGGACTGGACTGAAAAATGTCGAATAGAAATCAAGTCTGTGCATGCGGATTTACCAATAAAAGGATTGAGCATATACCAGTTCATATTAATGATTCGGAGATCCCCTATGCTAATACATATCTTGGCATCATATTTTAGATGCCAAATTGAAATAGAGAGCGCACATCAAAAAAAAAAGAGAAAAGAAATGAGTGAGATATGCGATATAGAGAGTATTTCCCAAGAATCCTGATAATATTTCGTAGACACCGATAAATAAACGTTTGCAGGTTTTTCGTTATAATTGCGGTTGCGTTTCTAGCGCTGCATTCAATGCATCCTGGACTCAACACTACATTAGTTACTTACTTAGATCCTTTAACCCCTCGGGGGGCATAGGGCGTCAACCACGCCTGCGCGCCATCTTGTTCGAAGTTCTGCAACGCGTTTCAGCTGCCTCCAACTCATTCCTAAAGAGCTCGATTCCTCCTCAACTGTTCTGCGCCACGTTTGCCTAGGGAGTCCCGCTATTCTGCCTGCCTGAGTGAGCGGATTCCACTGCATGGCGTATTTCGCAATGGAGTTGTCTTCGCGCCGTAGGATGTGTCCAATCCATTGCCACTTTCTTCTTCGTATAGTAATGTTTATAGGTTCTTGGCCCGTTCTCAGATAAAGTTGTTCGTTGGAGATTCGGTTCGGCCAAAAAATCCTCAAGATGATTCTTAAGCATTTGTTTACAAAGACTTGCAGCTAGCGTGTGTTAATGGTGTCCACCTTCCAAGTACTGCCCCCATAAAGCAGTACTGATTCTACGTTGGAGCGGAACAGTCGCAGCTTGGTTCTTAAGCTGATAACATTACTTCTCCAGATTTTAGATAGCATTCCGAACGCAGCTTTAGCCTTACCGATTCTACTGCACACATCCAGTTCGGTGCCAACGCGGTCAGCCGAGACTACACTTCCTAGATATAGAAAGTGGTCAACTTTCTCGACTTCCTGTTCGGCAATGTTAAGTTGAGCGCGGTTGATAGAAAAAGTGCTCAGGACTTTTGTTTTGGCTGTATTTAGTTTTAGCCCCACTTTGTTTGCCTCAGCTTCTAGATTGTGGGCCATCAGATGAAGGTCCATTATCTGATGTGAAAGTAGACAAACATCGTCAGCGTAATCTAGGTGTTTAAGGTAAGATGTCATAGTCCAACGAATTCCATAGTTGCCATCCGTCAATGCTGCACGGAGTACATCACTCATAACCACCAAGAACAATAATGGTGACAGTATGCACCCTTGACGTACTCCACTTTGGACTTCAAAATCCTCCGACACCTTACCATTGTGCACGACGTGATACTTACCGCCCTCATATGTAGCCTTGATAATAGCTATGTTTTTCTGGGATGCCTCTCCTGCGCAAGGCCATCCAGATAGCATCTCGATTCAATCTGTCGAAAGCTTTCTCGAAGTCGATAAACAGTGAATGTAGCGGAGACCTATACTCAACGCATTGCTCGATAATGATCCGTAAGGTGTTTATGTGGTCGATGCAGGAGGATCCAGCGCGAAAGCCTGCCTGTTCGACATCGAGAGTTGAATCTAAATGTTCTTTAATTCGTTCTAGAATTATTTTAGCTATTATTTTGGCCACGGCTGGAAGAACGCATATACCTCTCCAGTTACCGCAATCCATCAAGTTTCCCTTCTTTGGAAGTTTAATGATCATCCCCCTTTTCCACTCCTGTGGAAATTGTTCACTATCCCAAACTCTCCGTATTAGCGGATGCAACAAATCTGCCGATGTATTTGGGGACGCTTGAAATAGCTCGGCGGGGATGCCATCAATACCCACCGTTTTGTTCTTCTTTAGAGACTTGATTGCTGTTATTATCTCGGTTTTACTGGGAGGTACGGTGCGAATTCGGGAATTTGTTGCTTCGAACTGCTCATTCGAATTCGAGATCATACCGCCATCGTCTAAGTGATTTAGCACTGCAGCAAAATGTTCTCTCCATCTAGTGAGCTGATCCTCATCCGAAATCAGAAGGTTACCGTCTAGACTCTTCACTGGATGTTGTTTGGAGTTTCGACCACCGATGAGCTCCTTAGTGATGCTATACACAGTCCTACTCTCGCACCTACTCGCTGCTTCTTCAGCCCTTGAGGCCAGTGAGTTGATATATGGACGTTTGTCACGTCTCACACTACGCTGCACTTCTTTCTTCTTCGCACGGTATTGGGTTTCAAGCTCGGTTCTCTCTATTGCTGAGGCTGCTGCAATCCGAGCCTTGATTGCTGTACGCTCATCGATCCGTCTCCAGGTGTCTGTAGAAAGCCATGTGCGGTGGTGTTTCTGCTTTTTACCGACATACGTGCGTGCCCCAGTCGCAAAAGCATTTTTCACAGCACTCCAGTGGTCATCCATGTTCTCTTCCAGTATGCTGCTGATTGCTTCTGCTTCTAAGGCAAGATGGTCCCTAAACTGTTGGCGCACTTGGGGAACCTTGAGCCTGTCGATATTAAACCTGGTGATGTTAAGTAGGTTTGAGCGGTTGCTGTTGACGGATGCAGTAAGAAGGCGTAAATGAGCTACCATAAGATGGTGATCTCGTTCTAGTCCGACGTCAGCTCCACGTCTGTTTCGGACGTCCAGGAGACAATTTCTAAAGCGGCGACTGATCGCAATGTGTCGATCTGGTTGGATATTCGTTGCCTAACAGTAGAGACCAACTGATTTTGTGGCAGGTGTCATGCTTAAACAGCGTACCTCCGATGACTAGGCGGTTGGTATTGCAGAAATCCACAAACCGCTCACCGTTATCATTACGGTCTCCCACGCTGTGAGTTCCCATCACGTGCTTAAGCATGGTGTTGTCGCTAGCCACCTTGGCATTGAGATCTCCCATCACCATTACGATGTCCCCATTAGGCGTTAAAAATCATCCTTTCATCCTCATTCGCATCTAGAGTCGGAGCATAACACTGTATGATGGTAATTTTTGTAACTCTACTCTGGAACCTAGCCGTCAATATCCGGTCACTATGGGGTTTCCAGGATATGAGGCTACTACGTGCTGCTGGAGTTAGCATGAGTCCTACTCCGGAACTCCGCGCACTTCGAGCTTGTTTACCGGAGTAGAGCATGACAGTGCTGTTTGTTGGAGAGATGAATTCCCCAGCATCGAACCATCTCATCCCGCTCAGCCCTAAGATGTCGATTTTATACCGTGCGAATTCGCGTTCTAGTTGGAGGAATCTGGCGTTATAAGGCCCTTCCTTGAGTGAGTCCAGGAGGGTCTTAACGTTCCAGAATCCGATCATTGTCCGTGTTCGATAGCCAAAGGTCGTCATCAAATTATCCGTCCGTATCCGATGCGTTGGTTTCCGTTTCGGAGCAAGATTTGTTTTTACGGTTGTGGCTCGCTGGGCCACAGACCAACCGACACTTATCCTGTTTTTTGGCGCAGGAAGCTCGCCATTCGTCCTCTCCCGTTAGCAATTTCCGAAGAAATCCCCAGATGGCAACACGAGGAGGTGGGAGTAAGGCTTACTAACAGAGCTGCTAGGTTTTCGGCTGCAGTGGCTCTTTCTCGTTACTTAGCGGACCAACACCTATCGGGAGATGCTACCCCTATGAGGCCTTTGTTAGTCGTTTGCCATCCATTGCCAACATTACATTGCTTGGCTATATTTTGGACAACATTCTCAAGGCTGGCTTGGCTTTAGTGATTCGGTTTACGACCTCCTCTTCGGTTAATTCATTGGCTGGAGCAATACTCTCTCTACTCTGTCGATCCGTTGTCTAGCCATGTCTATTTGAGCGACTATTTTCATTTTTGAAGAACAGGTCCGTAGTCCTCTAAGAGAGTAGGCAAGTAGGCACACATCACCAGCATTTTCTAGATGTTTTAAATAAAAAGTATGCGTCCATCGAATTCCTACGCTTCTCGCCAATAAAACAGAGCGAAACACGTTATTAATTACCCGTAAAAGTAATATTGGCGACAGCATGCAACCTTGCCTGCACCATTTTGAACTTCGAACTCTTCTGACAGTTTTTCTATATGCGGGATGTGATTCTTAGACCCATTGTAGGTTTCCTTGATGTAGCTTAAGTTCATCTGGAATGCGTCTCCTGGCAAGCCAAATAAATTCTTTGATGAGATTTTCAAAAGCTTTTTGGACATCGATTAATAGCAAGTGAAAAATGAAGTGATGATCGTTATTGAATGTATTGCTCAGTTATGATACGCAGGGTGTTTATAGCGTGGATTCAGGAAGATTCAACGCTATTACCCCAGCAACTGCAGGAAGTAATATAAGAAGGAAACAATCCAGACCTTTTATCAGTTGTGCTTTCCTTCGTGATTATCTGTACTGTACTGGCGGCTGTCACCCCTGCTTGCTGCTTCTTTATTTTCATATTTTATGATTTAGAAATTATGAAATTGAATGGAACACGTTGTAACAAAAATTGGCGATCGCGCAGAATACTTCTCAAGGTTGAGACCGATGATTGGGGAAAAACGTAGAATTCGGTGGTTCCCGAGAGGGTTACTTAAATAGAATTGATTTTAACAAATTTAATGCCTTCACAAAAAATCGAGTACAAGTTAGATTGGCATAAACTCTGTGCGCGTCTAGTAGCCACTGTCATCGCTGACCAAATCATAACTCTTCACCGGGCTTCTGTTAACCTTCTTCTATATTTGATTCTGCCTTTCCAGGCAAACTGCCAATTTTCCAACTCACCCCTCGAATATCATTTGCCAAAAATTTGGAAAGTTCTGGTACCTTCGGGTTGACAGTTTCAAGATGTCTCTCATGGCTTCTCGGTTGTGTTGTTTATCTTTCTGCGCTCGCGTAACAATATATTTTCTAATTAACATGACAATAAATGTGAATATCAGATGGAATAAAGTACTTTGATATGCACTTGCAGTCGCTCATAGCCATTGCAAGAGCTGATTGGCTAGCTATATATTTTCCCATCCCAAATGTCATTCATGTACCATGACGCACTGCGACATTCAACAACTCTATTCAAAATGACAGACGCGACGCTAACCTAGCTGTAAAAAAACGAGCACTCATTACAACTCTGCAATTAATTGACCGCAAGTAGCAATCAAATTCATTACATGCACTGTACAAATCACTGTACTTCCAACCAACCTTATCTTCATGCAATCTTGCATGTTCCAGCAGCCACCACAAGCTCCAGTATGCAGCACAAAGCGGCTTTGGTCAATAAACAGTATAACCTGTACAGCCTCTCAATTTAGATGCGATATCGAGCACCCTGCCAGCCCCCCTTGGGTGGCTCATTAAATCCCAGAGAAACCAAACATCGGCGTTTATCCGCAAAACGAAATCTGAGAGCATATGTAAATATCTACGCGATAACAAATTGAATTAACCACACCTCTCATCAGGTTTTCCGGAGGCACACACACACACCACAGCAAACAAACAAATTATCCTAATTCCCGAGTATTTCCTTTCAATCAATTTATACTTTTCGCTACGCTCACACTATCATTCCGCTGAATCAGGGTATTTTGGCCGGATCGGGTCCAACACTCTGGAACTGGTAGAGCGGCGGAACCCCACTAAGGCATCGGGCACGATTTCGATTTCATTTCGTTTCGAGTTATGACTATGCAGAGATGCCAAAGATTTGGATCTTCGGGCCTCCTCTATACGTATATGGCCTCTGATTCCGATTCAGAAGAAATATTCATAATCCTCGACGGTCCGTGAGCCTCCATTATAATTAAAACTGGTTCACGCTTTATGACTGCCTCGTGATACAATACAGATGGCTCGGATAGATGTAGAGAATTGTAGTAGCTCCACCACCTAGCGTAACCCTTTTTTTTTTTTTGAAAAGAAAAGTGTTGTAATAGCGCCATGCGCCATTCGGGCATTCGGAGAGCTCCACCACCACCACCAACCACACCACACCAGTGAACCGTGTCCCACAGAAGTCGTTATTCAGTTTATCAATTTGAATAAATCTATTTCGAATCGGAGGGCGAATTGTTGGGGAATTAATCGCTTTTGTATGTGAGTCTGATTTTTTTTTTTTTTTTTTCGTGGACCAAGGAGTCCGACAAACAGGAGCGAATATATATATATTTTTTTTTGCTTCGATTTTATCAGATTCCTGCGGTAGGTGAAGGCTACTAAAGTATTTGGCGTAGAGGTGGAACAGGGGCAGTCAGTTGAGCCCGCTGGCCGAGTGAAGGAATGTTTTACAGTACACAGGTGGAAACAAAATAATCAATGAGTGGTTCTAGGGCTTGGAAAAGAAAATGACATCTGCGCTAGATCGCGTGTAATTATTATTTATGTTTCTTATAATTCCTATGGCTTGAGGGGGATTTTGCCGAGAGAATAGAGTTACTAAATGGTTTCTTAGAACTGGTGGGATGTTGCTACAGAAATAGGGAACTAATCAGGCCATTCGATTTGGATTCGATGAGTCAACGAACTTTGCAATTCAAAGGACATTTGTAGGGAGGTATTTAAGTCATAATGGGATGGCAAACGACTAACAAAGGCCTCGTAGGGGCAGCATCTCCCGATAGGTGTTGGTCCGCTAAGTAACGAGAAAGAGCCACTGCAGCCGAAAACCTAGCAGCTCTGTTAGTAAGCCCTACTCCCACCTCCTCGTGGTGCCATCTGGGGATTTCTTCGGAAATTGGTAACGGGAGAGGACGAATGGCGAGCTTCCTGCGCCAAAAAACAGGATAAGTGTCGGTTGGTCTGTGGCCCAGCGAGCCGCAACCGTAAAAACTTTTACTGCTCCGAAACGAAAACCAACGCCTCGGATACGGACGGATAATTTGATGACGACCTTTGGCTATCGGACATGGACAACGATCGGATTCTGGAACGTTAAGACCCTCCTGGACTCACTCAAGGAAGGGCCTTATAACGCCAGATTCCTCCAATTAGAACGCGAATTCGCAAGGTATAAAATAGACATCTTAGGGCTGAGCGGGATAAGATGGTTCGATGCTGGGGAATTCATCTCCCCAACCAAAAACACTGTCATGCTCTACTCTGGGAAACCAGCTGGAAGTGCACGGAGTTCCGGAGTAGGACTCATGCTAACTCCAGCAGCACGTAGTAGCCTCATATCCTGGAAACCCCATAATGACCGGATATTGACGGCTAGGTTCCAGAGTAGAGTTAGAAAAATTACCATCATACAGTGTTATGCTCCGACTCTAGACGCGACTGAGGACGAAAAGGATGATTTTTATAGCCACTTAGGCGCCGCCTACAACCAAACGCCTAATGGGGACATCGTAATGGTGATGGGAGATTTCAATGCCAAGGTGGGTAGCGACAACACCATGCTTAAGCACGTGATGGGAGTTCACGGCGTGGGAGACCGTAATGATAACGGTGAGCGGTTTGTGGACTTCTGCAATACCAACCGCCTAGTCATCGGAGGTACGCTGTTTAAGCATAACACCTGCCACAAAATCAGTTGGGTCTCTACTGATAGGCAACGAACATCCAACCAGATCGACCACATTGCGATCAGTCGCCGCTTTAGAAATTGTTTCCTGGACGTCCGAAACAGACGTGGAGCTGACGTCGGACTAGAACGAGATCACCATCTTATGGTAGCTCATTTACGCCTTCGTACTGCATCCGTCAACAACAACCGCTCAAACCTACTTAACATCACCAGGTTTAATATCGACAGGCTCAAGGTTCCCCAAGTGCGCCAACAGTTCAGGGACCATCTTGCCTTAGAAGCAGAAGCAATCAGCAGCATAGAGAACATGGATGACCACTGGAGTGCTGTGAAAAATGCTTTTGCGACTGGGGCACGCACGTATGTCGGTAAAAAGCAGAAACACCACCGCACATGGCTTTCTACAGACACCTGGAGACGGATCGATGAGCGTACAGCAATCAAGGCTCGGATTGCAGCGGCCTCAGCAATAGAGAGAACCGAACTTGAAGCCCAATACCGTGCGAAGAAGAAAGAAGTGCAGCGTAGTGTGAGACGTGACAAACGTCCATATATCAACTCACTGGCCTCAAGGGCTGAAGAAGCAGCGAGTAGGTGCGACAGTAGGACTGTGTATAGCATCACTAAGGAGCTCATCGGTGGTCGAAACTCCAAACAACATCCAGTGAAGAGTCTAGACGGTAACCTTCTGATTTCGGATGAGGATCAGCTCACTAGATGGAGAGAACATTTTTCTACAGTGCTAAATCACATAGACGATGGCGGTATGATCTCGAATTCGAATGAGCAGTTCGAAGCAACAAATTCCCGAATTCGCACCGCACCTCCCAGTAAAACCGAGATAATAACAGCAATCAAGTCCCTCAAGAAGAACAAGGCGGTGGGTATTGATGGCATCCCTGCCGAGCTATTTCAAGCGGCGCCAAATACATCGGCAGATTTGCTGCATCCCCTAATACGGAGAGCTTGGGATAGTGAAGAATTTCCACAGGAGTGGAAAAGGGGGATGATCATTAAACTTCCAAAGAAGGGAAACTTGATGGATTGCGGTAACTGGAGAGGTATATGCGTTCTTCCAGCCGTGGCTAAAATAATAGCTAAAATAATTCTAGAATGAATTAAAGAACATTTAGATTCAACTCTCGATGTCGAACAGGCAGGCTTTCGCGCTGGATCCTCCTGCATTGACCACATAAACACCTTACGGATCATTATCGAGCAATGCGTTGAGTATAGGTCTCCGCTACATTTAATGTTTATCGACTTCGAGAAAGCTTTCGGCAGATTGAATCGAGATGCTATCTGGTTGGCCTTGCGCAGGAGAGGCATCCCAGAAAAACTTATAGCTATTATCAAGGCTACATACGAGGGCGGTAAGTGTCACGTCGTGCACAATGGTAAGGTGTTGGAGGATTTTGAAGTCCAAAGTGGAGTACGTCAAGGGTGCATACTGTCACCACTATTGTTTTTGGTGGTTATCAGCGATGTACTCCGTGCAGCATTGACGGATGGCAACTATGGAATTCGTTGGACTATGACATCTTACCTTAAACACCTAGACTACGCTGACGATGTTTGTCTACTTTCACATCGGATAATGGATCTTCATCTGATGGCCCAAAATCTAGAAGCTGAGGCAAACAAAGTGGGGCTAAAAATAAACATAGCCAAAACAAAAGCCCTGAGCACTTCTTCTAACAACCGCGCTCAACTTAACATTGCCGGACTGGAAGTCGAGAAAGTTGATAACTTTCTTTATCTAGGAAGTGTGGTCTCGTCTAATCGCGGTGGCACCGAACTGGATGTGTGCAGCAGAATCGGGAAGGCTAAAGCTGCGTTCGGAATGCTATCTAAAATCTGGAGAAGCAATGTTATCAGCTTAAGAACCAAGCTGCGACTGTTTCGCTCCAACGTAGAATCAGTGCTGCTTTATGGGTGCATTACTTGGAAGGTGGACACCATTAACACACGGAAGCTGCAAGTCTTTGTAAACAAATGCTTAAGAATCATTTTGAGGATTTTTTGGGCGAACCGCATCACTAACGAACAGCTTTATCTGAGAACGGGCCAAGAACCTATAAGCATTACTATACGAAGAAGAAAGTGGCAATGGATTGGACACACCCTACGGCGCGAAGACAACTCCATTGCGAAATACGCCATGCAGTGGAATCCGCTCACCCAGGCAGGCAGAATAGCGGGACGCCCTAGGCAAACGTGGCGCAGAACAGTTGAGGAGGAATCGAGCTCTTTAGGAATGAGTTGGAGGCAGCTGAAACGCGTTGCAGAACTTCGAACAAGATGGCGCGCAGGCGTGGTTGACGCCCTATGCCCCCCGAGGGGTCAAAGGATCTAACCAACCATTTAAGTCATAAGGAGGAATCATTACTCTATGTATATAGCAGATGCCTTCAAATAGTGCACGATTCGGCATTAATTATGGAGGGAGGCTATGTACCGCACGATTGTTTAGATTCCCTTTGATCAGCGTATTGATAAAGTTAAGAGTAGTTGAAGCATCATCCCATAATTCTTTCTGAAGCCGTTTATTCGGTCAGCTTCTACTAATTACTCGCTCTGGAAAGCTGTCAAAAGAATTAAAAAACCGCAAATACATTCGCCACCGATAAGAAAAAACAACGACGAATGGGCAAAAGGTGACAAAGAAAAAGCGGATCTATTTGCCGAGCACTTAGAAGAAACTTTTAAGCCATTTGATGGAGAAACATTGGTAGACGATTTTACCGGTACGACTACGACATCTGACAACCTTAGAATAAAAAGTGTGTCACTTATAGAACTTTGGCAGGCAATAAAAAACCTGAAGAACAATAAAGCTCCTGGCTATGATTTAATAACCGGACAAATCCTCAAGGAATTACCAAAAAAGGCACTATTAAAATTGCTTTATTTAATAAATGCTTCCATTAGATTATTATACGTTCCAAATCAATGGAAAGTCGCAGAAGTCATAATGGTTCCGAAACCGGGGAAATCTCCAAATGACAAAAAATCGTACAGACCGATATCGCTACTACCAATAATATCGAAGGTATTTGAAAAACTCCTTCTGAAACGGATTCTTCCGGTCATTGAAGAGAGACGCCTAATACCTGACCACCAATTCGGGTTCAGAATCAAGCATTCCACAATTGACCAGGTTTATAGAATAACCGACGAAATTGAAAAAGCCCTTGAGGAGAAAAAGATTTGTTCTAGCGCTTTTCTTGACGTATCTCAAGCCTTCGACAGGGTTTGGCACGATGGATTGAATTATAAGCTAAGACGAATCCTTCCGGAGCAACTTCATAAGATCTTAGAATCGTACCTTAAAAACAGACTTTTTCGTGTTAAGCACGGAACTGAATATTCTGATTTTAAAGAAAACTCCGCCGGAGTTCCGCAAGGAAGTGTCCTTGGGCCTATCTTATTCTTGCTGTACACTCGGGACATACCTCAAACTGAAGGCACTATTGTAGCTACGTTCGCGGACGATACGGCTATTTTGGCAACGGAAAGTTCAATCGAGTCAGCAACCATAAAACTCCAACGAGCCTTGGATAAAATCTGTGAGTGGACAAAAACTTGGCGCATTGTTCTTAACGAGACCAAATCGACGCATGTTAACTTCACTTACAAGAAAATAATCAACCTTCCCGTTTTCATTAACTCGGTACAAATACCGCATGCAAACGAAGCTAAATATCTGGGAATGACACTAGACGCGAAACTTAAATGGAAACCTCACGTTAAAAAGAAACGTGACGAAGTCGAAAATCGACTTAGAGAAATGTATTGGCTAATTGGAAGATATTCCAAACTAAGCGTATATAACAAACTGCTTCTGTATAAGCAAGTGCTTAAACCCGTGTGGACGTACGGTATACAACTCTGGGGTTGTACCAAACCAAGCAATAGGAATCTCATACAATCATTGCAAAATAAAATTATAAGAATAATCGTGAACGCTCCCTGGTATATCAGAAACAATGATATCTACAGAGACTTAGGCATAGCTACCGTGGAGGACGAAATAAAAAACTTCGCTCGCAAGCTTCGTATTCGTCTTCATGGCCATTGCAACTGTGCCATACTCCAAACTTTGGATGTGACAAATCTTACGCGCCGACTTCAAAGAACGAAACCGTTCGAATTAGCGCTATAAGACAAAAAGCCGCATGTCATGACGGTTTCAGCAGGTGCTTTTATTGAAAATCTACCTGCCTCACGCGAATATAAATCTGAAGCTTAAACTACTTGATAAGGTCAAACTTAGTCGTAGTAAACAAAACGAAGGGAAGGGTGTTTTTAGTCAGTAGAAATCTGACACTACTATGAGTACACGGTCTCATAGTGTCTCATGAAGATTTTCACCTACCCACGAAAAAAAAAAAAAAAAAAAAAAAAGCTTCTTCGGATAACTTTGGATAACGAATTTATACCGCAGGACTCGAGGCCATACTAAACTTGCTCTTGCTAGACATCTTTATACAAGCATTAGTGCACTAAGATCATATGATCATACTATAATCCTACAAATATATATAGCCTTGAACTTATATCGATTACACTACGCCATACCTAGACTTCACGAGATCATTTCTAAGCACCTACCCGAGCTGGGAAGAATGGAAAAGAAGTAGATGTATACATCGGTGGATCTAAATTGGAAATAGGTGTAGGTGCCGGATCTTCTCTCAACCGCTAGGTATCTCCATGTCAGTTCGCCTTCCGAACTGACGTTTTCCAGGCAGAGGTCTTAGCAGTGACAATAGCAGCCGGTGAGACTGCGATGAAGGCAATACATCCAGACATCAATAAAAGCAATATCTGTTGCAGAAATAAAATCTAAGCTTGTGAAGTGTTTTCGATAAGAGCTTAAGGTTCTTGGAACACAGAACAAGATAAAGCTCTGCTGGGTTCTTGGACATGAGGGTATACCAGGGAACGAGAAAGAAACTCGCAAGAAGAGGCTCGGTACTAAACTCGACACTATCCACTTTCTTTGCTACTGCCCAGGCCGCTGCCATCTAAGAAACCAGTTCCTCGGGCAATACTTCTTTCAGGATTTAGGTCAGTTTTCCAGCAGGCCGGTGAACGACATAGCAAACTTTATTAAATCGTCCGAATGGTTTGTATCTCGGGTATTAAATGCTTTCTACTAGGTTACGTGCATATAAGTATGTATATCATGGGAAGGGGAATCATACTTTCCTTTTTACCTCCCATGGGTATCACAATGGGTCTATATTGACCTCAGTGTACTTACTTACTTAAATCCTTGCACCCGTAGAGGGGCCTAGGGCGTCAACAATGCCTGCGTGCCATCTTGTTCGGAGTTCTGCAACGTGTTGAAATCTATTATCCGATGTGAAAGTATGCAAACATCGTCAGCATAGTTTAGGTGTTTAATATAAGTTGTAATAGTCCATCAAACACAACTGTCAATTTCCGTCAACGCTGCACATCGCTGATGACCACAAAGAACAACAGCGGTCATAGTATGCACCCCTGATGTAGTCCAGTTTGGACTTCAAAATCCTCTGACACCTTACCATTGTATAAGACGTGACAATTACTTCCCTCGTATGTAGCCCTGATAATAGCTATGAGTTTTTCTGTAATGACTCTCCTACGTAAAGCCAATCAGATAGCATCTCGGTTGAAGCTGTCGAAAGTCGTTGATAAACAATAGATTTATTTTTTTTTCGAGGGTAGGTGAAAATCTTCAACAAGACACTATGAAGATCGACAGCGCGTGCTCATAGTAGTGTGGGCTTCTTACCCACTAAAAAACCTCCCTTCAAAACAGACTTGTTTTTATTTTGACTACAACTAAGTATTCGACTTATCAAGTAGTTTTCATTTCACGAAATAAGGACGTTTTGCAGGTACCTTCCCATTAGAAGTTCCTGCTAGCTCCGCAGTTTAGACGCGGTTACTTATCGCGCTAAGTCTAAATGTTTGGTTCTTTGTAGACGGCGTAGTAAATTTCTTTCTTCCAAAACTTGGAGGACTGTAATATTTACGTGACTTTCTATTCGACTTCTATGCTTTCTCGCGTAGGTTTGAATTTCGTCTTCGATTGTTTTAATGCCAAGATCTCTGTGGATATCACTATTTCTGATATACCATGACGCATTTACAATACCTCTTAGCACTTTGTTTTCAAAAGTTTGTAAAATTTTAATGTTACTTATTTTGGTACAACCCCAGAGTTGTATACCATATGTCCATACAGGCTTTAGCACTTGCAGTTTGTTCTCTATATTAAGGTTGGAATATTTTCCAAGTAACCAATACATTTCTCGATATTTATTATTTAGTTATTTGCGTTTTTTCTTTACATGAGTTTTCCATTTCACCTTTGTATCAAGTGTCATTTCAAGATACTTAGCCTCGTTTGCAAACGGGATTTGACCGAGTTTGAAAAGATCGGCAAATTATTCATTTTCCTATAAGTAAAATGTACATGAACAAATTTGATCTCGTTGAGTGCGATTCGCCAAACCTTTGTCCATTCATTTACTCTATCCAAAGCTTCTTGCAGTTTTTCTGTAGTATCTTCGACCGTTTTACCTACTGCCAAGATAGCAGTGTCGTCGGCAAATGTAGCTAGCTGAGTGCCTTCTACTTGCGGTATATCACGAGTGTATAATAGATATAAAACCGGACCAAGTACGCTTCCTTGCGGCACCCCAGCCATTATTTCCTTAAAATCAGAATATTCGTTTCCACATTTGACGCGGAATAGTCTATTCGTAAAGTAGTTCTTCAAAATATTATATAGGTGCTCTGGCAGAACTTGTCGTAATTTAAACTTTAAGCCTTCATGCCAGACCTTGTCAAAGGCTTGAGAAACGTCAAGGAATACGCTTGAACAAATATTTTTTTCTTCAAGTGACTTTTAGATTACATGTGTTATTCGATGTACTTGTTCGACTGTAGAATGCTTACTTTTGAAACCGAACTGATGATCCGGAATGAGATGCCCTTCTTCTATTACCGGCTGTATACGCTTAATCAATATTCTCGCGAACACTTTGGATATAATTGGAAGAAGCGAAATCGGTCTATAAGACGTTTTTTCATTCGGCGGTTTTCCGGGCTTAAGGACTATTATGACTTCGGCCACTTTCCATTGACTGGGAACATATTCTAGTCTAAGTGCGGCGTTTATAATGAACAGAAGCTTAATTAGAGCTTTTCTTGGTAGGGCTTTAAGAACCTTTCCCGTAATTAGGTCGTATCCAGGAGCCTTCTTAGGCTTAAGTTTTTTTATTTCTTCCTTAAGTTCGGTAAGTGTTGCATTTCTTATTACACTATTGGCTATATACGACGTATTTATATTTTGAATAAGAGCTTGTCCATCAAACGGTTTGAAAGTTTCTTGCAGGTGGGTGGCAAAAACTTCCGCTTTCTCTTTATCTGCCTGGCCCATTCGTCTTTTTTTCCTAATTGGTGCGGCTTGATTTTGAGGTTTTTTAATACCTTTTATAGCCTTCCAAAGCGAGTAATTAGAACCCTTTTCTGCCGTTAAGCTTTCTAGGTATGTTTGCATTTCATTATTCTTAAGGTTTTTAATAGATCTTTTTAGTGAGTTGCACAAACGGTTAAGATGTGCTTTATGTTGCGGAGCACGAAGTTGTTGCGCTTTTTTGCGTGCTTTTCTCTTCTCCTTAAGCATCTCTTTTATTTCCTGCGGATAAATTTGAATGTAGCTTGCCGGCGTTTTCCTTGGTTTGGGAGTATTCTTCCACGCGGCATTCTGTAGGATTTCGACGAAGCGATCAACTTCAACTTCAAGTTCATATGGCGTTTTAAGTGATACGCTCAGCTCAATATTTGCTTCAATATCTTTTTTAATGCCATCCCAATTAGTTTTCGCGCTGGTTAATCTGACCGGTCTTACTTTTTTAATCAGATCATCGCTTATCGTCATAATGATTGGGGAATGATCAGAGGAGAGATCAAAGCTTTCTTCAACTTGTATACAGTTGCCCGATATTCCTTTAACAACAAAGAAATCGATCAGATCTGGTATCTTATTTCTATCAGTCGGCCAATATGTTGGTTTACCCGTCGAGTGAAAATCACAACTGAATTGCATGCCCACATTATAAAGCTTTCCACCTTTCTGAGAGGCGTACCTTGAACCCCAGAAGGAGTGTTTCGCGTTGAAGTCACCACCAATAATAAAATTTGGCTTAAGGAAGTCGAAGATGTTTGTGAAATCCCTTTCTTCAAGTTTACATCGCAGTGGACAATATATAGACGAAATGTTGAAGGCAAAATGTCTATTTCTAACGCGTACCGTGCTTACTTCCATTGCTTCTAATTCAATCTTTACTTCCGCTGAGTGTTCGATACATTCTTTTATAAACAAGGATGATCCGCCTCTGGCTCTTTCCGATGGGTGGAAGGCGTGATCCTCTTATCTTAACATTCGTCTGTTTTGTCAGATGAGTTTCACAGATCAAGCATATATCAATATCTTTTTCTTGTATAAATATTTCTAACTCGTCGAGTCTTCGTATGAGCCTGTTGGCGTTCCATGTAAGAATTTTTAGCATTTCTTTCATATTCGGGTTGAAGTGCGCCTGTTATGAATGTTGTTTTCTAATGCAACTAGTCTCTCGAAAATAAGTTTGTTTGTTTTGCATTGCTCTTCAAGTTTCGCAAGAATTAGGGAGAAAACATTGGATACAGGATTTTGTGAGCTACCTCTATCACCGTTTTCCAATGTCGTAACTTGAGCAGGAGTCTTTACGTTAGAGCTTGGACGCTTTTTTGCCTTGATCTCCCGTGGGTTGTCGGTCATATACTTGCCATTAGCTGCCATCGCTGCTTGAGCATAAGACTGTGCGACAATATTCGAAGATTTTACTTCTGTCAGCTTTTCTCTACTACGTTTGGGTTTTTCTTCATTACCCGGTAATCAATAGTCAATATTGACGGATTTCCTGTCTTTCTCTGCTTTTTTTGTAGCTATTTTGGGTCTGTTCTTACTTGGTTTCGGATTAGGGCGCATGGAATTTTTAAGCGTATCGCGCCATTTTTGGAGTTCTTTCGCCACTTCGCAGCCTCGATAGTTCGCAGGATGTTTTCCTTTGCAGTTTATACAAGTGGTTGGGGTTTGATTATTTAGGTGACACTCTTCCGAGAGATGTTTACCTGCGCATTTAACGCATCGCGGTTCTTTCTGGCAGTAAGTCTGCGTATGATTGAAACCTTGACAGCGTTTACACTGCGGGATCGATCTGGAGCTCTTACGCATGGGTTCGATTTTGACCACCATGTTTAGAATAGTCTTAATACCATATATAACATCTTTATTTTCATCTTTATCGAAACTAAGCATGAATAGTGGAAGTCCACGCTTTATTAATTTTTCATGATCTTCCTCCGACTGCTGCTTCTCCTTCTTGATAATATTGACGGCATCAAGAATTTTAAAGCCTTTATCTTGAAGGTCGTGCATTACATCTTCTTTAGTACACGCAGTGTTCATTCTAACTTATTTTGGTAAGTATACCACTTAATCTTTTCGGCATTAAATTTTTGGGATAATGATCGGTAACCGTCGGCATCATCGACATTGATTTTCCACGTATGGTATCGCAGAGATGTCACCTTAAACTTCAATGGCAGAATTCCTTTAATGAGGCAATGTAACTTATAGCCAGTAATTCCAACGACGTTTATCGGTGGCGGAGGACGTAATTTTTGTTGTTGTTGCTTTTCTTGCAACTCCTTGCGCTTTTCATGTTTTTGTGGCTCGACTTCCGGTGACGAACCAGCTTTGCGTTTTTAGCTAGGTCGTTTCTTTTCGATCCAATTCGTTTCGCGTGCTAGCTCTTCTTCGCCCGTCTGGTATTTGCGACTAGGTGAGCGATGTAGGCTAACTATATTTTCTTTTTGTACATACGTGTTTTTTAGGGCATTGTTTTCTTGCCTGAGTAAATCTACTTCTTTCTTAAGCTCACGATAGAGTAGCTCCATTTCGGTAAGCTTGGTACGGAGTACGTCGTTTTCCTCCTCAATGCTTTTTGATTTCGCTGAGTCCCGTTTTTCATGCGTTTGCGCTTCCGGTGGACTTCTTTTCCCGGAGACGTTCGATCTTGTTGGTGGAGATCGAGATACCCTTGTACTTTTTGAGAAGGGATTTGTTAGGTGCAATAAATGGCTCTCCCCAGAATCCGTAGAGCCGACCTCCGAAGAGGGTGGATTTTCCAGTGTACCTGGACTGCCACCTGGGGTATTAAAATCTTTTGTTTTGTTCATTGCATGTTTTTGTATACGCCATACTCGGTATACGGAGGGTGGATTTTATATATATATTCTGACCCCTACCCGAAGGGGCTAAACAATAATAAACAATAGATGTGGCGGAGACCTACACTCGACGCATTGGTCTATTATTATCCGTGAGGTGTTTATGTAGTCGATGCAGTAGGATCCAGCATGATAGCCTGCCTGTTCGACTTCGAAAGTTGAATTTAAATATTCCTTAGTGCTTGGCGATAATTCCTCTTTTCCACTCCTAGGGAAATTGTTTATTTTCCCACGCTCTCCGTATGAGCGGGGAAAGCAGTTCAGCTGATGTTTGGCATCGCTTGAAATAGTTTGGCAGGAATGTCCTCAATACCACCGCTTTGTTTTTCTTAATGGACTTGATTGCTGCTGGTATTTCGGTTTTGCTGGGAGGTCGGGTGGGAATTTGGGAATTTGTTGCCTCGGAAGACTCATTAGGGTTAGAGATTATATTACTATCGTCTTCGCTAACCCACCTGCTTAACCTAACTATAAATTCATATAAGCGTTGTTACATTTAAGACTTGGTGCTCTCAACCGGAATTTTTTGAGGACACAGAATTGAAAACTGAGCTAAATGTGTACTCGTATGTATGTCAATAATGGTGTAAATACGTACCTC
Source organism: Brachypalpus laphriformis (assembly GCA_945910035.1). Classification (NCBI taxonomy): domain Eukaryota; kingdom Metazoa; phylum Arthropoda; class Insecta; order Diptera; family Syrphidae; genus Brachypalpus; species Brachypalpus laphriformis. The sequence continues at coordinate 42,211,797 of OX246754.1, read as the reverse complement.
AGCAAAATCATTCGTGGTAACGGCGTTAATAATTGATAATAATGGGTCTGATGGTTCAATTGATTTCCCAGGAATTACACAAATATTAGGACAAGGTTATCATCAGAAGGGGATTTTACCAATCAATTAAATTGAATACAACTGCATAAGAAATTTGGCATTATGCAGCTGGAACTCTCTGCAACGTTGCAAAGCTGCGTGCATTCATAGTATCTCTAGAGAAAATATTCAAAAAAATACAAATTTCCTCAAAACCTATGTTTGACCGTAGAAAAAAAAATCAGTTTCTTGATAGCTCCCTTTGAACATCTTTAAGACCGAGGCACTCCCCTGCCCATTGGCCTACTACTTAATTATTCATCTGCTTTATATTCCATTCGCATCGTAATGACTTCCAAAAGTACTATATAACAATTTGCCAGCCAACATTCTACTGCATCTCACATCGAAAATTACCCTCCACTTACCACAGGTGACACAATCCAGTTCCTCAATAGAGAACTGGACCGGCCGGCCCGGCGATGGTGATAAAAATAATAACACATTGGATGATGACACTGGAATCATTAATTAATCCTGTTCTCCGTGGTGTTGTTCCTTCTGTGCGCTGTGATGTCATTCAGTGCCTTCCTCTTTTTTTCATTTTTGCTTCCATCTTCTCATTTTGCATATTTTTTTCGTGCCTGCCTGCTCTGCAACCTGAATTTGATGCCTTAAGGCAATCTTACTATAGCCTCGCGCATCCGTGTCCGATCTCTTGCTGCTTCACACCTCTCGATCAGGGTGTGAGTGTGTAGGTACGTGATACTCTGACTAGTGTGTGTTGGATTTTGTGTGCCTTACTGGCTGATGTTGATGGGGCTAGTGGAAGTGGAAGTTAGAGTATCCCACAGGTTGTTGTGATTTGCATTTAACACCGAAATCGGTTTTATTCGGAGACTGTTGGCTGCTCCTTTTCTACCTGATGGCCGATTTTAAAACGTGTTTAGAATATTTTAATGGAAATAAAAGCACATAACTGTGAAGCTAAATCAATTTATCTGATGCTGAAGGTATGCTTTCTGGAAGATTTTTTTTTGGTTTTTGCAAGGACTGAAATTTGGTGTAAATTATGACCACAACGATATAATCGGGATCACGGGAAAGTTTGGAATGTTGGCAGAGAAATTATTGTGCGGGGTTTTATTGAGATTGAGGTTAGATGGTGTCAAGTTGACTGAATTGAGATATTGACTGAGTTTATTTGGTCGTAAAAGTAGATCGAGGCAAAAGAGAAAATTAGTTTTGCAATGCTAACAATGAAAGTGTCAATGGAATCAGCCTGTGATATACTGTGATACTCGTATGCCTACTGGACACAATACGCAAATGTTGGAAAGAATCATATGCATTCGACAAGAAGCAGTTATTGAAGAAGCAAGTTGCATGACAGTACGGCTCCGGGAGGATCAATGAAACTACGGAAAATCGAGCCAGAGTAGTGCTGGTCGCAAAAACAAAAGCAAAAACTAGATGTAATCACGATCAGGGTAGGTGGTCACACCACAATATCAAAACTTGCCATCACATACATGCGTGTGATAGCACGGGGCTCAACTTTAGAGACCATGTAGAATGGTCATACGATAAATCCGTTCGAGTAAATGCAGTGTTATCAAGGATAATGACATGGAGGATCCGGACTAGGCAGACTGCTTCTATCAAAGGTAGTGCCATCCATTTTATTCTATGGGGCACAACGGACGATGGACGAGAGCGCTAAAAACGAGGACAAACGCGAAAAAACTAAGCTCAATGTACAATTTGTACAGACTGATGGTATGAAATGAATTCAGGAGAGTGTTAGCCGATGGGGTAATCATTATTATATTACAAATGTACTTCCAGCCGATATTCTTTCAGTGGAACTGCAGAGAATGACGGCAATAATTCGGCAAACTGTGAGTCAGCTAGAGAGCCATAAATAAACCAAAGCATCACTAAATTGCAGAAATGTTCAGCCAGACCACTAAGAGAAGATGGAGCCATCGAATGATAATGTTAATAGAAAAATTGATACTCATATAGCAGCGTAGAACGGAGAAATTGATTTATGTCTTAGTCACTATGGGTTCAGATATGATATCTCCCCATCTGTCCAAATTATGGAGAGACCTAAGAATATGTGGAATATGAAACAGAGAAAGCCAAAACCAACAGCATGAAGTTCAGGACAACATAGTGCAATAATGCGTACAAAATGCTTAACGGCTGTTCCGTGAATAGAAAGAGAGCAGTAGGAGGAGGTGAATTTAGTGGGTTAGAATTGCATACCAGTTTCGTCTCCGAAATATTCCCAACTTACAACGCAAGAAAAAGTATCAACATATTTAACTAAGACATTTATATCTTGCTCTGTCGCGAATCCTGTGGGGGAATGCATATGTATTCAATCAGTAATATACCACTGACGACCATAAGGCATATAAAGTACGTGGAATGGATAACACTCAGCCTGTGACGCTGCAACAGCAGCATATCTCAAGCGGATCTGTGCAGGATACATTTTGCTGTGCTATATTCAAAGAGCATGGGAAGAGGTTTGCGTCTGTGTTGCCAATCTCTCCACTTCTAATGATTTCAGTGCTATAAGTCTGCCGTCTTTTTTATTGACAGGCAGGACCCTTTCGTTGGTCAAACTCAGACGCAGAGATGAATGAATGAATGACGCAGAGTTTTCCAGGCTGTCAAATAATGCTCACATCAGACCCAATTGTTGGTCTATACAAGCAGTGACTGTAGTCAAAATATATGTGGCATCGTTTGGATACTTGGGGTTTCAAATGCAAACCGTCTCTGATACCATTAAACGGTTCCATCGAACTTCCTCACTTAGGTGACCGTCCAAGAAAAGAGAAATCATAATCTGTTTGCGCTCTTGGGATTTTGGAAAGCAGGTCTATTGAAATTCACGTCACATGTGAGGAAAATATTGTTGCACTGGGGAACAGTCTCCACAACGAAGTGTCAATTTAGGCATGCGTTCAGCGAAAATTTGTGGCATATTTTTGACAGGTGTCAAGCAGAGACACGCGGTTTTTTGGTAAAGCTGGAAGAAACACCCATTGATTTATTTTTTGCGTTTAAGAGTTTCAATAAAGATTCAATTAACTGAGATATTCAGCCAATTTTGTTTCAACTGGTGTCAGAAATCAACAAGGGAGCATTTTTGTACGGGTGGTTAATCTGGTCGATCACGCCGTAAAGGTACCTCCTAATATTACGATCGCCACATTTGATGAAGTTACATGTGCAAGTTGTGACGAAGGTACAGGAAACTTCGATCCAGACATTCCAGAACATCTTCTGGCTTTAGTTGCTGAAGCCAAGCAACACTTATCACCGTCCCAGATCGATTGCGTCCAGTCAATGCTTAATAGGTTTTCACATGTGTTTGCCTCCAATGCCAATGATTTGGGTAGAACACAGTTAGTTAAACATCGAATTAATACTGGTAGTGCCCAGCCTATTAAACAACCACCCCACCGTCTACCTTTAGCTAAGCAGGCGGAATCAAATCGAATCGTAGAAGACATGCTGCAGCGAGGAATAATTGAGTCCTCTGACAGTCCTTGGGCGTCTCCGATAGTCATGGTAAGGAAAAAAGACGGTTCTACTCGGTTCTGCGTAGATTATCGCCGACTGAATGCCGTAACAGTAAAGGACTCATTTCCATTACCGCGAATAGACGACACTTTGGATGCCGTTGCTGGTTCGGAGTGGTTCAATACCCTTGACTGCCAGTCAGGGTATTGGTAGGTGGAAATTCACCCCGATGATAAGGAGAAATCAGCATTTCCTACACGAGACGGGCTATGGCAATTCAATGTCATGAGCTTTGGGCTGACTAATGCTCCAGCGACCTTCGAACGTTTAATGTCGCATGTGTTAAGGGGTCTACCTATGGGAATATGTCTTGTATATTTGGATGACATACTCGTGCATGGTAAGACATTTGAGCAAATGTTAACTAATATGTCCTCTGTTCTTAGCCGCCTAGAATCTGCTCGCCTAAAAGTCAACCCAAAGAAGTGCAAGTTATTCCAGAAGGAGGTCCAATTCCTCGGTTATGTTATCTCTGAAAAGGGACTGCTACCAAACCCAGCGAAGATCGAAGCCGTGTGCAACTGGCCAAGGCCAACCAATGTTTCTATGGTTCGTAGTTTCTTAGGTCTATGTACCTATTATCATCAATTCGTCCCTCATTTTGCGGAAGTCGCCCGTCCTCTCCACCGATTAACGGAAAAGAACATTGCATTTAGTTGGTCGACGGAATGCGAGGAATCGTTCAACTCCTTGCGAAATTATTTAATTTCACCTCCCATTCTTGCACATCCATGTTCGGGCGGTATGTTTATTTTGGTAACGGATGCCAGCGACACAGGTATTGGAGCCGTGTTGTCCCAAGTTCAGAACAGTTGCGAAGAAGTGATTGCCTACTTCAGCAAGGCATTAAGCAAGGCCGAACGTAATTACTTTACCACTCGCAAAGAATTACTCGCTATTATAAGGGCCATAGAGCACTTTCACGTTTTCCTATATGGACGCCATTTTGAGGTTCGGACTGATCATGCTGCTCTCAACTGGTTGCTTTCTTTTAAGAACCTTGAGGGCCAGTTAGCCCGTTGGATGGAAAGGATCCAGCAGTATGATTTTAAGGTCCAGCATCGTGCCGGAAGGCTCATAGCAACGCGAATGCATTATCCAGACGACCATGTTTCGAGGGGGAATGTCATCATTGCAGCACAAAAGAACAGTCTCTTGGCCAAACTATATGCTACGAGTACAGCGTGAACGCTGTCATCGAAGTTGAAGGCGACGTCACTTTAGATCGTTTGAGACAGGCCCAGTCGAATGACAATGTAATTGCGACAGTGATAATGTGGGTTGAGGGAGGTAGAAGGCCACTGTGGCAACAAGTTTCCGGTGAATCTGGTTTAACCAAGGCATACTGGGCTCAGTTTTCTGTTTTGTTGATGCAAAATGGCATTTTATGCAAGAGATGGATACCCACCAAGAAAAAAGGAACCGAAAAACTGCTTCCTATCGTGCCTAAAAGTCTGGTAACAAATATGCTAGCTATGGTTCACGATTCAGCTTATGGAGGACATTTTGGAGCAAGCAAAACGTTTGAAAAAGTACGAAGCCGTTTTTGCTGGATCGGGGCAAGGAAAGACGTGCAACTTTACTGTGCGTAGTGTGACACATGCGCTTCCAAAAAGGGCCCCCAAAGCAGAACCAGAGGAGAGCTGCATATCTATCTCTCGGGGGAACCTTTCCAACGTGTTGCTGTGGACATTCTCGGTCCGTTGCCTGTCACAAAAGATGGGCATAAGTACATATTAGTTGTAATGGATTATTTCACCAAGTGGGTTGAGGTGCTGCCAATAAAGGACCAAACTGCAGACACTGTGGCTCGTAAATTAGTAAATGAAGTGTTCAGCCGATTTGGAGTTCCCGCTGAACTACACTCGGATCAAAGAAGAAATTTTGAGCGGGATGTGTTTCGAGATGTAATGAAGACAAGGACAACCCCACTCCACCCGCAGTCGGTTTAGTCGAAAGAATGAATCGCACCATTTTACATCTGTGGCAAAAAGGAATAACAGCATAAGTGCCTTTACACATTCCAAAAAACGTATTCAAAGATGTCTTTATCGTCTCATTTCCCTGCCCCTAATTCAGTAACCGCTTCAGATAATGAATTCCAGACATATCGAGGCAATGTTTCAGCGTTATAGGTTCGGCTTTCCTTAGAGAATATTATATAAAAAATGTTAAAAACAAAAAAATATTTCAATAACGGCATAAGTATACTTATGCTGTTATGCCTTGTTGCCACAGACATTATCTATCAAAATTTATCAATAGCGCTCAAGATGACTGGGACCAACTGCTTCCGCTGTTCGCGATGGCAAATCGAGCAGCTCAACAAGACACCATCAAGGAATCTCCTCATGCAATTCTGTTCGGAAGAGAAATGAGACTTCCACCTGATCTGCTCTTTGGGAGCCTTCCCGACCAGGCATTCAACGTCACCGGCTATGCGAAGATACTTCAGGAACAAATAGCAATAACTCATGAGCATGCAAGGAAACAAATGTATAAGGCTGCAATGAGAATGAAGACCAGGTATGACCTTTCTTCGAATTTTGGTCGTTTTCAGGTTGGACAATTCGTTTGGTGCCATAACCCCAAACGGAAAGTTCGTCGCTGCCCCAAACTAGACTCGCCGTGGGATGGACCGTACCGAATAATGCTTCTATTATCAGATGTCACTGCAAAGATCCAGAAGACGCCAAAATCGAAGCCGAAAATTGTACATGTAGATCGTCTTGCAAACTATCGCGGAAGAAATACCAGTGCTTGGGTATCCTGGGAGAGGCGCCGTGCAGTAGATGTTTCCGTCCGAGAGGGGGAGAGTGTTGCACTGGGGAACAACAGATCGCCACAACGATGTGTCAATTTAGGCCTGCGTTCAGCGAAAATTTGTGGGGTCTTTTTGACAGGGGTCAAGCAGAGATACGCGGTTTTTTGGTAAAGCTGGAAGAAACATCCATTGATTTATTTTCTGCGTTTAAGAGTTTCAATAAAGATTCAATTAACTGAGATATTCAGCCAATTTTGTTTCAATATCCTCACGTATTGGAATAAGAGATTGATTTGATGAGACGATTTTAACCTTTGCCACTTAAGCTACATAAGCTTCAACACAGCAGCAGCTAATAAGAGCTTAGATTTGCAGATTTTAGTTGGCAGCCCAGTTTGTTTTTCATTGAGATGCCCAAAACGATCGTACCTGTGAACTAGCACAATATCCAAGACCAAGCGCCGTCGTTGACTGGAGAAATATAGAAACAGCACTTTGGAAGTCTTAAGTGCTTTCTTGTGCTAGCAGCCACTTTGCTGATAGAGATTGTTGGTTTCAATATGCCTATAAGGAGCAATTAACCCAGGCTTAGTGAAGGAAAAAATGCTCGACATTCATTTCGAGTGAGGAATGTTTCCCATACTTTCCAGATCTCAATTCGATTTGTTATTCTGTATAGTCCATTCTTGCTGCCATGGCTTGTGCTTAATAAGTTTAAAGGCGCTCAAGCGAATCTTGCACCAGGAGTGGGATTCAATATCTGTCGAAGAGCTACCCTCCTTTTCGACCGCCGTGTTATTATGGGTTTCATTCGAGCTGCGCGCGCCACATATGAGTATGAATATCGATAACTTTTCTTTCTTAAGATGCATGCTTTACGTCATACAATGGTCGCCTTTGACTGAAGAAACAAGAATTGACAAGACTAACTCATGTTTTAAATTTGGGCCCGGCACTGCTCTTAGAATTGCTTAACTCTTCTACTCGTAAAATTGGAACTGACTACAATGTGTTCTTATTCGAGTGTTGGATATTGGGTGCCCTTTTTGATGATAGAATGTATATTTTGCTTCGTTACTTTCACAAAGTTTCGAAAGATCGTGATGTTGAAAGAACTTTATGTTCCCTTGAGAATCTTGTATATTTCTATCAAGTACGATGCTAAAGAAACTACATAAAAACACTTCGCTGTGCTTTAAGCCCTTCAGGCAACAAAGGCTTTAGTTCTATTATTACCAATTTTGGCGGAGTAGTGTGTATTCTCTATCGTTAACCAATATAATACAAAACTATACATTGCCACACCACTTATTACTTAAGAAGCTTTGAAATTATTTATCTTGGGCTAAAAAGTTACAGACGCTTGGCTTTCCTTCATCAAATAATGTTTAAGGTGACTCATTCTGTTGAAGAGCATGAATTTTGAGTTTTTTCCGAGTCTTTCAATATACAAACTTCGTCTGCCCTAGTTTTCCCAGCTTGGTATCTGCATCTTAAACCTTTTGACCAAACAGACAAATTTAGGGAAATAATTTTGGTATCGTTTCAATATTCAGTTTCGAGAACTATAATGGTGTTAGGTTAGGTTAAGTTGGTTGGTACGAGAGTGCAGATATACTTAGACCAGTAAAGGTCCATTGTAATGCCATGGATCTACCATTAGACCACTCAGGGACTAATTAAAACAGACCGGGGCTTTTGGTAAGGCAGTGGATGCTCATGACGTCTAAGGACGCCAATTCCCCGAGGTCATCAAAGAAGCAACCCCCTAGATGGAGCTTTCCTTTACGCGATAGGGCTGGACATATGCATGGAAGGTGAAGGATGGTTTCCTCCAGCTCCTCGTCTGTACAGTTCTTGCAGAAGTCGTTAGAGAAGAAATCAGCTGATCTGTGATCGCTTTACGAACTCGGTGCTACGTTTCTGGTCCAGCTTGGGTCAGATCTGCCTTGAAATATGACACATTGAGATGTTTTCTCATCAGTGGTTAGCGATCAGCTTTAGTAGATGCTTACATGTAGGGAGGAGCATGCCCAGAGCTTAGACGAGGAAGATCTCTACTGGAGGCTTTTACAGCCCTAGACGTGGTACTAGTAAACAGCGGAAATAAACCCACGTTTTGCAGAGGAAGCGGCGGTTCGATTATAGACATCACGTACGTAAGTAGCTCCTTGATAGGAAGAACAAAGTGGGAAGTCAGTGGCCTCTATACTCATAGCGACCACCAGGCGATAATATGTGAAGTATTGCCGGAAGCAAGAAGACAAACACCGCTAGCCAGGCTACCTCAGAAAAAAGGCTGGAAATCAGACTCTTTCGACGTGGAAGCATTTACATGTATCTTCAACAGAAACGCAGTACTGACGGGTCGTGCGGGCAGTAAAGCAATGCAGGCCATAAATGAGGTTACACGGGCATGTGACGCCACAATGAGGAGAAGAAAGGCCATGGAACATCGTCCCCCAGTTTACTGGTGGAATGAAGAAATCGCGCAGCTACGTACCAAGTGTCATCGAGCGAGAAGGGCGTATACGCGATCTAGAGCGAGGGCCGTCTCCAGTGAACTGCAAGAAGACTTCAGGGTGGCTCGAAAGGAACTAAAAACAGCCATACTAAAGAGCAAACGGAAGTGTTTCGCCGAGCTGTGTGATGAAGCTGACGAAAATCCTTGGGGCAAAGCTTACCAAATCGTCATGAAAAAATTGAAAAGGTGCCAGCCACAGATTTCCACCTGCCCAGAGTTCTTACACAACATCGTGGTCGGACTATTTCCTCATCAACAAGAGAACGCATTCTCGGATGATCCAATAGTAGAGGCACCAACAATCCGAGAGGTAACCATAGAAGAAATAATCGAGATTTGCAATAAAATTGGAGATAAAAAAGCACCTGGACCAGATGGTATCCCAAATATAGCACTCAAGACAGCTATAAAAGTAAGCCCAGAAATGTTTATTAACATTTACAACTCGTGCCTGAAGGAAGGAGTCTTCCCGGATCAGTGGAAACGGCAAAACCTAGTACTTCTTCCCAAAGGTAAGAAACCACCAAATGAACCATCATCGTGCCACCCGCTCTGTATGTTAGATACGGCTGGGAAAATATTAGAGCGAATCATCTGTAACAGGGTAGAGGCAGCAATTCAAGAATCTGGAGGTCTTTCAGAACACCAATACGGTTTTTGAAAAGCGCGCTCAACAACAGATGCAATCAATGTAGTAGTTAAAATGGCACAAGAGGCTATACAAGGAAGAAGATGGAGAGGCGGTTCCAAAAAGTACTGCTTGGTTATAACTCTCGACGAAAAAAAAAACGCCTTCAATACGGCAAATTGGAGTCACATCTTACAAGCGCTCAGAAAGATGAGAGTACCACAAGACCTCATAGACGTTATTGTTGACTACTTCAGGTGCAGAATATTGGTATACAATACAGACCGCGGCCCCAAGGAATATAAGATCACAGGCGGAGTATCACAGGGCTCAGTCCTTGGCCCCTTGCTCTGGAATATTATGATGACGGTATACTGCGACTTCCTATACCCGAAGAAACAGAAATAATGGGATTTGCTGATGATATCGCCATTATTAGCCGTATTTTATTATCACTCTTGATCCATATGGATCATTGATTTCTATGCAATACAACAACAATACGAGATCTTGCTTTCTATCAGGATCAATTTCGTGATCCAGAAATTCTTTTTTTTTATTCCTTGGTAGGGTTACACAACCACACTACATGACACAAGGAAAAGTATTCGTTGATCCAGATCCGGATCGTTTTATTTTCGTCGTGTGATCTATATGGATCTTGGGTGATAATAAAATACGGCTATTGTCACTACTAAACTGTTGGAGGAGGTTGAACAGATAAGCAATGCGACAATAAGGATAATACGAAAATGGCTCACCTCAGTTGGTCTAACACTGGCGAAGCATAAAACTGAAGCAGTCCTGATAAGTAGTAGGAAGAAGGTAGAAACTTTCACCATTATAGTCGGCGGCCATGAAATCACATCTAAACCGCATATAAAATACCTAGGTATCATGATAGATACGAGACTTTCATTTAGAGATCACCTTAAGTATGCAGGCCGAAAAGGTGCAATAGCAAGTGCTGCACTCGCGCGTATCATGCCCAACATAGGAGGACCAAGCCATAGCCGTAGGTTACTGCTGGCTAGAGTGGTTACGTCTATAATCCTATACGCCGCACCAATTTGGGCCGGGGCCATGGCAATTAAAACATACAGATCCCATATCACATCTGTGTATCGAATATGTGCATTGAGAGCTAGCTGCGCATTTCGCACTACTTCTAGCGATGCGGCCTGCGTGGTAGCGAGAATGCTCCCAATAGATATCCTGGCTGCAGAATAGCAACGTTAGTACTGCGCAAGAAGAGAAAGAAACGAGGCCAGCGAAAACCGGCTCTATAGAGCAGAAAGCCTAAGAGAATGGCAAGAACGCTGGAATGCTTCTGAGAAAGGCAAGTGGACCCATAGGCTCATGCACCAAATCCAGGCATGGTTCGACAGGCAATATGGAGAACTTGAGTTCTACTTAACGCAGTTCCTAACGGGCAATGGATGCTTTCGTTCGTACTTATATATATATATTTGGCGCAACAGCTCTTTGAGTGCCAGGGCCCAGCTTCTCGCAACAAGAATGGAAGGGACCTACAGTTTAGTGCCGAATCCGAACGGCGATTTGAGAAGATTTTTCGTGACAACAGTACTCTCGGATGTTTGTCAGACGTTCGCGAGAGGTGGGACCGTGAAAAAACTTTTTGGTGTTTTCTGGGATTCGAACTTGGAACCTTATGCGTAGTGATCCGACACACTAACCACTTACGCCACGGCGCCCACTTCGTTCGTACTTACATAAGTATAAACACGACAATAGCCCTTACTGCCCGCATTGCTCTGACTGCGTAGAAAACGCAGAACATATATTTTTTGAATGCCTAAGATTCCTCGACGAAAGGAATGCACTAAGGAGTGAACTCGGCCATCCACTGACGCCAGAAAACATCGTTGGCGAAATGCTCAAAAGCCAGGAGGCATGGGCGGCAGTCGCTGGGAATAGAATCTTCCTAGAAAGAGAAAGGAAAGAATCAGCCCGGCGAAATACAATAAATGCTGAGCAGGAAAAAAAATGCAAACATGCACTAGTCGAATACATCAGACTAAAACCACCCCCGCGATGAAATGCTTGACGGCAGTACCGCGGGGAACGGGGCGGTCGTGGGAGGGGGGTTTAGTGGGTAAGAGTCCCACACTGTTACTCAGGACGTACTGAGCTTCGTTTTTTGAAGATTACCCCTCCCAATAAAAAAAATAAAAATAAAAAAAAAAAAAGATGAAGATGAAGATTACCCCTCCCAATCAAAAAAAAAAAAATGCCCAGAGCTTATCTATCAGACAGAATCCTGCCTAGCGATTTCGTCCGCCCTGCACATTCCTGGAATGTCCCTGCAGTCCTGAATGTGATATATGGACCACTGCGAGGAGGCATTTTGACGGATGACCGCACAGGCAGCAATTTGTTTGCCACAAATATCTAAGGGTAGCAGATGGAACAAAATGTGCAGTGCCGCAGAGTGAGTAGTTGTCAGTGCATCACTGATGCATATGCATGCAGATCTTTGTACCTTAGCTAGTTGAGTGAGGTGGATAGCCCTATAAAGAGCAAGCCACCATACGATCACGCCATAGAGTAGTATAGGCCTACTACTATTAGTCTTTTAACAGGAATAGATATAGTATATTGGCTTCCTACTTTAGTTTTCTGTTCAAAATAAGACCAACGTATTTAGCATTTTCAATGAAGATGAGACTGGTGTCATTTATCATAGGAGAGTCTATGAGGGAACTTTATATTTCCTCGTGAAGCGAATAAGTTCTGTTTTATGAGGATGTACTCCCAGTCCACATCCCAGGCCCATCTGGTGAGCCGAAGGAGAGCCTATTGGAGGAATTCCCTGAGAGTGTCTGGGCGCTTGCCAGAGGCAGCAACAGCAATGCCATCAGCATAGGAAATTACTCTACAACCTGACCTAAACAGGCTCACTTGTAGCTCATTTACTTCTTTCCGGGGTTAATGAAAAACCTTTTTCTGACACATCGAAATTACATAAAGGGATTCAAGTGAGTGAAGTCAGCGAGGAAGTGGTCCTCACAATTATGCGTCTTTCAACTCTGACAGGTATACAATTGCGAAACAAGTAAAAATGGTGATGCCAGATTGAAGTGAAAAAGGAACTAAGTTTACGTTTACACTGTACAATTTTTAATCCCAATGTTTTTAATAATTACATTTTCCACTTTACCCACAACACCTCATTTAATTATTCCCTCTTACTTCGAAACAGAATTGACTCTCCATCCAGCACTCTCAAACAAAGTCATTGAGACAATAACAATTACCATTAAGAGCCCCCTTAAGCCGGTCGCAGTAAGAATTATTAAACGTTAATTCACCCATTAACTCCAACACTGCATCCTCCTCTGATGCATAAAATCCCCTAACCAATTGACATTGACGTTCCACGCGACACTATCTTCACATCGCTTCAAGTATCACAAATAATATTTAACACCTTCCCTCGATGGATTCTGACAACTTCACTTGCCTTTAATACAGGTAGCACTCATGTCACATCAACTCACCCGTGTGAGAGAGTATCATTTGACATTTCACCATCAAACTCACAATCAATTTTGACAGCGCGCCATAAAATGTCTTTTTCATCGATGACAGGCACTCTCCCAATGGGTCAGATAGGCCAAACTATTACTAACACTCGCCTTAAGTTTTCCATAAGTTATACATTTTAATTGCCACCCAGTTGACACATGAGATATTGGGTGCATAGTCAGCCATCGACAAAAAGTCAGCAAATCAATACCGTTAATTAGTGTCGCTAATCGCTAGGAAGGAGCTTGTTGTGTGTGTGTTGTTGCTCTTCGAATCATGGTAACCTGGAAAAAAAAAAACAAAAATATGAACGCAGCATCCAGTAGGTATAAATGTGATGCTAGCGTGGAAGTGGAGTAATTAAGATGGCCCTCTGGCGTAATAAATCGAAACTAGTTCATTATTAGTTGCACCAAAGTGGAATCACAGTGTAGTTGGTGGTGCATGGCATGGGAAGCTGGAATTTATTCGCAATCGGCTGGTGAAGTTTATGAGATGCAGAGGGGAGGAGGGGGAAATAAAAGGATACAAGTAGTTCAACGGGATATGCAATCTGGTGGATTCAATTTCTTTGGGCTGTTTTTTGTAGTTTTGATCACCTGGATTGCCTCATTGCTGTTGCAGGGTTTCTCGATTAATGAAGGTACGTAGTGCAAGGAACTGGATATATAATGGAGCTTGTGTTTTATGACACAATTTGAATAATTATTGTGGAAGAAAATTGAGGGCAGGCAAGTGATTTGTAAAAGGACATAGGGATTTCCTCTGCTCTGGAAAATATTGCGATATTGAGCGAACGTGGGCGCCGTGGCGTAAGTGGTTAGTGTGTCGGATCACTACGCATGAGGTTCCAAGTTCGAATCCCAGAAAACACCAAAAAGTTTTTTCACGGTCCCACATCTCGCGAGCGTCTGACAAACATTCGAGAGTATTGTTGTCACGAAAAAGCTTCTCAAATCGCCGTTCGGACTCGGTATTAAACTGTAGGTCCCTTCCATTTGTGTGAAAAATATAACGCACACAACATGAGTGGTTGCGAGAAGCTAGGCCCTGACACTTTAAAGAGCTGTTGCGCCAAATATTAGTTTTTTTTTTTTTTTATTGAGCGAACTGATTTGTGGTGGAGGGTGTAACACATATTGATCCAAAGTATTTTTACACGTATCACAGAAGTTCCACTGGCGATGACTAAGAGAGTGAACAGAGTCCATTTACGTGGTATTCATGCTTTTGGTTCTTCCTTCATTCAATACCGGCCATAAACTACGAGATATGATACAATCGCTTCTGATTATCCATGCGGAGTTGATCAGCTCTCTTGTTTTAAGATCGACATTTCTTTTTAGTACACCAATAGAAACTCCTACTGATGTTTGAGTATATTCTATATTTAATTTAGATCCTTTTCTGGCTATTACATCTGCTATCTCATTCCCTTCTATATTGCTATGACCAGGAACCCAGCAGAGAGTTACACCATGGGTATTGCATATACTGTTCAGAGAATTTCAGCATCTGAAAACTCCTTTTGACTTAACTTCCTCGCTGTCTAGTGCTTTGATTGCATCTTGAATATCCACGAAGATAGTAATCTTGGAAGGATTGAGTTTCTTTCTGTAAATAGCCTGTGCTACTCTTTCAATAGCGAGGACTTCGGCTTGACAGATACTGCAGTCGTCCGGGAGTTTGTATAAGTCGTTGATTTTGAGTGGCTCACAGAAAACTCCAGAACCAGTTCCTATAATCATTTTAGACCCGTCAGTGTTGAGGTGGATGACCTGTTCATTGATTAATGTGTTGGAGTCCCACTCTTGTCTTTCGGGAATAAACGTGGAGTAATTCTTATAGAAGTCTATGTAGGGTATAATATACAATGTGGCGCAAAATTAATCACCCTATCGCAAGATGTTATAATTTTTGCAAATAGCGTCATACGTCAATCATAGTTGACATTTGTGAACTAGACAGCTGCAGTATCTTTTTCACTTAACAGAAAAAATTATAAAGGTCCAAATAAAGATTTCCAACACTCAAAATCTTTTTTTCTTATTTAGTAAAAAGGTAATTCAAAAATAAAATTGGATGATTAATTTTGCGCCACCTTGTATATTAGTTGTTCTACCGAGAACTGTTCCGTATCTGTGTAGTATAGAACCATGTCCACAGGAGCTTTACTTCCACACGCCTGATTGCTTGAGGCAAATCGCGCTCTTGGCAGCTGTGAATGCAATGTAATCACTCAACGGACACAGGCCCGTTTACCAATTTTTTTCTTACAACCGTAGAATATGCGTAGTGCTTTCCATATTCTTTCTTCTGTGCTCTTCTTCCGGGCAAGTTTCGAATCCAGGATAGTCCTGAGGTATTGTGCTGTTGGAGAGAGTTTCAGAGGAGTTCCATTCAGTTTTGGGAAGTCAAATTTATCTATTTTCCTTTATTTAGTAAACAGAACCAGTACGGTCTTTGTCGGATTTATACCTAGGCTGTTTTGTTCTGCCCAGGAAGACAATTCCTTTAGTGCAGATTCCATGAGGTTACTGAATGTTGATAAGTATTTCTCACTGATCATGATTACTATGTCATCTGCATATGCAACTGTTTTCATTTCTTTGGTTTTGGGAATCTTCAGAATTTTGTTAACGACAAGGAGCCAGAGCAAAGGGTAAACTTCTCCTTCTTCCGGGGTTCCTCTTGTAACTGCTTTCTTTACGATGCTCTTACCTAATTCGGAGTTGCTTATTCTGCTCTTAAGCAATTCGTCTATCCAGCTGATTTGCCCTGGTTTAACTCCTAGTTCAACTTGTGTTACATTTACCGATGTCGTATTTAAGTTGTTGAACGCCTTCGAGATCTAAAAATGTCGCCATAGTATAAAGCGAATGTTTTTCTTTATAAATGAGGCAACAGCGCAGTTTCTACCGACTTGCTTTTTATGTAGGCGTGTTGAGTGCTACATAAATAAATTGTGTGCTACATAAATAAAGCGGTCTTCCACCTTGGGGATGAAAACTACTCTTACTCCTCTCCAGCATTTCGGTACGTAACCAAGCTTCAAACACCTGCGGTAAGTTACTTTAAACCAGAGCCAGATTCTGGAATGATATTTGGCGTGTTTTGGTGAGACGTCGCTTCTCAGAGAAGTAAGATTTAGCACGGAGTACAACAACAAAAAAATATTGACAACCAGTTAGCTTTCTTCTCCAGTCGAAACTGAGTTGGGAAGTTTACTTTACGCTACTAAATTGCAGATGGCCCTGAAAAAAGCTTTTTCATTCAATTTGATTCAAGTTGAATGATTCAGTAGTATTTCATAAATTTAAGCACAGCTTTTTCATACTTTTCAGTTCAATTTCAATTCAGTCACCAATCTTCAAACAATAAAAACAAGCTTTAAACCAGATTGACTGGGTATCGTTTTGTTGAGAAGCTTTCTTTTTGCTTTGCATAATTCTCACCAAAACATGTCAATTGTCTAGTCCTGGAGATTTGTAAGGTTTAAACGATTTCGCCGCCCATGCTATCTTACGCTTGTGGGGTATTTATCGAGGAAATGATTACCATCTCTTTCTAAATGAACGAATAGGGAACTAGACGTATTGTGGCCTTATGGGTCTATTGTGCTCATTCAGATAGTTGCTGAACTAGGATTGTTTAGGAGGGTAAGATACTGCGTCGATATTTGAGAAGTAAGATCTCTCACATTCATCTGGTAAGGTTCCAGTCAACTTAGTTTATCCTTGGCGAAAGGTAGATACATTTTTCACCGCCATAACCAAGTCAATCTATATCATTTGCGATATCCATTGGGGAATTTTTGCCAAAAAATAATCAGTTACAACGCTCGCGCATTCAATCAACACGAAGCGTTGTTAATTCTGCAGCGTTCATTAGCCGTGTTTTATTATCTGATCTGATTCAGATCAGTTCACTGGTAGGTATGCATTACAATAACAATACGAGATCTTGCTTTTCATTTGGGTCTATTTTCGTGATCTGAAAATTAGTTCGCCTATTCTTTGCTAGGCTGCACTTTTGTCGACAATTGTCAAAACCCCTGTTGACAAATTAGAATATGAAATACTCTCTTCACTTTAAATATTATTCTATGATTTCTATGTTTTCTTTGCATTGGAATTATGCACATAAAAGCGTATCTGAAAGTAAATACTTATCCCAGTTACTCCTAATGATTTCAAATTAATAATTATTGACTGAATATACACCATCTGAATGAATTAGGATCGACAAAACATATAGTAAAAGAAAAAGAGGTGCCGTGAACTAAGGCCATGTGAATTAACGCCATAATCCACTTATGGCCTTATTTCACTTTTAAATGAGAACTAAAGTCATATGGTGTTAGTTCGTTTTAGAAAGTGGCCTAAGTTCTCATGTGAATGTGAATTAAAGTCATATGAAGTTATTTGTCTTTATTTAAGGTGGGGATGAACTTCACTTTCTTATGGGAACTTGGTACACACTCGAAAACATGAAGAGGGTACTCCCCTACAATAACTAATAATGTATGTTTCTTAATACATATGTATATCGACATAGATGCATACATATAGGTATATACATTTTACGGCGTATAAATAGTGGGGTAGGTATGGGGGGCATGCTGCCCCCTGCAACCCCTCTGCCAGGGGTCGCTGTTGGATTTGAGGTGGGTGCGAGGATGGGTGTATGTAAAGTTCCTTCCACGTCTGGGCTAGAGAAGAAACTTGAGGACGTTCTCTGCTGCTACCAGTTTCTCTGAGGTCGTGCGGAAGGGTATAAGGAAAAACGCCCATCAGCTGGAAAAGATGCTTGTGCGCAATGCCCAATGTAAAGTCGAGAGTGCAAAGCGCAAAGTTCAACAGTTCGGGGGGTGTTACATTAACTCCTTAAGTGCTTGGGATAAGTTGCAGCTTGATCGGGCTAAGGTAGTCTTAGCCAATGAGGCTGCCAGGAAGGTAGCGGCCGCACAGGCGGATGGGGCTAAAAATAAGAAGGAACTGGGGGCATCTACGAGTGGAGTAGAGCCTCCCAGCAAATCTTAGGGCACAGACAGAGGGGTGACTTCAGCTGCGGGGGCTAGTAGGGTGGCGTTCCAAAGTAAAACGTGCAGATCCGACGATGTCGTGGAACTGAGCGCGGCGGAAAAGGTGAAGGCTGGTATTTCGCCTTCGGCGCGCCCGAACTACGATCCGGAAGACGAGCTCCTTGTTGCTATTGTCAACGAGCAGGAGCCCTGCGGTCGCCTGACCATGAACCAGTGGATTACTTTCGAGGAGAAGTTTCAGGATGCTCTGTGGAAGAAGATATCTTCCACTGAGGATAGTGACCTTCAATTCGACGGTACTGGATGAGAAGGGGGCCGGAAGTCTTGCCTGTGGGAACAAAGCCTCTGTTGACTTCCTCAGACAGTTTATTTCGGAGGTTGGGGAGGTATGGAGCGGGTCTCAGCTCAAGTGCGTTACTGTGGCGGAGTTTGCTGGATACACTCCGCCCAAAGCTTGCGTCTGGGTCCCTCTGCCATACACCTACCCAGAAAAACTGCTTTGTCTCCTCTATATGCAGAACAGGGAGTTGAAGGCCGATATATGGAGGGTGCTCAGGACAGGGCCAGAAAGCAGTTTGGTCAGTACTTCTTGCTGGCCCTAAATAGGGAGACGTTGCCATTCCTTGAAAAGACTAAAGGGATCCTGTAAGAGGACAGCAGTGATAAAATGGGGCCTGAAGCCCGCAATGATGCACTGGCTATACATCATGATAGTCAGACCCATCCTTGTGTGGTGGGAAGCAACAAATACGAAAAACACACGGGATATTTTGGCCATGGTACAAAGAACAGTTTGCATTGCCATCACAGGTGCTCTATGCACAACACCTACGGCTGCACTCGAGATCTTTCTGTATCTTTTACCACTAGACCTACAAATTAAATTTCGAACGGGCAACAGTGCGTTTCGGCTCACTAACGTTGGTCTCTTCAAGACTAATAACATTGGACATAGCTCCATTCTCAAGGAATCATTTCCCGGAATCCCTGACGAATCGGACGATATCCTTGGCACCTTAGACTTCGACACACCATACGAAGTATTGTATCCTGTTAGAGAGGACTGGCGAAGGAAGACAGTCTCTGTCCATTACGAGATTGCAGTATAATCAGATGGTTTTAAGACCAGTGGGCACGGCGTTAGGTATTTACTCGAGAGATACGAACCTACAGGTGGCCCTGAGACTTCCGGATACATGCAGTGTGTTCCAAGCAGAGATTCTAGCTGTACCTAAAGCTGCGGAATTACTTGAGATGGGATCAATATCCGACAAGAATATCGCCATCTACATTGACAGTCAGGCTGCGATAATGGCGCTAGAGTCTTACGTCACCAAATCTGAGATAATCAGGAATTGCCGCACAATGCTAAGGGCATTATGTACGCAGAACCGAGTCAGATTATGTTGGGTACCTGGACACTGCGATATCGAAGGCAACGAGCAAGCCGACGCGCTGGCTAAAAGAGGAGCGGGGCTCCCACGTAGTAACATAATTGGTAGTATTTAACCACTAGGGTGCGTGGCTAAGGGAATTATTTCTGATAGAATCATCGACACGGCTAATCTAAGATGGTCAAACTTAGATGGTCACATGGTATCTAAGGCCTTGTGGCCTGTGTTAGACCGCAGAAAATCTGGGGAGATGATTAAATGAGATAGATCAAGGCTAAGAACAGCGATAGGAATACTCTCTGGCCACTGTCTCCTAAGAAAGCATGCTATGAGACTAGGGTTATCTGACACGGATGTTTGTAGGTACTGCGATGACCTACATGCCTCAGAGGACATAACTCATATACTCTGTGAGTGCCAAGGAATTGCCAGGGCAAGACTAAGGCACCTTGGTAGATACTTCTTCGATAACCTGGAGGAGGTAAGGTCCTTGAACCACAACAAGAATCTCTTCAGATTCTGTAGGGAGATTAATTGCTTGGGAGAATTGGTTTATGTCTTCTGCCGTGACGGTTCCCTAGGGATCCCGATGTGCCCACTTTGGTGCCTAGTGTTTTATGATAACCTCATAACCCTACCTAACCTGACAGCTCACGCGACTGAGCTCACGCGACAGCTCACAAGACTGAGACATCACACACATGAAGATGCATCTAAACTTCTAAATCAAAGCGAACAAGTTAGAAGACTCCAACGTACGAAGCCGCACGAACTGGTAGTGCAATAGACAAACTAGTGAATCCGATGGGCATCAACTAGTATAATAATTTATCTACTTAAACTTTTATCATATGCAAGCTGCTTGTTAGTCTTATTGACTAGTTGTAGTGTTATGTAAAGAACAAAGAAATTGTTCAAATGAAAAAAAAAAAAAATAAAAATTAAAAATCAATGGCAGATTGTTTCGTTTGAGTGCCCACTGAAGTTACCATGATAGCTTAGGATTCAGTCTTTTTGTATAAATTTCAGGGTTTCTATTGCATCAATTGGAAGATGGTGGAGTTTCTAATTTTCTGAGGACTAACACTATATCAAGTTAATCAATGAAAACATTTGGGGAAAGTATGTCACTTAATTGATCTTCACTCCAGCTACATGCCTCTAAAGGAGAACGTCATTCCGAACAGAGATTTATAACCTCGTGCGATGATAACTCCCACGCAAGCCTCTGAAATCGGATTCCCATTCTTTTCTCCAATAAAACAATAAACACTCTGCACAACGTATAAATTTCTCGAACTCTAAGTCATCTCCCTCTCACAAACTCCCTGTCTTCGCCGCATTCATGTGACATTTATAATTAATTTGTTAACCATTTTCAGGTCTAGCGTCTCTGGTTTCCACCTCATTGCTCTACCTCTTTCTCCTGCTATTGCCAACTCCCTAAGCCACCAACCTCCACAAATCGCTGATTCCCAATTCAATTCCTAATCGCCTCCCCGTTTAAAATTCCTTTTAACGGCTATTAAGCTACTATCTCCTGAAAACAATCACGGAACCACACTACACCATGGTATTCCAATGAAAAAGTGCTTCAACCTGTGTACAAGTATCTGTGTGCTGAATGAGAAGGGAAATTCAAATACGAATTGGAGACTCCCAAACAGTGTATCCGTATCTTGATCAAAAAATATCAAGACAACAATTTGCATATCTATTGTCCAACGTCGGGGAATGGAAACATCTCAAGATTTGATTTCATTCCGCTTTCGGTTCCCCTCCTTTAATTTGATTATGGAATTCCATGGAAATCACCACAGAGATGAAGATCTTCTTCATCTTTTCTCTATTTTTTCTTCTTTTGATTCGGTCCAACCAAAACTACCTGTGTTACTCGGCCATTAAAGGTGCGCGCTTGCGCACACACCAAGCACAACCACCAAGCCGATTCTATGGGCCTCCTATCAGTATTTTGCATCTGAAGACGGGACAAGTGTGTGCTTCTTTTTTTTTATTTTGGGCAGAGAAACCACACAAACAATTCAAAGACTCATCTGTCTGTCATATTTCTTGATAAAAAACAACAACCTGATTCCAAAACAGAAGCAGACAACAAACTAGAGATGATGCATCTGTTCACGCAGACAAAGTCGAGAAGTCGAGGGTTCCTTGGGGGAACACTACGACACGGGAGAGACACGAATTATGAAGAGCAGCGCAACTCTAGTGAGGAGATGGTAGATTGGATTTAGATTTTGAGGTCTTTGTCGTGGTCCTCATCAAGGCAGTTGGGGCTCCTGTAACCGCAGTAGAAGAGCGCGGCATAGAATTGTACACATGAACGTCACTTGGAGTGATGTCTTGCGTCGGAAGCATCGTAAGTTCAACTAAATGGAACAAAGAGGTTCTTGATCATAAAAGTATAAAACTTTTGCACACGAGTTATATTGCGGATGCGTTTAATTCGGTACTATTTACAGGAGCTACTGGTTAAAATGGTGGTTTTCGTAGAAAAAGTGTTGCCGATTGGGCGCTTTTGTACGGATCAAAATCTGCATTGGATGTCAAAACTTGTGTCGTTTTTATCCTTAGGGTAAGTACTTGTGACCTAAGACAGAAGTCATAACTGTAATACCATCATCGAGGCGATATTACTCTGGTTCTGTAGGTATGGTAGAACATTTCGTGTGTCCCCAAGGATTTTGTTTTGGTTATAGAGCATGCATTGGTAAGCATCACAGGATCCATGCGTACCTGGAATACGTCTGCTTTAACAGAAGGTGTGAGATAGAGATCTGAGATCGCAATACTTGGACAAGTGATGGTTTCGATGGTTCCAAAATGGGTAATATACTGAGGTCCTTCGACCCAGTTTTAAAATCTCTAAGCTGCTGTGAAGGGTTTTTTTTCTCAGACTATACTCTGGGCTATCGATGGAGCCATCATAAGTGAGGATCCTACATCCCTGCAACGAGCACTTGATGTGTGGGTGGACGTTCTGGAGGGAAAAGAGTACTTATGCTGCCCGTTCTCTGATCCACTCAGGCCTATTCCAGACATTTATTTGAATGGAACAGTGCTTCCCAAGTGCGAAAAGTTCAAATATCTGGGATCTATGATCAATAGCAAAGCAACTTGTGATGACGACATCAATCATCGTGTAAGCGTAGGGTGGATGAAGTGGCGAGAAAATTCCGCTATCTTCTGTGACAGAAAAATGCCCCCTAAGTTGAAAGGAAGGCTCTACACCGCAGTTGTACGTCCAGTGCTCGCATACGGTTCACAATGTTGGACGATGTACAAAAAGTATGAGAGTAAATTAACGGCAGCTGAGATGAAGATGCTTCGCATGACAGCAGGAGTGACAAGGCTTGATCGAATAAGAAGTTCAAAGATCCATGGAAGCTTTCACATCAAGGAAATCATCGTACAAAAAAGTAGAGCGCGACCGGCTCAGCTGGTATTACCACGTTCAAAGAAGAGATCATTTGAACCCTGTTAAAAAGGCAATATCTATGCACGTTCCAAAGACATCGCGATGTAGGAAAGGCAGGCCTCTAAACGTCTGGATCAGACAAATGCGACGACATCGGCATTTCATTGGCCTCAGTAACCGAGTGATCCAAAATCGGCAGACCTGCCGATATTATCTGAGGTCAAATAGGCGAACCCCACAGGCGGATCAGTAGAAATGGGGTGAAGTGGGAGGGTTGTGATCCCTTGTTTTCGGATCATAACCTCGCTGATAAAAGGAAGAAGAAGAAGAAGATACTCTGGGCTATCGAGTTATATGCGCTTTTATTCATATTTGCTATAATAGCTAAGGAGAGGGCTAGGCACCGGTTACATGCGTATAGAATTCGGAATCGATGGAGCCATACAGTGCTACACATACACTAGATCTGGTCACATGACAGAAAGCGATCGCTGATGGTGCTAATAGGACAATAATCTTCCTGCGGCATTCCGGAATACTAGCAGATGGGAACCCTTAGTTCCGTATTTCCCTGGAAAATACAATCAAGTATTCAGACATGCCAAGGGGCGATTTCACAATCGGGATAATAAATTCTGGAAAATGTTGATAGGTAGTAGCAGGCTTGACCAAATCGGTCAGACCACGATAAATTGAGGAACATTCATTAAGATTTAAAGGCTTCGTTAAACTTAGAACAGAACAGAACCTACTGAAATATAAAAGTACTTTTCAACAATCTATGATTGATAGTTGTGAACGCCGTCAGTTGTAGGGTTTTTTATGTTGGCAAACAATGCCGTCGCCGATGAAAGGGTACATCCCCCGTTCATTTCGAAGGCAGAGCTCCAAGCGATCTTCGAATCACTGAGGAAAAAGAAATCCGTGGGAATCGATGGTATACCCAACATTGTGCTTAGACATCTTCCTCCAGAAACGGTGAACATTTACACCATCCTGTTTAATAATGCAATGAATAATGCCCATTATCCAGCGCATTGGAAAACAGCGGTGGTGCAGCCCATTCCCAAAAGGGATAAAGATAGTTCCAATCCGGGGAATCTTCGGTCGATAAGTCTACTTCCGAACATCAGCAAGGTATTCGAAAAAGTTATCCATAGAGCCCTGAATAAGTGGGTTGAGGACATGCACATAATTCCGGATAATCAATTCGGTTTCAAGGCGGGGCATGATACCGTACATGCGGCGTCTAAACTGGTATCGGATATCCAATGGAACAAAAGCAAGAAGCAATGCACGGGTGCCTGCCTGATTGACTTGGAGAAGGCCTTCGATACCGTATGGTTAGATGGACTCTTCTACAAGTTGAGCAGGCTGGGCATAAGTAAACCACTGCTGTACATACTTTATGACATGCTCACCAGTAAGAAGTTCATTGTGAAGAATGGCAATGTGACGTCTGCTGGAATTTTTGAAGTAAATAATGGTCTGCAACAGGGCGCGGTTAATTCGCCGATCCTTTTCAATATTTACACGAGCGATCTCATAGGTTCACTTCACCATGCCATAGCGTATGCAGACGATTTGGTCGCGTACAGATCAGGGCCTAAAATTGAGGTAATTGCAATACTCTTGCGGCGTGACTTCGATAAGATCAAGAGATACTGCGACGACTGGAAGTTGAAGATTAACTTTCAGAAGTCGGAGACCATCCTGTTCAGAACGCCGTTGGCTGGGGCCTCTAGGGACACCAGAAAGAATTGGCGAAAGTTCTCTATCGTGGGACAGCACGGACAGCCACTTGCGAGTCGAAGTGTAGTCAGGTATATTGGGGTCTGGCTAGATCAATATCTATATTTTAACAAACATATAGATGCTGCTCTGGCCAGAGCCAAAGTTGCTTTCGCCCTTACAAAGAGACTGTTTTATAGCAGCCAACTCGATGCAAGGGTGAAGGTAATCTGCTACATGGCCCTCATTCGGCCTATGCTCGCATATGGATGTCCCGTATAGTTCAACGTAGGGCCAAGCTTATTGGAAAAGATGCGGGTGTTTGAGAGGTCTTGCCTTAGGGCTTGCCTTCGTTTGTACAGAACACCAGAGTCTGAGTACATAAAATTCTATTCTAATGAGGTCCTGTACAACAGGGCGAATCTGATCAGAGTGGATAATTTCTTGATCAAGATGATTCGAAGGCACATTGCAAGAGCAATGACTTCGATGAATAGTCTGATCTTTGGGGCTTATTACCCCAACAATCTCTATCACGAGAGTGTGCGCCTTAACGGCTTTATCCCACCAGAAGCATTCCTATACCTTGATCAGAGAGGTCTGATCCAGGATAAGTTAGCGGTGCCGCTAATCTTCCACGTCGCCAGAACAGCTGTGGATAGGCGACTCAACTACGACCAAGACGTCGCACAGAGTAGTGTAGAGCGTCTCCGGTACAGTAGGGCGGTTTCAGACCGCGACATTAAAGATGTTAGTAGGCAGCATGACCAATTTTGGTGGCTTAGAGAAGAAGAGGGAACGCCGTCATCGTTTCCCCCTAATCCGGGTTAGCCTGTAGCGGGACAGAGCGGGTCGTCTATTATTGCATTTAATAGCCATGGCCGGCTTACATAGTTTTAAGGTAGTCTTAAGTTTATCTAATATAAAAAAAAAAAATAAAATAAAGCACAGCACTTGGCTTAAAAAAAATAGTGTATTTAATAAGTTAATTAAGCTAGTTTTAAGCGTTTTTGTTAGCACGTAAGATACCTATAATGAATTGAACTAATAAAATGCACTAAAAATGAAAAAAAAGAAGGGATTTTTATGTCATACACAGATACGACTTGGAACTGCAACCTTTTCTACAACCCAAACATCTAGGTTAATGGTAAGCATAGAACTTGAATCCTTTCAAAGCGACATATCTTTCTTATGTCTTAAATAGTTGTACCGACTTAGCGTTTTTAGAATTGAGGACTATAACAACACCATCCTTACGTCATTACACCGGGGGGAAATAAATAAAGAGCGAGAGAAACAACGTAATGCATTTTTTTTATTTTTTATTTTTGTAATATTCTCCCATGCAGGGAAGGCAAAAGGATTTAAGCTCATACAGCCATAAATATGATCAAATTGCTTCATTAATTTGGTTTAAGCGTTTTGAATGGGGAAATCTTTTTTTTTTTTTGAGGGTAGGTGAAAATTTTCAACAAGACACTATGAGGATCGCCAGCGCGTGCTCATAATAGTGTGGGATTCTTACCCACTAAAAAACCTCCCTTCAAAACAAACTTGTTTTTATTTTTTACTACAAATATACCATGGCGGATTAACAATACCTCTTAGCACTTTGTTATCAAAAGTTTGTAAAATTTTATTGTTACTTATTTTGGTATAACTCCAGAGTTCTATACCATATGTCCACACTGGCTTTAGTACTTGCTTAAATAAAAGCAGTTTATTCTCTATATTAAGCTTGGAATATTTTCCAAGTAACCAATACAGTTCTCTATGTTTATTATCTAGTTCTTTGCGTTTTATCCTTACATGCGCTTTCCATTTCAGCTTTGCATCAAGTGTCATTCCAAGATACTTAGCAAATGAAATTTGCACCGAGTTTGAAAAGAGATCGGCAAATTATTTAATTTCTTATAGCTAAAATTTAAATGAACAGAATTGGTCTCGTTGACTGCGATGGGGAAATCATGTGTGTATGTTCACTTTATTTTACCTGACTTATCGGTAACATACGCACATGATTTTTTTTGTGCACATCTATGCCACAGTACCTTTCGAATGATATAAGTTTCATCTCTCTCCTTTTATAATAAATATTAAAAAAACGTACGATAAATTTCGTGTTCACGTATTTATATATAAGATCAGCGCCACCTGAAGAAATACAAACGCTTGTGGTCATTGTATCAGGGAATAAGGATAATCTCTTGTACCCGGAGCAGAACTCCAACCTTCATCTTTGTGCGTTCAAAAGATTTTGAAAGGTATAAATGGCATTGGGGTGGATAACTGGCATGGATCCAAATTGGAATTCCTTTTCGGACGACCACAACTGATTTCTAATAATAATGCGAGTTTCAAGTTTGAGTCTCATAAGGCCCTTAAGAAATCCATCAGATAATTGACTGGTGGGTATTCGGTAAAGTGATCAACTCAAAACTACGTAAAATACCTGACTTAAGAATCGAATTATTCGACGAACTGGGCTCTAAGATTAAGATCTTGAAGAAGGCCGTAGATATTGCCTGTAGGATCTAGTGTCCAAATAAATGTAGCAAGAAAATATAGTTGGAATATTCCAGCTCGTTGTTTATAAAAAGACCGAATGAGACTTCTACAGATTTTTTTGGAGAATTCTTGGAGCTTTTGATGAACACTCACTTCCCAGGTTGGTAAGGATGTCTGCGTGAACATACACAGGTTGACATTAAATCACTTGCCACAAAATAGAAAACCTCATGAGTTATTATATAAGTATAAAGTAGCTCGTTGTTAAGGCATACTGCCGCATAAGTTGTAGAAAACTCTAGACCATGTAGTCCTTTGGCTTGCAACGATTTTAATAAGGTTTATTCTAGTGATATGAATCTGCGAACGACATCAGGCACATTCAATCGGCCTCTTTTTGCTTAAAATGTTGGAATGTATATTAGACACTCACATACGAAAGATATGCTCTTTATCCAAATCGCAAAGCATATACATATACCAAGAGACGACTTCCAGAAACGGTCCCGCCCAATCCGAGTGGTCATTGACTTAGCCAAGAAAACCATAAAAGGCAGACGATGGAAGGGTGGTGCTAAGTGATATTCTGCTGTAATTACGTTATATCTGTGGCAAAAAGGAATAACAGCATAAGTGGCTTTACACATTCCAAAAAACGTATTTAAAGATGTCTTAATGTCCCTAATTCAGTAACCGCTTCAGATAATGAATTCCAGACATATCGAGGCAATGTATCAGCGTTATAGGTTCGCCTTTCCTGAGAGAATATTATATAAAAAATTTCAAAAACAAAAAAATATTTCAATAACGGCATAAGTATACCTATGCTGTTATGCCTTGTTGCCACAGATATGTAAGAAGAAAAACCCATATAGCTCTGGGAACTGGAAGCACATCGCTTCGGCATATGAGGGTACCCACGTACATCACAAAGATAGTAACGAATTACTTTAGAAAAAGGATCTTAATATATTTCACAGACGATGGTCGCAAGGAATATACCGTCATATGAGGGGTGCCACAGGGTTCCGTGTTGGTTCCTTTCTTTGTCATGTCACGTATGACGGGATACTTAATCTACCTATACCAGAAGAAGGTACGATTACTAGCTTTGCGGACGATATTATGATAGTCGTGGTGAGCAAGCTACTTGAAGAAGTGGTCCAAACAATCGGGATCGTTCATCTGTGGTTTTAACATTAGTCGAACATAAGACAGAAGCGGTACTAATCAGTACTAGAAAGGTAAGGGAAACGATTACTCTTACTATGGGGGTACTAGATTACATCGAAGCACGCCATCAAATACCTAGGCGTCATGATTGTCATAAGGCTTTCGTTTAACGAACATCTGGAATATGCTAGCGGCAAAGCCTCGCGAATAAATAACGCACTCATAAGCATCATGGAGGACTGAGATACAGTAGGTAGTGACTTAAGGCCAGTGTGGTTACATCTGTGATGATCTACGGGTCGTCAAAATGCGCCAAAGCTATAAAAGCCTAGTTATACTAGCATACAATTGAGTCGACATACCGACTTTGTGCAATTAGGGTATGCAGAGCATTTCGTACAATATCATGAGATGCAGTTTATGTTATTGCATGATTACTCTCAATCGACATACTAGTTTCAAAACATATACGAAATGAGGAGACAGTAACAATTATTAACCCACGGAGAAGCGAACTTACCGAAAAGAGCAAACAGCATAGCGAAATGGCAGCAATGATGGAGCGTATCAAGCAAAGACCGAAGGACCTATCATCTTATCAAGCTTCTTAAGGCATGGACAGGCTGCAAGTATGGCTAGGTAGATTTCTACGCAACGCAATTACTAAGTAGACATGGATGGTTTTCGCGCATATCTCTACAAATTCAAGCACGACAAATCTTCCTACTGTCCGAATGGTATCCAGGCTGAGGAAGATGCGGATCATGTATTCTTTCACTGTCCGCGATTCGAATCCGAGACACAAGCGCTAAGAAATAAGCTTGGAGAAATACTAACTCTCGAGAATATAGTCCGTCTTATGATCCAATCGCAGGAGATACGGAGTGCTGTGAGTGATTATGCAAAGCATATTACGACACAACTAAGACACCTCGAACGAGAAAGGCGACAGAGTGATGCATCACGAATAAGACTATGAGCAAGTAATGCTCTTTGCATGGCTATGTCGTGTTAAGCCGAGCAAAATTGAACTGATGCTTTTTATGAGTAAAATCGAAACATTTATCTTCAAGTATTGTACTAGATCCAAAGCTCAACGGGAAGCTAAACATAGAGCAGCAAGTGAAGAAAGCCTTGTACATCTACAACAAAATATTCCTTAAGAATTGGGGACTTCAACTGAAGTCGGTCTTATGATTGTAAACGTTATGAGTTTGGTGGTCTGCCTTGGGTAAAGTTTTACTTCATAAACTAACGGGCAACGTGACTGGGATGTGCGGATGGGGTAACCTAAATAGTTATTCCTATCCATACATTATTACGGCTAACAAAACGCACACCCCATGATGACAAGAAGGAATCGACCGGCCTCGGATATTGCCAAGCCTGGTAAGGTAGGGCATCCTTTGGAGCCAGGCCTGAAGGGTGTCAGTATGCGAGCGTCTGGTGGTCGTTGGAATATTCCAGCTCGTCTGTCCCGCTCGGCAGCCGGCCGGGTCAAACCCGAAATGGCTACGAGCTTCCTGTCAATGGTCTCGCGAACCATTACGGGGGTAAAGGCGTGAGCGCGCTGTGCACCGATAGGGGCACAGATGGACTCTCTGAGATTCGACAACGGCATCGACTTAGGATAGGCACATCGAACGTCTCATCGCTCACAGGGAAGGATCTTGAGCTTGTTGGGGAGGCTGTTAAAAGTCGACTAGATATAGTTGGCGTCTCTTAAACAGAGCAGATAGGTTCTAAAACTGTGGACCTTTCAGGTGGGTGGAAGCTCTTCCTGTCAGGAGTCGCACCCTCAATGTCTGCTCGGGTTGGAGTGGGGATACTCACAAGTCCCAGGTTGACAGACAGAGTATTGGAGTGGATACCATTAGGAGGGAGAGTTGCGATCTTAAAGCTCAAGCTTGAAAGATCAACTCTGGCGTTGGTGCAGGTGTATGCACCGAACCTTCAGTCAGAGTACGCAGCTTTCTTAGATGAAGTTGATGTTGCCCTTGAAAAGGTTGCAGATATGGATTCTTTTGTCCTGATGGGTGACTTCAAGGCTCATATGGGTGTAGATGTTATGACATGGGGGAGTGTGATTGGGAGGAACGGTAATCCTGAGCAAAACGCGAACGGAGAGAGGTTGTTGGATTTTTGTTGTGAAAATGGCTTATCCATCATGAACACTATCTTTCCGCACAAAGACATTCACAAATACACGTGGTACCGTCAGAGCCTTCAGCAGAAGTCGCTGATCGATTTCTTTGTTGTACCATCATGTCTGAATA
This sequence comes from Brachypalpus laphriformis, assembly GCA_945910035.1. Taxonomy (NCBI): domain Eukaryota; kingdom Metazoa; phylum Arthropoda; class Insecta; order Diptera; family Syrphidae; genus Brachypalpus; species Brachypalpus laphriformis. Next base: position 42,181,122 of record OX246754.1, on the reverse strand, counting down.
GAATGGTTTGTGATGTTCGCGTATTGAGAGGGGCCGAACTGTCAACTGATCATCACTTAGTGCTGTGCAAATTGTGTCTTAGCGAGAGAGTGCCTCCCCTACCAAAGCTTAAACCAAGGATGGTTACACGCATACGATGGGAGAGGTTACAGGACGATGAGATACGGGGACATTTGCGCGGCAAATATCTGAGAGGTTTGAACGAATTCCAACTGTTCCATCAAATGTAGAGGAAGAATGGCAATTGTTTTTAACAGCGGTTATTGCCTCTGCGGGAGATGTTTGTGGAGTGAAGCGGCTTGGTGTGGCGGCTGGTGGTGAGAAAAGAACTGCTTGGTTTAAAACGCCCGGAGTTCAAGAAGCCATCAGGGAGAAGAAGAGAGCCTTTAAGGTGTGGATTCACTTGGGGAACTCCGATTCTCGAAATCGGTACACTGAGGCGCGAAGAACTTGCAAATTAGCTGTGAAAACAGCGAAAGAACAGTCTTGGAAGGAGTTTGGCGAGAAATTGGAACGTGACCACAGATCTGCAAATAAGATGTTCTGGCAGACCGTCCGCCGACTCAGAGGAAAAAAGTTGAATATCGTTGAAGGAGTCAAATCCAAAGACGGTAGACTTCTTTCCAATGAGGAGGACATCTTACGCAGATGGAGCGAGCACTTTTCAGAATTGCTCAATCCCGAACAGGGCACCGAAGATGACAGACCTATGGTCGAGAGTTTGGGCGGAAAGTAGTCCTACGGTAGAGGAAGTAACTTTTGCGATCAAAGCGCTAAAAGTTGGCAAATCTGCTGGTGTGGATGAAATTCGGCCAGAAATGCTCAAGGCTTTAGGTAAAGAGGGAGTTCAATGGCTCTCGCGTGTCATTAAAGTGGCCCGGGAATGCGGTGAAACACTTGGTGATTGGCAAATGGGGGTGATAGTTCCTCTTTTTAAAAAAGGGGACAGAAGAGATTGCGCCAACTATAGGGGTATATATCTTTTAAGTCTCCCTGGAAAAGTCTTCGCTAAGGTGCTAGAAACGCGTTCCAGAGCTGTGGTTGAGGACAGTTTGGGGGATGAGCAGTGCGGTTTTCGTCCCGGTAGAAGAACAACCGACCAGTTGTTCACTCTCAGAATGGTTCTTGAGAAGGCCTGGGAATATGCTAAACCTGTCTACACTTGTTTTGTGGATTTGGAAAAAGCATATGATAGGGTTCCTCGAGGCAAACTCTGGAGTGTTCGGCAGGAGTATGGGATTGCTGGTTCCCTGTTAAGGGCTATTCAGCCTTTATATACAAACTGTAGAAGCTGTGTTCGGATAAACGGAGTTAAATCAATACCTTTCACTGTGGGCGTTGGACTCCGCCAGGGGTGCGTTTTGTCACCTCTCCTCTTCATTGTATATATGGATTGGATGTTGCAGCACAGCCGTGGCGGGGAATGTTTCAAAGTGGGAGACCTAAGGATTAGTCATCTGCTCTTTGCGGATGATTTGGTCATCCTTGGGTCCTCTCAAACCGAACTTCAGCGCGCACTCGAAAGGTTTGTAGCCGTTTGTGATGATGCTGGAATGAAGATCAACGTGAACAAATCGGAAGTAATGGTCGTTTCCAAAAAAACCCATTCAGTGCACTCTGCATGTTAGTGGAGTCGCACTGAAGCAGGTGGAGAAGTTTAAGTACCTCGGGGTTTTATTCACGAGCGATGGGAGGAGCAATGCCGAGTTATTCTGTAGAATTGGTCAGGCTGGATCAATTTGGAGAGAGCTTGGCCAATCTGTTATAAGGAAGGCCGAACTTAGTGTTCAAGCTAAGCTATCAGTTTTTAACTCTGTGTATGTTCCAACTCTCACCTATGGTCATGAAATTTGGGTAGTGACCGAAAGAATAAGATCGCGGATACAAGCTGGCGAAATGAGGTTCCTTTGCGGTGTTGTTGGAATAACTCGTAGGGATCGAGTGCGCAACACCAGAGTACGCGAGGCGCTCAACGTTGAGCAGCTACTTCTCCGAACGGAACGATCTATGCTTCGATGGTTTGGTCACGCAGTGCGTATGCCCCCAGACCGGCTTCCAATACGCTCCATGGTTGCCGTGCCATCAGGCGACTTCGCGGAAGGCCTAGAAATAGATGGTTGGATCAAGTCCAACATCTCTCCTGGAGCCGCTTAGGGATTCGTCCTGATGAATTGGAGTCAACCGAGAAGGATGGAGAGTCCACCTGAGAATCCTACCCCCGCGACCCTCATGAAGGATTAGCGGGCCATTGAAAATGAATGATGAATGAATGAAAAAAAATAAATAAAGAAAGTGTTAAGAACTGCTGCTATATGCACTATGGCTATTCAGACAGAAACTCATGGAAGCTGGGGCCGTGAGAGAAACTTTTTTGTGTTTTCTGATATTTTAAGTTCGAACCTCGACCCCAGTAGATCGACGCAATGCAAAGCCACTGAGCTACAGAAACCATAGTGTAGAGTACCAAACGGCTGTACTAAATTAAATGGACCTAATATTGATGGATATCGATCGACTTGGGTCGATTGTTATTATAATTTGTATAGGGTTATCTTGCACTGCGACCTAATGGTCTATTGTGTCCCCTGCTAGTACCTTGGAGAGGTTTATTCCCCCACTAGAGTTCCTCTCATATTATAATTCTTTTCGAATTGTGTTTGAGGGTTATACACTTTTACTTTGCACTGGTGAGAATAGTTCATCCTAGAACTCCTTCCCGAATACGGTTTTTCTGAGGAATCAGAGAGTGAGAAGTGGGTCCATGGTTGACGGATCCTTATTGATACATGCCCAAATATTTCAGTTGTTTTAAATGCTCCCTGCAATTGCAATGCCCCGTTATGAAGCCAGTTAGGATGCGTAGGTTGTTTTTTGTTAAGGCAAATGCATGCTTTAAATCCTTTCCGGTTATATCATCACAAGAGTTTTTTAGTTTCCTACAGACATTGAGTATTATTGCATGTTCTTGCCCTGTTTTCCTTCTCCATTTTCCTGAATTCTTCGCCTAGGGTATGTTCCTCTATTGCGGAGAGTGGTTCGGGTCTAAAGAAGGGTTCTGCTGCTCCTTGTATTGCCAACGAGTCTGCTGTTTCGTTGCCTTTTATCCCGACATGAACGGGTATCCAGTAGAGAGTTATTTTATTATTTTCGCCCAATTCATTGAGTTAGACACATTTGGCTATACCAGATATTTCAGCTTCAAAGATGCTGATACTATTGCCCATAGGTTCTGAGAGCTTTGTCCTTTGCCCAACACACATGCCCCTGTTCCTTCCTCAGTTCTCGAACCGTCTGCATACCAGTTTATTGTGTTGTTGCCCATTCCGTATATTGTGGATTTATTGCTCCAATATTTCCTGTTACTTAATTTCGTGCGAAAGTTTTTCTCAAAGCTAAATTTCCTGATACTGTCGTTTCTAGGGATCGTCAGAAGAAGAAGCTTCTTGAGAAGTATATAATATTCTCTCGAACTAGTGCATTTCTCCCTTCCAATCCCTTCTTTTGTCATCCTTAGGATCGTCCGCTTTGCATATTGGTCAACTACGATGTGAAGCGGAGTAAGCTATAGGAGTACTTCCATGGCCGCAGTTGGACATGTTCTCATGGCCCCAGTGATGCAGGGTGATGTAAGTCTTTGCACTTTAGTCACCTTCTCCCTCGTTGTGATTAGTTTTTGCCCCCGCTATCGCTCTATATGTGGTCATTGGTCTCACAATGGCAATGTACACCCATCTTAGAATACTCGGGTTAAGTCCCCAAGACTTTCCTGCTAGACTCCTACATATCATGAGAGTACGGGTAGCCTTTTTGGATATCTCCTCTGTGTGCTTTTCTGATATTAGTTTACTGTCTAGGTATAGTCCTAGATACTTCACTTCTTTGACTTGTATCAGTATCGTGCCCCACATCTGGATTAGCTTCAGTTCAAGTTTCCTTTTTTTTGGTGAATGGTACTATTGTGGTTCGAGCCGGGTGCATACTGAGCCCAGCCGTGTGGCACCATTCTGGAGTCACTACTAAGTTCCTTTGTATGAGGGGTTACTTCAACTTTTTCTCTGACAATCAGTACTATGGTCATCGGTATAAGTTTGATAGTTAATTCTGAAGTAGGTTAACTTTTCAAGTAGTTTATTCACAACAAGGGTTCACATTAGAGGAGATAGCTCTCCTCATTGTGGGTATCCTCTTATTGTTTAGGGTCTTGTCTTGTTTCGTCTGTACTTGGATTGATACTTATCCTTCAATATTTTACTATTGTATCTGACATATACCCTGCCCTTATCTATTTCATTCCATCACTTCGTTCTTAATACTCTCAAATGCTTCTTAAATTGCTTATGACCTATAGTCCTCTACTCATTTGTTTCAAAAATAACTAAAGGGTGTGTGTACTCTTATAAGACTAAGCTAAGTCAGTTCAGTCACATAATAGTCAATTGAACCGAACTTAACATGCCAAAAGCCACATGAAACATTCACCGCTGCTTCCGGTTGCCCTCCAGCACACTCACATACACACACAAACTCTACTGACCTCTTCACCTAACCCAATTACCTTTAGCGGATACTTAAGTCCATCAATGGGCTCTTTTCAAGAGCCAACTTCAAATTCAATTCGATTTCGATAATTTGCTTACTTTTCCGATTGTGTAAATCATCTTGAACCGATAAATTGGTAAAAAGCCCCAACCAATTGGTAACACTACACGTGAAGGCGCGCAGCACCCAAGCACATACCAGACCTTTGTGGTTGCCCACCATGCCTCGGGGGGATTGATTGAGAGGCAAGAGTGTCAGCCAGTAGCTGGAGTGCCTTTACTCCTGCTCATCATAATCATCATTATCCGCGTAGTGGTCATAGTCATCTTCGTCGTCATCGTAGATGTTTTCATCTAATGCGCTTGAGATGCTGTATGGACGCTACCTGTCCTCGTCGATGGGTCGATGGGAGCGTGCACACGCGCTCTGTATAGCGGTGATGGCAGGGCGCAAACCTTTTTCAATGATTTCATAAATTTTCAGTTTCTATTCATTTAGTAGACGTATTCTCCTACCCTTGTCGCCTGACTTACGCACGACTTGGCATGCAATTTTGACACATTCATCAGCACGGAGTGGAGCGGGTGGCAACGGATGCCAGACAAAAGGTGTTTTCAGCTGCAAAGGCCATTAAGCTATAAAAATATGAGAGAGAGTAGCATGGTGCAAGGTGCATCGTCGCTGATGTAATGAAGAGGCTTTTAGACACGACGAGTATTCAACCGAGTTGATAACTAGAAAATGTTTGCAAATTACGAGGGCAAAAGATTGAAATTTCTGGAGTATGGGGGAGAGAGGTGCGAGGATGGTGATGACGACAAGAAGGTAGCAAGTGGTTTCAAGAAGGCACCCCATTGTCCGGAGAGACGTGCGTCGCGCAGCAATTTGTGACTAACATTTGACTTTGTGGTTTTTCTTACAACTTTTCATGCACGCTGAGCTAGACATCTTTTTAGCGGATTTTGCATAAAAGGTGGTATTTCTAATAATTTCCCTAGATAAAGGAAGAGGAAAAAAAACTTGAATAATGTTTGAAATATTATAAATTGGTGACTGTAAAATGATTGGAATGACAGGCTTTTCTATTGAACTGTGTAGATAGGTGGTATTGTTCGCGAGACTATGGTTTTGTAATAAACTTGACTTAAGGCCTTTCTTATAACCTTTCTTTCAATAGGCCCTTCGTTTTGACAGCAGGTTAATTGAATTTTGACGGATGTTGCGATGAAAGCAAATAAATATGTACATCGATAGAAAGTGGTTGCCGATGAGACATAGGTTTGCTGTGTTAGCACCTGGAGCAAGGATTTCTATCTATTCTCAGAAAAATTTGCATGTGATAAAGTCAATAATATTGACAGCAGAAGATCTGTTTAGATCACTTAAGCTGCTGAAATACATACCACTTTTTGATCAAGGTGGTATTCTTCCCAATATCCATTTTTTTTAAGTTTGTGGCCACGCCCATATGGCGTATAGGTACTGCGACCAGAAAGATTCTATTGCGCCAGGTGCGAACTTTTAGGACAGCAGTACTTCTACTCTCCTTATGAAAGCGATAATTACAGCTGGGGAGGAGTTCCTTAATTCTCACTCACATATTGTAGTATTTATGTGTTCTATTGTTTTCGTCCTCTTCTACGCAGTTGCGGCAGGTGATGTTCGCCAAGATTCTCATTTTGTTGAGGTGATATTTCAATAGATAGTGATCGGTAAGGAAGCTCACAATCCTTCTTAAGTCGTTTCCGCTGTATTTAAAGATATCAACTGCCTTTTTTGGAAGGGTTGGATAGCTCTTTTAGCTTGTTTAATACATTGGGTGTTATTCCAGTGAGAAATGCACATATTGCGCTCCCAACTACTTAGGGTATATACAAAAGCAGTATTAGATTTAGATTAGATAAGACCTCGTCATACTGGCTGACAATCCTGGCACACTCCAATTGCAAATCAGTAGACTAAAGCAATACGGTGACACGTGGAACCTGCAAATCAATTCTGTTAAATCTAAGATTGTGATTTTTGAACCTTCTCATCGCAGGAAGGCTGTTCATTCGAACTGGTATTTGGGTCGAGACTTACTTACTTACTTACTTAGATGGCGCTACGGTCCGGGGTGGACCTGGGCCTCAACCAACAAACCTCTCCAGCGAGCACGGTTACGAGCCAGCTGCCTCCAGTTGCGCACGCCAAGTTGGTTGATGTCCCCCTCCACTTGTTTGCGCCACCTACCGTACGGAAGGCACAGCATACTCAACAGACTATGTGCGCTGAGAGTATGCTGTGCCTTCCGTACGGTGTCAGACGGGGCAGTATGTATCATCGCGGGAATGCTACCAGTGGATATTTTGGCTATCGAGCTACAAAGGACCTACGATGCCTAAATTCAGGAACCTCAAGCGTCAGTCAAAAATATCAAGCTGGAAGAAAGACAGCGAAGCAATAGAGCATGGCAGGACCGATGGAACCAGTCCTCAAAGGGAAGATGGACCCATCGACTTATACCGGATATCCAAAAATGGATGGACCGGAAACACGGAGAGGTAGATTTCTATCTTAGCCAGTTCCTAACCGGACATGGCTGCTTTCGAGCGTATCTCAACAGGTTTGGGCTCGATGAATCTCCCAACTGTCCAAATTGCGGAGAGGCCTCAGAAGACGCTCAGCACGTAATTTTTCAGTGCCCACGTTTTCATATAGAGCACAGAGAACTGGAGGAAAAAATTGGAGAAATACCAACCCCCGAAAACATTGTGCACCATATGATAGCATCGAATGCAATATGGGACGCGGTGAAACAAGTTGCAGCGATAATCGTGCAGGAACTTAGGCGGCTCGAAAGAGTCAGAAAGAGCAACCAAGTCCAACCGGCAACACTTTTGGAACAAGGAGCGGAAGACAGCGAATGAAGAGCTTAAATGGCTAACCACCCCCGCGAAGTAATACCTAACGGTAGTTCCGCGGGGAAAGTGGTTGAAGTGTGCAGGGTGTGGTTTAGTACGTAGGCGTATTCCTGGCATCGAGTATTCAGGTTTGCGAATCGTGCATGCCAGTAGCTCGGGCTACTGGTATCTTTAGAAGATTACACACCCTTTGGCGCAACCATAAAAAAAAAAAAAAAAAAAAACCTACCGCGAGGTGGTCCTCTACTGCGTCGTCCATCCAGGGTGGATTCCAAAACTTTCTTGGCGGGAAGGTTGGGCTCCATCCGCTCTAAATGACCCAGCCATCTTAATCGCTGTATGTGAACTCTTCTGGATAGAGCTCGGCATTGTACCTTCTCCTCCACTCACCGTCTATGCAGACGGGACCAAAGATCGCTCGAAGAACTTTTCTCTCGAAATAACCAAGGGCATTCTCATCCGGTTTTGTCAAAGCTCATGCCTCTGCGCCATACAGCAGGGCTGGGATGATTAGAGTCTTATAAAGAGTTACCTTAGTAGTTCCTGATAGGGCTTTACTACTCAATTGCCGTTTTAGCCAATAGAAACAACGATTGGCAAGAGTAATTCTTCGTGTGATCTCCCTACTGATGTCATTTGCGGAGTTCACCATAGAGCCTAGGTAGACAAAATCCTTTACTACCTCAAAATTATATCTGTCTATTGTGGCGTTCTGTCCAAGACGGCGATGTTGGGTGTCCTTCTTTGTAGACAGCATATAATTTGTTTTGCTTTCATTGACCGCTAAACCTATCTGCCTCGATCTCAATACTCGTAAATGCAACATTGACGGCCCGCTGCGTTCTTCCGATTATGTCAATGTCATCGGTATAAGCGAGTAGTTGTACAGACTTGTAAATGATTGTACCTCCGGCATTGGTTTGTGAGTTTCGTACAATTCTCTCAAGTACTATATTAAACAGATCGCATGATAGCGCGTCGCCTTGTCTAAGACCTTTCCTGCCATCGAACTGTTCGGTGATGTTCTTACCGACTTTGATGGAGCAGCGAGATTTCTCCATCGTCATTCTGCACAATCGGACGAGCTTGGCAGGGATGCCAAGACTAGACATGGCTCTGTATAACTCGTCTCTATGCACGCTATCATAGGCAACTTTGAAATCGATGAAAAGGTGGTGCGTGTCGATTTTATACGCTTTTTCGATCGAGCGCTTCTCATGCTCCTTTTTCTTCTTTCTGAGAAGTCGATGTTCCTCTTTTCTCCTAAGCTCGTAAGCAGCTCTAGTTTGTCTATGCAGCGCAGCTTTGTACGCCTCTTGTTTTGCTGATGTGATGCTGATTTTTTGATGTGCTTGTCGGCATTCCTCATCAAACCAGGGGTTTTGTTGTGGTGGCCGAGAGAAACCCAGTACATCAGAGGCGGCATCTCTGATCGCTTGTTGGCAGCGCTGCCACTGGTCTTCCGTCGTGCAGGCTGTGCTTCCGACCACGCTACTAAAGACGTCCTCTCTTCATAGCTTTGCGTTGAAATCACCTAGGATAATTTTAACGTCGTGGCTAGGGCATTGCTCATACGTCTTGTCCAAGAGCTGGTAGAAGTCATCCTTTGTCGCGTCGTCCTTCTCCTCGTGAGGGGCGTGAAAGCATACTAGGCTAATGTTGGCAAATTTAGCCTTGATACAGTTAGTCATTAGGCGCTCGTTCACATGCCGGAAACTAAAGACTTCTTGCCTAAGTCTGCCTCCAATGACAAATCCGCACCCGAACAGACGCTGTCCTTGTTGTCTGTAGCAATCGCCGTAGTAGATGTCGCAGTTTTTCATACTACTTTTGCCCGGCCCATCCCATCGCACTTCTTGGATGGCGATAATGTCTGCTTTGAGACACTCTAGGGCCTCCGCAAGTTGTTCGGCTGCACGTAGTTTGTAGAGGGACCTAACATTCCACTTGCAGACACGAAGATCGTTGTCCTTTTTACGTTTGCTTGGGTCGTCAACAGTAAATTCATCCGTATCCGAGGCTGTTGGTTGCTTCGTAGCTGAAGGTTTTTTACGTGGTAGGGAAGTTAACCCGACGGCACAACCCCCAACCTGGAGGACCAGATCCTTTTTTAGCAACCCCTAGGACGAGGGGCCGGATACACCGATGACAGTAACCCACTTCGGGATATGAGCGCTGACGTTGGCCCATTAAGGGTTCATCCGCCACCATCTCTTTTTCAATACCCTGACGTAGTATTGAAAATCCTTACAGACCTCAGCTTCAAATATGTTGAAGTAGCTCAAGCAAGGTATCCGCTGGTCTATAGACGTCACCGTTGATTCCATCGGGAGAATTCATCTGCCGCACGTCCTCCTTCTGAGGACCTCTTGCTAGACTTCTGAGACGCATATTTCAGCCGATCAGGTCAACAAGAGATGCCTCGTCCGGTTAAACATATGCGCGCTGAAGTTTACCCAGATGTGCTTACGCAGGTCTGAGTGTTCAGCTGCACATATATCGTCAGACTCAGCATACGCTCATCGTTAGTTCACTATCAGATAGCTATCCAGCGGGCACCACGGGGAGGTGATGATGCGATTTTGCGAAATTTACTAAATTTGAAAGCTAATGCTAATTACACTATGAAAGTAAGTTAGAGGCTTGGTACGAACCTGCAGAAGCAAATGATGAAATATTTACTTCAATGTAGACTAACCCTTTTCAGGAATGGGATGATATTGCTTCCTCCGTAGGTCTATATTTTGATCTAGCTGGTATCATCATTAATAATTGGCAATCATGGTTTTACAATTGCATTGCAAGGGCCGGCGAATCTTTTTACCGACAATGTTTGACCAGTGATCGAGAGTCTTCAACTAGAAGGATTTATAAGGAACTGAACCACACACTGTGTTAACAGCTATTTTAACAGGAAGTTATTGCCCTGTCAAATAAGTTTCATTTTTAAAGCTAGGACCGACATTTTAGGTCTTAACTACACCCCACACAGGCTCGATCTCCGAGCAACTTGTCGCCTTTGTAATCGAAATGAAATTGAAGATATTTTCCACTTCCTAGCAGTATGTCATATTCTTTTGGAAATCCGCAGGCTATACTTCTCTAAGAGCTCCCTCACACTTGATGAAACCAATCTAAATGGATCCTGTGGTTGGAAAATACTTTATCGATTTTGCAGTCATGCTTTAAGTTACCGTAACAATTTTTTAGACTAAAAACAGAACTCAGATTTAAATTAGCTATCTATCTTTACACTTATGTATACACCTATATTATACTGTATACTTTTTTTTACTTATAATGCCTTTTTAAAAATCATTAATACTTTGCCCTTCTTTATCTTTCTCTTTTTTAGTAATGTATTAAACTGTCAATCTCGGCAGACGGCAAGTTTTGTCATGCCTTTTTTTTCTCTTGTATATCCACTGTATAATTATAAATTAATGTTAAATAAAGAATTATTATTATTATTATTATTATTAAGAGAGGGTAGTCTTACTTGTCTGACTATTTCTTTTTCAAAAGTGAATTTTGGAGGTTTTCAAAAATGGAGATGGAGAGTTAAATCTTTATTTCGATTGTTTTGGAATTGCTTTGAATCTACCACCAACCCTATTCAAGACTCTACTAATATCCAATGGGACTGCTAGGGTCAAAGTCAAAGATTACTGCAGCGAAATCAAACTTGCAACGCGATTTCGAAAGCGTTCATCGACCATTCACAGACTATTCGTAGAGCCATTTCATCTCTGAAACATAACACCTCAATATTTGTCATCCCCTCTACTGCAATCACTGACATTGTCATTAGTGTCAACGATAGCGATTGTCAATCCAGCGTTCTATTGCTGACATTTACGATCACTCCGTTTCGTACATACACTTCAGCATCTTACACAGTAAAGGAGTGCCAAGGCGTGTTCATAGCACATATTCAGCCAATTTATTCGAATGCAGAATACTTTGACCTCCTCGACGACGGCAGCGTTGCTATTTCTAGCCTCCATCTCCACGCAAAGAACACATCAAACAATTCTAAACCAAGAAGGAACGCACCTTTCTCTGGTCAATTGTTGCACAGTCTGGCACAAGCAAACGCACTCGTTCCATTCATTGTAACAAATGATGACTTTTTGTCCATTCCATGTCAGACAAAATGTCATCTTTACACTGGTTCCATTTAATTTGATTGTGAGCGCGCGCGCACATCATCCTCGATCCTCATCCTCCAGCCATCAATGCTCCTCCATGGTGTGTAATGTTTTACTTTATCACGCCGAGGCAAGGTGGGGCCATGCTCCGCTGCACAACTGAACCACTCTCGGTCGCCAGCCGCCTTAATGCTAACTAATTGTTTGACATGGATTTTTTTAAAGATACAAATTAATTATTTTTCACATTTAAATCCTCTTACACGGTGGAGAACGTGAAACGGAAAGCTTCACCAAGACTGATGGGGATGAGTGCGATGAAGGCTAAATGGCCATTGTGTGTCGAAGGAGGATTTTTAGAGAGACGGCTCTGGAGACACTGGGGCTTTGTGTGAGCTGTCCATTCTCTGCTGGTTTTTGTGTATTTGTTCGGTGGAGTTAATGCGAGTTTCCGCCATTCAAAGGTTTTCCACACGCCACTGTGGGAAATAAATCACCTACCAGACTGTCGAGTGCACTTCGAAATAAATCACCACGGGCGCGCTGCTATTCAAATTTGCTATGGCACGTAGAAGACGCGTGCGACTTGGCTTAGAATCTTCAGATAAGCGGTAAGGTATTCACTGTTCGAGATGGATTGCCTTGAGTGCTGATCATAGGACTATTTTCCTTAGCGAAAAGGTTCGCCTTCTTATGACCGTTGTGAATAGATCGGCTTCCTTAAACAGTGGACCTAGACTGGTACCACTTTCCATGCTTCAGTCTTCTTTAATCCTCTAGCTGGCTGTTGAATCGCCGAATCATTGGCGTCATCGATTTTTCGCAGTTCCTCTCTGAAAATATTTACTGGAATCAGGCCTGCAATGACGCCTACACTATCCTGAAAGCATACAGTCCACACAGATGGTACGCTGAGTTGAACTTCCTTGTGAACGTCCTAGTTTTTACTGCTCTTGTCCATATCGGTGCCGTACATAGGTTGAACAGATTGCACTTCTTCCGATAGAAGAAGCATTCTGATTTGTTTACTTCCTCCAACGTTTGCCATCATCCTTGCTAACGTGCACTTACCCGAGCGGCTTTCTATCGTTCTATATGTCTCTGAAGTTGAGTCTCGTGTCAATAATCACACTCAAGTATCTGATCGTGACTATCTATCGTTTTTTCTTCTTGTGACTAGCATTGCTTTCATCATCAGATAGTTCTAGCTCAAGCATTCACAACTAACGTCTGATTATTTGAGCTCATTTTGATGTGCAGTCGTACATTGTGCTCTGTAATGTAAGTCTAGTACCAATTCTTGCGGAATTCCATCAGATATGAAGTGTTTTTGCTCTCCGATATCGGTGCCGTATAGGAGTACATATCTTTCAAAGTAGCTGAGTATATTTATACTAAGCCACTGCATTATATTGCCCCAGATTCCAAGGTCGAGATTGTTTTTGACGTTCAGTTTTTATTGCCCCTACATCTCTTTCCATTGATCGCTTTATCTGTAGTCTAAGTGACCTTATGGCTTTTTGCCAATATATTGCCTTATGGCTTTGGACAATATCTTTACATAGCTCTGGAAACATTCCTTCTCCTACCCAATCATTATACGGACACCTCGGCGCTCATGTTTAGTGTGTGAACTTACAAAAGTGTTCATAGTTCAGTGCAGTGACATATCCCAACTCATTACCAACCAGCAGAGCCAAGGTAGCCAAAGTCCCTTACTACCTCGAAGTTATAGCTGCCCACTGTGACGCTTTGTCCAATTCGTCGGTGTTGGTTTTCCCTTCTTGTTGACAGCATATACTTGGTTTTGCCCTCGTTTATCGCTAAACCCATTTTGGCCGCTTCCGCCTCAATGCTTGCAAACGCACCGGTGACAGCCCGCTGAGTTCTTCCGATAATGTCTATATCGTCGGCGTATGCAAGCAGTTGTACAGACTTGTAATAGATTGTGTCTCCGGTGTTGGCTTGTGAGTTCCGCACAATCCGTTCAAGTACAATGTTAAAGTAGTCACATGACAGCGCGTCACCTTGTCTAAAACCTTTTTTGACATCAAAGGTCTCGGTGAGGTCATTACCGACCTTGATGGAGCAGCGAGCGTTCTCCATCGTCAGCCTGCACAGACGGATAAGTTTGGCAGGGATGTCAAAACTAGACATGGCTCTATAAAGCTCTTCTCTATAGATGCTGTCATAGGCGGCCTTGAAATCGATAAATAGATGGTGAGTATCGATTTGGAATTCTTGGGTTTTCTCCAGGATCTGCCGAAGTGTGAAGATTTGATCGATGGTGGACTTTCCTGGCCTGAAACCGCACTGATAGGGTCCAATCAGGCTGTTGATAAAAGGTTTCAGGCGTTCACACAATATTGCAGAAAAGATCTTGTATGCGATGTTGAGGAGACTGATGCCTCTATAATTGGCGCAGTTGAGAGGGTTTCCTTTCTTGTGGATCGGGCAAACGATGCTGAGGTTCCATTCATCAGGCATACACTCGTCTGACCAAATCTTAGAGATGAGTTGGTGTATGCACTCTACCAATTCATCCCCAGCTGCCTTGAAAAGTTCGGCCGGTAAGCCGTCAGGTCCAGCAGCCTTGTTGGATTTTAGCTTGGATATTGCTATCCTCACTTCGTTTTGGTCAGGTGGACGGAAATTTTGACTATCATCGTCTATGTTGAATTGTTCATTTTGCCTGACAGCGGGATGTTGGTCTTCGTCGCCGTTATACAGTCTGCAGAAGTAGTTTTTCCATATTCTCAGCACCGACTGTGATTCTACTACGAGGTTTCCATTTTCATCTCTACAGGTTTCTCTACGGGTATTGCTTCTGTGACACGTTCTTTTTACCTTTTGGTAAAACTTCTCTACATTGTTCCTGGAGTATAAACTCTCGATATTCTCAAACGCGCGCTTCTCATGCTCTTTCTTCTTCTTTTGGAGAAGCCGATGTTCTTCCCGTCTCTTTTGCTCGTAAAGCTCACGAGCAGCTCTCGTCTTCCTTTGCAGCGCCGCTTTGTATGCCTCTTGTTTTGCTGAATGCACTCGCCGGCATTCTTCGTCAAACCAGGGGTTTCGCGGTGGTGGGCGAGCGAGACCCAGCACATCAGTCGCGGCGTTTCTGATGGCATGTTGGCAGCGTTGCCACTGGTCTTGGGTACTTGATGCTGGCGGCAAAGGGGTGATTGAGAAATTTCGGGATACGCGTTCAGCGAAGAGTCTGGCGGTCTCTTGCGATTGTAGCTTTTCGACGTTAAATTTTCTCACAGTAATTCTTCTTTGTTGCTCAGATTGGGATATCCGCATTCGTACCTTGGCTACAACAAGGTAATGATCCGAGTCTATGTTGTCCGCTCGGAAGGTCCGGACATCCAGAATACTGGAGGCATGCCTTGCGTCGATTGCAATATGATCAATTTGGTTGATCGTGACATGATCATTGGACCGCCATGTCTGCTTATGAGTGTCGAGATGAGGAAACCATGTGCTTGCTATGGTGACATTTCGCTCCACAGCGAAATCAATTAGCCTTAGTCCGTTATCAGACGTGGTGTCGTGTAGGCTATGCTTACCGACTGCCCTACCAAAGACGTCCTCCTTTCCTATTTTGGCGTTAAAATCGCCCAATACGATTTTAACGTTGTATTTAGGACATTGCTCGTATGTTTTGTCGAATAGCTTGTAGAAACACTCTTTGGTGGCAGGGTCCTTTTCTTCTGTGGCGGCATGAACATATGGTATATTAGGCTTATGTTAGCGAATTTAGCCTCGATCCGGATAGTCATAATACGCTCGGTTACGTGTCGGAAGCTTAAGACTTCTTGCCTATGTCTGCCGCGTATGACAAATCCGCATCCGAATAAGCGCTGCCTGTTGCCTCTGTAGCAATCACCGTAGTAGATGTCACAGTTTTTCATTCTCTTTTTGCCCGGCCCATCCCATCGCACTTCCTGGATGGCGGTAATATCTGCTTTATAGCAGTCTAGGGCCTCTGCTAGTTGTTCGGCTGCACGTGGTCTGTAAAGGGACTGAACATTCCATGTACAGATCCGAAGGTCGTTGTCCTTATTTCGTTTGCTGGGGTCGTCATCAGTTGAGTCATCCTTATCCGAGGCTTTTGGTTGTTTCGGAACCATGAGTTTTTTATGTGGTAGGGAAGTTACCCAGACGGCACAACCCCCAACCTGGAGGGCAAGTTCCTTAATTATTCCCCTAGGACGAGGGGCCGGGTACACCGGTGCCAGTAGTCCACTGCGGGAGTATGAGCGCTGCCGTTGGTCCATTAAGGGCTCCTCCGCCACCATCTCTATTTCAATGTCCTGACCAACATTGGTAATTCCTTAGCGACCTGTGATCCGAATACGTCGAAGCAGCTCGCGCAAGGTATTCACTAAGTTCAACCTAACTGGAACTATAGACGCCACCATTGACTCCGTCTACGGAATTTGTCCGCTGCCGCCTGGGACAGGAAGAAGTGCTCTAGTGAGAAAAGCACTCTTCCCCCCCTCTGTCATCTGCTGCCACCAAGAATTCGCCAAACGGGGTTGGTTACCCATTTCTTGGATTAAGGTACTAGGCACCCGGCTGTCACCGCGTGGAGGTTGAGAGTAGGAGTTGGTAGGCCTCAGCTGAGTGAAAACGCTTGTGTTTTCATATGATTGCATGCACCGTTTGACCTAAGCAAGCGCCCTTCATAATATTTTATAAGTCACGCCAAAAGCAAATACATGCAACTTAATAACGGTCTACTGCAGGGATCTGTATTCACCCCATCGTTGTTTTACTAAACCATTCATGATATGAAGGAAACATAGTCCAGGAAGTACCAATATACCGATGACCTAGCTTCAACTACACAGCATGAGAGCGTGAATATCGTCTCTGTACGTTGAAGTCTTCATAATGTACGAGTACTTTTAAGTCTTAAGACTTAATCAGTAATTTTCCAATTATAAAGCCAGTTAGGCCATGTCCGGATCTGTTCTGTTAGGTAATGCGGAACTCAAGTAGTGTTGGATAAATTTCTAACCCGACGCATCTGGCACGTGTGGCACCGCAGCCACACCGCAGCGGCACCGCAACTGAACCGCAACTGCACCGCTACGTCACCGCAGCGGCACAACAATTGCACTGCAAAGTCACCGCAACATCACCGCAGCCTCAGCGCAATTGCACCGCAACTGCACCGCAACCGCAACGCAACGCAATAGCACCGCAGCGGCACAGCAGAGGCATTGCAACTGCACCACAAGAGCACCGCAACACTACCGCAGCAGCACCGATAGAGCACCACAGACAAACAGCAGCCGCACCGCAACTGCACCGCAGCGGAACCGCACTGCAGCGGCACCGCAATAACACCGGTGTGGCTGGGGTGCAGTAAGGAATGGTTTCTTGCTCCTCTTCGTCTATACAACTCCTACAGAAGTTGTTAAAAAAGAGGTCCAACCTTTTAGCATGTTGGCCCATCAGACAGTGTCCAGTGAGGATACCGATAAGGTAGCTATTCACTACCACTAGTACTACGTTTTTGGTCCAGCCCAGACCAGATCTGCTCGAAATATGACATGTTAAGACGTTTTCCCTTCTGTGGTTAGTTGGCGCTAATAGCGTCCAGTCTTAGTAGATGTTTGCCAGAACCGAAGGACATACCCAGAATCCTTAGAGTTATACCCTGTCTTTCGAGCTCGTCAACCTTGTCTTGTTAAACTGCTCCCTCATCTCCTTGAGAGACAATGGGCAGTTTAAGGTGCCATTGGAAGTGAAAGAGCACGATTTCAGGGACTTGATTTCTGGTCCTAGCAAAATTGCAGGTATTTCTGATGTTGGACCCATCAGGGTGTAGTATTTATGTCATCGGTGAGCAGTGTTGGATTTACAGCAAGGCACAATAGGCACCGGCCTAGGGCATCACTACAGAGGGGGGCCCCAAAAAGAAATTATTTTTCTTCCTAGTTAGAACACATATTGCGGTTACTACACTTATAATTAAAAATTATATTTTTTGCACAGGACTTTGCTCCTTTTTTGCTTCTTTATGAATAAATGATTTCATCTATCCTTCGGAAGTGAATATATCTAACAACAGAAAGAAAAAAACTAGGGCACCGTTCAATATAAAAATCTAGGGCACCAAAAAGCTAAATCAGAAGCTGACAATGTACGTATGCTAATGTCTCATCGAGGAGCTCGTTCTATCTGCTTTACCACCCATAGATACATGTAGACAATACCGCTTCAAGGAATTTTAGAGCCTGGGAAACCGTGCCGCAAGGTTATATGACAAGCGGTCACATGAGTAAATTCCTACTAGCGGTCATCATTAAAAAAAACCACTACAGCCAGCTCTAAATCCCAGCAGAAAATCCCAATCCCTGTACCTGCGAGCAAAATGTCATGCAGCAGCAAGGCACTATCGCGAAGAACCAAGCAGTAGACATTTGAAAACGGAATCGTGGGATTAATTTTGTAAATTAAGAGCATAGATGGATCTTGTTGACAACTTCCAATTCCTGATTCAATAAACTTCCCTTTCCATTTCTGACCATGACGTTGACAGACTTCACTAGTCGTAAAACGAATCAACAGTTCAGCAGTATTCCAGAACTCAACACTCGCGCCCATCAAGTAACTCCTGCCGCTTATTCTTCTGTGGTTTATTAGCACATTCACACTCCTTCTACAGCTGCTTCCAACAACGGCACGTTCCATTTCCTTGCACTCAGACAAAGTGCGCAGCACAAATAAACCAAACTCACCGCAGAGCGCGTCAAATTAACAAAAAGCAGAAAAATAAGAGGCACACTCATCCTTTCTGTCTGTCGGCGACCATTTTATGTCCTTCAGTCCGTTGTCGCCATTAAATGTAGGTACGTTTCTTTCAAGTGTCCACCACAAAGCCAATTGCCGTGACCCATCTAATAATATGGTTAAACATGTTTATGCGTTTTGTTAATTAATTGTCAGCGGTCAGAGCGGACGGAGATGATTTAGTGACCTAACGTTCGTACTTGGAATTTTTATTAGCTCCGGTTTGGACGTAGTACGGTACCGTTCAACTATTCAAATGAACGTTGCACTATCAGCTTGACAATCAAGAAAAGATTCCATAATCTGATCCACCTGATCCACATCGAACACTATGCTAGATAAGCCATGAAGATATTTCGCTCCACATGACAGATACAAATTGTCGTATGCAGATGGGTTTTGGTCAAAAAATTTGTTTGACCATTAGTTTGGCCACCTACAAGCTTGTTAGCACATGCTTAGGGCAGATCTTCTGTTTCCCCCACCCTCTCCTCCTGTGGAGCAATAGATATTCTAATTCGGGACATTGACTTAATCTATGGACACCATGCTGTTGGCCAGATCGTCTGGCAAACATCTTTGTCGTCACATAAGGCGAGACGACCCTAAAGCAAGTGCATAGAGTATCTATAGGTTTGTTTCCTTGTGACGGATGTGCGCACACGCTGTGCGCTGAGGTTAAGCGTGGCTAAGTGTGTGCGGACTATCTAGCGGATTGTGGATAGCCTCATCGGTGTGGTAGAATCTTCCGTTTGGACAGGTTGATAATAAGTTATTAATAAGTTGTGTGGGGGGGTTCTGAGAGTTCAAAGAAAGATCAAACTGCGCTGCTAATAGATACATTTCCACAAGTTTTTACTGCAAGTGAATGCATGCCCAGTCGAGGATCTGAGGTTCAGTTCAACCGACATGTTTTACCGCTAATGGGTTTTCCGTCCTGCGGATGGGTGCGCAGCGCAGACACAACGTGAGGTCCATAAGTTGCTTTGATGCTGTGGCATGCAATAGTCGCGGGCGAGATATCAAGAGGCTGGAATGGGTTTTGGGCAATTGCGTATATGACGCAAGAGCAAATGTGTAAAGTGGATAATTGAGTGCGAATAGGAGGACTTGTTGTGAAAGGACTTTATAACGATGTGAAAAGATTTGTGCTAATAAAGAGGCAACTGAACATCTGGAATGACTTACGGAGTCCAATGAGGCAACAGATAAAACTAGCACCTCATTTTCGAAAGCTAGCGGTTTGAATATGACCTGATGGTGAGTGTTGAGAGATCACTAATAATTAAGACCAATAACTTTTCTTCGTAGGTGAACGGAGTTTACCCAAGTAAGGCGATGGAAAGGCAACTTGTTGAAACACATACGTATAGTTTCATGTTCATTTGTCAAAAATTCACTACCAAGGATACCTCGCCTTGTTTCCTTTACAGTTGAGCACTTTCTTATAAAATGCTCAATATTTTCCCGTCCTCCCAAGTTACATATTCCGCGAAGAATAGGGAGATCTTCTGCAACTTACTTACTAAGATGGAGTGATAGTCCGGCGTGGATCTGGGCCTCAGCCAAGGAGCCCCTCCGGCAAGCTGAGTTATTAAATAGCCTTAAATAGCTGCCTTCAAGTTACAAACACATATACGTAGCTAGGGCCTGGCTTCTCTCAACCACTCGTGATTTGTGCGTTATATTCATCGCACGAATATTCTTCAATTTGTTTTTGCAAGCCTTTTCGTGACAACAATGTTTGTCAAACGTTCGCGAGTGGTGGGGCGGTGAAAAAAACTTGTTGGTGTTTTCTGGGATTTGAACATGGAACCTTACGCGCAGTGGGCCAACACATTAACCACTGCGCCAAGGCGCCCACACACAACAACTTGGTAAATTTCTTTTCCATTTGATCACAGTGGGGTTTGGAAGATTTTCTGGGTCGGTGCTTTGGTATCCATTTGCTCTACGTATCCAGGCATTCTAGACAAAGTCTCTAACTACCTAACAATTGTAACTGCCTATCGTTTCGTGTTTGCCGATTCTGGTTCAACACTTACGAAGGCACCACTGACATCATGTTCTCTTCTTCTGATTATACCAATGTCATCGGCTTATCTGGGTACTCGTTGTCTTACAGACTTTATATCGATTGTACCTCTTAGGTTGTTTTTCGTACAACTGTTTCAAGAACCGACCTTAATGGAGCAGCGCGAATTTGCCATCATCATTCTGTATAGGTGGACGAGCTGGAACGTCAAAACTAGACATTGGACTGCATAATTTGTCTATAAAAACGCTGCAATAGGCCACCTTAAGATTGACAAAAAGGTCTTCTCCAAGATCGAATATTTGGTCGGTCGTAAATTTTCGGCCAGCAGTTATGTAGACAAATGAATTTGGAGTTCAGCTATTTTTTTTTTTAAAGATACTGGTAATAAGTGTCAAACAGTTTGACAGTTCTTGATGTCAACCGATGTCACACGGTGTAATTCTAAATTGTTTTTGTGTCAAACGTTGCACTTTCTGCCATTTGGCAGTTCGGCAGGAACTAAAATAGAACTCACATGTTTGGGAAGGGGCTTTTGCCACGTGCTATTTGACAGGGCTAGACAAAACAATCGAATGTTATAAGGGGATATAGCGTGTATCACGCCTTCCACCCATCGGAAAGAGCCAGAGGCGCATCATCTTTGCTTATAAAAGATGATGAAGATGTATCGAACACTCAGCAGAAGTAAAGATTGAATTAGAAGCAATGCAAGTAAGAACGGTACCCGTTAGAAATAGACATTTTGCCTTCAACATTTCGTCTCGTCTATATATTGTCCACTGCGATGTAAACTTGAAGAAAGTGATTCCACAAACATCTTCAACTTCCTTAAGCCAAATTTTATTATTGGTGGCGACTTCAACGCGAAACACCCCTTCTGGGGTTCAAGGTACGCCTCTCAGAAAGGTAGAAAGCTTTATAATGCTGGTATGCAATTCAGTTGTGATTTTTACTCGACGGGTAAACCAAAATATTGGCCAACTGATAGAAATAAGATACCAAATCTGATTGATTTCTTTGTTGTTAAAGGAACATCTGGCAACTGTATAAAAGTTGAAGAAAGCTTTGATCTCTCCTCAGATAATTCTCCAACCAGTATGACGATAAGCGAAGCTCTGGTTAAAAAAGTAGGACCGGCCAGATTAACTGGCGCGAAAACTAATTGGGACGGCTTTAAAAAAGATATTGAAGCAAATACTGAGCTGAGCGTATCACTTAAAACGCCATATGAACTTGAAGTTGAAGTTGATCGCTTCGTCGAAATCCTACAAAATGCCGCGTGGAAGAATACTCCCAAACCTAAGAAAACGCCGGCCAGGTAAATTCAAACTTACCCGCAGGAAATAAAAGAGATGATTGAGGAGAAGAGAAAAGCGCGCAAAAAATGGCAACAAACTCGGGCTCCGCAACATCTTAACCGTTTGTGCAACTTACTAAAAATATCTATTAAAGAGCTTAGGAATAATGAAATTCAAACATACCTAAAAGCGTAACGGCAGACAAAGATTCTAATTACTCGTTTCGGTAGGCTATAAAAGGTATTAAAAAACCTCAAATTCAAGCCGCACCAATTAGAAAAAATTAAGATGAATGGGCCAGGCATGATAAAGAGAAAGCGCAAGTTTTTGCCGCCCACCTGCAAGAAACTTTCAAACCGTTTGATGGACAAGCTCTTATTCAAAATGTAAATAAGTCGTATATAGACAATAGGGTAATAAAAAATGCAACAATAACCGTACTTAAGGAAGAAATAAAGAAACTTACACCTAAGAAGACTCCTGGATACGACCTAATCACGGGATAGTTTCTTAAAGCACTACCAAGAAAAGCCCTAATTAAGCTTTTGTTCATTATAAACGCCGCGCTTAGACTAGAATATGTTCCCAGTAAATGGAAAGCCGCCGAAATCATAATGGTCCTTAAGCCCGGAAAACCGCCGAATGAAAAAACGTCTTATAGACCGATTTCGCTCCTTCCAATTACATCCAAAGTGTTCGAGAGAATGTTGATTAGGCGAATACAGCCGGTTATAGAAGAAAGCAATCTCATTCCGGATCATCAATTTGGATTCAGAAGTAAGCATTCTACAGTTGAACAAGTGCATAGAGTAACACATGTAATCGACAAATCTCTTGAAGAAAAAAGGATTTCTTCAAGCGTATTCCTTGACGTCTCTCAAGCCTATGACAAGGTCTGGCACGAAGGCTTAAATTTTAAATTACGACAAGTTCTGCCAGAGCACCTATATAATATTTTGAAGAACAACCTTACGAATAGACTATTCCGCATCAAATGTGAAAACGAATATTCAGATTTTAAGGAAATAATGGCTGGGGTGCCGCAAGGAAGCGTTCTTGGTCCAGTTTTATATCTATTATACACTCGTGATATACGCAAGTAGAAGTCACTGAGCTAGCTACATTTGCCGACGACACTGCTATCTTGGCAGTAGGTAAATCGGTCGAAGATACTATAAATGGACGAAGGTTTGACGAATCGCACTCAACGAGACCAAATATCTTCATGTAAATTTTACTTATCTATATAAATGAAAATGAAGTGCTGTTCGTTGGTCATCGCATAACTTGAGAACGGCTAGACCGATTTGGCTAATTTTTTCTTTAAAAGTTTTTTTTTTTTTGGTTGCGCCTGGAGGTGCAGGAATCATCAAAAAATACCAATGGTCCGTACCATTGGCTATGCCCGATTCATATATCTGACAATGGCATCAGTGCTAGTCGGTATATGCCTACGGGCTAAACGTCACCCCTCAGAGAGGCAGTATGAGAACCGGCTGCGCGTACTCATAGTAGTAGGAAATTCGTGCCTCTCATTTTTTCATTTTTGTTATGAATACGACTAAGTTGCCTCAACAAGAAGTTTACGCTTCTGTAGTGTTAATCGCGTTAGGAAAGTAGCTTTCCAGTGAAGGCACCTACTAATACCGTCATTACATGCGGTTTTTCCTTACGGCGCTAGGTCGAATGGTCTTGTTCTTTGTAGTCGGCGCTCAAGGTTTGTCACGTCCATAGTACGGATTATTTCATTATTGCAATGAAAATGAAGACGGGTACGAAGTTTGCGAGCAGAGTTTGTTACTTCGTCCCTCACGATAGCAATTCCTAGATCTCTGTGAATATCACTATTCCTTATATACCAAGGAGCATTCACGATTGCTCTTAGTATTTTTTTTCGAAATGCTTGCAGTAGAGCCATATTGCTTGGTTTGGTACAACCCCAAAGTTGTATACCATATGTCCAAGATGGTTTTAGCACTTGCTTATGCAGACGCAGTTTGTTGTATACGCTTAACTTCGAGTATCTTCCGAGTAGCCAATACATTTCTCTAAATCTGATTTCGAGCTCTTCGCGCTTCTTTTTAACGTGTGGTTTCCACTTAAGTTTTGCGTCTAGGGTCATTCATAGATATTTCACCTCGTTTGCGTACGGTATTTGCACCGAGTTAATGGATATAGGTAAGTTGTTTATCTTTCTTAACGTAAAATTAACATGCGTTGATTTTGTCTCATTGAGGACTATTCGCCAGGTTTTTGTCCATTCGCATACTTTGTTCAAAGCTCGTTGGAGTTTTCCCGTTGATGATTCGACTGACTCATCCATTACGAGGATAGCCGTGTCGTCTGCGAACGTTGCTACAACAGTCCCTTCATCTTGTGGTATATCTCTTGTGTAGAGCAAGAACAGGATTGGACCGAGAACACTTCCTTGTGGAACACCGGTGTAGATTTCTTTGAAATCCGAATATTCACTCCCGTGTCTAACATGGAAAGTCTGTTTTCAAGATAAGATTCCAATATTCTGTACAAATTTTCCGGTAAGATTACCCTTAGCTTATACCTTAGGCCATACCTTGTCGAAGGCTTGCGATACGTCGAGAAAAGCGCTAGAGCATATTTTTTCCCCTTCTGGAGCTTTTTCAATTTCGTTCGTTATTCGATACACCTGATCGATTGTGGAATGTTTGACCCGAAAGCCGAATTGATGATCCGGGATCAAGTGTCTTTCTTAAATTACTGGTCGCAATCGTTTCAGCAGAAGTTTCTCGAAGACCTTAGATATTATTGGCAGAAGTGAAATGGGTCTATATGATTTCTTGTCATTTGGACATTTCCCCGGTTTCGGAACCATAACTACTTCGGCGACTTTCCATTGCCTTGGAAGCATTTATAATGTAGAGCAACTTAGCTAGCACTTTTTTCGGTAGCTCTTTCAAAATTTCGCCAGTGATTAAATTATATCCTGGAGCCTTGTTATTTTCCAATTTTTTTTATTGTCATTCGAAGTTCGGACATGGATACGGTTTTTACTTTAAAGTTGTCGGGTGCCATATTATTATTCGTATCTTCGATCAACGGTTGTCCATCAAACGGCTTGAACGTTTCCTCTAGGTGATCGGCAAATAATTCTGCTTTCTCTTCATCTTCTTTTGCCCATTCTCGTGATTTTTTAGATCCTGCAGCACATTTTTTAGCTTGTTACAAAGGTGGTTCAGATAAGTTTTATCCGGTGGCGCGCGGGATTGTTGCCATCTCTTGCGCGCTCTCCTCCTTTCTCGTATGAGGTCTCCGATTTCGGGCTGGTATTTGACTTTATTGTTCCGTGCTTCTGTCTTCCACAAAGGGGTGTTTTTCCACGCTGAGCTCTGAATGGCTTCGACGAGTTTGTCGATTTCTTCTTCTATTTCGAACTGTGTCTTTAGCGGTACATTTAAAGCAACATTTTCCTCTGTCTCAGTCTCTTCTGAAAGCGTCCCAGTTAGTTTTGTTACTAGTTAATCTAGGCGGTTTTTTTTTTTACTAGACTTCCACCTATTTTCAGAGTGACCGCTGAGTGATCTGAACATAGATCATAGCATTCTTCGACTTCCGTCAAATTTTTAGTTATCCCTTTTGCGATAAAGAAGTCGACGAGGTTAGGGATTTTATTTTTGTCAGTTGGCCAATAAGTTGGCTTTAGTGTCGAAAAAAAGTTCACCCCACGTTTCATGCTGGCTTTGTACAATAATCTGCCTTTTGTCGAATTGCATCTTGATCCCCAGAAAGTGTGTTTCGCGTTGAAGTCACCACCTAAGACAAAATTAGGTCCGAGTGAGTCAAAGAGATGAACGAGGTCGTCTTCTACTAGCTTATATCCCGGAGGGAAGTAACTAGATCCGACGTTGTAGTCTAAGTGATTTATTTTTACGGAGACTGAGCTTATTTGCATAGAATCAAATTCTATTTCTATGTTTTCGGAGTGCTAAATACAGTCTTTGATGTAAAGAGAGGACCAACCTCTCGCATTTTCCGAAGGATGATTCGCATGGTAATCGCTGTTAGCTTTTATTTTGGGTCTTAGTCCCTTTTTTAAGTGCGTTTCCTATACCAAACATATATCAATATTATTTATCCGTAGAAAGACTTCTAACTCCTAGATTTTTTTCAGAAGGCCGTTTGCGTTCCACGTTAGTATCTTAAGTAGCTGTTTCATATTCATGTTTTTTTTATTGTCTTGCGAGGTTTGAACTCGAGCTTGCTCAATTTGCCAAGTATAATTTTATTAACCTTGGTTTGCTCCTCAAATTTTCCCAATATAATGGTAAATATTTGGCTGACCGGATCTGTTGTAGCTGATCTTAATTTGTTTTCGTTTGACGCGACTTGCGCGTACGATCTTGCGTCAACCTGTGGCGGTTTTTCCGCTGCACTTGGACCAGCGACGTTCTCTTGCGCAATATTTTTATTTTCCTTTATCGGTCTCGTCGTTTTGACTGGCTTAGCGGTCTTAGACTTATCGGTTTTACGATCTCTTAAGCTTGGGTTCGGGTTTCTTGAGAGTATCGCGGCTTTTTTGAAGCTCCTTTGCTACTTCACAACCTCGATAGTTTGCTGGGTGCTTGCCTTTGCAGTTTATGCAGGTCGCCAGAGCGTGCTTCTTTAAGTCACACCTTTCTGATAAGTGGTTCCCGGCACATTTTATACATTTCGGTTCTTTTTGGCAATACGACTGGGTGTGATTGAAACCTTGACAGCGTTTGCACTGAGGTATCGATCGTGTATTCGTACGCATAGGCTCGATTTTAACTACGATATTCAAAATACTTTTTACATTATAAATATCGTCTATATTTTCGCTTCTATCGAAGTTTAGCATAAAGAGCGGAAGTCCATGCTTGACCAAGATTTCATTGCCTTGTTCCGTTTTCTTCTTTATCTTCTTTAAGATATTAATTGCGTCAAACATTTTCAAACCTTTTCCTTTAAGGTCATTTATAATGTCATCTTTAGTGCACGAGGGGTGGAGACCCCTTGCTATAATACGGAGTGGTCTTTCTGATTTATTTTCGCATATTTCTTTAAAATGCTCGTAATAGTCCGAATAAAGACTATAGAAAAGAAAGTTGCAAAAAAACTGAAAATGCTTTTTTTCATGGGAAAAAATGTGTACCTACGTTTGTATGCTATGGACTCCGAAACCACGAAACCAATTGAGTTCAAATTTCCAGACAATCTTCGGTATTGGCTCTAGATTATTCCTGTGAAGTTTGGTCAAAATCGGTCCACCGCTTTAGTATTACAGTACTTTAGTACTAAAAAAATGCTCTTTTGTTAGTCGCAGCAAAGCACGTCGGGTACCATCGGTCCAGCAGTTTGCCGATTACTTTAGTATTATAGTAATTTACTACTCATTTTTTTTTATATATATATTTACGGTTGGGCATTTACCCACTGTTGGGCGGCACAAAACTGTTCTCTGATAGACTTAGCCCCAGGCGCCTGCCTGACAGTTGTTTTCTTTTTTGTTAGGCGAAGCAACCCTTGCCGGGTACCCGCTTGTAAGAAAATAAATAATTTGCCGATCTTTTCAAACTCGTTTCAAATTCCATTTGCAAACGAGGCTAAGTATCTTGGAATGACACTTGATGCAAAGCTGAAATGGAAAGCGCATGTAAAGAAAAAACGCAAAGAATTAGATAATAAACATAGAGAAATGTATTGGTTACTTGGAAAATATTCCAAGCTTAATATAGAGAACAAACTGCTTTTATATAAGCAAGTGCTAAATCGTGTATGGACATATGGTATACAACTCTGGGGTTGTACCAAAATAAGTAACATTACAATTTTACAAACTTTTCAAAACAAAGTGCTAAGAGGTATTGTTAATGTGCTATGGTGTATCAGAAATAGCGATATCCACAGAGAGCTTGGCATTAAAACAATTGAAGACGAAATCAAAAACTACGCGAGAAAGCATAAAAGTCGACTAGAAAGTCACGTTAATATTACAGTCCTCCAAATTTTAGATGAAAGAAATTAATTACGCCGTCTGCAAAGAACCAAACCTTTAGACTTAGCGCGATAAGTAGCCGCGTCTAAACTGCGGAGCTAGCAGGAACTTCTAATGGGAAGGTACCTGCAAAACGTCCTTATTTCGTGAAATGGAAACTGCTTGATAAGTCGAATACTTAGTTGTAGTAAAAATAAAAACAAGTCTGTTTTGAAGGGAGGTTTTTTAGTGGGTAAGAATCCCACACTACTCTGAGCACGCGCTAGCGATTCTCATGTCTTGTTGAAGATTTTCACCTACCCTCGAAAAAAAAAAACGAGTATGGCGGGAATGGGAGGTTCGTCCTGGTGGAGCCGCCATGCCAGGATAAGGAGTAGACTACGACAGACCGTGCCTGTGCATCTGAAAGAGCTCATTAAAGGTTACTTTATTCCCCAACCTTGCATTCTTGGGCAGGGTTTCATGCCCATCCGACGGTCAAAAAGCAGATGTAAAGGATTAAACTATTGAGGAATTAAGAATCCTATACAGAGCTTTCCGACCTTGGCTAACCCCGTCTTGACATAGTACAAGACTACAGTGGTGGTTATTACGGGCTGGCATCCACGTGTACGGTTGGGATGAGGATTTTCGCCAGCCTTTAGTACTTGAGTAATTTTTTTTTACAGTTGGAAGTTGAGTCTCTGGCATGTTTAAGACATATATAAGTATCTAGGCAGGTTTTAGACCACCGAATGCAAACCATTCATAACGAAATGTAAGCTGGCGTTTGAACTTTCCTATTTTCGGTTAACAGAAAACCAAGTGCTAACATTCAATCTCGAATTACTGCCTAATCGAAGGCTGGTAGCAGACCTATGTCTATACTATAGATGCAACCGTGGCAGTAGCTCGGAAAAACATCACATTTGGATGTAATACAAGGCAGGCCACTATAACGCATGATATCCATGCTCATCTGGCAATCGCAGGAACATCTCTTTACTAAAATTCCTTTGGAACACCCTACCAGGTAACATATCTCCAGAAAACTACAATCTCCAGCAATTCAAAAGAATAAAAAAAAATAAAAAAAGAACAGTAGAGGACTTATTCGGGAGGAATACTCCAGGGGTAAGGAGGATTTTTCCCCTCTAATAGGCATCACAATCCATAAGAATGGTATAAAGATATACATCTCATTCGGCAGATCTATTTAACTGTAAACATCTCTAAAAGGGATGTGTCTAAAACTTTTATCGAACTAGTACAATATTTTGATGCAAGGATTCTTGCAAATGTTACCTTGCAACATTAAGTGATCCATAAGGCTGAATCGCTATTCTATTTGCCCATATGCTTCTTCATGCGAAACAATTTAAATATCAACAGTACTTCCATGGACCCTACTCACCGCATCATATCCAAATAAACCTCCAACCTCAATCACATGGAATTCATCGACAAATTACCATTTATCGTTCCAACGCATCGTCTCATCGTTCCGCCTTACCATGGCGAATCTCGCTCCCCTCTTTGGGCTAAAGCAAATTCGTTAGGGCCAATCCACATTGGTCACACTCTCGGTGTGGAGGTCAGCAAAGCCCCCACGGGCATAAATCGCATCCAATGCATCATGCCATAGGTACCCACAAACCTCTCGAGATATTTGTTTACTCACATTTCGACGTGTCGCAGTGACTCCAGGGTCAACCCTTCGAGGTGAAACAAATAAAACGCTCCTCGTAACCAAAACATTGAACATTTAATTATTGCAATCAGTTACAGATGTTTGTCTGTCTCTGAGCCTTTGGCCGTACCGCACCATAGTGCGATCAACAAAAACCCAAACGGGACAGTGCTTAACCTCAATCGATTCATATTTCAAGATAAAGTATCTGAATGAGAATTATTACTAGAGAAGAACACGAGCATCTACATGCATTCTGGCGAGATATTCACTAATTGCATTCCCATTGGGAGCCCCCTAAGCCAGACCCCGATTGAAACTCATGATTTTGATAATATTAATTAAAAAGCGATTTCGAAATTAATTTCTAATGTCCCCAACATGGCCATTGGGTCGTGCATTTAATTAATCTGTTGTGCCTCCTCCTGTGGGCCCGATGGTCGGGTGTCGATAAGGAGGCGCTTTTTGGAATGTTTCTCTCTGCGGAAAGGCATGAAGCTCCAGCTGTAGCTCTCACCCCCGTTGTGAGGACACAGCGGTAATGACCAGCGATCAGGTGTAAATCAAATTAATCATCGGCAGCTCAGCAGCTGTGCCGCATGCGCGAAAGAGAGCTCTTCCACTAGAGGCAATGCCATCCCATAACTCTGACTCAGATTAGGATCAACTTACTCTCGGTAAGCCGAGATCGAGCTTTTTTCCGCTCGATTACGAATGCGGCGCCGCTCCGCTCGCCACTTGTGTCTAGCTAAAATGCTGAATAAAAATATTTTTCGTTCCTTTATTGGGGTTTTTTGAAAATTCTTATTAATTTTCTATCAAAATTGGAAAAAAAAAAAAAAAAATTATAATTTTTGTTAATAGAAAAAAGCGCGAGATTAGGATCTTTGGGTTGAGCGAATGAGCTATGAGCGTCTGGATTGCGGTGAAGGCTGGCGTCAGGTTGGAATCAGGTTGAATGAACAGTAGGAGAGATTGGTATGTGGAATCGGGTCGCCGAATGACCCCTCCCGCACTCCAGCTTACAAGTGATTTGCATTTGAGTGGTTTTTAATTTGTTAAATAAATGAGAGATTGAATTTTTGAATAATTTGTTTTTTGTTTGTGAATGAGAGATTGTTGAGCGTTGATTGCGGGATGATGCACACGCCAGAAGCTATGGGGATTGGAATGAGTCGATTGGGACAGGTGATGATGTCTTCTGTCGTCGGACTGGTGAAAGGGATTGCAACAGGTGAATATGATATAGTGGTCAGTTTTTTGAATGGAAGAAATTTAAGAAAACTGTTAGGCGACGTTGGTGGTCCAAAGAATGAGGTGACAATCTTATTGTTGCGACTGGGTCGCGGGGTAATATAAGAACGAAGCTATGGACTGTCGGATATGGCCTACATACATATTTCGAATCGTATTTCAAAATCAAATAACTCAAACAAGCCAAATATTAGGTAGCCATTGTTGAATTTTCGGGGAAGAAAAGATGTCAGTGATAATAGATCTTTATGGCATACCTTCGACGTCGAGACTGATGGTAAATAATAATTTGCCTGAGCTTTAGCTACATTAAAATATCTCAGTTTTAAGGTGATTTGTCTGATCTTGGCTTGTTCTTCGATCTGGTAGTTCTAAATAAATAAAAGTTGTTGTATATTGGGCTCAGGGACTGCTGAGACAAAGGCGAAACAAGAAGCCATCACAATAAGCATCATTAGAGGCTGCCCACAAGGATATGTCATCAAGAGGGAAATTTGAAGAAACGTTTAAAGGGGTTTAAGAATCACACAGAAGTGGTGTCAAACGGCAGGGCCTAAAATGTACCCAACCAAACCCGCTGTGGAACCCTTCACCAAAAAAAGGCAGCTGAAGACTATGCAACCTATTCTAGCTATCCAACTGGAAGGGATAAGAGTCGGCCTACAAACACAGGTCAAGTATCTAGACATAGCACTAGATAGCAAACTACTTTGGAAGGAACGTAGAAGCTGTGGTAATTAAAACAATTAGAGCACTTATGGTGTGCAAGAACATCTCAGGTAAGACTTGGGGCTGTAGCCGGGGCTCACAGAGGTGGATGTACACGATGATAGTCAGACTCATCACTATATGCAGTGCAGTGGCATGGGTCAACAGAGCTAGGCTAAGCACAGCGAGGACACCGCTAAAAAAATTGCAATGACTAGCCTGCATCTGTATAACAGGACCCATGAGAACCTATCCCACAGCAGCACTAGCGGTGATCGCAGGATAACCTCCTTCACCTAGTGATAGAAAGGATCGCAAAGAAGATTCTAAGAATAATAAAAGGCGGCGTCGGTAAGGGTAAATGTATTGAAAACAAATAGCGAGCAACAATAACCAAAATGGTGCCGTTTTTGAATTGGCTCAGATATGATATGGTCAAGAAAAATTGCTTTGGAAACAATTTTACTTGCAGCTAAGCATTAAAAAGGATTGAACCAGTGATTCCGATAACAACCAATTCAAACAACATACAATTAAGTGGTACACGGGTGGATCAAAAACATGTACAGGCACTGGGGCAGGTTTGTACATTTCTAGGACCAGATACGCAGAATCTCTGGGAATTTCCCAGGGATATTCCAAGTAGAGATTTACGCAATCAAAAGGCTCGCACAATTTAACCTTAACAGAAAATATCGCGTGCAGGACATTGCAATACTGTCAGATAGCGATAGATATAGAGATGAGATGTAGACTGGTGTGGGAGTATCTTACTAAGATCGACAGACTGGGACAGGCTAATAAAGTAACTCTCTACTGGTTACGACGACATGTAGTAGTTGAGGGAAACGAAACGGCAAATGCACTAGCAAGAAACAGCTCAGCCACCACGTTTCTTGAACCAGAATCTTTTTATAGGATAGGATCGCACAAAATACGGGGAGAACTGAGAAAAGCAAAGAGTAGATGTGTCTAGCATTAAGATGATATCCCTCATTTAAGACAGGCGTCTATCATTATTGAGATGATATCCTTCAATTAAGATAGGCGAACAAAAATTGGAAGAATTATAACCAGAAAAGAAGCAGAACCTGCCAAAGAGTTAGCAAGAATTGACTTCGCATCTTGCCAAGCATGCTAACGGATCACTGCAGAAAGTATTTCAGGAAACTGAAAAAAGAAAGGAATGGATACTGCAGATCTTGCAGGGACTCCGAAGAAATACCAACAAAACTTCTTATGGAATGCACAGCACTTTATCGATTTTAGCATAGCGTCCGACACATTAACGCACGAAAAGCTAATTGAAAGCCTTAGTGAAATCGGTTTGAGAGGAGTAAAGACAAACTAGCTTAAGAGTTATTAGACACATTGAACCGAGTCAAGGTGTCAGGTACAAAGAAAGAGGAAAATCAAGCGCGTATGGTGTACCACAGGGCTGCAAATTGGGCTCCTTTTTATTTATACTCTGTATCAACGAACTTGTGCGATTATTCTAAAAAAAGGTACTGCCTATGCCTACGCCGGCCGATAATATAGCAATTGTGGTAAAACATAAATCTGTGGCGATAACCGTTAAGTCGAGTTATGACGGAATTGACTTAAGGTTGCCAGAAGTCACTGCAATATTCGAAGTACTCTTATAGGCCATATATTTTTTACTCTTCTCCCTGCAGTGGTTACCGAGTTGTATGCAAAGAAAAAAGACCGATATAGCTAAATCCCATATGTTTTTGCGAAAAAGGAAAATTTCAAACTCGTTTTCTGAGAAATTGTGGAAATCGACTTAAGCTGTTATTGCTTGAGGCCACAGAAATATTTAAATTCTGCGGTGGAAATATTGCAAGAAATATTCAATGCAGTCTCAAAATGGTGCCATGACAAAGGCCTCCTAATAAATGCGGCCAAAACAAAAATGATGTACATACGCACCCCCTCTAAGCGAGAGGATATTCTCAGAATATACTATAGAAATGAAAACTGTCATTTTGTCAGCCAACAACAAAGAAATTGAAGTAGTCAAAAGCATGAAATGGCTGGTCAAATGGTAGTGCATGCGATTATATGAAAACGCAAGCATTTTCACTTATCTGAGGCCTACCAACTCCTACTCTCAACTTTTACGGTGACAGCTGGATGCCTATTACCTTAATCCAGGAAATGGGTAGCTAACCCCGTTTGGAGTATTCTTGGCGGCAACAGCTAAGGATTCTTGGCGGCATCGGACGAATTCCCTTGACAGAGTCAATTGTGGCGTCTATAGTTCCAGTAAGGTTGAGCCGTTGATGGACCAGCGAGAGTTCTCCATCGTCATTCTGCACGAACTTACGAGCTTGGCAGGGATGTCAAGACTAGACATAGCTCTGTATAACTCGTCTCTATACACGCTATCGTAGGCAATTTTGAAATCGATTTTACATTCATGGGTTTTTTCCAAGATCTGCTGTAGTGTGTATATTTGGTCAATGGTGGACTTTTCAGGCCTGAAACCGCACTGATAAGGACCTATCAGGTTGTTGACGATCGTGTTTAGGCGTTCACATAATACGGCAGACAGGATCTTATATGCGATGTTGAGCAGACTTATACCTCTGTAGTTGGCGCAGTTCAGAGGGTCTCCTTTCTTTAGGATCGGGCAAACGATGCTGAGGTTCCATTGATCGGGCATACTTTCATCCGACCAGATTTTACATGAGCTGGTGCATGCTCCTTACCAACTCATCTCCTTCTGCCTTGAAAAGTTCAACGGCAAGGCCGTCGGCTCCAGAAGCTTTGTTGGATTTAAGTTTAGATATCGCTATCTTTATCGGGTTGTGGGGAATCTTGACTGTCATCGTCACTGTTGAATGGCTCATTCTGCCTGACAGCGGAATATTGGTCATCATCGTCGTTTAACAGTCTGCAGAAGTGTTTCTTCCATATCCTCAGCACCGACTGCGATTCTACTACTATGTTACCATTTTCATTCCTGCAGGCTTCTGTTCTGGCTTTGAAACCTTGGCATGTTCTGCTCACCTTTTGGTAACATTTTCAAACATCATTCCTGCAATAAAGTCTCTCAATCTCCTCGATTGAGCGCTTCTCATGCTCCATTTTCTTCCTTCTGAGAAGTCGATGTTCCTCTTTTCTCCTCCGCTCGTAGAGTTCGCGAGCAGCTCTAGTCCTTCTATGCAGCGCCGCTTTATATGCCTCTTGTTTTTGCGTGTACTTGCAGGCATTCCTCATCAAACCAGGGGTTTCGTTGTGGTGGCCGAGAGAAACCCAGTATATCAGAGGCGGCATCTCTGACGGCTTGTTGGCAACGCTGCCACTGGTCTTCTGCATTTGCTGCTGGCGGCATAGGACTTAGATTAAGATTAGAAGAAACTCGATCGGCAAAGGCTCTGGCGGACTCTTGCGATTGTAGCCGCCCGACGTCAAATTTCCTCACAGTATTTCTTTGATTTCGCTCCGTTCTGCATATCCGCATCCGTACCTTGGCTACAACTAGGTAGTGATCCGAGTCCACGTTGGCTCCTCGGAATACTGGAAGAGTGCCTTGCACCGATCGCAATGTGATCGATTTGCTAGACAGTTTTTCGATCAAAGAAGAGCCATGTTCCCTTGTGAATATCGAGACGTGGGAACCGCGTACTAGCTACGACAAAGTTTCGTCCCGCCGCAAAGTCGACTAGCCTTAGTCCGTTGTCGCATGTGATATCATGCAGGCTGTGCTTTCCGACCAAGCTACTAAAGACGTCCTCTATTCCTAGCTTTGCGTTCAAATCACCTAGGACAATTTTAACGTCGTGGCTAGGTCATTGCTCATACGTCTTGTCCAAGAGCTGGTAGAAGTCATCCGTCGGCCATCTTCTCGTGAGGGGGGTGAGCGCATATTACGCTAGTGTTGGCAAATTTAGCCTTAAAACGGATAGTAATGAGACGCTCGTTCACGTGCCGGAAACTCAAGACTTCTTGTCTAAGTCTGCCTCCAATGACAAATCCGCGCCCGAATAGACGCTGTCCTTGTTGTCTGTAGCAATCGCCGTAGTAGATGTCGCAGTTTTTCATCCTCCTTTTGCCCGGCCCATCCCATCGCACTTCTTGGATGGCGGTAATGTCTGCTTTGAGACACTCTAGGGCTTCCGCAATTTGTTCGGCTGCACGTGGTTTGTAGAGGGACCTAACATTCCACGTGCAGATACGAAGATCATTGTCCTTTTTACGTTTGCTTGGGTCGTCAACAGTAAAATCATCCGTATCCGAGGCTGTTTGTTGCTTCGTAACCGAAGGTTTTTTTACGTGGTAGGGAAGTTAACCCGATGGCACAACCCCCAACCTGGAGGACATATGTACATAGTTTTTAGTTAGTTTAGGTTTATTTGTTCGGTAATATTTTCATATAAATTTTACAAAAACAAATTAGCTTGGCTTTTTGCCGTCTGCCAGATTGACAATTATAATTCAATAATTATTATTTCTGTGATTTTTTTATAATTGAAACAAATTTTAATTTACATGTGAGAAAAAAAAAAAGAAAAACATACATACATGCGCTGAATAATATTCTAAAAGCTTTCGCTCATAATTCTTTCCCTATATGCTAGAGCAGTTTTAGAAAAGCTGTACAGTTTGCAAACATCTAGTTCATTTAATGCACTTATGCTTTCTTCATCCGAAAGATAGTTTTTGCCAAACACATGCTGTCTCGTTTCACGAAGTACCGGGCATTTTCCAATGAAGTTTAATTTTCATTCTTTTACAAATAAAGTTAAAAAATGGCTATTTAATATTAATTATGCGAGTATTGAATCCTTTTTGAGAAGCATGTCTTAATCGTCAGCACAAATTATTATTTCAAGCTCTAATTATCTTGTATTTTGATTGTATTTATATCTTTGAATTTGCTTTCCATTAATTCTATTTCCTTTAATTCTATTTTTTTTATACAATTTTTATTTTTTTTATACTAATTCTTTTTTTTTATATAATATTCTATCTGAAGTTTAATTTTAATATTGTAAAACTGATTAAGCACCCCACATCAAATTTTAATTTACTTGTAAATTCATTACCAGGTGTCATTCCACACTAAACAATCAAGTTTACTGAATGTACACTATTATTTTATTCCGCTTTAATGAAGTATATTGTGAATTATGTAGTTCTAAGTTTGGAAAAAATAAAAAATTAAAATTGAAATTGAAATTGAATTGTGTAAGACGTCTTCTCGTTCACCTAGGTTGCATAATTCACATAAGCACGGCAGGTCCTCCCTATGTGGTATGTAGTTCAGCCTCAAAAGTTCTCCTCGCAACTTCATCATCACTGATATTTCCTGTACACCATTTTATCATGGAAATAATTATTCTCTGATAAGTTGTGGTTCAAGCGGCTGTAAATGGCTCTATGCATTGACGACTCGGCTTCCTCTCTGTATTTCGCTGCGTAAAGATCATCTATACTTTCGATTAATCTATATAAGACTGGCTTCCAGTTTGCCACGTTATTAATACTCAAATCCAATTCTATCTTACATTGGCTCGCAAGATCCAGCCATTCCGCGTACCAGCTTGTTTTACTGGCGACGGTCTTTAGAGCTGCTTTCTTTGGAAGTCGTGCGTCTGGCATATTCATCACTTCAAGAATATAGTCGACCTGGAGTCGTAAAGTTTTGATGAACAAGGGAGAAAGACCAGTTTCAACCATTAACAGGTAGTTTGGCGCATTAGAAGGGAGATGAAAAATAAGTTTGATATAAAATCTCAGAAGTTTTTCAACCGCTTCGTACTGTTTATATCCCCATACCTGAGCAGCATAAAACAAAATGGTTTCAGCAACGGCTTCAAATACCTTATATTTGCTGCTATGGGCAATAAAACGATTAGCAAAGCATCCCTTCCAAGTTGTGATTGCCGTCTTTGCCTTTGACAATTTCTCCTGTAGGTGTTTATCCATACTAAGGTTTTTGTTAAGAGCACACCAAGGTACTTAAATTCACTCACCACTTCCAATTCTGCACCATTGTAATGCCACTTTTCCTTTTTGCTACGCCTCTCGCCACCTTTCTTAAAAACCATTACTTTGGATTTCTCTAAATTCACGACAAGATTCCAGAGCTTACAGTAATCATGCAGGCGATTTATCATTAATTGTAAGGATTCCGGAGAATTGGATAGCAAAACAACATCGTCCGTAAACAGAAGACCTTTAATACTAGCTCCCGCGTACTCCACACCTCCAGATAACCCGTCCAGCAAATCATCTAGGAATAGGGCAAAAAGACCTGGGCTAAGGACGCATCCCTGTATTACTCCTGACTTAGTCGCGAACCACTCCGATAATTCCTCTCCATTCCACACTGCTGCTCGAGTATCTATATACAAGTTTTGGAGAACCCTTCCGAACTTAAGCGACATTCCCTTTTCGTAAAGTTTGTAAAACAATGAATTTCTGTCTATTGAATCAAAAACTTACTTACTTACTTAGATGGCGCTACAGTCCGGGGTGGACCTGGGCCTCAACCAACAAACCTCTCCAGCCAGCACGGTTATGAGCCAGCTACCTCCAGTTGCGCACGCCAAGTTGGTTGAGGTCCACCTCCACTTGTTTGCGCCACCTACCGCGAGGTCGTCCTCTACTGCGCCGTCCGTCCGGGTTGGATTCGAAGACTTTCTTGGCGGGAAATTTGGACTCCATCCGCTCTAAATGACCCAGCCATCTTAGTCGCTGTATGTGAACTCTTCTGGCTAAGTCTATGTCCTTGTACAGGCCGTATAGTTCGGCATTGTACTTTCTCCTCCACTCACCGTCTATGCAGACGGGACCAAAGATCGCTCGAAGAACTTTTCTCTCGAAATAACCAAGGGCATCCTCATCCGGTTTTGTCAAAGCCCATGCCTCTGCACCATACAGCAGGACTGGGATGATTAATATCTTATAAAGAGTTACCTTAGTAGTTCGAGATAGGGCTTTGCTACTCAATTGCCATTGCTACGATGCTGAGGTTCCATTCATCGGGCATACTTTCGCCCGACCAGATTTTACAGATGAGCTGGTGCATGCTCCTTACCAACTCATCTCCTCCTGCCTTGAAAAGTTCAGCGGCAAGACCGTCGGCTCCAGCAGCTTTGTTAGATTTGAGTTTAGATATCGCTATCCTCACTTCATTCTGATCGGGTTGACGGGAATTTTGACTGCCATCGTCACTGTTGAATGGCTCATTCTGCCTGACAGCGAAATATTGGTCATCATCGTTGTTTAACAGTCTGCAGAAGTGTTCCTTCCATATCCTCAGCACCGACTGCGATTCTACTACTATGTTGCCATTTTCGTCCCTGCAGGCTTCTGTTCTGGCTTTGAAACCCTGGCATGTTCTTTTTACCCTTTGGTAAGATTTTCGAACATTTTTCCTGCAATAAAGTCTCTCAATCTCCTCGATCAAGTGCTTCTCATGCTCTTTTTTCTTCTTTCTGAGAAGTCGATGTTCCTCCCTGCGCACGTAGAGCTCGTAAGCAGCTCTAGTCCTTCTATGCAGCGCCGCTTTGTACGTCTCTTGTTTTGCTGCATGTGCTTGCCGGCATTCCTCATCAAACCAGGGGTTTCGTTGTGGTGGCCGAGAGAAACCCAGTACATCAGAGGCGGCATCTCTGATGGCGTTTTGGCAACGCTGCCACTGGTCTTCTTCATTTGATGCTGGCGGCATAGGACTTAGATTGAGATTAGAAGAAACACGATCGGCAAAGGTTTTGGCGGTCTCTTGCGATTGTAGCTTTTCGACGTCAAATTACCTCATAGCATTTCGTTGATTTCGCTCCGTTCTGGATATCCACGTCTGTACCTTGGCTACAACTAGGTAATGATCCGAGTCTACGTTGGCTCCTCGGAATACTGGAAGAGTGCCCTGCGTCGATCGAAATGTGATCGATTTGGTTGACAGTTTTTCGATCAAAGGTGAATATCGAGACGTGGGAACCGCGTACTAGCTACGGCAAAGTTTTCCCCCGCCGCAAAGTCGATTAGCCTGGGTCCGTTGCCGGATGTGTTGTCGTGCAGGCTGTGCTTTCCGACCACGCTACTAAAGACTTCCTCTATTCCTAGCTTTGCGTTAAATTCGCCTAGGATAATTTTAACGTCGTGGCTAGGGCATTGCTCATACGTCCAAAAGCTGGTAGAAGTCATCCTTCTCCTCGTGAGGGGTGTGAACGCATATTAGGCTAATGTTGGCAAATTTCTAATCATGAGGTGCTCGTTCACATGCCGGAAACTCAAGACTTCTTTCCTAAGTCTGCCTCCAATGACAAATCCACACCCGAATAGACGCTGTCCTTTTTGTCTGTAGCAATCGCCGTAGTAGATGTCGTAGTTTTTCATACTCCTTTTGTCCGTTCCATCCCATCGCACTTCTTGGATGGCGGTAATGTCTGCTTTGAGACACTCTAGGGCCTCCGCAATTTGTTCGGCTGCACGTGGTTTGTAGAGGGACCTAACATTCCACGTGCAGTCACGAAGATCGTTGTCCTTTTTACGTTTGCTTGGGTCGTCAACAGTAAAATCATCCGTATCCGAGGCTGTTGGTTGCTTCGTAACCGAAAGTTTTTACGTGGTAGGGAAGTTAACCCGACGGCACAACCCCCAACCTGGAGGACCAGATCCTTTTTTTGCAACCCCTAGGACGAGGGGCCGGATGCACCAATGTCAGTAACCCACTTCGGGGATATTAGCGCTGCCATTGGCTCATTAAGGGTTCATTCGCCACCATCTCATTTTCAATACCCTGACGTAGTATTGATAATCCTTACCTCAGCTCCAAATATGTTGAAGTAGCTCCGGTAAGGTATCCGCTGGTCTGTAGACGTCACCGTTGATTCCATCGGGAGAATTCATCCGCCGTACGTCCTCCTTCTGAGGACCTCTTGCTAGACTTCTGAGACGCATATTTCAGCCGATCAGGTCAACAAGAGATGCTTCGTCCGGTTAAACATATGCGCGCTGAATTTCACCCGGATGTGCTAACGCAGGTCTGAGTGTTCAGCTGCACATATATCGTCAGACTCAGCATACGCTCATCGTTAGTTCACTATCAGATAGCTATCCAGCCGGCACCACGAGGAGGTGATGATGCGATTTTGCCCACCACATTGAAACAAATGCTGCCCTAAAATCTACAAAAAATGTATAAAGCTTTTTATTTCGCGTCTGAAATGACTCTGCAATGCTTTTAAGTACAAGCACACATATGTACACACAAAAAGTAAAAAAGGCTGTACGAATAACCGCCCAAATTCCAAAAATTAGCAATCGCCCAAAAGTTTTTGGGTTTTTGCTTGTGGTCACTGTTTGATTTGGAGTAGGAGTGAGGTTGACCATATGCAAAGTTTCATTAATTCAATGCATACATATGTCCCACCCCATCGGGACATAAGTCCAGATTTTTTTTGCAGAAGATGGGATAAGTCCCATCATGGTGCATGCTGCCCGATGCACATTGCATTGTTCATTGGATCTACTTGTAATTTCTATCGCAACGGGATGGGTGTGCTGAAACGCCATAGGGATTCATGACACACATCTTAGATAAAGACATTTTAAACTTTACGTGTTTTTTGTGCTGAGCTCGAGGAGGGTTTTCAAATGTAAAATCATAAATATTTACACTGCTAAAATTTTCCTCTGTGTCAGCACAATGGGTGTGCTGAGTCGTAGTAGGAATTCATAATACGCTGGAGCGACATTC
The DNA here is from genome assembly GCA_945910035.1 of Brachypalpus laphriformis. NCBI lineage: Eukaryota > Metazoa > Arthropoda > Insecta > Diptera > Syrphidae > Brachypalpus > Brachypalpus laphriformis. The sequence goes on along the minus strand of OX246754.1, from coordinate 42,140,048 downwards.
GAACTGCAGTATTCGGGCCGAGAGGATCAAGAATATGCAAGATAAACATTCAAGCTTCTGTCGTCCATAACAATATATCAACTTCGCTATACACGAAACACTGTTTAAAGAAGTAGCTATGTACCTGAAAAGATTACAAATTCCTTACTCACCTAGGTGCGGCCAACAATTTCATTTCTATCCAATTTTCAACAAGAATGTCTTATTAAGATGCAATTTGTAGACTTTTACTAATCGCCTAAGGCACCATGCTGGACCATAAAACCTTGCCACTAACTTTCATGACAAATCATCATCATTTATACCATTTAACGACTCAGCTTCTTTAAACCTGACCTTCAGCGTTCCCTGATTAACACCTTCGTCTTCACACTGCACTTGGTGTGCCGTCTATAGATACAAAAAAAAAAGAAGTAAAATCAAAATTCATAACCGAACTCTTGACCACATTAACTAAATCACTTTAACGATATCCGGATGCTGTCCTGCGGCTAAGACCAGTGTCTACCTCTCGAGTCGACATCTTGCCCGATCTGTGCGCGCGCGCCCTGAAACAAAAGTGAAAAATGATTATTAAACGAAAGGAGCATAAAATCAGCATCAGCTCTCGGCTTGAGAACCACTCCATCAGAACAAATTGGTTCGGATGCCGGGGTTACCGCTGCGTCCACGGGGGTGCTTCACTCTTGGTCACTGTTTTGCGGGATTTCATCGGAACCAACAAAAAAAAACAATCACAACAAACCATGCTAGCGAGCAATTCTTCCGTGGAACATAATTATCAATGACAAAACATTTTAGGGCTCGTTCGGTGTTCTCGTTAACCGCAGAGAAGTTGTGATTTAATTAATGTTTTGGTTGAGAAGAAGATCCGATCGTCATCGGGTACACCTGCAAGTGACAGCCTTGTTTAGTTTATTCGGGTATTGAAATTTTTGTTGCTCCAATATTTGGTACTCCTATGGTGCTTTGAGTGGTAATAATTTTTCATATGGCACGCGAGGCTATCATAATAACGCCGCAGATTATTGTTATTTTATGCTGGAGCAAGTTTAAGTGCTTAAAGGTGTTTATGGGTGCAGATTCGGTGGTAGGGTTGCCATCGCGATATAACGCTTATGAAGAAATTTAGGCGCTTATAGCATTTTAACTGCATATAAGAAATATTGGTGATTAATAGTTTCATTGTATCAGTTTTGATGAAGCAAGCAAGTCACAAAGTGCGTACCTCGAATTCGCATGAATAAACTTAGATACAACAACACCGATAACTTGTGTATATCGGCTTATGCTCTCCAGTGTAATTATGTTTATAATCATCACTACATATTAAAACAAAGTCCCTCGGCGCGTCTGCCTGTGCGCAACTTTTTCCGTAATTACTGAACGGATCTTGTTTCGCTTTTCACGATTAGTTAGACTGATTCACCAGGAAGATTTAGATGTACCTATAGTGTTTTGTGTAATTAACTGACCTATGACGATGAATATCGGTGAGATCGGAAAAAAGCATCGTCGATGAGGTACGAGTAATCTCTGCGTGCGTTGGGTATACTATTGGTGTGAAAACGATGTACAACAATCCTAAATAATTCTCTAATTTTGGGTAACCGACATTATGGAAATATGTATGTCTCAAAAAATGACGCGAGAAAATGCTTACACTAATGAATGAGTCTGATACTCTGTTATATTGTACATGCTTGATAGGTTGTGCTTTGTGAGCGTCTTTGTGTTTGCGTGTGCTTTGGTGCGGATTCGCACTGGGAAAGTTATAATTGTGTTAACACATTTTCAGTATTGTATTCAGTTGGTAAAAAAGAAGTAAATGAGCGTCAACCAAAATGCGGGCGAAGCAAGGCGACCACGGGGCAGCTAGCCTTACATAATGGTTTATACTATTTTTACAAGATCATAAATATCGACAAGTTGACCTCGTGGTGCCATCTGGGGATTTCTTCGGAAATTGCTAACGGGAGAGGACGAATGGCGAGCTTCCTGCGCCAAAAAACAGGATAAGTGTCGGTTGGTCTGTGGCCCAGCGAGCCGCAACCGTAAAAACAAATCTTGCTCCGAAACGGAAACCAACGCCTCGAATACGGACGGATAAATTGATGACGACCTTTGGCTATCGAACACGGACAACGATCGGATTCTGGAACGTTAAGACCCTCCCGGACTCACTCAAGGAAGGGCCTTATAATGCCAGATTCCTCCAATTAGAACGCGAATTCGCACGGTATAAAATCGACATCTTAGGGCTGAGTGAGATAAGATGGTTCGATGCTGGGGAATACATCTCCCCAACAAAAAGCACTGTCATGCTCTACTCTGGTAAACCAGCTCGAAATGCACGGAGTTCCGGAGTAGGACTCATGCTAACTCCAGCAGCACGTAGTAGCCTCATATCCTGGAAACCCCATAGTGACCGGATATTGACGGCTAGGTTCCAGAGTAGAGTTAGAAAAATTACCATCATACAGTGTTATGTTCCGACTCTAGACGCGACTGAGGATGAAAAGGATGAGTTTTATAGTCACTTAGACGCCGCCTACAACCAAACGCCTAATGAGGACATCGTAATGGCGATGGGAGACCTCAACGCCAAGATGGGTAGCGACAACCCCATGCTTAAGCACGTGATGGGAGTTCACGGCGTGGGAGACCGTAATGACAATGGTGAGCGGTTTGTGGACTTCTGCAATACCAACCGCCTATTAATCGGAGGTACGCTGTTTAAGCATAACACCTCCACAAAATCAGTTGAGTCTCTAGTGATAGGCAACGAACATCCAACCAGATCGATCACATTGCGATCAGTCGCCGCTTTAGAAATTGTCTCCTGGACGTCCGAAACAGACGTGGAGCTGACGTCGGACTTGAACGAGATCACCATCTTATGGTAGCTCATTTACGCCTTCGTACTGCATCCGTCAACAGCAACCGCTCATACCTACTTAACATTACTTACTTACTTATATCCTTTAACCCCTCGGGGGGCATAGGGCGTCAACTACGCCTGCGTGCCATCGTGTTCGGAGTTCTGCAACGCGTTTGAGCTGCCTCCAACTCATTCCTAAAGAGCTCGATTCCTCCTCAACTGTTCTGCGCCACGTTTGCCTAGGGCGTCCCGCTATTCTGCCTGCCTGGGTGAGCGGATTCCATTGCATAGCGTATTTCGCAATGGAGTTGTCTTCGCGCCGTAGGGTGTGCCCAATCCATTGCCACTTTCTTCTTCGTATAGTAATGCTTATAGGTTCTTGGCCTGTTCTCAGATAAAGTTGTTCGTTGGAGATGCGGTTCGGCCAAAAAATCCTCAAGATGATTCTTAAGCATTTGTTTACGAAGACTTGCAGCTTGCGTGTATTAATGGTGTCCACCTTCCAGGTACTGCACCTATAAAGCAGCACTGATTCTACGTTGGAGCGGAACAGTCGTAGCTTGGTTCTTAAGCTAATAACATTGCTTCTCCAGATTTTGGACAGCATTCCGAACGCAGCTTTAGCCTTCCTGATTCTGCTGCACACATCCAGTTCGGTGCCACCGCGATTAGCCGAGACGACACTTCCTAAATATAGAAAGTTATCAACTTTCTCGACTTGCTTTCCGGCAATTCTAAGTTGAGCGCGGGTATTGGAAGTACTCAGGGCTTTTGTTTTGGCTGTGTTTATTTTTAGCCCCACTTTGTTTGCCTCAGCTTCTAGATTTTGGGCCATCAAATGAAGATCCATTATCCGATGTGAAAGTAGACAAACATCGTCAGCGTAATCTAGGTGTTTAAGGTAAGATGTCATAGTCCAACGGATTCCAGAATTAGCTTCCGTCAATGCTGCACGGAGTACATCGCTGATAACCACCAAGAACAGTAGTGGGGACAGTATGCACCCTTGACGTACTCCACTTTGGACTTCAAAGTCCTCCGACACCTTACCATTGTGCACGACGTGACACTTGCCGCCCTCATATGTAGCCTTGATAATAGCTATAAGCTTTTCTGGAATGCCTCTCCTGCGCAAGGCCAACCAGATAGCATCTCGATTCAAGCTGTCGAAAGCCTTCTCGAAGTCGATAAACAGTAAATGAAGCGGAGACCTATACTCAACGCATTGTTCGATTATGATCCGTAAGGTGTTTATGTGGTCGATGCATGAGGATCCAGCGCGAAAGCCTGCCTGTTCGACATCGAGAGTTGAATCTAAATGATCTTTAATTCGTTCTGGAATTATTCTAGCTATTATTTTGGCTACAGCTGGAAGAACACATATACCTCTCCAGTTACCGCACTCCATCAAGTTACCCTTCTTTGGAAGCTTAATGATCATCCCCCTTTTCCACTCCTGTGGAAATTGTTCACTATCCCAAGCTCTCCGTATTAGCGGATGCAGCAAATCTGCTGATGTATTTGGTGCCGCTTGAAATAGCTCGGCAGGGATGCCATCAATACCCACCGCTTTGTTTTTCTTGAGGGACTTGATTGCTGTTATTATTTCAGTTTTACTGGGAGGTAAGGTGCGAATTCGGGAATTTGTTGCTTCGAACTGCTCATTCGAATTCAAGATCATACCGCCGTCGTCTAAGTGATTTAGCACTGCAGCAAAATGTTCTCTCCATCTAGTGAGCTGATCCTCATCCGAAATCAGAAGGTTACCGTCTAGACTCTTCACTGGATGTTGTTTGGAGTTTCGACCACCAGTGAGCTCCTTAGCGATGTTGTAAACAGTCCTACTGTCGCACCTACTCGCTGCTTCTTCAGCCCTTGAGGCCAGTGAGTTGACATGTTGACGTTTGTCACGTCTCACACTACGCTGCACTTCTTTCTTCTTCGCACGGTATTGGGCTTTAAGCTCGGTTCTCTCTACTGCTGAGGCCGCTGCACTCCGAGCCTTGATTGCTGTACGCTCATCGATCCGTCTCCAGGTGCCTGTAGAAAGCCATGTGCGGTAGTGTTTCTGCTTTTTACCGACATACGTGCGTGCCCCAGTCGCAAAAGCATTTTTCACAGCACTCCAGTGGTCATCCATGTTCTCTTTCAGTATGCTGCTGATTGCTTCTGCTTCTAAGGCAAGATGGTCCCTGAACTGTTGGCGCACTTGGGGAACCTTGAGCCTGTTGATATTAAACCTGGTGATGTTAAGCAGGTTTTAGCGGTTGCTGTTGACGGATGCAGTACGAAGGCGTAAATGAGCTACCATAAGATGGTGATCTCGTTCTTGTCCGACGTCAGCTCCACGTCTGTTTCGGACGTCCAGGAGACAATTTCTAAAGCGGCGACTGATCGCAATGTGGTCGATCTGGTTGGATGTTCGTTGCCTATCAGTAGAGACCCAACTGATCTTATGGCAGGTGTTATGCTTAAACAGCGTACCTCCGATGACTAGGCGGTTGGTATTGCAGAAGTCCACAAATCGCTCACCATTGTCATTACGGTCTCCCACGCCGTGAACTCCCATCACGTGCTTAAGCAAATTGTTCTTCTTCTTCTTCTTCCTTTTATTAGCGAGGCTATGATCCGAAAACAAGCGATCACAACCCTCCCACTTCACCGTATTTCTACTGATCCGCCTGTGGGGTTCGCCTATTTGACCTCAGAAAATATCGGCAGGTTTGCCGATTTTGGATCACTCGGTTACTGAGGCCAATGAAATGCCGATGTCGTCGCATTTGTCTGATCCAGGCGTTTATAGGCCTGCCTTTCCTACATCGCGATGTCTTTGGAACGTGCATTGATATTGCCTTTTTTAACAGGGTTCAAATGATCTCTTCTTTGAACGTGGCAATACCAACTAAGCCGGTCGCGCTCTATTTTTTGTACGATGGTTTCCTTGATGTGAAAGCTTCCACGGATCTTCGAACTTCTTATTCGATCAAGCTTTGTCACTCCTGCTGTCATGCGAAGCATCTTCATCTCAGCTGCCGTTAATTTACTCTCATACTTTTTGTACCTCGTCCAACATTGTGAACCGTATGTGAGCGCTGGACGTACAACTGCGGTGTAGAGCCTTCCTTTCAACTTAGGGGGCATTTTTCTGTCACAAAAGATAGCGGAATTTTCTCGCCACTTCATCCACCCTACGCTTACACGATGATTGATGTCGTCATCACAAGTTGCTTTGCTATTGATCATAGATCCCAGATATTTGAACTTTTCGCACTTGGGAAGCACTGTTCCATTCAAATAAATGTCTGGAATAGGCCTGAGTGGATCAGAGAACGGGCAGCACAAGTACTCTGTCTTTTTTGAACTAATGCGATACCCATTTCCCTCCAAAACGTCCACCCACACATCAAGTGCTCGTTGCAGGGATGTAGGATCCTCACTTATGATGGCTCCATCGTCAGCAAAGAATAACTGATGTACCTTGGGGTCCATCACTTTACCTTCAAGCAGATAATCAAGGACTGTAATAAAGAGCAAAGGACTTAAAACGCTTCCCTGGTGTACCCCGACTTTGATTGGGAACTCTTCGGTTACTCCAGCGGTGCATCTTACTTTTGTCTTTGCTCCTTTGTACATGTCCATAATCATCTGCACATAGGTTTCTGGAACCCCTCGATGTCTTAGCGCCACCCATATCAGATCTCGTGGTTGTCTGTCGAATGCCTTTTCAAAGTCAACCAATACAATATACAAATCCCTTAAGGAATCACGATGTTTTTCCATTATGTTCCTTATACTTTGGATTGCGTCTGTGGTTGATTTACCCGAGACAAACCCGCACTGATCATCAGATAGCCGTATTATTTTTCGCAGTCGGCCACCTAACACCCGCTCAACGATCTTCATGGTGTGTGACATCAGCTTGATCGAATGGTAGTTATCACAGTTTCGCGTATCACCCTTCCCTTTGTATACAGGGAGAAGGTAACTTTCCCTCCATTGATTCGGCATTGGATCACCTCTCACGAATTTGGAGATGAGAATTCTGAGCCATCTGAACCCGATGTCTCCCATCTTTTTCCAGAACTCAGAGGGTATCTCGTCTGGCCCAACCGCTTTTCGTTTTTTGGAGTATTTGACCGCCTCACTAACTTCTTCGACTGTAATGTCGGCTATTTCTTCACAGTTAGGGGTGGCTCTTGGAAAGTATAGCCGGGGAAACTGTTCATTCAAAAGCTCTTCACAATACTGCCGCCACCTCTGCAGAATTTTGTTGTCATCCACAAGAAGCTGGCCATGAGCATTGCTAATGAACTTTGGCGAACGAATCTCCTGAGCATTCTTCCTTCTTTGGGCGGCTATTTTGAAGATAGTGGCACTCTTGTTCTTATTGTGTCTTCGCAGCTCCTGGATAGCCTGGTTTGCATCAGCAACCGGGGAAAATATTTTCTCCAGCTCCCGATACAGGCCCTCCGTACTCTCTGCTTGAAGCTGAGCGCACTTCTTCTTCGCTTTTTTCTTGCAGCATCTGTATTCCATTTCGAGGCGAGCTTTTTCGTCACTATTATTAGAGGGACACTTTGACCAAGCTTTGAAAGCCGCTTTCTTCTCATTTATCACTTTCTTAGCTTCATCACTCCACCACCATGTTTCTTTGGCGTGTTGATGGTGGCCTTTTGAAGCTCCTAGCAGTGATTTGGCCTTCTTTAAGCAAGTTCGCTGTAGGGAATCCCACATATTTTGTGCTCTGCACTCTTCATCCTCAGCTCCGTTGATGGTGTGAGAGAGGTAATTTTTCATTACGAAAACAAAAGCCTCGCCTTTTTCTTTGTCCAGATTGTACCACTTGATTTTCTCAGAGACCCTTGTTTGTTTGCTTTTCTTTGGTGTTTTCATAAAAATTTCTGTTAGCAGGAGACGGTGTTGCCGAGCGATTGCCTCTCCCAGGATCACTTTGCAATCTTTTACCCGAGGCTTCATGAAACTGGCTACCAAATGGTAGTCAATCTGAGTTTCATCTCCACCACTGCTGTAAGTGATCAGGTGTCGGCTTTGTTTGATGAACATGGTATTTAACACGATAAGACCGTGTGATTTGCACATGCTTAGGATGTCTTCACCAGGAAGGTTCCTGGTGCCATATCCTAGTCCTCCATGGCAGTCTTCATAGTCTTCGTTTGATTTCCCGACATGTCCATTCAAATCTCCTCCAACAAACAGAAATTCTTCCTTTGGGATGTTCTTAAGGAGATTGTGGAAATCTACCCAAAATGCACCTTTATCTATCTGATTGCACCCATTGTGGGGAGCATATGCACTGACAATATTCCACACCTCTCCTTGTATTACTAGTTTGAGGGACATCAAACGGTCGCTGGACTTCGAAATGCTCAAGACGTTTCCAAGTAGCTCTGCCGCAAGGATGATACCGATTCCGTTCCTAGCCTTTTCCGTTCCGTAGTAGAACATCTTGTAATCTTTTGTCCTTACGTCCAAGAAACGTTTAAGCAAATTGTTGTCGCTACTTAACATCACCAGGTTTAATATCGACAGGGTCAAGGTTCCCCAAGTGCGCCAACAGTTCAGGGACCATCTTGCCTTAGAAGCAGAAGCAATCAGCAGCATACTGAAAGAGAACATGGATGACCACTGGAGTGCTGTGAAAAATGCTTTTGCGACTGGGGCACGCACGTATGTCGGTAAAAAGCAGAAACACCACCGCACATGGCTTTCTACAGGCACCTGGAGACGGATCGATGAGCGTACAGCAATCAAGGCTCGGAGTGCAGCGGCCTCAGCAGTAGAGAGAACCGAGCTTGAAACCCCATACCGTGTGAAGAAGAAAAAAGTGCAGCGTAGTGTGAGACGTGACAAACGTCAACATGTCAACTCACTGGCCTCAAGGGCTGAAGAAGCAGCGAGTAGGTGCGACAGTAGGACTGTTTACGACATCACTAAGGAGCTCATTGGTGGTCGAAATTCCAAACAACATCCAGTGAAGAGTCTAGACGGTGACCTTCTGATTTTGGATGAGGATGAGCTCACTAGATAGAGAGAACATTTTGCTACAGTGCTAAATCACTTAGACGATGGCGGTGTGATCTCGAATTCGAATGAGCAGTTCGAAGCAACAGATTCCCGAATTCGCACCGTACATCCCAGTAAAACCGAGATAAAACAGCAATCAAGTCCCTCAAGAAGAACAAGGCGGTGGGTATTGATGGCATCCCTGACGAGCTATTTCAAGCGGCACCAAATACATCGGCAGATTTGCTGCATCCGCTAATACGGAGAGCTTGGGATAGCGAACAATTTCCAGATTAGTGGAAAAGGGGGATGATCATTAAGTTTCCAAAGAAGGGAAACTTGATGGATTGCGGTAACCGTGGCTCACATAATAGCTAGAATAATTCCAGAACGAATTAAAGAACATTCAGATTCAACTCTCGATGTCGAACAGGCAGGCTTTTGTGCTGGATCCTCCTGCATCGACCACATAAACACCTTACGGATCATTATCGAGCAATGCGTTGAGTATAGGTCTCCGCTTCATTTAATTTTTATCGACTTCGAGAAGGCTTTCGACAGATTGAATCGAGATGCTATCTGGTTGGCCTTGCACGGGAGAGGCATCCCAGAAAAACATAGCTTTTATAAAGGCTACGTAAGAGGGCGGCAAGTGTCACGTCGTGCACAATGGTAAGGTGTCGGAGGATTTTGAAGTCCAAAGTGGAGTACGTCAAGGGTGCATACTGTCCTCACTATTGTTCTTGGTGGTTATCAGCGATGCACTCCGTGCAGCATTGACGGAAGCTATTTATGGAATTCGTTGGACTATGACATCTTACCTTATACAGTTAGATTACGCTGACGATGTTTGTCTACTTTCACATCGGATAATGGATGGCCCACAATCTAGAAGCTGAGGCAAACAAAGTGGGGCTAAAAATAAACACAGCCAAAACAAAAGCCCTGAGTACTTCCAATACCCGCGCTCAACTTAGAATTGCCGGAAAGCAAGTCGAGAAAGTTGATAACTTTCTATATTTAGGAAGTGTCGTCTCGGCTAATCGCGGTGGTACCGAACTGGATGTGTGCGGCATAATCGGGAAGGCTAAAGCTGTTATAGGAATGCTATCCAAAATCTGGAGAAGCAATGTTATCAGCTTAAGAACCAAGCTGCGACTGTTCCGCTCCAACGTAGAATCAGTGTTGCTTTATGGATGCATTACTTGGAAGGTGGACACCATTAACACACGCAAGCTGCAAGTCTTCGTAAACAAATGCTTAAGAATCATCTTGAGGATTTTTTGGCCAAACCGCATCTCCAACGAACAACTTTATCTGAGAACGGGCCAAGAACCTATAAACATTACTTTATGAAGAAAAAAGTGGCAATGGATTGGACACACCCTACGGTACGAAGACAACTCCATTGCGAAATATGCCATGCAGTGGAATTTGCTCACCCAGGCAAGCAGAATAGCGGGACGCCCTAGGCAAACGTGGCGCAGAACAGTTGAGGACTAATCGAGCTCTTTAGGAATGAGTTGGAGGCAACTCAAACGCGTTGCAGAACTACGAACAAGATATCGTGGTTGACGCCCTATGCCCCCCGAGGGGTTAAAGGATCTAAGTAGTGACCGGCATAATAACCGAACACGAACATTTAATTTTACTGTGATGAGACTATTTACTTATATATTATTTGTTTACCTATGCTTCCAGAGTTTTCCATTGTATAACGCCGCTGCGGTACGGTTGCGGTGCCGTTGCGGTACGGTTGCGGCGCCGCTGCGGTGCGGTTGTGGTGCAGTTATGGTGCTGTTGCGGTGCGGTTGCGGTGCCGCTGCGGTGCGATTTCGCTGCCCTTGTGGTGCGTTTGCCGTGCCACTGCGGCGCAGCTGCGGTGTCGCTGCATTGCGATTGTGGTGCCGTTGCGGTGTGGATGCGGCGCCACTGCGGTGCACTAGTGGTATAGCTGTGGTTCAGCGAACGGCAAGTTTCCCGATTCGCTAGAAGGTTTGCCTTAAAAATGGTTGCAGAGTCAGGGAGATGAAAAGACTTTGATATATTTATTTGGTCAGATAAGACGCCAGCGCCGACCCCGCATTCCATCTTCGAACCGTCCCTGTATATATCAATATCGTAGTCATAGATTGCGTTTCCGTTCTTCCATTTTTCTTCGGTAGGGAATTTTGTTAAAAATAATTTCTTGAAACTGAGCTTGGGTATCCTGTACCGACTACAGGCGAAGGATATGCAACCAGTTCACTTGGTATCGTCTCTAGGACCTTTCAGTTACCATATGGCTTTGTGGTCCAGCACCCAGATTTCCTGAGCCGGACGGCGCTGCGTATAGCTGTGTCTTTAATATGAAATTCTAGGGGGATCAGGTACAGTATCGCACTTGGAGCATTTGTTGGAGAAAACCTTAGTGTTCCTGTAATGCCCGCATGACCCTGGCGATGTTGTACTTTTTGCTCAAAGCAGGTGACCACACGATAGTGACGTAGCTACTCAATAAACCTCTCTGAGTCAGCGGGATCAGTGCAATTTATCTGATGGCAACCCTATGTTTTAGCCACACTTAAACTCGTTTTGATTATAAGAATAATTTTCTCTTGGTTTTTTTTTTTTTTTTTTTACTAAATTTCTCTTACTTTTTGGAATACATTTCTGCTTTATTTTGTTGCTGTTGGTCGTGTTCTTTGTTTTTATTGGTTTTGTTGTTCGTATTCATTTTCCATGTAAGCTGTGTTGTCTTTTATTGCTTTATGGTTTGTTATTTAGGTTTTCTGGCCGGATGGCAATGATCACCACTAGCAGCGGCGATATTGAATGGCGCCAGACCAACACACCAAACCAGCTGACCAGGTGGGGAGCATTACCCAAGACACCATCTCATCAGCAGCCCAGTCAAGTTTATGATGTGCCAAACGCTATGCAAATTAAGCGGATTTTTTCTTTTTCTTCTTCTTTTGTTCTTCACCATCTTCGGGTTTATTTTGTATCTTTTACAGGTTTTTATGCTCGAGCACCTTTGAGGTGCGATCCAAATGACCAGGTAATTTGAAGCTTATCTTGGTCGTGGCTTCGCGGCTGCGGATCCAGAATTATTAGCAGAATGCCAATAAATTATAATTCAAATGACAGATTAAAATCATATTAAAAACTATTTTGGTGCGCGAGGAGAAGTATGTGGATGTAAGCGCTTCCCCGAGGAAATGCTGGCTCAATTAGCAGGCGAGTGAGGTTGAATTGATCCCTTCTTCATGCTCGGGGGGCTTATGGTTTTCCGGTACGACAGATTAGAGGGGCACTCTTATGAAAATGAGTAGAAATGGCTTAATAGCGCAGAGTGAAAATCCAATTTAATGGTTTGGGGGGATTGCTATTATTTGGTTATTGACTAAATCGACCATGAAAAATCGTGCGGAACAGGTGGTGTGTCCAAAGTGATTTCGATGGCCAAAGACTCATGGAGGAGAATCAATGAAGGAGGCTTTTGGGACAAAAAAAATGGTCTTAGTTGAATGTTTATTGATTTAAGAATGGTGTTGGACGTATGCTTAAGACAATTGTCGCGACTGCGGGTTCTTTGAGGTGCTCATCATAGATTGACCGATATATGCTTTGGTTTTTCAAATTTTACATATTTTATTGAAACAGTAGCTAAAAATCGCTTGTAATCTGTCGTTTTGTAGTAATTACGAGTTGTAACACCTGCTTTGTTTGAGTTTTCAATGAGGCGGCATATTTTCACTCGGAATTAGTTCTTTTCACGGGACGTGTAAAAGGTTGTTTTATTGGGATCTGTGTCGGGCTACAGCTTATTCTTAAATTGAAAGTTATGGGCGAATTCATTTAAGTCCGGATATGCTGAGAAAGTCTTACTTTTAAAATATACTTAGGGCTATGCTAAATCTTAACTACCCTTTACAGCGTAATTAAACGTGATATACATATATATGCATGTATGATCCTTAAGTGGCTGTTTGTGAATTAAGATTTTTAAATTCCAGGAAATAGAATATCCGAACAACTGTAGACATAAGAAGATTGAGTTCCATATGACTTAGAAAAATTGAGTGTCACTTCAAACCTGACAGGGGATTGCAAGGATATTTAGTGGAAAAACGCTTGAGATTGATAGTTTTGCAAAAAAAAATTCTGAGTAGACAATCATACCTCTCAGAGTGGTAGATCCTGCGAATCTGCCCTTCACTAACCTGTCTTCAGGATCAATAACGAGCTGGGGGAGAAAAACGGAATTCTTGGAATATTTGTTGACGTAGCGTAGATGAAACCATAGTGATTTCATGCTGTTTCGTAGGATGCTAACCGCTGATAGTAAATGGGGTGATAAATAAACGGCTGAGTTTGGGAGAAGCTGCCGGAAAGGTGGAGTTCTTCTGCCTGTACTCTGGTGGCTTGTTGTTGATTCGCTTCTCAAAATTTTGGATTTTACATCCAAATGCATGCTGACGACGTTCGTGTTCTCGTATTAGGAATATCTTTGAGAGCGGTCTGTAACAAAATACAAACTGCCTTGGATAAACTAGATGATTGGGGCACGGGTCATGGTCTGTCCGTGAATCTAATGGGTAATTTTTTTGATCTTAAACAGTGGCATCGACTTTGGATAGGCCCGTGAAATGTCTCATCGCTCACAGAAAAAACATCTTTTAAAGCCGAACAGGATACGGAGGATGATGAAGCATTGATCGTAAGTAGGGCGAAAAATGATTCCAAAGAGAGTTGAGAGGCTCTCCCTGATCATTAAAGTGGCCTGAGAATGATGCGAAATACCTGACGACTAGAAAACTGGGGTGATTATCCCTCGTCTTAAGAAGTTTAACAATAGAGATTGCAAGCTAGTGGAGTCCCATTGAAGCAAATGGAGAAAGTATCTTTTATTCACATGAGATAGAAAAATTAATACTGAGTGATGCTGTAGAATATTTACTCCATTGGATTCCAGCTACACGAATATCTACCCGAGGCAGAGCTAGCGGAGGATGCTTGTATGGAATTAAGAAGCAAATCAACGACCATATTGGATGCCGATACGTAAAAGAACTCGATCAAATTTTAGTAGAAGTCGAAACCGAAAAATCTAGAATGTACATAATCCCGGTATACATCAATTGCAACAAATGGATGGAAGATTTTGGGAGGCTTGTATAACTTCTTATTAGAATCTGGAAAAGAAAACATAATGGCTATTGGAGATTTCAACGGAAGAGTAGGAAATACGCAGATCTTAGAAGTGGAATCAGGACTTTTACCAAAATCAATGAAGGAAACCAGATGCGCAGAAGACAAACAAATTGATAGTAATGGCAAAAAACTCGTTGAAATGTGCGAATCTACTGGGTTAACAGTAATAAACGGTCGTTCCAAAAGTGACACTAAAGGCCAATTAACATATATTAGAGGTACTGTATGCTCGACCATTGACTACTGTTTTGGGCAGGGAAAGTGTCTTAAGTATATAACAGACTTCTACGTCGACGGGATAAACTACTTGGATCACCTACCCTTAGCTATTACAGTAAGACTTGAGACTCCCTGACAATCGCCGCCCACACAGAATCAATTATTACCTAAAGTTCAATGGAAGGAACGTTTTGCATCTAGATACAAATTTCTTTTAAACCAGAAGCTCAGTGTGTTAAGCGACTCGGAGATCAATTCAATTCGCGGACCAGATATACTCACCGCTTGTATCTCAGACGCAGCCATGCTAGCGCAACATGTGAGAAGATTGCAAAAGAAACAAGTATGGTACGACTGGGAATGTGAGTTAGCAAGGAGAAAAGCTTTTACTTATTTATGCTTGTTAAGAGAAACAGGTAACAACTCCACCAAAGCCATGTATCAACAGTCAAATAAAGTATATAAAATGATATGCAAGGAGAAACAAAAATGGTACACTCAGCAGCTGACGATGGAGATTCTAAGAGTTAAAGACTGCCGTTCCTTTTGGAAATTGGCAAGAACACTCAACGGGCAAACCCTTACAAGTGGCATTCAAGTGTAAGAATCGATCTTAGCCGAGCATTTTGAACAACTACTTAACCCGCCATACACGAGAAGTCAACTACATTATGCGCTACCTTACCAGAGAGTGGATGTACTGGATTGCAAAAGTACGTCGCAAGAAGTCTGCACAGTAAGACATCGATGCAACTTAAATAAAGCCCAGGAGAGGATCGCATACCGTACGAGTTCTTCAAGTACGCTACGAATGAATTCATAGAAAGACTTATGGTTGCTTACAATTTCATTTTAGAGGTGGGGGAAGTGCCGCCCAGCTTTAAGAAAAATATAATCTTCCCACTGTTCAAAAAAGGAGATCGCAGTGATCTGAGTAACTACAGGGGCATAACCTTCCTGAACTCTATAATGAAAATCTTCACCGGAATCATCTTGGATCGGCTGTCCGCATGGGTGCAGGCAAACGAACTACTCAGTGAGTTTCAAGCGGGATTCAGAAAGAACTACTCCACAGTGGATAATATCTTCACTCTGACCAGTATTGCTAAGACTTATCTTGACAAGGGCAAACTTGGCAAACAAAGGCAGCTTTCGACTCCATTGCCAGAAAATCGCTTTTCTATAAACTTAGTAATCTGGGAGTATACAAAGTCTTTACGATGAAAACAGAACTGCAGTATGGGATGGTTACAACGTGTCAAACTGGTTTGATTCGCGAATGGGCGTTAAACAAGGATGCCTCATGAGTTCCCTACTCTTCTCTCTGTTTTTGGACGACCTGCCAACGTTCTTGCCTGGGGGAATTGAGTTTGACGGGGTAAAAGTAAAACTCCTTATGTACGCGGATGACATAGTCATTCTATTGGAAACGCCAACCATGATGCAAAACATGATCAACAAATTAGAACAATACTGCAGTTTGTGGGACTTACAAGTGAACACAAGTAAAGCAAAAATGATGGTCTTTCGGAATAGTTTTGGGCGATTCGCAAGGAATGAAAGGTGGACTTGTCAAAGCGAAGAATTAGAAAATGTAAAGGAGTACAAGTACCTCGAGGTCATAGTAACACCGCGACTGACTTTCAAAAAACACCTGCAAGAAAAATTAAAAGAGGCAAAAAGAGCAATCAACTGTAGTTGGAGAGGCATACTCTGTAAAAAAAAATATTGCTTTAAGCACAAAATATAAAATCTTTCAAGCAGTAGCGAGGTCGATCATGTGCTATGCAGCCCAAGTGTGGGGCATCTACCAATATGAAGAAGTTGAAAAGTTGTTGAGGTTCATTAAAAAAATATTTAGATTGCCGGAAAACACCCCAAACTATATGCTCCACCTGGAAACCGGACTGCCCCCATTATATAACTATACACTACGGCTGCACTTTTTGTACATTGTAAAAGTAATGTCCCTTCCGAGCCAACGTCTGCCACATATCGTCGCAATGCATCATATACGCCGTAAACTACAATTTTTCAATGAATAGTCTAGATGAACATGACGTCGAACTAACACCCTACAATGAAACAACATGGAAAACGACTTTAAACGAACTGCTAGCGAAGATTGATTTATCCACCCGTGCCGCGTTTAGAGTAAAAGCCCAGCAAAGCCTAACTAGGCATTCGTATTGTACGCTACAATACGACCTAGGTGAAAAAATTACTTTCACGATCAAAACACCATATACACAATATCGATGATATTCAAGACCAGAGGGGAGCTTTTGCAGTTAAATTACAGGCCGCATATAACCATCCGGAACGAGGAGGCAGACGTACATCACCTAGTCGGAATTTGTCCAATACTGAGGGGGATTAGAAGAGCACATTGGGGAAAACATAGTTTATCAACAAGCGAAATCATTTCAATCCTAAATGGCCAAAATTGGAATACACTGTCTAGCTACTTAAAGTTATCATTGAAATATCGACAGCAAATAGTAGATGAATCATTTTAAATCACATTTGTACATGTATTAAAAAAAGTATAATTAACTATTTATCACATTTTCAATAATACCCTGCTATGAATTGTAAATCCGGCTGACGGTAAATGCCAATGCTGTATTTTGTGAATTTTGTGAATTTTGTAATTATTTTTTTCTTATTGTCCAATAAAATCACAATTATTACTTTATTACTTACTGTAGAATTTTGAGAGAGCTTGGATGATCGTTTATAAAGAAGGCCGAACTTATTGTCAAAGCTATGGGTCTCTAACTTGGTATGAGTGCCAACTCAGACTCGCGGATACAAGCTGCAGAAATGAGGTTTATTCGTGGTGTTGCTTGAATAACTGGCAGTAATCGAGTGAGAAACACCAGAGTACACGAGACACTTAATGCTGAGCAATTACTTCTCCGAACGGAGCGATGTATGCTGGGTGGTTTAGTTACTTAGGGTGCAGGACGTGTCTTTGTAGGACTTGGTATAGATCATTGGATTGAATCCGTATCCAAAATCTCCACATTCAACATTTGGATCCATCCGAGGATTCATCTAGATGAGCAGGAGTCTCTGGTAAAGGCTTAAGAAGGATGGGAAGAGATCTCCTGAGCATTCTACCTCCGAGAGCCTTATGAATGATAAGAGGGCATATTCAACGTTCAGAACAAAAGCAAAGAAATACAAGTTGTAGCCACTCCTTTCGATCGTCCGCTTTTTGAAAGAACTTCAGCCAATGAGACCTCCCTTGTGAAGTTGAAGAAGTGATTTTGAATTTATCTCACCAGAGCGTAAAAAATGGAATGGAATTCAGGTCCTTGGCTAAAAGTGTGACCATTACGAGTAGATTATCAGATGAATTAAAGGCCTTAAGCGGTTTTCAGCAAGGCTTTATGCTATCACTAGCATTATTAGTGGAAAGCAGTAAAAAACAATGGAGTCTAACTACATAGCTATCCATGTTCTGAGCCTAATTTCGTGAAAAACAACCAACCTTTCCAAAAATAAGAATAATTTTCTACGAGCAAATTCTATCCATAAAATGCGCTAGATCATGTCTTTACCCAATTTACAAAATCAAGCTTTCTCAGAACTCTTAGGACTATTTAAATTCCACCGATTAACATGAAAAAAACCCATACTTATCTCTAAAAATAAATAAACAAAGTAAAAAAAATAATTACCTATTGACCAACGTAGTGGAACATTTAATAAACTCTCAAGTACATCTATCTAAATCCAACATAAACTCCACACCCATCAATCTTCAGCGAGTGAACAAATCGGATGTGCCCAACCCCAAATGGGTCCATAATAAGCTTGACAACTCAAAAAAAAAAAAAAAAGTAAGAAGAAGCAACAAAACTTCTTCTTGTAGCATATGACACAAAAGAACACAAAACGATCTACAAGATACTCCAACTCCATCGGACAGCACGCGCCTCTCCAGAGCCACCAACTGAGATCTTAAAGATGACGAAGCAGCTATAGCAGCAGCACCCAACAAGTAAACACACACAAAAAAAAAAGATCATCTCCGCGATAGAGATCCCCACCATCTAGAGACCGAGAGAAAAACAAACCGATCGTTGGAGTTTCCCCCAAGGGAAGGTCTTCAGTCTTCAGATTACGCGGATACGAATCGAAAAAAATGGTCCCATGTGCCAAAACATTAAAATTTCATTTTCGGCGATGGAGCGATGGAGAGATGATCGACTTCTTTCCATTCGAGGCAACACACCAACAGGTTGGAGATGCACTCTCATTTGGAGGCCTCCTGTGCATGTGTGCTGTCCCTACTGCACCTCTGACAAGGGTGCGGAGCCAAAGGAGAAAATTGTTACACGACATAAAGATAAATTCTGAAATAAACGACCGGAAATAGAAATAAGGTTTGGTCCGTGCTGTGCTGTTGTGTCGGATGGATGCAGGATGAGAGGATGACGATGGTGATCATGAAAATGCACTTCTTGATGCGTTCTCGGTTGTCCTATAAATGTAAGCTGTAGCCGTCTCAGCCGACTGACTGACAAATCTGACTCAGACCCAGATCTTAGATCGCCTCATTTCTTGGAGGTGAGGGTGATGTACGAATCGAATCAGTGGATAAACGATTTCTTGAGTAGCATAACGTTGGGGGAATATATCTTCGATCAGGTTAATGGGTTCATCAATGGCAGAGGATGTTGCGATGAGATCTAGTCCGATCTTGACTGATCATCATGGCAGCAGGATGTTGTCAACTTTAACATGGTTTCTACACATTTTTTTCCATACACTTACTCGTACATTATACGATAGTAAAGAAATGAAGGTAAATCTCATGACGAAGTTGTTATTCGTTCATTATTAGTTTGGAAGGGAGTAATTGCGATGGAGTACTCGTATGTTGTGGCTTTGGGTATGATATGGATTCAAGAACAGCTGAGGATAGTAATAAGTCTTTCACACAGAATCACTTCCTGTTTGGACCGAGGCTGTCAGAGCTGCCCTGAGATTCTAAGAGAAACGAATGAAATTAAATGTAAGTTTTTTTAACTCGACTTATTTGCGCCTTGAGTAGAGAGGAGTCAAGAGCTAGTCCACTGTGATAACATCTCTTCAGAGGATTCTACCATTCTACTGAGGAAATATTCTACGTTCTCGACGTACGTATTTTCCAGTTCACCTTCATAGGGTTTCAGTTCAATGCACTTTTGACAGAGAGGCCCGACAAGTTTACAGGTAATGCAGAGTAGTCCCTTTTTCTTGCACGCTCTCTCAGCTCTTACAAAGTCATTCACGAAGGCGTCAAATCTTTTTGACATGTCTTCCAATGAGAGACTGTATTGTATTATGCGAGTCATATGCCCCTTATCAAACGAATGTTAAAAATATGTACTTGGAATGAAAATGGACTTTTGCAAAAACTTGACGAAGTGGAAATATTTATGCGTGAAAAAGATATTAATATTTGCCTAATTTCTGAAACCCACGTAAAAAACGAATCGCATTTAAATATAAAAGGCTATAATAATTACCACGCTTGCCACCTTTCGGGAAAAGCGAGAGGGGGTTCATCCTTGTTTATTAAGGACTGCATCGAACAATCCGAAGACTTAAAAATAGAGCTTGAAACTTTGCAACTGTGCACGATTCGAGTTAAAAATAGTCACTCTTAAAATCTTATATATCTACTGTCCACCGCGTTCCGCGCTTAAGAAAAGTGATTTTACTAACTTGTTTGAATCGCTGAAACCTAATTTTATTATTGGCGGCGATTTTAATGCAAAACACACGTTCTGGGGCTCAAGATACAGCTCGAAAAAAGATAGAATGCTCTATGGGGCAGGTATGGAGTACAGTTGCGATTTCCATTCGACGGGTAAACCGACTTTCTGGCCAACTGATACTTCGAAAATACCTGACCTGATCGATTTTATCGTTATAAAAGGAATATCTACCAACCACATACAACTTAAAGAGAGCTTTGATCTGTCGTCTGATCATTCCCCAGTTATTGTGACATTGAGCGAAAAACTAATCCATAACCTAGAGCCAGCGAGATTAACTGGTCGAAAAACTAATTGGGAAGACTTTAGGAACGAAATTGAAGATAATGTTTAACTGAGCGTTCAACTTACGACACTCTATGAACTTGAGGTTGAAGTTGGTCGCTTCGTTGAGCTCGTACAGCTCGCCTCTTGGAACAATACTCCCAATCCAAGGAAACCGCAGGATAGATACGGTTTACGATATCCTCCGGAAATAAAAGAATTGGTTAAGGAAAAAAGAAAAGCGCGTAACAAATAGCAACAGAGTCGTGCTCCGCAACATAAAGCATAACTGCAATTCACATATCAAGTCCGCCACAGAACGTGCTACGAGAGCACTTTGGGCTAGTAAACGCCTATACGGCAGAACTTGGGGTCTCTCTCCTAAAATGATACATTGGTTATACATAATGATGGTAAGACCCATTATCACATATGCGGCTATCGTCTGGTGGCCAAAAACCCTCCAGCAGACAACGGCAAACAAGTTGCAGAAGTTGCAAAGAACTGCCTGTCTAGGCATTACAGGTGCGATGCGCACCTGCCCCACGACAGCTCTTGAAGCTATTGTCGGGCTAACACCCTTACCAATATTCATTAGGAAGATGGCTGCTAGATATGCCATCAAGCTGCAGCTAGATTATGAGTATAAACCAGGTGACCTAGTGGGGCATCTAAAGATACCCAACTCGATTCCTAGAAGAGACATATTTTGTACTATACCGGATATTATGGTCAGGCAACATTGCTTCGGAAGGTTATTCGAGGTAGAAATATTGGACCGCGGAAATTGGTCCAATGGTCTTCCAACACTGGACCCCAAAAGTCTCGTCTGGTTCACCGACGGATCGAAAATGGATTCTGGAGTTGGAGCCGGGGTCTTTGGACCCAACACAAAAATTTCGGTACCTATGGGTACGACTCCCACTGTGTTTCAGGCTGAAATCCATGCCATTGAGATCTGAGCCAGGCACAATCTCCGTAAGGGAATCAAGGGCGCTGGGATTCACATATTTTCAGATAGCCAGGCAGCACTTAGGGCATTATCGTCCAACCAAATGGACTCCGTAACTGTAAAATGCTGCTACGATGCTTTACAAGATTTTGCCAAACACAACAGAGTAATGCTCGGTTGGGTCCCTGGACACCAGGAAATTGTGGGCAACGAATCTGCAGTTGAGCTTGCTAGGGCCAGCTTAGAATCTGCGTTTATAGGTCCTGAACCTTATTGTAGCGTCAATTGGACAACAGCTACAGCGTTGATTAACGAATGGGAGAACAAACTTCGTCTAGATCGCTGGACTAATGGGCCAGGTTTAAGACAATCCAAACGTTTAATCAAGCCTTATTCCTATAAAGAAATCCTTAACTTAGATAGGGAAAGCATTAGGAAGCTAGTGAGCTTTCTAACTGGCCATTGCGGCCTAAGATACCACCTTAACAAGTTGAACCTGTGCCAAGAGAAGGACTGTCGGCTATGTCTAGAGGAGGATGAAACATCCGAACACATTCTTTGTGAATACCCGGCACTACACTGGTTAATGAAACGTATTTTCCACAAGGAGATACTCACTTTAGTGGAACTGAAATGCTCCACTACTAGAGACATACTCACTTTCATAAGGGAGGTAGTACGTCTGTTAGGTTAACTCCAACCCTCCGATACAATAGATCTTTCAGGTCGCAGTGTCGTTGCCACGCGGGCATGGGTTGTACAAGAGGGGAAAAAAAAAAAAAACATAAAGCACACTTGAATCGTCTGTGCCATTTGTTGAAGAAGACTATTAAGGATTTTAAGAATCGTACGATATGCTCTTACCTTAAAAGTTTAACATCGAAAAAAGATTCCAATTATTCACTTTGGAAAGCCGTAAAAGGCACCAAAAGGCCCAAAGTCCCCGCGCCACCAATTAAATTAAATCAAAATGAATGGGCAAGGGAAGATAAAGAAAAAGCGGACGTCTTTGCGGCCCACCTGGAAGAAACCTTTAAACCGTACGACGATCAAGTGGTTCACGACAACATCAATAGGCCGGCCGGATTTACCATCTGACGATTTAACACTCACAAGTGCAATGCTAAGGGAACTTAAACATGAAATCGAGAATCTAAAACCTAGGAAAGCTCCTGGTTATGATTTGATTACCGGAGAAATTCTTAGAGTTTTACCTAGAAAAGCATTGATTAAGCTTCTCCATATTGTAAATGCTGCACTTAGATTAAAACACGTGCCAAGCTAATGGAAAGTTGCGGAGTTCATAATGGTTTTAAAACCAGGAAAACCGCCAAATGAGGTAAAATCGTATACACCAATTTCGCTTCTTTCAGGCATTTCCAAAAATTTTGAGAGGATATTACTAAGGCGTCTCCAACCGGTTATAGACGAAAATGATCTTATCCCTGACCACCAGTTTGGGTTCAGAAGTAAGCATTCGACGGTTGACCAGGTGCATAGAATTACTGACGTAATCGAGAAAGCACTTGAAGGAAGAAAGATTTGCTCAAGCGCATTTCTTGACGTCTCACAAGCCTTTACGGTGTGCCATGATGGCTTGAAATGCAAACTACGACAAGTTCTCTCTGTATGTCTATACGATATTCCAGAATCATAATATCTCGGGAATAGACTCTTTCGTGTTAGACATGGAATCGAATACTCCAAGCTCAAAGAAATTTCGGTCGGCGTACCGCAAGGAAGCGTTCTTGGGCCGCTTCTCTATTTGTTATATGTATACACGCGGTATACCGAACGAAGATGGCACTATCCTTGCTACAATTGCCGATGACACCGCTATCCTAGCAGTAGGTAAAATGATCGAAGAAACGACTGCAAACGCTCTGAATTATGTAAATGAATTTACGAGGGACTGGTGGGTCGCCCTCAACGAATGTAAATCTATTCACGTGAATTTCACTTAGAAGAAAATTAATAACTTGCCAATTTTCCTAAACTCGTCCCGAATACCTTTTGCAAACGAGGCCAAATACCTGGGAATGACACTCGACACAAGGCTGAAATGAAATTCGCACGTGAAAATGAAACGTAAAGAACTCGAAATCAAATATAGTAGACTAAGAGCTGGTGACATTTTTTCATGATTATTTCGTCAACAAAATTTCGCTTATTTTATGGTTATCGTGTTCGGATACATCACGGATATGAAATTCTGGCGGACATCGGCCGGGCGCTTTAGGTGCTACAGGGCCTCAAAGTTGCAAAAAATTTTGGAAAAAAAAAATGATAGCGTCAACTTTGAGTCCTTGTTTGATGAATCGCAATTAAAAATCATATCGTGTAGTGAAATTGCCAGAACGATTGGGCGGTGCCAGAGTGCCCGAAACATGTAACAGAAACTCCAATTCTTGAGTTATTTCGTCCACACTCAAATTTTGGTATATCATCTAGTATATGTTGGTGAATCTAGAACTGAAATGCCAGAGCAAAATTCCGGTCGAAACACCTTGCCAGAGCGCGTCAAAGCGCATTATGCGTGAGGGGCCTTTTCAGTGGTTTGTATAAGGAATTGTTACATATCTTCAAAAATATGTAAATAATTAAAAGCATTTCAACTGATTCTGAAAGACTATCCAAAGATCTTTAAGACCGTGTATTAAGTTTAGTCCTAACATTTACATTTTCGAAAATATTCGATTTTCAGACCCAACATTTCGAAATGAGCCAAATACTTTTCTGCACATGATGTTTCTACACTTAAAGTAATATAAGAGTTTTTTTTTTTGGTTTTTATTTTCAGTAAGTCCAATCATTTGTTGTTAAATCTGCAATTTAGAAAAAAAAGTCTTCACCAGAAGCCAAAATACACTGCATTACTCACCTTAAGGTATGGGTAAATATGAAATGAGTTTATTGAGAAGTACAAATTAATTTTAAGGATTTCTCTGTTCAATTTGCAGCAGTTTTAATCTGTGTGTTAATATTGTACAATCATAATGAAACTATAAAATTAAAATTTATTTCAAGTAATAATTAACAAAATCGATTTTACGTCATTCTTCTTCGCTGAAGAGATTTCCCTCATCTTTGGATTCTTCGTCACTGCAATAGTTACGTCCGTTACCTGGAAAATATAGTTGGCTGTATCAATTGAGCAGAATATAGACATTGCTAAGGTATTGTCGTGTCCCTTGACACCAGTCCCAACAGCTCTATGTCATTTAGATAGAACCATAAGCAAAACTGACAAATCTGCTTTAATCAAATTATTGGAAAAGAAAGTAAACAGCCAAGCACCGACAAATATCGAGGTTATTGTTCTCGATGGATTTTTCATGCTGCATCTGATGAAAGATATTAAAAGCATTTGAAAATTTATCAAAGAAAATTTTGCAAATGGTCACGCGGTTCAGTGCTGATCGAATTGATATAATTTTCGATCGCTATTTTTCGCCATCAATTAAGGACTATGAGCACAATTCAAGAAATGGCACTGAATAAGAATATGACATTTCAGGACCTGACCAAATACGGCCTCCTGATTTCATTAAAGAACTTAGAAATAACAGGTTCAAAGTGGCTCTAGTAAAATTTTTAGTACAACACTGGGAGAGTGATGAACTAATACCATTTATAGGCAACAAAACAATTTAGTTCAATTATGATTTATGTTATCGCTTTGAATGCCATAATGATAAAATAATAAAACTAATTTACAACACTTACTCCTGTGAAGAACATGAAGAAGCGGATACAAAAATAATTTATCACATAACTAAGGTAAAAGATGAATCGAATATTTTCGTAAGATGCTCTGATACGGATGTACTTGTAATACTTCTTGGAAACATGAAAAATCTGAAAAGTTCAATAAAAATTTCAATTGAGGTTGATGTTGGGAACTATCAACGCTACATTGATGTATCCAAATTATACCTTTCCTTAAAAGAACTACTAGCAAGTTCTTTGCCAGGTTTACATGCGACCACTGGATGCGATTATAATCCAGCATTTTTTAGGAAAGGAAAATTAAAACCGTGGAAGCTACTGGAAAATTCCTTAGAATATCAAACAGTGTTCGCTAGGCTAGGAGAAACCGATTTTGCTTCAAGAGAAGCTACCTTTAAAGTTACTGAAATCTTTGTGTCACATGTATAACATCAGATATACGGAAGCGGTAGACGACGCAAGATTCGAAATATTTAATAACACGTATAAGGTAAAGGATCTCAAAGAATCATTTGACGTTAAGCTCAAAAGTTTCGATGCTTCGAGTTTGCCACCCTGTCGATCTGAACTACGCCAACATCTGTTACGCGCTCAATATATAACTTCTATCTGGAACAATGTTTTTTCTAAAAATCCTGCTGCTTTGGTACCAAAGCAGAACGGATGGCTAGAAAACAATGAAAGTTATGATATTATGTTTCGAAAGAGATCAGCTACCAGCATTTGTAAATGATGTCATCATTCAACCGTCAACTGAAAAAGAATTTGAATTAGGTATATCTTGATTTCACATCCGCTGATATGTATGCACCTTACAAATGATATTTAACTATATTTTACAGACACCGGACGTAACTAATGCAGTGACGAAAAATCCAATGATGAAGGAAATCTCTTCAGCGAAGAAGAATGACGTAAAATCGATTTTGTTAATTATTACTTGAAATAAATTTTAATTTTATAAATTTATTATGATTGTATTAACACACAGATTAAAACTGCTGCAAATTGAACAGAGAAATCCTTAAAATTAATTTGTACTTCTCAATAAACTCATTTCATATTTACCCATACCTTAAGGTGAGTAATGCAGTGTATTTTGGCTTATGGTGAAGACTTTTTTTTCTAAATTGCAGATTTAACAACAAATGATTGGACTTACTGAAAATAAAAACCAAAAAAAAAAAAACTCTTATATTACTTTAAGTGTAGAAACATCATGTGCAGAAAAGTATTTGGCTCATTTCGAAATGTTGGGTCTGAAAATCGAATATTTTCGAAAATGTAAATGTTAGGACTAAACTTAATACACGGTCTTAAAGATCTTTGGATAGTCTTTTAGAATCAGTTGAAATGCTTTGAATTATTTACATATTTTTGAAGATATGTAACAATTCCTTATACAAACCACTGAAAAGGCCCCTCACGCATAATGCGCTTTGACGCGCTCTGGCAAGGTGTTTCGACCGGAATTTTGCTCTGGCATTTCAGTTCTAGATTCACCAACATATACTAGATGATATATCAAAATTTGAGTGTGGACGAAATAACTCAAGAATTGGAGTTTCTGTTACATGTTTCGGGCACTCTGGCACCGCCCAATCGTTCTGGCAATTTCACTACACGATATGATTTTTAATTGCGATTCATCAAACAAGGACTCAAAGTTGACGCTATAATTTTTTTTTCCAAGACTTTCTGCAACTTTGAGGCCCTGTAGCCCCTAAAGCGCCCGGCCAAGGTCCGCCAGAATTTCACATCCGTGATGTATCCGAACACGACTACCAAAATATAAGCAACATTTTGCTGACGAAATAATCATGAAAAAATTTCACCAGCTCTCTATAGAGAAATGTACTGGTTACTCGGAAATCATTCCCAGCTCAGTATTGAGAGCAAACTGCTTTTATACAAGCAAGTGCTAAAGCCGGTGTGGACCTACGGTATACAACTTTGGGGTTGTACCAAGAAAACAAATGCCAATATTTTACCAACTTTTCAAAATAAAGTGTTAAGAGAAATTGTCCAAGCACCGTGGTATATTAGAAACGACGATATCCACAGGGATCTCGGAATTCCGACAATCGAAGCTAAAACTAGAAGCTTCGCGAGAAAGCATAAGAACCGACTAATCGGACATGTCAACAATACAGTCCTACAAATTTTGGATGAGAGCAATCTATTGCGCCGACTGCAAAGGACGAAACCTTTCGACTTGGCGAGATAATGATTAACCGCGTCTGGTTTGCGGAACATGCAGGATCTTTCAGTGGAAAGTAACCTGCCAAACGTTTTTATTTCATGATAGAAAAATTGCTTGATAAGTTATTACTTAGTTGCGATATCTAACAAATTTATATCGAAGGGTGGTGTTTTTTAGTCAGCACGCGCTTGCTATTCTCATAGTGTCTATGGAAAATTTTTCACCAACCCTCGGCAATAAAAAAAAAAGTCTTCCAATGAGAGACTGTATTGTATTATACTAGTCATATGCCCTTTATCAAGACCAGGCCTATGGATAGTTTCTAATCTAAGCTTTTCCTAGTGACATGACTCTTAATTTGCCCACTTAATTTTAACTGAATTCACATCGAGAAATTATATAAAAACATCTCTGACTGACCAAATACTCAGCTGAGGTCCAAAATTGCTCAGACATGTCTGGGACACAAACATACATCGAGTGAGGAGATCAATTCCATATATTTATGGCAGCTTGGATACTGCTGAACATGGTAGTAGTCTTGGCAGAGATCACACTCTGCACTCTACATTCAGTGATCTGTAAAGCGGAAAACTATGCTAAGGTTAATCGTTTTGGAACAATCCCCCCAGAAGTGTACAGATACACTGCATAGGAGCACGTTCCCACCCTAGTTTTCTAGGAATGGTGTGGTTAAGTGTAAGATTTTTCTAGAGCAGAGCTTAGGCCGGTTCAAGCCGATCATTTCTGGAATGAATTCTAGATTCTTAAGAATTTAGAAAGGGGCTGTGTGCGTAATGTAAGGGACTACTTTTATATGACTTGGAATATTTGTAGTAATATCAGATAGGAGAAGGTATCTTACGCATTTAAGGGGTCTTTTTGAGGACACGAATAGACATGCTGATTTCTGAACTTTAAATAAATAATTGCTGCGGACAACTTTGAAGAGAATGGCCCACTAAACAGCCATAACATACACGAGTAAAGGACTGATGTTATACGGGCTTGTCCTATTTACTAATGGCTTTTTGTAACAGATGAGTTCTACTATAGCTATGTTACATCGACTCTTGAGGCTCACGCTAGAACAGCTCTTCCTGTCTAATTACTTTGATGAATTGGAGTACTTCTAGTGGGTTGATCGAATGAAAATAGATTTGTCTCTGATAATCTCTTTGTTGTAGATTATTGCTTTCCACTCCTTCAAACTCCCAGAATCTACAATCCATCTTCATCTCCACACAGTTTCCTGAGAACGTCTTTAAATCTGCAGTGATCCGATTATTGCTTACGGTTATTCAGGTTTTACTTCTCTTCTGGTTGTAGCAGTTCATTGGCTGGTCTCAATACAAGTCAAAGTCCAAGCAAGGTCAGTTCCGCTCTGTATAAATAAATAAATAAATATCTGGCGCAAAAGCTCTTTAAGTGCCCGGGCCTAGATTTTCGCAACCACTCATGTTGTGCGCGTTATATTTTTCACACGAATGGAAGTGACCTACGGTTTAGTGCCGTATCCGTGACAACAATACTCTGGGATGTTTGTCAGACGCTCGCGAGAGGTGGGATCGTAAAAAAACTTTTTGGTGTTTTCTGGGGTTCGAACTTGGAACCTCATGCGTAGTGATCCGACACACTAACCACTTTCGCCACGGCGTCCACTCCACCCGCGCTCTGTATATGATGGGTTATTTAAAAAAATTGTACGCTTCCTGTTGAAGTGAACTAGATCATCAGATTAGTTAGGAACTTCTCTGATCACCCTGTAAAACCTCCCTTTCTGAGATACCGTTTTTTACACTGCTGTCTGTCCATTGATAAACATTCCCATAGAGACAACGCACAGCTTTGAATTGAAGATTCTGCTCGGGGACAGTTAATATGTCATTACTCCAAGTGTTTCTGTCTAAAGTGCAGTGCACATGCCATTGATAAGAATCTGTTATAAGGTCCTTCACAGCTTACATTTATAGTATAGCTTAACAAAAGGCTGATCAAGGTTTCCAAAAGCAGTGATGATAGGATAATATTAAAGTCTGAGGTCTTAGGAATACTTTTGTGAGATTTTTCCGTCTTAATTATGAAGACTACCATTACCTCTGCTCATAGTCTTGGAATAGGATCGAGGCTAGGTTAAGTTAGGGCAGGTTAAGGGGGTGGCTGACAGATTTGCTCACGGCTAACATTCGGCTACGTGAGCCCTTAGTGCTGCCTAATAGTACATGTAAAACCTATGTAAAAACAGGTAGGGATATATTTAAGTATGATACTCAGGTATGATTATTAGATGCAGATCTATCCGATCCGCTGCAGAGTCTCACGATTTAAGAAAATCGCACCTTGGCCAGATCGTTGAGGTCTTCGAAAACATGACAACCTAAAATGTGCCGTCGCGTCGTAGTCTTCTTACAATTGAGCAGTTACATAAGAATTGTGCGGTATTCTTCTAAATTTCAGGTCGCCAAAACTTCAGCCGATGGGTTGTAAACTGGTTTTCATTCATTCATGAAGTTTTTTACCTTTGATTTCGCATATGACAATTGAGCATGAACTCTGTCTGCCAAAGATGCACGATGATCTGAACCTGAGCCTAAACTGGCTACTTCATCTGCATTTTCATAATTTCGATATTGTTCTGCCTGCTTCGAACCCTGAGCTCTAAACGATAACGTCTCATTAATTTAGAAGTTAGTTTTTGAGTTGCTGGTGGTTTAATGGCAATTTTACTGTCTATACGTACGTAAACGTACTCGTAGATATCTTCTTGTGATATCTCCAATACCTTCGCCTACTGGATTGCTTTGCGATAGTTGTTGGGCTTGACTTTAGACTACCTTCTGTGATAAAACATCACCTCTACGCATTGGCATCACAATAGCCCTACTTGTGGTCATAACTCCATCGATAGCTTCTCCAAACCAAATAAGTCATTTAAAAGATACTAAACAATTTTAAAACAAGCTCATCTCTAATATCAGCTTACAATTCCAGTTGAAAGCAATTCCAAACTAAAACCTAGTTAAACAAACAATAAACGTTTACTAAATTCCACATGTACTCGTATTATCAATAAAATAAGTCTCACGAGATATTGATCTAAGCCTGCACTACCAAATGGGGGGATGAGCCACCGCACTAAATTCCACCGGCAAAGTATCCACTTCAAAATGTCAATACTACAAGCTCTATCGTTCGTCTGTACCACGATGCTCGATGAGCATTTGCAGCTCGAAGACAAGAAACCTGCTCCCAGCACCCGGAAAAACTCTTATCCAGTAGCCCGTACCCCGAGTGGTGTCAGATATTCCCAATAAATAATAATTTTCAATTTCAGTTCGCCCAGATAGACCGAGGAGGACTAAAATATAGTCCACGGCGTTTGCAAACAAATTAAATTGCCAGCTTATTAAAAGTGATATTTTGTGTTAACGGACTGGAGAAATCCACTGGCCAGAGCTACCCTCTTACTGCTGCCATCTGGGGCTCCAACAGGGGCCATAAATAATTATTTTTTAATGAAAATTCCTAGCCATAGATACATGTGTTGTGTGTGTATTTGTGCTGAGATGAGGATCGTTTGGTCAAGATCATGGAACTTGTATATGTAGCCCCACATCTAATGGCCATGACAAATGGAGTGCAGAGTGGAGGATGTATGCAGCACACAGAAGCCTCATCGTCATCGTCGTCACCCATTTAAGCCGGGCCTATGCGGAACAAAAGGCGGACCAATGCAACGCATCGACGAAGGCGAAAGTCAGCCATTCTAATCAAAATGATCCATCATGAGATGTGTGGCAGTGATGACGGTGCTGATGGTGGTGGTGGTGGTGCTGGTTCTGGTGATGATGACGTTGTTCTGGTTTCGTTTTCGCTTCGGATAATGTGCGATCCATTTAGACCCATTAGTGCGTTAGCGGAGAACTTCCATGCCAGAGCGAATTCTATCGCCAAACGATAATTCATCTGCTGAGTCAGTTAGGTTAGTTTAGTACGTTAGGTGAGTTCTCTCCTCTCAAAGTAGAGCGATTGGTCTTATTTCGTCCGAAATACATAATAAACGAATGATATTTAGGACCGGGGCTGATTAATTTGCCAACGATATTGAACTGGCGGACATTTATTAATGTCATCATTCAGTCGCAGCGGTGTGTCTCTCGGAGGCTAACTCGATCATTCCATTTGTTTGTTTTTGACGTCGCAGTTCATTTGTTTTGTTGGAGCCTAAAGGTCCTATAACCAGATTTCTCCCTCACTGCGCCGCTAGGAAAAAAAAAAAAAACGACTTCCATGTGAGTTATGTTGTTCATTAGTTTGCCTGTGTACCTATTTTTACCCAGTCTATCTATCCGTGGTATGTGGCTGCTTGGTTTTCTAGAGCAAATGCAAACATTCCACAAGCACAGAGTGGCAAGAGTCTGTTGACCCTGTCCTACTACTGGATACCTCTGTCGGTGAAGGGGGGTAGTCAACAGAAGGAATACAAGGAGTTCAATGCACATGGCAATTCCAGTTTTGCACCCAAAACAAATGGGGCACGTCACACAATTGGATCGGTACTATGCCAGACGGCTATGTACAGAAACCGATCGCATTTGGAATATCTTAATCGGTTCTGAGGACGGAGTAGCGAGGGGATTTCTGGTGGCATGTGAGACGTTGGCTAATCCATTTGGGTTCATGTGGTGACAGTGGCAGTTGTAAAAATTAACTTCACTTGAAAGCTATGAGCTACAACATTGAAAGAATGTTCCGTACTACAGGACTAAATTTATTGCTTCTGCAGGAAATTTGATTTAATTTCTTTAATAATGAGACGGATTGATGAAATACGAAACTTTGGAAAGTTTTCTGATAAGCGCCTTTTAGATCTCTAAGATCAGGGATTTGGATTGAAATTTAATTTTTCGAAACCCACTGATTTAAACCGTTCCAAAATTGCTTGCATTTAATAATTTTTCAAAAGTTAGTATGCCATTTTCTTGAGAATGTAAAATGTAGCTTTTTTGAATACCTGGTACACTATCCGATGTTATGTTAGGCTAGGGTTAGTCTAGGTTGGGTTGGAGGGCCTAAGTGCTTATCACGGGGGCCATTCGGTCTATTGTGTTTCCCTTTGTAGTGTGGAAACTATACATAAATATTATCTTGCGGTCGGTTCTGTTGTGAACCAGCCTGTGCTCTTTATGAAGAGCTCTGTGCTCTTATGAAGCCTGTGCTATCATGTTCCTTATTGGAACTTTTATGAGATCCCCTAGTTGTCAAAAAACCTGTTTTCCATATGACGGAGGCAGCGGATTTGAAGATTTGGGCAATCGAAGAGCAGGTATTTGATGGTTTCTGTCTCCTCTATATCTTGACAGCTCCTGCAGTGGTCGGGCACGTTGATGCCTAATCTAGCAGCCATTACCCCTATCGCGCAGTGTCCTGTTAGCGGACCTGTCAAGATGCGAATTTCTTTTTTATTCATCGCCAAAAAGGTTTTTTGTTCTGTTTTCATCCACTGTCGGTCATAAGTTGCGAGATATGACACAGTCGTTTCTGGCGTACCAAGCGGAGTTAATCAGTTCTCTAGCTTTTAGGCCTATTTTCCTTTTCAGTTCATCAATTGGAGTTTTTACTGACATCCGAGTATATTGAAAATCCAATGCTGATCCTTTTTTGGCTTGTTCATCTGCTGTATTGTTTCCTTTTATATTGCTAAGTCCGGGAACCCAGCAGAGAGTTACGTCATGGGTGTTGCATATTCTGTTCAACGTGTTACGGCATCTGGAAACTGTTTGTGATCTGATTTCCTTGCTGTCTAGTGCTTTGATTGCCGCTTGACTATCCACAAAAAATGTTAATCTTGGAAGGATTTAGTTTTTTGCTATGCATAGTCAGTGCAGCGAAGACCTCTGCTTGAAAGATTTTTTTTTTTTTTTTCAAAGGGTGTGTGAAAAATCTTCGATAGACGCTATGAGAATAGCAAGCGCGTGCTCATAGTAGTGTCAGATTCTTACTGACTAAAAAAACACCACGTTTCGATATAAATTTGTTAGATATCGCAACTAAGTAATAACTTATCAAGCAATTTTTCTATCATGAAATAAAAACGTTTGGCGGGTTACTTTCCACTGAAAGATCCTGCATGTTCCGCAAACCAGACGCGGCTAATCATTATCTCGCCAAGTCGAAAAGTTTCGTCCTTTGTAGTCGGCGCAATAAACTGCTCTCATCCAAAATTTGTAGGTCTGTATTGTTGACATGTCCAATTGGTCGGTTTCTATGCTTTCTCGCGAAGCTTCTAGTTTCAGCTTCGATTGTCGGAATTCCGAGATCCCTGTGGATATCGTCGTTTCTACTATACCACGGTGCTTGGACAATTTCTCTTAGCACTTTATTTTAAAAAGCTTGTAAAATATTTACATTTGTTTTCTTGGTACAACCCCAAAGTTGTATACCGTAGGTCCACACCGGCTTTGGCACTTGCTTGTATAAAAGCAATTTGTTCTCAGTACTGAGCTGGGAATGTTTTCCAAGTAACCAGTACATTTCTCTTTATTTGATTTCGAGTTCTTTACGTTTCATTTTCAATTACGAATTCCATTTCAGCCTTGCGTCGAGTGTCATTCCCAGGTATTTGGCCTCGTTTGCAAAAGGTATTCGGGACGAGTTTAGGAAAATTGGCAAGTCATTAGTTTTCTTGTAAGTGAAATTCACGTGAACAGATTTAGATCCGCCAGTCCCTCGTCCATTCATTTACATTATTCAGTGCGTTTTGCAGTTTTGCAGTCGTTTCTTCGATTGTTTTACCTATTGCTAGGATAGCGGTGTCATCGGCAAACGTAGCAAGGATAGTGCCATCTTCGTTCGGTATATCACGAGTATATAGCAAATAGAGAAGCGGCCCAAGAACGCTTCCTTGCGGTGCGCCGGCCGAAATTTCTTTGAGCTTGGAGTATTCGACTCCATGTCTAACACGAAAGAGTCTATTACCGAGATATGATTCTGGAATATCGTATATGCATACAGGGAGAACTTGTCGTAGTTTGCATTTGAAGCCATCATGCCACACCTTATCAAAGGCTTGCGAGACGTCAAGAAATACGCTTGAGCAAATCTTTCTTTCTTCAAGTGCTTTCTCGATTACGTCAGTAATTCTATGCACCTGGTCAATCGTCGAATGCTTACTTCTGAACCCAAACTGGTGGCCAGGGATAAGATTATTTTCTTCTATAACCGATTGGAGACGCCTTAATGATATCCTCTCGAACATTTTCGATATGATTGGAAGAAGCGAAATTGGTCTATACGATTTTATCTCATTTGGCGGTTTTCCTGGTTTTAAACCATTATGACTTCCGCAACTTTCCATTGGCTTGGCATGTGTTTTAATCGCGCAGCATTTACAATACGGAGAAGCTTAATCAATGCTTTTCTAGGTAAAACTTTGAGAATTTCTCAAGTAATCAAATCATAACCAGGAAATTTCTTAGGTTTTAGATTCTCGATCTCATGTTTGAGTTCCCTTAGCGTTGCACTTCGCTCGTCAGATGGTAAATCCAGCCTATTGCGGTTGTCGTAAACCACTTGACCATCGTACGGTTTAAAGGTTTCTTCCAGGTGGGTCGCAAAGACGTCCGCTTTTTCTTTATCTTCCCTTGCCCATTCACTTTATTTAATTTAATTGGTGGCGCGGGGACTTTGGACCTTTTGGTGCCTTTTACAGCTTTCCAAAGTGAATAATTGGAATCTTTTTTCGCTGTTAAGCTTTCAAGGTAAGATCCTATTGCAATATTCTTAAAATCCTTAATAGTCTTCTTCAACGAATTGCACAGACGATTCAAGTGTGCTTTATGTTGCGAGCACGACTCTGTTGCCATTTCTTACGCGCTTTTCTTTTTTTTTTCCTTAACCAATTCTTTTATTTCCGGAGGATATTGTAAACCGTATCTGTGCAGCATTTTCCTTGGATTGGGCGTATTATTCCAAGAGGCGAGCTGTACGATCTCAACGAAGCGATCAACTTCAACCTCAAGTTCAAGTGGAATGCTCAGTTCAACATTATCTTCAATTTCGTTCCTAAAGCCTTCCCAGTTAGTTGTTCGACCAGTTAATCTCGCTGGCTCTAGGTTATAGACTAGTTTTTTCGCTGATTGTTAAAATAACCGGGGAATGATCAGACGACAGATCAAAGCTCTCTTTAACTTGTATGTGGTTGGTAGATATTGTAGGCGAACCCCACATGCGGATCAGTAGAAATGCGGTGAAGTGGGAGGGTTGTGATCCCTTGTTTTCGGATCATGGCCTCGCTGATAAAAGGAAGAAGAAGTGGTTGGTAGATATTCCTTTCACAACAAAAAAATCGATCAGCTCAGGTATTTTCGAAGTATCAGTTGGCCAGAAAGTCAGTTTACCCGTCGAATGGAAATCGCAACTGTACTCCATACCTGCCCCATATTCATGCATTCTACCTTTTTCGAGCTGTATCTTGAGCCCCAGAACGCATGTTTCGCATTAAAGTCGCCGCCGATGATAAAATTAAGTTTCAGCGATTCAAGCAAGTTAGTAAAATCAGATTTTTCAAGCGCGGAATGCTGTGGACAGTAGATAGATGACTATTTTTAACTCGAATTGTGCACAGTTGCAAAGTTTCAAGTTCTATCTTTAGGTCTTCGGATTGTTCGATGCCATCTTTAATAAACAAGGACGATCCGCCTCTCGCTTTTCCCGAAGGGTGACAGCGTGGTAATCATTATAGCCTTTTATTTTTAAATGCGATTCCTTTTTTACGTGGGTTTCAGAAATCAAGCAAATATCAATATCTTTTTCACGCATGAATATTTCCAATCCGTCGAGTTTTTGCAAAAGTCCGTTTGCATTCCAAGTACATATTTTTATTATTCGTTAGTCATTCATATTCTAGTTGAAGTACGCGTTTTCTGAGAATTATTTTCAAGCTTAACCAGCTTGAAAGATGCTACAGTCATCCGGAAGTTAGTATGAGTCCTTGATTTTAAGTTACTCGCAGAAAACTCCAGAGCCAGTTCCGATATCCATTTTAGACCCGTCAGTGTAGAGTTGAATATCCTGTACATTAATTAATGTGTTGGAGTCCCACTCTTGTCTTTCGGGAATAAAAGTGGACTAGTTCTTGTCGAAATATATATAGGGTATGATATAATCTGTTGTTCTGTTGAGATCGGTTATACTATGCTTGTTGAGTATAGATCCATGTCCATAAGAGGCTTCCATACGCCCGATTGTTTGAGACGAATCGCACTTTTGGCTGCTGTGCATCGTATGTACTCATCGAGGAGAGGGATATTTAGCATCATCTCTAAACCCGCTTGTGGTATTGATCTCTGTCCTCCTGTTATGGTTATGCATGCTAATCTTTGTACCTTTGTGAGCGTTTTAAGATAGCTGGTTTTGTTTGTTGTGTTCCACCATACAATAATTCCGTAAGAATGGGTCTGACAATCGCTGTGTACATCCAGTAAATCATGGACGGACGCAGACCCCATTGTTTACCAAAGGTTTTCTTGCATGCATAGAATGCGCGAAGCGCTTTCTTCATTCTTTCTTCCATGTTCTCTTTCCAGGTGAGCTTCGAATCAAGGATGGTTCCGAGATACTTACGAGTAGCTGTTGAATTCCATTCAGTTTAGGGGGATCAAATTCTTTTATTTTCCTTCTTTTGATAAACAGAACCAGTTCAGTTTTAGTCGGATTTGCAGTAAAGCCGTTTTGTTCTGCCCAGGAGGACAATTCTTTTAGTCCAGATTCCATGAGGTTACTGATTGTAGGTAAGTGTTTCCTACTGGTCATGATTACTAACGGGTGATTCATCGTGAGGTTTGATTTATAATGTAAAATAAAATACATAAATTTGAAAGTGAACTTAACATTTTTATTATCGGTTAAAAGAACAGTTCATGGCATTTACTTTTTGAAAATGATATCATGTAAATGTTGGGCACGACTACGTCTGAGGTGGTCCATTCGGAAGGTCCAATTTTGGGCGACTCGTTCGAGCATAGCGACTGGTATCTCGCGAATAACACGAGTAATGTTGGCTTTCAAAGCGTCAATCGTAGCTGGCTTATTCCCGAAGACCTGAGACTTTACATATCCCCAGAGAAAATAGTCCAAAGGTGTGATATCGCACGTTCTAGGCGGCCAATTTACCGTAGGAAAATGTTAAATTAAGTGCTCACCAAAATGATTTCTCAACAAGTCCATTGTTTCACCCACTGTATGGCTCGTAGCGTCGTCTTTTTGGAACCAGAGCTCACCGAGACCATGTGCTTGAATTTCAGGAAGCACATAGTCCGTTAACATGGCGCGATAACGGCTACCATTGACGATAACATTCTGATTTGCCCCATTTTTGAAGAAATATGGACCAATGATTCCACCAGCCCATAAGCCACACCATACCGTTGTTTTTAATGGATGTAATGGTAGCTCTTGGTACTCTTCGGGTTGCTCATCAGCCCAAACACGCCAATTTTGTTTATTAACGTATCCATTGAGCCAGAAATGGGCTTCGTCACGGAACAAAAATTCACGATAAAACACTGGATTTTTATTGAGTTTTTCCAGAGCCCATTCACTGAAAATATGACGCAAATTCAAGTCGCGTGGCTTCAATTCTTGCACAGGTTGAATTTTGAACGCTTTTAGGCCGAGATCCTCACGTAAAATACACCAAGTTGTCGAATACGACAAGCCAAGCTGCTGAGAACGACGACGAATCGATTCGTCACGGTCTTCGCGTACACTCTCAGCTACAGCTGCTATAGTCTCTTCACTACTACGTGCTGGATGTGGTCTAACCGGTCGAGTATCATCCACTAATGTAAACTGGGACTCAAATTTGCGAATGGTATTGGCAATAGTGGTTTCAGTAGGTCGATTATGCGCACCGTAAGTTCCTCGAATCGCACGAAAAACATTTCTCACAGAACGCTGATTTTCGTAATACAACTGAACAATTTGGAGACGCTGTTGTGGTATGAGTCTTTCCATGATGACTTGCCAAACGATACGGAACAAAAATGACAAAGCAGTTTGCTAGGAGTCACGCGTGATCTGTCAAAAAAAGCCTATCAAACCTCACGATGAATCACCCGTTATATCGTCTGCGTATGCAACTGCTTTTACTCCTTTGGTTTTGAGAATCTTCAGAATTTTTTTAACGACACGGAGCCAGAGCAAAGGAGAAACTACTCCTCCTACTCCTAGTTCAACTAGTGCTGCGTTAATCGATGTCTTATTTGATGTATATGATTGAGACGACATCAAGTAGTGCAGTTTCTAGCGACTTGCCTTTTATGTAGGCGTGTTGAGTGTTACATAAAATGTATTTATTGAGAAGGCTTCTCAGGTGTAGAATAATTAATCTCTCCAGCGTTTTCAAAACAAATGAAATGAGGCTAATTGTCCTGAAACCTTTTGCGGTCTACCCGCCTTAGGGATGAAGACTACTTTTACCTCTCTCCAATTGTTTGGTACGTAACCTAGCTTTATACAGCATGGTGAAGCATGGCTGGAGTGATGTTGTCTAGTCCTGCAGATTTATAGGGCTTAAACGATTTCACCGCCCATGCTATCTTTTATTCTGTAATGTATGTATGTTGGGCTTAGTCAAATATGAACATTTCGGGTCGTATTGTGGCCGCAGATATGAAGTTTGAAGCAAGTGATTCTAGTCGGTTAGGCTGCAGTCAACCAGACAGACAGACAGACCCTATAGTTATAGGTGCAAGTAAAACAGGTTTGCTCCACATGGAATTTTGCAACAATGGATTTCGTAGGCTGCTTATGATGTGGGAGCGGCTGAGTAACATTCTCTCATTAAAGAGAGGAATGGAAGAAGGGAAGCTTTATCAACGAACAGACGGTTCGACGATGGAATGCGGAATCTTCTCTGATCAACTAAATATTGTATATCGATATCTTTTCGTTCCCAGTTTGTGCTAGCGTTTTTCAGGCAGAGCTTCTGGCGATTCGGTAAGCCTGCCGTTTGCTGAATAACCTTCCAACATCTACCCAGAGTATCGCTATATTTTCGGATAGCCAAACTGCTATCAAGATCATTGATGCGGTCACCAAATCCTTGAAACTGGTAGAACAATGCCGGTTTGAAATTAACCAACATAGTACCTATATGGTATAAACAAGTATCACTCTCATCGGGGCCCAGGTCGCAGTAATTATGAGGGAAATGACCGTGATGATGATCTGTCCAGGCGAGTCAAACTAGTTACTAGGCAAATCAAGACCAGATATTGCCAGAGTTGTAGCTATTATTACGGGCCACGTTTGGTTTCCTTTTGTAGAAGTTGCAAGGATATTAATGAGGAAGGATCTCTATGCCACTTGATTTGCAGATATCCGGCTAAAACGATGACCAGACAACACACTGTAGCTAAACTCTTCTTCGAGGATCTAAATGAGATAGCTGACAAGACGGTTGGAAAACTAATCCTTTATCAGAACTCCACGCACAAGATTTAAGCTCGTCATCCTTTGGCAACCAACAACACTCTCAGACAAATTGGTATGCACGAGTATGTGGTAATAAAACGGCACATCTTTGAGTTCTTCTGAACAACCTCTTTACCTGGCGAACTTACTCGCGAGTCGAAGTGGAACCGCAACCTTATATGTACTTAACCAGTACACAAAATAATTGTCAGCCAGCTTTATTCCTTCACATTAATGTTCATACGATTTAAGCTTCTTCATCTATTCATTAACACCCGAATTTCCTTTACTTGCTTATTTAAGAACACTTTTACTTACCTCCACTGTATCGACTCTAACTAGACAAAGTAAATCTATCTGTCGATATTAGTTCTAAACAATGATGGCATTAACACGACGAAATTATTATGGATTGCATGCAAATAGTAGCAACAGGCTTACTTCCTCTTTCAGATAAATCGCGAACTCGTTTGTTCGTAACGTCATGTTTAGAACTCTTGTTGCACATCATCACGGAGGATTACCTTCTGTGTGCCGGCTTGCAGCTCAGCTCCTAAGTGTTAATGACATGCTGATATGGTGTTGTAGCTAAGTTTCTTGTATTTTTTTTCAGAATTTTCAGCATACAAAGGTTTCAATTTAGTCGTTAATCTTAGATGAAGAGACATGCGACGCAAAAAAAAAAAAATGGCAAAGGAACAACGAAGATATAAGTATCTTGGTGGCGGAAGGGGTTTATCAAAGTGGCAGTGGTAAGATGATGAGTACCACAGTTTGGCATGATTGGAATGACACTCGATGAATTTCTGGTCAACATTCTTGTTCAAGTCAATTTGGTACTTATACTATCCACTTGAGGGCTATTATACTAACGATGTGCTTACTGGATTTATAGCCAATGCAACCGGTTGTGTTAACGATTTGTTGAACCTGGTGCAGCACGGAATTGCTCTCATAAATTCGCAGGTTGGGCCTTAACTGGCCAAGTTCATTAGGCGCTCATAATTTGCTGCACCAAGGAAACATGTCACCAATTTACGTTAATATTCTAATCACGTATCTAATGCCCCCTGTGGTGTAAGAAACGATTAAATGAATTGTTTCAATAACTCCTCACATCTTATGACAACATGTCAGATGGATTCGTATTACAGAGCTATGAGGGTTGTTTTTTTAATAATTTTTAATTCTCAGTTATTACCTCATTAAATCAAATGAAATCACTTGTTCGCGATCATGTAGATATTATTATTGGGAATTTACGATATCGAACACACGTGCAACATGCGCTCAAGTGAGGATTAGAATGATGATCATAGATGTGAAATATCTTTATGGGTAACCAGTGGTAGAACCATGCGCAAACGTATTATTTTCTAACTCAGCGTGAGCATAGATTGGACTTATGATAAATACCGGTAGCTAAGGAATTTGCACGATTACTTGAAGTTTCAATGTCGTCCATGTACTTACAGTTGGAAACGGAACGAGGTTTTCAGTACATTTTGGGATCAGATGTAGATCAATCCAGGTGCTTTAATGAACCAAAGTATCTCAAGTAAAGAATATTATTTCAAAGTTTGGTCCATTTGTTCTCTTCTTGGTTTCTCAGCTCTTCCCGAATTTTGCGCTGTCTATAGGCGCAGAATGGTCGCTGTTCAAAGAATGTGGCTTCTGAGATTTTTCTTGCTAGAACATAAGATTATTTATTTTTCTTTACTCATACATGTCCTGATATCCAGTAAAGAGTGACTTTATTAGCTTGGCCCAGTTCATGCATTCTCATACTAGGCCGCGCTCGATCTCGGACGACTTCAGTGGTCTGATTGCGGCCTGACTATTTGACAGTATTGCGGAGTCTTGTCTGTGTCTTGTCTTGTACTATGTATATCTTCGGGTGGCAGTGGTGCAGTGAGTAGTGTGTTTGCTCGTTAACCGACGTGTGCCGGTTCAAGCCCCAGCGGGGAACAGCAATCATCAGCCACCCGAATATAAATGGAAAAACGAATTACATCCTTTTCAAAGAAAGGTTTCTGCCTGGTAGTAGTAGAGAAGTCTGAGTGCTCTGGGATTTGGGTTTCCTTTTTAAAGAAGAAAAAAAAAAAAAAAAAAAGAAGTATATCTTCAGTTGAGGGCGCATCTTTTGATCACTTTCAAGTAGTCTGACCACATTATTAGCTAATTCTGGCTCCGTATACTTCTACCCCAGTTATTGTAGATGTTTCGTCTACTTTCGAGTACCATCTATTAGTATGCTGTTTAAATTGGTACTTCCTGGATTCTTTGCTCTTTTATTGTATATAATACATAAATTTGGCAAACAGCTCATTTAGTGCCTAGTCCTAGCTTTTCGCTCTCTAGCAATTCATCACCAGCTGCATTGAAAAGTTCGCCCGATAAGCAGTCAGGCCCAGCAGCCTTGTTAGATTTCAGCTTAGATATTGCTATCCTCACTTCGCTTTGGTCAGGTGGATGGACATTTTGACTATCTTTATCTATATTGAATGGTTAATTTTGCGTGACAGCGGGATATTGGTCTTCGTCGCCGTTGTACAGTCTGCAGAAGTAGTTTTTCCATATTCTCAGCACCGACTGTGATTCTATTACGAGGTTTTCATTTTCATCTCCACAGGTTTCGGTACGGAATGAGATAGTTAAGTTAATTAAGCTGGTTTTAAGCGTTTTTCTTAGCCCGTAAGATATAAAGAATTAAATTAACAAAATGCATTGAAAACGAAAAGCATGGCGAATGCTTATCTCCACACTATTGCGAAGGCATAGCACGATAGGTTGGTCAAATGGCTGGAAAAATTGTTTGGTCTGTTGGATGATTGATATTGCTGACAGGAGGACGGGAAAAAATACTGTGAATCTGGACACCACCATCGGAGTTTGTCTCATACCTAACATCTGAGTTTCGAGCCACTACACAAATCTTTCTCTCTCTGCTATTCTTTCTAACGTCCGCGTTGTGTAAAAAAAAAAACCATTAAAGGGTATTCAGAGTGCGCACAAATTATAAAAAAAAAGTATTTATTAGATTTTTTACATACTTCATGGGATCTGTTTTTTTTTTTTTTTTTGGATTGCGCCAGGGATGTGTAATCTTCATAGATACTAATAGCCCGAGTGCTACTAGCATGCACGATTCGCAAACCTGAGTAATCGATGCCAGGAATACGCCTACGTACTAAACACACACCCTACACACTTCAACCACTCTCCCCGCGGGACTGCCGTTAGGTATTACTTCGCGGGGCTGGTTAGCAATTTATGCTATGCTTCTTGTGTCAGCTTCTTCCGCTGCTTCAGCTGCTCTTCTTAGCTCTTCTATTCTCCGCAGCTCTTTTTGTAGAGTTGTTACGAAGGAACATATTGCCACCCAATTCTCTTCCGACTGTAACATATGGTCGAGGAGTAGTGACGGACTTGGCAGAGTAATTCTCCATGCCGTGAAACGCGTGCAGTAAAACACTGCGTGCTCCGTATCTTCATCTTCACCTGGGCATTCCGGGCAGGATGGTGAGTTGTCATGTCCAAATCGGTGTAGATATTTGCGGTAGCCACCGTGGCCAGACAGGAACTGCGTTAGATGGTAGTTGCAGTCTCCATGCTTTCGACTTATCCAGTCTTGGATTGTCGGTATAAGCTTATATGTCCATCTGCCTTTTGTTGTATTAGCCCAACGAGCTTGCTACATAGCTGCTGACGCTGCCCTTTCTTCAATTTTTATCACCTTGATACCAGTGGCGTCCTGATGACTCAATGCTCTTCTGTTATATATCCTCAGCATTTCATCTGAGAGAATATCGATGGGGACCATTCCAGCTATGACAAATGCAGCTTCGCCAGAGATGGTTCGAAAGCCGCTGATTGTCCGTAGCGCACAGAGTCTGTATGATGACGATAGTCTCCTTTTGGTCTCCTTCGTCCTCAGTGCTTCCGCCCAGACTGGTGCCGCATATAACAGAACTGAGGTGATAACTCTAGAGAGTAGAATCCTTCTAGCGTATCCAGGTCCACCGATGTTAGGCATGATACGCGAGAAAGCTCCCTGCATATGCGATGCTTTTTTGGCAACAAAATCAACATGCGTTTTAAACCGTAGCTGTTGTCCAGCATTACTCCAAGGTATTTAACCACCTCTTTCGACCTGATGGTTTGGTTACCAACCTGAAAGTTGGCAAATTCGACGGTTTTCCGGCTGGTTATAAGAACAGCTTCTGTTTTATGGTCAGCTAGTTCTAGTCCGGCGGATATTAGCCAATCTTTTATCCGGGCAATTGCTTCATTTGAAGCTCATTCTACTGCATGGATCTGTTTAGCTACTGTCACGACTGCAATGTCGTCGGCGAATCCAATTATCGTTACTCCGCCAGGTAGAGTTAATCGTAGGACTCCGTCGTACATGATGTTCCACAATAGTGGCCCTAAAACCGATCCCTGTGGAACTCCCGCAGTTACGTCGTAGTATTTTACCTTTTCATCGGTGTTGTACCTCAGCTTCCTGTTGTTGAAGTAGTTCGTCACTATCCGTGACCTTCTAATAAACGACCAATCCGCAGAGTTAAATGCGTTTTTAACGTCCAGCATTACTACTGCACAATACTCCTTTGTGCCATAGAGCCATCT
Source organism: Brachypalpus laphriformis (assembly GCA_945910035.1). Classification (NCBI taxonomy): domain Eukaryota; kingdom Metazoa; phylum Arthropoda; class Insecta; order Diptera; family Syrphidae; genus Brachypalpus; species Brachypalpus laphriformis. The sequence goes on along the minus strand of OX246754.1, from coordinate 42,095,694 downwards.
TTCGCCTTCGATGGCACCTTTGGCGATATCAACTACCGCTCTTATGGCATCAACAGTAGATCGTGCTCTTCTGAAGCCAAATTGGTGATCTGAGAGGGCTCCTTTCTCTTCTGCTACTGCAAGTAATCTATTATAGATTATCTTCTCGAGAATCTTTCCCATAGTGTCCAATAGGCATATTGGACGATAGGATGATGGTTCTCCTGGAGGCTTCTTTCCTTTTGGCAGTAGGACCAAATGCTGCGTCTTCTATTTTTCGGGAAAGGTTCCTTCTTCAAGGCACTTCTGCATTGCTGATATGAAGAGGTCTGGTCTTTTTTTTACAGCTGCCTTTACTGCCTTATTCGGGATGCCGTCAGGTCCCGGCGCCTTGTTGTCACCTATCTTGCTGCATGCCCTTTGCAGCTCCTCGTGCGTAATTAAAGGAATATCTTCTGGATTGACTTCTCGTATAATATTGCACGTAGTAGCAGGCCTTTGAGGGAAGAGGTGCTCTACTATGGATCTCAGCATTATCGGACATGTTATTTGAGGAGTCCTATAGCCCTTCAATTTCGTCATCGCCATTCTGTATGCCGAGCCCCATGGGTTAATGTCGGCTTCTTTACAGAGACGTTTAAAACACGCAGTTTTGCTTTCCTTGATGGCTCTATTTAAGTTACGTCTCGCCAGTCTAAGGGTGTCCAGGCATTGTTGAAAATCCGCCCTCCTTCTTGATCGTTGAACTTTGCGCCGGGCTTGTAGACATTTGACCTGAAGTTCGCCTATTTCCTCGTTCCACCAGTAACACGGTGATGCCTTCCTGATGCCTTCCTGGTTTGTTCTCCTAGGCATTGATGTGTCGCACGCTGTGGTGATGGTGCCTGTGAGGTGGTGCGCGAGGGTCTCCGCTGTTCCGCTTGGAGTTTGATCACCGTTCAACATCTCTTCGAATGCATCCTTATCGAAAGATCGGTCGTTCCATTTTGGGCCAGTAAGTTTTGGGAGCTGGACTGGTTTTTTCCCTTTTATTTCCAGTATTATCACCTGATGGTCGCTGTGTGAATATTCCTCACTGACCCTCCACTTTATGTTTTTCAGGATGGAGTTGCTCGCAAAGGTAATGTCAATGATGGAGCCTACTCCAGCCTTCCGGTAAGTATTTGCCCGGCCCTTATTAGCAATGCCTATTGCCAGGGGAGCGAATGTTTCCAATAAGGCCTGTCCTCTGGTGTTGGTGAGCCTGCTGCCCAATTCTGTGGCCCACGCGTTGAAGTCTCCCCCTATAACCACTGGGGCTCTCTGGAGCGCATCCGCGGTTAGATGGTCCAGCATTAGTTGATATTCGCTGGTCGTCAAGCTGGGTCTTACATAGCAGCTATAGAAATGGATTCCATTTGTTTTCGCACGCACGAAGCCTTCTGTTTGGTCGTTTGTTTCTTGGAATGCATGGGGTCCACATATCCATATTGCCACCTGTCATGGGATCTGTCTTGAGTATGTACATTTGTGCATGTCAATGTTATAAACTTGTGTTCAACTCAAGAAACCCTATAGCATATGTATATATGTATACATGCATATGTTATTCGTTTGCATTTGTAAATTATTCAGGTTTGAAACATAAGTATAGTTTCATGATCGGAACGATTTTCGAAACTAATACCTCTCTTAACCAGATTTAATACCGACAGGCCTAGGGATCCCCAAGTGTGCCAACAATTCAGAGACCACCTTGCCTTAGAAGCAGAAACAATCAACAGCGCAATGCAGGAGCACGTAGATGACCACGGGAATGCTGTGAAAAATGTTTTTGTATCTGGAGAAAGTACTCGTATCTACGTTGGTAAAAGGAAAAAATGTCAGCGGACATGCCTATCGGCAGACTCTTATCGGTGGATCGATGAGCGAATAAGAATCAAGGTTCAGATTGCAGTGGTCTCGGCAGTAGAGAGAGCCGAGCTAGAAGCCGAATATAGAGTGAAGAAGAAGGAAGTGCAGCATTGTGTTGGATGAAACAAAAGCCAATACACATATCAACTTTCTTGCCTCAATGGCTGAAGAAGCGACAGCAGTGCGATAGTACGACTGTACTCAGGAGCTCGTTGGTGGTCAGAAGAGCTTAGACGGTAATCTCCTAATCTTGAATGAGGATCAGCGCTATGCTCCTGAATTCAAATGAGTCTTCCAAAGCAACAAATTCCCGGATTCGCGTCGGATATCCCAACAAGATACACATAGCAACAGTTATCAAATCCCTCAAGAAAAAGAAACCGGTGGGTATTGATGGCATCCCTGGCGAACTATTTCAAGCGGCACCAAATACATCAGCTGAACTGCTATACTCGCTCATACGGAGAGCATTTCCCGTAGAAGTGAAAAAGGGGGATGATCATCAAAGATCTGAAAAGGGTAATTTGATGGAATGTGGAAACTGGGGAGGTACGAGTATATGCGCCCTTTCGGTCCTAGACAAGATAACAGCTAAGGTGATATTAGAAAGAACCTTTCGCGCTGGATGCAGGAGCATCAACCATATAAACACCTTACGGGTCATCATAAAGCAAAAGGCTGCAAACTTTCATCGTTGTTCTTCTAGGTGGTCATCAGCGATGTTCTCCGAGTAGCATTGTCGGAATGAAACCATAGAATTCAAAGGACTTGATCTCACCTAAAACACCTTGACTACGCTATGTTTGCTTACTTTCACATCGGAAAATGGACCTTCACCTGATGGCCCAAAATTTAGAAGCCGAGGCATATAAAGTGGGACTGAAAATAAACATAGCTAAAACAAAAGCCCTGAGCACATGCCGGATAGCAAATTGGGAAAGTAAACAACTTCCTATATCTAGGAAGTGTGGTCTCGGCTAACTGTGGTGGCAACGAATTAGACTTGTTGAGCAGAATCGGGAAGGTAAACTAAACCAGTTGGATTTCCCTATGAATCTATATAAGTTTATAATGTCTATTTTAGACAGGTCACTTAGGTCTTCAAAGAAGTATTCACCTAATAGCGCTGGGCATGTGCCGAGGAGATGGAGATTTTTCTCCTCCTCCTCTTCATCTCTGCAGCTTCTACAGAAATCATTTGCTGGGACTCCCATTCTAGTGGCGTGTCTACCTGACAAATAGTGTCCTGTGATTATTCCTACTGTAAGGCTTAGGTTAGGTTAGGTTAGGTTAGGTAGGGTTATGAGGTTATCATAAAACACTAGGCACCAAAGTGGGCCCATCGCGATCCCTAGGAAACCTTCATGACGAAAGACTTAAACCCAATTCCCCAAGCAATTAATCTCCCTACAAAATTTGAAGAGATCCTTGTTATGGTTCAGGGACCTCACCTCCTCCAAGTTATCGAAGAAGTATCTACTCAGGTACTTTAGCCTTATCCTGGCAATTCCTTGGCTTTGGGGCTTATGAAAGGCTTATGTTCCTTCTATTTAATGAAAGGAGTTTTTTGGTTTTCTTTGCGTCTAGTAGAGGCCAGATCTTTCTGGTCGATACACACGTAGCTAGATTACTCCATCTATTGTTTACAATAGCTTGCGCTTCGTTAAACATTCGAAGTTTTATCGTTTGTATTGGGGGTGCCGGTACATCTCTGTTGACGGTGCCTTGTTTAGCCAGTTCATCTGTTTTACAATTGCCTGGAATATCTCTGTGTCCCGGGACCCATCACATAGTGGTATTGCATCTGTCTGCAATCTCGTTAAGAGATTCGCGTCAATTTAGATCTTACGAGTATTGTTGGCGTTTCCAGAGCCTATATCCCTTTACAGGTGTAGGTAGCGATTTCTGCTTTCTTGGTTCGGTCTAGAATGTTCTGTTTCCAGTTTACTATCAAGGGTTAATCCTAAGTATTTTGCTGTGTTTGTAAAGCCGAGTTCCGTGTTTCTAAGCTTAGGGGGAGCTATGATCGGGATTTGGTATTTCCTAGTAAAAAGTACTAGTTCAGTTTTGGACGGATTTACGTTAAGCCCAACACTGTCCGTCCATTTCGCTACTAAATTTAGCGCCGAATTCATTAGATCTCTTAGGGTTTAGGGGAATTTACCTGAAATGGCTATGGCGATGTCGTCAGCATATGCTACGACTTTGTAGCCTGTATTTTCTACTGAAGTGAGTAGCTTATTCACTACTAATATCCAAAGAAGCGGAGAGAGAACACCCCCTTGGGGTGTGTTACCGCATTTCGGTATGAAGACCACCTTAACTCTTTTCCATGAGGATGGGGTATAGCCGAATTTAAGGCAGCTATTGAAAATCACGTATAGCCAGTGGCCTAAGGATTTTATGCCCTCTTGCAGTTCTACTGGTGTCAATAGGTTACGGTGATGCAATGTATAATGTTTCAAAACGCATTGCGAATGTATCTACTGCGCAAACAAAAGCAAACAAAGCATCGTGAACTGATGTAACGCAAAAGTCTTTTGATATTTTATTGTTTTTTATTCCGCCAAAATGGAAGCGTCCTCTCCAGATTTAAATTATTCATTAAATATTAAATTTTGTAAAATTTACTAAAAACGACCAGTTCACTTTTTTTTTTTTTTTAATTTTGTTTTTTAATTCAGAACGTTCCAAAACGTCAAAGATTACATCGTCCAAGCATCGCATAACGAAAGCAGCATAACATCGCATCCGAACGCATTATTTTCAGGTTTTGGAATTCAGCCTATGTAAAGCCATAGCTAAAGTTTTTTTTATCCTAAGCTGGGCTATGGCCGGGCAATCACATAGTATGTGATGGGCTATTTCGGTGTCTTCTAGGCAATATTCTTGAGATGGTAACTGAGAGGACAATATCCAGTTAGGAAGTCAAGATCTTAGCATTGTGTTTGTTCATTATTAGAATGTCTCTGGTTCTATATTTCAAGAAATTAATAAATTTCTTGCAATGCCTTAGGCACAATCTGTGCATTTCAATGTGAGAGCATTTGTTCGCGTTCAAAATGATATAGCTCTATCTTTATCTGGCTGGTAGGTAAACCGCAGAGCGGTTCAGGTCCATTGAGAAGAGAATGGTGTATAGTCTAGCAAGCTCGTCAGCAGCTTCGTTACCAGGGACGTCTTCGTATCCAGCGACCCACATTAGCCTGGTTTTATTATGTGCAGTAAGCTGCAAGAGTGTCTGGAGACAGTTTCAAACCAGCTTTGATTTCAAAGTCGAAGGACGTGAGAGCTTTTAGTGCTGCTTGGCTGTCTGATATTATATTAATATGTGATCTTCTGATGTATTCTTTGCCGCAGAGATCGATAGCATAAACCTCTGCTTGGAAGATAGTTGTTGATTGACCTAGTGGTGTAAAGAGTTTGTAGTTGGGTCCACAGATACAAGCTCTTGCCCCATTTGACATTTTCGAGCCGTCAGTGTACCAATCGAGTTGAGGTGTTATTTGAGGGATTTGATAGTTGCGGTTCGGGATCGTAACTGTGAAGGGGTGGTTGAGAAGGACACCTTTTGGTACGAAGTCCAAAATGCATACTGCTGGAGAAGATAGTAGCGGAATTTTCTCGAGGATCTTCATGCGACCAACTTACTTACTTACTTACTTACTTAGGTGGCGCTACAGATCGGGGTGAACCTGGGCCTCAAATAAAAAGCCTCTCCATTTAGCTCGGTCTTTAGCTAAATGCCTCCAGTTGCGCACTCCAAGTTGGTCGAGGTCCCCTTGAACTTGTGCGCCCCACCTACGGCGATGATTCCCTCTACTGCGTCGTCCCTCGGGATTAGATTCGAAGACTCTCTTTTTGACTAGGTCGATGTCGCTGTACAGCTCGTATAGTTCGTGATGGAATCTTCTCCTCCAAAACCCGTCAACGCAAACGGGACCGAAAATCTTACGAAGAATTTTTTTCTCTCGAAGCGACCAAGGATATCTTCATCCTCTTTTAATAAAGTCCATGCTTCAGCGCCATAAAGCAGGAGTGGGATGATCAGGGTCTTATACAGAGTCTCCTTAGTGGTTCGAGATAGGGCTTTACTATTGAATTGCCTTATAAGCCCAAAAAAATCGCGATTGGCAAGAGTTATTCTTCGCTTGATTTCTGCGCTGATGTTGTTCTCAGAGTTTATAGCAGAGCCAAGGTAGACAAAGTCCCTTACTACCTCGAAGTTATAGCTGCCCACTGTGACGTTTTGTCCAATTCGTCGGTGTTGGCTTTCCCTTCTTGTTGACAGCATATACTTGGTTTTGCCCTCGTTTATCGCTAAACCCATTTTGGCCGCTTCCGCCTCAATGCTTGCAAACGCACCGGTGACAGCCCGCTGAGTTCTTCCGATAATGTCTATATCGTCGGCGTATGGAAGCAGTTGTACAGACTTGTAATAGATTGTGCCTCCGTTCAAGTATAATATTGAAGAAGTCACATGACAGCGCGTCACCTTGTCTAAAACCTTTTTTGACATCAAAGGTCTCGGTGAGATCATTACCGACCTTGATGGAGCAGCGAGCGTTCTCCATCGTCAGCCTGCACAGACAGACAAGTTTGGCAGGGATATCAAAACTAGACATGGCTCTATAAAGCTCTTCTCTATAGATGCTGTCATAGGCGGCCTTGAAATCGATAAAGAGGTGGTGAGTATCGATTTGGAATTCTTGGGTTTTCTCCAGGATCTGCCGAAGTGTGAAGATTTGATCGATGGTGGACTTTCCTGGCCTGAAACCGCACTGATAGGGTCCAATCAGGCTGTTGATAAAATGTTTCTGGCGTTCACACAATATCACAGAAAAGATCTTGTATGCGATGTTGAGGAGACTGATGCCTCTTTAGTTGGCGCAGTTGAGGGGGTCTCCTTTTTTGTGGATCGGGCAAACGATGCTGAGGTTCCATTCATCAGGCATACACTCGTCTGACCAAAGTTTAGAGATGAGTTGGTGTATGCACTCTACCAATTCATCCCCAGCTGCCTTGAAAAGTTCGGCCGGTAAGCCGTCAGGTCCAGCAGCCTTGTTGGATTTTAGCTTGGATATTGCTATCCTCACTTCGTTTTGGTCAGGTGGACGGAAATTTTGACTATCATGTCTATGCTGAATGGTTCTTTCTGCCTGACAGCGGGATGTTGGTCTTCGTCGCCGTTATACAGTCTGCAGAAGTAGTTTTTCCATATTCTCAGCACCGACTGTGAAATGATATAGTTCTATCTTTATCTGGCTGGTAGGTAAACCGCAGAACGGTTCAGGTCCAATGAGAAGAGAATGGTGCATAGTCTAGCAAGCTCATCGGCAGCTTCGTTACCAAGGACGTCTTCGTGTCCAACGACCCACATTAGCCTGGTTTTATTATGTGCAGTAAGCTGCAAGAGTGTCTGGAAAAAAATTCAAACCAGCTTAGACTCAAAGTCGAAGGACGTGAGAGCTTCTAGTGTTGCTTGGCTATCTGATATCAATATGTGATCTTCTGCTGTATTCTTTGGCACAGAGACCGATAGCATAAACCTCTGCTTGGAAGATAGTTGTGGATTGACCTAGTGGCGTAAAGAGTTTGTAGTTGGGTCCACAGATACCAGCTCTTGCCCCATTTGACATTTTGGAGCCGTCAGCTTACCAATCGAATTGAGGTGTTATTTGAGGGATTTGATAGTTGCGGTTCGGGATCGTAACTGTGAAGGGGTGCTTGAGAAGGACACCTTTTGGCACGAAGTCCGAAATGCATACTGCTGGAGAAGATAGTAACTCTGATGTCTTGGTTGTGAAGATGGTTCGGCGATGCATGAAGGAATTGATTTTGTCGAAGGTAACAAAAAGCCGATAGGAGCAAATTTGTTCGACTCTTCTTGGAAAGGTAACATTTATATCAACGGATGGTTGTCTGGCGAAACGAAGCATTTATTGAGGGAGGCAAAGGCAGCAAAGAAAAATTTGGGATAGGATTATCTTTGGGTGCGTGATGGGAAAATTATGATGAGACAAGCAGAAGGAACGGAGATCAAATACAGCAAGTGCTCAAGCGATATTCAATTATTGTAATTGTTCATCAAAGCATTAGAAGTTTACGGAAGAATTATGACTGTTTTTGTTCATATTTACATAGTTGCGTTAATGTTCTATCTTAAATTATTGTGCTTACTAAAATCTGGGTGTTTAATCATGAATTGTGTCAATTTTCTCTTCCGGGCTTTGATCTTTATGCAAAGTTTAATGAACATTATGCAGCTGGTGGTACTGCCATTTTAGTAAAAAATAATTTTGAAGTAGTGGTTACTACCCCCGAGATTGCAGTTTGTATCTTGTGAAATATTTCTTAAAGAGTTTGAAGGTTTACTATGTTCAATTAACTGTGAAAATGTGTGTATTGTTGGCGATCTTAATGTCGATATCCTAGACTTTCCAAAGGCAAGTGATGATTATATTCTCCTTCTATCCTCATTCGGATATCAATCAAACGTCCCTACGAGAGTATTCGGTGAGTCGAAGTGCTGTATCGATCACGTCTTTTAAAAGTCTAAAAATCTTCACAATGTGTACCCGTATGTTCTACAACTGGATATAACGGACGATTTTATGACAGGAATGTTTCTGAAAGAATTCCAAAGTAAACTGGGTGAATATCGTAACACTCAAGTTCCTACTGAGGCAATAGTGCTGGTAAACTTTGAAACGCTAAATCTGTTTTTGATCCGAGAAACCTGGACTGATGTTTTTAGCTGCGACTGTCTTAACATAGCTTTTTCCACTTTTTTTAGAAAAGCTAACATTTTATATCAATGCTTGCAAAACTGCAAAGTCTAGAAATAGTCTAAAAAAACTGAAGCCATGGATCACTTATTCTATCTGTGCAAAAATTAAAGAAAAAAATAGGTTCTTCACAAGGAACAAGCATAGATTAAGTGAACCATCAATCAGCCAGAAATACAAACAATTGCAGGGTAGGATATGCACTCTTATAGCTACGCAGAAAAATCTTTACTACAGGGACACGTTTGCCGAAAATAGATTTAATGCAAGAGTTCAATGGAAAATAGTTAACAATTTGCTAGGTAAAGATACAAATAAAAAAAAACTTCAAGTCCATATTTTTAGATAATAACTTAGTCATAGGTGATAAAGCGATAATTAATGGCTTCAACAAATATTTTAAAAATATAGCTTACACATCTAAGCCTAAAACATATTTTCATCTCAATGAATTCAATCAAATATTGTTGCTAGATAAACCTAGCTCGTCGTCCTTTTTCTTTGGTCCAATTGAGAGTCATGAAATTCAGCTGATTATAAACAGTCTAAAAGCTAAAAATTCTTGTGGAATTGATGGAATTAGTACTGAAACTCTTAAAAAGATAGCTAGGCATATTTTAGATCCCCTCGCATATATTATAAATAAGAGTTTCGAATGTGGAAAGTTTCCTGATAGTTTAAAAACGGCAATAATTGTACCAATCCTAAAAAAAGGCGATTCTAGTAATCCAAATAACTATGTGCCTATATCTCTACTGTCAGTTTTCTGAAAAATTTTTGAGAAAATAATAGTACAATAATTAAAATGCTATATTTTCTAGAAAAAACTAGATTTTTGGCCAAGTCACAATTTGGATTTATAAGGGGTAAGTATACTGAAGATGCAATAGTCGATATCTTAAGCGATATCCACCTTGCTCTTGATAGCATTCAGAAAGCAGCTGGACTATTTCTCGACCTAACAAAAGCTTTTTATCTCGTGAATCACGAGATACTTCTTCAAAAGTTAAGCACAGCTGGTTTTAGAGGTAGCGTAAGTGATTGGTTTGCTTCATTCTTACTAAATAGAAAACAGCGCACAAGAATAAATGGAATCCTAAGTGAGAAGGAGTTGTGCCCCAAGGCTCCGTTCTTGGTCCAATTCTCTTTCTCATTTACATATATTAATTCTGTTTTCCGCTTACCGACAAATGGTTGTTTAATTGGATATGCGGATGACCTGACACTTTCTTATAAATCTAACTCCCTAAATGACTTAAGAAATCAAATGGAGCAAGACCTACGTTTGCTTAGCATCTGGTTTGGCTTTCATGAAATGATACTAAGCAAAAAATCGAAAGCTATGCATTTCTCGCTTTCTAGGCATAATATCCCTGTGGGTCTTGATTATCACCAATTTAGCTGTACCAGGATCAATTGCACCAAGGAGTTCTGCTTGGAACTTGAATTCGTAAAAGAGTTCAAATACCTAGGAGTGTTAATTGATTGTCATCTCAACTGAAAGTCCGTTAAAAGATTGATGTTTGTCTCAACGAATAAAATTTACTATTTACGTAAGCTTGTTCCAAAAAATTTGCTGCATATTATTTACTTCGCTTTGGTCCAATCAAGATTGGAGTATGGTCTTGTATGCTGGGGTAGGCCTATTTAACTAGCTTGAAACCAATAACTGTCGCAGAGAAAAGTGTTATAAGACTAATCATGTTTATGAATAGGACTGCGTCTTCAGTCCTATTTCAAGCCCTTATTTCAAGCCATGAAAATCCTCCCACTCAGATACCTATACATCTATAAGGTTCTTAAAATTTTCTTCGTGAGAAATGGGAATACCATATACATTTCAGGACGGTGTATTCGCTTAGAACTTGCAACGCAGTACATGTCCCGGTAGTTAAGAAAGAACATAGTAGACGCTTTTTCAAGAACATTGCACCTTATATTTTTAACAAACTGCCGAACGAATTATGTGCCTTGGTCACTAATCCACATAAATTTCTTAAGATACTTAAAGAATGGCTACTTTCCAGATCCGAGGTTGAGACCTTGATTAATGTTTTGTCCAAATTGAAAAAAAAAAGAAAAACAAATACCGTACAAAAAAAAAAGAACAAAAAATACAAATGAACGATCATTACTTTCTACAATTCTTACTGTTCTCTATCATTTTCCCTCTTCTGCCTCTTTCTCTTAGTTTCTCACCCCTTCGTGTTTAATGTTCATTTTAATTATGCGAATAGACTACATTTTTGTTTACCTACATTGTTGCATCCAACTATCCATATTTTTCCTTCAAACAACGTGTGTGTATATATGGTATAGTAACACTCTGCGCACTTGTCACTGGTTATTATTGAACCACAAAGTGCACCATGATATAATACCCAGAATTTCCATTTTTAAAAGCATTTCGTATGCAATTATTTAAATGAATTATCTTATGTTAACTTAAATTTTAAATGCTAAGCATATTAACTCTTCAATGTAAGATATACATATATATATATAAACAGGAATTCGGAATTATCACAAATAAATAAATAAATTTTCTCGAAGATCTTCATGTGACCAACTAAGTTGGAGTTTGTTCTGTTGCATAAAAGGTGAAGCTTTAGAGCACTGGCAGCCGCAGTCTTCATAATATTTATGTGTATGGGGTGGAAGGTTTAAGAGAACTTCCAAAGCAGCTGTTTGGCAGGTGAGTATTGCCACCGTAATACCTACACGGGCTAGTATTTGCACCTTCTGGAGTCCAGAGCGGATAGCGGTTTGATTTACTTTTCCCCACCATACTAGCGAAGCATAGGTTATTATCAAGGTGACAATTGAGATATTGGTTCAGTGCATCATTTTCGGATTTAATCCCCATTTTTTGGCAAAAAACCTAGAACATGCCCAGAAGGCTTTTGTCGACTTCTCAATAGTTCTGTCTATATGAGGTTTCCAGTTTAATTTGTGGTCTAGAGTAATCCCAAGATATTTTGTTTTGAGAAATCAATTTGTACATTATTTAGTGATAGTGCTTTAAGGTTTAAATTTCTTCTTTTAGTGAAAGGTGTGATTACAGTTTTCGTTGGGTTAACCGTTAGTACTTTTGACTGGCACCAATTATTTACTTTATTTAAGGCATTGTGCATTTGTTCTGTAATGCGGGATTCACCTTTGCTCCTAGATATTATGACTACATCATCTGTGCAGCCTTGGGTAAGAAATCCGTAACTACTGACAACATTACAATGTACCATAAGAGAAAGAATAAGATATCCCCTTGAGGACAACCCTTAGCAGTTCTTACGGAAATCGAGATTTGTCTAAGCTTGGCAATAATTAATCTGCTACTGAGCATGGAGCATATCCAATTGGTAGTTTGCGAATCAATGCCTTTGGCATCAGTAGCAGACTTAATTGATTAAAATGATGTGTTATCGAAGGCTTCAGTGATATCCAGAAAGGAACTGTTCAATAGTGCTGGCTAGATGGTGTAGGGTTGTGATCGTAGATTTACCAGATTGATACGCAAATCGAAGATTATTCAGGGTGTGTTCTATTCCTAATGTGAAGATCAATCGATTTTTTTCATTATTTTAAGAAACACAGAGGTGAGACTGATTGGCCTAAAGCCTTTTTAGTCTGATTGTCATCTGGCGCCGACCTTAGGAATGAACACTACGTACATTTTTGGATAAGAGATAAGAGATAAGAGATAAGAGAGTCGATTCCATGACGGAAAAAAGTTCGAAAAATTCCATCTCCACCACCTGCTTTGTAGGGTTTTTGCGTGGAGATGGCCCATCTAATAGAGTCCAGGGAGAAGATTTTCTTGGTCATAATCCTAGTGCGTCGGATAGGCGGGTGTTGCATGACTGAGTCAGGGAAGTGGGTTTGCAGAAGCAGACCTAATGTTTCATTATACCCCCGTGTAAAACTGTCGACATATTTAGCATACTCCCAGGCCTTTTCAAGAACCATTATGAGAGCGAATAACTGTTCGGTTGTACCTCTACTGGGACGAAAACCGCATTGTTCATCCCCCAAACTATTCTCAACCACAGCTCTGGAGAGATCAATTCCATTGCTGTGGTTCTTGTATAGGGTTTTTTGTGCCCTGGCAGCTGGTGGAAAAATTTGATGCTTTCGCAGTACGACGTCCATGTGTGTCGCTTTCATGTTCTAAATAAACCTTAGCCCAGGCTTAAATCTTAAAACGATCTCCTATATGCAAAGAATGGGAAGAATGGAAGGGAATTATAAACAATTAAGTAAGTTGTGTTTAAAATGTATAGCAAGATGCTAATTTCCTCATAAAGTCAATAATTTTCTAACAAAGAGCAATCATTAGAAGAAACAAAGCGAATTCTAAAAACTACCCTTTTGATTGTAAATCCCTAGTCGCATTTCTAAAAGTCACAGGAATTAGAATTTCCAACACAAAACCACACCGATTACTAGGCACCGCCTTAAAAATCCACAAAAATGCACTTTACAGTGATTGCAGGGGATTATCCCAAGATAACGGGCTATTGTAACAAGCAATACAATACTAAAACCATTCTTCCAAGGATCAGCTCTCGTAAATCGATTAGCAAAGGCAAATGTTTTGGTTACACCACACAAAAAGGATCTAAGATCTCTCGGTCCTTTCAATGATCACCCGGAATGCAAATATTTACTTAGTCAGGTGCTGTCTACCTGACAACAATTCGAAACGGTAGCCACCATGAAATTAGGCATCATTGAGCAAAGCAGGTTGCGCTGTTATTGTACGAATGTTTGTCTTACCAGCAGGTATCCCTACCTGAGCCGTTGGCAACCCTATTAGACCGTAAAATGAAATTCTATTTTTCTACGAGTGCCAAGAGGAATTCCAAGATCTCTGATGTCCTCACGCAGGCTCACTGTGAATGTCACCAGTCAATCTTAGGTGAGCCCATCAAAATCAGGCAGCCTTATCAGATAATCCATTAGAGAGGGGCATCAACTTTTTTTTTTTTTTGTGTTAGGGTGACGTCTCCTTTTCTCCCATCATGGCCATCACTTTGATGATGATTGCGCGCCCGGAGTCTGTGTGTGGAACGAATTTTTTTATGACTTCTCCTGATGGAGAATTTGAATAAATTTGTCCTAACCTAAGGCTGATCGCGGGTATATCGTTTGAATAAATCACTGATCTCAACATTTATTGATCTCTGATTTCGAAGAGATGAGATGCTTGCGATTATTATCTCGATGCTGACTGTGATTCTAGTTCAGTGGACGATCATGTTACGGCAGCGCAGAGTGCAGCGGCAGGAGATGATCGTTTTTAACGATCCTACCTCGTCTAAAGCGTCAAATGGACACTGCGGTGTTGTGTAATCGATACGAGTTTTTGTTTTTGTAATAGACAGGGCAGGTTGAAACAATTTAAATTCCTCCTGCTTCATGCGCGCACACCGCGCACAGTCAGTCAGTCAGTTAGAGAGGACTTGGAGCCATCGTCGATATTGGTCATTAAATAAAGTGTTAACTAGGATCGAGAGATTTATGCACGATCAGCATTACGAGAATGGTCGATGTAATTAAGACGATCTGGATATTTATTTAAGGAACACTAATCGGATTGCGTGTGACTTGTTTTTTTTTTGAGTAAATTGAGTAGTTTGTTGGCTTTATTGCGCATTGACTGGATGTTTATTGCTGGAGGAGGGGGGATCTACTAGCAAGTGGCATAAGAAATTGTTTTTAACCAAAATGGTCTGGTTACCATTTAATGTGGTGTAGAAGTTATTAGGTGACATTTATGCTGACAGACGGAGGGGTATTTTCATTCAAATGGTTATTTTATGTAAAGTAATGGAAGCATGTTAAGTTAGCTTTGGTATCCTCATGAATTGAACTAAGAAGTGGGAATCGTATTACACAGGAAAGTCGTAAAACGGTTCTTAATGTATGCAAAAGTTGTTGTAGTTGTTTTTTTTTTAACTGACTTTCACTGGCTGAGTAGGTACTTTGATTGGATATGCATGATGATATTCCTTAACGAGTTAGATACATACCTACAAAATGTGGGTTGATCTATATCAGATTAACTGTAGAGCGGATAAGATTACCTCACTGTTTTCTTCAGCTAATTTTAATTCAATTAGATCTATAAAAACAGATGTTATTGTATTTTGAATTATGTAGGCTCGACGCCACGCTAGATGTGTGAGATTTCTTTCATGGGGGCATAGAGACTTACATAGGAAAACTTCTTGCCACTTGTTCTTATGTGTCCTGAAAGGCGATTTTTTTTTTCAAAGCGAATGAAGTACGAAAATTTCACTCAAAGTTGGGGAAAATCAAAAGCATATAATGAATTTTTTTTTGTCGGGGCAGGAAAATGGCTTCACTGGAGCACTAAAATGCAACTGTTCCATTTTATGACCAGGGAGCAAAGGCCTGATTTTACAATTTTTATGAAACTTAATTGTCTTTCTAAGAAATTAGGATATCAGCATCCACCACATGAGCAACCAAGATTTTCCAATTGAGAAGCAAAGGAAGAATACTCACAAGGTCATCAACACTCATTGTGGATTGTACCAAAAAACACCCCGCCTAAGGCGATAGTTGGCTTTAACAGTACAGCACATGATAAAGGAGCATCTAGAGCAAAGCCAGCCTCGATGTGCCGCCTCCATTTCGTTCGACGGCAGAACTAGTTTTCATGTTCCGTTTTCGGCACACTTGGCGACACTTTTCGTCCTCGTTGTCATATCTTCTGTGGAAATACCAGATGTCATTGTCCTTCTCGATGGGTGTATGACCGACTGCTCATTGGCTCGCCGTTTTTGATTCTGTTGATATCCTTCTGCAAGGCGTGGCAAAATCGCATCATCACCTCCCTGTGGTGCCCGCTGGATAGCTATCTGATAGTGAACTAACGATGAGCGTATGCTGAGCCTGACGACATATGTGTAGCTGAACACTCAGACCTGCGTAAGCACATCTGGGTGAACTTCAGCGCGCATATGTTTATCCGGTCGAGGCATCTCTTGTTGATCTGATCGGCTGAAATATGCATCTCAGAAGTCTAGCAAGAGCTCCTCAGCAGAAGGACGTTTTTTTTTTTTTTTTTTCGCCGACAGTAGGTGAAAAATCTTCTAAAAACACCATAAGGCCCGACCGAGCGTGCTTATAGTAGTGTGAGATTTTTACTCACTAAAAAAACACCTCTCTTCAAAAGTAATACTACAACTAAGCCGACGCTTATCCAGCAGTTTTATTTTCGCTTACGATACACGTGATTTTTGGAAAAAAAAAAAAAATTCGTACGAAGTTAAAAGAAATGTAGAACTTTAGGCAAGTTAAATTCCAATAATAGTTCCTGCCTTTTCGCGACCGGCATATACTATGACGCGAGGTCAAAAGGTTTTATCCTTTGCAGACGACGAATTGAATTATTCGCGTCAAGTAGTTGAATGACGGTACGGTTACAATGGTCGTGAACACGATCTTTGTGTTTACACGTAATGCTATGTAGCGACACTCTACCCCAAAGCACAAGTTGAGATGTAAGGATTTTCAATACTATGTCAGGGTATTGAAAAAGAGATGGTGGGGGATGAACCCCTAATGGGCCAACGGCAGCGCTCATATCCCCGAAGTGGGTTACTGACATCGGTGTGTCCAGCCTCTCGTCCTAGGGGTTGCAAAAAAAGGATCTGGTCCTCCAGGTTGGAGGTTGTGCCTTCGGGTTAACTTCCCTACCACATAAAAAACCTTCGGTTATGAAGCAAAAAACAGCCTCGAAAACGGATGATTTTAATTTGACGACCCAAGCAAACAAAGGAGAACGATCTTCGTGTCTGCACATGGAATGCTAGGTCCCTCTACAAACCACGTGCAGCTGAACAACTTGCGGAGGTCCTAGAGTGCCTCAAAGCAGACATTATCGCCATCCAAGAAGTGCGATGGGATGGGCCGGGCAAAAGGAGTATGAAAAACTGCGACATCTACTACGGCGATTGCTACAGACAACAAGGACAGCGTCTATTCGGGTGCGGATTTGTCATTGGAGACAGACTTAAGCAATAAGTCTTGAGTTTCCGGCATGTGAACGAGTGCCAACATTAACCTAATATGCGTTCACGCCCCTCACGAGGAGAAGGATGACGCGATAAAGGATGACTTCTACCAGCTCTTGGACAAGACATATGAGCAATATCCTAGTCACGACGTTAAAATTATCCTAGGTGATTTCAACGCAAAGCTAGGAAGAGAGGACGTCTTTAGTAGCGTGGTCGGAAAGCACAGCCTGCACGACATCACATCCGACAACGGACTCAGGCTAATCGACTTTGCAGCGGGACGAAGCTTTGTCGTAGCTAGTACGCGGTTTCCACGTCTCGACATTCACAAAGGAACATGGCTCTCCTTTGATCGAAAAACTGTTAACCAAATCGATCACATTGCGATCGACGCAAGGCACTCTTCCAGTATTCTGGGTGTCCGGACTTTCCGAGGAGCCTACGTGGACTCGGATCACTACCTAGTTGTAACCAAGGTACGGATGCGGATATCCAGAACGGAGCGAAATCGACGAAATACTGTGAGGAAATTTGACGTCGGGCGGCTACAATCGCAAGAGACCGCCCAAACCTTTGCCGATCCAGTTTCTCTTAATCTTAATCTAAGTCCTATGCTGCCAGCAGCAATTGCGGAAGACCAGTGGCAGCGTTCCCAACAAGCTGGCATCAAAGATGCCGCCTCTGATGTACTGTGTTTCTCTCGGCCACCACAACGAAACCCTTTGTTTGATGAGGAATGCCGGCAAGCACATGCAGCTAAACAAGAGGCATACAAAGCGGCGTTGCATAGACGGCCTAGATCTGCTTACGAGCTCTACGTGCGCAGGAGAAAAGAGGAACATCGACTTCTCAGAAAGAAGAAAAAAAGAGCATGAGAAGCGCTCGATCGGGGAAATTGAGAGACTTTATTGCAGGAATGATGTTCGAAAATTTTACCAAAAGGTAAAAAGAACATGCCAGGGTTTCAAAGCCAAAACAGAAGCCTGCAGGGACGAAAATGGTAACATAGTAGTAGAATCGCAGTCGGTGCTGAGGATATGGAAGGAGCACTTATGCAGACTGTTAAACGGCGATGATGACCAATATTCCGCTGTCAGGCAGAATGAGCCATTCAACAGTGACGATGGCAGTCAAGATTCCCGTCAACCCGATCAGAATGAAGTGAGGATAGCGACATCTAATTTCAAATTCAACAAAGCTGCTGGAGCCGACGGCCTTGCCGCTGAACTTTTCAAGGCAGGAGGAGATGAGTTGGTAAGGAGCATGCACCAGCTCATCTGTAAAATCTGGTCGGACGAAAATATGTCCGGTGAATGGAACCTCTTCATCGTTTGCCCGATCCTGAAGAAAGGAGACCCTCTGAACTGCGCCAATTACATAGGTATAAGTTTACTAAATATCGCATATAAGATCCGGTCTGCCGTACTATGTGAACGCCTAAAACCGATCGTCAACAACCTGATAGGTCCTTATCAGTGCGGTTTCAGGCCGGAAAAGTCCACCATTAACCAAATATTCACACTACGGCAGATCTTGGAAAAAACCCATGAATATAAAATCGATACGCATCACCTCTTCATCGATTTAAAAGTTGCCTATGATAGCGTGTATAGAGACGAGTTATACAGAGCTATGTCTAGTCTTGGCATCCCTGCCAAGCTCGTCAGTTTGTGCAGAATGACGATGGAGAACTCTCGCTGCTCCATCAAAGTCGGTAAGAACATCACCGAACTGTTCGATGTCAGGAAAGGTCTTAGACAAGGCGACGCGCTATCATGCGATCGCTTTAACATAGTACTTGAGAGAATTGTACGAAACTCACAAGCCAACCCCGGAGGTACAATCTTCTTCAAGTCTGTACAACTACTCGCTTACGCCAATGACATTGACATAATCGGAAGAACTCAGCGGGCCGTCAATGCGGCATTTACGAGTATTTAGACCGAGGCAGCAAAGATGGGTCTAGCGGTCAAAATATATGCTGTCTACAAAAAAGTACACCTAACATCGGCGTCTTGGACAGAACGCCACAATAGACAGATATAATTTTGAGGTAGTAAAGGATTTTGTCTACCTAGGCTCTATGGTCAGTTCCGCAAATGACATCAGTAGGGAGATCACACGTAGAATTACTCTTGCCAATCGTTGTTTGTATGGGCTAAAACGGCAATTGAGTAGCAAAGCCCTATCTCGAACTACTAAGGTAACCCTCTATAAGACACTAATCACCCAAGTCCTGCTATATGGCGCAGAGGCATGGGCTTTGACTAAAGCGGATGAGGATGCCCTTGGTTATTTTGAGAGAAAAGTTCTTCGAGCGATCTTTGGTCCCGTCTGCATAGACGGTGAGTGGAGGAGAAGGTTAGAGTATTATACAATGGCGAACTAAACGGCCTGTACAAGGAAATCGACTTAGCCAGAAGAGTTCACATACAGCGACTAAGATGGCTGGGTCATTTGGAGCGGAAGGAGCCCAACGTTCCCGCTAAGAAAGTCTTCGAATCCACCCCGGATGGACGACGCAGTAAAGGACGACCTCGCGGTAGGTGGCGCAAACAAATAGAGGGGGACCTCAACCAACTTGGCGTGCGCAACTGGAGGCAGCTGACTCGTAACCGTGCTGGCTGGAGAGGTTTGTTGGTTGAGGCCCATGTCCATCCCGGACTGTAGCGCCATCTATGTAATTAAGTAAGTATCCTTCTGCAAAGCTTCGATGGACTTAACTATTTTTTCCAGAGTCATTGTCTCCTGTTGCGAGAGGGCTCTGGTGCTGGTGTTGGAGGTGGAGACATGACACGTAAATGTGCGTTGGATATTTCGAAAATTTTGTCGCTCAATTAAGCCGGCTTGTATAAAGTCCTCCTGTCCAGTACACCGCCCATCTCCCCACTTTAACTGACCATCTGCCCACTGAATATGACTTCAGCAGGAGCTATATGCACTCACTACCGGACAGAGCTGAGTGGACGCAACGCGATGTCCTATACAGTCAATTTTCACGGACGGGTCCACAACCAAGGACGGAATTGGTGCCGGAATCTTCTCAGAAGACCTGGAAATACACCTCTCTTTTAACCTTCCAAACCTTTGCAGCGTTTCGGAAGTTTCCGCTGGCTACAACATCGGATATCGCTATCTACGCCGATAGTCAAGCAGCCATCAAATCCCTCGAATCCAGCACTATGAGATCTAAGACAATAAAAAACTGCCGCGTATGTCTTAACGAGATAGCTTATCACCTTCTGCTGGGTACCAGGTCAGTGTGACCGGGGAAATGTGCAGCTGCCAACTAGCTCGACAAGTTTCCTTTGGTGCAAAGAGTATAAGCATTGTCGACATCGAGGCGCCAAAGTCTTATATTAAGAACCTTATTCAAATCGACGCGGAGAAAGTGGTCAATCTCCAATGACAACATCTAGGCCAATGCAACACCGCCAGACAACTTTGGCCAACACTCAACAAATATAGGTCCATCGGGCTCTTGAAACACAAGAGAGGAATCCTCTCCAAAATAGCAAACGTTCTCGCAGAATATTGCGTGATAGGAAGACATGCCCAAAAGACTATGCATCGCCTACAACATTTGCTGCAGAAGCTGTAGCGTTGAAGAGGAGGAAGAGACCATTAGTCACTTCCTATGCGCTTGTCCTGCGCTCGCCAATATTAGGAAGGTCCTGGGTGAATACTTTCTCCACCATCTAAGTGATCTCAGCAACGCCTGCACGACTAGGGCTACTATTGCCTTGCAGGGCTGGCTAGCAATTTCTGCTCTTATACGTATTGCCGTGTTTGCTGCTTCTGGTTCAGCGTTTGTCGTTCCTCGTCCTATACACGATGTCGTCTGAGTTTGGTTTTGGTTGTTGCTCTTTATCAGTCTCTCCTAACACCAACAGGCCTTTGGGATTATTGCTGCAATCTATTTCACTGTATTCCATATATCGCTCGATGTCATCACTTGGCTTACGTTATTCTCAGGAGCCTACAAAAAAAAAAAACAACTGTCAGACAGGCGCTTGGGGCTAAGTTTTATAGAACAGTTTTGAGCCGGCAAACAGTGGGTAACTGGTCCAACCTTAAATATATATATCAAACTTTTTTTTAATACTAAAGTACTATAATTCTAAGAACGACTTCTCCGTGACGCGTGACGGTCCAACCATTTTTCTATATCTCATATGTATGAGTCGATGGGTCTATCTTCCCTTCGATGGCTGGTTTCATCTCTCCTGCTTCACTGTATTTCATTCAGCTTAATATCTTTGACAAAAGTTCGAGGTTCCTGAATTTTTACTTCATATGTGCTCTATAATTCGTCAGCTAAGATATCTGCTAATAGCAGTCCCGCAATGATACATACAGTGGGCGCCGTGGCGTAAGTGGTTAGTGTGTCGGATCACTGCGCGTGAGGTTCGAATCCCAGAAAACACCAAAAAGTTTTTTCACGGTCCCACCTCGGTCTCGAAATAGCTTCTCAAAACAAATTGCCCTTCGGAAACGGCACTAAACTGTAGGTCCCTTCCATTCGTGTGAAAAATATAACGCACACAACATGAGTGGTAGCGAGAAGCTAGGCCCTGGCACTTAAAGAGCTGTTGCGCCAAATACAATATATAATGACACATAGCATTATTTAAATGACAGCCATCCCCTCACTCTTTGAATATGTACATTCATTACAAATGCAGTCTATTTCTTCCAGATGTTTGCTGGTATTTGTGATGGACTGTGCGTAGGGATGCCAGCGCCCGATATTGTGATTACCGGACCATGGTCCGGGAGTGACTGTCTAGAAGGATCCTGTTGTCTGGAGGCCATGAGAACTATTGGAACGGTTACTGATGTTGGCGTGGATTCATGCTGGTTAAGCTTGGCCTTGAGCATGCGAATAACCTTAGATTTTCAGCGAAAGATCTCCTCGCAGCTGGTTGACCAGTTCTAGAACAATTGCATCCGTTGGGTTGGACATTATTATTTTGAGTTGAATCTGCCTTATATTTTTGTGAAATCTTGAGCTGAAGAATGCAAATTTGCAAAAACGGTCACATTGATATTTTAAAATGAAAATCCAGTTGTTCCAAATGCTCTTCTGCTTTGGGAATGAACCTTTTTCTAGTTTAGCAGCGCTGAATTTTGGAATGTGGATAGGATACAATGGCAAACGCTAAAGAAATATATACTCCTACTCTTTTTTTTTTTTTGTATAATTTGCGCGTGCCTAATGGATTATTAATACCCCTTATACTGGTTCTCATGGCACGGGCGGATATGAAGAGGGGGGAAGAAGACAGAGGAGATGCCGGTTTGCGTTGGCTTTAAATGTTTTAAGGTTGTAATGATTAGGAAATACAGAGGCTGGTAATTCGTTCCATAAACGTGTTGTTCGGCTTATAAACAAATATATATCAAATAAATTTGACAGTATGTCCGAAGTTGGGCTTTAGGGTGAACTGATGTGTATTCGAAGCGTGCCGCGTATTGCGGGTGAAGTTTTGAAGGGGAGGAATGCAGCTGGCTATTTCGCTGGAGCATTTTTTATAAAAAAAAGCGATAAAAAAGAGAAAGACAAGAGACATTTCTACGATGTTCAAGTGAGACTATGGAGCTCACAATGTCTATATCACCTATCAGTTTTAACGCGCGATTCTGTACCCTATCTAGAATGTGCAGAACGGTCTTGGGTGCACCAAATCAGATGTGGGCGTTATACTTCAGCTTTGGGCGGATGAATGCCTTATAGATGGAGGCCAGATCATTCGGGGTAAAGTATTTTCTGCACCACTTAAGGAATCCTAGACATTTAGCAGCATTTTTAGCGGCTTCGAATATGTGATCTTTCCATCGAAGACGGTTATTGATGCACATACCGAGAATGGCAAGTCTTTCGGATTCAGCGATGCAAGTACCATTCATGGATAATGGTTGAGGGTCTTGGTTTCGCTTGACAGACAGAAGACAGCATTGAGTTTTGGATGCATTAAATTCCACTCTGTTGATTGAACCCCATTTGGTTATGCTCTCCAGGTCGGAATTTAATGTGTTTAACATACGTTGTCGTTCCTCTTCAACGGCCGAAGAGCAAGGACGTGAGTTAGGGAACGAATATGAAAAACTGAGGGTACTGTCATCAGCGAAGGAATGGATTGGATTAGAAGTAGCAGACAAGATGTCATTAATAAAAATGAGGAAGAGAGTCGGAGACAAAACGGAGCTCTGGGGAATACCAGCATTTATATGGTGAATTGCAGATTTGAAGCCGTCGAAGACAACCTGTATTGAACGACCCGAAATGTAATTTCTAATCCATTGAAGAAGAGACTCATCGATGCCATATACACGCATTTTCAACAAAAGAGCCTAATGCCAAACTCTGTCAAATGCGTTAGAAATATCGAGCGCAACCATCTTTGTTTCGCCGAAGTGATGGAGAGATTGGTTTCACTTCTCGGTGAGATATGCCATCAAATCACCAGTAGACCTGTTGCTACGAAAACCATACTGCCGGTCATTGAGGAGTTTTCGTGAATCAAGATATTTCATAAGCTGACGATTTATCAGCGTTTCCATGACCTTGGAAAGAAGGGACGTTAGTGCAATGGGTCGGTAATTGGACGGAGAAGAAGATTCGCCTTTTTTAGGGACGGGCTGGACAAATGCTGATTTCCATCTTCTCGGAAAGAGCCCAGAAGAGTAGGACAGACAGAAAGCTTAAGCAGAGGTTTTGCCAGCATGGAAGAACACGGGAGAGATACTATCTGGACCAGCGGATTTGTGTATGTTAAGACCTTTGAGTACTCCTGCAACTGTACGAGTGCGAAAGTGGACTTGTCCCATGGAAAATTCGACGCTCTCAAGTACAGGCGGAGACAAAGCACTATCTGGCATGGTGGAATTCGCTGCAAAGTGAGCAACAAGCAAATTAGCTTTGTCTAAGGAACTGACAGCTGGAATGTCATTGTAAATAAGCGTTGGGATGGAGATGAGACTCCTACTCTATACTTAAGGGTGATACATCTTTGAATTTAAGCAAAATAAATTGTATTTGAGATATAGTGAATCCGTTTATATCAAATTAAAGAACATTCAATACCATTATTTAATTCATTTAATTAATCTAAAAAAATTATTGTTCAAATGGTCTTCACAGATTTGCTTGACAGCGGTCATCCGAGATGCCCAAGTTTGTATGACTCGGGCACATAAGTTGGCCTCAATCTTGCCAATGACGTGAACAATGTTGTTCTCAAGGTCGGCAGTTGTTGCTGGCTTACTGGAATAGAACAGAGATTTAACTTAACCTGAAAGAAAAATGTCTAGGGCCGTTAAATCTCACGATCTTGGCAGCCAATTGACGTCGGTTCTTCGTGAGATTACGCGACCGAAAACTTCAGTATCTCCATCATTACGTTTGATATGTGGCACGTCGTGCTATCCTGTTGAAACCACATGTCGCCAATATCCAAACAATCAACTTTCGGCCAAACAAACGCAGGTATCACGGCCCGGCACTGCTTCCCGTTAATAGTGGCGCCCGCCCTTAATCTACACCAAACAGTGAGTTTTTCGGTATACAAAGGTTCATTGCTCTAAAGTCGACAATTTTGTTTGCTCATGTAGCCATGCAGATAAAAATACTCCTCGTCGCTGAAAATTATTTGGACCGGTTTCCAACTGCTCCAGAGCCCGATCAACGAATCCGCGATATGTCTTCTTAACAAAGTAGATACATACATACATACATACATACATTTTCAATGGCCCGCTAATCCTTCATGAGGATAGCGGAGGTAGGATGCTCAGGTGGACCCTCCATCCTTCTCGATTGTCCGCCATCGACTCCAACTCATCAGGAGGAATCCCTAGACGGCTCCAGGAGAGATGCCGGACTTGTTCCAACCATCTATTTCTAGGCCTATCACGGGGTCGCCTACCTGATGCCACGGCAACCATGGCACGTCTTGAAATCCGGTCTGGGGGCATACGCACTACATGACCAAATCATCGAAGCATAGATCGTTCCTGGTGTTGCGCACTCGATCCCTACGAGTTGTTCTAGCAACACCGCGAAGGAACCTCATTTCGGCAGCTTGTACCCGCGATCTTATTCTTTCGGTCACTACCCAAATTTCATGACCATAGGTGAGAGTTGGAACATACACCGAGTTAAGAACCGATAGCTTAGCTTGAACACTAAGTTCGGCCTTCCTTATAACAGATTGGCCAAGCTCTCTCAAAATTGATCCAGCCGGACCAATTCTACAGGATAACTCGGCATTGCTCTTCCCATCACTCGTGAATAGGATCCCGAGGTACTTAAACTTATCCACCTGCTTCAGTGGAACTCCACTAACATGCAGAGTGCACTGAATGGGTTTTTTGGAAACGACCATTACTTCTGACTTGGTCACGTTGATCTTCATTCCAGCATCATCACAAACGGCTACAAACCTTTCGAGTGCGCGCTGAAGTTCGGTTTGAGAGGACCCAAGGATGACCAAATCATCCGCAAAGAGCAGATGACTAATCCTTAGGTCTCCCACTTCGAAACATTCTCCACCACGGCTGCGCTGCAACATCCAATCCATATATACAATGAAGAGGAGAGGTGACAAAACGCACCCCTGGCGGAGTCCAACGCCTACAGTGAAGGGTATTGATTTAACACCATTTAGACTGAATCGCCCTTAAGAGAGAATCATCAATGCCATACTCCTGCAGAACACTCCAGAGTTTGCCTCGAGGAACCCTATCATATGCTTCCAAATCTACAAAACAAGTGTAGACAGGTTTGGCATACTCCCAGACCTTCTCAAGAACCATTCTGACGGTGAATAACTGGTCGGTTGTGCTTCTACCGGGACGAAAACCGCACTGCTTATCCCCCAAACTGTTCTCAACCACAGCTCTGGAACGCGTTTCTAGCACCTTAGCGAAGACTTTTCCAGGGAGACTTAAAAGAGATATACCCCTATAGTTGGCGCAATCTCTTTTGTCCCCTTTTTTTAAAAAGAGGAACTATCATCCCCATTTGCCAATCACCAGGTGTTTCACCGCATTCCCAGGCCACTTTAATGACACGCGAGAGCCATTGCACTCCCTCTTTACCTAAAGCCTTGAGCATTTCTGGCCGAAATTCATCCACACCAGCAGATTTGCCAATCTTTAGCGCTTTGATCGCCAAAGTTACTTCCTCTACCGTAGGACTACTTTCCGCCCAACTCTCGACAGTAGGTCTATCATCTTCGGTACCCTGTTCGGGATTGAGCAATTCCGAAAAGTGCTCGCTCCATCTGCGTAAGATGTCCTTCTCATTGGAAAGAGGTATACCGTCTTTGGATTTAACTCCTTCAACGATATTCAACTTTTTTCCTCTGAGTCGGCGGACGGTCTGCCAGAACATCTTATTTGCAGATCTGTGGTCACGTTCCAATTTTTCGCCAAACTCCTTCCAAGACTGTTCTTTCGCTGTTTTCACAGCTAATTTGCAAGTTCTTCGCGCCTCAGTGTACCGATTTCGAGAATCGGAGTTCCCCTAGTGAATCCACACCTTACAGCCTCTCTTCTTCTCTCTGATGGCTTCTTGAACTCCGGGCGTTTTAAACCAAGCAGTCCTTTTCCCACCACCAGCCGCCACACCAAACCGCTTCACTCCACAAACATTTCCCGCAGAGACAATTACCGCTGTTGCAAACAGTTGCCATGCTTCCTCTACATTTGATGGAACAGTTGGAATTCGTTCAAACCTCTCAGATATTTGCCGCCCAAATGTCTCCCCTATCTCATCGTCCTGTAACCTCTCCCATGGTATGCGTGTAACCATCCTTGGTTTACACTTTGGTAGGGGAGGCACTCTCTCGCTAAGATACAATTTGCACAGCACTAAGTGATACAAAGTAGATACAAAAGAAAATTTGATTTCTGAAAATCAAGCATCTGCGGGGACACAACCTCCTTAAAGGTGTTTACGGCTGACAGAAACAAGTGCCGATGATACAGTTTCTTGAATTTCATTTAATTTGTGTACCAATCCTTGCTCAGATTTTTTGCAATTTTCCCACACCAAAGAACAAACAAAATGATGCATAAATATTTATTTAATTAAAATTTAATAGTCTCCTGCCACTATTCGAATATCCTCTTCCAAACTATCCATCACACTTATCAATTGTGTCACATTGACATACCACTTTGTCACACGAAAGCGTATCAATCGAAACGGTCCAAAGAAAACAAAAACCACAAATTTGTCTCAAAAAGAACGAAATTCCCAAAAACAGGAACACTCCTTCAAGAATTCACTTGATTATGTCCTCTTTTTTTTGCAATAAAAAAACGGTTGTTCCTTTCCTTTTTGTCATCTCCCAGTCCTTAAAGCGATTGACCTCTCGTTGGAACATAAATTGAACACCTCAATCACAGGTACTAAATATTTTCGAATCGTAAAAGTGATGCTCACACAGATGGTTCAATAATGCTCTTCAGATAGTGTTTCACCTTTCTGTTCGTCCATTTAAGACGTAAAGACAGAAAAAAAAGAGGAACAAAAGATGCGCGCCCCAAAAATCACCATAAGTAATTTTCTTATATTTTTTTGTCGAAGGAAAGAGGACACACAGAATGAGGAGGAGAGAGCAAAGGAAAAAGAAATTCTAAATGAATTGGACCTGATTCTGTCTCGGATGGATTTCGTTGTCTCGAAATTTTCGGACAACCCGGACAGACAGATCCTACCAAAACAAACATAAAATACCCAGAGGACAACTAAACAGCAAAAGAAGGAACATCAGATCGGAATCTCATTTGACAAATATTTTAACAAGCATTCTTTGTCTCCTTCTTTTTTTTGGGATTGATCGGGAATGAAGTCTTTTTTGGGGACCCATTGATGCTGGTTACCTTAACAGGGGAAGGGGTATAAATCGAAGTGAATCGGGTGAAGTGACACTTGGGATTGACGTTACAAGAGAAGTTTTTAGTTTTAGTCCTGAAGGGGATCTGGTTGACTTACAATTGGAAGGAATTCTATCGCTTCAGTTGTGATTTACAAGGTTCCTTTAAGGGGAACTGATCTCCATTTTACTACGGAATGTAGTTCTCAACGAACTTATTTTTAAAAAAGAGAACACCAGTTGTTCCTAATATCAGGCAGATACTCACAGAAGTCCTACAATCTGCTCTCAATCAACTAATCACTTGGACTAACAGACTACAACATACAACAGCTGATGCATCTACTACGTTTACATAGCCGTACTGAGAGATCGGATTGATGAAACGAAATAGTATTGAGTGTGACACTTCTTCCCCCGTGTGTCAAGTTTCTTTCGTTTCCCTTCTCTCTCTTCTTTCATCTTTTTTCTCTATCTGTTACGTTAGGTTAGGTAGATGGGTGCCTTATGACAATGAGTCACTGCTCACTCAGACCAACAGTACGGGTCCATTGCGCCCATTCATTTAACCCTGGAAACGCTGTAAAGAAAATCCGCCGTTAGAACCACCCAGAAAGTGATATGAATCTCAGGAGGTCCGCTAGCTCAACACTACCCAAGTCATCCAGCTCCGAGAAGAAGTAACTACCAAGAGTCCTCATTCTTCTGACGGATAGAGCAGGACAGTCATATAACAGGTGACGAACATATTCAATTTCTTCTTCGTCCCTGCAACTTCTACAATAGTCATTATGCAGCACACCGAGTCCCTCCGCGTGAACGCCAATGGCACAATGTCCGGTAATTATGCCAGAAATGACCCGTGCATTATAACGACTAAGTTTTACCAGAGAGGTTGATCTCTTCTTGCTGTAGGCCGGCCATAGCGCCCTGGCCGTTGCGCATGTTTCCAGATGAGCCCAGCGTCTGTTTGCTCGACCGGTGGCTTCATCCTCTATTTTTTTCCGCAAGGAACTGATTGGGGTTGCTACAGAGGGGAGGGCCCGCGATAAGTGCAGCGCCGACCCTTTCCTAGCAAGCTCGTCAGCCCTTTCGTTACCTTCTATATCCATATGCCCTGGTACCCAGCAGAGGGTCACCGCATTGGCTCTAGATATCTCGTTTAAGAGTGATTTACAGCTTCTCACGAGCCTCGACCTAACTACGGCAGAGTCCAGAGCCTTAACGGCTGCCTGGCTATCTATATAGACAGCGATCGTTTTACCAACGATATTACTTCCGCGTATAATTTCAGCAGCCTGTATAATGGCTGCGACCTCGGCCTGGAAGACGCTGCAGTCGTCGTTTATTCTAAAGAAGTAGTTTATTCCTAGGGCCTCACAATAAACTCCGGTTCCCGCGCCAACGTCCATCTTAGAACCGTCGGTATAGAAACCCAACTCCTTTTTCTTCATGGTTCGTTGATTCTTCCAGTATATTCTATCGGGAATTCTAGTAGTGAATCTCCTTTCGAATGCTAGCATCGGGTTCATGTGATCAGTTCCCGTCAAGCCGCTGGTGATCCCCCATCGGAATAGAATGGAGGCATGGCCGTAAAGGCTTGATGACCACAACCGGCCTTCTCTCAGTCTTACAGCGGTTTTAGCCGCCAGACTGCTGCAGTATATGTCAAGCGGAATGAAACTAAGCATGGTTTCCATTGCCGCTATTGGTGTTGTTCTTATTGATCCCATGACTCCTCTGGATTTTGGTGAGGTTTGAAAGCAGGTATTGCTTCTCAAGTGTCGTCCACCATACTAGTGAACCATATGTGAGAATGGGTCTTACAACCGCCGTGTATATCCAGTACACCACAGCCGGTTTGAAGCCCCACGTATTGCTGAAAGCCTTTTTGCAGGAGTAGAGTGCTACGCTTGCTTTTTTAACGCGTTCGGCAATATTTTCCTTCCAGTTAAGTTTGGAATCTAGAACTACGCCCAGATACCGAGCTGAACTTGAGATACTTAGTTCAGTGCCACCAATATCTGGGGGTCTGAAGGTAGGGATTGATCTCCTCTTAGTGAAGAGAACTACCTCCGTCTTTGAAGGATTCACTCTCAGCCCTTTGCTGTTGATCCAGTTATCCACTAGTTGTAGCGCGAAATTGAGCCTTTCACTTAGGACTGGAGGAAATTTTCCCGAAACCAGGATAACGACATTGTCCGTATAGGCGCAGATGTATGCATGTTGTGATTTAGATAGGTAATCATCGCCGATCACACCTCCTATATATACATCTATCAAACGTTCCAAAGTTTTCAGCAAAAAGGACTATAGACTGATAGGTCTCAGGTCTTTTGCGTTCGTATGGCTCGCTTTCCCTGCTTTGGGAATGAAAACAACGCGCACCTCCCGCCATGCTTTGGGAACATAACCTAGCTTAAGGCATCCTGTGAAGATACGTTTGAGCCATGGAATAGCAATATTCACTGATTCTTGCAGCATCACAAGTCGAATGTGAACCATTCCTGGTGCCTTATATGGAGCAAATGATTTAATTGCATACGCTATCTCGTCATCATCTATTATATAACCCACCTCTTCCGCGCTTATTCCCGATGTCGTCCCTGGAATGGTTAGATCATCTCCGGAGATTGATGTACATCCGGGAAAGTGAGTACTCAGTAGCATATCCAGCGTTTCCTCGTGTGATTCTGCCCAGGTGCCATCGCTTTTCCTAATATTGGATACCGGCGTTGGTGTCTTGGCCAGGACCTTCCTTAGACGGCACGCTTCGTTTGTTGATTCTATAGATGCGCAAAAGGACCTCCAAGAGTTCCTCTTTGCGAACCTAATCTCTTTCTTGAGGAGCTTCACGCTTTCTTTATAGGTGGACCACTCGACGACACCCTCCTTAGCGAGGTTCCACCCTACTCTTGAAATAGGAATGAGTTCCTCTATTTTATCGTTCCACCATGGTGGACTCCTTTTACCGCTAAGCCTACTAACCGGGCAGGACTTCTCGAAGGATTGCGTAAGGGAACCAGTCAGTGCAACGACAGCATTGTCAACTGCTTCAGTCGAGTCGAGGTCGTCAGTGAGGTGATACACTGATTTCCTCAGTTCCCTCTTGAATTTTGACCAGTTGGCCCTACGCGGATTTCTAAAGGTCCCACTCCCACGAGTAGAAAGTTGTAGCTTGAAGACTATCCAGTGGTCAGATAGTGATGCCTTGTTGGAGACTCTCCAGTTAACAACTTCAACAGAGCTCTGGTCAGAAATAAAAGTTATATCCAAGACTTTCCTTCTATTAGACGTCACAAAGGTGGGGTCACTGCCTCTATTACAAATAATAAGCTAGGTTTCAAGAATATAATTAAACAAAACTTTGCCTCTAGCATTGATGTCGGTGCTACCGCACAGAGTATGGTGGGCGTTGGCATCACATCGCAAGACTAAGTTTTTCTCACATTTTTGAGACGCTGATATGAGCGACTTCAGATTTTCCGAGGGGACGTTGATGCCGTCATCGTAAGGTAGGTACGCAGACGCCACCGTGCAGTTTCCATCCACCCCTCTCACGTTTACCACTGTCAAGTCGCCGGAGCTGAAATGAGATAACATTAATATATTTAAACTCTTTTTGGCCACGATACACGTCCTAACCTTACCAGCGTCACTCTTTAATATATATTATAGTTTTTTGACCCTAATCCCATCACGCGATTGTTATGAATCCACGGTTCCTGGATTAGGGCCAGATCCAGCTGCTCCAGGTTGTCGCAGCTTCAGGTTGTCAGAGGCGACCGCACTATGATGAAGATTGATTTGCACTACCTGCATCGGTTGTCGCAATCTCAACTTACATAGCGTCAGTCGTCCCATCGTTCTCCGCACGTTGAGTCCGCCTTAGGAGCTTTAGAGTTACCTCTCCCGCTCCCGCTAGCACAGCCTCAACTGCTTGTCTGCCAGAAGTGAGGCCGGGGATTCATTCATAAGAAGGATGAAACCCTTGGTCCCATTCTTCGCCTCTTCCTCCCCGACGACCTCCCAGTCCTTCATATCAGTAGAAGGGTTCTGGGCTTTTAGGAAGCCGAGGATCTCCGTTTTGTCCACACCTCAGTCAGGAGCACAGAGCCTTCCCTTGGACATGGTGGGTATCTCCTCTGGGGGTACCGCTCGCAATGCAGCCTCCCCCCCCCCAGAGTTTAAAACCGCGAACCGTGGCCTTCACGAAGTCAAGCGATAACTGATCCTTGCAGTCTATCATAATGATCGCTCTCCTGAATGTGGGTGCAGTTCCGCCGGCATTCTTTCGAATACGGTCGAAGATTGCTCCAGCTATGGCTTTCTCAATCATCTGACCACATTCCAGGGAATACTGGCGACTAGGTTCTCCGAAGTCCACCACAGCTAGCTGCAGTGAATCGCCCCGCTGAAGAGCATCCCCGTATCAGCCTTCGACCTTTTGGGGGAATTTTTTGTGTCCTCCGAAGACCTAAGCCTCTTTGACACAAACTCCTCCCGCCTGGTCTCGGCCATCCTACGACGATGTTCAGCTGCCCTCGAGGTTCCTGGCTGAACCCCAGCAGGACCTGCCTTAGCGGCAGCGGTCTTACTGGTTTTCGACTTTGCGGCTGCTCCTTTTCCGCCAAGGTTTGCCTTAGGGGCAGCGACCTTACAGCTGGCCTTGGTTACAGCAACGCTCTGTTTACGCGCAGGCCTCGTCAGAGTGTCCTTTGCTACTGTATCAATAGCCCAGGCCAGGGAGTTCTTTTCGGAGAGGGAAGAGGGATCTTTTGCGTCCAGCACCGACTTGACATGCGTCGCTCTACGGAACAACCGCCGTCTCATCTGGCCTGGAGAGACCTTCTTCCCTCCCTTCGGTTTCTGGGGACCCTCGGATGGATCTGCTAGAAGCCGCTCCTCCATCTCCATAGAGATCTCCTCCTCATCCGAGCTAGCTGCCGATGGTGGCTGCAGCTCGGCCAGTACCGGTACGCCCACGGGTAGTGTGTCAGCTTCCGGATTGGTGTTGTCGTTTGTTGTTGTTTGTTTGTTTTCATTTTTGTTCGTCGTTTTTGTTCCCACGAGTATGGCCGGAAATTATAATTATAAGGCATTTACTATACACAGACCTCGCCAGGGCATCTGTGAGAGCTCGTTAGTGGTTGGTTTTGTGTATCCCCCCAACCTTTCATCTTTCGGCACGGTTTTAAAACGCTCACACCACCGGTAGAATTAGGGAGACTATCTCTTGGTTTTTTGGACCTCAGGTAGTCTAGGAGTCCAGCACTCGCCGACACATCTCCGCCGGAAACCTTCGGCCCTACTTAAGCCCCAGCACCGCGACAAGGTGGATAGTCATCGCTGGGGTTCTCTATCTGTTAGATGACTACCTTGTGGGACGCCAGAGTTACTTTTATTATGTGAGATGTAAAACTATGGACTATCTAACTATCGAAACGGGTACCGAAACACTTTGGCTTAGGTGAGATTTGAGGGGATTTACTTCCTCTATATTACGTAATAAATCAAAATCATACGGACTACCGTATTCCTGCAGTGTCTTTCAAGCAGAAGTACTTGCTGTACGAGATGCTTGCCGTTTACAGAAGTAAAACTCTGCATCCTTAGTACCATCGCCATCCTCATTAACAGCCAGGCTGCTATCAGGCAATAGTTTTCGCTACGTCATCTTCCAAAGAGGTGCAACAGTGCAAATAGGAACTCGCCTCGCGGGGTTATCGGTTCAGGACCACTCTCCTCTGAAAGTCGAGACACAGCAACATAGTGGGGAATGAGCGGGATGATGAACGATCCGCCCTCGACAGCTCCCTTGCGGAGGCGGTTCTTGTATCCTTAAGGGATCTCACGGGAAGTATCTTCGCCCACTTTCTTTCAAAAGCTAACGACAGACGGCACATCTAGGCAGACGTGACCAGACTACAACTGGCATAGAACACAAGATCTACAAAACAAAAACTGTGCAGATAATGCTAGAATTATCGCCATTAGTATAGTCACTGGCCCATTGGGATCCACACGGCCAGACCAGGCATCTCATTCTATGCACATTCTTACTTACTTACTTAGGTAGCGCTGCAGTTCTGGATGAACCCAGTCCTCAACCAACAACTCGCTCCATTTAGCTCGGTCTTTAGCTAATTGCACCCAGTTGCGTACTCCAAGTTGGTCGAGGTCTCCTTGAATTTGTGTTCGTCACCTTCGGCAAGGAGGCCTTCCGGAGTAGATTCGAAGACTCTGCTGGCTGGAGCGATGGTGTCCATTTGCTTTACATGTCCTAGCTATCTAAAATGTCCAATACTCAGTTTGTTTTTACTAGATCGATGTCGCTGTACAGTTTGTAGAGTTTGTCGCTGAATCTTTCCCTCCAAAAACCGTCAACACAAACGTGACCGAATATCTTACGAATAACTTTACTCTGAAAACGACTAAGGATATCTTGTGCTTTACTACCCTGCCTTATAAGCCCAAAAAAAACTGTGATGTTCTGTCCAATTCGTCGATGTTAATTGCTCCTACTTGTTGGCAGCATATACTTGGTTTTGCCCTCGTTTATAGCAAAACCTATTTTGCCCGTTTCTGCTTCAATGTTTGCAAACGCACCGGTGATAGCCCGTCGGCATATGTAAGCAGTTGCACGGACTGCCCGTGCCTCTGGTATTGGCTTGTGAGTTCCGCACAATCCGCTCAAGGAAAATATTAAAGAAGTCACATGATAGCGCGCCACCTTCTCTAAAAGCTTTTTTGAGATCAAAAGTCTCGGTGAGGTCATTACCTGATGCCTCTATAACTGGCGCAGTTGAGTGGGTCTCCTTTCTTGTGGATCGGGCAAACAACCCCGTACGGTATGGGAGTGGCTTATAAAGTGACTCTCTAGTGCGCACCAGGACATGTAGGAGTGGATGGAAATGAAGCAGCTGATGAACTAGCTGGCAAGAAATGGCTCAGATACCCCCTCCCTTGGACTGAAACCTTTTTCGTGGGATAGGAATAACAAAAATACAAGAAGAAAGCAAATGGGCATTGGAACGATATCCTCCGATTGTTCCAGCGAAATAAATTCTGAGGAATTACAACCAGAAAAGAAACAAAACCTGTCCAAGAGTCAGCCAAAATCGATTCCGCATCTTGCCAGGCATGCTAAGGGGTTGCTGCAGACTCAAGGAGGGACTAAGGAAACTAGGAATATAAGGGAATGAACCTCACAGAAATACCAGCACATCTCCTTATGGAATGTAAAGCGTTGATATTTTAAAGGGCACTTTTTACTTCGACGGAGATGCTGTCCAGGATGGACCTAAGCCAACACAAAAAAGTCCAAAACGTAAACTAAGTCCGGTACTTAGTGACTCAAAACTATAAAAAAATACTGTCAATATCATGGCACCGATATCCGACTTAGTTGTGACGTTAACGCTCACTCAAATAATTCTTATATCTTGACGGGTCAACCTGTCACTTTCATCGCAAGTCCTCTTAACTTTCATTCTTATCCATACCACCCACCAACAACAGTTTCTAACAAAATCATCTAAGCCAAAGTCTTTATCAACAGAATAAATAATTTCGCCCAATTGACAGTTCAAAGTAACCCATTTGACAGAAACCACTCACCTATCTAGGTGGCGCCAAAAATTTGTCAAAGCTGTCTCATAAAATGCAGTCTAGTTTTCGTTTTTATTGCCTTTGTGATAAGACTACTGCGGCGGCCCATTTTGGGCTTCGTAAAATCATACAAATTGGTCCACCAACTAATGGATAATTTATAGTTTTCGTTTAGCCGGACCACAGAGTTGGAAGACGGCGACCTCCGGTGCAAGTCAAGGCGTCCCATTGCACACATTTGAATATTGAATGACTTCATTTTCTTCGATGACGATGACGATGGTTTCTGATATTTATTCGAACAATTTACGAGGAGATTTCCAATAAGGCCGACCAAGACCCCACTGCAATGACAGATTTCAATCATAAAGACGTGCTAATGGAATTTAAGAAAAAAAAAAAAAAAAAACTCTTTCTAATGGGTTTTTGAATTTCCCCACTTTTTTGTGGAAGCTATGGCAATTGCAGAGGGAAAACCTTTTAGTGTGGTAATCATTTGTTTATTGGCCAATTGATAGAACACCAGAGCCAGCCATCTTGAGTGGAACAATTAATTATTTAATTAGTCGCATAGTCACAGAAGATAATTATTTTAGAACTAAAGATAAACGCGTTGTGGGAACATGAAGTTCTACTTTAGGCAGAACTTTATGGGTCTGTAATGAAAAAGGTATTTCAGATAAGGAGTTTAATGTTTATGGACTGACCTAGTTATGGGTGGAGGAAACGGGCTGTAGGGTTAAGCTGAATATACTCGGTTCTGCTTTTTAAATCTTGAGAATAGTTCATAACATGGACAATGTTTCCAACTTTACCATGAAATTTTTAATTATGAAAAAGTCGAATTACCTACGAATACCAATACTATTGTATAAGGCGGGTACAAGAGGTATTCAAAGAATACTTTGCTGACCAGCCAACTGAAAGGGAGAGTTTGGGTAGAGATTGAATCGAGTTCCGAAGGCCAAAGGTGTGCAATCCCATTCATGCAGGACATTAGTCTAGTATGGCTAGAGCCGCCTTTGCAGAAGATATTTGGGAAGGATAATATTTTTGCATTACAGGCCTTCTGACAGCACAGAAAGTAAAACTTGCTTTTTGTAAGAAGAAACTGTCATGCTCAATGTAATTTTGCACCACCAAGGCTTGCCAAATTAAAAAAAAACTGCTATAACCAAATTTGTAATAATTACTTCCTTAAGTTGGCTGCACATGTAATTGCACGCTTGATATGCTTGCATGTTCAGTCTTTTTGCACAAGCATGCACAATTTTTTTTGCCACCATACGCACAAGTGCAATTTCAACGGAGGAACTATTTCGAGCATGTAGAAGAGTAGGTGACAGACAAGCGCCGAGACCCAATGGCATACCAAATATTGCAATAAAAACAGTTGTCCAAAAGACAACAGACATTATATAAGCAAACTTGCAACAGTATTTGGAAGAAGGAATTTTCCCCGAGCCTTGGAAATTGCAACACCTGGTTTTGCCGCCTAAAGGAAAGAAGCCACCAGGAGAACTGTACTCATATCGTCCAATATGCCTTCTGTATACAATGGAGAAATCCTGTAGCGCAACATTTACGTGAGACTTCTTGTGGCAGCATAAGAGAAATATGCATTGTCTAACCTTCAGTTGGGATTTAGGAAATCTCGCTCAACGGTAAACGCTATTAAGATAGTATCACAGCTTACTTCGTAGCCGAAGCGATACAAGGCGAAAGATGGCGTTTTAGAACTAAGGTATACTGTGCGGCAGTGACGTTGGATATAAAAAATGCGTTCAACTCGGCAGACTGGTCGCTTACGTATATATAGAGAATATTTTCAGAACGGGCACACTATACTACCTGGGAAAATAGTCGCGAACTATCTGACTGATAGAAAGCTAAGATATGAAACCGACGAGGGCTTGAAATACTACAACGTCTCTGCGGGAGTTCCACACAGTTCCGTACTCGGCCCTCTTCTATGAAACATCATGTAAGATGGAGCTTTGCGACTCTGCCGCAAGAAGAATAAAATATTGGATTCGCTAATGAATTCGCTGTGGCTACCGTTGAGAAATTTACCCACGAGATAGAGACAGCCACAAATGAAGCAATATGCCCCATTAAAAATTGGTTAGTGACCGCTGGTCTGGAACTGGCTGACCATAAAACGGGGCCGTCCTTATAACCAGTCTAAAAGTTCCAGAATACGTCTGGTTGGAACCAGCAAATGAATTCCAAAGACGCCAACAAATACCTTGGTGTGATGCTAGACAACCGGTTGAACTTTAAGAATCAGTAAATAGCCTCAAGAAATCAGGCAGCGCTCTTCAGGTTCCTCGCAAATATCGGGGGATCCGGTTACGATAGACGAATTCTACTCTTAAGACTAGTCAGCTTAGTCCTCTTTTATTCATTCCTGGTGTAGGCAAAGGCATTGACAACAAAGGCGATATGAAATAAACTCACTTCCGTATACAGACATTGTGCTAACTCGAATGATCTCCATCGACAATCTCGCAGTCAGATGCTATGAATCTATATAAGGAGAATCTTCCACCTGCAAGATGCGGCTGCAGAGAGAACAATACTTACTTACTTACTTAGATGGCGCTACGGTCCGGGGTGGAGCTGGGCCTCAACCAACAAACCTCTCCAGCTAGCACGATTACGAGCCAGCTGCCTCCAGTTGCGTACGCCAAGTTGGTTGAGGTCCCCCTCCACTTGTTTGCGCCACCTACCGCGAGGTCATCCTCTACTGCGTCGTCCATCCGGGGTGGATTCGAAAACTTTCTTAGCGGGAACGTTGGGCTCCATCCGCTCTACATGACCCAGCCATCTTAGTCGCTGTATGTGAACTCTTCTGGCTAAGTCGATTTCCTTGTACATGCCGTATAGCTCGGCATTGTACCTTCTCCTCCACTCACCGTCTATGCAGACGGGACCAAAGATCGTTCGAAGAACTTTTCTCTCGAAATAAGCAAGGGCATCCTCATCCGGTTTTGTCAAAGCCCATGCCTCTGCGCCATACAGCAGGACTGGGATGATTAGTGTCTTATAAAGAGTTACCTTAGTAGTTAGAGATAGGGCTTTACTACTCAATTGCCGTTTTAGCCCATAGAACCAACGATTGGCAAGAGTAATTCTTCGTGTGATCTCCCTACAGATGTCATTTGCGGAGTTCACCATAGAGCCTAGGTAGACAAAATCCTTTACTACCTCAAAATTATACCTGTCTATTGTGGCGTTCTGTCCAAGACGCCGATGTTGGGTGTCGTTTTTTGTAGACAGCATATATTTTGTTTTGCTTTCATTGACCGCTAGACCCATCTTTGCTGCCTCGATCTCAATACCCCATTGACGGCCCGCTGAGTTCTTCCGATTATGTCAATGTCATCGGCATAAGCGAGTAGTTGTACAGACTTGTAAAAGATTGTACCTCCGGTGTGGGCTTGTGAGTTTGGTACAATTCTCTGAAGTACTATGTTAAGGAGATCGCATGACAGCGCGTCACCATGTCTAAGACCTTTCCTGACATCGAATGGTTCGGTGATGTTTTTACCGACTTTGATGGAGCAGCGAGAGTTCTCCATCGTTATTCTTCACAAACGGGCGAGCTTGGCAGGGATGCCAAGACTAGACATAGCTCTGTATACCTCGTCTCTATACACGCTATCATAGGCAACTTTGAAATCGATGAAGAGGTGGTGCGTATCGATTTTATATTCATGGGTTTTTTCCAAGATCTGCCGTAGTGTGAATATTTGGTCAATGGTGGACTTTTCGGGCCTGAAACCGCACTGATAAGGACCTATCATGTTGTTGACGATCGAGTTTAGGCGTTCACATAATACGGTAGACAGGATGTTATATGAGATGTTGAGGAGACTTATACCTCTGTAATTGGCGCAGTTTAGAGGGTCTCCTTTCTTCAGGATCAGGCAAACGATGCTGAGGTTCCATTCATCGGGCATACTTTCGTCCAACCAGATTTTACAGATGAGCTGGTGCATGCTCCTTACCAACTCATCTCCTCCTGCCTTGAAAAGTTCAGCGGCAAGGACGTCGGCTCCAGCAGCTTTGTTGGATTTGAAATTAGATGTCGCTATCCTCACTTCATTCTGATCGGGTTGACGGGAATCTTGACTGCCATCGTCACTGTTGAATGGCTCATTCTGTCTGACAGTGGAATATTGGTCATCATCGACGTTTAACAGTCTGCAGAAGTGTTCCTTCCATGTTCTTAGCACCGACTGCGATTCTACTACTATATTGCCATTTTCGTCCCTGCATTCTTCTGTTCTGGCTTTGAAACCTTGGCATGTTCTTTTTACCTTTTGGTAACATTTTCGAACATCATTCCTGCAATAATGTCTCTCAATCTCCTCGCTTCTCATGCTCCATTTTCTTCTTTCTGAGAAATCAATGTTCGTCTTTTCTCCTCCGCTCGTAGAGCTTGCAGCTCTAGTCCTTCTATGTAGCGCCGCTTTATACGCCTCTTGTTTAGCTGCATGTGCTTGCCGGCATTCCTCATCAAACCAGGGGTTTCGTTGTGGTGGCCGAGAGAAACCCAGTATATCAGAGGCGGCATCTCTGAGGGCTTGTTGGCAACGCTGCCAGTGGTCTTCCGCATTTGCTGCTGGTGGCATAGGACTTAGATTAATATTAAGAGAAACTCGATCGGCAAAGGTTCTGGCGGTCTCTTGCGTTTGTAGCTTTTCGACGTCAAATTTCCTCACAGTATTTCGTTGATTTCACTCCATTCTGGATATCCGCAACCGTACCTTGGCTACAACTAGGTAGTGATCCGAGTCCACGTTGGCTCCTCGGAAACTCCGGGCAACCAAAATACTGGAAGAGTGCCTTGCGTCGATCGCAGTGTGATCGATTTGGTTGACAGTTTTTCTATCAATGGAGAGCCATGTTCCTTTGTGAATGTCGAGACGTGGAAACC
This sequence comes from Brachypalpus laphriformis, assembly GCA_945910035.1. Classification (NCBI taxonomy): domain Eukaryota; kingdom Metazoa; phylum Arthropoda; class Insecta; order Diptera; family Syrphidae; genus Brachypalpus; species Brachypalpus laphriformis. The sequence continues at coordinate 42,055,544 of OX246754.1, read as the reverse complement.
GCGTACTAGCTACGACAAAGTTTCGTCCCGCTGCAAAGTCGATTAGCCTGAGTCCGTTGTCGGATGTGATGTCGTGCAGGCTGTGCTTTCCGACCACGCTACTAAAGACGTCCTCTCTTCCTAGCTTTGCGTTAAAATCACCTATGATAATTTTAACGTCTTGGCTAGAGCGTTGCTCATACGTCTTGTCATCCTTTGTCGCGTCGTCCTTCTTCTCGTGAGGGGCGTGAACGCATATTAGGCTAATGTTGGCAAATTTAGCGTTGATACGGATAGACATAAGGCGCTCGTTCACATGCCGGACACTCAAGACTTCTTGCCTAAGTCTGCCTCCAATGACAAATCCGCACCCGAATAGACGCTGTCCTTTTTGTCTGTAGCAATCGCCGTAGTAGATGTCGCAATTTTTCATCCTCCTTTTGCCCGGCCCATCCAATCGCACTTCTTGGATGGCGGTTATGTCTGCTTTAAGACACTCTAGGGCCTCCGCAAGTTGTTCGGCTGCACGTGGTTTGTAGAGGGACCTAACATTCCACGTGCAGACACGAAGATCGTTGTTCCTTTTACGTTTGCTTGGGTCGTCAACAGTAAAATCATCTGTATCCGAGGCTGTTGGTTGCTTCGTAACCGAAGATTTTTACGTGGTAGGGAAATTAATCCGATGGCACAACCCCCAACCTGGAGGACCAGATCCTTTTGTTGCAACCCCTAGGACGGCGGGCCGGATACACCGATGTAAGTAACCCACTTCGGGGATATGAGCGCTGCCGTTGGCCCATTAAGGGTTCATCCGCCACCATCTCTTTTTCAATACCCTGACGTAGTATTGAAAATCCTTACAGACCTCAGCTTCAAATATGTCGAAGTAGCTCCGGTAAGGTATCCACTGGTCTGTAGACGTCACCGTTGATTCCATCGGGAGAATTCATCCGCCGCATGTCCTCCTTCTGAGGAGCTCTTGCTAGACTTCTGAGACGCATATTTCAGCCAATCAGGTCAACAAGAGACGCCTCGTCCGGTTAAACATATGTGCGCTGACGTTCACCCGGATGTGCTTAGGCAGGTTCGAGTGTTCAGCTACACATACCATATATCGTCAGACTCAGCATACGCTCATCGTTAGTTCACTATCAGATAGCTATCCAGCGGGCACCACGGGGAGGTGATGATGCGATTTTGCCACGCCAGAGTAGTCAGCTTGGTCCTCTTTTATTCATCCCTGGTGTGGGCAAAGGCATTGACAACAAAGGCGATACGAAATGAACTCACTTCCGTATACAGACGTTGTGCTCTAAGGACCATTAGTGGATTTAGAACAATCTCGGATGAAGCAGCATTAGTCATAACTGGAATGATCTCCATCGACAATCTCGCAGTCAGATGCTATGAATCTATAAGGAGACTCTTTCATCTGCAAAATGTGGCTGCAGAGAGAACAATAAAAGAAGATGAAAGATCAACATCACTAGCCAGGTGGCAGAAAAGATGGGACAGTGCTACAAAAGGTAGGTGGACCTACCAACTTATGACAGGAATTGTTGTTTGGACAATTCGCGAACACGGAGATTGTAACTATCACCTTATACAATTCTTATCCAATCATGGAGGATACCGCAAGTATTTGTACAAATTTAGACACGATACCTCACCGATTTGCCTTGAATATCCAAAAGAAGCAGAAACAACGGAGCGCGCAATATTGAACTCCAAACGGTTTTCACATTGGAGAGCAGCATTACATAGCCCATCGTCCATAATCGTTCACATGCTGTTATCAAAAGAAAATTAGACAGAGATTGGCGAATAGATAGCGAATGTCGAAATTGACCTGCAAAGAATCGAGAAAATTCTCAAAGCAGCAGAAGCAGAAGGAGCAGCAACAGACGAAGAAGCAATACAAGACGTATAGCATAGTATGATGTACTAACCAGCACCGCGAAGTAATACTTACCGGCAGTCCCACGGAGAGAGTAGTAGAACTGTGCAGGGTCCGAATTAGTACGTAGATGCCCGGGCTACTAGCAGCTTTCAAGGACTACAACATCTCTTGGTGCAACCCACAAAACGTTTGCTTACACATGCTGTCTTGAGTCCGGCCCGATAGTTTTTAAGAAGGTAGTCAGAGTCAATCCATGTCGCAAGCTATTTTTGGGGAATCGCGGTGAAAGCAAGCAAAGTATTATTAAGAACCCATTCAAAAATGAGATATCTAAATAGTTTACAGGCTCAGATGCACAACCCTTTTTCAAGTAATGGAATAGCTTCTTGCTCCAAAATGTTCTTAAATAAGCGCAAGAGCTTGGTGTTATACTTATAAAATTCAAGTGGTATGTTATCAAAACCTGGAGCCGTTGTCATCCTTCAGATCCGTAAGTTCTTTTGTTGTGTGAGTGGTGTATCAATATAAGTTTTTCGAAGCCAAAAGCCGCATACTGAATTCATACGTAAGTTACAATAGGATTCAGCAGTCTTATAAGCTGTATAAGAGTTATATTCGGTTGGATTTTTCTGCTGATGATCGCTTTTCTCTGGTTCAGCTTCCTTGCTATGTAGATCCCGAAACTGTGATGCGTTGTTGCACTGCGCTAATCTTTTAGCTTCTGTTTCTTTTTGTTCTGCATAAAGCCTTATAGCTGCTAATACATCTTATGTATTGGTCCTTAAAGCCTTCACTTAATGTTGAAAAAACTTTAGCCACAAAAGAGCGGATGTCTAGTTTTTTCACAGAATTTTTCAAACCAACGTACGCTTTATCAGTTCTTCTGTAAAAGGAGACTGTATGTGAGTTCTTCATAATTTCTTCAATATTACTCAAATCTACCACCGGTCGTGGTGGTAGATGTCTAGTCTATCTAGTTGTACCGACCTTATATCATAGCACCAGGAAAGTGCAATTGATACATACTGCTTTTTATACGATACGATACTGAGGCCTTTAATTGCACCGCGACCTGTAGGATCTTTTTCGCTGAGCCAAAGGTAACCATAAGCTAAATTGAGCCACTTAATAAACGCCAAATTTTTCGTTGGTATATCAAGTCCAACGTTAGCTGGAATAATCTTTTCCTTCAAGCCCCTGGGCACTCACAAAGAATGTGTTCTGTAGTATGTTTTTGCTCTTCGTCGAGTCGGCATATATCTTTACCTGATAATTGCATTTTATGCATTTGGTACATGAGTGAACATATTCCAGTTCAGCAGCCCGTTAAGATCCTTAAGTTTTCCTTTACAAGTTCCTGGATGTATACCATGTCACTGTCGCAGTACAGTCCACATAGTCCGTGTTTATACTGCCTTCTCCATATACGTGTTCCTAGGTATTTTTGACAGAGTTCTGCTGCTTTACTGTCTTGTAGACAACTTGGACGGTTTTCTCCTTAGGGAGACGAACTGATTGGCAAACTTTGATTAACAACGATCCTTGGTGATGTTTTGGACGCATTGAAAGCATATACTCTATCCTGGCCGCCTCTGATTCCAAACTAGCGAATGCATCAGAGATAGTGAATGATCACAAACCACTCTCCACGATACTCCCGATATTAGAATACAGACAGTCGCTTCTGTTCGCACTTTCGCCAATAGTGAATCGACGGCAAAGCACCAAAGTATGTATGATCGAAAGAATTCTACTTAATTTAATGCTCACATCAGATGCTTCAAAGATTCAACTGAACATCGATGTGGACTAACAGTAACGTCCTAAATTGCAATGTCCAATAATACCAATAATTTTGAGCTGTCAAGTTAAAAATCGCATCACCACTTTTCCGAATGAAAAATTGCATTCCATGTCCTTAGGCCATGTCCACCCCATAGTCATTCATTTTCCCCCATTTGAACTGCTAATCAGCATTTGTTTTGATTAAATCCATCAGATAAATGGGAAAAAATTTGCCACCGAATAATTGATCAGGATTCCTATCCATGCACACAGCTCCATTCTCACTCACACCTCCCCGAGCATCACCAAAACAGCCGCAGATAGAACCAAAAACACATCTCATTGAATCCCATGTCTTCACATGGAGATTTTCACGCTTCTTCTTCGTCTTCTTGTGCTACCTGTACAACCAGCCAGCAGTCGGAGTCACCATTTGGCCTGGACAGACACCGTGTTGTTCATCAGCTTACACTGGAATAACACAAAAAAGGAAAAAGGACAACCGAATCTGTGTTGTTTTCCATGTCCATCCATGTTGCAATTTTAATTGAACCAGCCATTAATTAATTTCTACATTTTTCTCAGTCAGCCTTCAATTTATTGCTCAGTGCTACGCGCCCCATCAGACACTCAATAGCTGGAGCGGGAATCGTAGCCTGGCTTTGGGTACCAATGAGGAAGATGAGCCATGTGAGATGAGTGGATTCCTCCTCTGCACTTGACCACCGTCAGCGGTACACATAGGGGGTTCATTCTTTCAGGTGGCTAAATCGGTCATTTGAGGACGCGCCTCTAAGCTTCTGTAATGCCATGGATGTGGAGTTGTTGTTTTGTCTGAGCCGGAGGAAGGGGTACATAGAGCATGTTCCGATAGTGGTCATGACACACGAAGTGGTGCAAATTAATGCTGAATGTTGTTCGTACTCCATGTGCGGGCTACAGGTTGGAGTATATTGATTTACAACTGAAATGTAGCAGCAACGGCTACCGATTGACACGCCCTGCAATGAGAAGAGGCTCTATTCAAATGCTACCTGACATTGTAAGATCGTAGATCCGTAAAAATAAATATAAATGATTTCTTACCAGAATCACACAGACTCTACAGTGTGTTTGAAAAGATACGGTTCGCATGTCTATATGTCCAATTTCAGTTTTCTCTCACTACGATAGGTTGAATTCGTTTTAAGTGGTTTGAAGAAGCAATCGCTTATGGAACGAATAATGTAAAAACCGAGGAACAGCATTTTGCACGTAGCCCTTACCACTCACCTCGAGAAACAGTCATAAGATGCTCGTACATGCGCCCGGATTATCTTATTTTAATTGAAATATATTCTGGATCTGGGTTGAACTTGGACCATAATATAAGTATCTCTGGGAAGGACACGAAAGCCCATCGTAGCAACGTAGAGCACTGGATACATGTTTTTTTTTTTCTTTTACTAGGTTAATGAGGTCAGATAGATCAAATGATCTCAGTCCAAACCAACCCATTGTTAGCGATTGCAGGAAGATTGGCTTGTCGAATAGGGGACAACGATCAGGCTGTACATATATTAGTGGCGCTTTTAAAACCACTCCTTTATTGGCCCTCGAAACATTCTTTTACATGTTGCACTCCGACATTTATAGCAAACAAATATCAACCACATGACAATAAAGTTATATGTCGGTGGTCCAGTCTACGTTCCGGATACTCCACTATTCTCAATAACTTTGTCAAATTCCCCCCGTAATACAACGAATATACTGTACTACTACTCCTATTCATCAAAGACTTTGAAAACACCATCCCCTCCAGAAGATTAAAAGGGAGTCTATATTCCACTACACAGATGGCTCTAGGACAGAATTTAAAGCAGGTGGAAGAGTCTTCTTTAAAGACTTAAACATATGTAAATATCTCCTTCAGCATCCCTTGCAAGTTTTTGGTGCCCTAGGCTTTTATAGTGAATGGTGTAATAGTTTTTCTCTTTTTGTTGTAGGTATATTCACTTCCAAAGGATAGATGGACGGGAAACGACAAACAAAGGCCTCGTAGGCGCAGCACCTCCCGATAGGTGTTGGTCCGCTAAGTAACGAGCCGAAAACCTAGCAGCTCTGTTAGTAAGCCTTACTTCCACCTCCTCGTGGTGCCATCTGGGAATTTCTTCGGAAATTGCTAACGAGAGAGGACGAATGGCGAGCTTTCTGCGCCAAAAAACAGGATAAGTGTCGGTTGGCTGCCGCAACCATAAAAAAACTAATTGCTCCGAAACGGAAACCAACGCCTCGGATACGGACGGATAATTTCATGACGACCTTTGGCTATCCAACACGGACAACGATCGGATTTTGTAACGTTAAGACCCTCGTGGACTCACTAAAGGAAGGGCCTTATAACGCCAGATTCCTCCAATTGTAGCTCGAATTCGTTCGGTATAAAATCGACATCTTAGGGCTAAGTGAGATAAGATGGTTCGATGCTGGGGAATACATCTCTCCAACAAAAAGCACTGTCATGCTATACTCTGGTAAACCAGCTCGAAGTGTACGGAGTTCCGGAGTAGGACTCATGCTAACTCCAGCCGCACGTAGTAGCCTCATATCCTGGAAACCCCATAGTGACCGAATATTAACAGCTAGATTCCAGAGTAGAGTTAGAAAAGTTACCATCATACAGTGTTATTCTCCGACTCTAGACGCGACTGAGGATGAAAAGGATGATTTTTATAGCCACTTAGGCGCCGCCTACAACCTAATGGGGACATCGTAATGGTAATGGGAGATCTCAATGCCAAGGTGGGTAGCGACAACACCATGCTTAAGCACGTGATGGGAGTTCACGGCGTGGGAGACCGTCATGACAATGGTGAGCGGTTTGTGAACTTCTGCAATACCAACCCCCTCGTCATCGGAGGTACACTGTTTAAGCATAACACCTGCCACAAAATCAGTTGGGTCTCTACTGATAGGCAACATCCAACCAGATCGACCACATTGCGATCAGTCGCCGCTTTAGAATTGTCTCCTGGACGTCCGAAACAGATGTGGAGCTGACGTCGGACAAGAACGAGATCACCATCTTATGGCAGCTCTTTTACGCCTTCGTACTGCATCCGTCAATAGCAACCGCTCAAACCTACTTAACATCACCAGGTTTAATATCGACAGGCTCAAGATTCCCCAAGTGCGCCAACAGTTTAGGAACAATCTTGCCTTAGAAGCAGAAGCAACCACGCATGCTTTTCAGCTGATCGGATAATGGTTTATACAAATTAGCACATCAGCAATGTTACATCTTCAGCTTGTAAAACTTTGTTAACTTTAAGAAAACTTTGTAAAATATCATTCCAAGCCACTAGCATTGAAGCGAATTCTAATTTATGCATTTTATTCGCTAGATCACCCGCTTCCCTTCGCGTATCTCCTTTAGTTTATTACCTTCCTTCATGTTGTTCAAAGTATCTATTAATTTATCAAATACTACGAGTATAATGATTGCTGACGTAACTGCTACATGAGCTTCCCAACGGGTATCTGAGAGCGATTTTAAGACATTATCATTTTGGAGAACGGATTTTAAAGTCTTCCATCTACTTGTAGATGCAGAAAAAAAAAAATTCTACGATTGTACGACAGAAAAAAACATAACAATTAACTGCTATTGAATAGCAGTCAACAGCACTACGACCAACAAGATTTAAAGAGCGTGATGCGCAAGGTACATAGACTGCATATACATAGACTGCATATTTTCAAAGGTTTTTTTTTTTGTTGCATTCATTTGTACTGCCCAGCTATATTTGGAGCATTGTCGTAAGTTTTCCCTCTACATTTTAAAATTGGTATGTTATTTTCACTCTGATACTTAAGTGCTTGAGTGGCAATATCATCTCGAGTATGGGAATTCATCTCCAAACAAGTTACTTACTTACTTAGGTGGCGCTACAGTTCGGGGCGAACCTGGGCCTCAACCAACAAGCCTCGAAGATTCGAAGACTCTGCGGGCCGGAGCGTTAATGTCCATTCGCTCTACATGTCCTAGACATCTCAGACGTCCCAATATGCAGTTTTTTGACTAGGTCGATGTTGCTGTAGAGCTCGTATAGTTCGTGATTGAATCTTCTCCTCCAAAACCCGTCAACGAAAACGGGAAAATTTAACGAAGAATTTTTCGCTCGAAGCGACCAAGGATATCTTCATCCTCTTTTAATAAAGTCCATGTTTCAGCGCCGTAAAGCAGGACTGGGATGATCAGGGTCTTATACAGAGTCTCCTTAGTAGTTCGAGATAGGGCTTTACGGTTGAATTGCCTTATAAGCCCAAAAAAACAGCGATTGGCAAGAGTTATTATTCGCTTGATTTCTGCGCTGATGTTGATCTCAGAGTTTATAGCAGAGTCAAGGTAGACAAAGTCCCTTACTACCTCGAAGTTATAGCTGCACACTGTGACGCTTTGTCCAATTGGTCGGTGTTGGTTTTCCCTTCTAGTTGACAGCATATACTTAGTTTTGCCCTCGTTTATCGCTAAACCCATTTTGGCCGCTTCCGCCTCAATGCTTGCAAACGCACCGGTGACAGCCCGCTGAGTTCTTCCGATAATGTCTATATCGTCGGCGTATGGAAGCAGTTGTACAGACTTGTAATAGATTGTGCCTACGGTGTTGGCTTGTGAGTTCCGCACAATCCGTTCAAGAGCAATGTTAAAGAAGTCACATGACAGCGCGTCACCTTGTCTAAAACCTTTTTTGACATCAAAAGTCTCGGTGAGGTCATTACCGATCTTGATGGAGCAGCGAGCGTTCTCCATCGTCAGGCTGCACAGACGGACAAGTTTGGCAGGGATGTCAAAACTAGACATGGCTCTATAAAGCTCTTCTCTATAGATGCTGTCATAGGCGGCCTTGAAATCGATAAAGAGGTGGTGAGTATCGATTTGGAATTCTTGGGTTTTCTCCAGGATCTGCCGAAGTGTGAAGATTTGATCGATGGTGGACTTCCCTGGCCTGAAACCGCACTGATATGGTCCAATCAGGCTGTTGATAAAAGGTTTCAGGCGTTCACACAATATCACAGAAAAGATCTTGTATGCGATGTTGAGGAGACTGATGCCTCTTTGGCGCAGTTGAGGGGGTCCTTTCTTGTGGATCGGGCAAACGATGCTGAGGTTCCATTCATCAGGAATACACTCGTCTTGCCAAAGTTTAGAGATGAGTTGGTGTATGCACTCTACCAATTCATCCCCAGCTGCTGATTGATCCAGGATAAGATAGCGGTTCCGCTAATCTTCCACGTCGCCAGAACAGCTGCAGATAGGCGACTCAATTACGACCGAGACGTCGCACAGAGTAGTGTAGAGCGTCTCCGGTACAGTAGGGCGGTTTCAGATCGCGATATTGAAGACGTTAAGCGACAACATGATCAATTTTGCTGGCTTGAAGAGGGAACGCCGTCGTTGTTTCCTCCCAATCCGGGGTAGCCTCTAACGGGGCAAAGCAGGTCATGCTTACATATATAAAGTATTATATAATAGCCATGGCCGGCTTACATAGATTAGGTAGTCTTAAGTTTTATATATAAAAAAAAAAAATAAAATAAAAAAAATAAGAAAAAGCAGCACTTGGCTAGAAAAAAAAAAAAAAAAATAAAATAAATAAATAAATAAAAATAAAAATAAAAACAAGCACAGCACTTCGCTTAAAAAAAAAAAAAGTGTGTATTTAATTACACATAGTAGTAAGTTAGCTTAAGTTTATTTTAAGGTAGTTTATAAGTTTTATTTATATTATAACAAAATAAAGCCCATAAACTAAGTTTTTATAAACAAAAACATTTTTTCTTAGTTCAATTAGTCAGTTGACTAACTGCATTAAATAAATTTAGTTAGATTAGGTCGAAAGACATAGTTTAAGTATTAGGATTAGCTTAGAGCGCCCGCATGGGGCCAGTAAGTTAGAATAAGATAGTTACATAAGTTAATTAAGCTAGTTTTAAGCGTTTTTGTTAGCAAGTAAGATATGAATACAGATATAAATTAATAAATGCGTTAAAAATAAAAATGAATTCCCAGCTGCCTTGAAAAGTTCGGCCGATAAGCCGTCAGGTCCAGCAGCCTTGTTGGATTTTAGCTTGGATATGACTATCCTCACTTCGTTTTGGTCAGGTGGACGGACATTTTGACTATCATCGTCTATGTTGAATGGTTCATTCTGCCTGACAGCGGGATGTTGGTCTTCGTCGCCGTTATACAGTCTGCAGAAGTAGTTTTTCCATATTCTCAGCACCGACTGTGATTGTACTACGAGGTTTCCATTTTCATCTCTACAGGTTTCTGTACGGGTATTACTTGACACGTTCTTTTTACCTTTTGGTAAAACTTCCGTACATTGTTCCTGGAGTATAAACTCTCGATATTCTCAAACGCGTGCTTCTCATGCTCTTTCTTCTTCTTTTGGAGAAGCCGATGTTCTTCCCGTCTCTTTTGCTCGTAGAGCTTACGAGCAGCTCTCGTCTTCCTTTGCAGCGCCGCTTTGTATGCCTCTTGTTTTGCTGCATGCACTCGCCGGCATTCTTCGTCAAATCAGGGGTTTCGCGGTGGTGGGCGAGCGAGACCCAGCACATCAGTCGCGGCGTTTCTGATGGCATATTGGCAGCGTTGCCACTGGTCTTCGGCACTTGATGCTGGGGCATAGGGATGATTGAGAGATTTCGGGATACGCGTTCAGCGAAGAGTCTGGTGGTCTCTTGCGATTGTAGCTTTTCGACGTTAAATTTTCTCACAGTGATTCTTCTTTGTTGCTCAGATTGGGATATCCGCATTCGTACCTTGGCTACAACAAGGTAATGATCCGAGTCTATGTTGGCCGCTCGGAAGGTCCTGGAGGCATGCCTTGCGTCGATTGCAATATGATCAATTTGGTTGATCGTTACATGATCATTGGACCGCCATGTCTGCTTATGAATATCGAGATGAGGAAACCATGTGTTTGCTATGGTGACATTTCGCTCCACAGCGAAATCAATTAGCCTTAGTCCGTTATCAGACGTGGTGTTGTGTAGGCTATGCTTACCGACTGCTCTACCGAAGACGTCCTCCTTTCCTATTTTGGCGTTAAAATCGCCCAATACGATTTTAACGTCGTATTTAGGACATTGCTCGTATGTTTTGTCGAGGAGCTCGTAGAAACACTCTTTGGTGGCAGGGTCCTTTTCTTCCGTGGGAGCATGAACACATATTAGGCTTATGTTTGCGAATTTAGCCGTGATCCGGATAGTCATAATACGCTCGCTCACGTGTCGGAAGCTTAAGACATTTTGCCTAAGTCTGCCGCGTATGACAAATCCGCATCCGAATAAGCGTTGTCTGTTGCTTTTGTAGCAATCACCGTAGTAGATGTCACAGTTTTTCATCCTCTTTTTGCCCGGCCCATCTCATCGCACTTCCTGGATGGCGGTAATATCTGCTTTATAGCAGTCTAGAGCCTCTGCTAGTTGTTCGGCTGCACGTGGTCTGTAAAGGGAAGAACATTTCACGTACAGATCCAAAGGTCGTTGTCATTATTTCGTTTGCTGGGGTCGTCATTAGTTGAGTCATCCTTATCCGAGGCTCTTGGTTGTTTCGGAACCATCGATTTTTTACGTGGTAAGGAAGTTACACCGACGGCACAACCCCCAACCCCCAACCTGGAGGGCCAGTTCCTTAATTATTCCCCTAGGACGAGGGGCCGGGTACACCGGTGCCAGTAGTCCACTACGGGAGTATGAGCGCTGCCGTTGGCCCATTAAGGGGTCCTCCGCCACCATCTCTATTCCAATGTCCTGACCAACATTGGAAATTCCTTACCGACCTGTGATCCGAATACGTCGGAGCAGCTCGCGCAAGGTATTCACTAAGTTCAACCTAACTGGAACTATAGACGCCACCGTTGACTCCGTCTAGGGAATTCGTCCGCTGCCGCCTTGAACAGGAATAAGTGCTCTAGTGAGAGAACACTCTTCCCCCCTCTCTCATCTGCTGCCACCAAGAATCCGCCAAACGGGGTTGGTTACCCGTTTCTTGGATTAAGGTGCTAGGCACCTGGCTGTCACCGCGTGGAGGTTGAGAGTAGGAGTTGGTAGGCCTCAGCTGAGTAAAAGCGCTTGTGCTTTCATATGATCGCATGCACTATCGTTTGACCAGCTTGTGGTTGTGAATACCCTTAATGTGTTTTTACACAGTACAGGCGTTGGAAAGGATAACTAGAGAGAGAGAACGATTTTGGTGCAGTGGTTTGAAGCTCAGTTGTTTATGCTTCAGAGGAACTCCGGGGGTGGCATCCAGATAACTGGGAAGATTTTTGTTATTTTTTGTCTTTGCTTCTGATTCACAGTATTTTTTCGCGAACACCGACGTCATAGGCATATTAATCCTCCAACAGGGCGAACATTTTTTCCACCCATATGAATAAGCTACTGCCAGTGTTATGCCTTTGCAGTAGTTTTCACACAATTGATCAGACTGACTCTTTATTTCGAGAAATAAATCAATGCTGGCTGACGTCAGGATTTGAACCACGAATCATTAGCGTGGCAATTGACGACGTTACCACTACACCATTGCCATCCCCAATAGCTTTTTCTTAACATATATATGTATACAAACAACAATCATGAGGCCTATACTTACCTTAGCTCAGCTTTGTATGTTGCCTGGCTAGCACTTTTCATTCCTCGTACGCTTTTTGAGAAGTTTGTAGAGAATATCCTTGCTGGAATAGCCTCTTTCGTCTGTGGGAAATCAGGCAAAAGTTAGGCGGACGTGATACAATTTTTTCTAAGGTCCAGATGGTTATTTTATCCTGAAGAACGTCTTAGAGGTCGACAATCTGTTGACGGCAGTATTTCATAGATTTCTCAGTCACACTTTAACCGTAGCTTTCCAGAGTATTTATTCTCTGCATCGGCCACGTAATCACCTGCCCGCATGTCTTTATCTGAGAGAGAGAGCTGCGTTAGAAGATGCAACATAGTTCGCTTGGTGTAATAACGAAAGAACTTTTGAAGAAGAAATCACATAGAATAAGAGCATTGTACCCGAAGATTTTCATCAACAAAATAATAGAACCAAGGCGATGTTTTGAATTAGAATTGCTCATTGACAAAGGAGCAAGTGTTCAGTGCTTAGGAAGTAAGTGACGCTTCTTGGCCAAGAGAGGAATCGATTCCTCATGCAGCCTGTGATTTCGGAAGGAAATATGGGAAAGCTATGGAAGGTAGTGCTTTAAGTATGAAGCATATGTATGCACAGGTAGTTATTTACGTACACTTCCCAACTTATATAAGAAAAATGTACCTGTAACTTGCTCAACACACTGTCTCTACTTCTTCTGAATAATTAACAACCGATTGAAATAGTGAACACTTAAAAAAAAAAATGGTTGAAAAACTAAGCTACCAAGTCATCGTGTAATGAGCTTGCAACTGTAACTCGCCTACCTGTCTTCCATCCAATCTTCTTATCCAGCATGCCCCTGCTTCTCCTGTGCAAGCTTCCCCTCGACTCATTTAAATCCGGGGCGCCTTAATCCCCGCCTCTATCTATCTATCTCTCTGTACAGCAAAGAACCTTAATGATCAGTTTAAGCCGATGAGTTATTATTAACCTACCAGTTGTAGTGTTTGCGCGTGCGCGCATCTCTCTGCAATTGGAGTTTGCCGCGCTTGCTGCGCGTATAAATTACATTGGCGGTCGTCGCCCCACCTATTTTCACATTCACAATTGATTGACTGTAATTTTTGTCATTCACGATGCATTTTACCAGCACCAAATGACTGTTATCAGTGTGAAGTTGGGTGCAATTTAATTTCTGAGTTGCGTGCGTGCGAGAACACCGATCAATCAAAGCAGCACATGCGCTGAGTGCTTGTAATTAAGTGGTGCTACTGTTTCGGGTTTGTTTGGGGTTTCGTTTTTTTTTCGTTTTCGGCAGTCATTCTTGCGGCCTATTAAGGCTCATTAGCACGCCTTTAAAAAGAAAAAAAGTTAGCCTTTAATCGGATCGTTTAGGTACCTGTAGCGCCCTAAGGCCCCGAGATGCGGTCGATTTTTGGTTGTGGTCTAATTGGGTGCAGACATCTGCCAGAAAACAAGGAGCTCGTTTCACAATAAAAGCTAATTTGACAGTAATTAGAGAGAGCCTGTAATTTCAGAAGGTTTGCTGCCTTATTCTGCGGGCTGTAGGTCGAAATCGATAGGCATGAATTCAGTAAACCTTTGCAGATACTTTTTGAGATACTTTCTAACAAAAGAGACGTAAGATCTGCTTAGGTTTCTGCAACGCTCAAATCTGAAGGGCCTAAAAGCCTTTTGAATAAATTTTAGTATAAGAACAATACCACCAGACCCAAAATAAACACGACTCTCTTTCTTTAGAGGAGAAAATCTCCATTTACATAAGGTTCAAGCATTCACAATAGCCGCCCAATTGCTGTCCAATTGTCATAAATTACTCATGTCCCGTCTTTGGATATTTGCATATTTTGACATAGAAAAGTACCAATTAAGCATTTCTACTGTCGAACTAGACCACGGCACAGTGCTCCTAAGAAAACAACACCATCACATGCATACCCATGGTCAAGTGGCCCTCCCCAGTAGTATGGTGGAACCCTACAGCTACTTCAGTTGGCAGTCAAATGGTTCCCAACTTCCGACATGAAATACTCTCGAAACCTTCATATATCATTTATCGTCAGCCGCCTGGAATACCAACCAAGAAGACGCCAACAACAACTGGTCACTGCTAGCTAAGGTAGGAGTCGGTATAAATTTGTATCTACAGTGGTTCTCTTGTTATGGTCTATGCAAATTCAGCACCGCACGCGCCATAGAAGCTGAGTTTTTCCATCTAGTTTTTTTCTGAATTTTTTTCGAGAGCACTTTTGGAACAAAATCCGGAACACACGGAGTCTAAAAAAAAAAAAAAGTAATAACCGTCCATATCGCTGTAATAATAATAATAAAATGAAAAATTATGGAACAAGAAATTCAGGAATTTTTCCGCACCAGTTGGTGCGATGATGGTGATGGTGCAATCCAGACGCCGCCGCTGATGAAGGAGGAGGAGGATGATGGAGGCTCTGGTCATAACCGTTTGCTGCTGCTGCTGCTGCTGCTGCTACAGAGGCTGGTGGTGCTGCAAATGTTATGACAGGCGCAAACGAAGTGATTTTTGCACCCCGAAGAACGCGTTATTTCGCTAGATACAAAGTATATAGGGAATGAATGAAGAACTGGACTTGTATCTATCACATGGAGTGGATATCGCGCGCATCTTGTTGTTTGCAGGAAATATTTGAATCCATGTGGAGCGAGGAGAAATGTAGAAGATCTTCGACTTTGGGATATTAGCGCGATTATTGATGTCATAATGATGGTTAAATGGGATGAGGATGGGGACACTGTAGTGACCCTATCACAAATTGGTTTCCATAAAATCTTGTTTTATCGATTTAGATTGGCCAAAGATGAGCACTTAATGCGTGTATGTCTTTGAAGTGACAGGGCAGGGTTGCCAGCAAGAGAAAGTTGCTTAAGCCTGGTTTTGGCATATAACTTTGTTGGGTATGAACTGTTTTACTACTCATAAACTTAGAATGTACGAGTGTTAACGATCATTAGTTAGAATATGAACACTGGTTTACTTGAAAAAATAAACGCTTTTCCCTAACGACTTTCTGGACTGGTACTGGAAATTTGGTACTCTTTCGACCGGCTGCCTTGATATGCTTATTTGTATGGTTGATGAGTTATCATTGAAATTGAGAATCTTGGCTTTGGAGGAATATCTCCTCAGTTAAAACAAGTTTGCCATCGTTTCCACAACGGTAGACATATGGTGCAAGTCAGTGATTTTATGCAAGAAGAGACAATGTGTGCACCGTTGAGATGAACGTAAGATTGATTTTTTGTGAGGAGTGATCACAGAGAGCAGTTAAGGAAAATAACAATTAGGACTGACAGTGATTAAATAACTCTTAGAACTACAGCTAGCATTTATTGCTCTATTTTCTTTGGTGCACAGTACGAAACTCAATTTAAAACAAAACAAAACAAATAATTCGTACGTGGCAACTAAACAGCCCAACATGAACCAACAGCCCAAACACAACTGTTTAATAAGGTGAAGACACACACATGCTTAAGAATAAAATTGTGGTAATTTCCCCTTCCTAGAATCATACATATACATAAGTCTACACAAACCCAAACGAAACGATTGCATTGCGATTTTGTTTGTAGCTTTCTTGAGCAAAAGAGCAATCACAGTCACAGTCACAATCACTGTCTTAACTATGGCCGGTGATAGGATATATAACTTCCACTGAGTAAGCACTATGCCCTACTCAGAACGAACAATTGTATAGACATTTGAAACATTGTGCTATTTGCGTTGATTTGTGAGCCTTTCGCATTCCTTTCAAGAATAGTTTTGATAGAATCACATGACAGCGTGTCGTCTTGTCCTGGTCGCATAAACTGTATCGTATTACTAAAATACCCTCTTTAGTCGATCAGAATGCCGTAACGCGAATCAGTTATATCTCACAACGTGAATCACCCGAATACCGGGTGTTCACATATTAGCTCTGTGTTGACTTTATGTCTCTGCTCTTCAAGCAATGGAATGCAAACTTTTAAGTAGTTCCTGTTTTTCGATCCCTGTCTACGATATTTATCTAGGGATCTTCGCGTACAATGACTTCCTTGGAGTCCTTGTACTTTGCTTACAAGAAGGCTGTTGACACCAGCCTCGTATTCAACTTTTCGTTGTTCGGTGGCATAATGCTTCTAACTTTTTCTTACCCTTGGTCTTAATAGCCGTAATCTGCTATTGCACTGCGGTATCTTTTAGTCTGCCGGTATCATATTTTTTTCTTCAAAGCGAGGTGTCTTCGCTGGTTCAGATGATGCCACATAAGCCATGAGGTAGTAAGGATAATCTCAGTCAATACCATTTCCGCATCTATTTTGGTTATTCAATTTGGCTGGAACGTTACTTTCGATAGATACTATTCGGCAAGTCATTTGAATATGAAGTCCCATACGACGAGCCCGGGGGAGCCTCAGTTGACAAGCCTCTCTAGCTAGCATACTTTTTCAGCTCTCCAATTGTGCACTTCAAGTTGGTTGATGTCCCATTAAACTTGCGAACGTCATTAAAAATAAGGTCTGCTCCCTTTGCTTAGTCCGTCGGGGTTAGATTCGAAAACCCTCGGTACTGGTCTTCATCCGCTCCATATGATCTATTCACCTAAGACCCTGCATAAGTATATTCTACACTAAGTCACCGTATATCCCATACAGTTCGTGATTGATTTTTCTGTTCCATATAGGAACATGGATCGTGAAGAATTATAGTCTGAAAGTTGTGCGCATGAACACTTTTATTTAGTTTGATGTTTACATAAACAGCATCACCTTCTTCTTGATAGGACTCTGCAACACGATTACGTTCTCAAGCGGTAGAAACATAATTTGATCAGAATTAGTCTTCATTTGGTCTCTGCGCCGAGATCAGAAATAGAACTACGGATGAGCCTAGGTATGTTGGTAGATGAATTCCTCTTTCATGACCCGTCGTGCTGTGGCAATGACCACGTTAATGGCTTCAATGGTTCACCGATCCTTTCGAAATCCAAATTGGGATCTTAATTAGCAACCTGTTGCCAATCTGCACTCTAGTAATTTTCCCGTCGTGTTCAACATACAGAGAGGGTGGTAGGACTATGGATCTCCCGCTGACTTGCTCTCCTTAAAAAGTAACATAAGCCTCTATTTCTTCTATTGGTTGGGGAACACCCCTTCATTTATGCAGGCATTGTAGGTCTACGAATGTAATCCAGTAATCTTTCTATTCTGCTACAAGCTTCAAGTATATCCTTAGGTGTCACCGCAGATATTGCAATTGGTGGCGCATTACTCGGAGTTTACATCGGTGTTGCGGTTACCTTGGAAATAGAATTTTAACTATATTCTGCAGCATGTTTGAACAGGTAGGGGATGACGTTCGAAAGGTGCTCTAGGGATATTTCATTTGCATTTTGTTAGTGACTACATGCGAGACGACCTCCGTTCTTATGGATCGGGTGGGTGATGCTAAGATTCCAGTCATCGAGCTTGCTTTCTGAAAATGAGTTGTTGCACCCTACCACTAGGTGGTCCGAGTGGGTATTGACATCTCCAAGAATACAAACCTTCATCATACAGGAGGTTCTGACAATTAAGGAACGCTAAAGAGTTTTGGTCCCTTGACTATGTTACGCTCGCAGACGTAGAATCGTGCAGGCGCTAAAGTCTGCAAGAAGAATTTACATGTCGTATTTCAAACGTATGTCTTGTCCATGAGTTGATAGAAATCATCACTCTCCTCTTTGCGACTTGAGGGGATATGCGACTGATTTTCATGAATGTGGGTAGTGGGAGTAGATTGGCAACCCTTCCCACACTAACAGGTCGTTGCATTTGTTTTTATGACGATTTTATCGCCTGTTTTTAAGGAGAGTTTTATTCTATGTTTACATCAGCTCGATGGCAACGACAATAAAATGAGATTTTCCCTCTTCGTTGGCGAATATGTCAATAAAGTTGCAACATATCTATCGGACCCACCCTCATCATTGTGCTTCTCTATCAGATTCACTCCATCTTCCTGGAAAATCCATGCTAATTTCACCCAACACTTATCGGCTATTGCCAGCCATAAAGATATACCAACGTCCATAGTTAAATCGTCTAAGATGAACCTGTACTTTGGTGAACAGATACATACGCACACACCGCCACCAACATCTCTATGGCGCACGCTTTCGATTTTTCACCATTCCACTCATTCAGTAAGGACTGGCGAGCTGAACTCCAGCTGAGGGAATCTGCATGAATGCATATTTCAGAAAATTGAGAGCATAAATCAAAATTAACGAGCACACGCGGACCTGTTGCACAGTGGAGCAGGCACAAAAGGACCACAACGATGCACGTGTAACAAGTTATATCTTCGCAAAGACCAGCACTGGGGATCGTACGTGATTGATATGGGAAATGAGAGCACTGCCTTTTACGTTGGATGGACCAACGGTCATCCTGCTTCGAGAGTGTAATGCGCGCTTAAGGGGTAGTCAAAGAGATCAGAAAGCATCATCAGCCTGGATTGTTTGTTTTATTAATCAGTCGAGAAACTCCCAAAAAAAATATGATGGTCCGCCTTTGGGGCAAAGGATGTGCCGACTTCGCACGCTTATGCGATCGTGTTGAGAAGGAAGGGTGATTTACGAGCATTTTAGTTGAGATGACAGAGCGGTCAAGTACCAAACGATGTAATTGCATTGCGATCCATTCAAATCACTTCTTCTGTGTTTTAGATTACCGAGAGAGAAGCAAACCTCTGCCTAGTTGCTGCAAAATACACATACGGAAAAAAAAGATTCTACCGAAACTCAAAGCCCCAATGTCTTCAGAGTCCCTTTTCTTTTAGGCAGAGATTGATATCCGCCACAAACCTTTTACCGATAACCATTTTGTAATATATAATGCGGCGGATAAGCTAAATCTGATTGGGTCTGATTTTGCGGAAAATTGTACTTGAAAGCTCCCTTGTTGTATAGGTACAATTAAAGAAGTAAAAGACTATTCCGTTTATGGTAAATAATAAATAAACTATTAGAATTGGCAAACACATAGGTCCCTTCAGCTATTTAAGTCACCAGGCGTGGGTCACCTACTGCCCTACCATGCTTGATCAGAATAACATGTAGTCTCAGTCTTCGATATACATATGCCAAACCTGTAGAGATAGACAAAAGTTGCGCTTATTTAAAAAGTGAAGAAAGGAACTAACGTGGACGAAGATCAATAGGCTAGTTCAGCGTAACGTGGTTTCAAGACGAGGCTCAAGGTTATGGACGGTGGACCCCTGTCAACCGAAATTTCGCATGAAGCCATCAACCGAGATTTGAATAGGGCAAGTGTTATCTTCTTTATTGTTGAAGTACTTGGCAAGTTAACCAACCTGGGTATTACCGCTTATGACATTACTCAATATGGACGAAAAGTAGCAAAACAATGGTGCCATACAAATGGGCTAGCGATATGCGAAATATCAGGCGATAAGCGTAATATCAGGCCAAATGCCTGTCGATCTAGATGCGAAGAAGACTGCGGCCCTACGTGAAAATGAGCACGATGACGGAACAATAGCTTTACTTACTTACTTAGGCGGCGCTACAGTTCGGGGTGAACTTGGGCCTCAACCAACGAGCCTCTCCATTTAGCTCGGTCTTTAGCTAATTGCCTCCAGTTGCGCACTCCAAGTTGGTCGAGGTCCCCTTGAACTTGTGCGCGCCACCTACGGCGATGATTCCCTCTACTGCGTCGTCCCTCGGGATTAGATTCGAAGCCTCTGCGGGCCGGAGCGTTGGTGTCCATACGCTCTACATGTCCTAGCCATCTCAGACGTCCAATACGCAGTTTTTTGATTTCTGCGCTGATGTTGTTCTCAGAGTTTATAGCAGAGCCGAGGTAGACAAAGTCCCTTACTACCTCGAAGTTATAGCTGCCCACGGTGACGTTTTGTCCAATTCGTCGGTGTTGGTTTTCCCTTCTTGTTGACAGCATATACTTGGTTTTGCCCTCGTTTATCGCTAAACCCATTTTGGCCGCTTCCGCCTCAATGCTTGCAAACGCACCGGTGACAGCCCGCTGAGTTCTTCCGATAATACCTATATCATCGGCGTATGCAAGCAGTTGTACAGACTTGTAATAGATTGTGCCTCCGGTGTTGGCTTGTGAGTTACGCACAATCCGTTCAAGTACAATGTTAAAGATGTCACATGACAGCGCGTCACCTTGTCTAAGACCTTTTTTGACATCAAAGGTCTCGGTGAGTTCATTACCGACCTTGATGGAGCAGCGAGCGTTTTCCATCGTCAGCCTGCACAGACGGACAAGTTTGGCAGGGATGTCAAAACTAGACATGGCTCTAAAAAGCTGTTCTCTATAGATGCTGTCATAGGCGGCCTTGAAATCAATAAAGAGGTGGTGAGTATCGATTTGGAATTCTTGGGTTTTCTCCAGGATCTGCCGAAGTGTGAAGATTTGATCCATGGTGGACTTTCCTGGCCTGAAACCGCACTGATAGGGTCGAATCAGGCTGTTCATAAAAGGTTTCAGACGTTCATACAATATCGCAGAAAAGATCTTGTATGCGATGTTGAGGAGACTGATGCTTCTTTAATTGGCGCAGTTGAGGGGGTCTCCTTTCTTGTGGATCGGGCAAACGATGCTGAGATTCCATTCATCAGGCATACACTCGTCTGACCAAATTTTAGAGATGAGTTGGTGTATGCACTTTACCAATTCATCCAGCTGCCTTGAAAAGTTCAGCCGGTAAGCCGTCAGGTCCAGCAGCCTTGTTGGATTTTAGTTTGGATATTACTATCCTCACTTCGTTTCGGTCAGGTGGACGGAAATTTTGACTATCATCGTCTATGCTGAATGGCTCATTCTGCCCGACAGCGGGATGTTGGTCTTCGTCGCCGTTATACAGTCTGCAGAAGTAGTTTTTCCATATTCTCAGCACCGACTGTGATTCTACTACGAGGTTCCCATTTTCATCTCTACAGGTTTCTGTTCGGGTATTACTTCTCTGACACGTTCTTTTTACCTTTTGGTAAAACTGCCATACATTGTTCCTGGAGTATAGACTCTCGATATTCTCAAACGCTCGGCTTCTCATGCTCTTTCTTCTTCTTTTGGAGAAGCCGATGTTCTTCCCGTCTCTTTTGCTCGTAGAGCTCACGAGCAGCTCTCGTCTTCCTTTGCAGCGCCGCTTTGTATGCCTCTTGTTTTGCTGCATGCACTCGCCGGCATTCTTCGTCAAACCAGGGATTTCGCGATGGTGGGCGAGCGAGACCCAGCACATCAGTCGCGGCGTTTCTGATGGCATATTGGCAGCGTTGCCACTGGTCTTCGGCACTTGATGCTGGCGGCATAGGGATGATTGAGAGATTTCGGGATACGCGTTCAGCGAAGAGTCTGGTGGTCTCTTGCGATTGTAGCTTTTCGACGTTAAATTTTCTCACAGTAATTCTTCTTTGTTGCTCAGATTGGGATTTGCGCATTCGTACCTTGACTACAACAAGGTAATGATCCGAGTCTATGTTGGCCGCTCGGAAGGTCCGGACATCCAGAATACTGGAGGCATGCCTTGCGTCGATCGCAATATGATCAATTTGGTTGATCGTTACATGATCATTGGACCGCCATGTCTGTTATGAATATCGAGATGAGGAAACCATGTGCTTGCTATGGTGACATTTCGCTCCACAGCGAAATCAATTAGCCTAAGTCCGTTATCACACGTGGTGTCGTGTAGGCTATGCTTACCGACTGTCCTACCAAAGAGATCCTCCTTTCCTATTTTGGCGTTAAAATCGCCCAATACGATTTTAACGTCGTATTTAGGACATTGCTCGTATGTTTTGTCGAGGAGCTCGTAGAAACACTCTTTGGTGGCAGGGTCCTTTTCTTCCGTGGGGGCATGAACACATATTAGGCTTATGTTTGCGAATTTAGCCGTGATCCGGATAGTCATAATACGCTCGCTCACGTGTCGGAAGCTTAAGACATTTTGCCTAAGTCTGCCGCGTATGACAAATCCGCATCCGAATAAGCGTTGTCTGTTGCTTTTGTAGCAATCACCGTAGTAGATGTCACAGTTTTTCATCCTCTTTTTGCCCGGCCCATCTCATCGCACTTCCTGGATGGCGGTAATATCTGCTTTATAGCAGTCTAGAGCCTCTGCTAGTTGTTCGGCTGCACGTGGTCTGTAAAGGGAAGAACATTTCACGTACAGATCCAAAGGTCGTTGTCATTATTTCGTTTGCTGGGGTCGTCATTAGTTGAGTCATCCTTATCCGAGGCTCTTGGTTGTTTCGGAACCATCGATTTTTTACGTGGTAAGGAAGTTACACCGACGGCACAACCCCCAACCCCCAACCTGGAGGGCCAGTTCCTTAATTATTCCCCTAGGACGAGGGGCCGGGTACACCGGTGCCAGTAGTCCACTACGGGAGTATGAGCGCTGCCGTTGGCCCATTAAGGGGTCCTCCGCCACCATCTCTATTCCAATGTCCTGACCAACATTGGAAATTCCTTACCGACCTGTGATCCGAATGCGTCGAAGCAGCTCGCGCAAGGTATTCACTAAGTTCAACCTAACTGGAACTATAGACGCCACCATTGATTCCGTCTAGGGAATTCGTCCGCTGCCGCCTGGAACAGGAAGAAGTGCTCTAGTGAGAAAACACTCTTCGTTCCCCCCACCTCTCTCTCTCTCTCTCATCTGCTGCCACCAAGAATCCGCCAAACGGGATTGGTTACCTATTTCTTGGCATGGAGGTTGCGAGAACACTCTTCCCATGGACTTTCCGAGGAGCCAACGTCGAATCGCATCACTACCTAGTTGTAGCCAAGGTACGGATGCGGATATCCAGAATGGAGCGGTATCAACGAAATACTGTGAAGAAATTTGATGTCGGGCGACTAAGATCGCAAGAGACCGCCCGAACCTTTGCCGATCCAGTTTCTCTTAATCTTAATCTAAGTCCTATGCCGCCAGCAGCAAATGCGGAAGACCAGTGGCAGCGTTGCCAACAAGCCATCAGAGATGCCGCCTCTGAAGTACTGGGTTTCTCTCGGGCACCACAGCGAAACCCCTGGTTTGATGAGGATTGCCGGCAAGCACATGCAGCTAAACAAGAGGCGTACAAAGCGGCGCTGGATAGAAGGACCAGAGCCGCTTACGAGCTCTACGTGCGCAGGAGAAAAGAGGAACATCGACTTCTCAGAAAGAAGAAAAAGGAGCATGAGAAGCGCTCGATCGAGGAAATTGAAAGACTTTATTGCAGGAATGATGTTCGAAAATGTTACCAAAAGGTAAAAAGAACATGCCAGGATTTCAAAGCCAGAACAGAAGCCTGCAGGGACGAAAATGGCAACATAGTGGTAGAATCGCAGTCGGTGCTGGATATGGAAGGAACACTTCTGCAGACTGTTAAACGGCGATGATGACCAATATTCCGCTATCAGGCAGAATGAGCCATTCAACAGTGACGATGGCAGTCAAGATTCCCGTCAACCCGATCAGAATGAAGTGAGGATAGCGACATCTAATTTCAAATCCAACAAAGCTGCTGGAGCCGACGGCCTTGCCACTGAACTTTTCAAGGCAGGACGAGATGAGTTATTAAGGAGCATGCACCAGCTCATCTGTAAAATCCGGTCGGACGAAAGTATGCCCGATGAATGGAACCTCAGCATCGTTTGCCCGAAGCTAAAGAAAGGAGACCCTCTGAACTGCGCCAACTACAGTGGTATAAGTCTCCTCAACATCGCATATAAGATTCTGTCTGCCGTACTATGTGAACGTCTAAAACCGATCGTCAACAACCTGATAGGTCCTTATCAGTGCGGTTTCAGGCCTGGAAAGTCCACCATTGACCAAATATTCACACTATGGCAGATCTTGGAGAAAACCCATGAATATAAAATCGATACGCACCACCTTTTCATCGATTTCAAAGTTGCCTATGATAGCGTGTATAGAGACGAGTTATACAGACCCATGTCTAGTCTTGGCATCCATGCCAAGCTCGTCCTTTTGTGCAGAATGACGATGGAGAACTCTCGCTGTTCCATCAAAGTCGGTAAGAACATCACCGAACCTTTCGATGTCAGGAAAGGCCTTAGACACGGTGACGCGCTATCACGCGATCTCTTTAACATAGTACTTGAGAGAATTGTATGAAACTCACAAGCCAACACCGGAGGTACAATCTTTTACAAGTCTGTACAACTACTCGCTTATGCCGATAACATTGACATAATCGAAAGAACTCAGCGGGCCGTCAATGGGGCATTTACGAGTATTGAGATCGAGGCAGCAAAGATGGGTCTAGCGGTCAATCAAATGAAAGCAAAACAAAATATATGCTATCTACAAAAAAGTACACCCAACATCGCCGTCTTGGACAGAACGCCACAATAGACGGATATAATTTTGAGGTAGTAAAGGATTTTGTCTACCTAGGCTCTATGGTGAACTCCGCAAATGGCATCAGTAGGGAGATCACACGAAGAATTACTCTTGCCAATCGTTGTTTCTATGGGCTTAAACGGCAATTGAGTAGCTACGCCAATAATCATCCCAGTCCTGCTGTATGGCGCAGAGGCATGGGCTTTGACAAAACCGGATGAGGATGCCCTTGGTTATTTCGAGAGAAAAAAGTTCTTCGAGCGATCTTTGGTTCCGTCTGCATAGACGGTGAGTGGAGGAGAAGGTACAATGCCCAACTATACGGCCTGTACAAGGACATCGACTTAGCCAGAAGAGTTCACATACAGCGATTAAGATGGCTGGGTCATTTAGAGCGGATGGAGCCCAACGTTCCCGCTAAGACTTGGCGCAAACAAGTGGAGGGGGACCTCAACCAACTTGGCGTGCGCAACTGGAGGCAGCTGGCTCTTAACCGCGCTGGCTGAAGAGGTTTCTTGGTTGAGGCCAAGGTCCACCCCGGACTGTAGCGCCATCTAAGTAAGTAAGTAAGTTGAAAGGAGTATTAAATGTAATACTAATTTTTTTTTGGGTTTTTTAAAATTCAAATCGTTAGAGCTCAATTTTTCCCAATTCTATAGAGCTTGACGGCGAGTATTTTAACGATGTCAAATCTACATGCAATCTTTTTGCAATTTTTTTTTAATCAAGCTATAATATAGACACAATACCTAATAGTGAAAATCTATATTCTGGTCTTACTTCTGTTTTTTTCTTTTTCAGATCAAGAAGTCTTTGACGGCTTAACTCGGCTAGATGTAAATATTAAAGCTGGGATTGATACGATTCCAGCACTTTTATTGTCTAAATGCGCCGTTTCGTTATTTAAAGCGCTAAAATTTATTTTTAATGTATCGCTTCTAGCTGGAGTTTTTCTAGGGGAGTGCAATCTATAAAAGTGGCCTTCTTCTTCTTCTTCTTCTTCCTTTTATCAGCGAGTTTATGATCCGAATATAAGGGATCGTAACCCTCCCACTTCACTGCATTTCTACTGATCCGCCTGAGGGGTTCGCCTATTTGACCTCAGAAAATATCGGCAGGTCTGCCGATTTTGGATCACTGGGTTACTGAGGCCAATGAAATGCCGATGTCGTCGCATTTGTCTGATTCAGGCGTTTATTGGCCTGCCGTTCCTACATCGCGATGTCTTTGGAACGTGCATTGATATTGCCTCTTTAACGGGGTTGAAATGATCTCTTCTTTGAACGTGGCAATACCAGCTGAGCCGGTCGCGCTCTATTTCTTGTACGATGGTTTCCTTGATGTGAAAGCTTCCACGGATCTTCGAACTTCTTATTCGATCAAGCTTTGTCACTCCTGCTGTCATGCGAAGCATCTTCATCTCAGCTGCCGTTAATTTACTCTCATAGGTTTTGTACATCGTCCAACATTGTGAACCGTATGTGAGCGCTGGGCGCACAACTGCGGTGTAGAGCCTTCCCCTCAACTAAGGTGGCATTTTTCTGTCACAGAAGATAGCGGAATTTTCTCGCCACTTCATCCACCCTACGCTTACGCGATGATTGATGTCGTCATCACAAGTTGCTTTGGTGTTGATCATAGATCCCAGATATTTGAACTTTTCGCACTTGGGAAGCACTGTTCCATTCAAATAAATGTCTGGAATAGGCCCGAGTGGATCAGAGAACGGGCAGCACAAGTACTCTGTCTTTTTTGAACTAATGCGATACCCATTTCCCTCCAGAGCGTCCACCCACACATCAAGTGCTCGTTGCAGGGATGTAGGATCCTCACTTATGATGGCTCCATCGTCAACAAAGAATAACTGATGTACCTTGGGGTCTATCACTTTACCTTCAAGCAGATAATCAAGGATTGTAATAAAGAGCAAAGGACTTAAAATGCTTCCCTGGTGCACCCCGACTTTGATTGGGAACTCTTCGGTTACTCCAGCGGGGCATCTTACTCTTGTCTTTGCTCCCTCGTACATATCCATGATTATCTGTACATAGGTTTCTGGAACCCCTCGATGTCTTAGCGCCACCCATATCAGATCTCGTGGTTGTCTGTCAAATGTGTTTTCAAAGTCAACCAATACAATATGCAAA